>CM060915.1:307514362-310014362 GCA_030737875.1 Allium sativum | reverse complement strand
TAATTCCCATAATTCTTTATTAACTTCTAATTTGTTTGAATAATAATGGGATATTACCCAAGATAATTTGGAAACCCAGTATTTTAACCAACGTTTGATTATATTATCATATTGCCTTATATATGATAATTGTTTTGGTATTGTATTGCTTTACATACAATACTGTGCCTTTTTATCCCAATTTTTACATTATCATATTGCATTACATATGATAATTGTTGTGGTATTGTATTGCTTTACATACAATACCTGTGCCCTTTTAACTTCACTTATTACATTATCATATTGCTTTACATATGATAATTGTTCGGTATTGTATTGCTTTACATACAATACATGTGTCTTCTTAATCATAATTATTACATTATCATGTTGCTTTACATATGATAATTATTTTGGTATTGTATTGCTTTACATACAATACCTGTGCCCCTTTAACTTTACTTTTTATATTATCATATTGCTTTACATATGATAATTGTTTTGGTATTGTATTGAGTTATATACAATACCGATACCTGCGATTATGGCATGTTAATGTGTTAATTATGCTAAATTGTTCACATTTTTGTAACATTCATACGCCCCATGTTGACTTATACATGTGGCACCCTTATTTGTTAAATTATTTAATGTCCATAGATACTTACTTCACTCACACTAGACATAGTCTGACCCGTGTGATTTGTTTTGTTAAAACAATCCTCGGGTCAGGTTGAGGATTGTTTGCAGGTTAGGTTGCGTGGACTGTAGCAGCGTTCTTATCTTTTTCCACGTTTTGGGGTTTTGGACTATGCAGCTTCAAATTATCAGTAGCGTGTAGTATTATGGTATTATGCTATTATGTATTTTGGGATGTGACATTATGTATGATGGACCATGTATGTTGGACACCTCTATTATGATATGTATTATGTATTCTGCTGTTGTTATTGTGCTGTGCTTGATTCTATTATATTTTGCACTATGTACCTGGGAAATTTTCTTATATCATTACTTTGAACTTATACTGAGCACAAATGGTAAGTTGAGAAGTTTTAAATTCTCGTGCCAGTGTTCGTTCAAAGGAATGAGAACAACTTTTAGCCCTATCGAGTCCCATTCTCCGTGCTTTCCGACAGTAACACTTAGTGTTGCTCTTGGATAGCATGGGTCTAGGGGCCGGGCGCTACACTGAATATTGGTGGAGGAATTAGAGAAGAAGATTTCATGTGATTTGATTTCACGATTTTGTGTGATTTGATCGTTGAATATCGCTGGAGCAAATTGAACGAGAGTAAGTTCTGTCCTTCTGAATAAAATATTAGACGACCGTTGTCCTTCTGAATAAAATATTAGGCGGTTGTCCTTATGGTTAAATTTTTAAGGCTAATTGTCCTTGTAAATTAATTACCCTAAGTTGATATCCCAAACTATGAAATTGTTTCTTACTTGACTCCAAGAAATGTTTGTATCAATTGGTGGGATCTCAACCATCTTATATGTCTTCGTTCGAAATGGAGGTCGTCCAACTTCATGCAACTTAATATTATTTCTTATGAAAGAAAACACAAGAAAAATAATCAAAACCTTATATTATTTCTTATGATAGTTTTCATTTCCTTAACTTTTTATTTTGTTTTTTAGTGGTTATGGAAAGGTTGTATCTATCCAATCCATGTCAGTCTCAGCAAATTATTCTTCTTTTTCCACATAGTATGAATCACGAGACAAAACAGTTTTAACATCTACACATTTACAGCAGTGGTAATAAAAATGTAGAATGTTGATCCTGTAATATCTTTTTGTGACTTAACAAAAGAACATAGGTCATATTACAAGTTCTCCCTATATGGTATGCTCCTTCGTCCGATTTCAAAATAGCACGTTCCAGAGGAAACTATGCTGTCAGGTATATATTGTCTATGGTTTCAATAATTTTTAAAGCGCAACTAACTATAGTTTAAAGATCCAAATTGGTCAAGACAATGTTAAAGTGTGTATCTTTTGGCTTATCACCAAAGAAATAAGAGTACAACCTCTAAAATTAAATAAAGTTACACAAACAAATCTTTGGAATTTCTCATTAACATCCCTCAGAATCAGTTATCCAACACAACCATTTTCTTATATATCAGTAGAATTAAACATCTAGCGAAAACTTCAATTCAAGCAAGAAACTCAAAATTAAAAAAAGAAAAGAAAAATATACCAAATTCATGACTTCGACTGTTTGAGCTTGTGGAGGACTCAAATGATTCAGTGATGTTTAGTCGAGGTCTGGTTTGAGACTCAGAGAGGAGATTCATAAGCTGGCAGGAATCATGACGATAAGAGGAGATTTAAGAAGGTAATTCGAAGTGAAAGCGAGAGAGGACACTCAGAGTAAAGAGGGAATTAAGAGCGGTTTTTGAAATTGGGAAAGGGGAAAGGACGGATTAATGTTTGGAAGGAGGGAAACGAAAACAATTCCCCACTCAGCCTTGCAGTAGGTCAAAGAGAGAGCTTTTAACTTAGCTATGTTCTGTATAAATGGATGTTAGCTGTTCTAACTATAGCAAGTCAAGTTTTCGTGCTATCCCGATTGCATTAATTAAACATTTTCTTGTAGTGGGTATTTGTGATGATTTTTGGTGTGAGATCGATGGTGTTGAGGGCGATGGAAGAGGTTGTCTTATTTTTTGTAGCATGTGGTGATGTAGTTGTTTAGTCTAGTGTTTTGAAATAGGTCATGTTTTAAGGTTGTCGGAGTTGGTGTTGAGGCAGGTTAAGATTATAATAAGGAAGCTATTGATGGAATTATTGATATGGTCTGTTGCATTGGAGTTCAGAAGTGGATTGGATTATTTTGCAATTGGCTGTTAAGTGGAATTGGTGTGTTGCAATGTGATTTTAGGTCTAGTGACAAATGGGTTTATGAATTTGGAGTTTGGTTTAGATAAATTTTCAGTGGTGGGGATAGCTAAAGCAGAGCTTAAAGGATTATGATAGTGGGGTGACAGGGAAGTCCAATAATAGTTGATGTTGTGGTGGTAGAAGAAGTCGAAGTTGGTGGTAATTTCGTTCATGTAGATTGGGTTGTTGTTGAGGGGTGGTGTGCAAATGGTAATGCAATATCGCGTATGAAGTTGGATATGTGGTGATTTGTGGAGGGTTGTTGGCTAAATGTGAATAGTTTGGGGTAGCAGGTGTTTGTTTGTGTATGCAGGTCTGATGCAAAACAATGGTGAAGGTGTGGCGTTTGCGCGTGCTTAATGTAGGTTTAAGGATGTGTGAGTTCTGGTGATATTGAATTTCTGGGTTATGAATGTTGATAACAAGATTTTGATCGATGCCAACGAATGAAGTTGCAATGGGAATCATATCATAGAGATAAGGTTATATATACACACAAACATTGAGTCGTGTTTGAATTATGTTAA
The DNA here is from genome assembly GCA_030737875.1 of Allium sativum. NCBI lineage: Eukaryota > Viridiplantae > Streptophyta > Magnoliopsida > Asparagales > Amaryllidaceae > Allium > Allium sativum. The sequence goes on along the minus strand of CM060915.1, from coordinate 310,010,961 downwards.
AATCTATCATCAAGTATACACAAATGTGCAAAACAAAGTAATATATTTATATTTATATATATATAAGCCTTTATAAAAGCTAGGAATATACAAAAAACTAGCCTACCAGTCGACTGGTAGAAAAAGGACCAATCGACTGGTTAGCCTGTTTTTGTATATAACGGCTAGTTTTGAATTTTTTTATATATACGATATATTTTAACCAGTCAACTGATGATTTTTTACCCGTCGACTGATTCGACCCAGAAACTATTTTGTGAAGAGTCACCATCTTTCATGAAGAGATTCCTCTTCATTAATCAAAGGAAATGGACATAAATTTTTATAGAAACTCTTCATGAACGATTGGTACTCTTATACTATTATATAAACAACTTCAAACATCTTTTACAATCACCAAATTTTACCGATCATCATTCTGTTCTCTCCATTTACATTCTTTGCAAACAAAATCTCTCTTAATACAAATACTTGTTGAACGTTGATTTGATTTTAATATCACTTGATTCCACAAGCAATTTTCTTCCTTAAATCTTCGCATTCAAATCATATACTCGAGGACCAGATTATAGGAAGGGTGTGCTTAAACCATTGACTATCCGTGTTGATTCAAGAACACAAAGCAGAAGTCAAACACTTGTAATTGTTGAAGTCCTGCGTAGTTGCTCAGGCGAGAGGCATCCTTGTTGGGGCTCGGGTGTACTGACCTATTCCTCCGGGTTAAGAGAGGGCGTTGTTAGTGAATTCCGAAGAGGAGCTTCGGGACTGGACGTAGGGTGGGAAGTCCGAACCAGTATAAAATTCTGGGTGTCACTTTACTTTATTTACCGCATTTATTTACTTGTGATATATCTCTATAACTTAGGTTTTACCTGCGTACCTATTGCATATTAACAAGTTAATGTATCATCTACATTTCCGCTATATACATATAGATCCTGCTTAAGTCATTCACACCGACTTTTCAATTGGTATCAGAGCTAGACAATCATTTAACCGTAAAACCGTTAATTGACATATAGATATTATGGATAATAACACTAGCACTAGTAATAACACCGGATATTTTGAAGGCCAATCCACTGCTAGACCACCTTTCTTTAATGGTATGAATTATAGTTACTGGGCTACACGAATGAGAATATACGTGCAAGCTAATAGTTATGATGCATGGAATATTACTCAAAAAGAGTACACATCACCTACTACTGCATACACTGAATGGTCAAATACTGAGAAAAATGAAGCTACTGCAAATGCTAAGGCTATGAACATGTTACATTGTGCTCTAGATAGAAATGAATTCAATAGGATTTGTATGTGTAACACTGCATATGAAATTTGGAGAACACTTAAAATTACTAAAGAAGGTACTAACAAAGTTAAACAAAGCAAAATACCTATGCTCAAAAGTCAGTTTCAAAATTTTAAGATGACTGAAAATGAATCCATAAATGATATGTATTCACATTTTCAAAACATTTATCATTCAATACTAGGATTAGGAGAAAAGTATTACGACTTTGATATAGTATCAAAAAATTTGAATTCTTTAATGGATGAATGGGAGAGAAAAGTATTAGCAATCGAAGAAGCTAATGATCTCTCTGCCATGAAACCAGAAGAACTAATCAGTAATCTAATGTCTTATGAAGAAAATTTGCAAGAAAAGAAAGCACAGGTACAAGATAAGAAAATTTTAGCTTTACATGCTGAAAAAGAAGATTCCGATTCAGATGAAGAAGATATAACATTTGTTGCTAAGAATTTTAGAAAATTTCTAAAATACAGAAAAGGTCAGAGCAAGAGTATGAAAAATAATTCATCGAAAGAACCTGACCCTGCTCTAGTAGAATGCTTTAACTGTCACAAGACTGGACACTATCAAAAGAATTGTCCAAAGTTAAAGAGAAATCACAAAAATTAGAAATCAAAGAGACGAGCATTTTCAGTCACTTGGGACAACTTGGATTCATCTTTTGAAAGTGATAGTGATAGTGATAGTGAGCAAGCAAACATGTGCTTCATGGTTAAGGATAATGATGTAAGTGATTTTACTTGTTATGAATTAGTAGAAATTAATACTGTAATTTTAGAGTCTAGGAAAATGTTTAAACGAAAATTTAAACAAGCTAATGAAGATAAAAATAAAACAGAATTTGAAAGAGATTTGTTAAAAGTTGAAAAAGAAATTTTAGAAGAAGAAATTAGAAAATTACAAGAATATCTTTCAAAAGTAAATTCTCAAATTTCTATGTTGAGTCAAAAACTCGAGACTCAAAAGAATAAAAATGATTTATTAACTTCTGAAAATCATAATTTACATACTAAAGTTAAAATTATAGAATTAGAAAATTCTAGTTTAAAAGTTAAATTAGAAAGTATTTCTAAAAATATAAATAATTTTAACACAGGTAGTGAGAATTTATCTAAAATATCAGAAAATTCTCAACCGGCTTTTAGTAAAAAAAGGACTTGGGTATAATAAAGAAAGTAATTCAAAAAGGAAGTCCAATTCTAATATTAAACCGAAAATTTCTAGTAGTAAAATAAATATTTCTACTAAGAAAAAATATTCGTAAAATATTAGTATATGGATTCCAAAGACAAATAATATTCTTATTAGGAATAATTATATTAAAAACTTCTTATATTCTGTTTATTATAATAGTAATTATTTTTTCAAAAAGGAACCTAAGTCCTCTTGGGTTTGGCTTCCTAAGATTTAACCCTTAGGACCCTAACGGAGGAAGTGGGTACCAATGAATTTTTAAATTATTTTTTGCAGGTCCCACTCAACAAAAACAGAGGAAAATGGATACTAGATAGTAGTTGCTCAAAACACATGACATGATACAAGGAAATGCTAACAAATATCATTTATTCAAAAGGAAGAACTGTCACATTTGGAGATAATTCCAAGGGATTCATCATCGGCAGAGGCGATGTGAGAAATTACGGTATATCTAATTCACATCTTATTTTAGATGTTTTATTAGTTAAGAATTTAAAAACAATTTATTAAGTATTAGCCAATTATGTGATAAAAGTTTTAATTCTGAAATAAGTGTAGTATTTTTTATTTAAACCAAAGCCCAATTTTTGAAGGATATCGAGACAAAAATATCTGTATTTTAAAAATGACCACTAATAATAATTCAAGTATGTGTTTATTAGCCAAAGACAATGATCCTTGGTTATGACACAAATGATTTTTCCACATTAATTTTAAGACCATCAACAAGATATCTAAAAATGATCTTGTAAGAGGATTACCCGAAATAAAATTCAAAACTGAAAATTTATGTGACGCTTATCAACTTGGAAAGTTAACTAAATCTTCTTTTAAATCTAAAAAGGTTATATCAACCTTACAACCACTTGAATTACCACACATGGATTTATTTGGACCAACTCAAGTACAATCCATAAATTATAGTAAATATGTGTTTGTAATTGTTGACGATTTCTCAAGATACACTTGGACTATGTTTTTAAAGAATAAAAGCGATACTTTTGATTTATTTAAAATTTTCGTCAAACAATTTAAAATTCAACTAATTTAAAAATAAAGAACATACGTAGTGATCGTGGAGGAGAATTTGAAAATGAGAAATTTGATTTATTTTTTCAAAAGGAAGGAATTTTTTCATAATTTCTCTTTTCCTAGAACTCCACAACAAAATGAAGTTGTAGAACGTAAAAATAAAACTTTACAAGAATGTGCAAGAACGTTATTAAATGGAAGTACATTACCAAAACATTTTTGGGCTGAAGCTGTCGCAACAGCTTGCTATGTTTTGAATCGTATTTCTATCCGACCACTTACTAAAAACACTCCATATGAGCTTTTTACTGGTAGAAAACCAAATATATCTTATTTCAAAGTTTTTGGTTCAAAATGTTTTGTTTTAAATACAAAAGATCAGCTTGGAAATTTTGATTCAAAATCCGACGAAGGAATATTCTTAGGATATTCTGAGCGTAGCAAGGCATATCTATTTTTAATAAAAGAACTGGTAAGATCAAAGAATCACTTCATGTATCATTTGACGAAAATACTATTCAAAATTATTTAAATTCAGATATTCTAAAAAATAATTCTTCACATGATGATGATATTGAAATATATAGAGAAGATGAAAACATTTTTCATAATAACATAGAGTATAATGCGACAGAAACAAAGATATATCAATAATCAAAATACTCCTATTAATAAAGTTCGATCTCTACCAAAAATATTAAGAGATCATCCAACTCAAAATATTATTGGAGAAATAACTTCAAACGTAAGGACAAGACGTCAACTTAATTTGGTAAGTAATGTAGCCTTCTTATCAAATATTGAACCCAAAAATCCTAAAGAAGCATCTGTAACACCCCGAATTTCAGTTAACACTGATATTCACTAATTACAGAATTAATAATCTCAGATGTGAAAATCAGGGGAAACGGGTTACGTCATTGTGTTCGTCTCGGAAAAATACGCGAAATAGAGTCCGAAATTTTGTAAATCGGAGTCCGTATGACCCGGTTAAGGCCCAAAGAAGTTTTCGGGAAATTTGAATTTCGAAACATGCAGAAATGGGGGCCAGGCGGGAAAACTCCCGCCCAGCCAAGTCGACTTGGCTGTCGACAGGGCTGTCGACTTGCCTGTCGACTTGGCAGTCGACAGGGCTGTCGACTTGCCCTGTCGGCTGATTCTGGCCTGGGTGCACCTGGTTGAGTTTTGGGCTGGGTTGGAGGGCTTGGGACGAAATCTGACGGACCTAAACTAACCTAGGGTTAATCTAAGGGTCTAAAACACATCCTAATCCTATAAATAAGACCCTAAGCTAGCCCTAAATGATCATAATCCTATCCTCTAACTAAACTATGCCAAAATTTTCTATGATCATGGCCTCCACTCAAAACCCTAGCCTCCATCCTCTTTCTAAACTATTTCTATGAAGGCTTTCATGTTCATACAAGCATTTTTAAGTTGTATGAGTGATCATTAGCTTGCATTCATCATCAAGTTGCAAGCTTTATTTTCAAGGCTAGAGTTTTTGGGTGATTTTTGGCAAGGGTTTGCTTATTGGAGTTTAGTGGTGAGTTTCTATAGCCTTAATAATCAATTGTTAAATTGATTATGATAGGATATGATAAGATATGGCTATGTTTGTGGATCAATGTGTTTATGCAAGTTTAGTATAGTGTATGTTGTGTGTTTTGCGAGTTTTATGCTATATGTTATGCAAGTTATGTGCATGATTATATGCAAGTTCATATGTAACATGTTATGCAAGTTATGTGTTTGGTTATATGCAAGTTATGTGCATGATTATATGCAAGTTCATATGTAACATGTTATGCAAGTTATGTGTTTGGTTATATGCAAGTTATGTGCATGATTATATGCAAGTTCATATGTAACATGTTATGCAAGTTATGTGTTTGGTTATATGCAAGTTAACATGTGACATGCTATGCAAGTTCACACCTTTGTATGACATAAGAATCATATGCAAGTTACCCCCTTTGTGACATATGTGCTTCATGCAAGTTTGGGTTAAATGCTAGTTGGGTTTAATGTATGCTCATATATGCAAGTTGACACCTTTTAAACCCATGATAAAGTTATATGCTATGATTGGTTAAACCCATGGCATTTGTGATGAATCTTCCCTTTATTATGTCATGTTATGAGAACGACTTACGTGGGGAACGATGGGGTTAATATGCATGTTAATAAAATGGTGTGAAATGGGTATGCTTAAGCATAACATAAAGTGAATGGACATAATTGGGAATTTACCTATTAAGTTAGGTCTACCCATATTATGGAATTGGGAATTTACCTATTAAGTTAGGTCTACCCATATTATGGAATTGGGAATTTACCTATTGAGTTAGGTCTACCCATATTCTTGAAATTGGTAATTAATTAGGGATAATTAATATAAATTATAGGGGTGATTAATTAGGTGTAATTAATCGACTAAGACACGAGGTTGGACCCTTTTTGTAGCATAAGACTGCCCGGAACCAACCGGCGAATCCAGCGGCTACAAATGATTGGCCCAATGTGAGAGGTCTTAGTCATAAACTAAATACGTGACAAGTGTAAAGACACGAGGTTAGACTCTGTTATGGTGTAAGGCTGCCCGGAACCAACCGGCATATCCAGCTGCCATAAAAGACAGTCTAATGTGAGAGGTCTTTACAAAGGTTACGATCTTAATTAATTAAGAAACACTTAACCAAATTAGCATATAGTGGGGCATGAGGGGTTAAGTGGGTGCCTTGGGTGGCATGTAGTAGCTAGTGGGGGTGCCTTGGGTGGCATGAGGAAACTAGTGGGTTGCCTTGGGTGGCAATAGAAAATACGATTAGAATACTTAACCAAAGTGGAACATGTAATTAAACATGATTAAAGGGTTAAGTAAGTGCCTTGGGTGGCATGTGGGAATCAAGTAAGTGCCTTGGGTGGCATGTGGAAATCTAGTGGGTGCCTTGAGTGGCAATTAAAATATGATTAAAAGACTTAACCAAAATTTATAACATGTAAGTGGACATGGTTAAAGGGTTAAGTGGGATTCACTAGAAATGACAAGCTTAGGTGGGTAGCTTGTGGGGGCCCATTTCAACCAATATCCCAAACGTATCTTTGTGGGCTCGACCCAAGTCGAGGACGGGACACGCATATTGGGCTTGACTGTAAGAGGCAAAACGGGTTAGCGGTGGCAACGCAAGTCCAACGGGTTTCATATGCGTGTGTGGACCCGGGCTGGTAAGTAAGACGTTGTTGCATCGTGTAGGTACAAGCCGTGCACCGTTGAAATTATCAGGTTGCCACTTTGGGGAATGATACACCCCACTGTGGGGCCAGCACGGGTATCTACGTTAGGGAGCCGATCGCTTGGGGAGTAGTGGGTACACCTAGTGGAGATAGGGGTAGACGGCACCTATGTAGTCAGCTAGGGGTACACGAAATTACTATTAAAAATTACTAAGTACACTTAGTGGGATCAACCTTTAAGTAGGAATTACCCTTGGGTGGGTAGAACTGGTGTGGTGCAGTGTAGGAATTACCCTTGGGTGGGTAGATCTGGGGTGGTGCAGTGTAGTAATTATCCTTGGGTGGGTAAATGCGTCTTTTCGGTTATCTTAGTACATCCTGTGTTTAGTTGGCTACTTAGTGTAGTCATTATCCCCAGAGGTACCGTACCTTGTTTATATCATACCCTAATTACTTTAATGATTGTATTGTTAAGGTTATAGGACTCGCTCAGACTTATGTCTGACCCCGTTGTTTTTTTATCTTTTTCCCAACCCTCAGGTTTTCAGAGTGGGCCTAGCACTAGTGGGCTTTGATCAGACTGCTTTATCTATCTTTTGGAGCTTGGACCGTGGATGTAAAGCTCATTTTATCTTTTCTATTATGGCTATTAAGTTATGTAGTGGGATTATGTACTTTTGTTTTATCAGGATGGATATTATGTACTTGACTCTTGTTTATGGTTTTGGTGTAACCAAACATGTTTTACTTTCCGCTGCAATGAAATGATGTTTTAAATTCTCAAGTATTACTTATATCTGTCTTGTTGTAATTTTTCTGTTCTATATTCACTTAAAATACTCCACCGATGTTATGGCATTCCCTTAGTGAGTGACCGTAGCGGGTGTGGGGTGTTACAGCATCTATAAATGAAAATTGGATAATCGTCATGCAAGAAGAATTAAACCAGTTTGAACATAATGAAGTCTGGGAATTAGTTCCAAGACCGAGTGATCAAACCGTTATTGGAACAAAATGGGTATTCAAAAATAAAGCAGATGAATTGGGTAATATCACTAGAAATAAAGCAGATGAATTGGGTAATATCACTAGAAATAAAGCTTGACTTGTTGCACAAGGTTACAATCAAGAAGAAGACATAGATTATGAAGAAACTTTTGCTCCGGTCGCACGACTAGAAATAGTTCAAATACTATTAGCATACGCTTGTCATCATAATTTTAAACTATATCAAATGGACGTTAAAAGTGCTTTCTTAAATGGCTTTATTAAAGAATGAGTATATGTTGAACAATCTCCACTATTTGCTCATGAAAAATATCCTGATCAAGTTTTTAAACTGAAAAAGGCATTATATGGTTTGAAACAAGCACCTCGTGCTTGGTATGAATGCCTTAAAACTTATTTATTAGATTCAGGATTTCAAATTGGAAAGGTTGATCAAACACTTTTTATCAAAAAGGATAATAAAGATATTTTAATAGCACAGATATATGGAGACGACATTATCTTTGGATCAACAAACGATCAATTATGTCAAGAATTTTCATAAATAATGACCAATGAATTTGAAATGTCACATATGGGAGAACTTTCTTACTTTTTGGAATTACAAATTAAGTAATTGCCAGATGGAATTTTCATTAATCAAGAAAAATATTGTACTAATTTAATAAAACGTTTTGGAATGGAAAACACGTCAAGTAAACCTACACCAATGAGTACATCGACACATTTAGATAAAGATTAAATAGAAAAAGTGTCGATAAAAAGCTATATCGAAGCATGATAGGTTCACTTTTATATTTAACTACAAGTAGACCGGATATTATGATGAGTGTTTGTCTATGTGCTTGTTTTCAGGCTAATCCGAAAGAATCACATTTAAGAGCAGTTAAACGTATATTATGTTATCTTAGTAGTACTAAAAATTTTGGACTTTTTTATCCGAAAGACTGTTCCTTTGAATTAGTTTCATATAGTGATGCCGATTTTGGAGGATCACGAACGGATTGTAAAAGTACAAGCGGAACATGTCACTTTATCGGTAAATCACTTATATCTTGGTTCAGCAAGAAACAAAATTGTGTTTCATTATCAACATGCGAAGCTGAATACATATCTGTTGCACTAGCATGTGCTCAATTAATATACATGCAACAAACACTAAAGGATTTTAACGTACATTTATCTAACTCTACAATTTATTATGATAATACAAGCGCAATAAATTTGCCTAAAAATTCGGTAAACCATTCCAGAACAAAACATATCGATATCAGACATCATTTCTTAAGAGACAATATTGGAAAACAAACAATTAGCTTAGAGTTTATAAACTCAGAAAATCAAATCACTGATATCTTTACCAAACCCCTTTTAGAGAACTCATTTATAAGACTCCGATGAGAGCTAGGTATTATATCTTTCAAAGATCTCTAAAATGTTATTCGATTATATTGTGCTTATGGTATCTTACTTTCTTTTTAATCGATGACAAAGGGGGAGAAATATCTCTCATGCTATATTTGTTCCTTGCTAATATATTTATGTTTCCATGCTATTGGAAAATTTGTTCTAACATATCTTAATGTAGGAATCAAATGGTAAAGTTATAAAAATTATGAACTAACAAAATATTGTAGAAATTCAGGGGAGCTAAACATTCAGGGGGAGAAAATCCAAAGTGTTGTCATCAATCAAAAAGGGGGAGAATGTTGATAACAAGATTTTGATCGATGCCAATGAATGAAGTTGCAATGGGAATCATATTATAGAGATAAGGTTTTATACACACACACACACATTGAGTCATGTCAGAATTATGTTAATATATATCCTTAAGTATACATGAATGTGCAAAACAAAGCAATATATATAAGCCTTTATAAAAGCCAGGAATATACAAAAACTAGCCTACCAGTCGACTGGTAGAAAAAGGACCAGTCGACTGGTCAGCCTGTTTTTGTATGTAATGGCTAGTTTTGAATTTTTTTATATATACGATATATTTTAACCATTCAACTGATGATTTTTTACCCGTCGACTGATTCGACCCAGAAACTATTTTGTGAAGAGTCACCATCTTTCATGAAGAGATTCCTCTTTATTAATCAAAGGAAATGGACATAACTTTTTATAGAAACTCTTCATGAAGGATTGCTACTCTTATACTGTTATATAAACAACTTCAAACATGTTTTACAATCACCGAATTTGACTGATTTTTACTGATCATCATTCTATTCTCTCCATTTACATTCTTTGCAAACAAAAGCTCTCCTAATTCAAATACTTGTTGAATCCTTGATTTGATTTTAATATCACTTGATTCAACAAGCAATTTTCTTCCTTAAATCTTCGCATTCAAATCATATACTCGAGGATCAGATTATAGGAAGGGTGTACTTAAACCGTTGCCTATCCGTGTTGATTCAAGAACATAAAGCAAAAGTCAAATACATGTAATTGTTGAAGTCCTGTGTAGTTGCTCAGGAGAGAGGCATTGTTGTTGGGGCTCGGGTGTACTGACCTATTCCTTCGGGTTAAGAGAGGGCGTTGTTAGTGAATTCCGAAGAGAAGCTTCAGGAAAAGACGTAGGGCGGGAAGTCCGAACCAATACAAAATTCCGGGTGTCACTTTACTTTATTTACCGCATTTATTTACTTGTGATACATCTCTATAACTTAGGTTTTACCTGCGTAACTATTGCATATTGACAAGTTAGTATATCATCTACATTTCCGCTATATTCATATAGATCCTGCTTAAGTCGTACACACCGACTTTTCAACGAAATTGTCAAGGAGGAGGTAGTTGCATTAAGATTCAGGTGGTGCCACTACAACAAATATGTCTATTCATAGCGTTGAAAAAACGCTGTTATAGCCTTTAACAGCGTTTTGATGAACGTTGTCTACCAATACATTGTTATAGGTCCTTGGTATATCACAGCCTTTTCAAAAATGCTATAGAAAATTGACATATTACAGCGTTTCAAATGGTGTCGTCCTCAGAAATGTTGTTATCTTCCCTTTTCTACAGCTTTTAGCCACATATCACAACATTTCTCGAAATTTACATGTTCTTTACTATCACAGCGTTTTGCCACATATCACAACGTTTTTTTGCATCTATCACAGCATTTACATATTGTAATATCAAAATATTCATGCATAAACATATCAACAACATGTAAACATATATCAACCAATATAACACAATATTCATACACAAAGAGATCATCAATAAACAAAATTTACATAATTTCCATAACCATAAACTAAATTTACACAATATTGGTCGAACAAAGTCACGATATCTATAAATAAAACAAAATTTTCATAAAACAAGTTTACGCCGACTACCAACAATATGAACATCTAAGAGTTAACGCTTTCTCCGTAATCAGATACCACAAGCTGTCTTATTGTTGAGGGATCTTCAGAAACGCCTAACGATATTCTGATTATAGCGGAATGCACAACGATGCCCATCTCCAATATCTATACACATGTGTTCATGTTAGCATTTGGTCATGCTTACACATTAACAAGAAAACAATGCTCGACAAAAGAAAAAATAGTACAAGGAGAAGTTGAAGATAACAACATATCATACTTGGTAATATTTTATAATAGTTAGTTAATTTTATAATGCTTAGTTAATTTTTAATTATTGCTATTATTATTATAGAATACTTGGTAATATTTTATATACTTAGTTAACTTTTATAAACTAAATTTCTAAATTTTTATAAAATTAGTAAACTTAGTTATTTTTTTATAATAGTTAGTTAATTTTTATAATACTTAGTTAGTTTTTAATTATTGCTATTATTATTATAGAATAATTGGTAATATTTTATATTTTTATATACTTAGTTAACTTTTATAAACTAAACTTCTAAATTTTTATAAAATTAGTAATTAGTTAATTTTTAATAATAGTTAGTTAATTTTATAATACTTAGTTAAATTTTAATTATTAATATTATTAATATAGAATACTTGGTAATATTTTATATTTTTATATACTTTGTTGACTTTTTTATTAAACTAAACTTCTTACTTTTTATAATAGTTAGTTAATTTTTTTATAATAGTTAGTTCATTTTTATAATACTTAGTTAATTTTTAATTATTGCTATTATTATTATAGAATACTGGGAAATATTTTATATTTTTATATAATTAGTTAACTTTTATAAACTGAACTTCTTAATTTTTATAAGATTAGTAAACTTAATTAATTTTTTATAATAGTTAGTTAATTTTCATAATACTTAGTTAATTTTTAATTATTGCTATTATTATTATAAAATACCTGGTAATATTTTGTATTTTTATATACTTAGTTAATTATTATAAATTAAACTTCTTAATTTTTATAAAATTACTAAACTTAGTTAATTTTTACAATATTTGTTAATTTTTAATTATTGTTATCATTATTATAGAATACTTGGTAATATTTTATATTTTTATATACTTAGTTAACTTCTATAAACCGAACTTCTTAATTTTTATAAAATTAGTAAACTTAGTTGATTTTTTATAATAATTAGTTAATTTTTATAATACTTAGTTAATTTTTAATTATTGCTGTTATTATTATAGAATACTTAGTAATATTTTATATTTTTATATACTTAGTTAACTTTTATAAACAAAACTTCTTAATTTTTATAAGATTAGTAAACTTAGTTAATTTTTAATAATAGTTAGTTAATTTTTATAATACTTAGTTAATTTTTAATTATTGCTATTATTATTATAAAATATTTGGTAATATTTTATATTTTTATATACGTAGTTAACTTTTATAAACTAAGCTTCTTAATTTTTATAAGATTAGTAAACTTAGTTAATTATTTTATAATAGTTAGTTAATTTTTATAATACTTTGTTAATTTTTAATTATTGTTATTATTATTATAAAATATTTGGTAATATTTAATTTTTATAAATCTTATTTAATTTACTACTATTATAAATCTTATTGTTATTATTATTATAAAAGTTTAGTTATGTTTTGTATTTCATGTACTTTGTTAATCCTACATGAATGCCATAAACATTAGTGTGATAAATATAATTACTTACAGAAAAATATGCAAAAGCATCGTCACCATCATCGCCATTGGAAAGGCTCACATCATGTCTTATTAACAAAAGGGCCATATGCTATACATGAAAATCAAGTAATAAGTTGACATCGCATACAACCAACCAGTCGATAGAAGGAAAACTAGATACAATAGCAAATTTCAGATGTCTGAACCTACTTTCAGACGTTTGAACTGGATCAAATGTCTGAAAATAGGTTTCAGATATCTGAAATGGATTCCGGTCAACACCCTAAGATCATTTCAGACGTCTGAAATTTATTTCAGGCATCTGAAAATGTTCCCGGGTAATTCCTAGGTCTGGTTCAGACATCTGAAATTTATTTTAGATGTCTGACCTGCTCTGAACTCACGGCTTATATTGTAAAACATAAAAAAGATATGTGTTGCCATTTTTTTAGCATCAAGGGCCTAATAACACTAGACTAGAGAGCAAGTTCAATAATATGAAGATGGTACATTTCACTGCAGAACCTCTAAGTTAAGTTGTAACTACGCTAACTTTTTTGTATGTTCTTAGGTCACTGGTAACAATGGAAATTAGAAGCAAAATACTAAAGTAACAGTATTTTATTAATGAATAAAAGAGTATGATACTGAATCTTACCTTTGATACTTGTATGAGTTCATGAAGAAGACTAATCCTCCGTTAGTAGAAGAGCATGTAGTGCTTGGCGTCTTCCTCCTTTCTTAACTTTGACGATACCACATATGCCCATATCTTTAGAGGTGCCAGTGGAAGTTTTGGAGGAATATAAGAGTTCTGCACATAAAAATATGCAACAATCATTGAATTTTGTAGCTGACCTAAAAATATGCACATAAAAATATAAGAGTTTTGCACATTTAATGACCATAACAACATCATTGAGATTTTTTTTTCATTTATATCTATTATAAGGTGTGGATATTTGCCGAAATCAATTACTCTTCACCAATAATAAACAATTTGGAAACTGCATTCAATAATCATACTGAATTCACCAGATAGATAAACAACAGCCAATACAGAAATTAATGGCCAATTCATGGTGTTTTAAGAATGCTTAATGAAACTTTCATCTTTCTTGTGCACAGCAGCATGGTTGTGAGAGAAAAACATGGGCATATCAAGAGACACATAAGGCAACATTTAAAAATATCACATGTGATCAAGATAAACCTGAACATCGCTCCACTCAACGCACCGAAGAAATTTAGTGAGAGCTTTCTTCTCTAACATTAAAGAGAAGCGAAACTTCCATAGAAATTGCCTTCCATCGCCACTTAATGTCCGTGTTGGGGGATATTTGAGAATTCTTTGTATTGATCTAACAGACAAAAGAAGAATTGTATGATTTACAATTTTATTTAATGATAAAATTAAGCATCTGGAAACCATTATATTGAGATAAGCCATTAGCAACCAGGTTAAGTTTTGAAATAACCAGTCATCGCAAAAACTTTATGACAGGACAATCTATAAATCAGTTATTTCCAAAATAAATAAAAAAGAAAGAAGCAAAAGGACTGTGGTGGGAATCAGAGCGCAAAGCTGCCAGATATACATGGGTTAGGATGATTATTTTGGCTATTAGCCTTTTCCCCTTGTTTTATAAATGATCTATAAGGCCACACACAAGATCAAGATTTGCAATATATTGGTTCACAATGTCAGCACCAAGCTTATTTATAGAAATAAACTGACAGGGAATACTTTACCCATGCATCACACACCTTATAATGCATCTAACTAGATATAATTTATGTAACCAAATGAACAAACAGTTCGAGAAATTCTCAACTCATTAGATGTCCTCATCATAACTGCATTACAAAGTTGTAGTCACAATGAACCATGTAGATAGTTAAAGGATAAGGATTCATTATCAAGACAAAATTAGTTTGATGTGCTTAAAGAGAGTTTGATGTTGGTTGCATCTGACTTTGTTGATATCCAAAATGGTGTCATTGTAAATAACAAACCTGAAACAACGATATAAGATAAATATCATGCTTTACAGCTTAGATACAATAAATACAAATAATTAACTACATTAAGTCATTCTTTTTACTGCAAATCGACTTATTATGACCACAGCAACAACATGTATGATTAAAACAATATAACATACCTATAAGTAATGGAGGAATGACACACTTACTTTCTTTCGGAGTTGCATGGTTTTAGGTCCTTATCAATTATACCCCAATTCAAACTTCTAGCAAGTTTAGTTGTTTATGCTCAGAGGGATTTTTTCCTACCAACTTCAGGATCCTAAACAATAAAAAGTTCATTTGATGATGCTACAGAAACCGGGACCATGATAGTACTAGCATCCTGCATATCCAGCAAAAGTATTTGGTCGCCAAAAATTAACAAGATGACAACAAATGGACCAACGTTCAGGTTCAGCGCAAAAGCTAACTAATATGAAGCTACATAGTTATGGAACAAATAATAAGCGTCCCCCCTCTTTTCCTCTCTCCTACACACACAAAAAAAAAGCACCCCCTCCCCTCCACACACACCCACTCCCCAATAACAACAGTCATCAATCCTATCAAGGTGTTCTATTTCACCTCGCTCCTGTTTAGTGATCTGCCAATTTTCCAATAATGGATGCATACATAAATTTTATATATGTACAAATAAACTATATATAATTTGAATCTATCATTTGAATGAATGCCAAGTGAATTCAAGCAGAAATTAGGTAGACTTTTTCTTTCCACGTGCCTTTCCTGGGGTGGTTGTAGGAATCCCTCCATCTCCTTCTTTTTGTAGCCAAAGTCGAAGTTTTTGTTACAACAAATAAAACATATATATGTAAATTGTTCTATTAATTGACAAAAAACGATTATATCAAGAACAAGTAAATAAAATGAACTAAAATAACTTTGTTCCATCCACACACCATTGCAGCCAAGTGCCCTACCTTTTCTCCAGTCCTTTCATTCGGGTTCCAATCCTGCAATACTTAACAAATAGTGTTTAGTAATGGAAACATATGACAATAACCATTTTAAACAACAAAATTCTAACCCAGTCAAGCTTCATTCCAATTGGTATAAAACAAACTACATAGAATTTTTCGATCGCGAAATAGAAGAAGCGAAGATGCATGAAGAAGCAACGATGGGCGAAGATGGGTGGATCTTTCAAAAGGAATATGAATTTTAGGGCTTTCACAAGGAAGCGAAAGTGGGAAAACAAATAATGCGAAGGGGGAAAACAAAAGAAGCGGGGGAAACATAAGAGGGAAAATAAGAAGAAAAAAGGCGCAACCTCTGAAATTAATTGAAAGTCCGCCAATTACTTTTGGGGTGGTTAATTACACAACGTTTCGCCATGTTGTTTTAATAACAACAATCATCTTTATACTTACAAATAAGGTTCAACCACAATAACCAGCCCAAAATGTTGTCTTCCAGTATTGTGGATATGCAATTTTCTTGTTGTGTGCTTTTGCTGTTTGGATTGCAACTTGGCGTTTGAGTTGGTTGGGCTTCGGTGACTGCATTAAAGGAAAAAAAACATTGTTTAATGAATTAAATCAAAGAAGAAAAAAAACCACAAAATTGAAAAGAATAAGGAAACGAGCAAAATAAACAAAAACTAGGCGGGTTAAGAAAAAAATTCTAAATTGAAAATTAGTCTATAAAGCGCTATGATGCATTTTCTGGAATATGCATTTTTATATATTATTCAAAGTTGTTATTAATTATATTACTAATCATCATTCAGTAATTTTTGTAAAATAACCGCTGACCTATTTTTCAACTTTCTAAAATTATGAACCTGGATTATCCCATATTTGGGCATAAACCACTAATATATATGAATGCACATTTTCTTGTATGTTATGAACATATTATAGGGTAAAATCAAATCAACCAAATATTTCTTCTATCATCCTATCAAATGAGCATATGATTCAAAGTATGTCACTTGAAATTCATGTACATGAAAATTAGTTCTTAGTAATTGGTATTTGATTTTGTTATTAATTCTATAAATTCTTAGCTTTGGAAATTTTAATATTAGTAATTCTGTGTCAGTTTCTAACCAAAAAAAAAAATTCTGAATCTGTCTGTTCCAACTACTGTTTAACATTTGCTAAACATATTTATTTTTTGGGTCTTTGATTTTATTTTTCACAAGAAATGTGTCAATGATTGCTAGTATTTGTCTGGGTCATATTACGTTTTTATACATAAATATTTGAAGTAAACAATTGACAACAGGTTTGCGTCAATTTTATTTTTCCCATTTTGCTAAACATTTGTGTGATTACATGTGTATGTTCCAAAAATGAATTATTTATTATTAGGCTATATTATTTTCATCGACTTATGATCTACTTTCCAAATCAAATTTAATTAAGGGTGGGCGCACAAATGCTCAATTGAAAGTTTAATTTTTTTCATTTATATACATGTCAATCAAAATGCTCTTCAACTAAAATTTGTAGCTCAATACACAGATTTGTCAATATACCCTCAGTTGAAGCTCAATACATTCTGATAAGATGCGCATGTCATACATCTAGCTACCCAAACGCTTATTGACTTGGGTTACAAACTAGTATTAACTAGCTCAACTGATGATGGTGACGATTGGGTTATTCGACGAAATGGAGGAAGGCAACTACATAACTATGGTGATTGGAGATGGATCGAGAGGCTATAGTCGATTGCGGAGGCGAAGAGCTGCTGTCGTGCTAGACAGTGTTGGAAATGAACGAGCGAGAGGAATTTTGGAAGAAGAGGGGAAAGCAATCTAAGTCCCACATTATGAAATATGAGTACCTACTTCTCTATAAGCTTATATAAATAAAGGAGAAGAGGGCTTGTGAATGGTGTAGTTAAGCTAAGAAACAATATTATATTGATGTCAAATTGGGCCTAGTGCCTTAGGACTCTTGGAGTCCATGACACAATATTATGTTGATGTCAACTTGGGCTTAGTGCCATGGGACTCTTGGAGTCCATGACACAATATTATATTGATGTTAACTTGGGCTTAGTGCTTTGAGACTCCTGGAGTCCATGACACAATATTATATTGATGTCAACTTGGGCTTAGTGCTTTGGGACGCTTGGGGTCCATGACACAATATTATATTAGTGTCAAAATTTGGGCTTTGTTCCTTGCGACTCTTAGGGTCTCATGGTTAAATAGGCTGCTGTTTGCAGCTTGGGTCTGTTGCATTGAAACGAGTTACTTGATCACTTTTGATATGTTATGTCCATTCAATTGAATGGATACAACCATTTCGTTTTTAAATGCAAACGCACATTCATGCACCACTTAGTTAAAGGGTCGCAACCTTTCCAAAGGTCATTAATGATCGAATAGGCATTTCTTCCAGCCTATAAATACATGGCCCAAAACGAAATAGAATACACATTAGTTATTCTTCTCAATTTGCTGCTTCTTCTTCAAAGTAATCCTTTGTTCAAGTTTCTATAATTTATTTCAGTTCGTCAGAGCTCCGTTTGTTGGCACTGCACTACGGGGTTGATTCGTTTTATCCTGGAAAACAAATTGCTATCACGTTAATCAGTGCATACGATGACAGTATTGTTTCAAGGAAACAAAATCATTTCTTGACTTAGACATCCGAAATATTCTTCTTCTAGTTTGTTGGAGACGGTTCTGTACCGCTCCAATCTAATGCACAATCGGTCTCGCTTACTGTCATTGTTATAATCATAGTTTGACTTGACAACTGTGGCATTATTGAGTAACATTGATAGTTGTTACTGTCTATTTGCAATACAATCGTGTATTGACAAAAAGATCTAACTTTGTAATACGATCGTGTATTGACAAAAAGATCTAACTTTGTAATACAATCATGTATTAGCAAAAGTTCTAACAATCTTGAAACAATATTGATTGTTGCAGACGACAACAAACTATGTCGCAAAATAGCAACAATAATTTTACACCGACACAGACGGTGACCAACGCTCTGATCGCGCCAGTGGTTCCAACAATGGCTCTGTCTCATGGAGAAAGGCTAGAGAAGTTCAACGTTATTAATTTTAAGCATTGACAACAAAAAAATGTTGCTTTATCTAACAACATGGGGATTTGCCAAATTTTTGACTAAACATGTTCCCAAAAAATCCAAAACAAATTTGGCTGAAATCTCAAAAAGGGCATTGCTCATATGAATTTATGTGCAGTAATATCAGAATGCAGCCTGGAAAGGAACTAACTTTAAATGATGTTCTCTATGTTCCAGAAATTCGTAAGAACCTAATTTCAAGATCATTGCTTAGCAAACATCGATTCAGATTAATCCTTGAAGCTAAGAATGAAATGTATGTAGGAAGAGGATATGTGTGTGCTGGTTCGTTTAAGAAAAAAATATAACCACTATTGTACCACACACTGATATGAATAAAAGTGAATCTTCTGTTCATATTGTTGACTCTTCCAGCATATGACATTTTAGATTAAAGGATGTAAACTTTGATACATTGCACAAATTGATTAATCTAGACACCGATTATAAATGTCAAATTTGTGCAGAAGCAAAATTGACAAGAAACTCATTTCATCATGTTGAACGAGAAACAAAACCGCTAGATATAATACATACAGATGTATGTGATTTGATGTGTTTAAACAATACAACTCGGAAGTTGAGAATCAACTCAATAAGAAAAATCAAAGCTTTAAGAAGCGATAGAGGAGGAAAATATGTATTCCCTTTTGAAGAATTTTGCACTGAACATGGTGTTTTACATCAAATTACAACACCATATTCACCTCAACCCAACGGTATAGACGAACGGAAAATAAAACTCTTAAAGAAATGATGAATGCTTTATTCTGGCTTGCCATGTAACTTTTGGGGAGAAGCTATTCTTTTGGGAAATCATATTTTAAATAAAGTACCTCGAAAGAAAACATCTAAATCTCCTCATGACCTTTGAAAAAACAGACCACCATCTTACAAATACTTAAAAATGTGGGGATGCCTTGCCAAGGTAGACGTACCAAAACCAAAGAATGTCAAAAACAGTTGATTTTGTATTCATTGGATATGCACAAAACAGTGTTGCATATCGATTTTTGGTACATAAATCTGAAATTGATGATATTCATGAAAATACCATCATTGAGTTGATAAACATTAGATTTTTCGAACATATATTCCCCTTGAAATAGGGTACTGAAAATCATACACCTAAGATACCAAGGGAAGATGAAGTTCCTAATTCTCTCGAGGATGTTGAACAAAATAATACTCAGCAACATAGTGCTAAGAAGCAAGTGGAAGAACCAAGAAAAAGTAAAAGGTCAAGGACCTTAAAAACATTTGGATCAGATTTCTATACCTTTATGTTAGAAGATAATCCATTGGCATACAAATAAGCTTTGTCTTCCAGCGATGCCCCTTACTGAAAAGGCGATTAACAATAAGGTTGAATCCATTTTGTCCAATCATACATGGGAATTGGTTGATTTACCTTAAGGATGTAAGCCTTAGGTAATAAATGGATATTTTAAAAGAAATTGAAACCTAATGGTTCAATAGAAAATTACAAAGCTCGTAGTCCAAGGATCCAGATAAAAGGAAGACCTAGATTGTTTTGACACATATTAACCAGTAACATGGATAAGATAGCTTATTGCATCTATACATGACTTAAAAACACATCAAATGGATGTTAATACTGCATTCTTGAATGGTGAACTAGAGGAAGAAATCTATGTGAAACAACCTGAAGGATTTCTGAGCTAAGAAAATGAGAATAAAGTTTGCAAACTGGTAAAATTTCTTTATGGCCTTAAGCAAGCTCCAAAACAATGGCATGAGAAGTTTGACAAAACTATGTTATCAAACGGATTCACAATAAATGAATCAGCGAAATGTGTGTATATAAAACACACGCATATTAGATATGTCATTGTTGGTCTCTATTTTGATGACCTATTGATCCTAGGCAATAACAAGGCCATAACAAGATTACAAAGGATAAGTTATCCTCTAGACTCGATTTGAAAGACCTAGGATTGGCTTATGTGACATTGGGTGTACAAATTTTGAGAACACCACAGGGATATGCATCACCAAAATACTTGAAAAATTCAAGCAATATAATGTAACTATTGCAAAATCACCAGTAGATATGAACCAAAATTGGGTAAATAACATTGGTGATGACATCTACCACTTAGAATACTCTCGTATACTAGGAAGTATCACGTATGTACTAGGCATGATATTGCATATTCTGTAAGCAAACCAAGTAGATTTACCAGCAATTCTGGTAAATACCATTGGAAAACGATAATCAGAGTTCTTGGATATCTAAAGTATACGCAGAGCTATGGTCTATACTATACAAACTATCCTTCAATAGTGGAAGGATACAGTGATGGAAATTGGATCACTGGATCACATGATACAAAGTCTACAAGTGGATATGTGTTCACATTTGGAAATTGAGCAATTTCATGGAAATCATCCAAATAGACTTGTATCGCTGGATCTACGATGGAATCAAAGTTTATTACAATAGATAAAATTGTATAAGAAGCAAAATAGATTTGAAGCTTCTTGGAAGGCATTCCTAATTGGAGCAAACCTTTTCCTCCAATATGTATACATTGTGATAGTCAATCAACTGTTAGAAGAGCTAATAGTACACTATACAATGGTAAATCTAGGCATATTCGTCGTAGACATAAAACGATAAGACAACTTCTCTCTAACGGGATTATCACAATAGATTACATTCAATCTAAAGATAACTTAGCGGATCCACTTACAAAAGGCTTGCCAAGAGAGGAAGTTCAAATCTTATCGATGGGAATGGGTCTCAGGCCTATAGAATAAAGGATTTTCTAAAATGGAAACCCCACCTAGTTGACTGGAGATCCCAAGATCTAGGTTTAAAGGGAAAACGAAGTTTAAGAGAAACTTGATGACACTGTTACACACAAACCATTCCTATGATAAGTCAATGTGTTATGTGTTGAAAAGGATAAGTATTAATATTTTTAATAATGTCTGTACTTGAGGAATTAGAGAATAACTTATACAGAATCACCTACGTAAGTGCGAAGGCGCCGCTTCAAAGAGAATTATGAGGCCAAATTCTCTAAGCACTTATGAGACCAGGCAGGCGTTCAAGGCAAAAACAAATGCATACAGAGAACGAAGGATTATAAGAAACAATTATCGTGTGTTATCTACTTTGGAATTACATAAAAGGCTTACAGTTCAAGGACATTCTATGTCTATTGATTCGCCTGTGATTCAAATAGGTAATCACTAGGAAAGTTCAAGGCCCATATGTTACTTTAACCGATGCGATAAATGATTCGTGAAACTAAGAACGAATTATCATTCATGTGGGGGATTGTTGGAAATGAATGAAAGGAATTTTGGAAGAAGAGGGGAAAGCAATCTAAGTCCCACATTATGAAAGATGAGAACCTACTTATCTATAGGCTTATATAAATAAAGGAGAAGAGGGCTTATGAATGGTGTGGCTAAGCCAAGGCACAATATTATATTGATGTCAAATTGGGCCCAGTGCCTTGGGATTCTTGGAGTCCATGAGACAATATTATATTGATGTCAACTTGGGCTTAGTGTCATGGGACTCTTGGAGTCCATGACACAATATTATATTAATGTCAACTTGGGCTTAGTGCTTTGGGACTCTTGGAGTCCATGACATAATATTATATTGATGTCAACTTGGGCTTAGTGCTTTGGGACGCTTGGGGTCCATGACACAATATTATATTAGTGTCAAAAATTGGGCTTTATGCGTTGCGACTCTTGGAATCTCATGGTTAAATAGGCCGCTACTTGCAGTTTGGGTCTGTTGCATTGAAACAAGTTACTTGATCACTTTTGATCTGTTCTGTCCATTCAATTGAATGGATACAACAACTGTTTCATTTTTGGATGCAAATGCACATTCATGCATCGCTTGGTTAAAGGGTTGCAACCTTTCCAAAGGTCATTAATGTTCGAATAGACACTTCCTCCAGCCTATAAATACATGGCCCAAAACGAGGTAGAATACACATTAGTTATTCTTCTCAATTTTCTACTTCTTCTTCAAAGTAATCCTCTGTTCAAGTTTCTATAATCAACTTCAGTTCATTGGAGCTTCGTTTGTTGGCACTACGCTACGGTTATCCTGCGAAACAAATTGCTATCACGTCAATCAGTGCATACGACGGCAATATTGTTTCAAGGAAACAGAATCATTTCTGGACTCAGATATTACTGAAATATTCTTCTTCTAGTATGTTGGAGATGGTTCTGTACCGCTCCAATCTAGTGCACAATCGGTCTTGCTTACTGTCATTGCTATAATCACAGTTTGACTTGACAATTGTGACATTATTGAGTAACATTGATAGTTGTTACTGTTTATTTGCAATACAATTGTGTATTGACAAAAAGATCTAACTTTGTAATACAATCATGTATTGACAAAAGTTCTAACAGACGGTAGCAACACAGATCTAGTTGTGACGTTGGAGGGAGATTGGTGGTCGGCTTAGTGGTTGTGAAGGCTGTGCGAGGGTCTGCGGTCGGGTGATAGCTCCGACGAAGGCGAATGCAGAATACGGTTAAATTTTGTGGCAGGGAGCAGGGTAGCAGGCATGATGGTCAGGAGGAAGTGGAGGGTGACATCGACGAGGCTGGGATGGAAGCGGAAGGTGGAGTAAGGTACAGTCACGTCTGATGTTGATGATGGGCGGGGAAGGGTATTGCTCCACCACTAGGCTTCAGCCATTTCCTTGCGTGTACAGTATCGTTCTGTTGAGTGCGTAATTTATTTTGTTGCTACCATTTCTTGTGTATGCGTGAATGAAATGGAGTGTTTGCATTGCTTCCCTCCGAGGTTTGCGCTGCTTTGCTTGATACTTATCTTCAATTTAATGACCCTGTGCACTATATAGCTATTGTCCTTCCACTTAGAGATAATATTTTATTAGTGCGTGCATATGATTCCCTCTGAGTATTTCAATAACTTCATGTTGTTTCCATCTCTTTAATAAATATTTATTTGTATAATAGTGTACTTGGCCTTATTTTCATTTATGTGTTTACTTTTGAAGCTTGCTTTCGTTTAATAGTTCCAACTCCTATTATAGCTTCTGATATGCTTTAGTATGTATACATGAATTGAAGTTTATGCACATATGAACATCAACTGCATTTTGTATTTCCAGACTCTATTAAATGTCCTTCTCAATTAGTAATTTATTTGTATCATTTGTTCTAACCTTATGGGAAAAAAGCACTGGTGAACCATCAACAAAGCATTTAGCATTCATTAACAAGTATAGGTCCATCACTAACAAGATTATCACTATTTATGCAGTAATTGCAGTTTGAAATTGTAGATGCTCTTTGATGTTGTTGCTTGTTGAAAAACTGCTGCTGTTTTGAACCTAGAAGAGCTGCTGCTCATCTTTATGTATGAAATAATTGTCATGTATATTTCATGAGTATTAGTTTATGTTATACTGTATGAAAATACTTCAGAATAAAACATGGTTTAGTTGAAGCTCAACTAAATCTATATGCTTAGTTCGGTTCATAATAATCAGATAATGTGTTTTGCTCTTCTTTGGACTAAAACTTGCGTGATTTAATGACAAATCCATAGAAGATTATTTTAATCATTATGTTAACATCGTTCTTTTCTGTATAGGGGCTGCTTTGCTAATCTGTCTGGACCTGTGTTTGCATTGTTTATTTGATGATACATGCAAAATACTAGCCTGCAAGTCATGGTATTTCTTTCTCATCTTAATGTTATTTTGATGGTTCCTCCATCTCCCTGTTTTATTTTCATGCCCTTACATATACGATTTAAAGCTAAAATTTCTCTTATTACCCTTGATGATGGTAAGCTACACAAGGTACATGGATACTACTCTCTTGATTTTCAGCCAAGACAAAACTTTAGGCATCTTGCTACACTTAACTTTTTTATGTCTTATTTTCGAAAAAAGATACAAAAAATATTGGATCTTTTGAAGATACATGGATATGTATGCATTTATCTTTTTGTAACTGTGTAAAAGTCATGTTTTTATTTCTCTTTTTGCAAAGAAAAGAACATATACCTGCACTTCTTTTTATCAGACTGCTACATAGTTATATTTGCAATATTATGTATTATTGGTTTGCTCTGATTTTTATATTCTTAGGTTTCTAGGGTATACATGTCAATTGGCATTTATGTTCAGTTGTTAACTTCCTTTTACATTTTATCACTATAAATACAACATTGTACATTGGGTAATACATTAAGTTCAGTAATAAAACATCAACTTTAAATTCTTATCTCGTATGATTGGTTCCTCTAATAATTTTACCTTATTCCTATGTTCAAAGCATAGCTTGTCAAAAAATCATTTTTCAGTTATTCCAATGTAATTTTTGAAAAAAAAAATAGAATTCATGCCATCCGGTCTAGGAGTACCGTTGTCATCTATTTGAAACAGTGCATGTTTGACTTCATCCAATTGGAAGCTCATCATCAAATTTTCCCTAACATTGGCTAAAAGAATTATTATTATTATTATTTTACATGTTATACCTGCCTCTATCGAATTGTACAGCTCTGAAAATTAGTTTATTTCTTCCTCAGCAATAATATCTACTGCTGAGACAAGATTTTCACTAGAATCTAAGATAAATTTTCTTCTTTGATTTGCTTTGGGGATTTCCATATTTTGTCAAAGAATTTTGTGGTTTTATAACCTTGAGTCAACCGTTTAAATTTCATTCTCTAATTATTCTCAATAGCAATCTTCCTTATCAGTTTTGAATGAAGTTGGATAATATTCTCATAATTTCTAATATTGATTTCATCTTAATGATCATTTGCCTTTCTATCATATAATTTATTAGCTTTAGCTTTGAGATATCGCATAGCTCTTCATTTGTTGCAGTGTAATTTTTGCCAATTTCTAAGAGCATATTTAATAGCTTTTAACTTCCCCATTAGCATATATAGGGCATTTCCTTGAAAATTAGTTTTGATGGTTTGTTGTACTATCATTTGATATTCATCATAAAAGCACCAGGAGTTATTATATCTGAAAGTGTAATGGCTGGATTTTTTTCAAGCTTCAGATATCTATTTTAATAAGAAGATTAAAATATATCTAGAGTAATCAAACAATTAAAGTGTGTATAACCACATATATGTATGTATATACATATATGAATTGCACTAAAAACTTAACTTATATAAGGTATGTTTAATATTTATATTAGAACATACTTAAGCAAATATTAGTAACACTATCCTAACCAAGAGAAATGTGGGAGAATTAGCAACACAAACTAGTGGAACAAATCCTATTTTGCAACTAGCTTATGTAAGTTATCATTTTCAAGAAAGCAAACAAATCCTACAACTTAAAATGGGATTAACACTTATATATATATATAAGAAGCATGTAAAAGGACAACAAGTATATATATATATTTTACACATATTTCGGCCATATACTTATGTATATATATATATACACAAGATCAATTAGCAAAAATGATTTGAAAACAAAAGCAAACAAGGCCAAGGGAAAAACCCATGACAAAATAGTAGATTAGGACTTAAACCATCTCTAATCACCCTATACAAATATCTGCGGCAAGAATGATGAGTGCAAACAAATATCCAAGCTAAAAGAAACCATTTATCTATACTTGATTGGAAGGGTTGAGAGTGAGCATTAAATGAAAGTAACAGGAGCATTTAATGAAAGTAGGAAAGTCTTATGTACTTGGAGAAGAGAATAGGGGTTGGTAGGAAGAAGTTTTGGTGAAGGGTACTTACCTTTTGCTGTAACATATCTTGGCCATTCAAACAAGAGAGAGAAGGAGAGGGTAGGTAGAAAACTTGCTGTAGAAAAACTTAGAGACTTTGCCTATAAATACCAACCCATTTGCATGCATTTTCTTTTTACTAAAAACACAAGTCTTTGCTGGAATTATATCAAACTTCAAGCAAGAATTTAGGAGCTAATTTACATGTGAGTAAACCCTCACTAAGTTCAAGTTTGATTTATGTTTTACTGTAAACAGTTTTACACTTTCATGTTTATATGTTACTGCAAGTATATCATGTTGATTAACAGCTTGTAGATGCTAGAACAACAAGTTTATTTCATCAGTAAACCATGTATATAAGTCATAGAAAGTGGAGTAATGAGTTCATCACTTAAACTTTGAAAGGAGAAAATACTGCTGTGATCTCCTGTTAAAACTAAATACCTCTGTTGTTTTGAAACTTCACCCTGATTATTCGAAACACAAAATCAGACGTATATATTTTGTAATAAACACATATATTAGAACATCTACAACCCTTGAAAGTTGTGAGCATGAAGAACATGTTATGAAAACCAAGAACAAAAGAGAACAGCTGTATTCTCTGTCTCAAACCAAACAACCGAATTTTCAAACATCGTAAAAATCGAAATGCAGAGTTATAGATGAAATCGTAGTGCCAAAATATGATTTTTAAAAGTGGTTTCACGATTTTAAACAATGGGACGAGGGAGAAAGCTCGAGATGAACGAAATGAGCATTTTCACCAAACTCCGACGATCGACGTCGGTGATGGCCAAGTCGTGGAGCGTGGAGGAGGCGGAGACATCGGTGATCATGGGAAAAATACCCAATGATTTTTCCAGCGAGGGGTTTGAGCTAACGAGCTCGATTTAGGTTTTTGAAGGCAGAATGGGTTCGATCGGTTGGAGGCGTCGTACGGGGTCCACAGGCGATCGAGTGGGCCAGGAAGTGACGTGGAGCGGCGTTGGGACCTGGCGGAGCAAATGGCGGCGGTGCGAGGAGCTCGGGTGGTCGGAGGTGGCGGGTCGAGATCGATGTAGGTGGGAAGGTTCAGAAGGAGGTTTCGGTTTCAAAACGTGGAAGAGTGATTTGGAGAAGGAGGTGACTGGAGGTGGTGGTGGCTGGTCGAGGGTGATCGGGGAAGGGGAGGTGATGTGTCGGTGGTGGATCGAAGGACGGAAGCTGGCCAGAGGGGGTGTGCACGTGCACAGCTGTGCACGGTGGACATGGAAAATCAAAGGAGGAAATGGCAGATTCATGTTTGGCAAAAGAAAAGAAAAAGGGTTTTTAAATCCAAGAATTTATTTAAAACTTAGTTTAATTAAAATAGTTAAATAAATAATTAAATAATTTATTTAAATAAAAATAGAGTTTTTATTTAATTTAGCTTAGGCAAGTGGAACAGTAAAGATGACAGTAAGGTCAGAGAATCGAAGTTGTCCGACGAAGTTCATCGAGATGGAAACTTAAGTTTTAAAGATAATTTAATTTAATTAAATTATTAAACAATTTATTTGAGTAAAATATGAAGGAAATAAATGATTTTTCCAGCAGAACTTTAGCAGTGAAACATCATCTAAACATCAATGTTCAACATGACAAAATACCGTGTGCGAAGCACGGGCTTTTTCTAGACACTGCCAAATATTGATAAAAATTGTATAACATCTTGTGTG
Organism: Allium sativum; assembly: GCA_030737875.1. NCBI lineage: Eukaryota > Viridiplantae > Streptophyta > Magnoliopsida > Asparagales > Amaryllidaceae > Allium > Allium sativum. The sequence continues at coordinate 309,982,521 of CM060915.1, read as the reverse complement.
CGTCGCACACACTTTAACTATACATTTGTAAATGATATTTAAAATATCCAGATATGAACCAGAGAATTATATACTGTATATATAATTATAAATACAGGATGTGCAACTGGATTAAAACAGTAAGCTGATAATAAATTATCGACTACAAAAGACAATTCGTACATCGTTTCGAAGAGTCCGGAATTTACTTTCCACTTCGACTCGAATTTTACGACGTATACCGGGAATCGATAAAGATGAAGAATGCAAGGACTATTTCAAAATAGTATCTACGGTCTGTTAAATCCCAGAACAGATCCGAACAGTCGGATGTCTGACAACGTATATCGTTCAGATTTTACACATCGACCTTACGTAAGTGTATTTTGTTGGTGGCGAAGAAATTCGTTTCTTTAGCCTTATACCCAGAATATATTTGTGGAAACAAATGAGTGATCTGTCAGATAGGACGGTGTGATATTCAAAGACGTTGAAGAATAATCCGTCAACGGTAAACGTGACTTCAAACCTCACAACCCGGAAAGACAATAGTTGGGCTAGGCAGCGTGGCTAGTTGGGTCATACCCAAGCAGGGTATATTATCACTATCTAGAGTATTTCCTTTTGTTTCTTAAACCTATATTCACTGCTGTAACTTCGGTAATCGGTGGGTCATTCCCAACCGTGGAGGTGGTAATATATTCGTTACACTCAAGCTAAATGAGTGGACGGTCATGTGTGGCCGGGTTGCAGGATGTTCTTGTTGAACCCCAGTATATCTTCTCTAGAGTACACTGATCGGTGGGTGCTCCCATACCCTGTCAGTTAGAAAACCAAATTGCAATAAGTGCTCGACGGTTTTAGATTTTATTTTATGTACGTGAACGTGAGATGCAAGCGATTCACTAGATGATTATTTATTTGATAAATACTATCATAAATATCAAATGTTTTGATATTTAAAATACAAGGGTCGTTTTCCATATATTAAGTTATGGATTGGGCTTAAGATTTCTAAAGTAATTTAATCTATTAATAACGGAACACCTTATTCCTTATTTCCCTGTTTACATCTATTTAACTGTGTTTACTCACACCAGTCCCCTGACTGACCCGGAGTTTATTTTTTGTGTTTTCCCTAAACTCTTGGGTACTCATAATATTTATTATGAGTAGGCAAGTAATTTAGGTTGGCAAATGGAACCTTACGAAGTTCAAGTTGCAGGACAAGTCTAGTAGTTTACTACACCTATGTATCCAGTTAGATTTGTATTTCCATATCATGATGTATTATTATGTGAATGTACTATGATGATGTAAGTTGTTAATGTATTATGATGTATCAGACCCTATGATGTAATGTATTTGTATTTTTAAATTCCGCTGTGAGATTTCTGATAACTTCTTATTCTTCTATTCTATTAGTTCTATCTTTTCTATCTCATCTTCTAATTTCTTTCAATAATGACACGATTTTCGGAGGGTCGAAAATCGCGCCGTTATAGAAAGGAATTCTCACATTGGAAGATTCGAAGGCTTAAATTTCACATGGATTGGAGTATATGATTGCTTAGAGAATGGTAACCAAAGTAGTCCCCAAATTCAATCAACTTAGTCTACCAAAGTTTTTTAACTGGTTTCATCTGTTTGTTCCATTTGTAAATCCTTCTCCTGTGTAATATTTAAATTTGGCCGGTGGACTAGTTCAATCCACCACTTTGTTTCCTTGCTGACTTTTTTTTAATAAAAAAGGTACAATTTTGATATCGTTTTATAGGAAAATGATATAATTCTCCCTTTGAATAAAGATAAAACTTATTTATGTTCGTTGAAAATGGATGTAGCATGTATATACTTGTATTATTTCATGTGTAGATTAATCAAAACATTAATATATTTGGATGTAGCTAGAGTGTGTGGGCTATGTAGACAATATTCTAGGCAACAACGAGTCTCCGAACAAAAATGAATATATACTAAAATTGAAGTAATTGCAAGTGTTGAAGCAAACGTAAATCAGGCTAGATATCCAACTAAACAAAGAGCAAAATGAATGTAATAGCCTTTATTCTTTTCCATGCCATTTTTGGATGACTTCTGCTTATGGAACTTGCAAGCTTTTGGATTTTGTTTTGCATGATCATAACATGTGCATTTGAAACTTTTGGAAATGGATCTAACATATACTTAAAGTTTGATATGAATACAAAACTAATTTGTATATATGAAACTGTTCGTATGAAAATTAACATATACTCTGAAACTCAACCCATTTGAAATTGATATGTAGTAGATTATATTTGTATGTAAATTATTAGGACTTGTATGTAATTCTAACTGTTAATCGTTATACTTGTTTACAGGTAATTAGCATTTCCGTAGTGAAGAACAAACGTATCGAAGAACTGTCGGTAATTAAACCATGAACAAAACTTTAACTGTTATATATTATAATATGTTATTTATACTAATTGTGTAGAGTTGTTTGCAAACTGTTTGTGGCATGTTGATTCATTTATTTTGTTGAGATACTATTATTGAAATGATTATGAATATCAGACTTGATTATGCGGTTAATGTGGTTTTTATTATTATTTGAATATGGTGATTATCGATGCTGGTTTGAAAATGATAATTATGTCAGTGATTATTGGTTTTAGTATGGTCATTATATGTAAGTGATTGTTGGAAATGATATAAGCCATTAATAGTACTTAGCGGTTTTTAAATTGTGTTGTACATTAATAAGTTTTAGTAGGGTTTCAAAAGTGCCATGAGAATATACAATTTATAAAAATAGTAGCATAGAAAAAACGCTACTAGAAAATATGGTGCAAAGACCACTTTGCTTGCATTTTTAAGACACTACCAAAAAAATCTTTTGTAGGGTTTTAAAAACGCTACAATATGTTCATTTTTGGTAGCATTTACTGCAATGCAAGTAAAACTTTTAGACTTTTAATTGCATGTGTCGTAGCGTTTACTGAAAGGCTACTAAAAGCTTTAGTAGCATTTTTTCAATGCTGCTAAAGGCCTTTCCTGGTGTAGTGAAAAGAACTAGACATGAAAGAATGAGAAGCACCGGAATCGAACAAGGTCTTGGAAAAGAGAAATCAAACCTTCTATGGTGACTTTCCTACCTCGGTCCTGACTGCTACCATCAATCTAAGTTGCCTCAAACGCATGAACTTGTGCTGCAGATGATCTTGCCCTCTATCTATGCTTCTGAGGGCATTGCTTGCTGTAATGTCCCATCTGCCCACACTGAAAACAAGCACCTTTCTTAGTCTTCTTACAATCTTTGATAAAGTGCCCCATCATTCCATAGATATGACACTTAACTTCCTACACTATTTGATCTTTATCAGGTTTCATTCCCTTCTTTACTGATCCCTTCTTGGGCCATCACTTTTTTTCTAGTATTTGGGTTGGCCTCCTTAGTCTTATCCTCTTGCTTACTCACTTTTCCATCTTCATGAATCAAAGCCATATCCACAATTATATCAAATGTAGCTCTCACAGGGATATGTGTCATCGCCAGTACTTGGAGGGGGTGGTTCAATCTCCTTGCAAATCTCAAAGCGTTCTTATGTGCAGTATTAACTAGATCCAAGCCAAACCTTGCCAACTCATTGAAATTATTCACATACTCTTTTATCGACATGCTACCTTGCCTCAACCTCGAGAACTTTTCCAATTTCATTCCTTCTTTGGCTTGTGATAAGAACTACTTCTCAAATCTATCCTTGAACTCATCCCATGTATCAACAGCTCGCTCTGCCTAAGCTACTTCTCACTAATAGGACGCCTCCCTTTTTAGTTGCCAAGCAACCAACTGAATCATCCTCCTGTTCTCTAGCTCCAACAATCCAAAATTACGATTCGTCTCCCTAAGACAATTGCGAGCCTCCAAGTAAGTCTTCGATCTAAGAAATGGCTTGCCTCTCATAGCACATAAATCCTTACAGTGCTTAGAGAAGTTAACTATTGGATTAGGTGGAACTACCATGGCTGCAACTAGGGGTGGGGCATTTCCTTGTCTTTCGACAGGCGTCGTAGCTTCAACATATCTACAAAACCATGTCGGAATGGGAATGCCCTCTGGGAAATTGAGAGCCTCAGACATGCTGAAAAGAGAAGAGACAAGGATTCAAAAAGAGAACAAAGGAAAATCTTAATTGATTTGAAGGGATATATATTTCAAAAACAGGTTTTACTTGAAAATTCTTTACTTTTGAAACCACTTTTTCAAAAACTTTTCTCTGATATTGTAACCATAGGCTCTGATACCAAATATGACACCCCACATCCCTTAACGTTACCCATATGAGGATGCGTTAAGTTTTGTGAAACACTTAGCTATAAAGTAACAACACAAAGACTAAAATTCACATGACATAATTGTAAAATACAGCGGAAGCTTTTTAAACATTTATTATTAAAATGAGCAAATCAAGTGACAGTGTTGATTACATTTTCAAGAATCATCATCATAAAGCAAATATACTATCACATGGAAAATATCAGAGTACAATAGTAATACCACAAAAGCTACCCCCTTATAAGTCATTACAATGATCAGAAAACAAGAATTGAAATAATACGTGAAACTAGAAAGAGTCTGAATCCAAGCTGAGCCAAAAGATCAAAAGTCACTGTTGTGATCCTCCACCCTGAGAGCCTGGGGGAAAAGGAAGTGAGAGGGAGAAAACAAAATAGGTCGGACATAAGTCTGGTGAGTTCTATTAATTTCTAGCATGAGTATAAGATAAGGAAGTATCTAGACAGACGAAAAAGAAATGGACATAAAAGCATAAGTATAATAGCGGAAAACACGAAGTTAGATACACTTCTCATTCATATCCAAAAATTGTTGCACTAACTACCAAAATATCATAATTAGACTTTACCTAATTTCTACCCATCGATCGACTTCTTTACCCAAATATGAATAACTTGTGCTAGCTATGGAATTCAAGGTTATCAATCCTGAACACATAAACTAAAAAGACACAGCATTAATCATAAGCAATACAGTGTCTATCTTCCCCAATCGGAACAATGCACGCTCATGGTTCTGCCGGAACATGCTCGTGCCCACCTCGTTTGAACCACTTACTATCCAGTTCAGTAAAGTGTGTGCCCTAGCCTTTACCTAGTGCGAGACTACGTGATAACAGAGGGATACTGACTGATACGAGTTCCCAAACAAAAATGTACTTGACACAAGTTACCCCTAGACTTAATCCCCAATTTATAACTAGGTTTTCTACGAGCCACTTATATCCTAATTTGGCACCCTCTTAGCTTATAAATCTCATAATTTTAACTTAACACATTTAAATTTATTAATAAGCACAATATAACCACGTGTTATATTCCTGAGTTGTAATTAACATTCTAGTTAATAAAATCTTTATATATAGCCCTTTCGCATGTCACTTAATGTCCCATTAATCCCAATCTATTCCAATTTACATCCTTTTCACTTACATGTTATTTGTTGTTCAATTAAGTGCAATTTATTCCAGTTCATAAATCTGAATATTCTTCAATTTAGATTTATCATAATTTACAGTCCATTATTTGAATATAATATTCACCAATTCTCAACATGCCCAAAATCCCTTTTTTGACATACTTTCAATGTTATTCTATTTTTTACGCAATTTAAACGTTAAAAGCCTAGCTCTCATTAGCTTAAGATCAACGCAAAAATATATAAAAAGGGAACAATTGGTCTAGGCTACTTTTAAGGCCTAGATTCAGAAATGAACAAAATGAATAAATAGGCATTTCAAGACTGTAAATAAAATCATAACAGCATAGTGGATAAAGATGAAGAATTGCTTGCAATAATTAAACAACTAAAAAGGGATAAATAATATACATCAAATAGATTGTATATTAACTTGTAGAAACAACTTATAATTAGAGTAAATGTAAAATTTGTACATCTAAACTATTTTACTGTCAAATATTTCTTATAAAATTAGCTAATTTAAAAATCACATAAAACCTAAAGAGAAAAGATTGTTAATCCAGAAAAGGCCTTGAAAGAAGAAGAGGAATAATCCTTCAGGTCTACAGTTGGTTAGTACTCCGACCTATTCCCCAATTTTATTTTAATTTTAGGACATAGTGGAGTGGAGGCTGAGAGAATAAAGAAGAAAAGGTGTGGGAGGAAAAGTGTGGAGTGCCTATCTATTTATAGGTGCAAAAGGATAATACAAGCCTTAGGATTTTTGGTTTTAAACCTCAATCCTTAAAAACACATCAACAAAACGTTAGTAAAGAAGTCTCTAGAAACAGCCGTCATCGTGCCAAGCAAAAATTGGGTCTAGTATGTATATGTGTCAACCCACCCTAATGTGAGTCAACACAGGGGTCGACCCAATTATGGGTTGGGTCGCCTATTACTCCGCTGATTAAGTATGATTATTTATTTAATTTTCAGAATTTGAATTTCAAACTTTAACTAATCATAACTTGTTCTTTTTCGTTCGTTTAACACAAACTAAAAGTCCATCTAAATCAGAATTTCATAACGGACGCAACGGTGAAATCCGCTTTTCCCAATTCTGAATATTATTTTAATTAATATTTGTTTTATTACTCTTTTCTATTTAATTATTGTTTATTGAAATTCCGGGTGTTACAGTTCGGGTATATATCATTTCAATCCGTAGAGATTTTACAAATAATGGACTTGCAATATGAGGAAAAAAAATCTATATAACACTACAGATTACACAATGCATCATAATATATCAAGATAATCAAACATCACTTGCAAATAATTCGTGTCATATATGTCAAAGTGTGCGTTCCACATGTGCACAAATTTATAACAAACAAATCAAATTTTCTATAACAGTCCTAACATTTAAAATGTCATTTCAATATGTGTTAGTTTACTAAATGAAAATGTTAATCATGTGTGAGGGTCATCACCTTGCGTGAAAAAAAGGGAGATGACGCGGGTTGATATGAACACGGATACGAAAGCAAGCTACACAACTGTGTCAAACCATGCACAACGCTCTAGAAGTAAACATGACAGCAAATACCAATTCAAATCGGATTGACAAAGCCAAGATGAACAACAACAAACACAGAAAGTGATTTTTTTTAAAAGATATATAGGAAGAACAAATTCTAAGCAAAAATTCATCACTAAGTCACGCCTGGAAAATCAAAACAGCATTATGGAGCCAGTTAAGTAGAATTCACACAACAGACTTTATGTGTGTGTGTGTGTGTGTGTATTTGAAGATAACAGAAGCAATATGTCAAAAAAACAACATGCCTGGAGATGGATCAACATAGCACCGAATTCAACATGGAAAAAACTTTTTTTTTAAATAAAAGCAAAGAAGGAGGAGGTGCGATCGAAGGGTGTCAGGGTGGCATCGCCAAGGGAGTTGGCCAGTGGGGCGATCATGGTAGGTGGAGGAGGAAGGAACTCGATGGAAAGGTTAATGGTGCAAAAACCCGGAGAAAGGAAGAACGAATGTGGCTCCAGGTTGGGTGTATGTGCATGTGAAGTTGCATGCCATCTTCTAGTAAATTTTCTTTTCATTTTTCTTCTTCCATTGAAGTCGTATCTTCATTACAAAATGAACAGATGTGAAGATAAGCTGGTAAGAGATTGGGAAGGAAGGAAATAAAGGAGGAATTAGCAGCGAGAAAATGGGGAAGAGAAAAAGTTGTCCATAATTTAATACTTGAACCTGTGAAATAAATGTTGGTGGGATTGTGTAAATTTTAAAAATTTCAAAATTGGAATTAAGGAATTCAAAGCACCTAGTAAATAAACAATAAGCACAGGTAACAGAGGAAAACGCTAGAATTTAAGGTTGCAGCAATACACATATACGTTAAACCAATTTTGCGCATTTTTCAGTCGAAATTAAATATTTAAAGAGATAAATGTCTGAATTTCTCGAAATGAAAATACCATCTTGCTCAAAAGATGATTTAGTATTTTTAGGAAGAAAGGCCTAAGTTCTAACAATATTTTGTTTTCAAAATTTATTCAAATTCAACTAATTACGCAAACAAAACAAATTTGCGCATTTCTAACCAAAATTTATTCCTACGCTATGTTTAGTTAAACACATCTCAAATATAAAATTTCATATTTTTTTCTCACATTTTAAGTTCTTAGCGTTAGTTGCAATAAGTCGGTTGTTGCTACCGTAAATTAATTACATAAATCAATTTAAAAGGAGCGAGTGAAGGTTGACGTTTTCATTATTACAAGATCAATTTTTTTATAAAAATATTACATTTTATAACCAACATTATAACATTTAATTTATCATTGATTTCGTGTTAGTTTCGCGTAAATGCTTTTTGAAACTAAACGATCGTTCCGATTTTATTATTCAAGTTAGACGTACGTGATTTAATTTTATATTCAGAAATCAAATATGTATTTTTTTATTATTCACACTAAACAAATCTTAAATTCTCAAGTAAAATTTCAGTTAAACACGTTATTTAAATCATCAAAATTTCAAGTTGTTACAATACGAGTATATGCAAATGATGTACTAGAAAATATGACTATAAATTTGTGTGCGTGCCTACAACAAGGTCATACAACCATAAGGTTGTTGCATATTTTTTATGGATGTTTGACAAAAACTATAGAGCAACTAACTAAGATATGCAGTGGCTCACGAGTATGTATGCACCTGTCTGAGATCACCAAGGCATTGTAGAAAATGCGTATATACTTTATTACAAACTCATCACCACAAACTAAACAATTAATGATGTACAATATATACGCAGTTACACAATATATTTTTTATCTTCAATATCTGACTCTTTAGAACCTGAGTGACTTCTCAACCATTTCAATCTTATCTTTTTTTCACCTTCCATTATCCAAATTGCAGTTGGCTTATCAACCCTAAGATGTGTGCCTAAAAAAGCATATCGATTTTCTTAAGTAATACACTTAGATCGACCTAGGAGTCTTGTAACAAGTTGGCCTTCAACTAGAAGACCAGTAAAGTGAACAACTTCATCAATAGTTATCATCATATCACCAAATATGTAACACCATGCAAAATCAATCTAAGATAGACATAGGATAATTTAATTTAAAATAACTAATAAATAGTCAACAATAAATTATTGAGTTGAAAAATGGAATTTTGGGATAATTATCGACGTACCTTTTAACTTCTTAGCCTTGTTGTATTTGACTTTATTATTTTATCTATGGTACATCTATTTATGAGATAATGTATTTTATCCCTTATGCTATATGATATTCTGATTTTGTTTAGATTGCTCTGTGATATCGGTTTTTAGTATTTTTCTTATAGGAAATGACGATTCGTTTAGAATGGCTCTATGTTTCGATGGGTCTTTTCTGGGTCGGGATTTAGACCCATTCTGGGCGGGTTGTTACAGAACAGAAGATGAAAGGTATTTGTTTAAGGATAAAATATTTCTATAAAAATGATAATAAGGACTATGTCTATTTTTTCAGGAGCATATAATATTACTTGATAAAAGCCGGATTTATCACTACGTCTTTCACAAATTTACGTTCACTATCCAAATCTCATAATCGTTGTGTTCCCACATGGCTTTGAACTTTAATAATTCTAGCTTTCCCTTAGGTGCATACTAATATATATAACTAAAATAGTTAAAACATGCAAACTAGAATATTTCTAACAGTACTTTCGATTATTATATAAAAACTTACATTGGAATTCCAAATTTTGTGTCTTATATGATCTTTGAAAGTAAACAGGAGCGATAGTTACACTTCTTATTCTTTTTTGGCTTTGGGTGGGTTGTATTTCTTCCTCTTCTTCGATTTTTCCTTTCCACTTCTACTTATTCCTCTTGTTTGACTTGGGCTTCTTGATCTATGCTAGTTTCTGCTGCTTCATTCACCTCTTCATCTTCTTTCTGACTTTGTTTTCGATCATGTGCTTCTTCTTCCTTGTTGCTTTCTTTCCCGTTGTGTTCTTCTTCATCCACAGGAACTTCCTCTTCAAGCGCTTCTTCGTCCATCTCATCATTATAGCTACTCTATCGGTACTTTACTTTCCACTGTTATTTTCTTCAAATTCGCTACACCTTCAAACTGTATATCATTCTTTCTCCTTTTTTTTCTTTTCAATTATTTCCTTTATTCTTTCGATTTGAAGTCTCTTGCGACTAGAAGCTATCATATGTATACGAGAAGACGTAGCTAACAATATTTCCTGCGAATAACACATCACAGATGGTATATAAAACAAGAGTAGACAAAAGTTAAATTCTTCTAAACATGTAGAAAGCTACCGAATAGTACAAAAAAGGACAGAGTAATATAAAAATAAAAATATGGCAGGGTGCTACCGAACTGTCAAGACACACAAATCACAACCCAAAAATATCAAACTCGACATCATCCACCAAACAAGTACAACAAACACAGTAAGCAATGATCGAATTCATAAACCGGCAAGCATCTACAGTGACCACGAACTACACTAACCAAATTTCTATCATTCAATACTCGAGCTCATAATTCGAAAGTTTATTATCAAATATAAATAAGAAAAACTTCTACCGATATATCAAAACATTCAAATTCATACTTACCAATGTTAAAATCGACATATAGCCACCGAATATTTACAAATCCTATGGCAAACCACAATCATAAAACGAAAACGGCAAGCATCTACTGTGCCCTAAAACTACAGAAATTAAATTTCTATCATCACATCAATGTCGTGCCCTACCACTACACGCTGCCCTATCACAACATGATGCCAATCAACCCAACAATCAAATTCTGACACGAACAACTCAATAGACCATAAATGAAAAAAAAAAAAAAATCACGTACCTTTGCACTTGTTGAGCCAGCGGTATTAAATTGTTGCCTTGATTCCTCGCCGTTGTCTTTGTTCAGACCATCGCAGAATCTAAAGGTCATTTATGAATTAGGATTTAGGGTAAAAAAATTACCATGATTTAATTTGGGATGTAAGTGAATTCGGTTAGGGTTAATCGATTGTTTTAGGGGCTCATAGGGTATAGTAAAAAAATAGGTAAATTCTATTCCAATCCAGAAAATTAATTAATAGCCCCCCATTTTTTTCAAAAAAAGGAGGATGAAAATGTCGTTCTTTTGTTATATTTTTTTCCAGTTTTCAGGGCACCTCGTAGATGAACTACGTGGTTTCTCAGTGTACCACGATATAGCCCTACGTGGTCGCTTGAGTAATCACGTAGAGATACTACTTGGTACTCTAAGAAACCATGTAGAGCATTTACGAGGTAGCCTGAAAACCACGCAGAAACCCTACGTGAGAGTATATTATTGGCTTTTTTTAAGTCTAAGCGAGGGAATACTCACCAAAAATAGGGTTTTATCAGTTTTTCAAACTAGAGAGAGTCTAAATAATTTTCTGGGTTGGAATAGAAATAGTCAAAAAATTAAATTATTCACTCTCTTAATGTTTTAAAATATGATTAATTGTCAAGAATAATCCGAAGTTTAATGTGTCTTACCACAATAATCCCAAATTTGGATTATTTCTGAATAATCCAAAGTTTGGGGGGTGTCTTCCCATATTAATCTCATTTACTTAGTTCTTCCCATATTAATCCAAAGTTTGGGGGTGTCTTCCAAACTTTGCATTAATATGGGAAGAACTAAGTAAATGGGATTAATATGGGAAGGTACCCTCAAAACTTTGGATTATTCAGAAATAATGCAAACTTGAGATTATTATGGGAAGACGCGTTAAACTTCATATTATTCTTGACAATTAATCCTTTCAAATATTACGGTGTCCACTCAAATTTTTAACCCTTCTCAAATAAATCTGCTGTACAATGCTTTTTTGAGAGGATAATTCACATGTCTAGCCCTGTTTTTGAAAGACATAACAGATTTAGCCATGTTTGTAACATAATTACAAACTTAGACCTGTTTCGGTGTACAGGTAAACTGAAGGCGAGTTTTGGAAACTCGCCTTCAGTAAAACACGAAGGCGAGTTTCCAAAACTCGCCTTCATTGCAAACCTGCATAGCACCCCAACCCGAGACCCTTCTTCCATTTTCTCACTTCACTTCACCGTTCTTCCCCATTTTACTACTGCGAAAAAAAAATCAAATCAACTTCATTTTCGTCCATTTTTCATCCAATCCATTCCTAAAAGACAACAATGGCTAGCACATTTGGCGTACAACACGAAATCGGCAAGATTCTAAACCCTAATTTTCAATTGTGAAATTAGGTCATACATGTTTAAGAATTATTGGTTATGGGGGTTTTGGCACAAAGCAATGTTGTGTACATTGTTCGCATTGTTGTCATACATGTTCAATTTTGTGTACACAACATTGAAATTAGGTCATACATGTTCAATTTTCTAAACCCTAATTTGTACATTTTTGTGTACATTGTTCGCATTTACAATTTAGGGGTTTTGGTGTGTATATTGTTCACATTATTGAATTGAGTTTTTTGATTAAATGATGGGTATTGGATGTCATGTATTGGATATATTATGAATCGAGGTATTCGGGTTTTGTGTATGACGACGCGTGTAAGCTTTGTACTGTGATACTGTGCAGATTGGCAAAAAGAAGTACATGATATTGAACTTGTCCCCTATGCATGTAATTGAATGACTGTGAAAATCATTTTATTGGTTTGGAACTGTCTAATAAAGTTAATCCTGCATTTTTGCAGAGTATTTTGAGATGGAGCACGGACCAGTAGATCCGAGCGTATTATATATGCGGCCCAACACAGGACATCGAATGCTAATCGGACGCAGGTAGCAATTTGTTGCTATTTTCATATTTTGATGTTTAGTTTTTTAGACGTCAAACCCCAATTTTTGTTATGTATTAAATTTGCAGACTGTCAGTACAGAGTTTATCATTGACAACTCGTCTTCCCTTTCGAAAGTGACATCTGAGGATCCTCACGTCATCACCGAGATCGAGAGGCTGGATTCATACATATTTTTCGCTTAGGTTACATCTAGCTCGATCATAGCCTTGTCGGTGCTTTACTGGATAGGTGGAGGCCTGAGACATCCACATTTCATCTACCAGTCGGTGAGATGACTATCACCTTGGCAGATGTTGCGGTTTTGCTAGGATTGCCTATTGATGGCAAAGCCGTTGCATTTGATGGTGCGCGACATGATTATTTGCAGCTATGTCACGACCTACTATGGCTGGATCCACCAGCCAATCAAGTAAGGAGTCAAAATTTGATTCATATCAGATGGTACCGTAATCAGTTGGCGGGTGATATTTCTGCAGATGTCACCCAGTTAGAGGTTGAGCAACGGGCTCGTTGCATTTTACTACATATTATTTTCTGCAGAATGATGGTCGATCGTGCCAAAACCCGTATAGATTTGAGATGGTTACCGTTTTTAGCTGATCTCGGGCAGTGCGCATCATATTCGTGAGGTAGTGCAGTGTTGGCCTATGCATATCAGGAATTGTCCAATGTCGCGCTGCAACAGTATAACTGTTTTTCCGGTTGCCCGACACTACTTTAGGTATGAACCGAATGTCTATAATTTATTGTTATACAATGTGATGCATCATTCTCTTTTATTAATAGTATATTTTTGTTTACACAGCTTTGGTCCTGGACTTATCTTCCCGTCGGAAGATTAGCAGTGACGCCTGATCCCATCGACCCATCGATGTCGCTTGGATCTAGGTATACTTTTTTGATAGTTTATGTTATTAAACACAACACATAACATTTCCAATGTATGTACCTTTTATTATCATGTAACAGGTGGGTTGGAAAAAAGGATACGCGATATACACCACGACGAGAGTTGTACTTTTACCGCAATGAGTTGGACGTTCTTACAGATGAAAAGGTTACATGGTATCTGTACACTCCAATGGTACTTGCCCCACTACCAATCACTTGCAGAGCTCATAGGTACCTTTGGACGACGAAAGTACCTATGATAGCCTACACTTTCACCGCTTGGCACCTTCCCGATAGGGTTATGAGGCAGTTCGGCTTGAGGCAGCATATACCGGATGATGCACTGCCTTACATTGAGGGCTACAGTGCGCAGGATTTTCACCTGCGTCATGCTATGTGGGATGACTGCGATAACCATATTGAGTTCGAGAGGGAGCCCCTCATATCCGCGGCGCAGTACATTAGGTGGTACTGGAATATAACACGACTCTACGTCCTTAATCCCGGAGTAGATACTGCGTTAACACCGTATGTTCCTAGAGCACCACTAGAGAGGAACATGGTAAGTTGATGTGTGTACTATTAAATACAGTCAGTTTCATTTATTCATTCTATCTAATTTTCTTTTAAATTTGCAGGTTGCCAGTATCAACCATGCGTGGGAGGAGACAGAACAGCTTAGAGAGAGGCAGACTGACGACGAGGGACGGACGATGTGCACGAACATACAGAAGATTTTAGACGTGATTCTATGTAGGAACAAGCCAGATCGGTCGAAACCACCATCTCCTCCACCTCCTCCTCCTCCTGCAGGTCCTCCTCCTCCTCCTGCAGGTCCTCCTCCTCCTCCTCCTCCCGTCGGTTCTCCTCCACCTCCAGCAGCGCACGAAGAATTTGTGCATGATCCATCTCAACCTGCACCTACATTACCACGTACCAGAAGTGCACGACGCAATAGGAGCAGCAGCGGCAGTGGTTCGTCTTCAACTTCCACACCACTAGTCACGCGGCCAAGGCGAAACTAGATAGTAGTCTTTTGTTGTTTTGTTCGATCTAAATTTCATATAGACCTTGTTTTGTTTTGTTCGATCATGCGATGTAACCTTTTCTTGTTCGATCTAGGTACCAAATATGTAGTCTTTGTGTATTAATTTGCTATGTTTTGGTACATTTAATTATTTGTTACGTTGCTATTTGTCATTCAGTTTTTTTGTTAATTATCCTGATATGATGGTTTTTGTTGACTGCAAATACGTGCAGGTTTGTGTATGCTGGTTTGGTTGTGCGTAGAGTTGCACTGAAGGCGAGTTTTGGAACTCGCCTTCGTGTTTTACTCTTCAGTTTACCTATACATCAAAACAGATCTAAGTTTGTAATTATGTTACAAACATGGCTAAATCTGTAATACCTTTCAAAAACAAGGCTAGACACGTGAATTATTCTTTTTGAGACGTTCAAGGCCAACGTTGTCGTTTAGCTAATCACATACACAAGCATATTTTCCAAACGGAGAAACAATGGAGCTCCATGCACTTCTGATGCACTCATCGACCAGTAAATCCTTATTTTGGAATCCAACCCATTACCTTTCATCCCCCTCCTGCCAAATCCCAAATTTTGATTCCAAACAGGCACAGCTACGTTTCCCCTGCTTGCTTCCTTATGCACAACACAAACACTTTACAAGTTTTAGAAGCAAGTCATCATATAAAGCTTCCATTACTGCTAAACTGGATGAAAATCCAGCAAAAGCTCTTAGGAAAATACTGGAAACACCGGGAGCCCATCAGGGACCCGCTTGCTTCGATGGACTGAGCGCTAAGCTTGTTGAAAGAGCTGGTTTTCAGTTTTGTTTCATGAGCGGTACGTGTTTGATTCTACGCCTGACTGAAATTTTTGTGACGTTCAAGACGTTCCATTCTTTGGTGATGATCAAGCATTTTAGTGTTTTTTTTTTAATTTCCATTGTGAAACTTTTTGTGACTGAAAGTTATATTCTTCGTCCTTTTCTTTTCTCTCTTGGGATGTATGGTTTCTTCCAAGTTGCCGCAAAATGCTGAAAGATCAAGTATGCTGTTTATTTTTTGAGGGAACTTATAAAGTGCTGTATGCCACCATCTTGACGATGGTTAAGCACATGGAGATTGAGACCAAGCCATGGTCATATATTCAATATGAACTGGGTGTCATAACTCACAGATTCCTTTGGTTCTTCGTCCCATTCATCTACACGCTAAACGATTTAATTGTAAATTGTTTATCATATCAGGTTATTAGCATCAAAATAGTATTGCTAGCAAGTTTTCCCCTCTTCTTTTCAGGGTTTTCTGTGTCAGCTGCACGATTAGGATTACCAGATGTTGGTCTTATTTCATATGGAGAAATGGTAGATCAAGGATATCAAATTACCCAAGCTGTGTCAATTCCTGTGATTGGAGATGGAGATAATGGATATGGAAATGAACTCAATGTCAAGAGAACAGTCAAAGGTTTCATTAAAGCTGGTTTTGCAGGTATAATTCTTGAAGATCAGGTAATTCCATTGGTATTTCTTAACATTCTGTCTATCAACTTTTAAGTTTTGACATAGTCTTCCAATGGTTTTATGCTAGAGAACTTCAGATATCTGGAACCTTTTGTTTTATGATCGTGGGACATTATTACTTACCTTCTGCTTCCCTAGTGAACATGTGCCACCACACGCATATTAAGTTCCACTGAGTGTATCTACTTATGAGAAGAATAGTGTACTAACATGCAAGATGTAGACTGTGGTGAAGTTTAGCACAGTACTATATTTTGAATGTAAGGGTAGTCAACAAGTTATAATATAAATAAACACAACTTTCTTATGCGATTCGGTACCTTTTTTAATTCACTTATATGCACATTGTTTATTATAATAGGAATGAAGGAACTCAAAGCTGGCTGATGGTGATCCCTTTTTCTAAGTAGACTAGCATATTAAGCATATTGTTTCATAACTCATCATTTAATTACATCCTGAGTATATATACAATATGAGACAGCTACTATCCATATTAAATGTTTAGACAAAAGGTTACACTGATGAGGGGAAAACATAGTGTTGGAAATTTATGTGAATTATTTAAAATATAGAAATAAGTGTATGATGGCTCCTATATGTGAATAGTCCCACATCATGGGATTATAAGAAAGATGCAAGTATTTATACTTGTTTCTAAGAAGTCATGTTGAGGCCTTGGGCTCCCAATGCATGCTTTGTTGTGAGGAGGGAGATCATGCATCATGAACACCACACGCGCGACCGACCGACTCGACCCGGCCCGATTCGGTTCGGGCTTGGGCCTTGGCTATGTGGTGTAGACACTTATATTTTTGGACCAGAAAACCTTGACTTTTTCAAACCGTTTTTATGAAAAATATTTCTGAGCCGACTTTATCATGAAGCGGTAAACTTTTGACCCGGTATTTCAGCAGATCCTATTTTCTCCTACTGCCCAGTATTTTCGATTAACCCTAATCCCCGTCTATATATTATCTTCGATTGTAGACGAGATTAGGACAGAAAAAAAATACTTTTTTTCTCCTTCGCCATTAAAATATTCTTACACAAATTTTCGAGCAGTTATTTATTCAGTTATTTATTTCGAAAGTGCAAATCTGCACTGATTTGTTGTGCAAGCAAATCAGTTACTGTTCTACGAGGCTGTTTTATCCTAGAGGCGGCGGCGAGAGTACGAACTGGTTTTGCACCACCGACCAGATCGCCGAATCGTCTTCAAGAGAGCGACCTGGTCCGCGACTCAGCCATTGTTTCCCAACAATTTGAAGACGATCCGTGAAACAATGGCTTCGACTGCCCCATTTACATTCGGCGACCAAACATCTTCAACCTCACTCATTTCTGATACCCATCTAGGGTTTACTCAATTTATTGGGGCTGATTTGTATACCATAGTGTATAAGGGAAACTTTGTAGGAAAGGGTTATGCTTGTGAGGGAATGTTCAAATTAAATGTTGAATCTAATAAAGTGAATAATTCTGCTTATATGTTGTATGATTTTAATATTTGACACTCTAGATTATGTCATGTTAATAAACGGATAATTCATAACATGAGCACTCTAGATATGATACCTAAGATAGCAGAATCTGAATCTGATAAATGTGAATTCTGTACAAGCAAAAATCACAAAGAAACCTCATAAATCTGTTGATAGAGAATCTGAACCCTTAGACTTGATTCATTCTGACATATGTGAACTTGATGGCACATTGACTAGACATGGACATCGTTATTTTATCACTTTTATTGATGATTGTTCTGATTTCACATATGTTTATCTTATAAAAAATAAAAGTGATGCTTTTGACATGTTTAAAACATTCAAAACTGAGATTGAGAATCAAACAAATAGGAAAATCAAGAGATTTCGTAGTGATAAAGGAACAGAATATGAATCTAATTCAATTCTGGACTTCTATAAATTACATGGTATTGTACATGAGAGAACTGCACCATATTCATCTGAAATGAACGGTAAAGCTGAAAGAAAAAATAGGACTTTTACCGAATTAGTAGTTGTCATCCTACTAAATTCTGGTGCAACAAAACATTGGTGGGGGATATTTTATTGACTGTATGTTATGTCCTAAATAGAATCCCTAAATCTAAGAATAAAATTTCACCTTATGAAATTTTAAAGAATCATAAACCCAATGTCTCATACTTTAGAACTTGGGGTTGTCTAGCATATGTTCGCATTCCAGACCCTAAGAGAATAAAATTGGCAAGTAGAACATATGAATGTGTATTTGTAGGCTATGTTATTAATAGCAAAGCATATCGATTTTATGATATAAATGCACATAACATAATTGAACCAAATGATGCCGATTTTTATGAAACTAAATTTCCTTTTAAATTAAGGAATAGTGGGGGCACATCAAGTACGCCTATTAGAACAGAACTTAATAAAAGTTCTGAAGTTGAACCTAGAAGAAGTAAAAGAGCAAGAACCGTAAACGAATTTGATTCGAATTTTTGTGATTTTACTATAGAGGAGGATCCCTTAAACCTCCAAGAGGCCTTATCTTCTTTAGATGCCGATTTTTGGCGAGAGGCTATAAATAATGAGATGGATTCTTTGAAATCCAATAAGACTTGGCATTTGACCTATTTACCCTCTGGTTGTAAATCTATAGCTGTAAATGAGTACTTAAAAAGAAAGCTAAAACCTGATGGTACTATTGATAATTACAAAGCACGACTAGTAGCTAAAGGTTTTAGAGAAAAAAAGAAAATATAGATTTCTTCGACACTTTTTCACCTGTAACTAGAATAACATCCATCCGGGTATTAATCTCACTTGCTTCCATTCATAATTTATTAATACACCAAATGGATGTTAAAACCGCATTTTTGAATGGTGAATTAGAAGAAGAAATTCATATGGACCAGCCTGAAGGATTCGTAGTACATAGTCAAGAACATAAAGTATGCAAATTAGATAAACCATTATATGGTTTAAAACAAGCACATAACAATGACATAAAAAAAATTTGATAACTTTAATCATTTCACATGGTTTTAAAGTTATGAAAGTGACAAATGCATTTATTACAAATCTGAGAATGACATTTGCACTATTATATGCCTTTATATAGATGACCTACTCATCTTTGGGTCAAACATTCATGCCATAAACTCAGTCAAATCCTTATTAAATGCCAATTTTTGATATGAAAGATCTAGGTGAGGTGAGTGTAATCCTTGGTATTAAGATTACTGGGTAAAAAGGGGATTTTCTTTGGATCAATCTCATTAAAATGAGAATACTCTAAAGAAATACAATTATTTTGACTGTAAACATGCATATACACCATATGGTCTCAGTGTAAAGTTATTTAAGAACACTGATGAAAGTGTAAGACAGTCTGATTTTGCGAGCATCATTGGCAGCCTTCGGTATGCCACTGAATGTACTAGACCCGACATTGACTATGTCATGGGATTATTATGCAGATTTACCAGTAGACCCAGTATAGAGCACTGACATGCTATTGAAAGGGTCATGAGATACCTTAAACGAACCATGAACCTTGTATTACATTATGAAAAGTTTCAAGCTGTACTTGAAGGATATTTCGATGCTGACTGGAATATTTTATCTGATGATTCTATTGCGACCAATGGCTATATATTTAGCATTGCTGGAAGAACTGTTTCTTGGAAATCTAAAAAACAGAATATCTTGACTCAGTATACTATAGTGACTGAGATAAGAGCACTAGCCGCAGCTAGTGAAGAAGCAGAGAACTAAAGAAATCTGCTAGTTGAGATCCCTATACGGGAAAGATAGACACCAGTGGTGTAATCGATTGTGATAGTTCCGCAGCTATTACAAAAAGTATAGAACCATTATAACAACAGTAGAAAACGACGTCGTAAGCACAATACTGTAAAAGAACATCACATATATAGTGATGAAAGATTTGACGACTATTGAAAGAAAAACAGAACCGATAATACAACGGTAAGAAATGACAGTCGTATGCACAGTATTGTTAGAGGACATCACATATGAAGTGATGATAATTTGGCAGATCCTTTGACGAAAGGACTGACCAGAAAGAAAGTCTTTAATAATTCTAAAAGAATGGGACTATTGCCCTGAGATTGTGGAATCACGCACAATGGTAACCCGACCTAAATGACTGGAGATCCCAAGAAATAGGTTCAATGGTTAAAAACAAGTTGTGTAGTGATAGAAGTAGAACATGCTATTTAATAAACTAAGAAGCACGTATTCCTGAAGTGATAGAGGATGATGGCTCCTATATGTGAATAGTCCCACATCATGGGATTATAAGAAAGATGCAAGTATTTATACTTGTTTCCAAGAAGTCATGTTGGGGCCTTGGGCTCCCAATGCATGCTTTGTTGTGAGGAGGGAGATCATGCATCATGAACACCACACACGCGCGCGCGACCGACCCGGCCCGGCCCGGTTCGGGCTTGGGCTTGGGCCTTGGCTATGTGGTGTAGACACTTATATTTTTGGACCAGAAAACCTTGACTTTTTCAAACCGTTTTTATGAAAAATATTTCTGAGTCGACTTTATCATGAAGCGGTAAACTTTTGACCCGGTATTTCAGCAGATCCTATTTTCTCCTACTGCCCAGTATTTTCGATTAACCCTAATCCCCGTCTACATATTATTTTCGGTTGTAGACGAGATTAGGACAGAAAAAAAAAAAAAAAATCTCCTCCGCCATTAAAATATTCTTATACAAATTTTCGAGCAGTTATTTATTTCGAAAGTGCAAATCTGCACTGATTTGTTGTGCAAGCAAACCAGTTACTGTTTTACGAGGCTGTTTTATCCTAGAGGCGGCGGCGAGAGTACGAACTGGTTTTGCACCACCGACCAGATCGCCGAATCGTCTTCAAGAGAGCGACCTGGTCCGCGACTCAGCCATTGTTTCCCAACACATAGTTAGCGACCTTTATTTTTGTATGATCTAATAGACTCACCACAGGTTTACAGAGGCTGACATTTAACTCTTCCTGTTGATATCTAAGTCACTAGACGGTGTCCTATTAACCCATTGTAAAACAATTAACCCAATTATAAATATGTAAAGCCAAAGGCGTTAATTTATGCATTTGTAGGATAAAATATAGTAACTTTTCAGTTAAGCAATCAACATTGAAGTTTGAAGGGTCAAATAAAGGGTTTGGACTTGCATACAAGCAAATGGTTAACAAAAGTTTGATATCAAATTTTGAGCGACTAGGAACCCTAGAGAAAGCTTAATCAAGATTGTGAATTATCACATAAAATTATTTGAATGAGTCCATTTGAAAAAGAAGTCCGTTTCTTCATATTGGAGGACCGACTGTTTTTCATATTTTACTGTAAGGGGCGCAAGCATGCGTGTGCATGCGCAAGTGTGCGTCCATGTAATTAAACCTACTTTGTTAGGAGCTCCTTGTCTCATGGGTTTGGTATCCCACTAAATAATTTGTGATTATATACTTGGTAAAGGCATCACCAAAAGCATGTGGGCATACCCAAGGAAGGAAAGTGGTGTCCAGGAAGGAGGCAGTTATGCGCATAAAAGCAGCTATAGATGCACGCAATGAGAGTGGTTCGGATATCGTTATAATTGCACGTACTGATTCTAGGCAAGCTATATCCCTCGAGGAGTCGTTGTGGAGATCACGAGCTTTTGCTGATGCTGGTGCAGACGTTCTTTTTATCGATGCACTTGCTTCAAGAGAAGAGATGAAAGCTTTGTGTGAGATTTCTCCTCTACTTCCAAAGATGGTATTTTCTAAAACAATCCATATTTGCATTATGTATCTTTGGATGGATAAGCAAGTTAAAGAAAGTTGAAGAGGCTGATATTATGTTTGCCTTGATTTTTTACATCTATTTCTACAGGCTAACATGCTTGAAGGTGGTGGTAAAACTCCCATTTTAAATCCTATCGAACTCGAAGAAATCGGTTTTAAAATCGTGGCATATCCCCTGTCCTTGATTGGAGTATCAATTCGAGCAATGGAGGTACACGCTGTGGACTTTCACCTTTCTAGTCACTTTGTCTTGCCTTCAAAATTAGTGACTGCTAACTGAAAATTGTTGCCCATATCCAAATTCAATCCTCCTGCATCCACCCCCACCGCACATGCACACACTCCCACAAACCGAACCAAACACCCCCTCCCCCCCCCCCCCTCCTCCCATGACAAAAGAAAAGAAAGAAAAAGAGAGAACTGGTATATCAATCTTATGGTTTGGTTTGCGTTTAACAACCAAAAAATAAATCATGCTACAGGAATTCCATTGAATTTTATGCTTGTCAACATGGGGACTTTCACCAATAAGGTTTATATTTTTAATTGGAATCGCATCACTTAGTGTGTTTCTTTCCTAAAATGTGATAGTCTACCTGTCTCTACTTATTATAAAGAAAAACCATGTTTTTAATTATTAACAAACCGAGCCATCTAAACTGTCCTTTTGGCTTTTGCATCTGTCATGCCTTGTCATTGCTCTTCTTGCTCTGGTGAGCGTGAAATTATGAATGACAAGTTGATATTGCTGGTAGGGACGGACTGTGGAAGTTGTATAAAAAAACATTTTCTCATGACTCCTGCATTGAGGATGTGCTTGTACTAGTAATTAAATGACATGTTTTTTACTATTTGATCAACAACGCCATTATTTCATATCGAAAAAGGTATATCACGTCTCCTATATTATACTAATCAGGTTTTGTTCCACCAGTAATAATACTATTATCACATGGACTTGCCAAGTAGGGGTGTAAATCGGTCGGACCGGACCGGACAGAGGTGTGTTCAGTTTCTGTCCTAAAAAAAATCGGACCGGACCAAAAAATTTCTCGGACAAATTTCGTTGTCCTAATTCGTGTCCTAAATAAAATCGGTCGGACACGGACATGTTCGGACTGATCGGACTCGGTCGGACATGGCTATTTATATCACATTTTGTACATTTTACTAGATTTTCTCTCAACTATATGTCGAATTACAAGTAATTCGGACGAATTCGGACGAGCTCGGACCGGACATGATTTTTTTCTCGTACAAATTTTGTTGTCCTAACTCGTGTCCTAAATGAAAATCGGACGGATTCGGACGGACGTATTTCGGTCACGGACACGAACGGACGTCGGACATTCGAACAAAATTTACAGCCCTATTGCCAAGTGCAGCCAGCAGGGGCATCAGTTATTGCAAGACACATACAGAGAAATCTACTTTATTGCACTGCTATGTAGAGAACTACAAAGTATTTCGTATATTTAAGCTGACATCTGCCTTAACTGACTATTAAATTAAATTATTAGCTGTTGTACATCGATCTGAATCTTCAAAATCTAAAGCTGTCTGTGCAGCTGAGTCGCGGACTATATCGCTCTCTTTAAAACATTTCACGGTTATGCGGCTTATGCCAAAATGTGCAAGACAATCAGAAATATGGAATAAAATTAGGGCTGTTACGGTAACGGTAAATTTACCATTACCATACCATTACCAGTCAATCGGTAACCATTTTTGATTGAAATCGGTATACCGGTTAAAACGGTATGGTAACGGTAAATTTACCATTTTTAACGGTAAATTATCGGTAACGTTTCTTCAATACCAGCGGTAACGGTAATTTTACCAGTTAATTCAAAACATAAGTGTAATCATCTGACATTTTTTATTATATGCACATAAAGCCAAATAAATGATTATATTTAGTTCAATAATTAGATGAAATAATTAATTGCAGATACACTTATTTTCTTTTTCATATATGTTTTTATAAATTAACACTACATATAGTATAATAAAAATGCACTGTGTACAAAAAATATGTTAAGATATAAACTCTGATGGACAAACGGTAATTTACCATTACCAGTGTAACGGTTACCAGATTATCGGTATACCAGTCATCGGTATACCAGTCGATCGGTAACGGTAACGGTAAGCAATTCTGACTTACCAGTAAAAACGGTACGGTAACGGTATTTGCTAAACGGTAACGGTAACCATTACCATAACAGCCCTAAATAAAATAGTCATATGATATCAACAATCTCTTGCATAAAGACTGCTGATCGAATGACACCCAAAAAAGCTATTTCGTGTTGCTTTGATCTTAAGAAAGCAAGGGTGGAAGAAGAAAAGAACTCGGCTATGCAATTGATATTCTTTGTCTCAAAATAAAGCGTGAAGTCAGGTATAAAACCGATACTTTTCTATGTTAAAATAGAGCGGTTACATAGAAATAGATGTGAAAAAACATTGGGATTTGGTCATGAAATAGAATCAGATCTGAAAATACAAGTTCAAAACCAGTTTAAAGTATGCTACTAAAAATAAAGAGTTATACACCACATTAGCTAAGCCCGGTCTAGATCGAGTCAGTCGGCACGCGCGCGGTGATCATGCATGCATTTCCTTCCCTACACAAAAACCATATTGAGTGCCCAAAGGGCCCAACCTAGAAATTAAAAAACTCTTATAGATATAAGTATCTTTTCAGGTTTTGTACTATGTGAAACTATTCATAAGAGAGGTGCCAAATATTTTCTCTATATTTTTAATAACACAAATTTTCAACAATCCACTACTTGAATTTTAAAAAATATTTTTCTCCAGCAATTTTTGATTTTATAAGATTGTGCATAAACAAAGGTAACTTTCGATTTGAACCTTTACAAAGTAAGTAAGATACAAATTATACTAGAGTTAGTCATAGCCTTGAACATTATTTTTGGCGTAAAATCACACAAGGGTGTACGTAGTAGCCCGTGCTTTAAAGGTCATACACGTCTACACCGATTTAGTGAATGCTCCAGGAATTTTACCTAAAATTACATAGAAAACGATCACTTTTCCACATTCACATAGTTGAATCCATCAAGAGTACTCTTGTAGTTAATTACTTCACTCCACATAAAGTACATATTTCATCAAGAGTAAAACTCATTCTCCTATTGCTTGAGAACTACTATCAAATGAAAACTAGCATGCATTTCATAATTTGTTATTATCTATTGAACCTGGTTTTTGGGATCTCCAGTCGTTGGGTTGGGCTAACGTTATGAGTGACTATAATGGGTGACTTCTAATTTCTATGGCAACAGTCTCATTCTTCTAAATGAAGAAAGGACTCTCTTTGGCTAATCCTTTCCACACTATCTCATCAGCGTGTACACAGTCCATTCTGACATATCGTGAATAGAGATATTCTCTTACATTACTGTGCTTACGATGAATTTGCGTCTCTTACCATTGTAAAAACGATTCTCAACTTTTGCAATAGTCGTCGTATTATCATAATGGATCAACACTGCTGATATTGGTCTTTCCTATATAGGGATCTCAGGTAGCAAATTTCTTAAGTATTATGTCTCTTCGCTAGCTGTAGTTGGTGCTATCGTTTCTGATTCCACAGTGGATCAAGCCAAAATAGTCTGTTTCTTAGATTCCACCTACAATACTAAAGATGTATTTACTTGTTGTTTTGTAATCATCTGATAATGTATTTCTATCTACTTTATAATATCCTTCAAGGACAGTGGAAAACTTTTGATAGTGTAACTCAAGATTCATATTTATTGTAAGGTATCTCATGATCCTTTCAATAGCATGCCAATGTTCTATACTAGGTAGTAAACCTGCATAGTGATACCACGACATAGGCTATGTCGGATCCACGTTAATCAGTACCGAAAGTTACCAATGGTGCTTGCATATTCAGACCGTCTTACAATTTTACTAGTGTTCTCAAATAATTTTACACTTGGATCATATAGTGTACTAGTAGATTTACATGCAAAATTTGATGCTCTTGGCCGGGTATAACAAAGCCTTCAGATCGATCCATATAAATGTCTTCTCTTAATTTACCATTGAAAAAAAATGATTTTTACATCCATTTTGGTGAATTAGTAGATCATAAAGTGAACCAAGAGAAATTGATGCTCAGTAGATGTAGCTTGAATGACAGGTGAGAAGGTATCAAAAAAATCAATGTTTTTTCTCTTTATCAAAATCTTTTAGCTACAGGACGAGTCTTATATTTATCTATTGTATCATTAGGGTTCAACTTCTTTTTAAGTATCCACTTGCAACCTGAAGGTAGATCAATTAATTGTCATGTTTTATTAGATACAAGAGATTTTCATATCGTCATTTGTAGTTTCTTCCGGAGGTCTAAATCTAAAAAGACAAAACTTCTTTAATATTAGTTCGGTCATATTCTAGTGCTAGACAAATTATTCTGGATCAAAATATTTAACTATCCTAGCATTTTTACTTCTTTAAGTTCAGATTCAATTTTGTTATTATGTTCACTATTTTTTATTATTGGAATGTTATTGGTTAATGTGCCTCCACTATTTCTCAGTTTAAAAGAAAATTTTATTTTAAAAGAAATCAACATCATTTGGCTCAATGATAACTCGAGCATTCAAATCAAAAAGTCTATATGCTTTATTGTTCATGGAATGACCAACAAAAACACATTCATATGCTCGACTTGTCAGTTTAATTCTTTTAGGATTAGGAATATGAACATATGCTAAGCAATCCTAAGTTGTAAAATAAGACAAGGTTTGTGATTTTTGAAAATCTCCAAAGGTGAAATTTTGCTTTTAGATTTAGGAATCCGGTTTAACACATAACAAACAATCAACAAAATTTCCACCCACCATTGTATCCGGATTTAATAAAACAACCACAACTAATTCAGTAAGTGCCCTATTCTTTATGGACAAAATTTTGAATTAGGCTTCTGGAAATAACTTATTGCAGAAATAGGTATGTTTCATAACTTATTATGAAAATAGGTCTTTTTTTGCTAGGCCTTGTTGACCTTGCGCATTTTGTTTATGCGCAAGAACAAATATGTTCCTGCGCATAAACAAAATGCGTAGTATTTTTTTTTGTTCCTGCGCATTCTGTTTATGCGTAAGAACAAAATCGTTCTTGCGCATAAACAGAATGCACAGGAACATTTTCCACGTACATCATGACAAAATGCGCAGGAATGTAAATGTGGTTTTTGGAAATTTGGTGGCATATTTCCTGCTCATTCTGTTTATGCACAAGAACGATTTTGTTCTCGCGCATAAACAGAATGCGCAAGAAGAAAAAACAAAAATAAAATACTGCGCATTCTGTTTATGCGCAGGAACACATTTGTTCTTGCGCATAAACAGAATGCGCATGGTCAACAAGGTCTGGTCAAAACAGACATAGTTTCATAATAAATTATGAAACATGCCTATTTTACAATAAGTTGTGTTCAGGGGCTTACTTCAAAATTTTGTCCATTCTTTATTTTAGCTTTACTGTTCATTTCAGGTGAATCAGGTGCAGTTCTATCATGAATTATACATGCAATTTATAAAATTCAATGAATATGCTAGATTCATACTCAATTCCTCTATCACTTTGAGATCTTTTAATTTTCTTATTAAATTGATTTTCAGTTTCAGTGATAAATATTTTAAACATAGCTAACGCATCACGTTTTATTTTTCAGGAGATAAATATAAGTTAAATTAGAGCAATTATTAATAAAAGTAGTAAAATAGCATTTGTTATCTCTAGTCAAAGTACCATCAAGTTTGCATATATCTGAATGTATTAACTTTAATGGTTCTGACTCTCTAAATACAGATATATGTGAGGTCTTAGTAATTTTAGTTTGGCTACAAAATTCATATTTTTCTGAATCATTTATATATACTTTAGGGATTAAACCTGAGTTACTTATGTTATGAATCGGTCGTTTATTAACATGACAAAGTCTAGCATGCTAAATATTATAGTTACGTGATATATAAGCAAAAATACTAACTTTATTCATATCAACATTTAACTTAAATATCAAATCTATAACATACCATTTACCGATGAAAACATAATATTTAGCGATATTGTATGAGTGATATCCAATAGTTTGAGTAAAACCGATTTTATTTAACAAGAAACCAAAAATTAAAAAATTTCTCATCTCTGGAGCATGTATCACATCTTTCAAGAATAAATTATTTCCAGAGGTAAACTTCAACTTTGCATTTTCAATTCCAGCAACAGCGGTGGTGTGAGAATCTTCCAACATCACTTTCATATCATTGACATCATTATATGTTTTAAACATTTCTCGATCATAGCAGACATAGCGAGAAGTACTAGTGTCTACTCAACACCCTTCTGATCCACCAATTAGGTTGATCGCCACAAGGGTTTCTTCAATCATATTAGTCTGTGGTGTAAGATTTGGTATGTTTTGACACTTTCGTTGTCTATGGCCTGCTTTTTCACGGTTGTAACATAAGAACAATTGTCTAGTATCATTCTTTAGGGATGAATTTTGTTTGTTCTAAGGCCAACTATTGCGACTTAGATTTTGTTTGCGATTCTGATTTTTGAAAATTTTCGCATTTGTTTCAAGCCCGCGTTTGTAGATTTCTTAGTATTGTTGATAGAGGCAACTAGCATCTCTTCTTTCTGATCTTATTTTCTGGCATCCTCTTCAATACGAGGACGAGTAATCAAATCTTTAAGAAAAATTTCTTAGTCTTATGGCTGAGGTTGTTTTTAAAACCTTTTCAACTAGGAGACAATTTATCAATTAGCACAGTTCATCTAAAGTCATACACTCGGTGATGATCTCAAACGCAATTTTTTGAAGCTCGTGGAACTGTGCCTCCATCGATTTTTCATTCATTATCTGAGACTTCAAATAGCGGCTAACGGCATACTTCTTCTTCCAGCTTTCTCGATATCATATTTCTTTACAGATTTATTAGAGTTGTAGTAGTTATACAGACCATTAAGCACATAGTTTTTGCAGGGATAATCATGGTTCATTCATTTATGCAATGCCTTTTTCTAATCGTCCATTGGTTCTAACGGTAGTTTGGGTTTTTTTGGTGGTGGGAACACACGCTACCTTCATCATGGTAAGAAAAAATTGTATTTTTTTGAAGTGAATCCCCTTGAACTTGAATAGTTTGTTCACGTTGTAGCCAACGGCATCGTCCGTGATCAAAGTCATATCGTCCTAAATTTATTGTACTTTGGTCTGAATTTTCGAAATCTGAGGCTATCTATGTAGCCGTGTCGTAGACTATGAAATCATATAAGGCAATCAAAAATATGTAGTTCCACCTCCAGGATAAAACAGTCCTATGATATCAACATTTTTTTGCACAAAGACCGTTGATCGAATAACACTCAAAAAACTATTTTGTATTGTTCGGATCTTAAGAAAGCAGAGGTGGAAGATAAACAGTGATCAAATAACACTCAAAGAACTATTTTGTATTGTTCGGATCTTAAGAAAGAAGAGGTGGAAGATAAACAGAACTCGGCTATAAAATTGATATTTTTTATATGTAAAAATAAAGCAATTTATATAGAAATAGATTTGAGAAAATATCGGAGATTGGGTCATGAGATAAAACCGGACTTAAAAATACATGGTTAAAACCAATTTAAAATATACTGCTAAAAATAAAGAGCTCCACGCTACGTTAGCCAAGCCCAGTTTGGCCCTGTCCAGGTCGGATCGGGTCGGGCTGAGTTGGTCGGTCAGTGCGCGTGTGCGATGGTAATGCATATGCTCCCTCCTCAACATAAAAGTTATATTTGATGGACAAAGGGCCCAATCTAGAAGCTAAGAAACTCATATGAGTGTTTTTTCATATTTGCTACTATGTGGGACTATTCATAAGAAGGGTAACAAAATACTATTCTCTATATTTTTATAATTCACAAATTTCCAACACTAGCCAACTGAGTTTATTTCCAAGATCCACTCTTTCATGTATCTTAAATTTATTTTATTGAATAACAAGTGTTTGGGATGGGGAGGAATCATGCTTGCTGATTGATGAGTTTGACCCTCACAAGAGCTGTGTACTAAATACCTTATGTTATCCGTTTTGTATTTTTATTGGGGTAATAATAACCAAATAACCTACCTTAATAAAACGATCTGCATAATCATTTTCAGGATGCACTCACTGCAATAAAAGGTGGTCGCATCCCTCCTCCAGGGAAACTGCCATCGTTTGAAGAAATTAAAGATACCTTGGGCTTTAATGATTACTATGAAGAAGAAAAGCGATACCGTGCAAGCAAAAGCGATCAGTCTTACTCTCAAGGAGGTAAATTTCTGATCATTGTATCGTTGTATATTTTCTTATTTTATACTAATTTATGCTCTTAGGATAAAAGGTATATGAATCTGCATATGCATGAATTCAACAGTATTTGATTAATTTCCTGTAATATAACAGGTCTTTAGTACATAAAAATATTTTTTATTTTGATGAAGGATATTCTTCGGCAACTATCAGTACAGATATCCCAAAGTTAACCACAACAGATGACTCAAAGAGTGATCCTGTTGTCGAAGTGCTTACTCCTTATGGATACGAGAATTTCAGTTCAGATGGGTCAAAAAGTCGAATGAGTGGGATGTGGTCTCGAAAATTGAGACTAAAAATCACTGGAAAGGATGGCAATGATAAGCTTGATGTTAGAGTTCCTGTAAGTTTATTTTATACCATCTTCCTAACCCTTATTTTTGTCAACTTTTCGGCAGTTACTGTATGATAATGTTTGTAACTTCATCATCTAGTCAACGTGCTATTGATCATCTTTCCCCGTGGCTGTAACAACTCACTTGCACAATTCACATATCATTTCAATTTAACTGCGTCAGACATATTTGTAGGCTTTTGTTTCTTAAAAGGTCTTGATGTTGTTTAATTTAAAATGCCTAATGTTAAAAATTAACAATGTAAGCCTAGTGTTTCAAGGATGAATCGATGTTCTCTTCATCAGATATAAAAACATATCCTCAACCTATATCTACAATTTTTTATTTGAGCACAGAGGTATTTTCATCATCATAACAAGTAAATAATAAATGACAAGTATATAATAAACAGTAAAGTTATCCATGGTAGGAGATTTGGTTGAATTTAGCTAAGCTTCCTTATTTTTATAATAAATGGTAAAGTTTACTCGGTACTAATCCATAGAATTATCTAACACTGAAGTATAACAATCAGGAGCAGAAATGATGAATTTGTTGTCGATGAACATGGCACAATCAGAAGAGTTGGTTGGTGTCGGAGATCGGTTGGAAGTTCATCTCTGATACACAGATTTAGGGTTTAAATCGTGAGATCAAAACTATAATTTTCGATAGAGACGACCATAGAAGTCAGGGCTGGTGCAAATTTTGATGTAGAGTAGATTTGTGATTGGAGGAGGAGGTGGTTGTGATGACGGCAAAATCCAATTAAAGTTGAAACTGGATGTGTGTGTATGCATGCATGCATTGCTGAACAACCTCCATATTTTATGTAAATTTGTTGCATTTAGTTGCAGTGCAACGCAATTATAAATAACTGCATTGTAATTTTTAGCACGAGAAATAATTGCTACACAAATAATTACCCGACAACTGTCATGGATGACAGATATTTACCCTGCCAATTGGCAATATTTTTTTGATATAAAACTAATAGTTTTGAGTATAAAATTTATTTTCATACACGTTTTCAATCGTTAATCCATCCTATAAAATAGGATCTTGGGCTTTTAATTACATTTAAAATTTAATCAGTTTATCCATTTAAAATGTGAATATCTTTCTTTCTTCTCTGTTCTGCTTCGTATAGTTATTTTCTCTTAAATCCGACATCTGAATCCAAGCCTAGGTGGAGTAGATCATTTAAATTAATAACATGGACTTTCTTTGTTTGATTGCCTTTTTTATAATATATAAAAGATGATGGGTAACCATGATATTGAAATTTCCATGTCCCACAATTGAGTTAAAAACTTAAAAGCCTTTTAAATCCCCAGTTCATTTCTAACTGATTGCTGCAGGAAGATATAATATTTCAGAAAACTCATTACAAGTAATTGATAGTTTTTTTTTCCGTGCATGTCATTATGTCTGCAACCTATTTGATTAAAGAAGAACTATTAATCCATCCATTTAGCTTTAATTTCATTTACTTGTCAGCAGCAACCCACGTTGGGAAATACATTAAGATTAGAAAGCAATACATGAGTTATTACAAAGTCCTTAATACATACAAGAAATATACATAAATAGTTAAAATGTCATCAATCTGCACTATTAGTTTATTTAAAAGCAGGACGAATTTAAATGTAAAGGTATATGCTGGCAACTCATTTGTAAGGTAAGGGGTTCTAACTCAGTAAACACATATCTAGAGAAAGTGCAAATAAAATGTTTAGAGAAATCGACCCTATAAGGAGCAAGTTTATCTTTGGACTAGTTCTGCTGTTCCTTCAAAGTAATAACTGGTCTAAAATTTTGTACAACTTCAATTTTTGCCCCTTCAATAGGAACAGGTATAAGACACTCTATTTCCCCAGCTTCTTTGTCAGCGACTCCAAGAGCACAACATTGTGACATTGTGCACGCTAGAAGCTGCTGCTTATGCCAACCCTTGCTTATCATGTGCTCCTAGAGTTTGAATCAAACAAGCGAAGGAGTTCCATGATAGTGCAAATTCACAAAACACTGATTGAATATAAAGCTGAAGTAATAAGAGAATAATGGCTTTGCACTACATCTTGAAGATCACCTGGAAGGTTGGAACAACTTCGCTGAGGGTGCGTTCTTAACCAACGCGAGCGGGATATTTGAGCGTGGTACTGTAGCGAACGGGGAATGTGTTTTTAGCTGCGAACGGGGTATTTGAGCGTGGTATCTGAACAAGGTATTTAATTGTTAAATTATTTATTTTGATTTAATTAAATACTAATTTCGTAAAACAAAACGACTACATTTCATTACACAAAGAAAATACAAACATAAATACGACAGAAATACAATAACACGATGATATGAACCTCCTACTTGTTGGTATTTATCAGATAAGTTTGGTATTCTTTTTCGTGACGTTTGTCTACAAGCCCTCTTATCAACCAACTTTTCGCTATCTCATCCAGAAGAGCAGTGAACATATCATTTATTTTGGAGTCCAAAACAAATAATAGTGCGTCTGCAACATCAAATTCACCCGTTGCTCCAAGACGTTGCATGCGAGCTACCGTATTTGCATAATTTGTAGAACTTCCCATGATTCCATGCTAGTACTCGTATTATGACTATCAGAATGCGTGCGAGATTTTTTCATGTGTCTCTCGTGCATTAGGTCAATGAACATAGTCATCTTATCGTCACTTTCACCACGTCGTCTTCTTAAATTTTGACGTGCAGTTGGTTGAGTAGGCGGATTCATTGGATTTTGGGTTGACGGAGGGATTATTGGAGCTTCATAAATTGGTGGATTCATTGAAGTTTGTTGCACTGGAGGATTTGATGGCGAATTCAAATTTGGAATATGATTATTTTGCGTTTCATCCAATGGATTAAAAAACCCATCGAAAACCCATGTTCTGTCAAACGTGCTTTGTGTTGATGGCGGCGTGTCAGTCTGCGATGGTTGTACAGTAGCAGCAGGAATGTACGACGATTGACCAGTTGCATTCGTCCCACGAAATAATTGTTGCATCATCTCTAAGTTTTCTATTGGACGTTTCTTATATTTCAAGACACTCGTTCCAAATTCCTGAATGTAAGAAATAAATTGTAAGAAATTATCTATAAATGAATGGTAACAAAATAAATTTACAGACCTTAACACGATCTTCCCACCATTCATCGCTTCCGGAGACCGTTCCTTTATAAGCATCCCAACCCGCGCCAGTCTTGTTCATCAGTGCATCCCATTTCATCCAATCTTGTCGAATACTATCATATTTGTTTCGGATCTTGCTTTCGTCAATCGGTTCGATGTCCGGAATGGTTTGTATGACATCGTTGAACTTTTCAACAATCACTTTATGAACATCTTTTTTGTTGCTGCCACAAGCACCATATGCATCAACAGAACATTGCAGCATAATCTGAGTTGCAGTAAACGACCAGTGATGTGCAGCTTTTCGATTGGTCATACTGAAAAATGAAAAACAATATATATTAGAAATAAATTTAAAAAAACAAGGGAAAAACTAGGTTGAATAACGGAAAATAATATGAACACCAAACTGAAAAAAAAACTGATTGCTGCTCGAATTCGGTTGAAAATAAATAGAAGAGGATTGGGTTGTTGTAGTGTGGATGAAGAGGCAGGTGAAGGTGATGGTTTTGTAGGGAAAAAAGAAGAACGTTGGAAATCAAGTCGTTGGCGTCCGACGCCAACGACTTGATTTCCAACGTTCGACTGTCGTTCCATTTGAAAGGGAAAAGAGGTGTTCGCGTCGGACGCTAACAAACACCTGGGCGTGCCAATTTAATGCTGCGAACGCACCCTGAGT
This sequence comes from Allium sativum, assembly GCA_030737875.1. NCBI lineage: Eukaryota > Viridiplantae > Streptophyta > Magnoliopsida > Asparagales > Amaryllidaceae > Allium > Allium sativum. Next base: position 309,947,902 of record CM060915.1, on the reverse strand, counting down.
ATAACTTTCTGCTGGTTTTTCTACATTATGATCGTTACCCTCTAATCCAGAGAGCAAATGGAATGTATCAACTAAGTTTCCATTATTGAATTCTAGAAACTGACTTGAGGATTTTTCAGAATAAGTTGGTAACATCAACTTGAGGAAACATCGACTTGAAGATAATAGATTTATGTATTAACATGAAAACTTTAAGTTAATCCACTAGTGGTTTAAATTACAAAATAGTTATAGATCAACTTACCATATTAAAATGGTGGATTAGTTAACAAAACGCGTGGATGAAAATAAAATTTACCATTTGATATTTGGAAAGCATTCATAAAATATTAGATTCAATGATGATTGAGAAAAATGTATACAGTAATAGTATTCATAACAACAATTCATACCAATGTTGTCAAACTCGAGTCCTTACCAAAGAGCGTTGGGGAATACAAAAATCGTAAATCGTGCGATCGTAACATGAATCGTAAGCTCCCACAAAAAGAAAATTAAAATTAAATTCCAGCAAAATAACCATAACATAATTTTTTCATTGACCATAACATAACATAAACCTTAAATTCGAGCAAAATAATCATAACATAAGTCTTCCGGCATAAATCCATCAATTTCATCAATAAGGTTAAGAATCTTCCATGAAATCTTCAGCTTCAACTCCATCAATTTCATCATCAAGGTTAGGAATCCCCAAATCTTCTTCTGGAGCAGCAGCTGCACCACAAAATTAGGGCTTTTTTCGAATCGGGTTCGCGGATTTTGAAAAGGATCGCGCATCGAAACACAACTGCTATGCGCTGAAACTCGTCGTGACCACATTTTCACAAGTTTCAACGGCGCGCCAGCCACTCCGCCTTCTCCGGCGAGTTTGACAGCATATTAACACGGCCGCCTGAAAAAAATAGCGTGAGAACGGGCGCTTTCACGCTATAGCACGCGTGCCTAACAACCATGATTCATACAATTAAAAAATGATCTTAGTTTACGTTGTTTTTGTGGAAAGGATGTAAGACTAATGTTTTTTCAAAACAGGACTTGAACTTAAATCCTCTGAACTTATGACTGTTACCGATTTCACCTTTTGACATACACTTGGGTATATGGCAGCGCCTTCAATATGCACAGACATCCACTATGTATGTGTGTAGTATATGTACGTATGTATTTGTATGTGTGTGTGAGGGCGTACGCGTCATCAACTTGTTTGGAATTTACGGTTTAAGTGTTGTTGTTGTATATATTCATGTGTACATACATACATTCACTCATACATGTGTGTAATCTAAAATTTTGCGCAAACTGTGAATGTATCTGTTAAAAGAAGGAAAAGGTATATGGTTAATATGTTTGCATGATGCTGCAGGCTGGGTTCCTGGAAGGGATGGCAAATGTGATTCCAGGTATTAGACACAGAAGCTAAATGCAGTGCATGTATACAGTATTTATTAGTTGTTTTGAGCTGTGCTAATAAGTTTACACGTACTCAGGTTTAGGAGGTGTAAATATCATCAAAATGTTGGAAGAGGCATCCACTGAAGTGGATGATGGTTTTGAAAGGGGAAAAAAGCTGCTGGATTTTAATGGCACAATGGGGGACAGAATTCAAGTGTTCGTTGAGTGACATTACTTTCTCCTACTACCATTTATCACTTATAATATTAAGTTATTCAGTTTATCACTTGTAATATTAAGTTATTCAGATGGTCTGGTAGTGTTCATTGCACATTGCATACTTATATACTGATATAAATGAGCATTTTCCGTTCGGTAGCACGAAGTTTTCAAATGTATTCCCTCTTATGTCAAAATAGGTATTATTTCATTCCATTCATGATTATGAAGAGTTAATTACAAAATTAAGTAGACCTTAAGAAATTATAATAATAGTCTAGTTGGAGACTAATCATAAATGTGCTAATACAAATACCAACAGTTTATTTGCACACTTTGAAACTGCGCAAATATAAAGTTGAAAATGTTTTTGGGCACTCTTAAAGTGAGCTACAAGTATTCCAACAAGGTCTGATTCTTTAGTAAGTTTCAAAGAAAAGAAGTCCGTTATCGCAGCTTTTCAACTCTATGTTTAAGATGAGTCTGATTACGAATAGAAAGTTTTAACATGAGGTATATTATCACGTGCATGTATTGCTCTTTGCTTTTCTTTTCCCATTTTTTTGGCAAAGGAGAAATAAGCCAAATTCTTATTTTATTCAAATACGATGAGTGATGGCGATAATGAATTGTACTTTAGCTCTAAGATTACCTTGCTCGATAACTGCAGTAAAACTTACTAGTGTTTAGTTTATTTTGTATTTTGAGTTTTTATTTTTCAGCGTTAATTATGAAAGTTGCGGAGAATTGAAGTACAGCGGAGGTGATGAATCAAAGACGGAGTGAATGACGGGGAGGACGGAGGGAGTGATGGAGAGGACGGAGGGAAGGTGGATGGATAAACGTGTTATCGTCCTTTTGTTGTTTCTTAAAATATGGAAAATAATAAAAAGTTGGTGCGTTTGGTTTATAATTTTTAATTTTTGGCTTTCGTACATACGAAGGTAAAAACGACGCACAATATCGTGAAAAACAATCGTTTTGCAAAACGAAGTTAACACAAAATAACTTTTTATTATTTTTTGTATTTTAAGAAACAACGGAAAAATGATAGCAAATTTATTCATCCATTGCCCTTCCGTCCCCTCCATTACCCCCTCCGTATTTGGTCCATCGCCTCAGTTATCCTTCAAATTTTCACATCTTTCGGAGTTAACGTTGAAAGCTCAAAATACAAAATAAACCAAACTATGAGAGAAGGTTGGGATGAACAACAATATGCTATATAAATTGTGGGTATTAAGAATACAAATTATGCATTTTTGATTGATAAAGAACTAATTTATAATATGACCTAATGTACAATGTGTGAATAAGGAGGGAATTGCTAATTTTAAAACTAGTTTTATAATAATTTTCAATTGCATCTATAGCATTAAAAAATATGATATTTGAACCATACATGATTTTTTGATTTTCCTTTTTCAATACTCGTAAGGCATTTAGTGTTATGTTTAATTTTTGAAAGGATAACAATTTGACGAGTACGTAATAAAGATCAACTTTGGAATCAAATATTGAGACTTTATATTGATTAATGGAGTTGGATTCATCATCGTACCTGCGAATTTTTTAATTGAAAGCGTGATTTTTGTCCAAATTGGAATTTGGAAAGGTTCAAATTGTAGCATATTGACGTGTTTGTATCAGAACCTTTGGATTTGTTTATGTTAAGATAGGTACTTGATGAATATCCATTTGGTAGATCTCTGAAAATATACATGCATGCTAGATATTATTGTAGCCAATGTGTTATTGAGTTTACAAGTAATTAGTTCACAAAGAATATTGAAAATGCCCGTATTTTGGGTGTGGTGGTAAAAGCACCCTAATTTACTCTTTCTATAACCGCTACTAAAAAATACCACAAGAATTATCATTAGACTCATATCTCACATAAAAAGTAGGGGCAAACACACCACCGTTACCTTATTTCCCTCTCGTCTCTTATTCGTTCATCTTTCATTCCATTCTAAAATCTTAGTTCTTCAATCGATAGATCAACGATAAATTGTTCGACACCGCAACAATGCCGAGAATGAAGAAAGCTGTACATACATCGTTGTCTCAACCCCAGTCAACTCAATCAAGAAGTTTAGGGCTTCAAACGGTACAAATTTGAATTTTCCCGCGGGAAAATTCAAGTAAACAACAATTGTTGTTGATTAGGGTTGACTACGTGATTAGTTTGGCAAATACTGGTTGAGTGAGATATTAGAATGGAAAGGTAATGTGGTATTATGAAACATACAAAATTTAATGAGTTTTATTTTTTAATTGCGGTATTAGGAAGAGCATATTGGGGTGCCCTTAACACAACACTATTTTGAACTGTGTATTTTATCGTTACTGCAATAAATTTTGCTAAAGCTATGTATTGAAGAGAATTTTTTATGGCTGAAGCTACATATTTAGGAAAAAAAGAAGATTGGTAAAGCCAACTAGTTTTTAAAGTGATCCGTACATGTGTGTTGTATACATGAACAACGATTGTTTTATAACTAAGTAAAACAAGTACTTGTGTGTTGTATACATGAATTGGATACTTTGATAGGTAAAAAATGGAAAATATTCATTTGAAACATGTTGAATATTTCTACGTGAAGGTGTAAACAAAGGATGAAAAGAAATTACTTGCATGGTATGAGTTGTGTTAATATAAAAATTGATATTTATGACATGCACCACCATTTTAGTGGTTAAGCATTTCGATTTTAGGAGATATATCATAGATTTAAAACTTGTGTAGCGTGATTCGAACTTATATCGACATATAGTATGTTGTATACTACTTAAGAATCACAGTACTTATATGTATTACGATCTAAGTATCCAATTTTCAGAAGAAGAATAAAAAGATATGGATAAATCACAGTGAATAACAAGTAATTTAAGTAGATATAATGTAGTTAATAAAGTAGTACAAAATAGGATATCAGTATATATGGGTTTACATTTGTGTGATCTTTAAATAAGAGCAAACAAGTATTTCGGTTTTTGTTTGACCATAAGAAGAAGAAAACATTTATTCAAAAAATATTTATCTAGTATATCGATATGGGTTAGTAAACACGAGGCTTGTATATATGGAGATTTTTTTTTGCTAAAATACTTAAATAAGAGTTGTTAACCCCTAAAATGGATTAAAACCTAATAGGGGTTGCATAACACGGATCTAGCAATAAATAGGAAAATAAACAAAAAAAGAAAAGAGAAAGAAGTCAAGAGATTTTTGTAGTGGCTTGGTTGTTATTGTAGCCTACATCCTCTTTATAAGTTTTTTTGTTAATTGACTACGTTTACAAGAGTGATCTGAGTTACGAGTTGATTGAAAGAGAAGAAAAAATAGCCATAAATACTATAACATTGATTGGAATCATCATAGTAATGATCCATGAGACTGTTGTGAGAAGTCAAGAATTGAAAAATCGTTTCAACAGCGGCAACTAGTTTAGAAAAGATCCCTTTTCTATTGCAGACGATTTAGTATTCATGGTGAAGCGTAGTTGGGCTGGAGCCTTGTTACAATGAGTACCTGTTAGTCGACACAAGCAAGTCCGATTTTTTTTAGGATTTCCCTATTAGAAATCTGCTATTAGAAATTACCATAAAACGTTTCATTTACCTTTAACGTTATGCAGTTTCTAATCTTAATGTGATCCTATTAATTGGGTCATAAATAGAATGTTTCATTTTCCATTATGCAATTTTTAATCTTAATCTGACCCGATTAATTAGGACATGAATAGATCGTTCATATTTAGAACTTTAGGTCTGTGATTAATTTTAAGCGTTGAATTGGTATATGATGGACGTACCAGATTTAGAGTTAAATGTTATATAAAGGATTGGGTCCTTTCTTTCCCTAAGATTAAGACTTGTATTCTTCTCCATCTAGAAACACATAAGGAAATAGGGTATAAGAGAGAGAGAGAGAGACCGAATTCTGAGAAGAAGGGCAAACATTAGAAGTCAAAGAAAGAAGATGACAACCATTACATCTTCCGCTGCTAATCAAGGTACGTCATCTTAAACAATAGATCATATTAAGTTTCTCCCTTTTGTTTGTGAAATATTCGGTATTTGTGATCTTGAGGCTATTCAATTGAATTGTACATCATTAATCATGAAAGATCGAATAATAAAGAAAATTCTAACATGTGGTATCAGAGCGAATCAATAACTGAATATTTCCTATGATTGCAATTGATCTATTCTATGCTTTACTCATGATGTTTAATCGAGTATATGTAATAAGTCATTTATGCACATGAGATTTATGACTTTGTTAATCACCAAAGTGGTCAAAATCAGAATAATCATTTAGTGTATAAGTGACATAATGATTATTGATAGAAATTGCCAGTTGTAAATATACCAATCAAAAAAAAAGTGTCACTAATGATAGAACTTGAGAACTTACCTCTTGTTCTATAACTAGTTGACATGATGTAGTTTAATAGATATTTTGATTAAATAAATACTAATCATCCAAAGATGTCAGTTCTATTTAATTGAATATATTTATTACTCACTTATGTTTTGGTATTTAATTATGTTAAGTATAAGATAGTTTCTACCCAAATGAGTGCTATATTATACTGTTATGTACATTTCTGAATCTCGTTAGTTATGAGCTTATAATTATTCCAATTTTTATTTGCAGTAGTTTCCATGAATACACATGTTTCATCTGTTACATTGTTCACTGGTGTTAATTTTTCTGAATGGAGAGAACACGTCAATTTCTATTTAGGTGATCAGGATATTGACTTGGCACTCCTTGAGGATAAACTTGTTGCTCTTACAGCAACTAGTCTGAAACAGAAAAATCACACCATAAAGCATGGGAACGTAGTAATAGATTGAGCCTTATGTTTATCAAGATGACTGTTGCTAACAACATCAAGTCAACAATTCCGCAAACAAAAAGTGCTAAGGAATATATGCAGTTTGTGGAAGAGCGTTTTCGTTCAGCTGATAAGTCACTCGCTAGTACTCTTATGACAGAACTCAGACCATGAAGTTTGATGGGTTGCGAACAACTCAAGAGCACATTATAGAGATGACTAATCTTGCATCAAGGTTAAACTCCCTTGGGATTACAGTAGAGGATTCTTTTCTTATCCAGTTTATTCTGAACTCGCTACCTTCTGAATATGAACATTTTCAAATTAACTATAGAACTATAAAGGATAAGTGGAATGTTAATGAATTGGCAAGTAGACTTGTTCAGGAAGAAGGACATTTGAAAAGTCAAATGAATCACTTAATAAGTTTTGTAAGTAATAAGTTGGTAAAGAAAAGAATGGGAAATCAAGTCATTTCAAGAAGAAAAAGGCACCTGCTAAGAATGGGCAGAATAAGGAAAAGAAGGAACTAAAAGGACATTCAATGTCGTTTCTGTAAAAAGAAAGGACGTTATCAAAATGACTGCCCGAAAAGGATATCTTGGTTCAAAAAGAAAGGTAATCATCTATCTTTCGTATGTTTTGAATCAAATTTAGTTGGAGTTCGTATTAATACATGGTGGCTTGATACTGGTGCTACAACACATGTTTCCAATAATATGCAGGGATTTCTGATGATCTGAACTATAAATCCAAATGAAGGATGCTTTCTCTTTATGGGAAACGAAATGAAATCCACAATAGAAGGCATTACGACTTATCGTCTAATTCTAGAAAGTGGATATGCATTAGACTTATATAGTACCCTTTATAAGTACCTTCATTATCTAGAAACCTTATTTCCGTAAGTAAATTGGATATTTCTGGTTTGAGATGTATGTTTGGATCTGGTTGTTTTGATTTATATAAGAATACCGATAATGTTTGTTGAAATCGAAATTGGATCACAACACCAAAGGTGCACTTAGTGCACTTCACCAAATGGTAAGAATTTGAAAATGGAGCCACGAAAAATAAACGCAAGTAAAAAAAACACAAGAATTTTATAGTGGTTCGATCTAGAATAGATTTACGTCCACTTTGGAAGCGATTTCATTATCATATGTGATATTACAAGGTACATTTCTCTTCCATTTTTGCCCATTCTCTCTTTACACAATGATTTTCCTCACTTTATTCTCTTTAATGACTTGATTCTCTCTAATCCACTATGGAAATGGTTGGATCCTTATGAATGCGATGAGCGCGAGAGTATATGTTCAACGGTTTGAGCACTTAGAGGATCATTGACGAATCCATGGTGGTTGAGATGCGAATCAAATCTTAGAGGTGGATTAATGGCGGTTGGAGAGAACTTGAACGGAGCTTGAATGGATCTCTAATGGAGATTAGAGAAGAATTGATCAACTTGACGTTGGAGGAAGATGGAGCGAGCTTGAGAAGCCATTAATGGAGCTTGTTGTGCTTGAGAGAGGTGGAAAACCGAAAATGACAGCCCTTCGGGGTGGCAAAAATCGGTCCTTTGAATGGTGATAAAATGGGGTATTTATATGCGAAGTTGGTATGGAGTGGCAAAGCTGTAATTATAGTGTACTGGGTAAGGGTCATTCATAGAAGTATTTACAAAAATGTCACTAAATAGCTGGCAATAGCTTACATGTATTTTGAGCCATATCCACCATATTTACGAAAATGCCACTGTATTAGTTTTGTGTAAGACCCCTGGGCTAAGACCTTTGTGTGCTCGACCCCTAGGTGCTCGACCCCTAGGTGCAAGACCCTGGGCGTAAGACCCTTATGTGCTCGACCCCTAGGTGCAAGACCCCTGGGCGTAAGACCCTTAGGCGTAAGACTCCTAGGTGCTCGACCCCTAGGTGCAAGACTTCTGGGCGTAAGACCCCTAAGCGTAAGACCCCTAGGTGCTCGACCCCTAAGTGCAAGACCCCTTGGCGTAAGACCCTTGGGTGCTCGACCGACCAGCGCTCACTGCTCGACCATGCTTCTCTTAATGACTGACCTATCAGCTTAGACGGTGACCGACCATCATGGATGAACGAGCAGTATGGGTGAATGATCCAATATATGTAATCCGATTGTCTGCACTTGAGATGTTCGATACAATGTCTGAATGAACATTCTGTTATACAGTCGACACCTTCTGTTGTGAACCGTATTTATAACGGAGTTAACATTTGCCCCTCGAAGCTTGTATTTTTTTTTTGCGAGAAATGTGGGCTTCGAACTGAACATTGATCATACAACGTGCGTTGAGATTCAATCTTAGCTTTTTTGTTTGCTATGGAAAATCATGCTTTGATGCTTTGACTCGTTGATTCCAAATGATCCAAGCACAGAGTTTGTTAGTGAAATTTATATGCTTCATGCCACCTGTTCTGTAATTAAAACAAGCACTTGCACGATTTTGGACTTGTACTTTGTTATTGACGTCCACATCAATAACAGATTAGCTAATCATTAAAAAATGAATTATTGTGAGTTTTGTGACTGGGATTGAATAACATGCCTATACAGAACTATTTTTTGTTTAACTGTTTATAATTCGTCAAATATTGTCTATATAAATGCGATACTCTAATCCGAATTCACAATGACACTGGAGTTCTGCTAATCGATATGTATACCAAATACAGATTTCAATCCTTACTCTTTTATTGACTTATATAATCTTGTACGACGGTTCACATTTTATGAAACGTGTACCTGTTCAAATCGAAGCTTCGATTTGAGTTTCTGAGGCTAGAGCGACCGCAACTTTTGGATTGTAAACAGATCAGTCTTTGGTTATTCCCTACCCCCTTGATAAATTGTCGGGAAGATTCCATTTTGTGCTTAACTTAATATGTTTTTTAATTAAGCGTGCACTTATTTTGGCATTCCTGAATTCGACGTAGAATTGTCACGGGTTGCTGACTGTTCATCTTTAGACCTGTCGCAGTAGCATAGTTAGAATTAGAAATTCGAATTTGAATTTGTTTTGTCACCATGGATCATCCTGGGATGTATAAAATTTTGAATCTCTGTTTCACGACGGCTTGCCCCCGTGCGTGATTACTGCTCAATCTCATTTTCTACATTTCACATTGGAACTGTTGACGGATATTAGCTTCAACTCGTTGAGAAGCGTTACTGCTTTATTAGATTCGAACTATGCCATATTCACATAGTTGCCTTTTAAAGCATCGCTTATCCTTAGATTTGAAGCAAGATATCATTGGATATTTTTTGAGATGTTTATGGGTGGATTTGTAGACGAGGAAGCCTTTGCGTTAAGAGATTCTGATTGGGTTTCCCAGGTTGATCGTAATCGGTGCAGTGGGTTTTATTGGCATATCGAGCATATCAATTTTGCCGAATTCTTCAAATGCCCCATTTTTAAGGCAAGATCAAGTCAAGTGTATTAACTTCCTCGATGAGAGTATACTGGTTTTTGGCTCTTTGCAATGTCGTGATGGACCTGTGGTATTTTTCCGGGTATTATTCAACTCCTATGTGGTTGTGTTGCCTTAGTACCGTGGGTCGTCACGAATCTTAAGAGCTCGATGTGATTAGTTTTTCGAGTTTCCCTGATTGTAATTGTCATGCTAAAAGCTTTAACTTTGTTAGTACAATAGGAATTCTGACTTTTACTTATTAGTTCAATAGTTCTACTTGGAGAAGTTGTTATATCTTTGTGCTTCCGCTAGGGGAGGACTTTATATATTGTTCCCCCGCTAGGGGAGGACTTTGGAGTTAGTGCCCACACTCAGGGAGGTCTTTGGGTTTAGTTCCCCCGCTCGAGGAGGTCTTTGCATTTAGTGCCCCCGCCTGGGGATGTCTTTGGATTTAGTGCCCCCGCTCGGGGAGGTTTTTGGATGTAGTGCCCCCACCCGGGGAGGTCTTTAGATTTAGTGCCCCCGCCCGGGGAGGTCTTTGGATCTAGTGCCCCCGCCCGGGGAGGTCTTTGGATTTATTGCCCTCACTCGGGGAGGTCTTTAGCTTCCTTTAGGGAAAGCTGCTTCGCTTGGGAAGGCTTTCGCCTCGCTCGGGAGGACTTTAGCTTATGTATCATTTCGTGGATCATACGTCAGTTCCTTTATCGGATGCTTGACTTGGCAAGCGATCTTAGTTAAAGGACTAGAGCCTTGGACCTTTTCTCAAGGAGATGCCCTTCATTGAAACTTACAACTCCCGAGCTTGTATGTCGCGGCGCTTGCTCATTGTTTGACCCTTCGCGACTCTTTCCATTCACTTTTTCAAGGCGGTGCTCTTTGTTTTTACATTTCTGTATATTGAGGTTTATAGCACTTGACGCTTAGACTATTGTTGTTAGGGTCGTGAAGTATTGTCGATTTTCAATGGAACAAGCGCTCGTCGGATGTCCTGCAATTTAAAACCACTTTTAAGCACATTTTGATTTGACAAATTTTTTTCAAGTGAGAGATTTATTCAAGCAGGTATGTTGTAAAGCTAATGTCCAAAACAATGTTCTTAAAATATTACAGACTCGTTTACAAGAATTCTGGATATAGCATTAAGTAAAGCATGAAGTAAAATAATGGTAGTAATGATCGCTTATTCCGAGCCATTGAAATTAGAGCACCACTGGTTTTCAGTAGATGATTGGCTTCGGTTTGGTTTGAGTAGGAGCCTCGTTGCTTGGAACGAACTGATTGCTTGATGCCCCATGCCCCTAGGAGTTGGAGCAGTGTTTGAGGATTGTGGATTTTTCACATACTGTTGTAGTCTGTTTTTCTGAATCAACTCCTCAATCAAACTTTTGAGATGCCTGCATTCATTTGTATCATGACCGAGCTAATTGTGAAATCGGCAGAACTTTCCAGAGTTCGCAGCCTTATTTGAAATCTTCGGCATTGGTGGTTCTTGTTCGCAAACGGAATTTCTATTGAATTAGAAAACCGTTAACACGAAATATCATGATAATACCGCAAGCGCACGATGTACAATTATTAGTACGTGGCGAATACGAGTCGATTCGCAGGGAAAGAAGTAATTTCAATCTTATTCAATCGGATTAAACCAAACTTTGGATTTCTTAAACAAACATAAACTAATGAAAACAAGAACTAAGTTGAGAGATAAATATGAAATGAAAGCAATTTCGAGGCAAATCAACTCTCATATTTATGTAAATTAACAAACATACAATTTATGATCTCCATTAAGTGATATAAATGCAACATTTAAACCACTTATAATTCTCATGAACATGTAACTAAAGCAAAACTATTTTAAGTATGGCCTATGAATTATTAACTAAAACTATAGACCATCAAATTTTGTTCTTACTTTCATTTCAAAATCAATAACCACTTAGCAAATATTGATGTAACTTGTGTTTATATTAAATAAGAATAGCTCATTTGCAAATGCAACATCAGCTATCAAACCCATATGTATAAACTTACATCAATATTCACTAACATGAAGCACATATTAAAGATCTCAAATCATATAAATGTTGAACTTACATAAAGTTAGAGAGCATCATTACCCCTAAATTAAGGGATTAGCCACTCATATGTGTTATCATATCAACACATATAAGTTTCAACATTAGAATATAAAGCAAAATGAAAGAAAAACTAAGTAGAACAAGAAGAGAACTAAACTAAGAACATAAAGTAAATCTAAGCTATGAACATAACATAAATGAACATGAAAGTATATCTAAGCTATGAACATGAATGTAAATCTAAGCTATGAACATGAAAGTAAAGAGCATAGAAATTAAATTGCATTAAAACAAAGAAGTTACATAAAGAAAATGGCTAAGTAGCCATGGAAATACAATAGAGCTTGTGCTCCTCTCAACTAAACTAAAGAAGGGGATCAAAAGAGAAGAGGCTATTTACATCACATGAAGGGGTATATATACATGTTTCTAACCCAAAACCCTAATCACATTTGTTGGGAACTCCCCAAAACGCCCCTTCATGAAGCTTGTAATCCTCTCTTTGCCACTAATGAGTCATGTAGGATGCATGAGACCTTTTGTCTTATTCAATTAGTTTTTAATAAGAAGCTTAAGAGAAAGAAGGTAATTTTAGAGATGGGGTCCTCCATGATCATGTATGAGAATTATTTCCTCCTCATTCCTTTGTATGTATGCATTTGTGCTCCAAATCTTCATGAGTATGTATTGTTTGTGCTCCAAAATTCCTATAAGAGACAAATACAAAGAACAAGTAAATGCAATCACAAATTAAAACATGCACAAGTGACCATTTTACACCTTAAATGAGGATGAATGCATGACCATTTGAGAGTTTTAGGATTTTGGTTTAAAACATGTAAAAATAGCCAATTATGTTATTTATTTAATTAAAATAAGAATAAATGTTTGAATATAAATGTACACATTTACGTGCACATCAAATACCCCCACACTTATCTTTTAATTTGTCCTCGAATAAAAAAAAACTAAGATAAATCCGTTTTTATAAGGAGCACGATTGCATTGAGCATATGCAATAAGCCGTTAAACCTCTGGGTGTCCCCAGTAGGAGTGTAGTCTCGTGAGGGTTTTCAGCGGATATTACCCACAAAATCCAAAAGTTAAATGCAAAAAATATTTACAAAATACAAGATTAGAAAATATGTACAAGATGAATGCAAGATTATTTACAAATGGGTAATTTACTTTTAAATTTTACACGAAGGAGTTAACACAAGTTTGGGTCGTCACTATGAAATTTAAGTCCGTTACTAATCAAAACTTCAAACAAAAGTCAGTTATCGCTACAAACTCCTCCAGCTTGGCCAGTTGTTTTGGTAGAAACATAGTGCAAATATGAAATGAATTCTGTAATCGATATCAACAATCGTACATTGGTATCTTTATTGACTTTTGGTTAGCAAGTTAGGTCAAATAAGTGAAGAGTGTGCTTGGATTTCAAGTGCTAACTCACTCTTTATTACAAAATATTTACATTATTATTATTTACATATACCTAGGTATACCACCCCTGCACTGCACTACGACTTACGTGAGGGTCAGTAATCCTAAGGTGTCCAACTCATAAAATGATACCAAGGTATAATGACGCTGACTTTGTCAACAAGGTGTCGGAAAGAGCTAGGCAGGTTTGCACACCAACGCCAGATGTACCAGCAATGTTGGATACCCTTGGATTATTATATATATATATATATTCTTTTTTTTTCTTTTTTCTTCTCTTTTATTTAAGAGAGAGTTTAACGAGAATATCTTAGCACGACTTCATTTAAACGATCTAAAATGTTAACGTAAGTAATCTAAATCAACCGTTCATTTAATCGGATTACAATTTAGAAAACACTTCATACTCATCACCTATGAGTTTCCCTATATACCAGTTACACTAAATTTTCTCATAATTCAAACTTTTCTATCATTATCCGTTAAGAGAAGTAAAATTCCAAATATTTTAATCGTACGACCAAAATCATATGTTTACTTCATCGTGCCCATTTAAAAGTAAATTAAAATGCAATTTTATATTATTTTTTTGTTGAATTTTTTTTTTGAATGAGAGATGAATGAATACATAAGAAAAGCACAGAAGTGCAATAACAAAAAACAGAATTAGACAGTGAAGAGAAAAATTGAAAACAGAGCAATGAAAAGCAGCACTCTTTTTAAGCAAATGAACAAACACAGGAACTAAGCACAAAAAAAAAGCAAACAATTTTTTTTTTAACTTAAAACTTAAACACAACAAATGCAACATAAAACACACACACACACAAATGAAACACAAAACACACACACAAATGCAATTTAAACAAGATCAAACAAAACAAACACACAAATGCTAAACAAACACATGTGAACTAAACATAAAATGAATGATTTTTTTAAAAGAGAAACAAACAAGAAATTAATTGGAAGAATAAAATTAAAATTAAAATTTTCCCCGGCAACGGCGCCAAAAACTTGTTCGCAAACGGAATTTCTATTGAATTAGAAAACCGTTAACACGAAATATCGTGATAATACCTCAAGCGCACGGTGTACAATTATTAGTACGTGGCGAATACGAGTCAATCCGAAGGGAAAGAAGTAATTTCAATCTTATTCAGTCGAATTAAACCAAACTTTGGATTGCTTAAACTAACATAAACTAATGAAAACAAGAACTAAGTTGAGAGCTAAATATGAAATGAAAGCAATTTAGAGGCAAATCAACTCTCATATTTATGTAAATTAACAAACATACAATTTGTGATCTCCATTAAGTGATATAAATGCAACATTTAAACCACTTATGATTCTCATGAACATGAAACTAAAGCAAAACTATTTTAAGTATGGCCTATGAATTATTAACTAAAACTATAGACCATCAAATTTTGTTCTTACTTTCATTTCAAAATCAATAACCACTTAGCAAATATTGATGTAACTTGTGTTTATATTGAATAAGAATAGCTCATTTGCAAATGCAACATCAGCTATCAAACCCATATGTATAAACTTACATCAATATTCACTAACTTGAAGCACATATTAGAGATCACAAATTATATAAATGTTTAACTTACATAAAGTTAGAGAGCATCATTACCCCTAAATCAAGGGATTAGCCACTCATATGTGTTATCATATCAACACATGTAAGTTTCAACATTAGAATATAAAGCAAAATGAAAGAAAAACTAAGTAGAACAAGAAGAGAACTAAACTAAGAACATACAGTAAATCTAAGCTATAAACATAAAGTAAATTAACATGAAAGTAAATCTAATCTATGAACATGAATGTAAATCTAAGCTATGAACATGAAAGTAAATAGCATAAAGATTAAATTGCATTAAAACAAAGAAGTTACATAAAGAAAATGGCTAAGTAGCCATAGAAATACAAGAGAGCTTGTGCTCCTCTCAACTAAACTAAAGAAGGGGATCAAAAGAGAAGAGGCTATTTACATCACATAAAGGGGTATATATACATGTTTCTAACCCAAAACCCTAATCACATTTGTTGGGAACTCCCCAAAATACCCCTTCATGAAGCTCTTAATCCTCTCTTAGCCACTAATGAGTCATGTAGGATGCATGAGACCTTTTGTCTTATTCAATTAGTCTTTAATAAGAAGCTTATGAGGAAGAGGGTAATTTGAGAGATGGGGTCCTCCATGATCATGTATGAGAATTATTTCCTCTCATTCCTTTGTATGCATGCATTTGTGCTCCAAATCTTCATGTGTATGCATTATTTGTGCTCCAAAATTCCTATAAGAGACAAATACAAAGAACAAGTAAATGCAATCACAAATTAAAACATGCTCAAGTGACCATTTTACACCTTAAATGAGGATGAATGCATGGCCATTTGAGAGTTTTAGAATTTTGGTTTAAAACATGTAAAAGTAGCCAATTATGTTATTTATTTAATTAAAATAAGAATAAATGTTTGCATATAAATGTGCACATTTATGTGCACATTAGTTCTGCATAGTGTTCTATATCTTTCGTGGCAGAGAAAATGTTCTCCGGAGTGTCATTCAGAGGGGTGAGCTCTGACGGGTTATGAAAGCGAAACTTCTTGTTAGCCTTGTTATCATTCCCGTCATTGGCTCGCTTCTACCCCTAATTACTCTTCTGATTATTTTGGGTAGCAGCATTTTTTGGAGCTTCAAGAAAGGGTTAACACCAATAATCTGAAGAGATAGAGGATTATTGTCAACTCTCATGTACTCCTCGGCCTTTTTATAGAATTTCTCAAGCGTGCTTAGTTCTTTCATTTTAATCCGTCTACCAAATTCGCTCTTCTCATCTATGACGCCGATTAGAGACATTAAGATCATGCAAGGCCGGTATTCCTTACTTCGGACGCAGCAACATTGAATCTTTTGAGGAAAGATTTGACAGATTCTCCTGGATTCTGCTTCATTGATGTAAAATAAATGATGTCCTTAGCATTCGTAGCTTGCAGCCTGAACTTCTCTTTAAATTTCAGAGTCAAATCGTCAAATTGATCGACGAATTTGGGCAGGAGCCTTGTGAGCCATAATGATGCCACGCCTTCTAGATAGATAGGGAAGCACAGGCACTTGATCTCGTCTGTTGCTTTGGCTGCATTCATATGCCATTCATATTTGTATAGTAAGCGATTTGGATCAAAAGTATCATTGTATGGAGGTAGAGTAGAATGAGTGAACTTTTTGGGGAATTCTGCTTTGCGGATCCTCTTAGTGAATGGATTTTTCGTGAGGGAGAAGTCCCATTCCCTTTCACTATCCTTGTGAGCCATGTTATCTTCCATGATATTTTTTACCATATCTGCGATGTATTCTTTCGAGTTGTGTCATTCCGGAGAGCGGACTTCAATCTCTTTATCGGATGCTCGTTTTGGCGAGCGATCGCTAGTAAAGGATCTAGGTCTTTTACCTCTGCTATGAGTAGGCTCCCCCTTGACAGGACTTGCCATTCTTCAGGTATTTCGATCAGAAATGGTTTTTAGCTTCCAGCTTTGAGTCTTCGTCATTAGCGTCGCCTTTGTTATCAAGTCCTTCCATGTTGTCATTATGATGATGATCGGAGGCTGATGAATTTTCATTATCTTCTAGGTTGACGTGAACTCTTAGAGGAGCAGCGGGGTTTGCTTAAGTGTTTAGAAGAACATTCATCTTCTCCATTAATGCATCATTAGCATCCATCAAACCTTTATTTGAAGCTTCCATGCATTGATTTAAATTGGCAACAACGACGTCTAGTTCAGCTCTAGTTACTTCGGCTCCACCTATTAAATTTTCTCCAACTTCAAAGTGGTTGGTAAGTGATGTAGCTTCGTCGTTAGCAACGTTGTCGATTGCTCAAATGGTTCTACTTGCAGTTTTCTTAGATTTAGCCATTATTTCGGTCAAGGGTCTCAACCTTGTGGGAGAGGATTCGTCAGATGGCCTGGATCTTAGATTTAGAGAATCTATAGTAGAAGTAGGCTTGGAACTTCAATGGTAGACTCTTAAATTTGAGAGAAATGCGAACGTGGCCCCACGGTGAGCGCCAAATGTTGAAATCGAAACTGGATCACAACACCAAAGGCGCACTTAGTGCACTTCACCAAATGGTAAGAATTAAAAAATGGAGCCACGAAAAATAAACGCAAGTAAAAAAACACAAGAATTTTGTAGTGGTTCAATCTAGAATAGATCTACGTCCACTTTGGAAGCGATTGCATTATCATATGTGATATTACAAGGTACATTTCTCTTCCATTTTTGCTTATACTCTCTTTACACAATGATTTTCCTCACTTTATTCTCTTTAATGACTTGATTCTCTCTAATCCTCTATGGAAATGGTTGGATCCTTATGAATGCAATGAGCGCGGGAGTATATGTTCCACGGTTTGAGCACTTAGAGGATCATTGACTAATCCATGGTGGTTGAGATGCGAATCGAAGCTTAGAGGTGGATTAATAGCAGTTGGAGAGAACTTGAATGGATCTCTAGTGGAGATTGGAGAAGATTTGATCAACTTGGCGTTGAAGGAAGAGGTGAAAACCCAAAATGACAGCCCTTTGGGGTGGCAAAAATTGGTCCTTTGAATGGTGGTGAAATGGGGTATTTGTAGGTGAAGTTGGTATGGAGTGGCAAAGCTGTAATAATGGTGTATAGGGTAGGGGTCGTTCATAGAAGTATTTACGAAAATGCCACTAGACAGCTAAAATTGGCTGGCAATAACTAGCACGTATTTTGAGCCCGATCCATCATATTTACAAAAATGCCACTACATTAGTTTTGTGTAAGACCCCTGGGCGTAATACCCCTATGTGCTTGACCCCTAGGCGCAAGACCCCTAGGTGCTCGGCTTCTAGGTGCTTGACCCCTAGGTGCAAGACCCCTGGGCGTAAGACCCCTAGGTGCTCGGCTTCTAGGTGCTTGACCCCTAGGTGCAAGACCCCTGGGCTTTAGACCCCTAGGCGTAAGACCCCTAGGTGCAAGACCCCTGGGCGTAAGACCCCTAGGTGCTCGACCCCTAGGTGCACGGCCCGTAGGTCCAAGCCCCTAGGTGTAAGACCCCTGGGCGTAAGACCCCTAGGCGTAAGACTCCTAGGTGTTCGACCCCTAAGTGCAAGACCCTTGGGCGTAAGACCTCTAGGCGTAAGACCCCTAGGCATAAGACCCCGAGGTGCTCGACCTTTAGGTGCAAGACCCCTGGGCATAAGACCCTTAGGAGTAAGACCCCTGGGTGCTCAACCGACCAACGCTCACTGCTCGATCGACCAACACTCATTGCTCGACCATGCTTCTCTTAGTGACCGACCTATCAGCTCAGGCGGTGACCGACCATCATGGATGAACGAGCAGTATTGGTGAATGATCCAATATTTGTAATCCGATTGTCTACATTTGAGATATTCGATACAATGTCTGAATGAGCTTTCTGTTATACAGTCGGCGCCTTCTGTTGTGAAACGTGTTTATAACGAAGTTAATAATGTTGGTTCTGGTATTCTAATTGATGGTCTATATAAATTGAATCTGAATAACAATTATGCGAATTCCTTACTGAATGTAGTAAATAATGTTGGATGCAAACGTAGCATATTGAATGAAAATTTTGCTTTCTTATGGCACAAAAGGCTAGGTCATATATCCAAAGAGAGGATGATGGGATTAGTAAGTAATGAAATTTTGTCAAATTTGAACTTTAGTGATCTACAATTATGTGTGGATTGTATTAAAGGTAAACAAACCAAACATAATAAGAAAGGAGCCACCAGAAGTAGCCAACTCCTTGAAATAATTCACACTGATGTTTGCGGACCTATGGACACTCCTGCCTTTAATGGAGAAAATTATTTCATCACTTTTATTGATGATTTTTCCCGTTATGGTTGTCTATTTGCTTCATGAAAAATCTCAATCTGTGAATATCCTTGTGATGTTTATAAAGGAAGTTGAGAGGCAATTAGATAAAAAGGTGAAAATCATAAGGTCTGATAGAGGTAGTGAATATTATGGAAAACATAATGAATCAGACCAGTGTCCAAGTCCATTTGCAAAATTCCTCGAAAGTTATAGTATATGTGCGCAGTACACAATGTCAGGTACACCGCAGCAAAATGGTGTAGCAGAAAGACGCAATAGGGCGTTAATAGATATGATTAGGAGTATAATGTCAGATTCTACACTACCTAAGATTTTATGGTCGTATGCTCTCAAAACTGCTAATTATTTGTTGAATAGGGTTCCTATGCTGTTCAAAAGACTCATTTTGAATTATGAACTAACAGGAAACCTAGCTTGAGACACCTGTATGTTTGGGGTTGTCCAGCGAAAGAGAGAATTTATAATCCACATGAAAAGAAATTAGATTCTCGAATGAATAGTGGGTACTTCTTAGGTTACCTTGAAAAATCTATAGGGTATGTGTTTTACTGTCCTAATCATAGTCCAAGAATTGTAGAAACTGGTAATGCTAGATTCATTGAGATTGGTGAAGTCAGTGGGAGTACAAGTAGTAGAAATAAAAGAAACAGGGGTAAATGGTACACTGCCTATAATAGTTCCTTTATCTACTATTACTCCAAATGTTGCAGCTGTTGAAGAACAGCATGATGATAAACAACATATAAATGAAGAAGTACTTCCTAAAGGAAATGACTTACATAATGCTGATATGCATGAACCACAACAAGTAGCATTAAGAAGATCTCAAAGATATTGTATGTCGGCTATTTCTAATGATTATGTGGTTTATATGCAAGAATCGGATTATAATGTAGGAATCAATAAGGACCCAGTTTCGTTTTCACATGCTATAGAAAGTAAAGAGTCAAAGGAATGGATTAATGCCATGAAAGAAGAACTGAAATCCATGCAACAAAATGAAGTTTGGGATCTCTTTGAGTTACCACATGGGTGTAAAAGAGTCGAATGCAAGTGGGTTTTTAAAACTAAACACGACTCTAGTGGTAATATCAAACGGTATAAAGCTAGACTTGTTGCTAAGGGTTACACTCAGAAAGATGGTGTTGACTACAAGGAAACATTTTCTCCCGTTTTGAAAAACGACTCACTAAAAATTATAATGGCATTAGTAGCTCGTTATGATTTGGAATTTCATCAAATGGATGTGAAAACAACCTTTCTAATTGGTGATCTTGATGAGGAAGTTTTTATGGATCAACCTGAGGGTTTTCTATAGAAGGTAAAGAACAATTGGTGTGTAAAATTAAGAAGTCAATATATGGACCTAAACAAGCACCCCGACAATGGTATATTAAGTTCAATACCATTATTACGTATTTTGGTTTTAAGGAAAATATGGTTGATCACTGTTTATACCAAAAGATCAGTGGGGGCAAGTTTATTTATCTAGTCCTTCATATTGATGACATCTTGCTTGCTGCAAATAATTTAAGCATATTGCATGAGACTAAGAAATTTCTATCAATGAACTTTGAAATGAAATATATGGGAGAGGCATCCTATGTGATTGGAATAGAAATATTTCGTGATCAATCACAAAGAATATTGGGTGAAATTTGAAATGAAATATATGGGAGAGGCATCCTATGTGATTGGAATAGAAATATTTCGTGATCGATCACAAAGAATATTGGGTATAACGACCCAGATTTTTCAGCTTTTTGAATTCAAATATTTAAATTATATTTAAAATATTATTTTGGTATATTAATGGATTAAATATTTAATTCGTTATAAAAAACGAAGATTGAATATATATATATTTATATATAATTTAAAACAAGCTCGAATTGGCGCGGTAGTTCGTATTATAACGCCTTGAACTTCAACTGAATATACAGGATCCGATATAAATCGGATTTCAGTGAAACAAGAAATGGTTGAATCAATTTGAGGATGATTTTCTAATAAAGCAGAGAAATCGAGATTCCATCGTATAAATGTTAAGTTATGGCCAATTCAAATTTTCAGAAAAACGCTATGGAATCGTTATAAAACCATAACGATAATTTAATATAATTAAATATCGGTTTCGAATCTAGACAAAACCTTTGAGGCGTAGTTATAATTCAATTTTTAGAATTTTACTGTAATTTTTAATTAGTTAAATATGCAGTTTTTATTTAGAGTATTTTGCACCCTATATCGGTATTTCGGGGTTTCACAATATAAGTTAACCTACCGATATTATTATATTTTTGGGACCGTGACACCATGGTGGACACGACTGTATTTTTATTTCTGTCCGTAGCAACCCATATACGAACAAAATCTTACGCAACGGGTACCAATAATTCTAACACTAAACATTTAAACTAAAACTAATCAAACATATAAAAATACCTTGGCCACCAATCCATTGCGACGTCGTGTCTGCCACGATTGTTTTGAAATGCCCACTCTCAGCTGACCTAGGTTGGTGAATAGAAAACCCACGCTCCATACACTGTCAAATCCTGAACCTATCCCATAACATATAGCTTTATATTCACACAACCATGCATAAACATTAAATAAAATACACAACTATCCTAAACATGCTGAGACCTACCTCGTACCAGATGGCATGCATTGCACACTATATTTCTTGCGCCCCAAACTTCCTCAATGCTATATATATGTGGGATTACCTGCCTTTCTGCCCCGTAGAAAAAAAAAGAAATCGAACCCTTCTCCAGCAAATAAATAGCAGAAAATCTCCCATTGTCTTCTTCGAAAATCGTATTATCCATTCACCAATTCCACTAAACATTCAACTGCAATATTCTTAACCTCAACGAGATCATGCGGCTGAATAGGTATGATCAGAACTTCTCCACTATAGTCGTCGGAAATGGAGGCGCGGATTTGGTGATCTCTTCTCCTACGAGGTTCGAAGACAAGGGGAACCAGGGGACCTGAGAATGCAGCGTTAGCTAAGGGGGTGGAGGTGCGTCTTTTGAGGGATTCTGATCAAGTTATGGTCATTGATAGTAGGCTACGGTGATCGAAGTTTTCCGCAAGCATGGGTAGGAGTTGGTTCTGTGTTTTCACATGGAAGTGTACCGAAGATGTAGTTGGGTACTTCGGTGAAGCTATGCTTGGATAAGTGATGTAGGTGGTGGAAGCACAGTAGAAAAGCAAGGCGTGTGATGAATTAAAGCAAGAAAGTTGAGGACGTGATGACGTGTTTGAGCATGAGCGATGAGATGGTGGTAAGAAGGAGAGGTGCGAGGGTGCTCTGGAAATGTGGTAGAGGATTCTAAGTGGAGCCGTGGTTTTCAGAACAAATTGAAGTAAACAAAATTGGGTATGGTGGAACGCGAGCAGTATGAGTAGGAACAGTGAGGTGTACATGATAGGGAACAAAGGCCAGGTTCCATAGAGGAAACAGTATATATCAGGTAGAAGAAAGATAATGAGCATAATCACTTATATTTTGCCTAACCATCATAATTTAAAATGCTAACCATGTATTGGGTACAGGGGCTGATATTTTGTCTAATCATCAAAATTTAAACTGCCAAATCTATTATATGTAGTAGCGTGTAATTGAAAGTACCCAATCCTGATGTTAAAACGTGCCTTGACATTTGTTTGCAACATGATAAATAACATACATAACATGTCTTGGTAGTCTACATCTCGGAATTGCCCACTTTACACTAAATATAGGTTTTAATAGTAAACAAGTTAGTATCAAATACATAAATTAGTTAGTATACGGTACGGGGATAATTGATACATACCTAATCAGTTCGTATGTGTGCCTAAAACAAGTTTTATTCTGCACCCGACTATTTTCTAATGTGCCCAATGCCCAGTTATAGTTTTAAATATTGTCCAACTCATATTTAAAACATTTCTAAGTAAGTTAAACGGGCCGAACATTAAGTGTATATATAACATGGCCACGTGTGCTGAATTACCTGGTTATAACATGGTGTATTATATAACATATGGGTAGAATAAGTAGCTATTAAAGTCAGAAATTTGTTCTGGGTAACGTAAAACGTGCATGGCCACTTGTCAATATATAGGATAAGCAAGCAAGATCTAATTAGTGTAAACAACCCAAAATAAGTATATGTAAAATCCTATTTAAAGTTATTGAGCCTAGATAATATCATGTATGGCTATATCCGTTATAACAAGCTTTTCCATCTATAATATGTGTAACTTGTATGGTTCATTTTAATTAAGGAACAATAAAATAGTTGGTTATAATAAATGTTAATTAAGGGATTATTGACTAATTTAAATCATGCAAATTCAAATGATCTATAACTCGTTCATATATTATCAGGATCAGACCAAACAGTAAAATGTTGAGACCATATCGACGGGCATTACAATACGAAGTACGTATGGACAGAGCTAAACACAACTGGAAAACAAACCGTTTTGGCGACGAACGGAATTCAAGGTGAGTTAAACTAACTCAGTTCCCTTACCACTTATATTTTATAAGTTGGGTTTTAGAATTGTGTGCTATGGTTTCTAATGAATTGCAATGGTTGCTAATGATTTATTGTCTGTTAAAGATATATCCGTATACTGATTGATCTAATGAAATTAAACATTGTTTAATTTCAGCGAAACCAAATCTTTATTTAACGATTGGTCCCAATTAAGGTAACTTACCTTATTGGTCATGTTTATAAAAGAAACGTGTTTATTTTAATGAATTGTTTGAATCATTACGGTTGTGTGAAATAAATTGATTGATATTGAATTATCGTTATTGACCGTTATGGACCCATTATTATTTGAATTGAATGGTTATATTGAGATAACATGTTTGGATATAGGGAAGACATGTTGGAGGGATCCAACAGGATTCCTCAAATATATTTAATTTCATATTATCATTATATGAATTGTTTCCGATCAGATGATTGATTTGGTTGTTGACTGTTGACCTGAAACCCAACAATTGTTTTGTTTAAACCAATAGGTAATATTGATTGAGTAATTGGTAGTATATGGCCTACAAATCAATCGTTTTATAAATGTCGATTTACCGTTAGATAAATCGACGAAATGGAGTTATAAAATCTATTTTTATAACTGAAGATAGACTTTGGAATATATTATTTTAAATAAAAGTGATTAAAAGGAGATAAATATTCATTATTTATTATATAAATTTATAAGCCAGTATTAAATAATTTTATAGAGTAAATGCTTATGTTAATCGGATTTATAAGCAAATGCACTGAGATTAACCAAGCAGTTAAGAATTTGATAATTATTTTTGTTAAGAACCAATTAAATGAAATTTAAAGAAAGGAATATAATTGGAATTGGTTAACGAATTAATCGTGTTTTGGGTTGACTGAGTCAACCGTTTTTAACTGAGGATAATTATTAAATGATCTTTTTTGAATTAATGGAATGATCTAACTAATATTTGTTTAATTTTAATAAGATTTTATAAGGAAACTTACTGTTTATTTTAGTTAATTAAGGAATTAACTATTGCTGCTGTAGTTAATGATGGAAGTAAATTATTATATTAATAATAATTATGGAGATTACTTTTTAATTCATTTAAAAAGTGATCAAGGTTGAAATGAAATCGAATTGAATTGTGAAAGGAGTTAATGGGTTTTATATTAAAAACAGAGTTTTATAACGAAGTTATAAAAGGATTTTTAAGTGAATGTGATAGCTTAACTAAATATTTATCTAATATTTGAAATCAGAGAAAAGAAACTGAGAAGTGAGGAAATGGTATGAAATGTTTAAGTGAGGATTATTCCAAGGTTCGGAATATGATATTCCGAAGTTCGAAATGGTTAACGAAGTGAGATCTATTCAAAAGCGAGGGTGTAAGTTAAGTAAAGTGTTTTGGAAATGGCAACGAATATGTTATCGTAAATGATTTACAACGATTTTTTAAATGGAAGTTAAGAGTTAAATGTAATCGAAATATTAGTTATTGATAATAATTTATAAATGGGATTTGTAAATGAGGCAAGAGTTCTGTGTAACAATTGTTATAATTAATAAATTAAACTATTTGATTTATAATTGCAGATCCTTAGAAAGATCGCTATGGGATTTTCGACAACACATTAGTTGTCGCAATGATTTGAAAACAGTATAAATAAAGGAAATAAAAGGCTTTGTAACAAAATCTGTAACGTTTGTTACAGACGATAAGTTGAATGGTTTTGTTCCAAATGAATATAAAGATTCGTACGAGATGTCAATATAAGAATTGCAAAAGATATAAGGGTAAGATTTATAAAGATATTTATATAAGATTGTAAAAGATATTTATAGTTATATATGATTCAAAAACCAATATAGTATTATTGTTGCAAACAGATTGAGGAATATTTTTAAAGAGATGTTGAAGATTATTTATAAAGGATTCTATGGAATCAAAACCCGGGTATAATATTAGAGACGATTATCAAAGATTAATAGAGAAGTAAAGTAATAGTTTATTTAATTAAATAAACGTTGTTGAGATTTAAATAGGGTTTTCAAAGGAAAACGCGTGGTTAATAAACTTCTATCTATTTTGAAAATATGAATGTTGTTAGTCAAGGTCTGAGAGGTAAATAAAATACCCCAACTTGATCAACTTCACGACTATCCAAGAATGGTATTAGTTTATAAACGAGAGGAATCGAGGGGAAACATAAGTTATGATCTCTGTAAAGAGCACTGGAAACTATATTCGAAAATTTTATAAGCGAATGAAATGATCTTTAAGAATATTCTTATTTATAATAAGAAGTAAAAGGATAAACTCCAAATATTGGAAGATTTAAAGATTTTAATTGATAGATGTTTAATTAAAGAGGCCAAGTAATGCCGAGTACTGAATCAGTAAACCCATTTCATTCACATGATTATTTATTTGATAGTTAAATAACCGACTATCAAATCTAACCAATACGATTGTTGGTACAGAAAGAACGGGATCGAATTATATTCGAAAACCATTATGAACCAACAAATACGTGAAGATGCAGATTGAAGATGGAGCATTGAAGACCGTTGATCTTCATGAGCGGAAGAACCACTTGTTGAATTTCTCTGGTTTAGCGGCCAGAGATATTTTGTCTTGTGATTTTGTCATGAATGAAATTTGCGGATTGCAAGGACTACTTGCTACCGATCGTTAAGGTGATACCTATATAGGATGTGGTAGGAGGGTGCCTTCAGTTCATCCTGTTCCTGGATGACTTGTATGGACGAGTGTCTGAAAAAGTATTTCCAAAGGATAACATACGTTGGTTTCTTCAAACGTACCACAGTTGTGACGGAGAAAGGCCTTCTCTTAACGACTAGGGTATTTTTATGGACGACAATTAGTGATACTTAGGGGATCTGACGATGTGGCATTCAAAGCAGATGGAAATGTACTATTCTGATGGATAAGCTTAACCTCTAACCTCATCAAATGGGAAATGGCACAAAATCGGGTAGGCCGCATGGCTATGTGGGTGGCACCCATTAAAAGGGTATATCATTACCTAATCTAGAGAAATTAAATGCCTTCGGTTGTCCCTTTTTATTTCTAAATGCTATCGGTTCGGTTGGATGGCCACCAACCGTGGTGATGATATATTCAGCACTCTCAAGAGAAATGAGAGGCCGGTCATGTGTAGCCGGGTTGCAAGACGTTCATGTTGAACCCCAATGTATTCATCTCCGGAGGTACATTATCAGTAGGTGGTCCCATACCTTGCCAGGAAATCCATTCTCCAATAAGCGCCCGCGTTAATTGTGTACTATATATGTAGAGCGTGAGATGCAAACGTTCTGCTAGATTCTATTTACTTGATTTAGACACTATTATAATATCAGAAAAGTATTGATTTTCAAAATATTTTGGTTATAGTAAGGTAAAAACCGTCTGTGTTTATGTGTGGGCTCGTCTTACTATTACTTTTTCTTTCGAAAGGATTTTAACTTTAAAATCAAGTTGTGTGATACTCTTAAACTTAGTGTGTTTTTTCTTACTCTGGTTCACTAGACTGACCCGGTATTTGTAATGCTCGGGTTAGACCGGGTTGTACATGTTAAGGTTGTCGGATACTATGAAGAGACAAGCTGGAGGAGTTTAGACGTATGATATTATATTATTCCGCTATGTGTTTTATATGAGGACATATTATTATAACTGTCCAGATGTGTTGATGTACTCTGATGATTTGTATGTATATTTTCCAAAGATCTCAGTAAATATCTATTTATCTATTATATTTTGTTCTGCTGCGATGTGAGACTCTGATTCTGTGTTGGTTCTTCTTCTTCTATTCTAATATTTCTTTCTTTCTTATCTCACCCTCTAATTTCTTTCTACTAACGTTACCATGTTTTTGATGCTTGAATGTTCGACATGGTTTTTGTGTCAATTTTCGGGGTCGAAAATCTGCAGGTCATCACAGTGGTTTCAGAGCTATTGGTTTAGTAGTAACCTTGGCTCTGTGGCGTAACTCAGTAGAGATGTGATTAGTAATACCCTATATTGAGTTTGAGTGTGTATGAGAGCACATATTTGCAATTTGATTATAAAATTATTTTGTAAAGCGGGTACATGAAATAACTTTACCCAATTAGTATTTTTGTAGAAAAAAAAGTTCTTTTAAATTATTGGATTGTTTGAAGCCTGTATCATCTTGGTTGATTAATTTGAATTGAATTCAATTTGGATTTGGAATACTCTAACCGAAAGGCAGAATTTCAAATGTGAAATTTGAAAATCAATCTTCGAGGTAAATTTTTACTTGGAACTAGGAAGAATTAGGAAAAGCAGTTTAAATCAAATAATTTGGGGTTGGAAAGGATAATCAATTGAATAAAATTATTCATGGAATGAAACTAAATGAATTAAACCAAGTATCTGTTACTTGTTCTATAAATTAAGTTAAGAACAGATTCCAGAAGGCCATGGTAGTTGATCTGGTTGCACGGATAGAAATACAGATTGGAAGGAGATGGAACATCATCAGTTGATTTGCCTCGTAATCGGAGATTGAGTTGCCCGGTAAATAGGTAAACCTTAATATTATTGGTTGGTGATTGATTTTATACCCCTGAGTTGAATAGCCATTGGGATTTTGGTTTTCATTTGGAGAAGTTGAGGTCCAAAGTGGCAGTTGTTGTTGTATCGATCGAGTTGCGCAGAGGAAGTGCTGTTGAAATTTCTATAACTTAGAATATTTTTATGATAATTCTAAAACGATTATTTTGAAATTAACCAGGTTTGCGGGAATCCTCTCACTTTAGTAATTTTGGGGACGAATTTTTTTTAAGGGGGGAAGAATGTAACGATCCGGATTTTTCAGCTATTTGAATTCGAATATTTAAATTATATATTAAATATTATATTGGTATATTAATGGATTAAATATTTGATTCGTTATTAAAAATGAAGATTGAATATATATATATTTATATATAATTTAAAACAAGCTCGAAATGGCGCGGTAGTTCATATTATAACGCTCTGAACTTCAACTGAATATACAGGATCCGATATAAATCGGATTTCAGTGAAACAAGAAACGGTTGAATTGATTTGAGGATGATTTTCTAATAAAGCAGAGAAATTGAGATTCCATTGTATAAATGTTAAGTTATGGCCAATTCAAATTTTCAGAAAAACACTATGGGATCGTTATAAAACCATAACGATAATTTAATATAAGTAAATATAGGTTTCGAATCTGGACAAAACCTTTGAGGCGTAGTTATAATTCAATTTTTAGATTTTTATTGTAATTTTTAATTAATTAAATATGCAGTTTTTATTTGAGTATTTTGCACCCTATATCGATATTTCGGGGTTTCACAATATAAGTTAATCTACCAATATTATTATATTTTTGGGATCGTGACACCAAGGTGGATACGACTGTATTTTTGTTTCTGTCCGTAGCAACCCATATACAAACGAAATCTTACGCAATGGGTACCCTTAATTCTAACACCAAACATTTAAATTGAGAACTAATCAAACATATAAAAATACCTTGGCCACCAATCCATTGCAATGTCGTGTCTACCGCGATTGTTTTGAAATGCCCACTCTCAACTGACCTAGATTGGTGAATAGAAAACCCACGCTACATACACTGTCAAATCCTGAACCTATCCCATAACGTATAGCTTTATATTCACGCAACCATGCATAAAAATTAAATAAATTACACAGCTATCCTAAACATGCTGAGACCTACCTCGTACCTGATGGCGTGCATTGCACACTATATTTCTTGCGCCCCAAACTTCCTCAACGCTATATATATGTGGGATTATCTGCCTTTCTACCTAGTAGAAAAAAAGAAATCGAACCCTTCTCCAGCAAATAAATAGCAGAAAATCTCCCACTGTCTTCTTCGAAAATCGTATTATCCATTCACCTATTCCACTAAACATTCAACTGCAATATTCTTGACCTCAACGAGATCATGCGGCTGAACATGGATGATCAGAAATTCTCCACTATGGCCGCCGGGAATGGAGGCGCAGATTTGGTGATCTCTGCTCTTACAAGGTTCAAAGACAAGTGGAACCAAGGGATCTGAGAATGCAACGTTAGCTAAGGGGGTGGAGGCGCGTCTTTTAAGGGATTCCGATCAAGTTACGGTCATCGATAGTAGGCTATGGTGATCGAAGTTTTCTGTAAGCATGGGTAGGAGTTGGTTCTGTGTTTTCACATGGAAGTGAACCGGAGATGTAGTTGGGTACTTCGGTGAAGCTGTGCATGGATAATTGATGTAGGAGGTGGAAGCACAGTATAAAAGCAGGGCGTGTGATGAATTGGAGCAAGAAAGTTGAGGACGCGATGAAGTATTTGAGCATGAGTGATGAGATGGTAGTAAGAAGGAGAGGTGCGAGGGTGCTCTGGAAATGTGGTTGCGGGTTTCTAAGTGGAGCCTTGGTTTTCAGAACAAATTGAAGTAAAGAAAATTGGGTATGGTGGAACGCGAGCAGTATGAGTAGGAACAGTGAGGTGTACATGATGGGGAACAGAGGCCGAGTTCCATCGAGGAAACAATACATATCAGATAGAAGAAAGATAATGAGCATAATCACTTATATTTTTCCTAATCGTCATTATTTAAGATGCTAACCATGTATTGGGGTACAGAGGCTTATATTTTGCCTAATCATCAAAATTTAAACTGCCAAACTATTATATGTAGTAGCGTGTAATTGAAAGTACCCAATCCTGATCTTAAAACGTGCCTTGACATTTGTTTGCAACGTGATAAATAACATATATAACATGTCTTGGTAGTCTACATCTCGGAAGTGCCCACTGTACACTAAATTTAGGTTTTAATAGTTAACAAGTTAGTATCAAATACATAAATTAGATAGTATATGGTACATGGATAATTGATACATACCTAATCAGTTTGTATGTGTGCCTAAAACAAATTTTATTCTGCACCTGACTATTTTCAAGCGTGCCCAGTGCCTAACTATAGTTTTAAATATTGTCCAACCCATATTTTAAACATTTCTAAGTAAGTTAAACGGGCCGAACATTTAGTGTAAATATATAACATGACCACGTGTGCTGAACTACCTGGTTATAACGTGATGTATTATATAACATATGGGTAGAATAAGTAGCTATTAAAGTTAGAAATTTGTTCTGGGTAACATAAAACGTGCATGGCCACTTGTCAATATATAGGATAAGCAAGCAAGATCTAGTTAGTGTAAACAACCCAAAATAAGTATATGTAAAATTCTATTTAAAGTTATTAAGCCTAGACAATATCATGTATGGCTATATCCGTTATAA
This sequence comes from Allium sativum, assembly GCA_030737875.1. Lineage (NCBI taxonomy): Eukaryota > Viridiplantae > Streptophyta > Magnoliopsida > Asparagales > Amaryllidaceae > Allium > Allium sativum. The sequence goes on along the minus strand of CM060915.1, from coordinate 309,916,669 downwards.
CAAGCATTTTCCATCTATAATATGTGTAACTCGTATGGTTCATTTTAATTAAGGAACAATAAAATAGTTGGTTATAATAAATGTTAATTAAGGCATTAATGACTAATTTAAATCGTGCAAATTCAAATGATCTATAACTCATTCATATATTATTAGGATCAGACCAAACAGTAAAACGTTGAGACCATATCGACGGGCATTACAATATGAAGTAGGTATGGACAGAGCTAAACGCAACCGGAAAACAAGCCGTTTTGGCGATGAACGGAATTCAAGGTGAGTTAAACTCACTCAGTTCCCTTCCCACTTATATTTTGTAGGTTGGATTTTGGAATTGTGTGCTATGGTTTCTAATGAATTGCTATGGCTGCTAATGATTTACTGTCTGTTAAATATATATCCATATATTAATAGATCTGATGAAATTAAACATTGTTTAATTTCAGCGAAACTAAATCGTTATTTAATGATTGGTCCCAATTAAGATAACTTACCTTATTGGTCACGTTTACAAAAATAAATGTGTTTAATTTAATGAATTGTTTGAATCATTACGGTTGTGCGAAATAAATTGATTGATATTGAATTATCGTTATTGACCGTTATGGACCCATTATTATTTGAATTGAATGGTTATATTGAGATAACATGTTTGGATCCAGGGATGAACAGGTTGGAGGGATCCAACGGGATTCCTCAAATATATTTAATTTCATATTATCATTATATGAATTGTTTCCGATCAGATGATTGATTTGGTTGTTGACTGTTGACCTGAAACCCAACATTTGTTTTGTTTAAACCAATAGGTAATATTGATTGAGTAATTGGTAGTATATGGCCTACAAATCAATCATTTTATAAATATCGATTTACGTTAGATAAATCGACGAAATGGTGTTATAAAATCTATTTTTATAACTGAAGATAGACTTTGGAATATATTATTTTAAATAAAAGTGATTAAAAGGAGATAAATATTCATTATTTATTATATAAAATTTTATGCCAGTATTAAATGATTTTATCGAGTAAATGCTTATGTTAATCGGATTTATAAGCAAATGCATTGAGATTAACCAAATAGTTAAGAATTGGACAATTATTTTTTGTTAAGAACCAATTAAATGAAATTTAAAGAAAGGACTATAATTGGAATTGGTTAAAAAATTAATCGTGTTTTGGGTTGACTGAGTCAACCGTTTTTACTGAGGATAATTATTAAATGATTTGTTTTGAATTAATGGAATGAACTAACTAATATTTGTTTAATTTTAATAAGATTTTATAAGGAAACTTACTATTTATTTTAGTTAATTAAGGAATTAACTACCGCTGCTGTAGTTAATGATGGAAGTAAATTATTATATTAATAATAATTATGGAGATTACTTTTTAATTCATTTAAAAAGTGATCAAGGTTGAAATGAAATCGAATTGAAATGTGAAAGGAGTTAATGGGTATTATATTAAAAACAGAGTTTTATAACGAAGTTATAAAAGGATTTTTAAGCGAATGTGATAGCTTAACTAAATATTTATCTAATATTTGAAATTAGAGAAAAGAAACTGAGAAGTGAGGAAATGATATGAAATGGTTAAGTGAGGACTATTCCGAGGTTCGGAATATGATATTCCGAAGTTCGAAATGGTTAACGAAAGTGAGATCTATTCAAAAGCGAGGGTGTAAGTTAAGTAAAGTGTTTTGGAAATGGCAATGAATATGTTATCGTAAATGATTTACAATGATTTTGTAAATGGAAGTTAAGAGTTAAATGTAATCGAAATATTAGTTATTGATAATAATTTATAAATGGGATTTGTAAATGAGGCAAGAGTTTTGTGTAACAATTGTTACAATTAATAAAATAAACTATTTGATTTATAGCTGCAGATCCTTAGAAAGATCGCTATGGGATTTTCGACAGCGCATAAGTTGTCGCAATGATTTAAAAAGAGTACAAATAAAGGAAATAAAAGGCTTTGTAATGAAATCTGTAACGTTTGTTACAGATGATAAGTTGAATGGTTTTGTTCCACATGAATATAAAGATTCATACGAGATATCAATATAAGAATTGAAAAAGATATAAAGGTAAGATCTATAAAGATATTTATATAAGATTGTAAAAGATATTTATAGTTATATATGACTCAAAAACCAATATAGTATTATTGTTGCAAACAGGTTGAGGAATATTTTTAAAGAGATGTTGAAGAATATTTATAAAGGATTCTATGGAATCAAAACTCGGGTATAATATTAGAGAGGATTATCAAAGATTAATAGAGAATTAAAATAATAGTTTATTTAAATAAATAAACGTTGTTGAGATTTAAATAGGGTTTTCAAAGGAAGACATGTGGTTAATAAACTTCTATCTATTCTGGAAATATGAATGTTGTTAGTCAAGGTCTGAGAGGTAAATAAAATACCCCAACTTGATCAACTTCATGACTAAAGAATGGTATTAGTTTATAAACGAGAGGAATCGAGGGGAAATATAAGTTATGATCTCCATAAAGAACACTGGAAACTATATTCGAAAAGTTTATAAGCGCATGAAATGATCTTTAAGAATATTCTTATTTATAATAAGAAGTAAAAGGATAAACTCCAAACATTGGAATATTTAAAGATTTTAATTAATAGATGTTTAATTAAAGAGGCCAGGTAATGCCGAGTACTGAATCAGTAAACCCATTTCATTCACATGACTATTTATTTGATAGTTAAATAACCGACTATCAAATCTGACCAATACGATTATTGGTACGGAAAGAACGAGATCGAATTATATTCGAAAACCATTCTGAACCAACAAATACGTGAAGATGCAGATTGAAGATGGAGCATTGAAGACCGTTGATCTTCATGAGCGGAAGAACCACTTGTTGAATTTCTCTGGTTTAGTGGCCGGAGATATTTTGCCTTGTGATTTTGTCGTGAATGAAATTTGCGGATTGCAAGGACTACTTACTACCGATCCTTGGGGTGATACCTATATAGGATGTGGTAGGAGGGTGCCTTCGGTTAATCCTGTTCGTGGATGACTTGTATGGACGAGTGTCTGACAAAGTATTTCCAAAGGGCCACGTACGTTAGTTTCTTCAAACATACCACAGTTATGGCGGAGAAAGGCCTTCTCTTAACGACTAGGGTATTTTTGTGGACGACAATTAGTGATACCTTGGGGATCTGACGATGTGGAATTCAAAGCAGATGAAGATGTACTATTCTGATGGATAAGCTTAACCTCTAACCTCATCATATGGGAAATGGCACAAAATCGGGTAGGCAGCATGGCTATGTGGGTCGCACCCATTAAAAGGGTATGTCATTACCTGATCTGGAGAAATTAAATGCCTTCGGTTGCCCCTTTTTATTTTTAAATGCTATCGGTTCGGTTGGCTAGCCCCCAACCATGAAGATGACATATTCAGTACTCTCAAGAGAAATGAGGGGCCGGTCATGTGTAGCTGGGTTGCAAGACGTTCTTCTTGAACCCCAATGTATTCATCTCCGGAGGTACATTGTTGATAGGTAGTCCCATACCTTGCCAGGAAATCCATTCTCCTGTAAGCGCCCGCGTTGATTGTATACTATATATGTAGAGCGTGAGATGCAAGCGTTCTGCTAGATTCTATTTACTTAATTTAGACACTATTATAATATCAGAAAAGTATCGATTTTCAAAATATTTTGGTTATAGTAAGGTAAAAACCGTCCGTGTTTATGTGTGGGTTAGACTTACTATTACTTTTTCTTTCGAAAAGATTTTAACTTTAAAATCAAGTTGTGTGATACCCTTAAACTTAATGTGTTTTTTCTCACTCTGGTTCACCAAACTGACCCGGTATTTGTAATGCTCGGGTTAGACCGAGTTGTACAGGTTCAGATTGTCGGATACTATGAAGAGACGAGCTGGAGGAGTTCAAACGTATGATATTATATTATTCCGCTGTGTGTTTTATATGAGGACAGATTATTATAACTGTCCAGACGTGTTGATGTACTCTGATGATGTGTAAGTATATTTTCCAAAGCTCTCAGTAAAGATCTATTTATATATTATATTTTGTTCCGCTGCGATGTGAGACTCTGATTATGTGTTGATTCTTCTTCTTCTATTCTAATATTTCTTTCTTTCTTATCTCACCCTCTAATTTCTTTCTAATAACGTTACCGTGTATTTGATGCTTGAATGTTCGACATGGTTTTTGTGTCGATTTTCGGGGTCGAAAATCCATGGGTCGTCACATTGGGATTGTCTCAGAAAGGATATATCGAAAGGATTCTAAAGAGATTTGGAATGAGTAAATGTTCACTTGGAAAAGTTCCTGCATAGAAAGGTGATAAATTAAATCTCATGCAATGCCCTAAGAATGATGTCGAACGAAAGAAAATGGAATCAATTCCTTATGCATCTGTAGTTGTTAGCCTAATGTATGCTTAATCCTGTACTAGACCGTATATCAGTTTTGTTGTCGGTATGTTAGGGAGGTATGAAAGTAATACAGAAAGGTAGCATTGGCAAGCTACAAAGAAAGTTTTAAGATACTTACAAGGCACGAAAGATTACATGCACATGTATGGTGGATCCAATGAATTGGAGGTAATTAGATATTGCGAATCAGATTTTGCTGGATGCATCGATACTAGAAAACAGACTTTTGGTTACCTGTTTATGTTTGCTCAAGGTACCATATCATGGAGAAGTACGAAACAAACTATCGTTGCTTTATCTACTATGGAGACAGAATTTGTGGCATGTTATGAAGCCACAATTCATGCATTATGGTTGTAGAACCTTATTTCAGGACTTGCGGTTGTTGACATCATTAGCAAGGCGCTGAAAATTTATTGTGATAACTCTGCAGTAGTGTTTTTCTCAAAGAATGACAAATACTCTAAAGGTGCCAAACATATGGAATTAAAGTATCTTGTTGTGAACGATGAGGTTTAGAAACAAAGAGTGTCCATCATGCACACTAGGACAAAACTTATGATTACAGACCCATTGACGAAAGGGTTACAACCAAAACAATTAGAAGAACATGTTCAAAGAATGGGTCTTGGTTGTATTAATAATGATTGATGTGTGACATTCTGATCTCTTTAATGTGTTTCTGATATATATTTATGTGTCTCTTGTTCTAATATGGTAGTACGTACTTTATGTATTTTTAAACAAGAAAGTGTCTTATAAAGATATTATGTTTAATCATTGTGATATAAGACATTATGTTGTTTTATATAAATTATGAATGTAAATTAATGGATTGCTGGTATTGTAGTATATGAAAGGGAATGCATTGAATTAATAATGCACAACCGCCATAACTCTTAGCAATTTATCATATTATGATGTTCAACGCTTGATATTATGAATAATTAGGTCAAGTGGGAGAATGTTAGAAATATGCTATTAGAAACTGCAATAAAATGTTTCATTTACCTTTAACGTTATGCGGTTTCTAATCTTAATGTGACCCTATTAATTGGATCATAAATAGAATGTTTCATTTTCCATTATGCAATTTCTAATCTTAGTGTGACCCCATTAATTATGACATAAATAGACCATTCATATTTAGAACGTTAGGTCTGTCATTAATTTTAAGCGTTGAATTGGTATATGATGGATGTACCAGATTTAGAGTTAAATGTTACATAAAGGATTGGGTCCTTTCTCTTCCTAAGATCAAGAGTTGTATTTTACTCCATCTAGAAACACATAAGGAAATAGGGTAAGAGAGAAACCGAATACTGAGAAGAAGAGTAAACATTACAAGTCAAAGAAAGAAGATGATAGCCATTACATCTTCCGTTGCTAATCAAGGTACGTCATCTTAAACAATAGATCATATTAAGTTTCTCCCTTTTTTGTGAAATATTCGGTATTGGTGATCCTAGGGCTATTCAATTGAATTGTACATCATTAATCATGAAAGATCGAATAATAAAGAAAATTCTAACACAGGTAAATATGACGACTCAGTACTGAGCCGTCGGTACCGAGTAATGCACCCATATCTTTAGGTCGTTTTTTGCAACGTTCCATCAACTTTTTCTTGGTGTCTTGTAATTTCATAGCTCATTAACATGTTTGTATGATTGTTTGTCCATGGCTTAGATTGTTCTACAGCTTGGATCAGGTATGTCTTCGCTTCTTGAGCTGAGATGTTCGGAATGCTACGAAATTCAATGAGTATGTACAAGAGATCTAATAGATCAATTGCTCGAAGTTTCGATATGCCATGACCTACCGTTATGACTCAATGTGGATACATGGATATAACTTGATGTCGAGTTATGTATTTAGCCTCCTTTGAGTTAATGTTTCCTAGAGTCATTTCTTTTGTCCTTTCGATTATTTTGGTCAAGTTTCAAGTCATTCTAATTTAATCGTGATGTTCTAACCCATTTGAATTTTTGCTCGAGTAAAAAACTCGATTAAAATTTGCTCCTTATAGTAGGGTTTTGTTGAAAATAAAGCGTGCTATGGAATTAAGGGTGTATTTGGTGCAAGTGAAAACGAAGAATTTTAGTGGAGTATTATAGCGGAGAATTGGAGTTGGCGGAGAATGCGTTTGGTGCCTTAAACGGACCATTTAAGCGGAGTATGTTAACGGGGTGTTTAGTAGAATTAAAAAACTAAAAATTACTCCAATTCAGCTCAAACTACTTCCATTACATAGAGCACTTCAACATGATCGCAACGCTAAAAATCATGTCTCAAACAGATCTCATTTGCACAATTATTAATTTCTAAAATCTATAAAACACTAAATTTAATAATTAAATTGATTAATTAACCTAATTAAATAAAACGGGTCATGTTAATCCCAAAATTGGAATCAACACCAAAGGTACTAAAAGTACTTCACAAAGTGCTAAAAATAGAAGAAGTGGAGCCACAAAATAGTAGAAATGCAAGTAAAGGACACAATGTTTTACAGTGGTTCAATCAAACTTGATCTACATCCACTTTGGAATCCATTCTTGTAACACCCCACGTCCGTTAGTGTCACTCACAAAGGGAATGCACTAAGTTCTGTGGAGCATTTTGGGTAAAAGATGCAGATAAATTACAAGATAGACAGAAATTAAACAGCGGAAAATAAAACTTTGCTTTATTGATAAAATAGTTTGTACAAAGATTTCTTTACAATATCAGAGTATCATCTGTCTTACAAAATAAAGAAGCATAAAACAACATTTATATTCCCCAATTCTAGCAAGAGCCAGTCATAGCATCTGGAAAGAAAATCCAAGCAAACTTTGACAAATCTTCTGGCTGTGAAAGAGTGACGATCCAACTAAATCTGAGCTATGTTATTCCCTCCTTTACTACCTGGGGGGGGGGGAACGGAAGAAAAGAAGACGAAAGAAAAACAGAGTCAGACATAAAGCCTGAGTAAGTTCAGTAACTTCTAGCATGTGAACTTGGAAAAACAAAACGACATGAATTAACTGAATACAAGATAACACCATGATGATAGGGTCAGCAAGGTCACAAGATTAACACAAGGTATGGTAAGATAAGATAAACTAGATATGCTCTAATACTTTCGCCGCTTCGCTATTTCCTTGTTATACTGGTTTCTATATCTCTGCACCGCCTATCTAGTGTCCCAACTAGTAACGATAACGTGATCCCAACTCCTGTATTTTCCATCGCCATCAGGCATCCAATTATTTATTTGTTACCTAGATTAATCTAGGGTTTTCTACCAAGTTCCTTCTAGATTCAACTAGAGTTTACGCTATCTGCTGAACGCTTCTCGGATTCAGGATTTATGCCACCTAGTTCAACTAGGAATTATGCTACCTGTCGAACGATGCCCCCAAGTCTAGGACACACTACCTAGAGTGGTATATGTTCCTATACTTCCCCACGCATGTATCGCGAATCGTTATCGCTTGTCTAGATGCACGTGTCCTGTAATGTGCGGTCTGAGTCCTGTGACAGGGCAAATCAAGGAATACAGAACTCGGTTGGGAGTTTTCAGATATCTGCCGATGCAGATGCTAAGGTCTGTTTTTATTCCAGTGGCTATGGTCCCACTTGACCCCTCCCTCAACTAATGAAAGGCACACCTTGAAAAATGAGAACTATACGCCGGCCCCGGTGCCCCACTATCCTATGGCCATCCTCACCCATAACTAGATAGCAAGTATATGGTCTTTTGGAGTTCTCCGCCTTTCCGCTTCACGTATCTCGATTGACTGAAGATGGATGGTAGACGACGAGTCGCTATCACAGGGCTACCGTTTTCTCGCCGAATCATGCCAGTCCATCCTAGTCTTTAGGTTGCCATGTATTGCAACCAAGGCATACCCCTGGCTCTTCTACGCAGACCTTAACCTCTGTGGGCCCAGGCGGATCATCTGCAGCCTTACAGAGGGATACCAAGAGTACCCTCACGTCCCCTCGAAGCCTCGGGCTTCGTAACCCAATTCGTTGGAGCCTCCTTTTTGCTCAGACGGACATTCGCTCCTTCCCGTGTTATACTAAGAATTACTAACTAAGATTTACCACTTAGTTTCCAGAATCGTTGTTTTCTTAACTAAGGTTTACTACTTAGTTCCCTTTCCCGTCAATTTGGATTGGTTAAGTGTCATTAGTCAATTCAAGCTAACTTAACCCTCTTCATTTATCCTGTTAAGCTGGTTAAGTGTCATCAACAATTCACGTTGACTTAACCCCACCACAAACCAAGTTATATTGGTTAAATATTTCTTATTACTTAACCCTACCCCTTCATCCTGTATTGGTTAAGTGTTCCTTTTTAACTTAACCTTGCCCGTCTGTTTTAGCTAACATGTTATTAATGGTTAAGTATTATCCCTTCATGTTTTAGACTTAACCCCATTCCTTTATCACAACCTGATGGTTAAGTGTTCAGGTTTACTTAACCCTACGGTCTAGCCCAGCTAACATATCAAATTGGCTAAGTGTATTAGATCTTTCTTAACCCCAACCTCTAGTCTAGTTAACATATTAATTTGGCTAAGTGTATTAACTTTACTTAACCCCTACAAGTATCATTTTGCTACCTTGAGTTTGGTTAAGTGTCTCTATGGACTTAGCCCTCCCACTCTAGCTTAACTGTGTTAAGTTGGTTAAGTGTTCCTATGGACTTAACCCTCCCATTCTAGCTTAACTGTGTTAAGTGTCAGTCTGAACCTAACCCCACCCATCAGTTTAGTTATCATGTTGAACTGGTTAAGTGTCTTGGTTAACTTAACCCTACCTTTCTTGTTCTAGCTTTAACTAAATAAATTAAAGCCGCGACCACTCACATTAGACAGATATTGTTGCGAATACTGGATGTGCCGGTTGGTTCCGGGCAGGTTTACATCGCAACTCAATCTAACCTCGGGTTAGGCATATTCGTGTTTTCTAAGTTCAAAGGGTTTTGATTAGTTTTCAAATCAGGTTTTGAAAGTAACCATCCCGTCCGTCGGATCAGTTAGGGATAGCCAGGGAGAGCAGGAAACTTGTATTTTCCAAACCCAAGCCTAGACACTATCCTCTCTGTCACCCTAGAACTTTCTGGTGTATTATTAAAAGAGATGTTATTAATAAACCTTTAATTTGTCTAAATTTTCATTACCTCCTTTAGGACAAATTCTATAAGTAAATTATTCCTAATTTACTTATCTCCTAATCACTCTTTTAATGTAAATTGTCAACATTCATTCTTATGGCCCATTTCCCCCTCTATATCATATTTATGCGTTTTGGTATGTAAACTATACCAAATTAAGTGTCACTAACCATGATTTTGCTAAACCTGACGGTTATTCCCAATTATGGCCAATCTCAAATTTATACCAATATACTTATTACGCCAAATTAGCTAATCCAATCCTGATTTAACATTCTAATTACAGTTCACGTCAAACTAGACTTATTATTCTAATTCATAGCTCATGTAAATGCTAGATTTACAAGTCAGTACTAGACTCAGATTACACATCCTATGTTAAATTTATCCAATTTGTATTTCTATGAACATGCCATAATTCATGTTCCCAATTTATGCCAAATTCCAAGTTTATAACTATGTTTTTAGTACATTTCACATTATGCCCAAATCGTATTCCCACCGTTCGTATAATTGCGATTCAATCTAGATTACGGATAAACCTAGACTCGTAGAAAATAGGGAATGAACCAAAGATGCTATGAAAAAGGATGGACATAATAACTGGCATAAAAAGGGTTGAATAACGACGTCGGTTCAAGAACATGGGTAGACCTAACTTAATAGGTAAATTCCCAGGGTCTAAAACCAAGGATAGACAAAATAGAGATGCAGGTTCAAGAACATGGGTAGACCTAATTTAATAGGTAAATTCCCAAGGTCTAAAACCAAAGAAAACCAAGGACGAGCAGAATAAATAATCGGGTTTAGACCCAACCTCATAATCACAGAACTTAAGCAACAGATGTCCTTGTTTTGTCATAGGCAATAGTTTATGTTTCCTAATCAAAGGCATAGGCTTAGTCAAGGAAATAATCCTCATAGTCACAGTCACAGTCATAGGCAATGTTCATAGTCATAGGCAATGTCCATAGTCATAGGCAATGTTCATAGTCATAGGCAAATGTTCATGGTCATAGGCATATGGTTTTAAGGTCCATAGTTTCATAGTCATGGTCTATTTTGTCCTCGAATCATAACAGTTCTTAATTAGGTTCAGGAGTATAGGCACTGGTTCGAATAGAGAGAGAGAATTGGCATATTCTTTTATTCCTTTAATTTCATGTCACGAACAAAGAAAAACATTCAAATCTAGAAATAACTGACTTACAGAGATTAGATCAGAACAGAAAGATGGCGTTGCTAAGATTCGTAGAAAAACAGTCGTTGCAGTCGTTCGAATCTTCACTTGAATTCTAGCTTGAATCTCCTCTTTGAAAGTCTTTGAGCAGCACCTCATCGTCTTGATTTATTTTATATATATTATCCTATTTATTATTTAATTTAAGAGGAGGAGAAGAAGCCATGTTTGTCAATAATCTTTGCAGCATAAGGGTAGAAAAGAATTGTGAATAGAGAAGAAGACTAGGGCTGTTTATATAGTGTTAGGCGGACGAACCTGGTCAGAATGGCGTCCAGATACATCAGAACGAACAGGGTGCAGAGGGTTAGAAAAACAGGGGGGGGGTCGACCCCCAGGTCGACTATGTAGTCGACCTGGGTGCCCCAGGTCGACTACCCAGTCGACTTGGGTAGCCCAGATCGACTACCCAGTCGACCTGGGTGTCTTGGGCGGGAAAATTCCCGCCATGGCCAATCCGGCCCGATTTTGAAAATTTGAATTTTTTTTTTGCTGAATCTTCCGGAGGCCATATCTTCCTCATACGGACTCCGATTTACGCAAACTCGGACTCGTTTTCATGCAGAATTCCGAGACGAACGTAATGGCGCAGCCCGTTTCCCTTGATTTTGAATTTAACTTTTAATTCTGCCTTGATCTGTGAATCTTAGTGTTACAGAATTTCGGGGTGTTACATTCTCCCCCACTTAAAAGGATTTCGTCCCCAAAATCTTCAAGTTAGGAAGAATGTGTCCTACCATCCAATCACCCATCTACTCAACCATCCAATCACAGGCATCCATTTTCCTTAAAAGATTTCTAATGCTTTCATGTTCATATGGATAGTGTGTGTACATGTCTTTATCTAATGCAAGATCAGGCGATCTACTGATTCAGTTGACCTCCTTAATGCAAATCATGTCAGTGCCATGCGTACAATCATGTATGCAAGCATCCCTAGTTATGTAAATACTACATGTGTGCACAACCATTCATCCATATGCAACATCCATATGATAGCATATCAGGCTCAACTTTCAAACAAATACATATCTGTAAATGCAATATGAAAGCGTCTAAACTGATCTAGTGCCTAATACGTATGTATATGCATCCACGAGCAACCACTTGCAACCACTTGCAACCGTCAACCATAACATGTTTCAAATACATGTTTACATCCATTGGTTTCTGCCTAAGGATCGCAGATACGACCTAGAGGATATACTTTGGAAAGAGAGAAATAATTATGCGTAAAGCTCCTAAAACAAAGAAATCAAGGATGCACCCTCAAGGAAAAGGGTATGATGCTAGTATCTAGCCTTCTTGAGCTTTACTCCACTGTATCTTAACTAATTTAACTTCACGATTGTGAAGTTCTGGATCTCCATTTCCAAAATAAACAGATGTCAATCACGGTACCAAGTATATGTACTAAGATGATTAGAGGTTTCCCTCTTATCCGCCATGCCATAACTATAAGAGTCGAAAGGTCACTACGTGCTCTTTGGAGTGCCTGCCACAACTATACATCTCTCACGGAAACCATCCAAACCGAACTCGACATTCCTCAAGTACAAGCCCCAAAGGCCTAAACCAATATCAGACAAGCACCCAAGGAATATCTCCTCCGAATTTAGATGATCTACGTGAGATGATATAAGCAAACTCGATAGCTATTCTCAAATCCCTACTAACCAAAAATAAACTGGTCGGACCACCAATTGGATTTGAGACTCTAGTGGGATCTTTCTACTATACAAGTACTATGGTGCAGAGACCCAACTATGGAAGTGGATATGAACAAATGAGAAGCGCTGGAACCTAAGGAAATAGTACGAACAGAAAACTAGACTCATCCAACCGGACTACCTTTCTCCTAGGTACGTTTGGTGGCGAAAGCATGTACTTGTCCTTCTGAAAATCTCGTCCTCGTTCTTGCCCTATCATACCCTAGTAAAGATACTTCCTCTTGTCTTAGGTTTTATAATTTCTTCCTCCTTCGTGTGCTAAGTCTACATCCATGAATTCCTCATCCTAGGGTTATGCTCCTTAGCTAAACTCCTCATCCCCTTCCATGTGTAGTCATGTTGACAAATCTCTCGAAAACTGCCTCCACCGTCCGGAAAACCCTATAAGCTTCGAAAGAAAACGGCCCGTAGATGAAACAACTACGACTATGGATGGAAGCCGGGCACTACTTTGCCCTTCGATGAGGTTACCTCCCAGAAAGCCAGGAGCCCCAGAGACTCAAGAAAGAAGGAGAAAAGAATTTAAACAGAGGAAGAGAAGATAGTGCGTATGGCTTTGGGGAATATGTATTTAAAACAAATCTTTTCTTTTGAAAATGCTTCTTTTAAAACCGTTTTGAAAATAATTTTTCAAATCCTTTATCTGATCTGGTAACCTTCGGCTCTGATACCACGTGTAACACCCCACGTCCGTTAGTGTCACTCACAAAGGGAATGCACTAAGTTCTGTGGAGCATTTTGGGTAAAAGATGCAGATAAATTACAAGACATATAGAAATTAAACAGCGGAAAATAAAACTTTGCTTTATTGATAAAATAGTTTGTACAAAGATTTCTTTACAATATTAGAGTATCATCTGTCTTACAAAATAAAGAAGCATAAAACAACATTTATATTCCCCAATTCTAGCAAGAGCCAGTCATAGCATCTGGAAAGAAAATCCAAGCAAACTTCGACAAATCTTCAAGCTGGGAAAGAGTGACGATCCAACTAAATCTGAGCTATGTTATTCCCTCCTTTACTACCTTGGGGGGGGGGACGGAAGAAAAGAAGACGAAAGAAAAATAGAGTCAGACATAAAGCCTGAGTAAGTTCAGTAACTTCTAGCATGTGAACTTGGAAAAACAAAACGACATGAATTAACTGAATACAAGATAACACCATGATGATAGGGTCAGCAAGGTCACAAGATTAACACAAGGTATGGTAAGATAAGATAAACTAGATATGCTCTAATACTTTCGCCGCTTCGCTATTTCCTTGTTATACTGGTTTCTATATCTCTGCACCGCCTAACTAGTGTCCCAACTAGTAACGATAACGTGATCCCAACTCCTGTATTTTCCATCGCCATCAGGCATCCAATTATTTATTTGTTACCTAGATTAATCTAGGGTTTTCTACCAAGTGCCTTCTAGATTCAACTAGAGTTTACGCTGTCTGCTGAACGCTTCTCGGATTCAGGATTTATGCCACCTAGTTCAACTAGGAATTATGCTACCTGTCGGACGATGCCCCCAAGTCCAGGACACACTACCTAGAGTGGTATATGTTCCTATACTTCCCCACGCATGTATCGCGAATCGTTATCTCTTGTCTAGATGCACATGTCCTGTAATGTGCGGTCCGAGTCCTGTGACAGGGCAAATCAAGGAATACAGAACTCGGTCGGGAGCTTTCAGATATCTGCCGATGCAGATGCTAAGGTCTGTTTTTATTCCAGTGGCTATGGTCCCACTTGACCCCTCCCTCAACTAATGAAAGGCACATGTAACACCCCGCAAATTCTATAACTGTGAAATTAGCAAATTAAAGTATAATAAATCTGAAATCAAAGAACTAAGGGAAACGGGATACGCCATTGCGTTCGTCTCGGAAAAATACGCGAAATAGAGTCCGAGTTTTCGAAAAACGGAGTCCGTATGAAGAAGATACGGCCTTCGGAAGTTTTTAAATTAAGTTTAAAATTCAAACAGAATTAAATAATTAAATATTCCGAAGTGGGGCCCAACGGGCCAGGGTGGAAGAACACCCGCCTGGGCCACCCAGGTCGACTGGGCTGTCGACCTGGGCTACCCATGTCGACAGGGCTGTCGACAGGGGTATCGACCTGGTCGAGCCCAGTCTAACCTGGCTGGCCAGGTCTGTGTTCCTCCGATTTTCTGTGGTCTGCCTTGTCATTAGGGCTAGGTGGTGGGTTCTAATTGGTCTCTCTATCTAATGAATGGCTACGATCTAACCTAGCAACATCAATGGTCCTAATCAATTCCTAACCTCTATATAAACAACCCTAGACTAAACCCTAATCTATTCATTCAAATTAAGAGCATAGCCGCCATGTTGCTGAGGAACGACTAAGAGTAGCCGCCAACTAGAGAGAGGATTAGGGAGAAAGTTCTAAAGCCTAAAGCGATTCAAGCAACCTAAAGCTAATCAATTCAACAAAGGACTCATATCTCTTAATTAGAGAATTCGCCGCAACCATTGTAAGTAGAGTATTACTTTGGTATGAATAAACAACTGTATTGATTTGTATGCTTGAATTGGGATAATAAAGTATTCATATTTGTGCAAATTTATGTTATTCATTATAAAGAACTACATGCGGTAGTTCTATGCAAGTATGCGTTTGGAATATTTCGCAAATTATGTAATCTATGTTGAAGCTACATGTATGTAGTTGATTGAAATTTCATGCAAGTTTGGGGCTTTGTTATTATGCCATCATAATGTATATTTTTGTGCATAAATCGTTTTGCAAGTAATTGAAACAAGTTTGGTTATTATAGTTCATATGAAACTATGTTGGAATTTTGACACCATAATCCATGTATTAAGTCATGCTTTTGCAAACTTATGAATATGGCTAGGCTATGAATGATATTTGGCATAATTGAAATCCATGATTAAGTCTATCTTGTTTAAAAGAATTATATGATGACATATGTGAGACATGGCTAGGTTAGACTCAAAAATCCCTTTTTGCAAGTTTAAAGCAAACACCATGTTTAGGAATATTTATGCATAAGTATGTTTATACCATCGTTATGTGATTAGACTTAAATCATGATTAAGTTGAACTATGCTTTTGTGTTAGTAACAAAGTATCCCCTTTGTAAACATGTAGAAACCTTATGAACATGACTTGTTTATATTTATGCCTAAATGAGAACATAGGTCTATGTTGTAGTTAAGACTATGTGACACCTAACTTAGATTCTTATCTTAAGTTTACATGGTTTGGTTTATGTCACCTATGCTTTATGACCAAAGTATATATATGCAAGTACACCAGTTTCTATTATGTATTTCCAACGTCATATGCAAGTTCATGCGCTCACTTTCCCCTCTTTGTGTATGTAATCACGCTTTAAGCCTCCCCTTTTCGCATGGCTAAATTGGGCTTTAAAAGGCTAAGCCCAATATATATAAACGGACGTGTAAAACGGGGGAAAATAACGTTGGGTTAAAATTAATTAATGAATGAAAATATAAAATAGAAGGGCCCAAATTCAAGTATGGGTTGGGCCCGTGATTGGTGTAACCTTTACACCATTAACTTAATAATGGGCCGCAAATATTTACATATAAGAAATAAAGAAGAATGACAAAATATGTAAATGTAGAACATACGATGTGTTTAACCCGAGGTTGGATTGAGTTGTGATGTAAACCTGCCCGGAACCGCCCGGCTGTCCAGTAGTCACAACAACACCTATCCAATGTGGGAGGTTAAACATGGAGCCCAATAAGGACCCGAGGTTAGACTGAGTTGTGGCGTAAGACTGCCCGGAACCAACCGGCAACAGGCAGCCACAAAAATACCTGTCTAATGTGAGAGGTCAGGGCCTTAATAAGACAATTAAGGCTGAGTCAGGATTGTTAGGATTAAGTGAACTAAAGACTTAATCAAAATGGAACATGCTAAACTAAACGGACTGGTGGGGTTAGGTTAGGAAACACTTAACCAACTTAGCATGTTGGCTAGAGATAGAAAACCTAGTAACGGGGGACCCTTTTCAGCAGTAACCCTAAAAGGTGTATCAGGATACCCTGAAACTAGGCAGGGTGGGGCACGATTACTGGGCTGATTGTAAGAGGTCAAATCGACGGCGGTGGTGTAGCAGTGTAGGTTCTAACGGAGTGCGGGCGTGCACACACTCCGGTGCAGAAAAATAAGGCACTGGACACCAGTAGCATACCTGTGCACTCTAAGGTTGTGTCGGGTTGCCACTATGGGACTTGATACACCCCATGGTGGGACCAGCATAGGTAACTACGACATCGGGGGCCGTAAGACACATGTAACTATGCGAGTAGGAGCCGATCATCATAGAATGGATCACATCACCCTGATTATGGGTGCCAGTTGGAAACTAGTTTATATGGGTTCAAAGAATAACATGGGGTACGACAGTATATTCGACCCTAGACAACTTAACCAAGTTTATAGTGCATGCCCACTTCTTGTTTATACTTATCATACCCAGTTCTTTATTCATAGACAAAATAGTACTAGACTTACTCAGGCTTTATGTCTGACTCTACTTTTCTTTCGTCTTCTTTCTTCCGTTTCCCCCCCCCCAGGTCCTCAGGGAGGGAACACAGCAGCTTGACCAACCTTAGCATCCAGCTTGAAGAAGAGAAATGTATTGCTTGGACTTTCCTGTTTTAAACTATGGCTTTGGACAATCCACTATGGGGCTTTTGCAGTTTATCTATGTTTTATTTATGCTTCTTTAAATAATGTACTCAAGACAGATTATGAAAGTGTTATGTTATGTTTTTGGAAAGGATGTTGTTGTAACACGTATTTGACTTTATGAAATAAAAGTTTGTTGTTCTTCTGCTGTTTACAAATATGTGTTCTTATATCTGTCTTGTATATCTGTGACTTGTACTTATAAACCTCCACCAAAATTAGGGCATTCCCTTTGAGAGTGACCCTAACGGAGGTGGGGTGTTTCACTTGGTATCAGAGCATAGGTTTACCAGATAAGATAAAAAGTTTTGAAAATTTATTTTCAAAAAGGAAATTTAAGGAAGCATTTTTAAAAGATAAAAATATTATTTTATTTTAAAAAGGCAAAGTCCACTCCCCAAAGCCATAGGTACTATCTCTTATCCTTCGTTTTGAATCTATCCTTTTTGTTTCAGCATGTCCCAAGAACTTAACTTGCCGGAAGGGGTGCCAATACCTGGTTGGTTTAGACGGTTCTTAGAAGCTTGGGCCACTCAGCCAGGTCCTACCGTTCCTCCTCCCCCAGCTGAAGGAAATCATCCAGCTGCAGCAGCACCTTTTCCTCCACCTCCTCCTCGGGGAAACACTTTTGCTAAGATATGTAAAGATTTTAAAGCCATGGGAGGAAGGGATTTCCATGGAACTGAGTCCTTTGTAGCAGCTAGGAATTGGCTGAAAGAAACTGAAGACCTGTTCATCATCTTTGAGGTAGAAGATAGACAAAAAGTACAATTGGCGGTGTGGCTATTGAAGGGCGAGGCTTCCTACTGGTGGGAAGTCACTAATGCTGAAAGACCAGTGGAGACATGGGAGGACTTTAGGGCAAGGTTTGAGACTAAGTTTCTCTCAGATGCGGAAAGAAGTTTGCAGTTGGAGAAATTCTTATTTCTTAAGCAAGGAGACAAGACTGTCAGAGAGTATGTGAATCAGTTCGATGAGCTGGCTAGGTTTGGGCTTGACCTAGTCAACACCCCGCACAAGAAGGCTCTTCGTTTCGTCAAAGGGTTAAATGAGCCATTACACAGTTTGGCCATGACCCATATACCCATGGGGGCCATGTATGAAAGATTGGTGCAAATGGCATTGCTGAATGAAGAGGATAAGGGCAAGAAGGAGGCAAAGGCAGAAAGCTCTCAAGGGAAGAAAGAGGGTTTGCAGCCTAAGAAGACAGATTTTAAGAAAGGCGGGAAAGGCAACAAAGAGAAGAGGAAGTGTAATTTCTGTGGCAAAGTGGGGCACTTAGTAAAGGACTGCCGGAAAAAGAAGGCCAAGGAGAATGGTGGGTGCTTTTCTTGCGGTGAGACGGGCCACAGGGCTAAGGACTGCCCAAAGAAAAGAGGACAGGGGCAGAGGGCTGGAACCACCCCAGGGGCACAGGTTCATGTGCTAGAAGCGCCAACATTGCAACAGCGAGGTATAAATACTTCTGTAGAAAGTGTAGTTTATCTTTATGATCACCCCGTTCGCACTTTATTTGATTCTGGCGCATCACACTCCTTTATCTCGTCTGCTTTAGTAGAATCTCTGCACCTAAAAACTAGTATGGTAGAGGACCCCTTAATTGTTTCAAACCCAATTGGGGGCCCAGCTCATTTGTCTATGATCTGTTTGGGATTGAAAATTTCCATTCTAAGTGTAGAATTTCAATGTAGTGCCTTTGTTTTGGGCTTTTCGGGTTATGGTTTGATTTTGGGTATGGATTGGCTATCCAGTAATGGGGCCATCCTTGATTGTGAGAAAAGGGTTGTTAGGCTCCTAACCCAGCTCGGTAATACTTTGGAAATTTCTTGTAATCCCTCGTATGCGGTTATGCTTAGTTATCTTGAATCGCTAGATGCCTCTGTTGAAAATTTGCAATCAGTTAGAGTGGTCCGGGAATATCCGGATGTCTTTGAAGAGGTGAAGGGCTTGCCTCCGAAGCGGGAAATAGACTTCCGTATATATCTTGTAGATAATGCAAAGCCCGTTGCGTTGCCCGTTAGACATATGGCTCCACGGGAAAGGAGAGAGCTCAGTAAACAGATTAAAGAGCTTCTAGAAAAGGGGTTCATTAGGAGGAGCATTTCAGAATGGGGCGCTCCAGTGGTGTTCGCTACAAAGGCGGATGGTTCACTCCGTCTATGTGTTGACTATAGGGAGCTCAACAAGCTAACGAAAAAGAATAGGCACCCTCTCCCTAGAATTGACGATTTATTTGACCAGCTTGTAGGAGCGTCTGTTTTCTCCCAACTCGATTTAGCAACCGGTTTTCATCAGCTAAGGGTGGCTGAAGATAGCATCGATAAAACGGCTTTCAGAACCCCAGACGGCTTCTTTGAATGGCTTGTCATGCCTTTCGGCTTGACAAATGCACCTGCTTACTTCGTGGACCTGATGAGTAGGGTATTTAGAGATTTCCTCAACAAATTCGTAGTGGTCTTCGTAGATGATATCCTTATCTTCTCAAAGAGTGAAGAGGAACATGCTCAGCACCTAAGGGCAATCATGGAAACTTTGCGAGTCCATCAACTAAAAGCCAAATTCTCCAAATGCCACTTTTGGAGAGAAGAAGTGAGGTTCCTTGGGCACATAGTATCCAAACAAGGGTTAGCAGTGGACCCTGCGAAGGTAGTGGCGGTACAAGATTGGAAGACACCAAGGAATGCAACTGAGGTCCGAAGCTTCCTAGGACTAGCAGGTTTCTATCGAAAATTCATAAGGGATTTTGCGAAAATCTCAGCTCCGCTCACGAAATTGACTAAGAAGAATCTAGTGTTCAATTGGGACTTGGATTGCGAGTTTGCTTTCCAACGACTAAAAAGGGCTCTCACAACAGCCCCAGTTTTGACGCTGCCAGATGGGAGCAAGATGTTCACTATTTATACGGATGCATGTGGGACAGGGCTAGGCGCCGTCTTAATGCAAGAAGGAAGGGTAGTAGCTTATGGCGGGAGGCAGTTGAAGGTGCATGAAAAGAACTACCCAACCCACGATCTTGAGTTAGCCGCCATCGTCTTTGCACTCAAGTCTTGGCGACACTATCTCCTAGGTGAGAAGTTCGAACTTTACACTGACCATAAATCGTTGAAATATCTTTTCTCGCAGAAAGATCTTAACTTGAGGCAACAAAGATGGATGGAGTTTCTTGCCTCGTACGATTTCGAAATCTCCTACACTCCGGGCAAAGGCAACGTAGTGGCAGACGCGTTGAGCCGAAAGAAATTGACCCTAAGCCCGTTGTTTGTTGAAAGACAAAGCCTAGAGTTTATAGCCAGCTTCGACTTTAGGCCTTCCTTCGAATTCGTACCGGGCTTGCTAGCATCTCTCGAAGTGCGCCCGACTTTAGTGGATTCAATAGGGGCAACACAACGCGAAGACCCTCAGCTAGTGGAAATAATTGATAGGCTAATTAGGGGTGAGACTTCAAGTCACCTCAACAGATACTCCATTGACGATAAAGGTGTACTAAGGCGAGAAGGAAGACTATGCGTCCCACAGACGAAAGATATAATAAAGAAGGTTCTCGAGGAAGCACATCACTCCAAGATGACGATACACCCAGGCGGAGATAAAATGTACAAAGATATAAAAAGGACTTTCTTCTGGAACGGCATGAAAAAGGACGTGGCGGAGTTCGTTTCTAAGTGCATGGTGTGCCAACAGGTTAAGGCGGAACAGAAAAAGCCTGGCGGACTGCTACATCCTCTGGAGGTCCCGCAGTGGAAGTGGGATAGCATCTCAATGGACTTCATCGATGGGCTGCCTAGGTCTAGGAGAGGCAACACTAGCATTTGGGTAATAGTGGATAGGCTTACTAAAAGCGCCCACTTTTTACCTGTCAAAAGTAAAAGAACTGCCTCATCCCTAGCATCACTTTACCTCAAGGAAATTGTTCGACTCCATGGAATATCATCTAGCATTGTTAGTGACCGAGACCCCATTTTCACCAGCGAGTTTTGGCGGAGTCTGCAAGAAGCAGTAGGAACGCAGTTATGCTTGAGCACGGCCTATCATCCCCAAACCGACGGCCAAACAGAGAGAGTAAACAGAGTTTTGGAAGACCTTTTAAGACTATGCGTCCTTGACTTCGGAGGGACATGGGAAGACCACCTTCCTTTGGTGGAATTTGCCTACAACAACAGCTATCAAGCAACCATCGGAATGGCGCCCTTCGAAGCTTTATATGGAAAACCGTGCCGATCGCCCACTTGTTGGTGGGAGTCTACTGATAAGCTCATACTTGGACCAGACATGATCCGAGAGACTTCAGAGAAAGTAGACTTAATACGAAGAAGGATGAAGACGGCCCAAGACAGACAAAAGTCCTATGCCGACAAGAGGAGGACCGACCTTGAATTTGAGGTTGGGGACAGAGTTTTTCTCAAGGTATCACCACTAAGAAACGTTGTTCGTTTTGGAACCACAGGAAAGCTAGCACCAAGGTTCGTAGGGCCATTCCCTATCATCGAGAAGATTGGGAAAATGGCCTATAGATTAGAGCTACCCGAGAAGTTGGCTGGAGTCCACAACGTTTTCCACGTTTCACATCTCCGAAAATGTCTACATGAGTCTGCTGAAGTGGTAGAGCCAAATATCCTCGAAGAGGCCGAAGTGGAACGCGAAGCAACCATAAGAAAAGTTCCAACCCGAATCTTAGGAACGGAAGTAAAGAAGCTACGCAACCGCGAAGTCAAGCTCGTCAAAGTCCAGTGGAGCGACGCCGAGGGAGACGCGACTTGGGAAACTGAAGCTAGGATCCGCACTGCCTACCCTTTTCTGTTCGAGGGTACATCCTTGATCTTTCTTTTCCTTAAGTTGCGCTTTTATCTATCTTTTTAGGTATATTTCCTCGACCGTATCTTTTAGGTAGAAACCTTTTGGATGGAAACATGTAATTGAAACATGTTATGGATGATGGTTGCAAGTGGTTGCAAGTGGTTGCAAGTGATTGCTAGTGGTTGCTCGTGGTTGCATATACACACACAATCTAGGTTTTAGATCGGCTCAGTCACTTCATATTGCATATGCATATATGTTTGCATTCGTATGTGGTTGAACTTTAATGTGTTGTCATGTGGATGCTGCATTTGTATTGAATGATTGTGCACTCATGTAGAATCAAGAATAGGAAAATTTGCATACATAATGGATTCATGGCACTTACATAATTCGCATTAAGGAGGTCGACTGAATCAGTAGACCGCCTGATTTTGCATTAGATAAGTACATGTACACACACACTTCGCATATGATCATGAAGCATTAGAAGTCTTTTAAGGACAATGGATGCTCGTGTTTGATGGATGAGTAGATGGATGTTTGGATGTTAGGATATACATTCCTCCTAACTTGAAGATTTCGGGGACGAAATCCTATTAAGTGGGGGAGAATGTAACACCCCGCAAATTCTATAACTGTGAAATTAGCAAATTAAAGTATAATTAATCTGAAATCAAAGAACTAAGGGAAACGGGATACGCCATTGCGTTCGTCTCGGAAAAATACGCGAAATAGAGTCCGAGTTTTCGAAAAACGGAGTCCGTATGAAGAAGATACGGCCTTCGGAAGTTTTTAAATTAAGTTTAAAATTCAAACAGAATTAAATAATTAAATATTCCGAAGTGGGGCCCAACGGGCTAGGGTGGAAGAACACCCGCCTGGGCCACCCAGGTCGACTGGGCTGTCGACCTGGGCTACCCATGTCGACAGGGCTATCGACAGCCCTGTCGACAGGGGTATCGACCTGGTCGAGCCCAGTCTAACCTGGCTGGCCAGGTCTGTGTTCCTCCGATTTTCTGTGGTCTGCCTTGTCATTAGGGCTAGGTGGCGGGTTCTAATTGGTCTCTCTATCTAATGAATGGCTACGATCTAACCTAGCAACATCAATGGTCCTAATCAATTCCTAACCTCTATATAAACAACCCTAGACTAAACCCTAATCTATTCATTCAAATTAAGAGCATAGCCGCCATGTTGCTGAGGAACGACTAAGAGTAGCCGCCAACTAGAGAGAGGATTAGGGAGAAAGTTCTAAAGCCTAAAGCGATTCAAGCAACCTAAAGCTAATCAATTCAACAAAGGAATCATATCTCTTAATTAGAGAATTCGCCGCAACCATTGTAAGTAGAGTATTACTTTGGTATGAATAAACAACTGTATTGATTTGTATGCTTGAATTGGGATAATAAAGTATTCATATTTGTGCAAATTTATGTTATTCATTATAAAGAACTACATGCGGTAGTTCTATGCAAGTATGCGTTTGGAATATTTCGCAAATTATGTAATCTATGTTGAAGCTACATGTATGTAGTTGATTGAAATTTCATGCAAGTTTGGGGCTTTGTTATTATGCCATCATAATGTATATTTTTGTGCATAAATCGTTTTGCAAGTAATTGAAACAAGTTTGGTTATTATAGTTCATATGAAACTATGTTGGAATTTTGACACCATAATCCATGTATTAAGTCATGCTTTTGCAAACTTATGAATATGGCTAGGCTATGAATGATATTTGGCATAATTGAAATCCATGATTAAGTCTATCTTGTTTAAAAGAATTATATGATGACATATGTGAGACATGGCTAGGTTAGACTCAAAAATCCCTTTTTGCAAGTTTAAAGCAAACACCATGTTTAGGAATATTTATGCATAAGTATGTTTATACCATCGTTATGTGATTAGACTTAAATCATGATTAAGTTGAACTATGCTTTTGTGTTAGTAACAAAGTATCCCTTTTGTAAACATGTAGAAACCTTATGAACATGACTTGTTTATATTTATGCCTAAATGAGAACATAGGTCTATGTTGTAGTTAAGACTATGTGACACCTAACTTAGATTCTTATCTTAAGTTTACATGGTTTGGTTTATGTCACCTATGCTTTATGACCAAAGTATATATATGCAAGTACACCAGTTTCTATTATGTATTTCCAACGTCATATGCAAGTTCATGCGCTCACTTTCCCCTCTTTGTGTATGTAATCACGCTTTAAGCCTCCCCTTTTCGCATGGCTAAATTGGGCTTTAAAAGGCTAAGCCCAATATATATAAACGGACGTGTAAAACGGGGGAAAATAACGTTGGGTTAAAATTAATTAATGAATGAAAATATAAAATAGAAGGGCCCAAATTCAAGTATGGGTTGGGCCCGTGATTGGTGTAACCTTTACACCATTAACTTAATAATGGGCCGCAAATATTTACATATAAGAAATAAAGAAGAATGACAAAATATGTAAATGTAGAACATACGATGTGTTTAACCCGAGGTTGGATTGAGTTGTGATGTAAACCTGCCCGGAACCGCCCGGCTGTCCAGTAGTCACAACAATACCTATCCAATGTGGGAGGTTAAACATGGAGCCCAATAAGGACCCGAGGTTAGACTGAGTTGTGGCGTAAGACTGCCCGGAACCAACCGGCAACAGGCAGCCACAACAATACCTGTCTAATGTGAGAGGTCAGGGCCTTAATAAGACAATTAAGGCTGAGTCAGGATTGTTAGGATTAAGTGAACTAAAGACTTAATCAAAATGGAACATGCTAAACTAAACGGACTGGTGGGGTTAGGTTAGGAAACACTTAACCAACTTAGCATGTTGGCTAGAGATAGAAAACCTAGTAACGGGGGACCCTTTTCAGCAGTAACCCTAAAAGGTGTATCAGGATACCCTGAAACTAGGCAGGGTGGGGCACGATTACTGGGCTGATTGTAAGAGGTCAAATCGACGGCGGTGGTGTAGCAGTGTAGGTTCTAACGGAGTGCGGGCGTGCACACACTCCGGTGCAGAAAAATAAGGCACTGGACACCAGTAGCATACCTGTGCACTCTAAGGTTGTGTCGGGTTGCCACTATGGGACTTGATACACCCCATGGTGGGACCAGCATAGGTAACTACGACATCGGGGGCCGTAAGACACATGTAACTATGCGAGTAGGAGCCGATCATCATAGAATGGATCACATCACCCTGATTATGGGTGCCAGTTGGAAACTAGTTTATATGGGTTCAAAGAATAACATGGGGTACGACAGTATATTCGACCCTAGACAACTTAACCAAGTTTATAGTGCATGCCCACTTCTTGTTTATACTTATCATACCCAGTTCTTTATTCATAGACAAAATAGTACTAGACTTACTCAGGCTTTATGTCTGACTCTACTTTTCTTTCGTCTTCTTTCTTCCGTTTCCCCCCCCCCCAGGTCCTCAGGGAGGGAACACAGCAGCTTGACCAACCTTAGCATCCGGCTTGAAGAAGAGAAATGTATTGCTTGGACTTTCCTGTTTTAAACTATGGCTTTGGACAATCCACTATGGGGCTTTTGCAGTTTATCTATGTTTTATTTATGCTTCTTTAAATAATGTACTCAAGACAGATTATGAAAGTGTTATGTTATGTTTTTGGAAAGGATGTTGTTGTAACACGTATTTGACTTTATGAAATAAAAGTTTGTTGTTCTTCTGCTGTTTACAAATATGTGTTCTTATATCTGTCTTGTATATCTGTGACTTGTACTTATAAACCTCCACCAAAATTAGGGCATTCCCTTTGAGAGTGACCCTAACGGAGGTGGGGTGTTTCAGCACACCTTGAAAAATGAGAACTATACGCCGGCCCCGGTGCCCCACTATCCTATGGCCATCCTCACCCATAACTAGATAGCAAGTATATGATCTTTTGGAGTTCTCCGCCTTTCCGCTTCACGTATCTCGATTGACTGAAGATGGATGGTAGACGACGAGTCGCTATGACAGGGCTACCGTTTGCTCGCCGAATCATGCCGGTCCATCCTAGTCTTTAGGTTGCCATGTATTGCAACCAAGGCATACCCCTGGCTCTTCTACGCAGACCTTAACCTCTGTGGGCCCAGGCGGATCATCTGCAGCCTTATAGAGGGATACCACGAGTACCCTCACGTCCCCTCGAAGCCTCGGGCTTCGTAACCCAATTCGTTGGAGCCTCCTTTTTGCTCAGACGGACATTCGCTCCTTCCCGTGTTATACTAAGAATTACTAACTAAGATTTACCACTTAGTTTCCAGAATCGTTGTTTTCTTAACTAAGGTTTGCTACTTAGTTCCCTTTCCCGTCAATTTGGATTGGTTAAGTGTCATTAGTCAATTCAAGCTAACTTAACCCTCTTCATTTATCCTGTTAAGCTGGTTAAGTGTCATCAGCAATTCACGTTGACTTAACCCCACCACAAACCAAGTTATATTGGTTAAATATTTCTTATTACTTAACCCTACCCCTTCATCCTGTATTGGTTAAGTGTTCCTTTTTAACTTAACCTTGCCCGTCTATTTTAGCTAACATGTTATTAATGGTTAAGTATTATCCCTTCATGTTTTAGACTTAACCCCATTCCTTTATCACAACCTGATGGTTAAGTGTTCAGGTTTACTTAACCCTACGGTCTAGCCCAGCTAACATATCAAATTGGCTAAGTGTATTAGATCTTTCTTAACCCCAACCTCTAGTCTAGTTAACATATTAATTTGGCTAAGTGTATTAACTTTACTTAACCCCTACAAGTCTCGTTTTGCTACCTTGAGTTTGGTTAAGTGTCTCTATGGACTTAGCCCTCCCACTCTAGCTTAACTGTGTTAAGTTGGTTAAGTGTTCCTATGGACTTAACCCTCCCATTCTAGCTTAACTGTGTTAAGTGTCAGTCTGAACCTAACCCCACCCATCAGTTTAGTTATCATGTTGAACTGGTTAAGTGTCTTGGTTAACTTAACCCTACCTTTCTTGTTCTAGCTTTAACTAAATAAATTAAAGCCGCGACCACTCACATTAGACAGATATTGTTGCGAATACTGGATGTGCCGGTTGGTTCCGGGCAGGTTTACATCGCAACTCAGTCTAACCTCGGGTTAGGCATATTCGTGTTTTCTAAGTTCAAAGGGTTTTGATTAGTTTTCAAATCAGGTTTTGAAAGTAACCATCCCGTCCGTCGGATCAGTTAGGGATAGCCAGGGAGAGCAGGAAACTTGTATTTTCCAAACCCAAGCCTAGACACTATCCTCTCTGTCACCCTAGAACTTTCTGGTGTATTATTAAAAGAGATGTTGTTAATAAACCTTTAATTTGTCTAAATTTTCATTACCTCCTTTAGGACAAATTCCATAAGTAAATTATTCCTAATTTACTTATCTCCTAATCACTCTTTTAATTTAAATTGTCAACATTCATTCTTATGGCCCATTTTCCCCTCTATATCATATTTATGCTTTTTGGTATGTAAACTATACCAAATTAAGTGTCACTAACCATGATTTTGCTGAACCTGACGGTTATTCCCAATTATGGCCAATCTCAAATTTATACCAATATACTTATTACGCCAAATTAGCTAATCCAATCCTGATTTAACATTCTAATTACAGTTCACGTCAAACTAGACTTATTATTCTAATACATAGCTCATGTAAATGCTAGATTTACAAGTCAATACTAGACTCAGATTACACATCCTATGTTAAATTTATCCAATTTGTATTTCTATGAACATGCCATAATTCATGTTCCCAATTTATGCCAAATTCCAAGTTTATAACTATGTTTTTAGTACATTTCACATTATGCCCAAATCGTATTCCCACCATTCGTATAATTGCGATTCAATCTAGATTACGGATAAACCTAGACTCGTAGAAAATAGGGAATGAACCAAAGATGCTATGAAAAAGGATGGACATAATAACTGGCATAAAAAGGGTTGAATAACGACGTCGGTTCAAGAACATGGGTAGACCTAACTTAATAGGTAAATTCCCAGGGTCTAAAACCAAGGATAGACAAAATAGAGATGCAGGTTCAAGAACATGGGTAGACCTAACTTAATAGGTAAATTCGCAAGGTCTAAAACCAAAGAAAACCAAGGACGAGCAGAATAAATAATCGGGTTTAGACCCAACCTCATAATCACAGAACTTAAGCAACAGATGTCCTTGTTTTGTCATAGGCAATAGTTTATGTTTCCTAATCAAAGGCATAGGCTTAGTCAAGGAAATAATCCTCATAGTCACAGTCACAGTCATAGGCAATGTTCATAGTCATAGGCAATGTCCATAGTCATAGGAAAATGTTCATGGTCATAGGCATATGGTTTTAAAGTCCATAGTTTCATAGTCATGGTCTATTTTGTCCTCGAATCATAACAGTTCTTAATTAGGTTCAGGAGTATAGGCAATGATTCGAATAGAGAGAGAGAGAGAATTGGCATATTCTTTTATTCCTTTAATTTCATGTCACGAACAAAGAAAAACGTTCAAATCTAGAAATAACTGACTTACAGAGATTAGATCAGAACAGAAAGATGGCGTTGCTAAGATTCGTAGAAAAACAGTCGTTGCAGTCGTTCGAATCTTCACTTGAATTCTAGCTTGAATCTCCTCTTTGAAAGTCTTTGAGCAGCACCTCCTCGTCTTGATTTATTTTATATATATTATCCTATTTATTATTTAATTTAAGAGGAGGAGAAGAAGCCATGTTTGTCAATAATCTTTGCAGCATAAGGGTAGAAAAGAATTGTGAATAGAGAAGAAGACTAGGGCTGTTTATATAGTGTTAGGCGGACGAACCTGGTCAGAATGGCGTCCAGATACATCAGAACGAACAGGGTGCAGAGGGATGGAAAAACAGGGGGGGGGGTCGACCCCTAGGTCGACTATGTAGTCGACCTGGGTGCCCCAGGTCGACTACCCAGTCGACCTGGGTAGCCCAGGTCGACTACCCAGTCGACCTGGGTAGCCCAGGTCGACTACCCAGTCGACCTGGGTGTCTTGGGCGGGAAAATTCCCGCCCTGGCTAATCCGGCCCGATTTTGAAAATTTGAATTTTTTTTGCTGAATCTTCCGGAGGCCATATCTTCCTCATACGAACTCCGATTTACGCAAACTCGGACTCGTTTTCATGCAGAATTCCGAGACGAACGCAATGGCACAGCCTGTTTCCCTTGATTTTGAATTTAACTTTTAATTCTGCCTTGATCTGTGAATCTTAGTGTTACAGAATTTCGGGGTGTTACAATTCTCATTACTCTAACAACGGTTACAATGCATATAATCTCTCTACTTTCCTTTTTTGATCTACTAGAAATTGTTAGAAGAAATCAATGAAACTCTTCAAATGAAGCAAATGGTAGGAAAAATATAGACTTTCTCACAAACTTGAGTGAATTTCCATGTAGTAGATTCAGAGTTAGATCTTCAATTTGAGATGGTTGGAGATGGTCAAATCACTTAGAAAAGTTAAGAATTAAGCTGGGCAGCCCTTCGGGGTCATGAAAAATCCTCCCCCATTAAAGTGGAGTTGATCCCCTATTTATAGGAGTGAGGAATGGCTGAAATATAGTCTTTAGGTTTTGGGTCAGCCTATTGGGTATTTACAAAAATTCCACTGCCAGTTGTCGCCAGCTGTTGCCAGCTTTCATGTACTTGACCGATCCATACTAGTGCTGGCCGATCCAGCTCCCACCCGACCGATCCAGATGCCATTTTGCTTTAACCTGGTCGACTCGCCTCGTCGTGGACTGGACTGACCCGCTGACTTCAAACTGGACCGACCCGCTAACTTCAAACTGGACCGACCCAATGTCTCCAAACTGGACTGACCCGATGCTTCACAACCATGCCAATTCGATGTTTTATAACTAAGTCGACTTGCTTCTTTTGAATGGACCGACCTGGTGCTGGATGAATCAGACGGATCCGTTGCCTTTAACTGTGCCGACCCGTTCCTTCATGATTAGGCCGATCCACTGCTTCAGGATTAGGCCGACCCGTTCATCTGTGACTTGACCGACCCATCTTTTACCAAATAGATCTATCTGTGCATATGTTTTCTTAAGGGATAACATTTTTCCCCTCGGAGTTTATAATTTTTTGTTTCTGAAGGATTGTATGCTCCGAAATAAATACTCTAAACACGATTTATTTAGATGAATCCTTGATGTGATCGGTGATATTTAAATGGATCGGGCGCTTTCCTTTTTCAACCTGGTCGGCCCATTCATAATGGACTGAGTCGGCCCAGTATGGGCGGCTTCTATATATGTCCTCTTTCCCAATACACTCCACCATTTTTCACAACCCTGACCCGAAAATTCTTCAATGGCAGCGACACTTATCTAAAGCAAATTCATGATTTTATCTTGCATCAAGCTCATTTCTTCATTTTGGTTCATATTGTCAGCGACGTCGTGCTTCATCTTGGATTAACTTGAGCTAGCGATTCAAATCCTCCCAATCCATGCCCATTCGATCATTCTGAGCTCAAACCGGTTCCTCAACGTTCAAAACCATCCAATTGTAGGTATTAACTTTCTGAAATTTGTGTTATGTTTGGCCATCCTTGTGTTTATAGGATTCGAATTGGTATGGTTTGGGATAATAATGTAAAGTGAATTTTTAAGCCATGGACTTTTGATATTGAGGTGTTGTAAACGAAATTGGGAAATGTAGCAGATTTGTGTATGTATGATGAGGTCGAATAGTGCTAGTTGCTATTGGACCTGATTTTTTCTTGATGCCTGTAACGTGTTTGACAAAGTGCTCAATCCGTAGGTTTGTTTTGAAATGCCCAAAGTTTCCACTTGAATTTGCCGTTATCATGCTTGTTATCGTCATGTTGTACGTACTTGTCTTTGCTAAGAATTGTTGAGTATTATCGGTATACTCACACATTGATAACGTAAAAAACCTTGTAGATAGCTCATTGCTTTTGCACTCAACTGCATTACCATGACTGCACTTGCATTCTGTTCACGTCTTTCACTTGTTTTGTTGATCATGTTTACCAAAGTTCACCCCGTGAAGCATGGAATTCTAGTTACTATTGAAACATTCAAGCCTGTTCGATTCGTTCTGGGTGGTCAGAGCGGACCCAGTTATGGGTCAGTCATGGCCAACCCACTTTTATATCAGTCACGGCCGACCCATTTTTGGGTCATTCATGGCTGACCCCTTTGATCGACCTTCCCTGATTCAGAATTGGCCTTTCCATGCCTGATGTTTTGTGAACATTTTCTCCATATTATTTCCTGCCATGCAATTTCGAGTATATGTTTCTGGTCCAATATACTCTATTATCGACTATCTATATCGATAATAAGTTAGATAATCAGTTTAGAGAACTTGCATGCAACTTTTCATGACTTATACTAAAGTGCTTTGTTCATGCTAGAAGGCTTTGTTGGCTATTACACTTGCGCACTTGAATATAAGTCCATAGTAAAACCCGAAATTGACCAATCATTTTATGCTGATTTACAAATCTCAAACTTTACCTCTATTCAGTTGCACACAACATTTTTCTATTATAGGAAGTATGTACCTATAGTCTGTTGTCAAATATAGTTGTTCATGTAGAGATGGACACTAGACAGAAATCGCGCCAACAGCTCGAAGCAGCATCAAAATCCACACAAATTGACACTTCTACCCAGGTTAAGGATGTGGCAACAACTGGTGTTCCCAAACTAGACATCCTTCCTGAATTTCCTGTACTAAACCTCTTAATGGAGTACCTGGCGATAGGAAACCAAATAAAATGGGCAAAAGCGCGTACAAAAGCTTATGCGCTCAATTTAGTGTATTAGAGAACAAGGTCAAATTTCCAGAGGAAAATGAGTTTGTAGACACTCCACCCCCTGGATATGTTACTGTTAATCGAGACATGATGTCGATGGGTGGCGTTCCTCCATTATTCATAGAGATGGTTCTGAAGCGTTTATCCATTGCCCCTATGCAATTACACCCTAATGGCTATTCCATCTTAACTGGTCTTTATATTTCTGTTTATGAGGACCAAGCAACGTGCTCCTACTTTTGAAGAGGTATGTTTGTTGTACACTTTCAAAAAGAGGCAGGGAAAGCCATCAATTATCAATCCCAAGATTATAACTGATCTGATGGATAGTGCCAAGAGATTTATAGAGAATCATTGTTTCGTACGGTGCTCCGATAATTTCTTTGGAAGGAGGTAAGACCACGCTCTCATATTTTTCACTTGTCCCTACGATTAGCTTCCAAGTATTAAATCCTTCCTTTGTTTTGCTGTACTTCCTTCCTCTGACTCAAATGATTCTGCTGGAAAAGAGTTGTTTGACACTTTGCAAACTATTAACGAAGCGTAAAGAAGTAGGGGATATTTGATCACGGAACAGTTCCTTTACCAATATCGTTTGCTTGACCCTTCCCGCACTCTCAAACTGGCTCTATTTTCTAAGAAAGAGATTGCCGACAAATGTCCTGCTAAGAAATCTCCTTTACAAAAATGTTCTGACATTACAGGTAGCAACAAAACACCCACCAAACCAAAATTAACCTCCATTGTGGAAGAGGAATCTCAACAGCACGAGGAAAAAAGTAAGCAAGTTGAGAAGGAAAAGGATTTATTAGAAACTCCTTCTGATCCGATAGCCAAACATTCCGGGGACATGGAATCTCCTCCTAAGAAGGCTGCGGAGAAAACTGACAAGGGTACTATTGTCCAAGTTAACCAAGATGAGAGCCACGGACACTTATAAGAACTTAAGTGATCTTAGTTCAACCAGGGACATTTTCCAGGGTGAAATTGTCGTTCAGCCTCCCAAGCCTCCGACTACGAGAACATGAAATATAGCCGGATCCTCTATCGCTTAGCCAGCCTTAGAACAAATTATGAAAATTAGTTTGTTGCTGGACACATACTAACAAGAACCTACCCTTATCATTGCTTACTTTTCTTTGCATTTTCTTTCTAAACTTATTTCAACCTTAATTGATGTGAGCACTAAATTCCTGTCATATCTCTCTTCTCAGGTACGGAAGCAATGCCGAAGTCTTTGTTCATGAAAGATTTTAATGAAAAGATAAGCCAGCAAAACCCAAAGAGTTTTCTAAACAAACCTCGTCCCTCGCAGTATTCCTATCGGCCCATTCCCCCTCAGCATTTACAACTTCCCCATCAGTCTCGACCAATTCCAGAACTTCCTGAGACCGATGATCAGAGGCGATGGAGGGAGGACTATGAAGCTATGTTGGAGGAACAAAAGAGGAAGAAGATAGAGAAAAGAAAAAGAAAGCTAAGCGGAAGAGGAATGCAGATGATCGGAGCAAGAGTGACTCTCAGAAGCGTCACAAGTCAGATGATCTCCCAATGCCAAATACTCATGATATTCTTGAAAAAGTGTTTTTAGCTTCTCCTTCAGTCACTCCCGCTCCTGCCGATCTTGAGACGATGAATAGGCCTTGCTACATTCCTGGTCCAGCCAACTTTAGCCTTTCCGACCGGTTCCCGGGCTGGAATCTAAGAGGAATGTGTCTTAACCTAGACATTTACCCCCAACAACAAGCGAGATATCCTCGAAAAATTTGATGACTTGAAGGGTAGCATGTCCACACAGTTTGACGTGGCTCAGAATCAGTTGGAAGTGGCTAAGAGTTAGTTCGATGTAAAATTGGGTAAGATTAAAGATCATGCCGAGAAGCAATTGGGTGAGTGGTAGACCTTTGCTCATGAACTTTCAAGGGTTGATGGGATCACTCTCGATCGTATTGCTACCTTGGATAGTGATAAGGTCGAACTGATTAGGGTCATAAATTCACTGGAAAAATCGTTGCATCTCACACCCAAAAGGATACAGAGCTGTTGAATTTAGAGGCAGAAAACAAAAAACTCAAAGAGGAGCTTTCTATTGCGAAGCAGAATGAAAAAACAACAGTAACGTAACTCTAGGAAGCTCAAACTGCTCGAGAGCTTGCTGACTCCCAATTAAGCATTGAAAAGGACACTTCTACTGCCCATCAATAAGAGAACACTATCCTTCGTGAGGGGATTTCTTCCTTAAGTACAACTCTTTCTACAACGCAACAAGCCCTTGAGGAAGAAAAAATTAAAGTTGTCGCTGATCTTGAAAAGGCCAGCTTGGAGGCCAAGACTTCCTTTTTTCACTTTGGCTTTTGTTTCGGAGCGAATTTTAGAGATTAATGAAGGCGACTGTAGTGAAGATGACCTCATTGAGAATCTCCAAGACACAAAGTCTCATGATGCTTTAATCGTGGGGAAGACTAAGTTGGCGGAGGCAAGGGACTTTCTTAATGACCAGTTCTGATCTTCAGGAGAGTCAGCTCAAGATGCAAATGTTGAAACCCATGCAATCACCGTCGATGTTGAGGCCTCCGGTTCATAAACTCTAGCTGGTCCTCCTGCTTCTCTAAAAGACAAAGACGACGATGACGACGATGCCTTTGATGCAGGCGGATTCGAGATCAAAAAGTGTAGGAATATTAAAGCAAGTCTTATAGCTGCAGGTAAAATTGAGGTTATTCAAATTATACCAAACTTAGACTATCTGTTCCCTTTTCCTGGTACGACTGCATACTATGCTCATTTTTCATTTGTCTTAGGTCTGGTTTCACCAAAGCTTCCTTCTGGTGGATTTACCGCTGTGACGATTGAGGCTATAATCACCAATTCGCCCTTGATATCAACACCTTTTTTCCCCCAACCTATACTCCCCGTCCGGGTGGTGAATCCTTACTTGACGCAAAGACCCCAGGGTCACAGGATACTAATATTGATGCAATTGCTGACCTGGACAACGATGATGATTATCTCCCAAGCGAGGAAGAGTTTGAGCATACCGACGAAACTCTGACGCAAGACATTGAGACTCAAGGAAAGCGGGGAACATCATCAGGCTGCAAAAGAAAGAAGGTGGTTACCAAGAATAAGAAGAAAGGTGTCATCGGTATATCCTCCTAAGAGAGTCCCAGTGGACCACTGACCAAAGGTGAAGGCAAATCAGCTGACCCATCTCCTCTTTCCAAGGCTGACAGACCGGGTTTGAGGTCCGGGGATCCAAAGAATGGAAAGAAGAAATAACGCTTACGACCAGTTTCCCTTTTATGTACTGCATTCAAACCGGTTGTATATGCGGGTGCCAGCCCTCGCCCACTACTTTTACACATGTTACTTTGCACACTTTTATGTCTAATACCTTGTACTTGACTTGTAATTTTGTGATCTGACTCTGTATTGCTGAAATGAAAGTGTGTTCTGCCTGTTGTACTCGAGCTTTGTCGTGCTTTGCTATCTTGTATTCTACACTTGTTTCCTTTTCATGCTTACAACACAAAATTTTCACACTGCAAGTCATTTGTTATCGCAATACTTGGTATTAAAATGATTTCGTGTTGCTTTTGGTAAGTTGATTTTTCTATTGCAACCACAAATCATTATTGATTGGACCTAATTTGACCAATTATGTGGGATTTCTTTGACTTGACTAGGGAAATTTCTGAGATTTATATAAATACCACCTTTACGCTCATCGCAGTATCAGGGTTATCGATTTTGCCTTTGTCATTTCAAAGTTCCGCTTTGTTGGTCAAATTAGTCCTTGCAGATGCTGAACCTTTAACTTCAAAGTTGTGACGAGTTTGTGATATGTCTTAAGAAGTGAGCACTGTTGAATCTCTTTAATGCGGTGGTAATGCTCCCATACCAAAATTTGTCACAGAATTTAAAGGTTAGGTGTGACACTATACGTCTGACTTTATTTGGAATCTTTTGATGATGTGTTTTTGTCATTGTTGAATCTCTTGGCATGATCATGATCAAAGGTTTCCAGTTTAGTCGATTGCACTTATGCCCTTTTGTAGGGATGAACTGTTGTTTTGCCGCTGCTCGAGGAGTCTTATATTTTATATGTTTAATCATGTTTCCCGTTAACCTGGTAATCCGGGCCTTTCGGAGGTTAGATTTGAACATATGCCCCCAGAGAGGTCTTGTTTTTTGTACCTCCAAAGAGGTGCTTTGTAAACCCGTTATTTGTTGTGGTTGAATGATCTAGCCACTTGTAGAATTTGTAGGGTGCCTTCGAAAAGGTGTTTGGGTCCGTCATTTACTGAATTTTGGAGGATTCGGCATATGGTCGGAAGCCCCCAAGGGGATATTTTAGATCCCGGGGTTTGTCGTAATTGGGCCATGTATAAATGGCACTGACGATCAACCTGGTGCCCCTCGGGGAGGTCTTTGGTTTTCTAGCCCAATGTTTGTATCGCAATCCGGCCATGTCTTAATAACGTCGACGATTAACTGGGTGCCCCTTTGGGAGGTCTTTGGTTTAAAAACCTAGTGTTCATCGCAGTCGGACCATGTATTAATGGTGTCGGCGATTGATTAGGTGCCCCTCTGGGAGGTCTTTAGTTTAGAGTCGCATCAATTCACGGGGCAGACGCTAGTTCATTCATCAGGTTTCACCCTGATTTGTTAGAACTAGGGCCATGGACCTTGTAGTTAAGAAGGTGCCCCTTTGGTGAAACTAACGACTTCACTTGTAAAATGAGAATTTGATCTATTCCCATTGGGATGTGCTGTAATTGCCACCAGGTTTTGTTAGGTCTCAAATGCATTAGCGTTCTTTTAGGAGATCTGCAATCAAAACCGAATTTAAACAACTTGTAAACAAGAGTTTGTAAATGTACGATTTTGGCAAGTAAGGTAATCTCTTTCATTAGTATGTACAACATTTGTAACAATATCGCATGGTATTTACAATGCATAGTGTTTACAACTTGCAAAATGAAAGATTTATTAGACGAAATAATATCGAAGATGTATGCTGTTCCATGCTCTAGGAAGCTAGATGCCATCTGTCATCTTTAACTCGAATGTGTCGTCTAAGAATTTTTGCTTATCATATACGGCCCCTCCCAGTTGGGTTCGAACACTCCAGTTTCGGTCATGATTCTCTTGAGAACAAGGTCCCCAACTTGGAAAGTCCTTCTTTTAACCTTAGCATTAAAATGACGAGCTATCCTTCTCTAATGTGCAGCGACTCTGAGTTCCGCTTCCTTTGTTTTTCCTTCAAGCAGGTCAAGTGCTTCGACCTGTAATTTCTCATTCTCCTCTTGATTGAAGTGGATTCTCCGGTGAGTGGGAACTTCCAGGTCTAACAGCATCATAGTCTCGGATCCAAATGCGAGTGAGAATGGAGTATGCCCAGTCGCAGTTTTGTGAGTCGTACGGTCTGCCCATAGTGCAAGAGGAAGCTCGTCTACCCAGCAACCTTTGGCTTTTTCAAGACACTTCTTGATGGTTGACTTCAGAATTTTGTTGATTGCTTTTACTTGCCCGTTAGCCTACGGATGAGCAACGACTGGAAAGCTTTTCTTACTCTTGTACTTTGCGCAGAAGTCTAAGAATTCACTGCTCTCAAATTGAGTTCCATTATCGGAGATGATTTTCTGTGGCACCCCAAACCTGCAGATGATTTTCTTTAGCACGAAATTGATCACCTTTTTTGAAGTAATAGTAGCTAGTGGTTCAGCTTCAGCCCATTTAGTGAAATAGTCAACTATCACTATCACATACTTCATACTTGATTTAGCTGTGGGCAATGCTCTGTTCAAGTCGATTCACCAGATTGCAAATGGCCAAGGACTGACCATTTGAGTCAATTCAGTGGGAGGCGCCCTCGGAATTTTTGCGAATCTTTGGCACCTATCACACTTCTTAACATAGGTCATTGCATCCAGGTTCACGTCAGTCCAAAAATTGCCATATCGCAGAATTTTCTTGGCCAGTGTTTGATCTCCAAAGTGACCTCCATAATCTCCCACATGTAATTCTGCCAAGATCACTTTTGATTCCTCCTTGGTGACACATCGCAGCAATGGCATGGAGAACCCTCATCTGTATAACCTCCCGTCCTGAATAAGGTATAAAGGAGCTTTGTGCAGTATCTTCCTCCTCTTTTTTCGGCTCCTCTAGGAGTGTTCCATTGAGGATATATTCCTTGATCGGAGTCATCCAAGGCACAGTCTCTTCAATTGTTTCCATGATCCAGTCAACATCTGCTTCTGCAATGGCGAGGGTTGAGAGGACTTCGATGGGAATTAAGCCTAGCAACTCTTCACCTGAGGAACTGGTGTACTTGGCAAGAGAATCTGCCTTTGAGTTTTCCTCTCTTGGAATATGAGATATAGTATAGTGATCAAGGTCATTAAGGAGTTCCAAAGCTTTGGTAAAATAACCAGGAAGGTTTCCAAGTTTGGTTTGAAATTCCTTTAGGACTTGACATACTACTAGCTGTGAGTCGCTAAGGATTTGCAAAGTTTTTATATTCAATTCTCTTGCCAATTTCAGACCTGCGATTAATGCTTTATATTCGGCCTCGTTGTTTGTTCATGGAAATTCCAATCTTAAAGTGTAGCATAAGTAATGACCTTCTGGAGTTTCTAGGACGATTCTGGCCCCTGAACAGTAATTGTTTCTAGATCCATCGATGTATAGCTTCCAAATAGTCACCGTCTCTGTTGCTCTTCCGTTTCCTCTCCCCTATCCATGAACTCGGTGACGAAATCTACAAAAGCCTTCCCATTAATAACTTTTCGAGGGTGGTAAGTAATATCATATTGACTGAGCTCTATGTTCCACTTTAATAACCTTCCCGAAGTTTCTGGGCGGAAGAGAATTTGCCTTAGCGGTTGATCAGTGAGAACCTTTATAGGATGGGACTGGAAATATGGTCTCAGCTTTTTCAAGGCGATGAGCAGACAATGCGAAAGTTTTTCCAATTTTGGATAGTTTAATTCTGCCCCAGCGAGCCATTTACTAATGTAATAAACTGGCCATTGGATCTTTGCATCCTCTCGAACTAATGCGGCGCTTAAAGCATGAGACGAGACAACCAAATATAGGAATAGCTCCTCCTCGTCTTTAGGTTTAGAAAGCATCGGTGGTGACTCCATGTGTTTGATTAAATCCTCAAAGGCTTTTTGGCATTCAGGAGTCCATTGGAATTCTTTCTTTTCTTTCTTCAGAGCATCAAAGAGAGGGATACACCGGTCCATTGCTTTAGAGATAAATCTGTTAAGCACAGATATTTTCCCATTTAAGCATTGAAGTTCCCTTTTTGTCCTTGGCGCACGCATTTCTCGTAGGGCTGTGACTTGAGACGAATTCGCTTCAATGCCCCTGGCATTGACCATGAATCCTAGAAACTTTCCTGATGCCACTCCAAATGAACAATTAAGAAGATTAAATTTCATTCCATATTTCCTGAGGATATGAAACATTTCTGCCAGGTTCTCAAGATGGTCCTCAGCTTTTTTTGACTTTACCAATATATAATCTACATAGACTTCCATTGTGTTTTCGATTTGAGCTTTGAACATAGAATTCACAAGGCTTTGGTATGTCGCTCCTGCATTTTTCAGTCCGAACGACATTACTTTATCGCAATACAAGCCCTTGTTTGTTATGAAGCTTGTGTTCTCTTCATCTAACTTATGCATCACGATTTGGTTGTATCCAGAGTATGCATCCATAAAAGATAACAATTCATGCCCCGCCATTGCATCAACAAGTTGATCGATTCTAAGTAATGGAAAGCTGTCTTTGGGGCATGCCTTGTGGAGATCCGAATAATCTATACATACTCTACACTTGCCGTTGGATTTTTTGACAAGAACAAGATTGGAAACCCAATCGGGATATGTAGATTCTCGTATGAAGTTATTTTTGAATAACCTATCTATTTCTTCCTTTAATGCCACAGATCTTTCAGGTCCTTGAATTCATCTTTTTGGCTTTACAAGAGTCAAACTGGGATTAATATTCAACTTATGAACAATTACATCAGGCGATATTCCGCACATGTCGGAGTGCGTCCATGCGAAAATATCTAAATTTTCTTTTAAAAACAAAATCAAATCTCTCTGCAGCTTTAAGCCCAGTTGTGATCCTATTTTTAAGACTCGGTCTAGATCTTTATCGTGCACTGAAATGGAAATTTTGGCCTCACCTGGTACTTCTCTTTCCTCCCCCACACTGGCCTTTCTTGGGTCGATCTCCTTTTGAACTTCACTATGCTTGCCAGTGTAAGGCCCCCTCTTTACTTGCTATAAAGGAAGGGAAGCGATGCAGAGCGGAGGCTCCACATCCTTCTTCACTTCTTTCTTTCTAGCTTCGACAAGTTCCGCCATGTAACATTCTCTCGCTGTCCGTTGGTCGCCTTTGATTACGCCGACTCCGTTTTCGGTAGGGAATTTCATCGTTAGACACCACAGAGCCATTGTTATTCTGAAGGCTATGAGGGTTGGTCTTCCAAGGAAGGCATTGTGTGCAAAAGGCTCATCGACTATGACGAAATCCTATTTCATGGCAACCTTCTTTTCTCCTTCTCCAAGTTCAACAAGCAAGTTAATGGTGCCAATTAGTTATGTAGGCTGACCTGTGAACCCATGAATCTTATTTTGGCAAGCCTTTACATCGTCCATCGAGGGTTCATCCTATTGAATGCGTTAATGAAAAGAACATTAATAGAGGCTCCACTATCAACCAAAACTCTTCTGACTATAGCCGGACCCAAACTGATGGTGATTACCATTTGATCTACCGTTGGTGTCAGTAATCCGTCTGAGTCCCTCTCCTTAAACACAATATCATCCCATGGAGTCTTTGGCATTTTTGCCGAGAAAGCTTCGCTCATGGTCATGAGTTATTCACCTTTAGAAAGGCTTTTCATCTCGCTTGCGTTCTTCACAAGGTTCCCTAACTTCTTCCGGCTGGATGAGGCCCTCCTGAAATGGTACTGATGATCAGCCTTTGGATAACATCAACTGGAGCATTCTCATTTTTCCTAGGCTGTCCCATAGATGTCCTTTGCCCTTGAGCGGTTTGAGCATTCTGCGGGTTCTTTGTGTATTGATGTAGCCTATTTTTCCTTATCAATTCTTCAATAAGATTTTTTAGATGTCTACACTCATTTGTATTGTGGCCCGGTTGGTTATGAAACCGGCAAAACCTTCCAGACTTCATTGCGGCATCACCGACCTTTGCTGGTTTTGGTGTCGGGTACTCTTCACTGTCTTTAGTTTCCATGAAGATGTTCTCTGCAGTATCGTTTAAAGGAGTTAAATATTAATTTTTGAAGAAACAAACTTTTTTATAAGCTCAGCTATCTTTCCCATCATGCCCCCTTTTCTGATCACTCGCATTCTTCTAACTAACTTCCGCATCATTACTTTTCTTTTCGGGTAATGTGCTACTTTCGGGAGCATCCAAAGCATAGGCTGGATCTTCATCTACGCCAATTTACTCTTCCGCTTTATCAAACAGTTCCTCGAGTGTACTTGGTTTCTTCTTTTTAATCCATCGTCCAAGTTTGGTCTTTTTATTTATGGCTCCTTTTAAAGCCATCAAGGCCAAACGCGGCTCATAGTTTCCAACCTCGACTGCAGCAATATTAAAGCAGGTGAGAAAAGCTCTGATGGGCTCCCTGGCCTTTGTTCAAGCTCGTTTAGCTCCATAACATCTCGCACTTTTGTAGCTTGAAGCCTGAATTTCTCTCTAAATAGTTTGGCTAAAGTGGCAAAATCATCCACAGATTTGGGTGGTAGTTTTGTGAACCACAACAACGCCACCCATTCAAGGTAAGTTGGAAAGTAAATGCACTTCAACTCATCCATGGCACGTGCTCCGTCCATATGTTGATCATATTTAAACAGGAACACATTGGGATCACTGGTTCTGTTGTAGGCTTGCAATGTCGGGGGCTTGAATTTACTCGGGTATGGTGCCATTTTTATCCTTTCCGCGAGTGGGGTTTTGGTGGGAGCAAATCCCCACTCCTTTTCATTATCCTGCTTCCTCTAGATCTTTTCCATAACTCTGCAAACCATTTTCGATATGCGCTCTTCTTCGTTGAGCTTGACCACGGGGCGGACGCCGTCATCTTTACCAGATATTTGGCTAAGAAAACGGTCACGGTTCAGATTCCGGGGCTCTGAGCCTCCCACTTGGGGAGGTGCCCCTTTGGTGGTTTCAAGCGCTTGTCGAGAAGTTGCTTTATCGGTTTGGTTGCGCGTAGGTGAGTTAGCTTCCTTACGTCGAGGATCTTTAGGATTTGTAACCTCTTGAATAGAATCTCCTCATTTTGGACTTGAAGAAGAGGAGCCTGCATTTTCCGTATGATTGGTTTGAACAGACTTAGCACGAGTGGCATTCATGGTAACTTTCGCCGTAGCGACTTGCATGGCGAACATGGACTCAAGTTTCTTCAGCATGGCATTGTTTGCAATGTCTATTTAGCTTGTTAAACTTGCGGCAACTTCATCCAACTCTCGTCTCGTTACGGCAGCTCCGGCCTTAGAACTTTCGCCAACATCAAATTGGTTGGTGAGGGGAGTATTCTTGTCATTGGTGGCGTCGTCAATTTCATCAATAGTTTTGCTAGCATTTTTCTTCGATGGTCTACCCATGGCTTCAGAAAGAGGCTCAAATTTAACAGAAAAATCCTTGGTAGAGATAGGCTTAGATTCTCAATGCGAGGCCTTCAACCTTGTGAGAGAGTATGAGGGAATGGAAGATCGAATCGGGCCCCACAGTGGCCACCAAATGTTAATCCCAAAATTGGAATCAACACCAAAGGTACTAAAAGTACTTCACAAAGTGCAAAAAATAGAAGAAGTAGAGCCACAAAATAGTAGAAATGCAAGTAAAGGACGCAATTTTTTATAGTGATCCGATCAAACTTGATCTACATCCACTTTGGAATCCATTCTCATTACTCTAACAACGGTTACAATGCATATAATCACTCCAATTACATTCATCATTAATCTCTCTACTTTCCTTTTTTAATCTACTAGAAATTCTTAGGAGGATTCGATGAAACTCTTCAAGTGAAGCAAACGGTAGGACAAATCTAAACTTTCTTACAAACTTTAGTGAATTTCCATGACTTCATAATAGATTCGGAGTTAGATCTTTAATTTGAGATGGTGGGAGATGATCAAATCACTTAGAAAAGTTTGAGAACTAAGTTGCGTAGCCCTTCAGGGTCATGAAATATCCTCCCCAATTAAAGTGGAGTTGATCCCCTGTTTATAGGAGTGAGGAATGTATGAAATATAGCCTTTAGGTTTTGGGTCGGCCTATTGGGTATTTACAAAAATGCCACTGCCAGTTGTCGCCAGTTGTTGCTGGCTAATTGCCAGCTTTCTTGTACTTGACCGATCCAGTTCCTACCCAACCGATCCAAATGCCATTTTGCTTTAACTTGGCCAACCCACCTCATCGTGGAGTGTACCGACTCGTTGACTTCAAACTGGACCGACCTACTGACTTTAACTGGACCGACCCGATGTCTTCAAACTGGACCGACCTGATGTTTCACAACCGTGTCGATCCGGTGTTTTATTACTAGGCCGACCCGCTCCTTTCGAATGGACCGACCTGGTGCTGGATGAATCAGACCGATCCATTGCCTTTAACTGTGCCGACCCGTTCCTTCATGACTATACCAACCCATTGCTTCACGATTAGACCGACCCGTTCATCTGTGACTAAACCTACGCACTGTTTTAGTATAGACCGACCCATCTTTTACCAACTAGATATGTTTGTGCATATGTGTTTTTAAGGGATAACAGATCAAAAACGGACCTCTATGGCAACATTAGGGAAACACGACATTTTATCCCGTTTTGTAATGGACGCGGCCGTTGACAAAACGGAGAATTTTTTTCCCCCGAATAGCCCCTAACTACCTTTGAACTCCTATCATGAGAAATCTGATTGGTTGCATGAATTATCCTGGAACGTTGTCTTTCCTTGGTCAGTTAGGCCCCGTTCGCAGACAACTCTAGGGACGTTACCGTTGTGTTCGTGTCTGCCGCGTCGGACGCGTGCAACATCCACAACCATCCAGAATGCACGCTTGTGAACGTTAGAATTTGGACCTTTGGCGTTCGACACGTCAGATACGATATATGGGAGGATACGATATGTATAGGGGCCGACAGTTCCAACTTTGCCCCTTCTTATACCCCTCCTTCTTGTGCACATTTACTTGGTTTATCTGACTTATGGCTATCCTTCTAATTAATTCATTAAGCATAAATCTCATATCCTCATCCACTACATTATTCATATCTATTCACCCCATTAAATTATTGAACAATCCTTTCAAAAATCTTGGATGTTACATATAAAACATTCATCGTTTCTGTGGTTTTTTCTCCATATATTTATCTTTTTACTCCTTTTTTCCTGATCACATGACTACTATGTATACATGGTTTTAAATCTTGTCTATCTTGCCAGAGATTTCATTTGGGACCCTATTCTCATAGTTAAATAAGAATGAACATCAAATCTTGTTCATATCTTCTTCGACACTCGTTATATCCGAAATGTTTAAATTTTACCTGAAATGGGTATTGCAGTCACTTGAGAACTGATTCCATCTGTTCATTGATCCTTTTTGCTAGTTCTTAAATGCTAAACATAGATTATCATTGATTTACATGCTTTTTTTGTAAAACATGTATAAATTTGATGATATACTAATGTATGTTAATGGCATGCAATTGTAATCTTATTATTATTATTATTATTATTATTATTATTTTATGAAGGTAGTATGTTATTTAGTGGTATTAACAAACATATAACTTGCACTTTTTTGTGTTTGCATGTTTAACGTTCATTACAGAGATGATCAATAATGATAAACAATTTAATAATTGAGAATAATGCACATGCTTGAAATTAAAAAGATATATGTGTTGATTTGATGGTATTGGTTTCAGTTACACTAACTG
This sequence comes from Allium sativum, assembly GCA_030737875.1. Classification (NCBI taxonomy): domain Eukaryota; kingdom Viridiplantae; phylum Streptophyta; class Magnoliopsida; order Asparagales; family Amaryllidaceae; genus Allium; species Allium sativum. Next base: position 309,871,738 of record CM060915.1, on the reverse strand, counting down.
AAAAGATAACGTGATAACATTTCTCAAACCTTGAACTAAGAGCATGAACGTGTGAATAGATGTGCCGGTATATGTTAGTATCTAGCACTGAGGGACTCTTAAACTCTAGACTGGCGTCATGTCAAAATAATATGACAACTTTGAAGACAACAAAACATCCATGATGGACCTATGTGGTAGTATACCTGGACTATTTAGCCCATGTCCCTTTTTTGTCTTTAAAAAGATAGAATATGCTTATATGTAAACCAGACTTCGTATAAAGCGTTTTGTCAAGTAAACATGCAAATTACCAATAGTAAGACATAATAGCACATTGTAGTCTTAATTTCTCCCATCATCGTGTATGGACGTTATATGTCATCTAACTGGTTTTCGTATATAGCGTAGCATTTTTTTCAATGGATAAAAAACAAAGTTGAAGTGGGTTTTATACATAATTATTAATTCATTGTACTACACGTATTTGTGGTTATTTTTTAATGAAATGCTCTTGAATAAAAGAAAGACATATTATCATTTTTTTGGTAAGTAATCTATTCATTTTGCACATATGTAAGGCAATCTACATCAAAAATATGATGTGTCTTGAATGGTAGACTCACCGAAGTATGATATGCCTTGAATGGTATCAAATTTAAACAATCATTTTGCATTTCTAGTTAATGTTTTCTTGATTTGTACAAGGTATCGTGTTTTACATAACAACTAGCAAGTTGACATTTCGATGCATTTTTACAAACTTTGCGAGGTGTTTCGAAGTGAGCACATATTATCAAATAAAGACTAAAATTTCACGCATGTGCTAAATTTATATAGAATTTTTTTCTTTAAAAAAATTAAACAAATGGAACAATCAATTTTCATAAGAACAAAGACAATGTTTTGAACTTGGATATTGATTTGTTTTTTATTTTCTTACTGTTTAACTATAAAAGAGGCTGGTCATATTAAAATATCCATTATGTAGATTGTCAATATTATATTAGTTGTTGTTAGGTGTGACTTGTATGAGAGGGGTGCGAGGATTGGATTTGCAATTAGTCCTACATCGCGTGATATCTTAAAGTAGATAGGTATATATATATGTGTATATATACATATATATATGAGATTAGTGACATGTAACAACAAGGAATTCCTTTTGTTACGATCAAATTGTGTCATTAACATATGTGTACTCTAGAGGGATGTAGGGATATCCAATCATGATGCTGGCACCATATGGGATTCGTTCAGTGGTTTTTAGCGTCTTTACGCTGAACGATGTGTGCGCACGTGAAGACGCTAAGAGGAGTGCTAAAAATTTCAACATGATATTAGAGTCGATGATTCGAGGTGATCAATATATGATGCAACATTGACCTAAATGTGCTACAATATGTAACTTAAGCTCCAAATTCTCACTAAGGTGGAGTTATATGTTAGATCGTTGTCCGTCTCAATTGTAGAAAAGAGAACTCTTCGTAGAAACAGCTGGTGAAACTACTTATTGGTGATAGCGATTTAAGCCGAACAACTGGTGGTGTTAACGACATTTCCAATTATTTGAGGACTCTTTATTAGTTTAAATTTAGTTGAGAAATGCTCACCAAGGTAGAGATCTATTAGGTGTGGCTCGCATTGTGTAAGAATTGGTGCGATGATTGGAATTGCAATTAGCCCCGCATTGCAGGACATCTTAAATAAGATGAGTGTATATATATATATATGATAGTGGTGACATGTAATAACAAAAGATTCCTTTTGTTACAATCAAATGCTGCAATGAACATATGTGTACCCCATGGGATGTAGGGATACCAATCATGACGTTGGCACTATATGTGCTTTGTTTAGTTGTTTTCAGTGCCTTTATGCTGAATGAAGTGCGTGCATGTGAAGATGCCAAAGGGGTGCCGAAAAATTTCAATAACTGTAGGGATCACAACATCTATTATTGATATATAGGATGACTCTTGAGGGTGATCAACCCAAAAAGCCAAGGTTTGTAACTTATATTCTGTAGAAATAACATGGCAGGAAACTGATAACATTGAAATTGTTTGTCTAGATTAGGATATTACTTGTGAAACCAGAGATAGTTGGTAAGTACTTGCGTTAGTTTCGCCAATGTCAAACATTCAAATGATATTTACCATGCTGATACCATCGATGTCGATAGAGTTAACTTACAATAATACCAAAAAATTGAGTACCAGTTGTTTCTATATAGTTGTTTTTATTATCAAATGGTAAAAAAACACTCCTACAGTACAAACATTTTCAATGGACATCCTATTATCTTATGACCTTTTCATCAGTTCAAACTTTAAATCAAATGTTTATTGTTAATGCTAGTCGTGGTTTCACACATTTGTAGACTTTAGAAGATATGTTGCCTCCTACAAGTCAAGCCATGTTTAAATAGCCACCCTCGCACCTTCATCGGTGCTGCTCTCCTTCCTTGGTGCAAGAAGATCCGAACCCATCTAACACCATACTCCAAAACCATAACATAACCAACACGATGTGCCTGACCCTTGCCAACATCTTACCTCCTACCAGTACCCGACCTCTTCTCCCTTTTCAGTTTGGACTGCTCATGTACATGCTGCCACACGCATGTCACACTCATCTCACATACACATTGTGTTGTTGCTTCCTTATATGCATCCCTGTCTTTTCTTTTTTCATGCTTACATGCACTTTTATGTAATTATGACTACAACGTATGTAAAATCCATTGTGAAATGTTTCAGCTAACTATAAAAAAAATCAAATGTTCTTGTCTAATGCAATGGATTTTTTCTTTTATACTTTTTTTTTTGCCTTATCTTCATTTGTGAATTTGTTTTGTCTTCCTTAAAGCAAGCTTCAAATTTCTGTATATGCATTTCTATTATTATATTAAAAAATTATATCATATTCCATAAGTGTAATTACAAGTTTTTATACTTTTTATATTTATGTTTACGAATTTGTAAGAGGATTATAGTGTAGATGCAAGAATAAATAACAATTTTGATATCATTGTAGGTGACGATAGTGGTTTCTAATGTTGAAAATAGACCTTAATTTGTTGCATTCTATTAGACCAAAAAATGGCACTAACAGCCAAAAAGTTGTGTTTTGTGCATGAAAATGAAGAAATGCTGAAAAAGCAAGAAACAACGAGACCATAGGATTTTTATAGTGGTTCAGCGTTAATGAGCCTACATCCACTTCATAGTTCATAGTTCCTTGATTCATTCGGAAATTACAGTTACAATGAATATAATCCTCATACACTCAATTTACAATGGATAATGCTCTTTGACTTCACTGATTTGATCGAAGAAAACAGTGGTTATTAGCTATTGAATAATGGTCATGGTGTTTGAAAGCCATAGAAGTGCCAAAGGACATTCAAAATGCCTTCAAATGGTGTATTTATAGCCATCGGCGGATTTCGGGTCAGATGCCACATGGTGGGCATCCCTCTAATCTCGTAATGAAGTGGAAAACGTGGAGAAATCCTCTCCTGATCATGCCATGCCAAGTGTAACTCAATCCAAGTTGACAAGAGTAGAAATAACCTTAAGAATAGGTCTTCATCTACGTGCAAAAATCAACATAGGCGGGTCGGGTTTCGACCCGAACAATGAGTTGCCAACGCTCCATTTGCCAAACAGTTTCGTTACATGCCATCGAGTCGGGTTCCGATAGTTTCGACCCGCTTCGCTTGACCCGACCCTCTCAGCTCTTGAGGCATACTTGCCTTAGTTTGGTCGTATCCAAATGCCAAGATCCAACCCGAATCTTCATACATGCAAATGCTGAGTTTTCCAATGCTTCATCACTGCATCCAAGCAAATATCGATCACTGCTAGTTCATATTCAAGTCCCGAGTAGCCTTCTTGATAAAATACTTGGGCTTTGGGTAGCCTAGTCACAAAGCAGGCTAACATTTTACCCCCTAAAGTACATCTTATCGTAGATGGGACGTGCTTTGAACAAGTCTAGTTGAACCTTTCTAGAACGTCATCCATCCTCGAGAAGGCTTTATCGAATTGTCGTGTCCTCTTAATTAGTTCTGATATTTCGACACTTCGTTGTATAGACGACTTGTCATATATCACACCTATGGCCGAAGTAGTCGAGATGATCAAGTAATCGTTTAAACCTTATCGAATCAATAGTTCAAAGACTTTCTCCATAAGTCATGTAGGATCGCTAGCTCCCGTGCGTGTGATCATGCATACATTGGTCTTTGCCAAACAACGTCGTCTTCCCACGCAAATTAAGCGTATTAATCAGAACTTCTCTTGCATATGAGTCAATGCATGGTGAAGTTATTCAAGTCATGGGGTAGTATAAGAATCTTCGGGCTTTGGGCTAGCATCTGGACCGTTGGGATAGAGCACATCAAAATTGGCATATGAATATGTCATTTGTACTCGACTTTGGGCTGTCCCGACATCAGGATATTAGTCCAGGACTCAATGATCGCATCGAATCGTAACAATAAGGAATCCAAAAGCCACGATCACTCCGAACTATATCAGTAGGAAATCAGAAATCCATGGTCGCATCAGACCATATTAAAAGAAATCCGCGACTACCCTGGATCGTTTCATAGTCCCGTGATCACATACGCGTTAGTACGAGGTGCTGTTGAAAACATGCAAGCCAATGTATGACGTAAGGCAGTAGAGGAGTTTATCACACTTTCCATTCCGTGTAGTTGCGAATTAAGTCTTCGAAGTCATGGTTGACCCGTCAGCCGACTCGCTGGAATGGGTAGGATGAATCATGTCACATTCCAAAGATATAATGTATATGTTCTGAATCACGCATCAAGTCAGGGTCATGTTCAAATTCAGTCCGTGAGTTGAAGTTCGTGCTCCCAGCGTCAATGGAGGACAAGTGAAGTCAGTGCATATACCCTCAGCATCGATGGGGGCTGGGCCAAGTCAATCAGACATCCGGTCTTCTAGCCTTTATACCTTCCATTGTTGTATCGGGTTAGAGCCGCAGGTTCATCTATCTTAGTTGACCCAAGTCTTTCTGTACTCTTTCTCAAGCTAGCAAGAGTTGGAGTTGTATATGCGAATGGTCGAATCACATTCATTTTGGTGTTGTCCCTTCACTTTGATCAAAAAATGAGGATTGCCTCATCGTGCGTCAGCGTATTTAGCTACTCTCATCGGATCATGTTAATGGTATTTTCCATCAACACCCAGGATGAGTTATATGGAACATGTAATCAAACAGATTGGTACGATCACGATCTAAGGTCACCGAAGGATAATATGAAGTCAGTATGCCTTAGCTAATTCAACCATTTCCACAAAGAAAGATTCATATAATTTGGTACCACTGGAGCTTTGCGTAATCAGTTATCCCTTAGATCGTAAGCAAGATGATATATGTAACACTAGCTATAGTAGAGTCCATCTCTTATATAGTAGAGTCCATCTCTTACTAACACTGAGGCCTCAACCCCACACCTATACAGTGGCTAAGTTAGGGACAATATCTTGCATGAACGGAGGTTCGGGTTGTTACAGTGGTATCAGAGCCAATACCCAGCCGTAATTGTAGCTCCTGTGTGGACTACAACGCCTGGGTGAGGTGTTTCTGAGCCAACGGGGATGTCGGGCTCTGTAGAAGGGGAGAATGTAACACCCCTAAGCCCTACATCGTGGAAGCTTGTGTGAAGTGGTTAGTTATATAGTAGAGTCCATCTCTTACTAACGCCAAGGCCTTTTGAGAAACAAAACCCACACCTATATGGTGGCTAAGTTTAGGACAATATCTTGCGCGAACGGAGGTGTGGGCTGTTACAATATACATTGTGATAAGAAGAAAACAAGCTAATGTTTCCCGATACTCAAATGATAAGGATATTTCAACACTTATTGACTTAAACGATCCTTTTGCATCAAATCAGCCTGGAGGAGCATTGATTGCATCAGTGATCAAGCTATAAGTTTGCAATTAACCTATACTCTGAAATTGAGCTGCATTAGGCTCAGTATGAAAGGGTTGATTCACATTACCAACCCTTAAGACAAAGAAAGGAAGATCTCGTGTTTCCACAAAACCTCTTCCCTTTGTAAGGGTTTCGCGATCAATCATTCTATATGAAAAGGTTACTGTTAATTCCCTGTTCAATCATAAACGACACAATATGATTATCAAATCACGAAAATGTTTAAGCCTTCAATTTCTTCATTCATAAATTGTGGATATATTACAAGATTTGTAGAAATTTCCAATCCGATTCAGAACATAGGATTTGTTCTCTTCAAGAAGAGAGAATGAGATTGAAAAGAGAACCAGATGAGAAAAATGAAAAAATCGTCCCCCCACTACTGGCTCTTGGGGTCCTAATTATAGGGAAATAAGGGCCTCTTCTGCTGTTAGGCTATTGGGCCTGCACGGGCCTTTGTCGGCCGCTTTCCCTTGGTCTCAGACCTTTTTCTTCCGGTTGTCTTTGTGGTGCCAATTATAGTCTTAAATAGTAAGGGTCTTGGTCAATTGGGGCTCCTTTGAGATTGATATGGGCTTGTCGATGTGGTGGCTTTCGGATGGCATTTGAACTTCCAGAAGCAACTCCCGGGTGTAGGCTTTCGGATGTAAGCTTCTGGATGTAGGCTTACGGCTTTCTCGTGAATACTTAGAGGAGCTTGTCCTCATGATATATGTAGACGGATGCTGGTTCGAAACCGTTGTTTGTCTCTGTATTTGGTAGATTAGTACGAATGGCTTGTATCTCCGCTAGTGTTCCGGTTAGCCTTCCGATAGAGCTTTTGGGATAGTCTAGTTGTTGGGAAGGTGGCTCCCGGTGATGTTTCTGCTGTCTATCAATGTATCCTTTCGTTATTTATGCAGTTGATGTTTCAGAAGCTGGTTCTGGATAATCATTATGCATCTGTAGCTTAGTTTCCTTGATGTCTTTGCCTGCTGACGTATGGGTATCAAGTAGATTAATATCGATAACCCTTCCGGGTTTCCATTGGTGGAGCTCTTGCCTCTTTCTTTCTTAACTTCTAATTTAGGTGACCTTTCGCCATAAATCCTTATTGTGGGATTGACCTTGTCGGATGGATCCTGTCGAATAAACCCTACCGGTACTCTATAATTTTTTTGAGTTCCTTTCTCCCTGAAAGGTGTCGGCTTATGCTGCTCTCTGGTCGTTCTTCCCTGTTTTCGGTTCTTTCCTTTCATTTATCTTTTTGCTTCCAGGAGGTTATTCTGTACTTATATTCCTCCGATACCCCTTCACTATGAGCCTACGTTAAGGGTAAATTTTAGTTGTAACTTTGCCCCCAGTGAAGGGGTGTTTTCGGCTTTCCAAGTCAAACTTTTCTTTCCAGATTTTTTTATTCATCTACGAGTTGTTTCTCAACACTGGTCTTTAAAGATTAAGAGCCCACATTTTACTTGGATAGTAATTTTAATCCAACTTTTACTTGGATAACCTGATGATTGAAGACCAGGGATTCTCTTCCGGTAATTATGGTGCCCTGAATCAGCCTAAATTTGGGTATTAATATCGAAAGAAGACTGGAAGCCCTTTCTGATATTTGTGAAGAGCCGAATCAACCTAGACTCGGGTATTTAAAGATTAAGGACTGGAAACTCCTTTCGGCATTTGTGAAGAGCCGAATCAACCCAGATTCGGGTATTAATGTAGATAAAAGACCGGAAACCCCTTCCGGCATTTGTGAAGAGCCGAATCAACCCAGATTCGGGTATTAGAAGATTAAGGACCAGAAACTCCTTCCGACGTTTGTGAAGAGCCGAATCAACCCAGATTTGGGTATTAATATAGATAAAAGACCAGAAACCCCTTCCGGAATTTGTGTAGAGCCGAATCAACCCAGATTCGGGTATTAAAAGATTGAGGATCGGAAACTCCTTCCGCCATCTGTGAAGAGCCGAATCAACACTGATTCAGGTATTAAAAGATTAATGACCGGAAACTCCTTCCAGCATTTGTGAAGAGCCAATCAACCCAGATTCGGGTATTAAAAGATTGATGATTGGAAACTCCTTCTGGCATTTGTGAAGAGCCTAATCAACCCAGATTCGGGTAGTAATATAGATAAAAGACCGGAAACCCCTTCCGGCATTTGATTTGTGAAGTAGAGGTTATACATGCTTCTTGAGCCACCCTCGGGGATTATGATGTCAAAGCAGAGGATGTACATGCTTTGTTGGCCACTCTCTGGGCTTGTGCGTTTGGTGCGCTTGGCTAGCTTATCCACATACAGGCCCCAAGGACTTACCCGACCTCCCTCCAGGAGGCGCCTTATCCTGACCACCGTAGGTGATGGTAAGGTCTTAGAAACTTAGACAAGGCCATCGTAGGCATAGAACTAAGGTTTACTCTTTTGACGCTCTATACTGACCATTGTAGGTACTAATAGAGGCTTACATGCCACCCCCTCGGAGGGGTGCCCTATCCTGACCATCGTAGGTGATTATAGGGGCTTGCGTTCCCTTCTGTGGGTAACGCGGGACATAAGCAGAGGTAGGATGTGCTCTTCTGCGAGAAGAGGTAGAACATGCTTAGTTCTAGCAGAGGCAGAGATTACTCTTCTACGAGCAGAGGCAAGGCATTCTAATTTTAGATGCAACGCCACGACCTTTTCTGTTGTGAAACGGAGGCTTACGCTTTTGATGTTTTAACCTAGCCCTCTCTGATTTGGGCATGGAGAAAGACCAACACACCATCCCCCTTCGGGGGATGCCTCGTCCTAACCAATTTTGGTGATGACTAGGGATTGGATCCTTTTTTTATCTTGACCCCTTTTGGGTTTCTTTTAAGCTATCAAAATGGTTTCCGTGCCCTTAGTTAAGTGATCACCTTTGGATGAAAGTCATTTTTCTTCATTTCTTCATCATTGAGAAGTATGGTCTTAAATGTTCGGAGTTCCATGTCCTCAGGATAGGATCCCCACTGGGTCTGCATAGTCGATATGTTCCGGGTATAACTTCTTGATGGATGACCGAGGGTCCTTTCCAATTTGGGCCGAGAGGGCCATCTGCTGGGTTCTTTGTGTTAGCCATGACTCTTCGTAAAACTAATTCTCCTTTTGCGAAGGTTCTAGTCTTGACTTTTGTGTTGTATTATTTCGTAATCCTCCTTTGATATTCAGCTGTCCTGATTGCAGCCTCATTCCTTAATCTTTGTAATAAGTCTAGGGACTCCTTCCTTAACTCTTGATTGGGATCAAATGCATAAGCTATCCTTCTATGCGATGGGATTACGACCTCAACCGGAAGCATAACCTCGCATCTGTATGTTAAGGAAAAAGGGGTGTGGCCCATTGCTGTTTTGGCAGAGGTTCTATATGCCCATAGCACTAAAGGAAACTCTTCGGCCCAATTCCTTTTGGCTTGGTTTAGGCGTTTCTTAAGAATTTCCTTTATGGTTTTGTTGGCAGCTGCTACAACTCTGTTAGCCTTTGTGTGTGCCACTGAGGAAAAACATTTAACAATTCCATTTTTCTCACAAATCCACGTGAATTCTTCGCTCTCGAATTGTGTTCCATTAACTGATATGACATTGCGAGGGATTCCAAAGTGGGTCACAATATTCTTTACTTCGAATCTTAACACATTTTTAGATGTGATTATCAGAAGGGATTCCGCTTCCACCCATTTGGTAAAGTAGTCAATGGATACTATGACATATTTAGCTCCTCCTTTAGAGATTGGTAAGGGTCTGATTAATCTATCCCCCATACGTCGAAAGGCCAGGGGCTCGAGATAGTAGTTAGCTCGCTAGGAGGGAGCCGAGGCACCCTAGAGTACCTTTGACAACTTTCGCATTTTTTGACATACTCAACTGCTTGATTAATCATATGTGGTCAATAATAACCCTGTCGCATGACCCTCTTGGCCAACTTAATTCCACTGGAATGGTCTCCACACCATCCTTCATGAGCTTCTTTCAACAGGTTAAGCCTATTTTCGGGATTACACATCTTAAGTAAGGAAGCGAATGCCCCTTTTTATAGAGTATATTATCAGTAATCATAAATGTAGGAGCTTGGTGTTCTATCCTTCTCGCGTCTTGCTTACTAAGGGGCAAGGTTCCATTCTGGAGGTAGTCCATTATGGGAGTCATCCACGTGTTTCCATGGTGGTTGTTTGTTTCTATTAAGGGAGTTTTCCCATTGGAGTTTCTCTCTTTGTTTCCTTCGTCTCCCCTTCTTAAGGCTTGGGATCTTGTTAGAGCCAATAATTCTTTCTCCATTTCCAATTATTCATGCTCGATACTATGCTTTTCCTGATAACCCATGGGAATTACTCGAGTTTTAGGGCCCCCCCCGGGAACTGGCTACTTTGGCTAGTGAATCCGCTTGAGTATTCTCCCCACGTGGTATCTGATGGACTGAGAAATCCTCAAACCGGGAAAGCATCTTTAATACCCTTTTCACATATAGGATTAGCCTTGCATCCTTGGTTTGATAGGTTTACTTTATCTGGTTCACCATTAGTTGTGAATCACTAAAGATTTCTATCTGAGGTATCTTCAACTGTAGTGTCAAATTTAGATCAGCTATCATTGACTCATACTCGGCTACTTTGTTAGTCGTCGGGAACCCTAACTTCATGGCATAGTGCAAGCGGTGTCCGTCAGGGGTAATTATAATGTAACCCGCCCTCCGCCCCCTGTTCGTTAAAAGCTCCATCTACTAAAAGTTGCCATTTGGCCTTTAAGTCATTCTCTTTAACTGATTGTTCTAAAATGAAGCTTGTGCACTATGAAGTCTGCGAGGGCTTGTCCTTTAATTGCCGCTCGAGGATCGAATTCTGTTTATTCCGAAATTAGAATGAACACCAAAGGTGCAAAAATTGCACTTCACTAATCAGTATGAAGGGAGGCCACAATCACACCAAAAGTAAAAAGACACAAATTTTATAGTGGTTCAACTTTAGGAAAGGTCTACATCCACTTTAATAGCAATTTCCATTATCAATTCAAAGGTTACAAGTTGAGGATCACACAAGGGTACATTCATATTGCTCATTACACAATAGCTTCACTCAAATCTACACAAATTAGCGGTGAAGTAGATGAATTCCATAATATGCAGGGAGAATGATGGAGAATCTTCAATTTCTAGGATGCTTGATCACTTGTGGTTGATTCCATGATGAACTTCATGTTTGATCTTCAATTGAAGATGTTTGGAGAGATAGAAATCACTTAAGAATGCTCAAGAAATATTTGGACAGCCCTTCGGGGTCATAAAATTCAGTCTCCCCCAATGAAGGAATAAGGGGGGGGGGGTATTTATAGGTGAGATTCCGGCCATGTGGCAGTTCTGTAATTATCTCGAACTTGCCTTAAACCGTCGAGCGATCTAAACTCATTTAGCAAATGCGGAACGGGCAAAATAAGGCGGAGCGATCCAAAGTCTTCTTATTGGATGGCGGCGCGGGCTAAGGCAATGCAGAGCGACCTAGGACAAGGCAGCACGACTTAAGATCTTCCCAAACTATGGCGGTGCGGGCTAAAGCCATTGTATGGATCAGCGATACGACCCATAGCTTGGCGGGATGGGCTAAAGAGACCCGGCTTGCAGCAAGGCTCGAGCGGGTCAAATAGTTGGCGAGCCAAGGAAATAACGAGCTGAAACACTTGAGTGTTAAGGACCTTTAACGGGCTAAGAGAAAGACAATCCAAAGAACTCTCGCGGGCTAAGGAACTTGGCGGATTATCTCTGTATGTCTGCAGCAACCTAGAGTACCATAATAGCTTAAGGTTACAGAACGTCCCAAAGCTCTATAACGGCCTAAAGCTCGAACGAACTAAGGCTTAAATCAACCTTTATGTTTTACAACCCAAATATATACGATCTAACATTATGAGAATGACCTAATTATACTTCGTATTCCTAAGACATATTTTATTAGTTAACATTTGCCCCTCAAAGTTTGTATCTACTGAAAATAGTACAGGCTTCGACTTAGATAATTTTGGTATGTATTAAGTCGTCTCTTCTCATGTTCAATGTTAGATCATATTAAGCTTCAAATTGGTTTGGGCTTTTAGATCGTTTAAAATTAAAGGTCGTCCTTGACCCCTAAGCCGCACATACTTTCAAGTCTTGCTTCTTAAGCTTAGGTCGCTACGAGCTTGTGGGTCGCTTATGGGCTTCAGGCTCGAGCCAGGCCCGTTAAACCCATTATATACTCAGTTAGGCCTTCATTTTCTTTTATTCATCCTTTGAGCTAGAAGATTCGTTATTGGTGGCCATTTGAATCCGATTCAAACTCCAGTCGACAGCTCAAACATTGATCAAGCTTCGGTCAGCTTCTGACCATCGATTCCCCTTACTATATCACTATCGCTGAATTGATTCGAACCAAACTACTCTCCCAAATCGAACCGATTCAATTCATTTTTGAGATTAATTCAATCGAACTCGAGATTTACTGTTGCTATCGACTCATCAGCGGATTAACACAAATAGCTCTACTTCGATTCAGGTTCATCTTACAATTCTTAGACTCGAGGATTCGATTCCTGTTTATTTGTGGTAATTCTGAATTGAATATGATGCTATTGGGATTTGTAACTTTGTAAAGTCTTGTACCTTGAACATGTATTTGATGATGTTGCTGGGATGATTGTTGATTGTACTAGAATTTTTAAAGGGTGCGTTTTTTAGAGGTCCCTATTAAGTTTCAAAATATAAAAAAAACCCGGTCATAAACTTATTGTAAATTAGGTCCCTATTTTCTGAAAAGTCATCAAAAAAATATGAAAAAAATATAAAAAAATCACGATAATTCGTATTTAAATTAAACATGTACTCGCCCAAAAATTCAAATCATAATAAAATCAAAACATGCATCAAAATCAAAAAAATACAGAAAACAACGAAAAATGCAGTAATTTGCATCAAATCATGCACATATTTGGAATACTTGCATTCATCTGTGCAAGTATTTCTCTGTTATATTTTTACATGCAATACTTGCATACATGTGTGCAAGTATTTAAAATAGTTGCATACATGTATGCAAGTTTCTGCACATATTTTATTTTCACATGTAAATACTTGCATACATGTGTGCAAGTATTTCAAATAGTTGCACACATGTATGCAGGTTTCTGCATGCATTTTCAACTAAAACAGCTTCAGAAATACTTGCATACATGTATGCAACTATTGGCAAAAGTTGCATACATGTATGCAACTATTTGCAAGTTTTTAAATTCACAATACATCCCTGTAATTAATGTTTTCTCTGTAAACCCGCCCCCTATTTTAGCTGCCGCCTGGAATCTTCCGCCTGCCACTTTCCATACCTCCGCCTCTTTCGTTTTCTGTCCAAATTTTCAAGCGCTATCACTTAAAAAAAAAAAAAAAAAAAATTCTAAAATCTATAAATATTCTCGGAAGTCCACAGAAATTTAAAAAAAAAAGTTGCATAAATGTATGCAACTTTTACGAATAGTTGCATACATTTATGCAACTATTCGAATACACATGCATATACTTATGCACGCCTGTTTGAAAAATTGCATACATGTATGCAGTTTTTCTATATAACTGCATACATGTGTGCATATATGTCAAAATACATGCAAACGTGAATAAGTTGCACGTAGGTATGCAGTTTTTAAACAAATGCATCAGCAGATGCATGTTTCAACAATATGTGCATACATGTATGCATTTATACTGCAGTTTTTACGCAGATTTGAAATAAATGCATACATGTATGCAACTAATCGATTTATATGCATGTTTTGATGCAATTTACTGAATTTCGTTGATTTTCTGTATTTCATGATTTCGACGTTGTTTTCAATGTTTTTTTGATCTGATTTTTTTCACGATTAATTGTTTTAATTAAATACGAATTTACATGGTTTTTTAATATTTTTTTTATATTTTTTTATATGTTTTTGAAAAATAGGGACTAAATTTACAATAAGTTTATGACCGGATGTGAGCCTAATTAAGTTTCGTTTTAGGGATGTGTGCCTAATATTCACATTTTTAAAATGGTCTCTGCACTTGAATGAATACCTTATTTTACTGCTGAATGTTCTATGTAGTTTCATTTTTGCATGCTGTGAGCTTTAAGACATCATAGAAAACACCATTATTAGGTCGCTACAATGATCATATGTTTTAGATCGTGAATCGACTGTGAGTTAGGTTCTAGGCCGTTATCACGAGTTAATACTTAGATCGCCAGGGCGAGCTAAGTCTTAGGTGGTTACTATGAGCAAAAATCCCTAATTATTACCAATCGATCCAAGGCCTTAAGAAATCAAAGCGGCCTAAAATCCCCACTTATTAGAATCATACATTTATCAAAATTCAGGCCTTAAATTATTTTAGCCCGCAAGAAGTTCTTATGCTGCTTAAAATATAGATACTAGGCCGTTGTGGCAACTTTGTCTTTTGGGTCGTTATATTTAACCTAGGCCTTAGACCGTGAAACAGTTAGGGGTTTTAGCAAACCCAAATCTTGATAAGCTATATCCTAGATCATCATTCCAGACTTATGCTTTAGTTCGTCAGAGTGGATTTAGTTTAGGTTGTTATGATGAACCAAAAATTTAGGTTGTCAGAGCGATCCACGTTTTAGTTTGCTATCACAACTTAACACCTCAAGTCATCGAGATGACCCAATTGTTTTGAGCAGTTACAACGAACCAAGTTCTTGGTTTTACTTGGATGATTCAAACAGTCAGGTCACAAACTCTATTCCTTAGACCGTGGAATGACTTAGGCTTAGAACGACCTAATCCTTAGTACATCATGGACGACCCAAGCTTTTAGCACTTGGGTCTAAACCTCTAATCTTTGTAATGCATGATTTTGAACTTGTTTTCCATCTATGATCCACTTATAAACAATATCCTTTTTGTAAAATGACCACTAGGCAGAAAACACGTGCTTATACTGAAGGAACATCATCTACTCCAGCTGATACTTCTACGGCAGTTGCAGCCCCTCAACCTTTTCCAAATCCTATTCTGCTTAGTAGCCCGCCGACAGAAAGACATGCTACCATGCTTGATAAGGAACATTTTAAACAGTTATGTAGTCATTTTGGGATCCCTATCACAGGTGCACTTTCGCCAGATACAGTTGTATTCGTAGATCAACCCCCAGCAGGGTATGAAACTGTGAATCGCTATATGATAGTAGGCGGTGTTATTCCACCCTTCAATCCTTTCATAGAAACAATCCTAAACCATTTAGCCATTGCTTCTTTTCAACTCCACCCGAATGGATATACCATTTTCATGGGACTTTACATCCTTTTTATGCAAGTTAAGGAGCGTGAACCGACTTCTCTAGAGATTTGCTATCTTTTCTCATTTAAGAAGAGGAAAGATACCTCATATATTGTGCATGTTGAGGGTACAAGGAATTACAGACATAACATTTCAACCAGTAAGTGCTTCGGGGTATTTAACTCAAATTTTCTTCATTCGTTGTCCTGAAACCTTTCGCGGGAATTGGACAGAAGGAGGTAAACACATTCTGTGGGTATTTTTAATTCTCTTTACCTAAATAACAATCCCTTTTTACTTTTCCCTTTAACTTCAGTTGTCCCAGCTCCAATTAAGGATAAAAATGCATCTGCCCCACTCAAGGCCGTTTTTGAAACCTTGAAAGCGGTCGATGAGGCTAGGAAATGTAGGAAAATTTTATCCACCGAAGTGACTCTCCATCAATATGAATTACTCCACCCTTTGAGGAATTTTCCCTCTAAAGGAGTGCCTTCAACTCCTAATCTAATTCCGCAGAACCGGACACCGGTACTTCCGATGACGGTAATGATACCCAGGACCAAATTATCAATCAAGACCCAACTAGTGATCATGCTTTAAAAAAGTGTTCGGGGCCAGCTAGAGGTAGAATATTTCCACCGACAATGACTTCGAATAAGAATGAAACTTTTAACAATTGTGAAGGCAAGGGTCTTATGACATCAACTAAAATGGTTGAGGAAGAAAATGTTTCTCTGGATTCTGAATCTGAGATGGAATCTGAGCATACTAATAGCAAAGATAACATTTTAGATTTTGCACATTAAACTTAAAATGCTGGGGAAGGTGGAACCCCACTAGAGACCGACCCAAATGCTGAGACGAGGACTGAGGATCCTCCTATTGAGAATGCAACAGGGGAAGGTTCCATAGGTACATTTGACAATTTAGGTGTTCTCAATTTCGCTAAGTATATTAGTCAAGGTGATACTGTTTCCCAACCACTTGATCCTCAAATCATAGAAACCTGACTAAAGGATTCTACCATTACTCGGCCAGGAAAATACCTCGCATCCCTAGGAATTTCCCTAGATCCAACTAAAAGAACTAGTTCGTCAAATAACAATGCCTTAAAAAATGTGTCTAATGCGCATATGTGTATTCTCTTTACTGCTTTTACAATTTGCCCCCGTACTTTACAATTCAAGTGATGAAACTTCGCTTCTTACTTTTTCCAGGTTCAGACATGCACAAGAAACGTTCGTCAGGTTTTAGGTCAAATTTTAGGAGGAAAAGAAAATCATTCAATCCAAAGCATCTATTACAACCAGATCCTCCGCAACCGTCACATTGCTACAAACAGACCAACCTTCCACCTCCTCCAAAATCTTCTCACAAACCTTCACACATATCGGAATCGGACATGACTGATGAGCAAAGGTAGAAGATACATGAGGAAGAAGATGAGGAAAACATAAGGCGTACTTGGCTTAGGGAAGATTCTCCCGATGAAGAGGGCCGGGGGGAGAAAAGAGGAAGAGATGATCAAGGGAAAGGTGGTTCACACAAACATCCCAATTGGGAAAACTTCCCATTAGACCTCGATCAGTACCATCTTCTGGTCACCCTGGTCCTTCTGCTGAAATTTATTCAATCATTCACAAGTCTCGCTACGAGCCTGAACCAACAATTGTTCCCTATTCTGAACGATTCCCAGGCTGGAATTTGAAAGGGTTGCTTTTTGATCGTGGAATAAACCCATCTGACGCTGATGACATAGCTGATGAGGTAGATGCCATAATAAGACAAACACATACCCAGCTTGATAATGCAAAGAGTCAACTCAAAATGGAGCTAAAACATGTCAAGAATAGTGCTAAAAAGAAGCTGCGGGGATGGAAAAAAATCGGATATGACCTCCAATAGCGCCATTATGTTGATCTTGCTAAGATTGCAACTTTGGAGGATGATAAGGCCAAATGGGAGGGAGTCTTAGACTCTCATGATGCCACCATTGCTTCTCTTAATGAAAGAATTGCAGAACTTGATGGATTGGATTCCGAGAGTAAGAAACTCAGAGAAGAACTTGAAGCTACAAAACAGAAAGAAAAGGAAGCTCTTACTGCCAAAAGCAATGCCAAGGCTACATTGTCTGTGGAAAAGGATTTCTCCATACAATATCGAAACAAGGCCACTCGACTTAGAGAAACCATTGATTCCTTAAGAGCCTTCAATCACACTTTATTAGCCAATGTTGAATTTCTTGAAGAAGACAAGAAAATTGCTGTAGAAACTCATCAAAAGGCTATGGACGATGCTGATGTCGACATATTCCAGTTTTACATTTATAGTGTTATGAGTCGCGGGAGTTTGCACTACTTGGGAGACAGCTTCTCAACCACTTTAGCACTTGTTTGGGAACAAGTACTTGAGATCACTAGTAATGATTGCAGCGAGGACAATCTTATTAATGAACTTTTAGATGATAGGTCCAAGAAGGCTCTAGCTATAGGAAAAACTCGGTTGGTGAGTAATAGAGTTAGTACTTCTAACGACAAGGTTCAAGGTCAAACTGACATCGAGCCTCCCGTTAATCCCACAAATATTGAAGCTTCTAATTCACAGGTTCATGTGAGTACCCCTATTGCTTTAACAGAGAAAGACATAGACACTGAAGGGCACATTGTCACGGAGAATATCCAAGAGGGACATGATGGGGATGATGAAGGTGTTGAAGAAAACGTAGACAACTGGAGGATCAAGCATAGAGATGTCCAAGAAACCCTTATAGATGTAGGTGAAATCGAAATTGACTATACCGTGTCATACCCAGAGTCCATTTTTGACTCACCCGGGTATCTTGCCTCTTATGCCCTCCATAATCTTGGTTTAACCTCACCCCTATCTTCTCCTGCGGCAGGAAAAATAGCTGATTCGCCTCTGATGACACTTCCCATTACCTCTGTTGTTACTCCCCTCCTCCTAGCAGCACACCCTAACTTGCTGTTACAGCTCCCGGATCACAAGATGCTAAAATTGATGCACTCTTTGATTTAGAAGATGCCGATTACATTCTTAGCGATGATCCTGAAGCCACGGAAACACATGAAGGCCCAAAGGGTGTTACTAAGGGAAAAGGAAAGAAAGCTACCAAGTCCTCATCATCTAAGAACCATAAGAAGAAGAAGAATACAGAAGCTATCACTTTATCTTCTCAAGAGAATCCTAGTAATGTGGCAGAGACCCCTTCTCCTCTCAACAAACCAGTTCTCAGGTCAGGTGGCAGGAAGACGTAGGGATGCTCGATACCAGTTTATTTTGCTTCTTGACTATTCTTTTTTTTTATGTTGTGTCTAGACCGGTTGTATATGCGGGTGTCGGTCCCTGCTTACTGCATTATGATTCTGCAATCTGGTCTTGTGTTACTGTGATGGAAGTTTGTTCTGCTTGTTGTACTTTAAGCTTTTACTTTAGCTTCATTGTACTCTACTGTTTTGCATTTCACACTTTCTTCTTTTTTGTTGCTGTAACTTTGTTTTTTAGTTGTAGCCTTGAATCATTACTGGCTGGGTTATCTTGACCGACTTTGTTAAATTTCTTTAATTTTGACTGGCTCAATACCCGAGACTTCTTTCTTACGACTAATCACTTTTGTGCTTATCACATCATCGAAGTCTCTAAGTTTGCCTTAGCCATTTCAAGATTCAACTCTATTGGTCAAAATAACCCTTGTAGGTGCCAAATTTTCAATGTAAAGTTGTGATGACTTTATGGTATATTCAAGTAAGCATTATCGATTTTCCTCTAATGCTGTGGTAATGCCCCCATACCAAAATTCGTCACAAACTTTTAAAGGTTAGGCATAATACTTGCAATCGATTTTGTTTAGAATCTTCTGACTTGCTTATGAGCCAAAGGTTTCTCGGTTTAATCGAGCAAGCAGATGCTTTTAGTAAGGAAGAATCCTTGCCACTATGCCCCTGCCTGAGAGGTCTTATATTTTTAATATATTCAATTACATTTCTCGCTAGCCCTGTAGTCCAGGCCCTTCGGAGATTTGATTTGAACATATGCCCCCGGAGAAGTCTTGGTTTTCGTACCTCCGAGGTGTTTTGTAAACCCGTTATTCGTTGTGGCTGAATGATTTAGCCACTTGAAGAATTTGTAGGGTGCATTCGAAAAGGTCTTTGGGTCCGTCATTTACCAAATTTTGGTGGATTTAGCATATGACTGAATGCCCCCGAGGGGGTCTTTTAAATACCGGGGTTTGTTGTAATCGGGCCATGTATCAACATGGTGCCCCTCAGGGAGGTCTTTGGTTTAATAGCCCGGTGTTTGTATCGCAATCCGACCATGTATCAATGGCGTCAACGATTAACTGGGTGCCTCTCATGGAAGTCTTTGGATTAAAAAAACTAGTGTTTGTCGCAGTTGAATCATGTATCAATGGTGCCGGCAATTGATCAGGTGCCCCTCAGGGAGATCTTTGGTTTAGAGTTGCATTGTTTCACGGGGCGGACGCTAGTTCGTTCATCGGGCTTCACCCCGATTTGTTGGAACTAGGGCCGTGAACCTCGCAATTAAGAAGGTGCCCCTTCGGTAAAATTGACAACCTCATTTGTAACTTGAATGCCGCATTATTTTACCATCCAATTCATGGTGTCCCTTTTTTGCTATGTTGTGTTTCACACCTTAACATTTATTGTGAGCGAAACTTTAAGATTGAACAACGGGCATTTGAGCTATCCCAATCGGGATGTGCCATAACTGTCACTAGGTTTTATTAAGTCTTGGATGCATTAACGTTCTTTTAGGTTATCTACAATCAAAATCGAATTTAAGCAACTTGTAAACAAGAGTATGCAAATGTACGATTTAGGCAAGTAAAGTAGTATCTTTCATTAGTATGTACAAAACTTGTAATGACGCTGCATGGTATTTACAATGCATGATGTTTACAATTTGTAAAATGAAAGAATTATTAAATGAAGTAGTGGTAAAAATGGATGCTATTCTAAGCTCTCGGAAGTTGGACCCCATCTGTCGTTTTCAACTCGAATGTGCCATCTGAGAATTTTTAGCTTATCATATATGGTCCCTCCCAGTTGGGTCCAAGTACTCCAGTCCCAGTCATGATTCTTTTCAGAACAAGGTCTCCAACTTGGAAGGTTCTCCGTTTTACTTTAGCATTGAAATGATGAGCTATTCTGCTCTGATGTGCAATGACTCTGAATTCTGGTTCTCTTCTTTTTTCCTCAAGCAAATCGAGTGCTTCGAGTTGTAATTTCTCATTCTCTGGTTGGTAGAAGTGGATTCTTCTATGAGTTAGAACTTCCAGCTCTACTGGAATCATAACCTCAGATCCAAACGCAAGTGAGAATGAAGTGTGCCCTATCGCAATTTTATGAGTGGTACGATATTCCCATAGTGCAAGTGGTAACTCATCTACCCAACCGCCTTTTGCTTTTTCAAGTCGCTTCTTAATGGTTTACTTCAAAATTTTGTTGATTTCTTTGACTTGCCCGTTGGCCTGCGGATGAGCAACGGCTAAAAAGCTTTTCTTAATCTTGTACGTGGCATAGAAATCTAAGAATTCGCTACTCTCAAATTAAGTTCCATTATCGGTGATTATTTTCTGTGGTACCCCAACCTACAGATGATGTTCTTTAGGAGAAGTTGATCACCTTCTTTGAAGCAATAGTAGCTAGTGGTTCGGCTTCGGCCCATTTAGTGAAATAGTCAACTGCTACTATTGCATACTTCATATTTGATTTGCTTGTGGGCAATGCCCCGATCAAATCTATGCCCCAGACGGTGAATGGCCACGGACTGACCATCTGAATTAATTCTATGGGAGGTGCTCTTGGAATCTTCGCAAATCTTTAGCATCTGTCACATTACTTAGCATAAGTCATTGCATCCAAGTTCACATCGGGCCAAAAGTAGCCATACTGCAGAATTTTCTTGGCTAGTGATTGACCTCCTATGTGACCTCCATATTTCCCCTCATATAATTCTGCTAAGATTGCTTTGGACTCTTCCTTGGTTACACATCGCAGTAGTGGCATGGAGAACCCTCGCCTATACAACCTTCCGTCCTGGATAAGGTATAATGGAGCATTATGTAATATCTTCCTTCGCTTTTTCGGCTCCTCTGGAAGTGTTCCATTGAGGATATACTCCTTGATTGGGGTCATCCTGGACACAGGTTCTTCAACAGCCTCCATAATCCAGTCAACATCCGCATCTTCAGTAGCGGGAGTTGAGAGGACTTCGATGGGAATTATACCTGTGAGGAACTGGCATACTTGGCGAGAGAATCTGCGTTCGAATTCTCTTCCCTAGGAATATGAGATATAGTATAGAAATTAAGGTCGTTAAGGAGTTCCAAAGCTTTGGTAAGATAAGCAGGAAGGTTTCCATGTTTGGTCTGGAATTCCTTTAGGACTAGACATACTACCAGCTGTAAGTCGCTGAGGATTTGCAAGGTTTTTATATTCAACTCTTTTTCCAGTTTCAAACCTGCGATTAATGCTTCATATTCAGCCTCATTGTTAGTTGACGAAAACTCCAACCTAAAAGCGTAGCATAAGGAATGACATTCTGGAGTTTCTAGGACAATTCTGGCCCCTGAGTAGTAATCATTTCTAGATCCATCGATGTATAGCTTCCAGCTAGTCACCGTCATTGTTGGTTCTTCTGTTTCCTCTCCCCTATCCGTGAACTCGGCAATGAAATACGCTAAGGCCTGCCCATTAATAGCTCTTCGAGGGTGATAAGTGATGTCATATTGACTGAGCTCTATGTTCCACTTTAATAAACTTCCCGAAGTTTCTGGGCGGAAGAGAACTTGTCTTAGTGGTTGATCAGTGAGAACCTTTATAAGATGGGATTGGAAATATGACCGTATCTTTTTCGAGGCGACGAGCAGACAATACGCAAGATTTTCTAACTTTAGATAGTTTAACTCTGCCCCAGTGAGCCTTTTACTAATGTAATAAATTAGCCATTGGACCTTGGCATCCTCTCGAACTAGCGCGACACTTAAGGCATGAGACGAGATAGCAAAATATAGGAATAGCTCCTCTCTATCTTTAGGTTTAGAAAGCATTGGTGGTGATTCCATGTGTTTGATTAACTCCTCAAAGGTTGTTTGGCATTCAGGAGTCCATTGGAATTTTTTCTTTCCTTTCTTCAAAGCATCGAAGAGTGGAATGCACCGATCCATTGCTTTGGAAATAAATCTGTTAAGTGTAGCTACTTTCTCATTTAAGCTTTGTAGTTCTCTTTTTGTCCTCGGAGACGCATTTCCCGTAAGGCTGTGACTTGAGAAAGATTTTCTTTAGTGTCCTGGCATTGACCATGAATCCTAGAAACTTTCCTGATGCAACTCGAAATGAACATTTAAGCGGATTGAGCTTCATTCCACATTTCTTGAGGATATGAAACATTTTAGCCAGATTTTCAAGATGGTCCCTAGCTTTCTTCGACTTTACCAGCATATCATATACGTAGAATTCCATTGTGTTTCCGATTTGAATTTTGAACATAGAATTCACAAGGCGATAATATGTCACTCCTGCATTTTTTTAATCCGAACGGCATTACTTTATAGCAATACAAGCCCCTATCTGTTATGAAACTTGTGTTCTCTTCATCTGGCTTATGCATCATTATTTGGTTGTACCCAGAGTATGCATCCATGAAAGATAACAATCATGCCTCGTCGTTGCATCAACAAGTTGATCGATTCTAGGTAACGGAAAGCTGTCATTGGGGCACGCCTTTTCGAGATTCGAATACTCTATGCATACTCTCCACTTACCATTGGATTTTTTGACAAGAACTAGATTGGAAACCCAATCGGGATATATAGATTCTCGTATGAAGTTATTTTTAAATAACCTATCTACTTCTTCTTTTAATGCCACAGATCTTTCAAGTCCTTAAATTCATCTTTTTTGTTTTACAGGAGTTAAACTGGGATTAATATTCAGCTTATGCACAAATACGTATGGTGAAATTTAGCATATATCGGAGTGTGTCCACGCGAAAACATCTAATTTTGCTTTTAAAAACAAGATCAAATCTTTCTGCAGCTTTAGGAACAGTTGTGAACCTATTTTTAAGACTCGGTCCGGATCTTTATCGTGCACTGAGATGGTAACTGTGGCTTCAGCTGGTGCTGCTCTTTCCTTCCCCATACTGGCCTTCCTTGGATCGATCTCCTTTTGAGCTCAACTATGCTCGCAAGTGTAAGGGCCCCTCCTTAGTTGCTATAAAGGGAGGGAAGCAATGCGAAGCGGAGGCTCTACATCCTTCTTTACTTCTTTCTTCCTAGCTTCGACAAGTTCCGCCATATAACATTCTCTTGCTATCTGTTTGTAACAACTCGAAAAATCAGAACCAATTTAAAAATTTTATTTGAGCAATTTTAATGGATTTTAAATATTTAGAATAAATTATTTTAAATTATAACAATGGAAAATTTATTTAAATCGAAGTTAGAACGAATAGTTTTATTTTAATTATACAACGAGCCTGAAATGGTGCGGCAGTTTGAAAATTCGATTTCAAATTTCAAATGAATGTACTGGATTCAAATAAATCGGATTTTGGTAAAACCAAAAATATTTAAATCTGTTTAAAAATATCTTTCCAATGAATCTGAAAAATTGAAACTTCATAATGGGAATAAAAAGTTGTGCCCAGTTTAAAATTCAAAATAGTCGCTATAGAATTTAATATAATATATAGCCCGTATAAATAGCCATTTTGCAAACGACCTACGTTTTCGACGAAACCACTTTGCTTGGATCCGAAATGTCAAATTATTGCTAGATTCCAAATTTCATAATTTTTGGAATTAATATGTGAGCGTGGCAAAATAAAATGTGTTTTTCAATTTCAGTCAAATTGGATCGACCAGAAAATGACCATTTTTCAAATGGTCTCCAAATTTGACGAAATTAGCTTTGTTAGGACCGTATCGTCAAAACAAAGCTAGAAATAATTTTTCTGGAATTTTTGGAGTCCGTATGTTGCCCCGGTAAATTATAATGTATGTTTAAATTAAATATATATTGATTTATATTTTAATTTTGATAAAAACTAATCAAAACGGGTGAATTGGGTAATGAAACATATTCCATTGTGTCCGGAATGGGGGTATTTAGCTAGGGGCGACAGTCGTTTGGATTCATTTGGAGTTCGAGGTGCTAAACTAGTATTATTGCAACTAAATTGAATTAATTAAATAAAATAATTATAGAAATACGGTATAAATACACCCCAAAATACCGAAACCCTAATCCCCAATATGGAGCCGCCACCTTCATCATTTCAATGGCTGAAAACCTCCGATTTTAAATCCACAATTTCTCCCAAACGAATTCAAATCACAACCTGAATTCAAAACGAATATCAAAGAGATTTCTGCCCTCTATAATTCCCTACGTTGATGATCGTATTATGTTGTGTCTAGGGTTCGGAATTGGTGCTCAAACGTGAGCGGATTGAGGTAGTTTTCATCAACGTTGGGGGACTCGAGTTCGATGGGATGGGTGGCGCCAGGAGGAGGAGTCGCTGGCATTTCTCATGGTGGTGTCTGATGAGATTCCAATCACCGGGACGCCGCTGCGAGACTGAGGATTTCTGGCGAGCGTGCTTCGGTTTCCTGGAAGAGCAACGATGAAGAAAGAGTGCGGCCTTGTTTAATTAAAGAAGAAACAGTAACGTTTTATACGTTATTAAAAAGGGTAATAAAATTTTAAATAATTATCTAATTATTCTAAATGTATAATTAACATATAAACTGGCATATCTTTTGCAAATCAAAACAGAAATGGACAAAATCAAATTCGTCGGAACCATAAGAATGAGAGCTTCACTATGACACTGACGCGAACAGAAAATATAACAGTGAGCCTTTTATTATTATTGTAATTACTTTAGTTGATTTTGGAAGTAAAAATATATTGTTTTAAATATAAAACATACATTGTTTTGCAAATAAAATATACATTGTTTTAATCATATAATATACATTGTTTTGTAAATAAAATATACATTGTTTTAATCATATAATATACATTGTTTTGTAATTTAAACATAGATTGTTTTAATTTGCAGTGTTTTAATCATAGAATTAACATTGTTTTTAATCATAAATAAAAGTCATATTGTTTTGTAAATATAAATCGCATTGTTTTTTAAATATAAATCACATTATTTTAAAAAATATAAAAAGGGGCATTGTTTTAAATATATATATATATATAAAGCATTGGTTGTAAAATAAAATTTACATTGTTTGTAAAATAGAATTTGCATTGTTTTTAAAAGTAGAATTAGCATTGTCTTTATAAAAAGAATGTATCATTGTTTTTATAAAAAAAAATGAAATGAAAAATCATTTTTCATTGTATAAAAGAAAATGATTTTTCATTGTATAGAAAATATAATCTTTCACCATATAGAAAAATATGCTATATATATAGAGTTAAACTAAAAATATGATTTTTATTTAAATAACATCATATTAAAAATGTGATTTTTAACATAAACTGCGTGGCATAGATTGCGATGGAACTGACTGGAAGCAGAACGTAATCAAAATCGCTAGTTAAAGACTAACGAAGTGGAAACCAAAGGTGAGAACTCCTCACTAAAAATTCTGCATCGTTTTTATTTATTTATTTTCATAATTGGAAATTATATAGAATTGCCAGTTTAGATTTTTATCAGTTTAATCATTAGAAACTGTATACAGTGCCTGTTAGATCTCTTTCCTCGTCCACAGACCATGGACGATTTAAATTGAATGTATTGTGTGTTGTTGGTGTTGTTGAAATGTCTAACACATTAAAAATGTTAATATTAATGTGATAGTGAATTTAGATTATAAATATTCATTTATAATTTGAACAGTGAAAATTGGTTAAATTTCTGAACTAATAATTTATTTAAATAAACTGTTGTTGTTTGAAAACCCCACACGGGTATTGGGATGATAACCCGACATACACTAGTCCCAATATTTAGTTGTATGTCAGTCGATGGATTGACAGCCTATGATGAGCATTATTTATTTATTTTAATGCTCATACAGTTGTAAATTTCACTCTGGATGTTAATGGACTGTTTGATGATTATTTATCACTATTGTTGAATACATGCGGTGTGTGAAATCCATATAAATAAAATTATATGGTAATTGATTTAGTTGCATTATGATTTAGAAATAAATAATGTTTTATAATAAATAATGTTTGATAAATAATGTGGAATGAAACATCATTTTAGAATTAAATATCATTTTAGAATAAAACATCATTTTAGAATAAAACATCATTTTAGAATGAAACATCATTTTAGAATAAAATATTACTATAGAATGGAACATCATTTTAGAATGAAATATCATTTTATAATAAAATATCATTTTAGTATGAAAGACCGTTTTAGAACAAAAGAATATTTTTAATAGAAAAGACATTTTTAATGATAAAGAACATTTTTAATGATAAAGACATTTTTAATGATAAAGAACATTTTAATGTAAAGAATATATTAATAAAGAATATATTAAAAATAAAGAATCTTTAAAAATAAAGAATATTTTAAAATAACGAATTTTAAAATAATATTCAATGAAGAATAAAATCTTGATTTCGATGTCCATTTTTAGATGGACACAAAAATATAAAAATATGAAGCCGGATTAAGAATAAAAACACCATTTTAACCCGAATGGGTTTATCGGTTGATTTTACTCATTTTATGATGAATATCGAAAGGAAGTGATTTCAAAATTTAATATTTTGAAAATATTATCATTTTAATATGATAAAGATAAAGAATATTCAATTTTGATTTAAAATTGAAAATGAAGTTGGAAATGTTTTAAAATGAATTTATAAATGATTTATTAAACACGTTTAAATAGAAATCGACGAAATATATATAGTATATATACTATATATATTTAATGGCCTGAATAGAATGCGCCGCGCAGCGACCGTTTGCGAATTTCGACCATTAACTTCAAATTGGCGCAACGGGAGATCCGACTATCGGATTCTCCTAAAACCAGAACCATTGGGTTCGTATCGAAAAGAGCTTTCCAATGAATATAAGAAGTTTGAAATCTAATGGTTGGATTTGGAATTATGTCCAAGTCAAATTTGAAAAAGGTCGCTATGGATGCAGTTCAGTGGTCGTTATTGGAAATCGACCGTACGGGCGATATTAAATTTATTAAAAATATGGAAAAAATTATGTAAAATCATAATAAATGATTTGGAAAGAATTTGGATGAAAATTCCAATTTTATAAAGATAAAAATATATTTTTATCAAAAATGAACTAGTTATTAACTAGAATAAAAATCCAATTAATTAATATTTAGTTGGAATTAAAGAGAATAAATTGGATTTTGGGTCGTCGTGAACGGTGTCTTTAATAACATTGTTCTTAAACCCCGATTAGAAAAGAATAAATCTTTTAAATAAAATTTAATGAAGTTTTCCAATTAATATTTAATTAGAATTAAATAGTATATATTTTTGGAATTTATAAATCTTTTAATTAAGGGTATTAGAGTTTCCAATTATATTTAGTAATTGGAATAAAATGAAATGTGGATTGGGTTTATTATGAACTGTGTTTTTAACAACATTTGTTTTTTAACCCAATTAACAGTGAAATATAATTTGCAATTTATAAATCTTTTATTAAGAATTAAATGGAAATTTTTCCAAAGTAAAGTTTTCCAATTTAATATATTAATTTGGAATTGAATGGAATTCGATTTAATAATAATCGAGATGAGCTTCTGTTAATGAAGATTGTTACTATATATGAAATTTAAAAGGCTTTTTCGTTATTCCATTTTTATTATCGGTCTGATACGGGAATTTATATCGATTATATATTGATATAATTTCTGTGAAGATTCCATTTTGATGGAAGATTGAAACACCCCACCTCCGTTAAGGTCACTCACAAAGGGAATGCCTTAACTTCGATGGAGCGCTTTAGGTAAAAGATTCAGATTAATTACAAGACAGACAAATAAAGTAGCGGAAAATAAAGTCATTTTATAAACAGCTTAATACAGTCAAGCTTTTACAACAATTGACTCAATCATACTTAAAAGTATTACATAAAACTTCTGTCTTGATTCAAAAACTTCTAGTATATAAGAAGCATAAAATGACAATGATATTCCCCAATAAAGCATGATCCAGCCATAGCAGTGGAAAAAGAGAGAAGTACATCGACTGTCTTCGAGCTTGGAAAGAAAACTGAGCTAAGTTGTAATATTTCCTCCTTGCGAACCTGGGGGAGGGGGGAGGGGAAACGGAAGAAAAGAGGCGAAATCAAACTAGGTCAGACATAAGTCTGGTAAGCTCAGTGACTTTCAACATGTAAACAGGTAAAAGCAACATGGCATGAATAAACTGAACATAAGACAATACCGTGATAACAGGGATAACATGATAACATAAGATAAGCATAAGGTATGATAATGTAAGATAAACTGAATGCGCTTCTACTCTTTCTCTACATCACTACTACCCTGTTATTCTGATTTCTATATCTCTACACCACCTAACTAGTGTCCTAACCAGTAATCTATATAAAATGATAATATGGTAACGTGATCCCATTCCCCGCAATTGTGGTATCCTTCAGGTGTACATCTATTATGAGGACTCCACCTCAATCTGCCTAATTGCCATGATTGTGTTAGATGTACCCTTACTACACTATCGATCGGCTCCCTACTTGTATTAATTTTTCTTGTGTCTGTGTCAATCGACCCTCTCTTGCGTGTAGATACCCTGTGCTGGTCCCACCATAAGGTGTATCAATCCTTATGATAGCAACCCGACACGATTCAAGATGCACAGTGTATAACTACTGGTACCCAATGCCTGTTTTTTCCCACTCCGGAGTACATGCACGCCCGTAAACTGTCGGAACCTACACTGACGTACCCCCTACAGCTGTTTTGACTGCTTATAATCAGCCCAGTAATCGTGCCCCACCCTGCCTAGTTCAGGGTACCATGATACATCTATGTGGGTTACTGCTGAAATGGGTCCCCATTACTAGGGTTTCCTACTGGTTAAGTTTGTGGGCCTATATTTACTAATATTACTCACCAACCTGATATGTACTTAACCCTCCCACTGATTCAAACATGTTTATTTAATGGTTAAGTTTGTGGGCCTATATTTACTAATATTACCCACCAACCCCATATGTAGTTAACCCTCCCACTAATTCAAACATGTTTATTTAATGGTTAAGTTTTGTGGGCCTATATTTACTAATATTACCTACCAACCCGATATGTACTTAACCCTCCTACTGATTCAAGCATGTTTATTTAATGGTTAAGTTTTGTGGGCCTATATTTACTAATATTGCCCACCAACCCGATATGTACTTAACCCTCCTACTGATTCAAGCATGTTTATTTAATGGTTAAGTTTGTGGGCCTATATTTACTAATATTACCCACCAACCCGATATGTACGTAACCCTCCCTCACATTATGTCATATATTGGTTAAGTGTTGTCCATTCATGTTAACTTAACCCACCCATTCATCGTGTCATGTTGGTTAAGTGTTTCTTATTAACTTAACCTCGTTCGTTCATCAAGTTATATTGGTTAAGTGTCATCAATCAATTCAAGTTAACTTAACCAACCTACTAGTCATGTTACTTTGGTTAAGTGTTGCCTTCTTGTGTTAACTTAACCCTACCACAAATCAAGTTATATTGGTGCCCTCTTGTTTTAACTTAGCCTTACCACAAATCAAGTTATATTGGTTAAGTGTTTCTTATTACTTAACCCTACCCATTCATCATGCTATACCGGTTAAGTGTTTCCTATTAACTTAACCCTAGTCATTCATCTTGTTATATTGGTTAAGTGTTTCTCATTAACTTAACCCTAGTCATTCATCTTGTTCATTAGCATTAATTGATTTATTAATGCATCAACCTCTCACATTAGATATGTGTTGTTGCGGTTACTGGATGTGTCGGGCGGTTCCGGGCAGTTTTACACACAACTCAATCTAACCTTGGGTTTTTCTTGGGCATGATGCACTAACCTCTCACATTAGATAGGTGTTGTTGTGGTTACTGGATGTGCCGGGCGGTTCCGGGCAGTTTTAAACCACAACTCAATCTAACCTTGGGTTAGGAACATTCATCTCTTCCCTAATTTACATGTTTACAGTACATGTCCAAGTCTAGATTTTATTTTCTAATTATCCAAATTTCACAAAAACTAGTCATGTTACAATTCTCAAGTTATGCCCGATTAAGCTAATTACAAGTTACTACTCAAAATAGGTTACACCCAATCTTCCCAAACTTGCAATAATAGTCATGCCCAAAATCACTATGCATTATGTTTGGCATCCCAAATCAATAGTTAAGCCCAAGCTAGATTTAATATTCCAATTTAAAGTTTATGCCTAAAACTAGTTTTTTCATGCCAAATTTCATACTTTGTCATTCATGCCAATTCTAGGTTCAATATGTCAAATTACATATTCCATAATTCATGTCAAATTACCCTAAATTGCATCTTAACAGACATGCCATAATACATGTTCCAAATTATGCCAAATAAATGTCAATTTCATGTTATACCCAATTACCCCCACATTCATAACGTACGTATTTTGAGATTCAACGCAAGATTCATGAAATAAGAGGAGAAACAATATGGAACATAAGAGGCAAAAGAATAGGCATATGACGATAAGAACTATTGGTCAAATAAATTTGATATACCAAATTGACAAGTTTTGCATAGAATACATTACATGCATATAGATATGATATGAATATCATTATGAACCATCATAGATGTATAGTTTGACAAGAGTTATATCATGAACTTAAACATGATTACAATTCCGATATACAACAAGGATAGATATGATTGGACCAATTCCATTGTCAATAATGATTCCCAAAGGCATATACAAGCACGGATTCAAATGAAAGGATTACTTACATTAGGCATAAATCTAATGGACTAGATTTGAATAACATCGCAGGCATAAATCTAATAGATTTGATTTGATAAATTTGAGAGGATTATCTCATAATCAAGTATAGCTTGGATCCAGATTATTACATGCCAAGAATTTCAATTAAGAATTCACATCTGAAAGTAACTTAGATTTACAAAAAGAGAATGATTCTTGTATTTCTGGAATCTGTTTTCTGAAACTGAAAAGCTATCCCTTGACGTAGATTATCGATTCTCTAATTTAGATTAGATTCTTAGAAAATAGTTATTGAAGTCGTTGAATTAGCCTTTGAATCTCTACTTGAATTCTAAACTTGATTTCTTGAAGAACTAGAGCAGCATAAGGGCATCTTTAATTTATTTTAATTAGGATTAAGGCAGCATAGAGTTACAATGGTTTGGTGTGGAGAGAAAGTGAGATTTGGGGGTGTTTAAATAGGTTAGGAGCCAAAGAATCAATCCAGAAAACAAGTCTAGGTGCAAAATCTGGAATCTGCCTCGGTAATGAAAACAGGTCGACCTGTTGGGGGGAGGGCGACCCCTTGGTCGACCTATATAGGGGAGGTCGACCCCCTGGTCGACCTGGCCTGCGGCGGAAAAAATCCCGCCCAGTCTGTTTCTGTGTTTTCGAATTCGAATTTTGAATTTAAATCTGAGATGTTTTAATTTATTTAAATCCCTGAAACTTCTGAAGGTCATAACTTTCTCATACGAAGTCCGATTTATGAAAACTTGGACTCTATTCCAAGAAGAATTCCGAGACGAGCACAATGGTGTAACCCATTTCCCTTAATTCTTCTTTTAAAAATTAAGTATACTTCAATTTTTTAGTTTGACGTTCACAGAAAATACGGGGTGTTACAAAGATGATTTTGGATTCATCGTGAATAATGTTTTTAAATAACATTTGTTCTTTAACCCAGTTAAAAGATAAGATTAATTTCTTAAATTTGAATAATCATTAAGTAATGATTTTTGACGTGAAAACTAAACTAGAGTTTTAATGAATCTTTAATTAGATTAAAATGCGAAAGAGATAATTAAATTTATCGAATTCTTGAAATAATCGAGAATGGAGTACCACCAGTTTTACTCCAGGCGATAGTTAAATCTTTAATTAGATTTGAAAGGAAAATGGTAATTAAATTTACCATTAACAAGTGGGTGTTAGAAATGGGAATAAGTTGGGATTGGGATAATAAATAATAAATGATTACTTCAGTAAGGTTTGTTAATCTCGACTAGTAAATAAACTTTAATTTGGTTTAGATTTGACAAAAGATAAAATAAATCTTTTTAAACGAGATCCATAGGAAGATCAAAGAATAAATTTAAAAGAATTTATCTTTGATAAAATTAATGGGAACCTTTCCCTAATAATGTGAATAATTTATTAAAAGAATATTTTGAATTAGAATGAGGCGTATTATTGTTTTTATAGCACTTGATTATAAAATACGCGAATTACTCAGAAAGACCATGTTTAACCCATTCTGGATAATTATTACGACGATTAATAGTCAAAGACGAAGAGGTGGTTGAAGACAGGAGTTCTTCACATCATTTGGATGATTACTGATGTCTTGATTGGGCCATACCCGAAGACAAGGCAATAAGTGGTGATCGTCCAGACGTACTTGGAGATCGACGGATATGCGAGGGTCTCTCTCCTATATTGGACATATGGGACGAGGAATAAGGTGCCTCCGGTTTTGTTCAGACTCAGAACGGACTTGTAAATGGATAGTATGTCTGATGTTGTATTCCTTTATGCTGTATTCGTTGATCTCTACTAAATATACATCTGTTTGGAGGTGGAGAATTTATTCTCTTGCTTAACACCCTTCTCTAAGACGTGCGAGCTTAGAGGTTATATATTAGCAGAAATCAATGGTATGGTATGAATTGACAATGTGGCATGCCAAAATGCAAATGATAAAGGCTTTTGTTGAAAAGCAGAGCCTTGTGGATGATGATCAAAGCACAACCTATTTAGGCATAGCTTTGTGTATAGCGATACTTCGCGAGCTTCACACCCCAATATAAACCAGAAATGGGAGAGGATAGCAGGGAGGGCATTGCGTTTCTTTCTAGCTAAGAGGGGTGTCAGCGTTTTACAAGCCCTGACATTTTACTCATGTGGATGTTGCTTATTATTACTTCATGGATAGAGAGGCGCCTCAGATATTTTTATGGTCGACATTACTGACCGGATTTTACGCCCTATAGGGCGGGGAAACGCATGCTTAGGAAATACTGAATCCACCTTCGCACTTAGTGTGGACCGGCCCTGCATGTTACCTAGGTACAGTTGCGACTGATTCCTGAGACATGGACTAGATTGTCTCGAAATCGGTAAGGACGACCCCTTGCCTTGGTTCATAGATGGAAATCAAACTTCCAATACAACATCATGTGGTTTTGATTGTAGAACTAGTATGGCGACATGATATGTGGCACCCATGCCACCTATGATTGATATATTTATATTCGAAGTTGTTTTTAACACTATTCGCTTATAGTAATATCAAAACGAATTTGTTTTATACGTATCAAGCATATTTGGCTATTATAAGGGAAAACTCTATTCTCCGGTTTGCGTTGCATTGTGTGATGGGACCTGAGTCTTATAATAGCTTCATGTGGAGTAAACCCGTTCCGTGTTATATGGCGTGGTCTCATGATTTCCAACTTTTTAAAATAAAGATTAATAACTGTTTTGAGTTCTCACACCAGTCCCATGACTGACCTGGAGTTTATTGTTTTAACCTAAACTCTGGGTGCCCACATTTTCCACACGGGCAGCTAGTAGTTTTGGTTTTGCAGATATTATATTCACAAGATCCTGGTTTACAGCTGAAGCGATATTCGGAAAGCTCTGTATCTTTGTATTTCTTTCAGTTGTGTTTGTATTATTTTTCCACTGCTATTTTAATGTAATTTACTCTCTGATATTGTATTTCCAATGTATATTATTTGTTCATACTCTGGAATATTCTTGTACTCTGATGTAAATTGTTGTAATAAGCAATGAAATGTTCTTCCTTTTGTGTTCTGATGAGTGTTGTTCTCAATTCAATCCGTACTTTTCTTTATGGGGAAGTTTGGGTCGTTTCACTTGGTATCAGAGCTTTATTTACAAAGCTCGAGAACAAGGCACATTAGAACCAAATGGTAGAATTCATCAGAGTTTGGATTAGTAATATCCAATAAGAATGACTTGTTAGAGATGGGATCAGTAGCATCCTAGAACGAGTGTGAAGAGTATTATTTTCTTTAAAATAAAAATGAAAACAAATTTAGCTTTGAAAATTTTATCTTAAAATATGTATTTGAGTATATTATTTTATTTTAATTTGGACAATCGAGTATATAAAGATTTTGAATATACGCGTAATTAACGTATATTCGAAGTTTTAATATACTTGATATATATAGAATCACACTCTAGTCGTCCGGAGATGATTCTGATGATTGCTAGCGTCATCAGTGTTTATGTTCGAGTTTCGAAAGTGGTATATCTATATATTTCCAACTGACTGGTGTGAAAAACCAAAACTTAATTAGAGTTTATTGCTGTGATTTGACCTAAAAATATGATTTTTGACTATATATAAAAGTTATATATATTTGAAAAGCTAATCAACTAATTGATTGCTGGTTGTGATGTTTGATTATTTGTTCAACTAATTAAAATATTGGAATGATAATTAATTTAACCAATATAAGGAAGAATGATGAATTTAGCTAAATTGAATTTAATATTGAACTGAATTGAAAATTTATTAGAATTGAAAGTTGAGTTGGTTAGTTAAACAAATTTCAGCTCCGTTCCTTTTCGAGGACGATAAGATTTTAAAGTGGGGGAGATTGTAACAACCAGGAAAATCAGAACCAATCTAAAATTTTTATTTTAGCAATTTTAATGTATTTTAAATATTTAAAATAATTTATTTTAAATAACATGGAAAATTTATTTAAATCGAAGTGAGAACGAATAATTTTATTTTAATTATACAACGAGCCTGAAATGGCGCGACAGTTTGAAAAATTGATTTCAAATTTCAAATGAATGTATAGGATTCAAAATAAATCAGATTTTGGTAAAACCAAAAATATTTAAATATGTTTAAAAATATCTTTCCAACGAATTTGAAAAATTGAAATTTCATAATGGGAATAAAAAGTTATGCCTAGTTTAAAATTCAAAATAGTCGCTATAGAATTTAATATAATACAGCCCGTATAAATAGTCATTTTTCAAATGACCTCCGTTTTTGACGAAACCACTTTGGTTGGATCCGGAATGTCAAATTATTGCTAGATTCCAAATTTCATAATTTTTGGAATTAATATGTGAGCGTGGAAAAAGAAAACGTGTTTTGTCAATTTCAGTCAAATTGGATCGATCCGAAAATGAATTTTTCAAACGGTCTCCAAATTCGACGAAATTAGCTTTGTTAGGACTGTATCGTCAAAACAAAGCTAGATTTTTTTTTTTGGAATTTTTGGAGTTCGTATGTGGCCCTGGTAAATTAAAATGTACGTTTTAATTAAATATATATTGATTTATATTTTAATTTTTGAGAAAAACTAATCAAAACAGGAGAATTGGGTTATGAAACATATTCCAATGTGTTCGGAACAGGGGTATTTAGCTAAGGATGACAGTCGTTTGGATTCATTTGGAGTTCGAGGTGCTAAAGTAGTATTATTGCAACTAAATTGAATTAATTAAATAAAATAGTTATAGAAATACGGTATAAATGCACCCCAAAATACCGAAACCCTAATTCCCATTATGGAGCCGCCACCTTCATCATTTCAATGGCTGAAAACCTCCGATTTTAAATCCATAGTTTCTCCTAAACGAATTCAAATCACAACCTGAATTCAAAAACAAATATCAAAGAGATTTCTGCCCTCTATAATTCCCTACAGTGATGATCATATTATGTTGTGTCTGGGGTTTAGAATTGGTGCTCAAACGTGAGTTGATTGAGGCATTTTTCAGCAATGTTGGGGGACTTGAGTTCGATGGGATGGGTGGCGCCAGGAGGCGGAGTCGCCGGTGTTTCTCATGGCGGTGTCTGATGAGATTCCAATCACCAGGAGGGCGCTGCGAGACCGAGGATTTCTGGCGAGCGTGCTTCAGTTTCCTGGAAGAGCAACAATGAAGAAAGAGTGCGGCCTTGTTTAGTTAAAGAAGAAGCAATAACGTTTTATACGTTATTAAAAAGGGTAATAAAATTTTAATTAATTATCTAATTATTCTAAATGTATAATTAACATATAATCTGGCATATCTTTTGCGAATCAAAACAGAAATGGATGAAATCAAATTCGTCGAAACCATAAGAACGAGAGCTTCACTATGACACTGACACGAACAGAAAATATAACAGTGAGCCTATAATAATAATTATTATTTTTGTAATTACTTTAGTTGATTTTGTAAGTAAAAATATATTGTTATAAATATAAAATATACATTGTTTTGTAAATAAAATATACATTGTTTTAATCATATAATATCCATTGTTTTGTAAATAAAATATACATTGCTTTAATCATATAATATACATTGTTTTGTAAATTAAACATACATTGTTTTAATTTGCATTGTTTTAATCATAGAATTAGCATTGTTATTAATCATAAATAAAAGTCATATTGTTTTGTAAATATAAATCGCATTGTTTTGTAAATATAAATCCCATTGTTTAAAAATATATAAAAAGGGGTATTGTTTTTATTATATATAAAAAAAGTATCGGTTGTAAAATAAAATTTACATTGTCTGTAAAATAGAATTTGCATTGTTTTTAAATGTAGAATTAGCATTGTCTTTATGAAAAGAAAGTATCATTATTTTTATATTAAAAAAATGAAATGAAAAATCATTTTTCATTTTATAAAAGAAAATGATTTTTCATTGTATAGAAAATATGATCTTTCACTGTATAGAAAAATATGTTATATATATAGAGTTAAAATAAAAATATGATTTTTATTTAAATAATTTCGTATTAAAAACGTGATTTTTAACATAAACCACGTGACATAGATTGCGATGGAACTGACTGGAAGCAGAACGGAATCAAGATCTCTAGTAAAAGACTGGTGGAGTGGAAACCAAAGGTGAGAACTCCTCACTAAAAATTCTGCACAATTTTTATTTATTTATTTTCATAGTTGGAAATTATATAGAATTGCCAGTTTAGATTTTTATCAGTTTAATCATTAGAAACTGTATACAGTGCCTATTAGATCACTTTCCTCATCCACAGACTATGGACGATTTAAATTGATTGTATTGTGTGTTGTTGGTGTTGTTGAAATGTTTAACACATTAAAAATGTTGAAATTAATGCGATAGTGAAATTATATTATAAATATTCATTTATAATTTGAATAGTGAAAATTGGTTAAATTTTTTAACTAATAATTTATTTAAATAAACTATTGTTGCTTGAAAACTCCACACGGGTATTGGGATGGTAACCTGACATACACTAGTTCCAATATTTAGTTGTATGTCAATCGATGGATTGACAGCCTGTGATGAGCATTATTTATTTATTTTATTGTTCACACAGTTTTAAATTTCACTCTGGATGTGAATGGACTGTTTGATGATTATTTGTCACTATTGTTGAAGACATGCGGTGTGTGAAATCCATATAACTAAAATTATATGGTAATTGATTGAGTCACATTCCGATTTAGAAATAAATAATGTTTTATAATAAATAATGTTTGATAAATAATGTGGAATGAAACATCATTCTAGAATAAAATATCATTTTAGAATTTAACATCATTTTAGAATAAAACATCATTTTAGAATGAAATATCATTTTAGAATAAAATATCATTTTAGAATGGAACATCATTTTAGAATGAAATATCATTTTAGAATCAAAAATCATTTTAGAATGAAAGATCATTTTAGAATAGAAGAACATTTTTAATGGAAAAGACATTTTTAA
This sequence comes from Allium sativum, assembly GCA_030737875.1. NCBI lineage: Eukaryota > Viridiplantae > Streptophyta > Magnoliopsida > Asparagales > Amaryllidaceae > Allium > Allium sativum. The sequence goes on along the minus strand of CM060915.1, from coordinate 309,833,446 downwards.
TAATAAAGAACATTTTTAATGATAAAGACATTTTTAATGATAAAGAACATTTTAATGTAAAGAATATATTAATAAAGAATATTTTAAAAATAAAGAATCTTTAAAAATAAAGAATATTTTAAAATAAAGAATATTTTAAAATAATGAATATTTAAAAATAATATTCAGTGAAGAATAAATTCATGATTTCGATGTCCATTTTTAGATGGACACAAAAATATAAAAATATGAAGTCGGGTTAAGAATAAAAACGCCATTTTAACCCGAATGAGTTTATCGATCGATTTTATTCATTTTACGATGAATATCAAAAGGAAGTGATTTCAAAATTTAATATTTTGAAAATATTATCATTTTAATATGATAAAGATATAGAATATTCAATTTTGATTTAAAATTGAAAATGAAGTTGGAATCATTTTAAAACGAATTTATAAACGAGTTATTAAATACGTTTAAATGGAAATTGACGAAATATATATAATATATATATTTAATGGCCTGAATAGAACGCGCCGCGTAGCGATCGTTCATGAATTTCGACCATTAACTTCAAATTGGCGTAACGGGAGATCTGACTGTCGGATTCTCCTAAAACCAAAAACGTTTGGTTCATATCGAAAAGAGCTTTCAATGAATATAAGAAGTTCGAAATCTAACAGTTATGTAACAACCCGGATTCTGACGGACCGATCAAAAATCCAATCCACCGAAACTCGAGTTGGTTGCTCTGGTATCCTGTAGAAAAAGACAGAGAAAAGAGATATGTCAGAGTTCGAAAAGCACCTCACAACGTAAGGAGTAAAATAAAATATATTTAAAACATAGCTTTACCTTAATCACGATATTGCTAAATCAGTATTCCCAAAGCTATAAGTCCCTGTCTAACCTGCGAATGTTATGAGGAGGGGGTCAGAACATAAGTTCTGTGTGAATGAATTTAAACTACACTTATTGAATAATCCTACATATACCGTTTAATTACGCTTTCTTATTTATTAGGTTATACGTGTTATTAGCACTCAAATCTTACATACACGTCGCACCCATCTACCCCCTAGTAGATTAACCTAATATAGTGTATACGTAGCTACCCCCAAACTGAGGTACACCCCGTGATACCCCACTCGCACGGTCTCCTCCGTATCGTCATAGTAATATGCGCAGTCCCTCATCCTATGCCATAGTAACGTACAACGCTACATCCGCATAGAACCACTATCGATGTGCTACGTAAGCGTACTGACTGCTATCCTCGAGCTATTCGATCGAGTTTGGTTCCATCACCGAATAATGCCCTCTAGTCTACGATACACCATCCAGAGCAGATATGGTTGTACCTAGACTTTCCCACGTACGTATCATCAATCTTGCTCGATATTTCTACTGCACATAACCTCTACTTGTGCACCCAAGTTCCGTTGCAGGGCTACAACAAAAAACACGGAACTCGGTCGGGAGCTTTTATATATCTGTACGGGCCCGCCTCTAAAAGTGTCCAATGTACAGATATCCCTCGGGTCTGGCTTTTCTATAGTGGCTATGGCCCCATCTCAGCCCCTCCCTCAACTAGTAAAGACCACACGAGCTAAGCGACCACCCCTAATAAGCAAACAATCTAAACATCCATGTGGGGTCTCCCTGCACCAGTCCCTTGATAGCAAAGGTTACGATCTTAAGGGGTTAGCTTTTGTCTTTTCGCATTCCTTAGGCTGTTGGTGACAGGCGTTCGACGATCTTGCTATCGTTTGGTCTTGACCCTCCACCTCCGCCTGAGGCAATCGCCGAACCACCCTTAATGCCACTGCGTACAACATTCTGACTGCCCCCTACTTGTGCAGTCAAGGCCCACCCACCTGATAGTTCCGCGCAGACCCAACCTCTGTAATCCTAGCCCGAAGCTAAACCACTACAGAGGACTACCAGGAGCACCTTTAACGTCCCAGGAAGCCGCGTGCTTCCCCTTCCAGTCCGTTGGAGCCACCAAAATAGCGAACGTGCGCTCTCCTTATGCCTTATGACACCATCATGATCTACCTCGTTGGGTTATTCATCCTACAATGTACGGACTGCTTCAAGCGCCTTAGTTTTATATGTCATTAGACCCTAAGTCTAACCATTTATTTCACGCTTGTGCCACCTCGCCAACTTTCTCATTTAACTTGGTTATTCTCATTAGTTTCCTTTTTTTCCATATTCACCAAGTTACCATTGCTTATTAATTCAATTTATACTTAACCCACTTAAGTCCATTAATAAGCCAACAACATGTTATTTTCCAATCCCATAAATTATTCCCTTTTTGGGTTACAACAACATGTTATACTTAATTCATAGTTAAGTATGCCTTATCCCACATACATACTGATTAGGAGAATAACCCTCTAAACACTAGCCCCGAAGACCGAAATCAACATCAGAATGGTACCCAGAGAATTACTCAACCCAACCAACATATATAACTCTAATTAACTTCTTTTCCACTCATATAACTTGTATCATTTTTAATTTATCCTTTCCAAACCACTTAATTTAAGTATATCTTTACATATAAGTTATTTCGTCTTCCTTATCGTTTCCTATAACTTATCTTGTCCCATAAGCTATAATTTCCACTTATTATCCTTTCTTGCCTTATTCAAGTTTATTCATAATAGGTTAATTATCATTCTCCATTTCTTGTCATTAATTTTAGATTTGACTTAACCCTTCCGCTTACTTAACCCGTTACTTAAACTTTACCCAATTCAATTAATTTATGATACCGTTACGGGTCCCATTTGGTTAAGCATATCTAAATTCTGTTTCACATGTCACACATGTCCCACTTAACCCCTTTTTATTACTGTTTCCATGTCTTACACATGTTTTACTACGGTTAAGTCTACCTTGGTTGTGTCTTACATCACATGTCTCACAACGGTTAAGTCCACATTAGTTATGCTTTACATGTCATTTATATCACCCACTTAACCCTCTAACCATACCCATGTCACCCACACGTCTTATTATGGTTATTATTTCTTAATTTATTTATAATGCCGTAACGATGTATGACCTCTCAATTAGACGTCCGTTCGTGGCTGCTGGATTTACCGGGCGGTTCCGGGCAGTCTTACACCACAAACGCGCCTAACCTCGTTTCATAAACCGTTACGCCTCTAGTTCTTGCCGTTGACCTCTCACATTAGACGTCCGCTTGTGGTTGCTGGATTTGCCGGGCGGTTCCAGGCGTTCTTACACTACAAACGCGTCTAACCTCGTGTCTTAGGCTTTCATTGACATTCATCTTTCACCCAAACCGCAAATTCATGTCATTTGGTCCAAATTCAACTTAATCCCAATTCATATTTTTATGCCTATCTTCAAATTTGTCATTAACTATACCAATTTACGTAATAGTTAATCAAATTCCACACTAACCAAATTATCCATTTATAGCAAAATTCACCGATTCCAAACATGCTAATTTCCAATATCCAATTATACCCAATTTCATATAATCAATATTTTCCCAATATATATATATATATATCCCAACATTCCCATGTTCGTACATATAATCTAATTCACCCTCTAGGCTTATTTTCCAAGTCACAAATGAATTTCACCAACCCTTGTTATCCAATTATAGGTTGTTAATATTAAATTATACTAATTCCATATCCAATGACAATTATGTCAAACTTACATAAATTCAACATTATAGATTATATTCCTCGACCACATAAAATAGATTATGCCCAATATATGCAATAACAATTGTTGTGCCACAAACCCCAAAATTACAGATTATATTCCAATATCCCCATATTCCAATCGTGCGTATTGTATAATAAGATTTTGTCTAGGTTCGAGATAACCTAGATCCAAAAATAAAAAGGGGAAAGGATAAAAAGGAGAGAATTCAAACATAGGCATAAATAAAATAACAGATCTTATTAAATTAACATCATATTCATTATGGGAATGGTAAACGATAGAAGCTACATTATACAACAAATATAGTTCAAATCCACTCACATTGACTGGATTAGAGAAATAAGCGATTTGTTGTTGATGTGGAACACTGATTTAATCTTCTTATCTGATTAAACTTCAAAGTTGATGAAAAACTTGCAACTGAATTTAGAGTTTTGAGGCGGCGACCATGTTTGGTTGAAGTTTGGCGGCATGGAGGCGTCATAGAGAATTTTTATGAATTAGGTTAGGTCTAGGCACTATTTTATAGGTGTAGAGAGTGTTTTAGAGCCCTATGATTGACCTAGAAGCCATCCGGTTCGTCCAAAAATAAAAACCCCGTCACAGGGGCTAAAATCACCCAAATCGGCGCGGGAGAGGGGGGGGGGGGGTAGGTCGACCTGCCCAGTCAATGGCGGGAAATCTCCCGCTAACTGTCTGGTCAAATTTTCGAACTGGTTTTGAAATTTTCGGTGAATCTCCTAAATGCCATAACTTATTCATACGAAATCCGATTTACGCAAACTTATTCCAAGCAGAATTCCGAGACGAACACAATGGTGAAGTCTATTTTACTTAATTCTTGATATTTAAATTAAATAATCTTTATTTTCACATCTCTTCTATTACATACATTCGTTATTATTAAAAATGCGGGGTGTTACATTCTCCTACCTTTAAAGAATTTCGTCCTCGATATTCGATAAGAGTAAAATAAATAATCCTTCTCAATATCCATCCATTAAGTGTGCATCCAACTGTTGCAAACATTGTACACGTGTGCAAGGTGAGATACATCATAATAAAGCATGTATGCCTAATTTGGATCCGCCTATATGTATGCAAATCTTAGAAACTTTTTCAAAACATGATGCTCACATCCTAAATATACTTGCAGTTCTATATGAATGCAATATTTTTGAAAAATCAAAACTTTTTTCACCCAAATTTTCCCATACTCTTATAAAATAAGAGCATAGTTCATCCAATTGTTGCATCTAAAATCCTAACAACCATCATTGAATCGAAGTTAAAAAAAATATCTAATTTTCCAATTTTTTCCATTCCTTAAGCATTTAACGGAAAAATTTATATTTTCACGTTTTCTTTTAGTATTAGAATTCGTCAATTTTCATACCCAGCAGATTATAATAGAAAATTTTCTAATTAAACAGCTCGTAGATTACGTCAAAATAAGTTCTAGTACAGTACTACATCAAGATAAAAGAGAAACAGTCATACACTACATAATTAGATACTACCCTGTTGATACAGTAATAGTGGTCAGGGTCCTATCCGAAGAAACTACGAATGAGATCCTCTATACCACCTATCTTACTATCCAGGTGCTCCGTAAGCTGTCTAGTCCCCTCTCTGACCTCTAACTGCAAATCCTGTAGCCCTACCCCTAACTGATCATAGGAGATGCCCATCTCCTGAAGCATCTATTGTTGAGTCTGTCCCAATTCAACCTGTGACGTCTGGAGCATCTCCTGCTGTGTCCTCAGGATGTTCTGGTGATCTCTAACTAACTATGCTTGTTGCTTAGAAACTGTCCTCAATTCTGCCCTCCAGTCTGACTCTCTGGAAATCCAAGTGTCCCATCTAGATGTACCGGAAGTACCCCATCCTGGAGCCTGGGAAGTCCAAGCACCCTCCCAAGCCTGCTCCGTCTGATATGGGTCTGATCCTGCCGGTGGTACATACTAGGCCTCCTCATCATGTCCGGGCTAATAGCCCCCACCCTGTGGTTCCTGCTCAGGCTCCTCCTGCTCATGCTCCCCCTCCTCATCTCCTCCATCATGCTCCATTGGATGAGGCTCTAATAAATCATGTAGGTCAATATGCATCCTTGTTAGTGCAGCCAAATCTATAACACTGGAGGGATGAGAAGGAGGTGATATATATCCTTCCTTTCACAGAGGAACATTGCTTCGTGTAAAAACTACGGTCCATAAATTTTCAAAAGAAATGTTTGACTACCTCGCCTCTTTAGTAGAGTCATAATGCTGTAGGATAGTGCGACCCCAATTTATCTAGATACCCCCAAAAATAGCATACATGGCACATCTAACGATTTGTGTTATCCTATCAAATCCACCAGTCTGTCCAACAATATTTTACTGTAAAATTCGAATGACAAATCTAGCTAACAGGCGTAGATGGGTATAATCCCAAGTCCTCTCGGACTCATCATAGAAAATCCGACGCCATACAGCTAAATCAGTCATCTCAAAATCCCTTAACTCGTGGCCCGTACTGCGGATATTCAACATTTCCCCAAATTGTATTTCATTGAAACTAATGATGGTTCCCTTTACATCTGAATTATATGTAATTAAACCTTCATTGTCTACTCTAACTTCTAAATTAGCATCAAAAAGTCTTACTAACCTCTTGTAGCCCCTTCGCTCGACTACATTAACATCCAATATTGCAGTTAAGCCCGCCTCTGCAAACAAATCTTCCAAAGGTGTTCCAATAAAATCACCAAACTTAACCGGACACCCTAACAACAACTTCAAACCTGCGGTGTTGACGTACGCCTCGACTATATCTCTCCGAGTGTTGCACCAAGCGATTTCTTGAGGCGTAAGTTGGGGAAAAGAGGAAAGAAGGGAAGGTTGGTCCTCCATGGTGATTTAAGCATGAATTGAGAGGGGAAAGGCATAGATCTGGATATAGGAGACTTCTAGCTTCGATTTGGGGGTAATTTTGTGCGAACTAGTGGATATTTGAGGTAGTGGGAGGCGAAAATCACGGTGGTGGAGTTGGGTTTCGTGCTCCCTGAAACGGAGCGGCTGGAGCATCGAATGGAGCTAAAGGCCGTAGGCCTTCAGCCTTTTATTTTTTTCGAATTGCACAGGGCAGGTCAACACTAAGGTCGACCTCCCTATAGGCAGGTCGACACTAAGGTCGACCTCCCTATATATAGGCAGGTCGACACCTAGGTTGACCTACCTGTCGACCTATTATTTTTCACCTCGCTCCTCTTCTCTCCGTCTTCTTTCTTGATGGCAACTGCCTATTCTCCTTGCATATGTTCCAATTCCAAGAAATAGAAGCTTAAGTGGAACATAAAGTCTTAAATATCCATTTTTATGTACAAATTTTTTCTGCTTTTTCTCAAAAGTTCAATTTTTTTCCTAATCTCCACTTTTAGTATACGGGGGTAAAATCTCTTTTTTTCTTTTTCAGTTCTATTTCTCAAACGAGCGCCTATATTAACCTAAGCTCGTATAATTATATATAATATATTTCAAGAAAAATAATAATACGCTCACTCAGAATTTTTCCATAGGAAAACTAAACCTAGGCTCTAATACCAGATGTAACAACCCGGATTCCGACGGACCGATTTTTTTCAAAAATCCAATCCACCGAAACCTGAGTTGGTTGCTCTGGTATCCTGCAGAAAAAGACAGAGAAAAGAGATATATCAGAGTTCGGAAAACACCTCACAGTGGAAGGAGTAAAATATAATATATTTAAAACATAGCTTAACCTTAATCACAATACTGCTAAATCAGTATTCCCAAAGCTATAAGTCCCTGTCTAACTTGCGAATGTTACGAGGAGGGGGTCAGAAAATAAGTTCTGTGTGAATGAATTTAAACTACACTTCTTGAATAATCCTACATATACCGTTCAATTACACTTTCTTATTTATTAGCTTATACGTGTTATTAGCACTCAAAACTTACACACACGTCGCACCCATCTACCCCCTAGTAGATTAACCTAATATAGTGTATATGTAGCTACCCCCAAACTGAGGTATACCCCGTGATACCCCACTCGCACGGTCTCCTCTGTATCGTCGCAGTAATATGTGCAATCCCTCATCCTATGCCATAGTAACGTACAACGCTACATCTACATAGAACCACTATCGCTGTGCTACGTAAGCGTACTGACTGCTATCCTCGAGCTATTCGATCGAGTTTGGTTCCATCACCGAATAATGCCCTCTAATCTACGATACACCACCCAGAACAGACATGGTTGTACCTAGACTTTCCCACGTATGTATCATCAATCGTGCTCGATGTTTCTACTGGACATAACCTCTACTTGTGCACCCAAGTTCCGTGGCAGGGCTACACCAGAAAACACGGAATTCGGTCGGGAGCTTTTCTATATCTGTACGGGGCCGCCTCTAAGAGTGTCCAATGTACATATATATCTCTCGGGTCTGGTTTTAATATGGTGGCTATGGCCCCACCTCAGCCCCTCCCTCAACTAGTAAAGACCACACGAGCTAAGCAACCACCCCTAACAAGCAAACAATCTAAACATCCATGTCGAGTCTCCCCGCACCCGTCCCTTGATAGCAAAGGTTAACGATCTCTAGGGGTTAGCTCTTGTCTTTTCGCATTCATTAGGCTGCTGGTGACAGGCATTCGACGACCTTGCTATCGTTTTGTCTTGACCCTCCACCTCCGCCTGAGGCAATCTCCGAACCACCCTTAATTCCACCGCGTACAGCATTCTGACTGCCCCCTATTTATGCAGTCAAGGCCCACCCGCCTGGTAGTTCCGCGCAGACCCAACCTCTATAATCCTAGCCCGAAGCTAAATCACTACAGAGGACTACCAGGAGCACCTTTAATGTCTCAGGAAGCCGCGTGCTTCCAATTCCAGTCCGTTGGAGCCGCCAAAATAGCGAACGTGCGCTCTCCTCGTGCCTTATGACACCATCATGATCTACCTCCTTGGGTTATTCATCCTACAATGTACAGACTGCTTCAAACGCCTTAGTTTTATATGTCATTAGACCATAAGTCTAACCATTTATTTCACGCTTATGCCACCTCGCCAACTTTCTCATTTAACTTGGTTATTCTCATTAGTTTCCTTTTTTTCCGTATTCACCAAGTTACCCTTGCTTATTAATTCAATTTATACTTAACCCACTTAAGTCCATTAATAAGCCCACAACATGTTATTTTCCAATCTCATAAATTATTCCCTTTTTGGGTTACAACAACATGTTATACTTAATTCATAGTTAATATGCCTTATGCCACATACATACTGATTAGGAGAATAACCCTCTAAACACTAGCCCCGAAGACCAAAATCAACATTAGACTGGTACCCAGGGAATTACTCAACCCAACCAACATATATGATTCTAATTTACTTCTTTTCCACTCATATAACTTGTATCAATTTTAATTTCACATTTCTCCTTTCCAAACCACTTAATTTAAGTATATCTTTACATATAAGTTATCTCGTCTTCCTTGTCGTTTCCTATAACTTATCTTGTCCCATAATTTATAATTTCCACCTATTATCCTTTCTTGCCTTATTCAAGTTTATTCATAATAGGTTATTTATCATTCCCCATTTCTTGTCATTAATTTTAGATTTGACTTAACCCTTCCATTTACTTAACCCGTTACTTAAACTTTACCCAATTCAATTAATTTATGATACCGTTACGGGTCCCATTTGGTTAAGCGTATCTAAATTATGTTTCACATGTCACACATGCCCCACTTATCCCCCTTTTTATTATTGTTTCCATGTCTTACACATGTTTTACTATGGTTAAGTCTACCTTGGTTATGTCTTACATCACATGTCTCACAACGGTTAAGTCCACATTATTATGCTTTACATGTCATTTATATCACCCACTTAACCCTCTAACCATACCCATGTTACCCACACGTCTTATTATGGTTAGTATTTCTTAGTTTATTTGTAATGCCGTAACGATGTATGACCTCTCACATTAGACGTCCGTTCGTGGCTGCTGGATTTGCTGGGCGGTTCCGGGCAGCCTTACACCACAAACGCGCCTAACCTCGTGTCATAAACCGTTACGCCTCTAGTTCTTGCCGTTGACCTCTCACATTAGACGTCCGCTTGTGGTTGTTGGATTTACCGGGTGGTTCCGGGCAGTCTTACACCACAAACGCGTCTAACCTCGTGTCTTAGGCTTTCATTGACATTCGTCTTTCACCCAAACCCCAAATTCATGTCATGTGGTCCAAATTCAACTTAATCCCAATTCATATTTTATGCCTATCTTCAAATTTTTCATTAAATATACCAATTTACATAATAGTTAGTCAAATTCCGTACTAACCAAATTATCCAATTATAGCCAAATTCACCAATTCCAAACATGCTAATTTCCAATATCCAATTATACCCAATTTCATATAATCAATATTTTCCCAATATATATATATATATATATACCAACATTGCCATGTTCGTACATATAATCTAATTCACCCTTTAGGCTTATTTTCCAAGTCACAAATAAATTTCACCAACCCATGTTATCCAGTTATAGGTTTTTAATATTAAATTATACTAATTCCATATCCAATGACAATTATGTCAAACTTACATAAATTCAACATTATAGATTATATTCCTCGACCGCATAAAATAGATTATGCCCAATATATGCAATAATAATTGTTGTGCCACAAACCCCAAAATTACAGATTATATTCCAATATCCCCATATTCCAATCATGCGTATTGTATAATAAGATTTTGTCTAGGTTCGAGATAACCTAGATCCAAAAATAAAAAGGGGAAAGGATAAAAAGGAGAGAACTCAAACGTAGGCATAAATAAAATAACAGATCTTATTAAATTAACATCATATTCATTATGGGGAATGGTAAACGATAAAAGCTACATTATACAACAAATATAGTTCAAATCCACTCACATTGACTGGATTAGAGAAATAAGCGATTTTTTGTTGATGTGGAACGCTGATTTAATCTTCTTATCTGATTAAACTTCAAAGTTGATAAAGAACTTGCAATCGAATTTAGAGTTTTGAGGCGACGACCATGTTTGGTTGAAGTTTGGCGGCATGGAGGCGTCATAGAGAATTTTTATGAATTAGGTTAGGTCTAGGCACTATTTTACAGGTGTAGAGAGTGTTTCAGAGCCCTAGGATTGACCTAGAAGCCATCTGGTTCGTCCAAAAATAAAAACCACGTAATAGGGGCTAAAATCGCCCAAATCTAGGGGGAGGGGGTAGGTCGACCTCCCTGGGGTAGGTCGACCCTATGGTCGACCTGACCCCCAGGTCGACACTAGGGTCGACCTGCCCGGTCAATGGCGGGATATCTCCCGCCTAAATGTCTGGTCAAATTTTCGAACTGGTTTTGAAATTTTCGGTGAATCTCCTAAACGCCATAACTTATTCATAGATTTACGCAAACTTGGACTCTATTCCAAGCAGAATTTCGAGACGAACGCAATTGTGAAATCTGTTTTACTTAATTCCTGATATTTAAATTAAGTAATATTTATTTTCACATCTCTTCTATTACATACATTCGTTATTATTAAAAATGCGGGGTGTTACAAGTTGGATTTGGAATTATGTCCAAATCAAATTTGAAAAAGGTCATTATGGATGCAGTTCGGTGGCCGTTATTGGAAACCGACTGCACGGGCGATATTAAATTTATTAAAAATATGGAAAGATTATGTAAAATCATAATAAATGATTTGGAAAGAATTTGGATGAAAATTCCAATTTTATAAAGATAAAAATATATTTTTATCAAAAATGAACTAGTTATTAACTAGAATAAAAATCAGTTAATTAATATTTAATTGGAATTAAAGAGAATAAAATGGATTTTGGGTTGTCCTGAATGGTGTCTTCAATAACATTGTTCTTAAACCTCGATTAGAAAAGAATAAATCTTTTAAATAAGATTTAATGAAGTTTTCTAATTAATATTTAGTTGGAATTAAATAGTATATAATTTTGGAATTTATAATTCTTTTAATTAAGGTTATTAGAGTTTCCAATTATATTTAGTAATTGGAATAAAATGAAATATGGATTGGGTTTATTGTGAACTGTATTTTTAATGACATTTGTTCTTTAACCCAATTAACAATGAAAATATAATTTGGAATTTACAAATCTTTTATTAAGATTTAAAAGGAAAATTTTCCAAAGTTAATTTTCCAATTTAATATATTAAATTGGAATTGAATGGAATTCAATTTAATAATAATCGAGATGAGCTTCTGTGAATGAAGACTGTTACTGTATATGAAATTCAAAAGGATTTGTTGTTATTCCATTTATATTATCAGTTTGATACGGGAATTTATATCAATTATATATTGATATGATTTCCGTGAAGATTCCATTTTGATGAAAGATGATTTTTGGTTTATCGTGAACAATGTTTTTAAATAACATTTGTTCTTTAACCCAGTTAAAATATTAGATTAATTTCTTAAATTTGAATAATCATTAAGTAATGATTTTTGACATTAAAACTAAACTAGAGTTTTAATGAATCTTTAATTCGATTAAAATGCGAAAGAGATAATTAAATTTATCGAATTCTTAAAATGATCGAGAATGGAATACCACCAGTTTTACTCCAGGCGATAGTTAAGTCTTTAATTAGATTTGAACGGAAAATGGTAATTAACTTTACCGTTATCACAATGGGTGTTAGAAATGGGAATAGGTTGGGATAATAAATAATAAATGATTACTTCAGTAAGGTTCGTTAATCCCGACTAGTGAATAAACTTTAATTTGGTTTAGATTTGATAAAAGATAAAATAAGTCTTTTGAAATGAGATCCATAGGAAGATCAAAGAATAAATTTAAAAGAATTTATCTTTGATAAAATTAATGGGAACCTTTCCCTAATAATGTGGATATTTTATTAAAACAATATTCTGAATTGGAATGAGGCGTATTGTTGTTTTTATAGCACTTGATTATAAAATACGCGAATAATTCAGAAAGACTGGGGTTAACCCATTCTGGATAATTACTACGACGATTAAGAGTCGAAGACGGTGGTTGAAGACCGGAGTTCTTCACATCATTTGGATGATTACTGATGTCTTGATTGGGCCATACACCCAAGACAAGGTAATAAATGGTGATCGTCCAGAAGTACTTGGAGATCGATGGATATGCGAGGGCCTCTCTCCTGTATTGGACATATGGGACGAGGAATAAGGTGCCTTTAGTTTCGTTCAGACCAAGAATGGACTTGGAAATGGATAGTATGTCTGACGTTGTATTCATTTATGCTGTATTCATTGATCTCTGCTAAATATATATATCTATTTGGTGGCGGAGAATTTATTCTCTTGCTTAACACCCTTCTCTAAGATGTACGAGCTTAGAGGTTATATATTGGTAGAAATCAATGGTATCGTATGGATTGACAATGTGGCATGCCAAGATGTAAATGATCAAGGCTTTTGTTGAAAAGCAGAGCCTTGTGGATGATGATCAAAGCACAGCCTATTTATGCATAGCTTTGTGTATAGCGATATTTCGCGAGCTTCACACCCCGGAATGAACCAGAAATGGGAGAAGACAGTAGGGAGGGCACTGCGTTTCTTTCTAGCTAGGAGGGGTGTCGGCGTTTTGCAAGCTGTGACATTTTACTCATGTGGATGTTGCTTATTATTACTTAGTGGATAGAGAGGCGCCTCAGATATATTTATGGTTGACATTACTGACCAGATTTTACGCCCCATAGGATGGGGAAACACATGCTTAGGAAATATTGAATCCACCATCGCACTTAGTGTGGATCAGCCCTGCATGTTACCTAGGTACAGTTGCCACTGAATCCTGAGATATGGGCTAGATTGTCTCGAAATTGGTAAGGACGGCCCCTTGCCTTGGTTCATAGATGGAAATACAACTTCCAATACGACATCATGCAGTTTTGATAGTAGAGCTAGTATGACGACATGATATATGGTACCTATGCCGCCTATGATTGATATATTTATATTTGAAGTTGTTTTTAACACTATGCACTCATAGTAATATCAAAATAAATTTGTTTTATATGTATCAAGCATATTTGGCTATTATAAGGGAAAACTCTATCCTCTGGCTTGCGTTGCATTCTGTGATGGAACCTAAATCTTGTAATAGCTTCATTTTTCAAAAAAGCATTGCGTTGTTTTATTCTAAAATTAAGAATCATGTGGAGTAAACCCGTTCCTTGTTATGTGGTCCCATGATTTCCAACTTTTTAAAATAAAGATTAATAACTGTTTTGAGTTCTCACACCAGTCCCATTACTGACCTGGAGTTCATTGTTTTAATCTAAACTCTGGGGGCCATATTTTCCACATGGACAACTAATAGTTTTGGTTTTGCAGATATTATATTCACAGGATCCTGGTTTATAGCTGAAGCGATATTCGAAAAGCTCTGTATCCGTGTATTTCTTTCAGTTGTGTTTGTTTTATTTTCCCGCTGCTATTTAAATGTAATTTACTCTCTGATATTGTATTTCCAATGTATATTATTTATTCATACTCTGGAATATTCTTGTACTCTGATGTAAATTGTTGTAATAAGCAATTAAATGTTCTTCCGTTTGTGTTCTAATGAGTGTTGTTCTCAATTCAATCCGTACTTTTCTTTATGGGGGAAGTTTGGGTCATTTCGCTGTTGGTCGCCTTTAATTATGCCAACTCCGTTTTTAATAGGGAATTTCATCATTTGGCACCACAGAGCCATTGTTATTCTAAAGGCTACGAGGGTTGGTCTCCCAAGGAAGGCATTATATGCAGAAGGCTTATCGACTATGACAAAATCTTGTTTCATGGCAACCTTCTTTTCTCCTTCTCCGAGTTCAACAAGCAAGTTAATGATGCCAAGTGGTTGAGTGGGCTTCCCCGTGAATCCGCGAATCTTATTTTGGCAAGCCTTCACATCATCCATGGAAAGGTTCATCCTATTGAATGCGTTAATGAAAAGGACATTGACGGAGGCCTCGCTATCAACCAGGACTCTTTTGACTATGGTCGGACCCAAACCGATGGTGATCACCATTGGATCTACCATTGGTGTAAGTAATCCGTCTGAGTCCCTCTCTTTAAACACAATATCATCCCATGGAGTCTTTGCCAAGAAAGCTTCACTTGTGATCATGAGTTCTTCTCCTTTAGAAAGGCTTTTCATCTTGCCTATGTACTTCACAATGTCCCCCCAGCTTCTTCCGACTGGATGAGGCCCTCCTGAAATGGTATTGATGATTAGCCTTGGGATAACATCAACTGGAGCGTTCTCATTCTGTCTAGACTGTCCCATAGATGTCCCTTGCCCTTGAGCAGTTTGAGCGTTCTGCGGGTTCTTTGTGTATTGCTGTGCCCTATTTTTGCTTATCAATTCTTCAATAAGGTTCTTCGGATGTCTACACTCATTTGTATTGTGGCCCGGTTGGTTATGAAACCGGTAGAACCTTCCAGTTTTTATCGCAGCATCACTGACCTTTGTTGATTTTGGCATCGGATACTCTTCACTGTCTTTAGTTGCCATGAAGATGTTCTCTATAGTATCGTTTATAGGAGTCAATTCTGAATTTTTGAAGAAATGGAATTTCTTATTGGCTCAGCTATCTTTTCCATCATTACCCCTTTTCTAACTACCCGTAGTCTTCTGGCTGACTTTAGCATCATTACCTTTCTTTTCGGGTAGTGCGCTGCTTTCAGGAACATCCAAGGCATAGGCTAGATCTTCATCCACACCTATGTACTCCTCCACTTTATCAAACAGTTCCTCCAGCGTGCTTGGTTTCTTCTTCTTAGTCCACCGTCCAAGTTTGGTCTTTTTGTTTATGGCTCCCTTTAAGGCCATCAAAGCCAAACGAGGCTCATAGTTTCCAACCTCAGCTGCGGCAGTATTGAAGCAGGTGAGAAAAGCTCTAATGGGTTCTCCTAGCCATTTTTCAAGCTCGTTCATCTCCACGACATCCCGAACTTTCGTAGCTTGAATCCTGAACTGCTCTCTAAATAGTTTGGCCAAGGTAGCAAAATCATCTACAAATTTGGGTGATAGCTTTGTGAACCACAACGACGCTACCCCTTCGAGGTAAGTTGGAAAGTACAGGCACTTCAACTCATCTGTGGCACGTGCTCTGTCCACATGTTGATCATATTTGAACAAAAACATGTTGGGATCTCTAGTCCCATTATAAACTTACATCGACAAAGGCTTGAACTTAACTGGGTATGGTGCCATTTTGATCCTCTCCGTGAGTGGGGTTTTGGTAGGAGCGAATCCCCACTCCTTTTCATCATCTTGTTTTCTCTAGCTTTTCTCTATGAATTTGCGCACCATTTCCAATATGCGCTCCTCTTCATTGAGCTGGTCCATGGGGCAGATGCCGTCATCTTTACCGGATGTTTGCCTAAGCAAACAGTAAAATGGTTCTGATTCCTAGGCCCTGAGCCTCCCGCTTGGGGAGGTTCCCCTTTGGTGGTTCCAAGCGCTTGTTGATAGGTTGCTTTATCGGCATGGTTGCGCGTAGGCGGCTTAGCTTCCTTACGTTGAGGATCATTAAGATTTGTAACCTCTTTAATTGATTCTCCTCGGTTTGGACTTGAAGAAGAAGAGCCCGCATTTTCTGTATGATTGGTTTGAACGGACTTAGCATGAGCAACATTCATGGTAACTTTCGCCGTAGCAGCTTGCATGGCGAACATGGATTCAAGTTTCTTCAGCACGACATTGTTTGCAATGTCCATTTGGATTGTTAAACTTGCAACAACTTCATCTAACTCCCTCCTCGTTATGGCGGCTCTGGCCTTAGAACTTTCACCAACTTCGAATTGGTTAGTGAGGGGAGTATTCTCGTTGTTGGCGGCATTGTCAATTTCATCGATAGTTTTGCTAGCATTCTTCTTCGATGGTCTACCCATAACTTCAGACAAAGACTTGAATTTGACAGAAAACTCGTCGGTTGGATTAGGTTGTAGTCCTGAAAGATCCTCGGTAGAGATAGACCTAGATTCTCAATGCAAGGCCTTCAACCTTGTAAGAGAGCATGAGAGAATGGAAGATTGAATGCGGCCCCACGGTGGGCGCCAAATGTTTATTCCGAAATTAGAATGAACACCAAAGGTGAAAAAATCGCACTTCACCAATCGGTATGAAGAGAGGCCACAATCACAACAAAAGTAAAAAGACACAAATTTTATAGTGGTTCAACCTTAGGAAAGGTTTACATCCACTTTAATAGCAATTTCCATTATCAGTTCAAAGGTCACAAGTTGAGGATCACACAAGAGTACATTCATATTGCTCATTACACAATAGCTTCACTCAAATCTACACAAATTAGTGGTGAAGTAGATGAATTCCACAATATGCAAGGCGAATGATGAAGAATCTTCAATTTTTAGGATGCTTGATTGCTTGTGGTTGATTCCATGATGAACTTCATGTTTGATCTTCAATTGAAGGTGTTTGGAGAGATGGAAATCACTTAAGAATGCTCAAGAAATATTTGGATAGCCCTTCGGGGTCATAAAATTTGGTCCCCCCAATGAAGGAATGAGAGTGGTATTTTATAGGTGAGATTCAGGCCAGGTGGCAGTTCTGTAATTATCTCGAACTTCCCTTAAACCGCCGAGCGACCTAAACTCATTTAGCAAATGCGGAACGGGATAAATAAGGCAGAGCGATCCAAAGTCTTCTTATTGGATGGCAGCACGGGCTAAGGCAATGCGGAGCGACCTATGACAAGGTGGTATGACTTAAGATCTTCCCAAAATATGGCGGTACTGGCTAAAGCCATTGCATGGAGCAGCGGTACGGCTAAGGATGGCAATGGGGCGGGTCTAGGGTCCAAACGTGCTTGACCCGCCCCTATTTTGACCCATTTAGACCCACCTCATTGGGTCTTCAGGGCGGGTAGACCCACGATCCGCTTTTAGAGGTCCGGGTCTAGGGTCGGATCTAGGGCACGGCTAACCCGCCCCAACCCGACCCGCATGTTTGAAAATCATTCAAACACTTTATAACTATAATGATTACTTCTTAATCTTCTTAGGTGTACATGGTTATAACTTGAATATTATATTCTTTTAATCAACAAATTATAAATTTTTCATACAATTAAGTTGCATCAATGATAATCATACAATAAAAATGCATACATTTTGAACTATAATCTTACAACTCATTTTATTATATTCTCTTATCGTTGTGAACACATTATAATATGTTTTTAAATTATCATTTAGTGATAAAAAAATATAAGTATAAAAATTCGTGTATGTTAGAACACAATATCATCGGGTCATGGAGCGAGTCGGGTCTACCCTGACCCGTATGGGTTTCGGGTATGGCGCGAAATTCCAGACCCACACCGGGTCTACGGGGATAGTTTGGGTCGGGGTTTAAGAAGTCTGGATTGGGTCTGGGGCATGATAAACCCACCCCAACCCACCCCATTGCCATTCTTAGGTACGACCCATAGCTTGGCGGGACGGGCTAAAGAGACCTGGCTTGCAGCGAAGCTCCAGCGGGTCAAATAGTTGGCGGGCCAAGGAAATAAAGAGCTAAAAGACTTGAGGTGTTAAGGACCTTTAATGGGCTAAGAGAAAGACGATCCAAAGAACTCTCATGGGCTAAGGAACTCGGCTGATTATCTTTGTATGTCTGCAGCGACCTAGTGTACCATAATAGCTTAAGGTTCCTGAATGTCCCAAAGCTCTATAACGGCCTGAAGCTCGAACGAACTAAGGCTTAGATCAACCTTAATGTTTTACAAACCAAAGATATACAATCTAACATTATGAAAACGATCTAATTATACTTTGTATTCCTAAGCATATTTTATGGGTTAACAAACTCAATCTCGTATTAGCAAAGCTCAATACCCCATTTGATTAACCTCCCTGAGGTTTCCAGTTTACTGAACACCTGCTTAAGCAGGAAACTAGTTAAAACCCTAATAGGGTGAGCTTGGAAGTACCCTCTGAGCTTCCGTGCGGTAAGTATCAGGTAATACGCTAGCTTTTCTGTCACAGGGTATCGGGTTTCTGCGTCCATTAGCCTTCGGCTAACGTAGTAGATGAGGTGCTGAGTCCCATTACTCTCTCTCATTAGGACTGAGCTTACCGCATGTTCTTAAACATCCATATATAGGTGTAGATCTTCTCCCTTCTCGGGGATGGATAGAATCAGAGGTGTTGCCATATAAACTTTCAATTCTTGGAAAGCACTCCTACATTCTTCTTTCCATTCGAAATTCTTATTTTTCTTTATAACATTGAACAAATGAACACACTTTTTAGTGGCTTTGGAAATGAACCTACTAAGGGCTGCTAATTTTCCGTTTAAGCTCATGACTTCTTTGCTGGTTCTAGGTTCTTCAATGTCCTTTATGGCCTGAATTTGGTCAGGATTAACTTCAATCCCTTGCTCACTTACCACATATCCCAGAAATTTTCCAGATTGAACTCCAAATGAACACTTTTGTGGGTTTAACTTCATTTAGTAAATTCTCAAGACATTGAACATTTCTTCCAAGTCCTTTAGATGGTTCTCTATTTTAGTGGATTTCACAAGCAAGTCATTCACATATACTTCCATTTTGCGCCCTATCTGATCTTGGAACATCCTGTTTACCAGTCTTTGGTATGTTGCTCCCGCATTCTTCAGGCCAAAGGGCATCACTTTATAGCAAAATGTTCCCCAATCAGTGATAAAGCTTGTATGCTCCTCGTCGGGTTTATGCATCGGAATTTGGTTGTGACCTGAGTAAGCGTCCATAAGGGATAGTATCTTGTGACCACTCGTGGCATCGACTAACTGGTCAATCCACGAAAGGGGATAACAGCCCTTCGGGCATGCCTTGTTTAAATCTGTGTAATCAACACACGTTCTCTACTTCCTACTGGATTTCTTCACTAGCACCAGATTGGCTAACCATTTTATCGGATAAACCCTTTAGCTTCTAGACTTTTGACTTCCTCCTTCAAAGCTTCTAACCGGTCTCTATTTTATTGCCTTTTCTTTTTCCGAATCGGGAGCACTGAAGGGTCAATGTTTAACAAATATAACGTCGCGATACTTCACAATATTGGGTTTTGAACTTCAAATGAATATACAGAATTCGTTTTAAGTCGGATTTTGTGAAACAAGGAACATTGGATCTAATTAACTGTATTTTTCTAATAGAAGTGAGAAATCGAGGTTTCAGCTTATAGATTGTAAGTTATGCCCAAATCAGATTTCCAAATAGTCGTTATAAGCCGTAATGGTTTATTTAATATAATTAAATATTGGTTTCGAATTTGGATAAGATTTTCAAGACATATTATTAATTTAATTTATAGAATTTTTAATTGGGAAAATAAGCAACTTTTTATTTATAGTATTTTACACCTATATCAGCATTATGGGGCTTCACAAAATAAATTAACTTACCATTTTATTATATTTTCGAAATCATGACGCATTGCTCGTCACAATAGTATTTTTATTTTTGTCTATAGCAGACAGTGAAACGTAGAATTTAAATTTTTTTTTGAATCCGCTACTACCGAAAGGAACAACTTAAATATCTCGCTGCAAATCCAAACGAATCATGCGCATATCTATGAACAAATCTTGGTAGGATATTTTGTGCCCTGAAAGTCTAAATAATGTGGCACGTCAATAAAAGTAATGCACATGACATTTTTTTCAACCCATGCCCAAGTTTCCTTTCCTTTCGACCTCACGATCTCTGAACCCATTTTCCTTAGCATAGAAGTTTAAGTAAATATATTAGTATATTGTACGGGGAAAACTGGACATTTACCAATTTTAAAATCTTTTCTTCTCACCGAAGTAAAACCCTTTAAACCTATATTGAGAATGCAGACACTACTCTATAACTTTATTCATTCTATTCCTTCGCACCTAAGAAAATGAGAACACTATAAATACAGACACTTCGATGCTTCCTTTATTTTTGAAACCACAGAAGCCTTAATGACGAATACATTTAAAAACCTCTCTACAAAATTTTAACAACACACACACACACACACATATATATATATTAACCCAGTCTCTTTAGTTTCACATAAGATCAAATGGGCACAGCCGCACAAGCTTCCTTGTGGTTTCTTCTAGAGCATCTGGGGCTTGGCGAGACCAATGATGGTAGTGGAGGGGATCGATCGGTGTGAGGAGTAGCAGGTCAGTGGACTGGTGGATGGAGCTTTCATGTTCTAAAGTTTGGAGCATGCTACAGTTGGAAATGAAGAAGACAAGGCTGTCTCTAAAAGTGCGGATGGAAAACTATGGTGTGGAAATGAAGAAACACAGAGTCTTTTCCTCTAGAGGAGTTGTACGTTAGGGACTGGGAGTTTGGACATTTTCGTGACCTACTAACACCATTCAACAAGATGTTGTTCGACACAAAATAGATGAGAGGGGCGAGCTAAGTAGTGGGGTGCGAGTAAAGAGGAGAAGTAGGTCATAAAAACAGTGCGGTAATTTTCTTTTTTTCTGAAGTGATGAAGGGAGTTTATTTTTTCAAGTATTGGCCATGGAAGGGGAATATAGCAGGAGCACGTCGCGGTTTTTAACAGCGAAGAAGATGAACACCGTTTCAATGTGGATCGGTTTTAAGTTGTGGCATTGGGCCATGTTTAAAAGGGCTAAGCCCAAGAAAAAAAGGAAGAAAAAAAAACGAAAACTATAATATGCGAAAATGGCTGAAATGTTGGAGGGAGGCAACGTTGAGTGTTTGTTTCTAGGAAGTTGTTCATTAGGGTCATTTTTGTTTGTGTGATAGGCTGGTTTAGAATCAAGGGTAAGGCCCAGTGGTTATTTTATATATAAGTTAAATTTAATATATAAATAGTATATAAACTTCAAATGTTAATATCTTATACACACATTATCAGAATTACACAAAGTTAGATCCGTTGGGATCGTACGAATGTAGGCTACAAAATGGAACCAGTCTGGAGAGATTTGGATGTAGTTACAAATTTATGGCAAAATAAAACGACTGACTGGATCAATTGAATGTTAATCGTTATTTAACGGTTATCGACCAAAGTGAGTAAACTCACTAACTCTGTCAAGTTTTATAATTTTATAAACGTTATTTAATATTGATAAAAATGATTGGATGCTGTGTTTGATGGCTGTTTGGATGAATTGGTTAAAATAATACGTACAATTATTTATATAAGTAGTTAAATATGGATTCTATTTATTATTTATTTCATATTAATATGAAATAAATGTTGATTAACATCTGTGGATGCAGAGAAACAGGTTGGAGGGATCCAACTGGATTCCTCGACATTTTTATTGTTGATTTTTCATATATTGTATTATATGATGTGATAAATAATCTGTGATTGATGATTTTGTGATTGGGATGTTTAAACAGCATTGACCTGAAATAATTGGTATTTAAATACCGAAAATATAATCGAATATACTGGAAAGGAAATTGGGGTTTTAAAAAGGATAATCTATTTTAAATAGAAATTGAATTTCGAATGGAGTAGAATATAATAACTTGTTTAAATTCTTTTAAAACAAGCAGTTTGATTTATAAACAAATGTTAGAAATAAAAATGGATTAATTATTATTAAATAATTTGAAAATATAAGATGAATTTATAATGGGCAGATTGGGTAATCATTTCAAATGGAAACAAAGAAAATTATTTGGATATTCGAAGTGTAAAGATAACTGAAATAAACATATAAGGAATTATAATGTGATTTCAACTATGTTGAATTTTATAAAGATAATTTATTTTAGAAATTATAGATTTATGAAACTGAGAAATTAACGAGATAATTAATATTTGGTTTAAAAAAACAATAGTTTATAATCGAATATGTAATCGAGACTTAATTATAAACTTGAGATATAGTTAACAAGAAACTGGTTTATACATGGAGTTTACAAAGTGAAATACGAATATGAGTGATGAAAGAACTAGAGTGATGGGATTTTAAATTGTAATGATTTAAATCAAGATTTGATTTAATAAACTGAGACCAGATTTCTATAGAAGAATAATATTCACGTTATAAAGTGAATAAAGATTTAGAGCTAACGATTTGCAAGATTTAAATGGTTATAAAAGGAAATGATTTGTGTAAATAAGTAGGTAAGAATAGAGTTAAGAACATTTGAAACTGACTGCAAATTAATTATGTTGAATACTTGTTTGAGGATCGATCTGATGTTGGTTTCGGCGTTCGGGGTTAGTACTTAGGGAATTGTTCTCTTACTAATTTACAGTTAGGGACTAATGGATAGTGATGCGTGAATTAGGTATGGAAATGTTTTCCAATGTTAATAGTGTATATTTTCGAAATAGGGGAAATAAAGAGTTGTGAATATATGGAAACGTTATCCAAGAAAATCATGAGAAGTAAAACAGGTTTTAAGGAATAAATGGGAAATAGGGAAATGAAATGATGATTAATTGGTAAGATTTCCGTTTGGAAATACGATTGTTATTTTTACACATGTTTTCCTTTGGTAGTTAAATAACTGACTATCAAAGTTTTTGACCATTTCCGTTGATAATACGGAGAGACCGGGATCAGATTTATTATCTGAAAACCACTCCATATGGCATTAGCATTGCGAATCATTTATGATAAAGTTGATTGAAGACGGAGAGTATGCAAGGGCTATTCTGCGAATCCTAGGAAGAAATGAAAACAAGGATTTTTATTAATGTCAACAAAGGAAGAGAATGGAAATCAGGTCATGAGGTTATATATATATATGTATATATTGAGTCATGTTAGAATGATGTTAAAATCTATCCTCAAGTATGACACGAATATACAAAACAAAGTGTGTATATATGCCTATATATATAAGGCTTTGAAAAGCCTAACTGTACAAACTCAGATCTACCAATCGACTGATAGAAAATCGACCAGTCGACTAATCAGTGAGTTTTTGTACATAACGGCTAGTTTTAAAAAGGTTTTAATCTAAACATTTTAAAGTAATATTTAACCAGTCGACTGGTGGTTTTTTAACCAGTCGACTGATTCGAAACATAAGCCTTTTTTATGAAGAGACACCTTCTTTCATATAGAGATTTCTCCTCAATTATCAATGGAAATGGACACAGCTTTTTACTGAAACCTTTCATGAAGAAATGCTACTCTTCTACTATTATATAAACACTTCAAACATGTTTTCCAATTCACTAATTTACAAATTATTATTCTATTCTCTTTATTTTCTGAAATTACACTTCTATATTCTTTGCAATACAAAGCTCTCTCATATTCAAGTTACTTGTTGAATCTTTGGTATCATTTCAAATCTTTTAATTCAACAAGCAACAAACTTCCTTCAAGTCTTTGCATTCACTTCAAATACCCGAGGATAAGATTATAGGAAGGGTATACTTCATCGTGACTATTCCATGTTGATTAGGGAACACATTCAAGAGTCAAAAACCTTTGTAAAGTGTGAAGTCCTGTGTGGGTGCTCAGGTTGGAACGTCCTTGTTGGTGCTCATGTGTATTGTGAACTATTCCTCCGAGTTAAGAGAGGGCATGATAGTGAATTTCGAAGAGGAGCTTCGGGATTGGACGTAGGGCGGGAAGTCCAAACCAGTATAAAATTCCTGGTGTCGTTTCTTATCGCATTTACTTCTTATTTTTGATATATTTATCTAGCTTAGTTTTTACCTGCATAACTATTGTAGATTACTAGTTAGTTTATTATTTCTGCTTTATCCATATTAGTATCCTGCTTAAGTCGTATACACCGACTCTTTTCAATTGGTATCAGAGCCAGACCATCATTTAACCGTAAAACCATTATCTGATACATAGTTAATACGGATAACAACACTAGTGCTAGCAATAATACTGGATATACTGAAGGCCAATCAACTGCAAGACCACCCTTCTTTAATGGCATGAACTATAGCTATTGGGATACACGAATGAGGATATATATGCAAGCAAATAGTTTTGATGCTTGGAACATCACACAAAAAGAGTATACACAACCTGCTACTCCATACACTGAATGGTCCACAAATGAAAAAGCAGAGGCTACCGCCAATGCTAAAGCCATGGATATGTTACATTGTGCTTTAGATAGAAACGAGTTTAACAGAGTTTCAATATGCAACACAACATATGAAATCCGGAGAACACTCAACGTAACTCATGAAGGAACTAGTAAGGTCATACAAAGCAAGATATCTATGCTTAAAAACCAGTTTCAAAATTTCAGAATGAACGAGACGAGTCAATAAATGACATGTATTCATGTTTTCAAAACATTTATCATTCTTTATTAGGATTAGGAGAAAAATATTCTGATTTTGATATAATTTCAAAAAATTTAAACTCTTTGACTAGTGAATGGGAAAGAAAAGTATTAGCTATCGAAGAAGCTAATGATCTTTCTACCGTAAAACCAGAAGAGTTAATCGGTAATCTCATGTCCTATGAAGTAAATTTGCAGGCAAAGAAAGAACATGTACAAGATGAGAAAATTTTAGCTTTCCATGTTGAAAAAGAAGATTCAGATTTAGATAAAGTAGATATTGCTTTTGTAGCAAAAAAAATTAGAAATTTTCTGAAGTATAGAAAAAGCCAAAGCAAGAATGTACAAAAGAAATCATCAAAAGAACCTGAGCCTGCACCTGTAGAATGCTTTAATTGTCAAAAGACTGGACATTATCAAAACAATTTTCCAGAATTGAAGAAAAAAAAGGAAAAATCAAAGAGATGAGCTTTTTCAGTCAAATGGGATAACTCGGATTCATCTTCGGAAAGTGACAGTGAGCAAGAAAACGTGTGCTTCATGACTAAGGATACTAATGTAAGTGAATTTACTTTTGGTGAATTAGTAGAAACTAAAACTGAAATTTTAGAATCTAGAAAAATGTTTAAGAGAAAATTTAAACATGTTACCGAAGATAAAAAGAAAGCAGAATTTGAAAGAGATCTTTTAAAAGACGAAAAAGATATTTTAGAAGACGAAATTAGAAAATTACAAGAATCTCTTTTATTTGCAAATTCTCAAATTTGTATGTTGAATCAAGAAATCGAGACTCAAAAGAATAAAAATGATTTATTTGCTTCTGAAAATCATGATTTAAATACTAAAGTTAAATTTATAGAATTAGTAAGTTCTAGTTTAAAAGTTAAATTAGAAAACATTTCTAAAAATGTTAACAATTTTAACAAAGGTAAAGAGAATTTATCTAAAATACTAGAAAATTCTCAACCGGTTTTTTTAAAAAGGACTCGGATATAATCAAAAAGTTATATCAAAAAGGAATTCTTATTCTAAAAATTCTAATATTAAACCGAAAGTTTCTAGTAGTAAATTAAATATTTATACTAAGAAAAATTACTCGGGAAATATTAGTATATGGGTTCTGAAAACAAATAATGTTCTTATTAGAAATAAATATATTAAGGCTTTTTTAGATTCCGTTCATAATAATGATAATTTTTTTTCAAAAAGGATCCTGAACCCTCTTGGGTTTGTCTTCCTAAGATTTAACCCTTAGGACCCTAATGGAGGAAGTGGGTACCATTTTATATTCTATTTTTTTTCGTGTACCACAAATATTTATGTCAATGACTAGCTCGAACAAAAAAGAGTTCCATAATACTTACTCGTTTCTATAAGTTAATTTTTTACCGTAAACTTCTAAAAAAATTCTTCTTTTATATATATATATATATATATAGTTTACTCAATATAGTTTCTTTAACTAAAATAGAAATACTATATTTTAGCACATTATCTAATAGATAAACCATTCATTAAATATACTATACTGAATATTTAGCTGATTTATTTATGTTTAAAGGAATGGTAAAACTAGTTTTGCCATTCATTTGATATACTATATTTAGTATATACTCTTGTATAAATTCTTGAGAAAAGTGTTTCTGCTTTTAATCAAAATAATAGAAAACATTATCCAAAAACCTTCTTATATCATGTCAAAGAAAGAGAGCTCCCTACCAACATCAACCAAGTCCTCTGAGAAAACATCATCCAATTCGATTAATTTTATCACATCTCCTACTCAACACTTGGATGGCAAGATTACCGAACCGGATATACTCTGGATGCCAAGAAAAGAAACTAAACATAAGATGAGTAATCAAGAATACAATTCAAAATTATAAAAATAAAGGCTGTTGTTCATATTAACAGCAACTGGTCGACCGACAATATATAAACCAATCGACTGGTAAAGGGAAACCTACAAAACTGGGTTCCTTCTGTATACGTTGCTTTTAAACCCTTTACCTCTATCTTTTCTCATTTCTCAACTTATCTAAAAGCTTCTAAAAACCCTTGAAACTCTGAATTTCATCATGGAACCTCCTAAACACCAAAGAGACATTGGATCATCTTCAAGAACAATATCAAAGAAGCCAGTAGAACCCTCTATTGATCAGTGGCTATGGAATGACCTAGCCAAGCAAAGGTGGAAGCTTTTATCAAATCTAAAATTCATCCCAGGGCCTTTTGCAAAATTTGAAGACTTTAATTCTTATAGGTTACAACAACTAGCTCATCAAGGTAGACCTGAATCACTCTTAGATTATTCTCAAAACAATATCAAAATCTGAAATGACCCAAACTCGCCCGTAATGGGTAGCCCGGATTGAGTTGAGAACACGACAAATCAGAACACAAATAGAAGAACATTTCATTGCTTATTACAACAATTACACCAGAGTACAAGAATATAACAGAGCATGAATAAATATTGTACATCAGAAAAATATCAGAGATTTAAATTACATTAGCAGCGGAAAAATAATACATAACACAACTGAAAGTAATCCACAGATACAGAGCGTTCCGGATATAGCTCCAGCTGTAGTCCAGGATCCTGGAAAAGAAATATCTATAAAACCCCAACTACTAGTTGCCCGTGTGGAAAATAGGGGCACCCAGACTTTAGGTTAAAACAATAAACTCCAGGTCAGTCATGAGACTAATGTAAGAAATAAAACAGTAATTCAAAACTTTACTTTAGAAATAAAGTAAATGAGGGGACCACGCCGTATAACATAGAACGGATTTCCTCCCAAGAATACCAGTGCATAAATGGAGCTGTAAACTTATGGGTGATGGCATAGTATACCACTGTGTGTAATCATAGACGGCATAGTATCCCATGCTACGACATAGTATCCCATGCTACTATGTCACGTATTGGAAATTGGATTTCCATCATGAGTAGAGACCAGGGATGGCTCCTTACCGATTCGAGACACTCTAGCAAATGTCTCAGGATTACACACCGTGGGGCAACCCTTGGATCTCCAGGGCCGGTCCACACATACTTTAGTGGATTAGTATTCCTGAACACACGTTCCCAATCCTATCGGACCTATCCATCGGCTCCTTAGTAACCGATATATCTGAGGCGCCTCACTATCCATCATCCACATAGGTCAAAAATATAAATGTCTGGGCTCCCATAGCTAGAAGGAAATGTCGTGCACTCCCTGTAGTCACGATCCCGTTTTTGACTCATACCTAGGTGTGAGGTTCGAAAATTAACGCTATACACAAAGCTATGCTATTTAAAGCCGTGCTTTGATCATCAACCACAAGACTCTGCTTTTCAACAGAAGCCTTGATCATTTGCATCTTAGCATGCCACACAGGCAATTCACGCCATACGACTGATGTCTATTGATATATAACCTCTAAGCTCATACGTCTTAGAGAAGGGTGTTAAGCAAGAGAATAAATTCTCTGCCACCAAACAGATATATATTTAATAGAGATCAATCAACACAGAATAAAATCCAATGTCTAATACACATCCATTTACAAGTCTGTTCTGGGTCTAAACGAAACCGGAGGCACCATATTCCTCGTCCCATATGTCCAATACAAGAGAGTGGTCCTCGCATATCCGGTCAATCTCCAAGTACGTATGGATGATCACCACTTATTACCTAGTCTTGGGTGTACAGCCCAATCAAAACATCAGTAATCATCCAAGAGATGTGAAGACCTCCGATCTTCAACCACCGTCTTCATCGTCGACTTATCGTCGAATCAGTTATTCAGAATGGGTATAAACCCGACCTTTTCAAATAACCCGCGCATCTTATAAACAAGTATTATAAAAACACAACATACGCCTCATTCCAATCTAGAGTATTCTTTTAGCCCAATATTCTTTTCGTAATTTAAACCAAATTTAGGTTTTCCAAACTAGTCGGGATTAGCGCACCTTACCGAAGTAATCATTTATTTTATTTCCCAATCCCAGCCTATTTATCCCATTGATCAAAACTGGTAATACTCCATATCTAACACCACGGTGTTATCGGTAAATTTAATTACCATTTCACGTTCAAATCTAATTAAAGATTTAACTATCGCTTGGAGCAAAACTGGTGATACTCCATTCTCGATCATTTCCCGGATTTGATAATTTAAATTATCACATTCTCATTTCAATCTAATTAAAGATCCATTAAAACTTCTCTTAGTTTTAATCTTCCCAAAAATCAATATTAATGATTTTTTTAACTTTGGCGAAATCAAACATGCCGCATCGACAATCTACACCGTACCATTGATTTCTGCCTATATATAACCTCTAAGCTCGTACGTCTTAGAGAATGGTGTTAAGCAAGAGAATAAATTCTCCGCCACCAAATAGATATATATTTAGTAGAGAACAACGAATACGGTATAAAGGAATCAATGTCAGACATGTAATCCTGTCTTTAACTGGGTTAAAAAACTAATGTCATTTATAACACAGTTCACGTGTAACGTCTCGTATTTTTACAGTATAATAATTAATTAATTTAATTATTTAAATAGTGTCTAAAGATTTAAATTGTCGATTAATGAAATAATATTGAATATTTAATTAATATTAATAATAGAATAATATATTTATCTCCGGAATAATCAGAAATAACAGAATTCACAATATTATGTGAATTGCACAATTTAGAAAATTTAATTCAGTTTAGAATTGAATTATATTAACGAATATATTATATAAACAATGATTGAACGTATAATTATATTATAATTATAATCGAGATCGAAATGGCGTGGCAGTTCGTAATTTGGCAATTTGAACTTTAAACGAATATACATAATCCATTTTTAGCCGGATTTATGTGAAACAAGAAACGTTCGGAGCTGGTGAAGTATATTTTTCTAGTGGAAGAGAAAAATTGGGATTTAGTTGTGTAGATTTTGATTTATGATCAAAACAAATTTTAAAATAGTCGCTACAGAATTCCATTATAATTTGTAATGATTTATTTATTTATTAAATGGATTTTTAATATAAATTGAAAATTGATTTAACACTGGATTTGAAATATCGAGTTATAAATTCAGATAGAAATGTTTTGGAGCTGTATGGTGTTCCAATGTGAATATATATGATAATATTTATTTATAAATATTTAATTTAATTATTTTTAAATATATTTAATATTTAAATGGATTTATTTAGAGCTTTAAAAATAGCCATTTTTGCAAACGACCTCCGTTTTCGATGAAACTAATTTTTTTGGATCCGGAATATTAAATTATTGTTATATTTCAATTTCCGTAATTTTTGGAGTCAGTATGTGGCTGTACGGGATTTTAATCTAAAAAACAATCGATAAATTGACCTTTAAAAATGCGCTGAGTAAGCAAACAGAGTCGGAGTTCGATGAAACAAGTTTCGTTGGGTCCGTAATGTCAAACTGAAGGTGTATGTCCATTTTCGTGATTTTTGGGTATCAGATGTGTTCATACGAATTTTTAGATGATAAATACAAAAGCGGTTGGTTAAAATTAAATGTTAAATTGAATATTTAAGTATTAAAACTATACTATAAATACCCATAAAAAAACAATACCTAACCCTAAACTCTTCATTCAGTAGTCAAAATAAAATCCACCGCTATCAAATTGTTCATAACAACGTGAGTATTCTTCTTCAAAAAATTAAATCAAATGAGAAAAAAATCAAGAAATTCCCAAACTCAAAGGTAATCTCCTTGACCTCCTCTTCGATTCTATGTGCTTTTTGAAAGGATCGACGTTGTTCTTCTTCGCTGGAAATAAGCACGGTTAATATAGGGTTTGGTAATTCTTAGAGCTAGCAGCTTGAACGCATGGAATGGATGTTGTTTATGTGATTGTGGTTGGAAGTTGTAACAACCCGTAAAATGCGAGCCAGTTTGAAATTTTTATTTTGGCAATTTTAGCGAATTTTGATTATTTAAAATGAATTATTTTAAATAATATCGACGAAAAAATTTATTTTGAATAGAATTCGATCGTATATATTATACGCGTCGTCGTTAGAATATATAATAATTATATATAATTATAAAAGGAATTGAAAATGGCGCGGTAGTTCGATAATTCGATTTCAAACTTCAATTGAATGTACCGGGTGCAAAACAATCCGGATTTTAGTGAAACCAAAAATGATAGGATCTAATTGATGATATCTTTCTATCGAATCCGAAAAATCAGGATTTCATCTTAGGAATGATAAGATATGTCCAGTTGAAAATTCTGAATAGTCGCTATGGAATTCAGGCCCTTAAAAATGGAAATTTTGCAAACGACCTCGGATTTCGACGAAACCAGTTTTGTTGGGTCCGTGATGTCAAATTATTGCTAGGTTTCAAATTTCATAATTTTCTGAATCAATATGTGAGCGTGGCATAGGAAAACGCGTTTGACCAGTTTCAGTTGATTTTAATCGACTGGAAATTGACCATTTTTCCAACGGTCTCAGAATTCGACGAAACTAGTTTTGTTAGGACCGTATCGTCAATACGAAGCTAGAAAATATTTCTCTGGAATTTTTCTAGTTAGTATGTGACCCCGGTAATTTGAAATGTACGTTTAAAATTCAATATATAGATTTAAATGTAAGTTCAATGGAAACTGATTGTAACGATCGAATCAGCTTACGATACATATCCCATTGTGTTCAGAATGGGGGTGAAACGCTATGGACGACAGGCGGTGGACCTCACTTCGAGGTCGTATGTAAAAGTCAACTTTTTGAATAAAAAAATATTAAAAAAAAAAAACCTTTCCTTATCTCTTGCCCCCCCCCTTTATCGTTCATTCAAGAGAAAGAAAAAAAAAACAACAAATCGATCGAGCCCCCCCGACGTCGATCGACGCCAGCGCCACGCCCTCCACCCAATCGCCACCGCCCCGATCCAAACCCCCACCCCCTGCCCTCCTCGACAGAGCGAAGACCCCCCCCAACCCGCTTCTCTCTCCTCCTGAACGCAAGTCAAAACCCTCGCCGCACCCCCCCATGGGCCCGCCGCTGGCCATGGCGCCCCACTACAAGCTCCGACCCACCCTCCCCTTGCTCCACCTCCCACCGACGAGCACCCCCCCTGTAAGTGACCGTTTTTTTTTTTATTATTATTTTATTTATCTTAAAAACTGAATTTTATTTTAACTTAAAACTGATTTTATTTTATCTTAAAATCTGAATTTTATTTTACTTAAAATCTGAATTTTGTTTATCTTAAAAACTGAATTTTTAGGAAGTTAAAAACAAATTTTATTTAAAGTAAAACTGAAATTTCATTTAAAGTAAAACTGAAATTTTATTTAAAGTAAAACTGAAATTTTATTTAAAGTAAAACTGAAATTTTATTTAAAGTAAAACTGAAATTTCATTTAAAGTAAAACTGAAATTTTATTTAAAGTAAAACTGAAATTTTATATAAAGTAAAACTGAAATTTTATATAAAGTAAAACTGATTTTATATAAAGTGAAAACTGATTTTTATATATAGTAAAAATATGATTTTTATATATTGAACTTCATAGGAAAAATATGATTTTTATATATTGAACTTCATAGGAAAAATATGATTTTTATATATTGAACTTCATAGGAAAAATATGATTTTTATATATTGAACTTCATAGGAAAAATATGATTTTTATATATTGAACTTCATAGGAAAAATATGATTTTTATATATTGAACTTCATAGGAAAAATATGATTTTTATATATTGAACTTCATAGGAAAAATATGATTTTTATATATTGAACTTCATAGGAAAAATATGATTTTTATATATTGAACTTCATAGGAAAAATTCGATTTTTATATATTGAACTTTGAAATAAAAATTCGATTTTTATATATTGAATAGCGAAGTAAAAATGTGATTTTTACGTATGTAGTGAAAGCAGCAACGAAGGTGACAAAAAGGCGAAACGACGAAGACTTCTGCAAATGAAGAGCCGTGGAGCTAGGATAGCTATATGTGAGAATTTCTCACCTTTCAAATTTATTTTCTAGTTATATATATATACTAGGATGCAGACGGTGCTTAGTAGCACCCGACACAATCGTCCACAAACCATGGACTTG
This sequence comes from Allium sativum, assembly GCA_030737875.1. Classification (NCBI taxonomy): domain Eukaryota; kingdom Viridiplantae; phylum Streptophyta; class Magnoliopsida; order Asparagales; family Amaryllidaceae; genus Allium; species Allium sativum. The sequence goes on along the minus strand of CM060915.1, from coordinate 309,800,278 downwards.
TTTGTTTGGTTGCGTAGATTAGTTGGATGATTTGATTTGAAATTGAACTGTTTGGTGAAATAAATTGATTGATTGATGTGTGAATGGCGTGGGCCTTCACTAGACCGGGGATAAGGCTAGGCCTCGTCCCGTTTCTAGTATCGTGCCGTTATGCCGCCGAAATTTTCTAAAATATGTTAGAAAATAAAAATATCATTTTATTGTGGAAATGAATAATAGAAATTCATATGATAGAATAAAATGTTTTATCGTTAAAAATATAATTTTTAACGTGAATATGAATATAGTGAGAGTGAATAAAATAAATATTCATTTACAAACCAGACGGTTTGTTTATGTACACTTATTTGAAGGACATTGATTGGGCCGATAAATTTTATACATCGCCCAACTGCACAAATAAAATCTTTGTTTGATTGTTTGAAAACCCCACACGGGTGTTGGGATGAAATTTGAAGTTCACTCATCCTGATTGATTAAATATGTCGATCGATTGATTGACAGGCTGTTATAAGCGTTGAATATCTATATTTGATGCTTATACAGTGTAGTGCACTTTGGTTGATGGTTGATTATTTTCAATGTCATTATATACATGTGTTGTATGAAAATCCATATAATTAACTTTATATGGTAATTGATTGGGCCTCATTCCAATTTGAAAAATAAAGAATATTATAAAATAAAAGTTCATGTGTTGACAGTACTCATTCATTGAGATTGGTCATGTGTTGAACGAAATATTTTGATAATAACAACTATTTTGAAAAAGAAATATTTGAAATAGAATATTTGAAAATAGAAATTTATGAAGCCGTGTTGATTAGATTGACGCCATTTTGACGTGAAGGATATTTTTATCGATTTTAACGATTTCGAAATGAATTGAATATATAACGATTTCGAAATGAATTGAATATATAACGATTTCGAAATGAATTGAATATATAACGATTTCGAAATGAATTGAATATATAACGATTTCGAAATGAATTGAATATATAACGATTTCGAAATGGATTGAATTGAAAACGAATTCAAATTGAAATGAAAGCGAATTGAGATGAATTCAAATTGAATTGAAATTTGAATTGAATAGAAATGAATTTTTAAACGAATTTATAAAGAAGAATTCAATTTTGATTTGAATTGAAAAGAAAGTTGAAATTGCTTTTGAAACGATTTCAAAACTATTTATATAATTCGTTTTAAATAGAAATCGACGATACATATATTATATATATAATATAATGGCCTGAATAGAACGTGCCGCGCTGCGGCAGTTCGTGAATTTCGACCATTTATTTCAAACGGACATTACGGGAGATCCGACCGTCGGATTCTCCTAAAACCGGAACCGTTGGGTTCGTATCGAAAAGAGCTTTCTAGCGAATGTTAGAAATTTGAAATCTAACGGTTGGATTTGGAATTATGTCCAAATCAAATTTGAAAAAGGTCGCTGTAAGTGCAGTTCGATGGCCATTGATGGAAATCGACTGTACGGGCCTTGATAAAATTATTAAAAATAGTAATAATTTGTGTAAAATCATAAGAAATGATTTGTGAAGATTTGGGATGAAAAACTCCATATTTGAAAAGATAAAAATAGTTTTTATCGAAATGAACTAGTTTTTGAACTAGAATTAGAATTCTATTTATTTTTAAATAAATAAACTGAATTAGAAAGGGTTTTAAAAATAACCAGAATATCCAATGATTGCATTGGAGTGGATTTGAATCGAAATTATCTTCGGAATATTTCGATGTTGGAATTCGTGATTATACAGATGTTGTTATGAAAATTTGAAAGATATATATTTATATCGTTATTTCCAATACGACATTTGTTAGTCGTAGAATTCGATATTGAATATAAGCCGATATATTTTCTATTCAGAGCCTTGTATTGAATATCAAATGTGATTTGGGTTTGTCGTGAATGGTGTCTTCACTAACACTGTTCTTGAACCCAGTTGAGAAAAGATTAAATCTTTTTATTTAGATTTAATGAAGTGTACCAATTAAACAATATTTAATTGGAATTGAATTGATATGGATTTTTGGGTTTATCGTGAACAGTGTTTTAAATAACACTCATTCTTTAACCCGATAATTAATGAATGTGATTTTGGGTTTATCGTGAACCGTGTTTTAAATGACACTGATTCTTTAACCCAGTTAACGATTAAAACTAAGTGGAGTTTTAATGAATCTTTAATTAGATTGAAAAGATCGAGAATGGAGTATCACCAGTTTTACTCCAGGCGATAGTTAAATCTTTAATTAGATTTGAACGTGAAATGGTAATTGAATTTACCGATAACACTGTGGTGTTAGATATGAAGTATTACCAGTTTTACTTCATGGGATAAATAGGTTGGGATGGGGAAATTAAAACAAATGATTACTTCGGTAAGGTTCGCTAATCCCGACTAGTTTGAATTGAGATTCAAAGATAGAATAAAGAATAAATTCAAGGAATTTATCTTTGATAAAATTAATGGGAACCTTTCCCTATGAATGTGAAATTTAGGAACTAACTGTCGGTTAGCCAAGCAGAATGGTTTTCTGGATATTGATCTGATGTTGGTTTCGGCCTTCGGGGTTAATGTTTGGGGAATTATTCTCTTGATTAATTTACGGTTAGTGACTAATGAATTGGAATGAGGCGTATGTTGTGTTTGTGTAACACTTTTATAATATATACGCGAGTTATTCGGAAAGACCGGGTTTATCCCATTCTGAATAACTGATACGACGATAAGTCGAAGATGAAGACGATGGTCGAAGACCGGAGGTCTTCACGTCGTTTGGGTGATAACTGATGATCTTGATTGGGCTGTACACCCAAGAAGATGGAAACAGTTAGTGATCGTCCAGACGTACTTGGAGATCGATGGATATGCGGGGTACTAGGTGCCTCCGGTTTCGTTCAGACCCAGAACGGACTTGTAAATGGACTGTGTGTCTGACATCGGATTTCATTCTGTGTGACTGATATCGGTTGCATAGGATGGTTTGCCTGTGTGGCATGCTAATATGCAAATGATCAAGGCTTCTGTTGAAAAGCAAAGTCTTGTGGTGATGATCAAAGCACGGCCTTGTGGCGTAGCTTTGTGTAACGTTTACCTCGCGTGTTTCACACCCGGTATGAACCAAAAACGGGAGACGGACCTCAGGGAGGACTTGCGTTTCTTTCTAGCTAGAAGTGGCGTCAGTGGTTTTACACGCCCTGACGAGTTTGACTTATGTGGTTGTTGCGGTTGCGAGGCGCCTCGGTTATATCGGTTTCGGCCGATGCATTCTGGTCGGCTGACGGACCAGACTTACACCCCATAGGGTGGGGAGACGTAGTGTTCAGGCATAATAATCCACTCCGTGTGGACCGGCCCTGACGATCCAAGGGTCACTCGAGCTCTGATCCTGAGACATGGGCTAGATTGTCTCGAATCGGTTGAGGACTATCTTTTGCCTCGGTTCATAGATGGAAATCCAACTTCCAAATACGTGACTTTTGCGGTTTTATTTGTAGAGCCTAGTATGGCGACATGATATATGGTACCCATGCCGCCTATGATTGATACTTATGATTTGAAGTTGTTTTATACACTATGCACTTATTATAGTATCAAATGATTTGTTTTAAACGTATCAAGCATTCTTTGGCTGTTATAAGGGAAAACCCTATCCCCCGGCTTGCGTTGCATTGTGTGATAGGACCTGGGTCTTATAACGGCTTCATTTTTCTTTATTTAGCATTGCGTTGTTTGTTTTATGCACTGGTATTCTTGGGAGGAAACCCGTTCCGTGTCATACGGCGTGGTCCCTTGATTTACCTAATGATTCAAAATAAAGATTAATAACTGTTTTAGTTCTCACACCAGTCCCATGACTGACCTAGAGTTTATTGTTTTAACCTAAACTCTGGGTGCCCCTATTTTGACACGGGCAGCTAGTAGTTTTGGTTTTGCAGATTTATATTCACAGGATCCTGGTTTACAGCTGGAACGATATCCGGAAAGCTTTGTATCCGTATATCTCTTCTAGTTGTGTATGGTATTATTTTCCGCTGCTATGTATTTAAATGTAATTTAAATCTCTGATATTTCTGTGTAATATTCATTTTTACTCTGTATATTCTTGTATTCTGGTGCATTGTTCTAAAATAACAGTGAAATGTTCTTCTGTATGCGTTCTGTTTTGTCGTGTTCTCAAACGATAGGGCGTTTCGAACGGTCTGGGTCGGTTTAGCGATCGGTTAGGTCCGAGCGAAATTCCTTGCCGTCACAGTTGGTATCAGAGCTTTGGTTTACAAAGCTCAGAGAACAAGGCACATTAGAACCATACGAAAGAATTCATCAGATATTGGATTAGTAATATCCAATGGGGATGACTCGTTAGAGATGGGATCAGTAGTATCCTAGAACGAGTGTGAAGAGTATATTTTTGAAAATGAAAACAAACTTTGTTTGAAATTTTAAATCAATTATTCGTATTTGATTATTTATTTATATTGATGTGGACAATCCAATATATATAGATTTTGCGTATACGTCTGATCCGCGTGTATTCGAAATTTTAATATACTGGATAGATATAGAATTACACTCGAATCGCTCGGAGATGATTTTGATGATGGAGCTCCATCATTAGAATTCATGTTCGAATGACGAAAGTGGACTTTCTATATATTTCCTATTGACTGGTGTGAGAACCAAAATTAGATAGGGCCTATTGTTGTGGTTTGGCATCAAAAACATGATTTTTGTATATGTATCAAAATTATGAATTTGAAACTCTAATTCACTAATTGATTGATGTTTGTGTTGTTTGTTTATTTTGTTTGATAATTTTGAACCATTATGCCTAATATAACCAAATATTGAACTGTATCGAAAATTGGTTGTTTTTGCTTGCATATACATATATACATTGAACAGGTCATAGCAAGGAGGCTAGAGCCAGAGAATAAAATTTGTTTGCCCGACAAATAGGTACATGTTTACTACATAATTTCCTGTTTTGTTTGGGTGATGATGATTTTGTGAGCCTATTGGCTTTTTCTTTTTCTTTTTGAGATCTGAAGGACCGGGGAAGCTATTTGAAATTCCCCGATGCTCCCATTGCAGGGGAGGTTATGGCGAAATTTTTCAAAAATTTAGGGTGTTAGCCAAATTTTTGAAATTTTGAAAATTCTCAGAAACTGAAAAGTTAGAGAATGGAAGCCAGATCGAACATAGAGTTGAATGATCAAACCACTTTCGACTTTGTTCCTTTTCGGGGACGAAAAGTTTTAAGTGGGGGAGATTGTAACAACCCATAAAATGCGAGCCAGTTTGAAATTTTTATTTTGGCAATTTTAGCGAATTTTGATTATTTAAAATGAATTATTTTAAATAATATCGACGAAAAAAATTATTTTGAATAGAATTCGATCGTATATATTATACGCGTCGTCGTTAGAATATATAATAATTATATATAATTATAAAAGGAATTGAAAATGGCGCGGTAGTTCGATAATTCGATTTCAAACTTCAATTGAATGTACCGGGTGCAAAACAATCCGGATTTTAGTGAAACCAAAAATGATAGGATCTAATTGATGATATCTTTCTATCGAATCCGAAAAATCAGGATTTCATCTTAGGAATGATAAGATATGTCCAGTTGAAAATTCTGAATAGTCGCTATGGAATTCAGGCCCTTAAAAATGGAAATTTTGCAAACGACCTCGGATTTCGACGAAACCAGTTTTGTTGGGTCCGTGATGTCAAATTATTGCTAGGTTTCAAATTTCATAATTTTCTGAATCAATATGTGAGCGTGGCATAGGAAAACGCGTTTGACCAGTTTCAGTTGATTTTAATCGACTGGAAATTGACCATTTTTCCAACGGTCTCAGAATTCGACGAAACTAGTTTTGTTAGGACCGTATCGTCAATACGAAGCTAGAAAATATTTCTCTGGAATTTTTCTAGTTAGTATGTGACCCCGGTAATTTGAAATGTACGTTTAAAATTCAATATATAGATTTAAATGTAAGTTCAATGGAAACTGATTGTAACGATCGAATCAGCTTACGATACATATCCCATTGTGTTCAGAATGGGGGTGAAACGCTATGGACGACAGGCGGTGGACCTCACTTCGAGGTCGTATGTAAAAGTCAACTTTTTGAATAAAAAAATATTAAAAAAAAAAACCTTTCCTTATCTCTGGCCCCCCCTTTATCGTTCATTCAAGAGAAAGAAAAAAAAAAACAACAAATCGATCGAGCCCCCCCGACGTCGATCGACGCCAGCGCCACGCCCTCCACCCAATCGCCACCGCCCCGATCCAAACCCCCACCCCCTGCCCTCCTCGACAGAGCGAAGACCCCCCCAACCCGCTTCTCTCTCCTCCTGAACGCAAGTCAAAACCCTCGCCGCACCCCCCCATGGGCCCGCCGCTGGCCATGGCGCCCCACTGCAAGCTCCGACCCACCCTCCCCTTGCTCCACCTCCCTCCGACGAGCACCCCCCCTGTAAGTGACCGTTTTTTTTTTATTATTATTATTTTATTTATCTTAAAAACTGAATTTTATTTTAACTTAAAACTGATTTTATTTTATCTTAAAATCTGAATTTTATTTTACTTAAAATCTGAATTTTGTTTATCTTAAAAACTGAATTTTTAGGAAGTTAAAAACAAATTTTATTTAAAGTAAAACTGAAATTTCATTTAAAGTAAAACTGAAATTTTATTTAAAGTAAAACTGAAATTTTATTTAAAGTAAAACTGAAATTTTATTTAAAGTAAAACTGAAATTTCATTTAAAGTAAAACTGAAATTTTATTTAAAGTAAAACTGAAATTTTATATAAAGTAAAACTGAAATTTTATATAAAGTAAAACTGATTTTATATAAAGTGAAAACTGATTTTTATATATAGTAAAAATATGATTTTTATATATTGAACTTCATAGGAAAAATATGATTTTTATATATTGAACTTCATAGGAAAAATATGATTTTTATATATTGAACTTCATAGGAAAAATATGATTTTTATATATTGAACTTCATAGGAAAAATATGATTTTTATATATTGAACTTCATAGGAAAAATATGATTTTTATATATTGAACTTCATAGGAAAAATATGATTTTTATATATTGAACTTCATAGGAAAAATATGATTTTTATATATTGAACTTCATAGGAAAAATATGATTTTTATATATTGAACTTCATAGGAAAAATTCGATTTTTATATATTGAACTTTGAAATAAAAATTCGATTTTTATATATTGAATAGCGAAGTAAAAATGTGATTTTTACGTATGTAGTGAAAGCAGCAACGAAGGTGACAAAAAGGCGAAACGACGAAGACTTCTGCAAATGAAGAGCCGTGGAGCTAGGATAGCTATATGTGAGAATTTCTCACCTTTCAAATTTATTTTCTAGTTATATATATATACTAGGATGCAGACGGTGCTTAGTAGCACCCGACACAATCGTCCACAAACCATGGACTTGTTTGTTTGGTTGCGTAGATTAGTTGGATGATTTGATTTGAAATTGAACTGTTTGGTGAAATAAATTGATTGATTGATGTGTGAATGGCGTGGGCCTTCACTAGACCGGGGATAAGGCTAGGCCTCGTCCCGTTTCTAGTATCGTGCCGTTATGCCGCCGAAATTTTCTAAAATATGTTAGAAAATAAAAATATCATTTTATTGTGGAAATGAATAATAGAAATTCATATGATAGAATAAAATGTTTTATCGTTAAAAATATAATTTTTAACGTGAATATGAATATAGTGAGAGTGAATAAAATAAATATTCATTTACAAACCAGACGGTTTGTTTATGTACACTTATTTGAAGGACATTGATTGGGCCGATAAATTTTATACATCGCCCAACTGCACAAATAAAATCTTTGTTTGATTGTTTGAAAACCCCACACGGGTGTTGGGATGAAATTTGAAGTTCACTCATCCTGATTGATTAAATATGTCGATCGATTGATTGACAGGCTGTTATAAGCGTTGAATATCTATATTTGATGCTTATACAGTGTAGTGCACTTTGGTTGATGGTTGATTATTTTCAATGTCATTATATACATGTGTTGTATGAAAATCCATATAATTAACTTTATATGGTAATTGATTGGGCCTCATTCCAATTTGAAAAATAAAGAATATTATAAAATAAAAGTTCATGTGTTGACAGTACTCATTCATTGAGATTGGTCATGTGTTGAACGAAATATTTTGATAATAACAACTATTTTGAAAAAGAAATATTTGAAATAGAATATTTGAAAATAGAAATTTATGAAGCCGTGTTGATTAGATTGACGCCATTTTGACGTGAAGGATATTTTTATCGATTTTAACGATTTCGAAATGAATTGAATATATAACGATTTCGAAATGAATTGAATATATAACGATTTCGAAATGAATTGAATATATAACGATTTCGAAATGAATTGAATATATAACGATTTCGAAATGAATTGAATATATAACGATTTCGAAATGGATTGAATTGAAAACGAATTCAAATTGAAATGAAAGCGAATTGAGATGAATTCAAATTGAATTGAAATTTGAATTGAATAGAAATGAATTTTTAAACGAATTTATAAAGAAGAATTCAATTTTGATTTGAATTGAAAAGAAAGTTGAAATTGCTTTTGAAACGATTTCAAAACTATTTATATAATTCGTTTTAAATAGAAATCGACGATACATATATTATATATATTATATATATAATATAATGGCCTGAATAGAACGCGCCGCGCTGCGGCAGTTCGTGAATTTCGACCATTTATTTCAAACGGACATTACGGGAGATCCGACCGTCGGATTCTCCTAAAACCGGAACCGTTGGGTTCGTATCGAAAAGAGCTTTCTAGCGAATGTTAGAAATTTGAAATCTAACGGTTGGATTTGGAATTATGTCCAAATCAAATTTGAAAAAGGTCGCTGTAAGTGCAGTTCGATGGCCATTGATGGAAATCGACTGTACGGGCCTTGATAAAATTATTAAAAATAGTAATAATTTGTGTAAAATCATAAGAAATGATTTGTGAAGATTTGGGATGAAAAACTCCATATTTGAAAAGATAAAAATAGTTTTTATCGAAATGAACTAGTTTTTGAACTAGAATTAGAATTCTATTTATTTTTAAATAAATAAACTGAATTAGAAAGGGTTTTAAAAATAACCAGAATATCCAATGATTGCATTGGAGTGGATTTGAATCGAAATTATCTTCGGAATATTTCGATGTTGGAATTCGTGATTATACAGATGTTGTTATGAAAATTTGAAAGATATATATTTATATCGTTATTTCCAATACGACATTTGTTAGTCGTAGAATTCGATATTGAATATAAGCCGATATATTTTCTATTCAGAGCCTTGTATTGAATATCAAATGTGATTTGGGTTTGTCGTGAATGGTGTCTTCACTAACACTGTTCTTGAACCCAGTTGAGAAAAGATTAAATCTTTTTATTTAGATTTAATGAAGTGTACCAATTAAACAATATTTAATTGGAATTGAATTGATATGGATTTTTGGGTTTATCGTGAACAGTGTTTTAAATAACACTCATTCTTTAACCCGATAATTAATGAATGTGATTTTGGGTTTATCGTGAACCGTGTTTTAAATGACACTGATTCTTTAACCCAGTTAACGATTAAAACTAAGTGGAGTTTTAATGAATCTTTAATTAGATTGAAAAGATCGAGAATGGAGTATCACCAGTTTTACTCCAGGCGATAGTTAAATCTTTAATTAGATTTGAACGTGAAATGGTAATTGAATTTACCGATAACACTGTGGTGTTAGATATGAAGTATTACCAGTTTTACTTCATGGGATAAATAGGTTGGGATGGGGAAATTAAAACAAATGATTACTTCGGTAAGGTTCGCTAATCCCGACTAGTTTGAATTGAGATTCAAAGATAGAATAAAGAATAAATTCAAGGAATTTATCTTTGATAAAATTAATGGGAACCTTTCCCTATGAATGTGAAATTTAGGAACTAACTGTCGGTTAGCCAAGAAGAATGGTTTTCTGGATATTGATCTGATGTTGGTTTCGGCCTTCGGGGTTAATGTTTGGGGAATTATTCTCTTGATTAATTTACGGTTAGTGACTAATGAATTGGAATGAGGCGTATGTTGTGTTTGTGTAACACTTTTATAATATATACGCGAGTTATTCGGAAAGACCGGGTTTATCCCATTCTGAATAACTGATACGACGATAAGTCGAAGATGAAGACGATGGTCGAAGACCGGAGGTCTTCACGTCGTTTGGGTGATAACTGATGATCTTGATTGGGCTGTACACCCAAGAAGATGGAAACAGTTAGTGATTGTCCAGACGTACTTGGAGATCGATGGATATGCGGGGTACTAGGTGCCTCCGGTTTCGTTCAGACCCAGAACGGACTTGTAAATGGACTGTGTGTCTGACATCGGATTTCATTCTGTGTGACTGATATCGGTTGCATATGATGGTTTGCCTGTGTGGCATGCTAATATGCAAATGATCAAGGCTTCTGTTGAAAAGCAAAGTCTTGTGGTGATGATCAAAGCACGGCCTTGTGGCGTAGCTTTGTGTAACGTTTACCTCGCGTGTTTCACACCCGGTATGAACCAAAAACGGGAGACGGACCTCAGGGAGGACTTGCGTTTCTTTCTAGCTAGAAGTGGCGTCAGTGGTTTTACACGCCCTGACGAGTTTGACTTATGTGGTTGTTGCGGTTGCGAGGCGCCTCGGTTATATCGGTTTCGGCCGATGCATTCTGGTCGGCTGACGGACCAGACTTACACCCCATAGGGTGGGGAGACGTAGTGTTCATGCATAATAATCCACTCCGTGTGGACCGGCCCTGACGATCCAAGGGTCACTCGAGCTCTGATCCTGAGACATGGGCTAGATTGTCTCGAATCGGTTGAGGACTATCTTTTGCCTCGGTTCATAGATGGAAATCCAACTTCCAAATACGTGACTTTTGCGGTTTTATTTGTAGAGCCTAGTATGGCGACATGATATATGGTACCCATGCCGCCTATGATTGATACTTATGATTTGAAGTTGTTTTATACACTATGCACTTATTATAGTATCAAATGATTTGTTTTAAACGTATCAAGCATTCTTTGGCTGTTATAAGGGAAAACCCTATCCCCCGGCTTGCGTTGCATTGTGTGATAGGACCTGGGTCTTATAACGGCTTCATTTTTCTTTATTTAGCATTGCGTTGTTTGTTTTATGCACTGGTATTCTTGGGAGGAAACCCGTTCCGTGTCATACGGCGTGGTCCCTTGATTTACCTAATGATTCAAAATAAAGATTAATAACTGTTTTAGTTCTCACACCAGTCCCATGACTGACCTGGAGTTTATTGTTTTAACCTAAACTCTGGGTGCCCCTATTTTGACACGGGCAGCTAGTAGTTTTGGTTTTGCAGATTTATATTCACAGGATCCTGGTTTACAGCTGGAACGATATCCGGAAAGCTTTGTATCCGTATATCTCTTCTAGTTGTGTATGGTATTATTTTCCGCTGCTATGTATTTAAATGTAATTTAAATCTCTGATATTTCTGTGTAATATTCATTTTTACTCTGTATATTCTTGTATTCTGGTGCATTGTTGTAAAATAACAGTGAAATGTTCTTCTGTATGCGTTCTGTTTTGTCGTGTTCTCAAACGATAGGGCGTTTCGAACGGTCTGGGTCGGTTTAGCGATCGGTTAGGTCCGAGCGAAATTCCTTGCCGTCACAGAAGTGGTATTTGTTTGGAGAAATTTGGGTGGATTCGAAGTATTTAAGTTCAGTGATTTTTGCCTAGAAGCATGCAGATTTCAGTTAGATGCGCTTGAGCAGGGCAGTTCGAGTTGAATGATTTTGCTATGGTTGGAAAGAGAATCAAACGACATGAATCATGGGGATTTTTGTTTGAAGAATAGTCAAGCAAGGAAGGAGAATGAGTGGAGAGGAGCATGGAGTTTCTAGTTTTTCTTTTACTGGAGGAGTGCGTTAACGGGAGAGAAGGAAGAGAGCGGGTCCGGGTTTTAACTAGTGGTATGGGCCGAAGTTCAAATTTTGGGTAAGGCCCGTTTAATGAAAATGTTAGGTTTAATTAGATTTAAATAGTGTACTAACTTACATTATCATATCTAGCTCATACGAAATCAGAATGACGAACGATCAGATCCGTTAGGATCGTATGGATGATGGCTTCACAATGGAACTAATTCGGAGTGAATTGGAGCTCCTTACAATTTATAGAGAAATAAATTGCTGGATCCAAATCAATGATCGTTATTCGTTATTTGACGATAACTGTCCAATGCGAGCAAATCTCACTAACATGTCCAGTTTATATTTTTATAAATATAATCTAGTATTAATAAATGATGATTGATTGCTGTGTGTGGATTGTTTGGTTGAATAGCTGATTTATTGGTTGAAATTATAGATAATGATATATATATAAATCGTTAATCGGATATTGATTCTATTTATCAGAATATTTCATATTGTAATGAAATCGATGTTATTTATATTGTTTAACATATGTGATGCAGGGAAACATGTTAGAGGGATCCAATGGATTCCACAATATTATAATACTGTTTGTTTTCTTATATTTTGATATATGATGTGATATATAATCTGTGATTGATTATGATGACATTGGTCATGTTATTTGGTATTTTAAATACCATACGAAATATTGGAATGTAAAAAGGAAAATTTCAAAGTTAATATTGAAAATGAAATATCTATATATGAATTTAAAGGTTATTATAAAAGGAAATATTTGGAAAACAAATATTGGAAAATATAATTAAGGAAATACTTGAGAAATAAATAGAATTTTATAAATGGATTTATATAAAATAAATAGAATTATATAAAAAGATTTATATAAAATGAATAGAATTATATAAAAGGATTTATATAAAATAAATAGAATTTTATAAAAGGATTTATATAAAATAATTAGAGTTATATAAAAGGATTTATATAAAATAAATAGAATTTTATAAAAGGATTTATATAGAATTATATAAAGGGAATTATAAATGAGATTTAAGTATTAGAAATAAAAAGGAGTTTTGTATGAATAATTCTACAAATAAAAATATAAATAGAAATTGGATTTGGGATATTGTTTTTAAAATATGAAATCAAACTGTTTGATTATATATAGACATGTTATTCACATTCTATGTGAAAAATTAGATTAAAGTAAATATTTTGCAAATAAAATATTATAATGGAATTTGGGGTTTTGAATTAGGAATTTAAATGGAATTACTGAGATTAGAAACTGGAAAGAAATCAATTGAGTTGAATGGCTTTCTGGGTATCGATCTGATGTTGGTTTCGACCTTCGGGGTTTATGCTTGGGAAGTTGTTCTCTTACTAGTTTACAGTTAGAGACTGATAAAGATGGGAAGATACCGATGTGTGAATCGGAAATGGAAACGTTTTCCAAAGATAATAACGTATATTTTCTAATTTTAATAAATAAGGAATTTATGTATATATCGAAACGATAAATGGGAAACTGGGAAATGAAATAATGATTAATCGGTAAGATTTCCATTTGGGAATACGACCGTTGTTTGTACACATGTTTTCCTTTGATAGTTAAATCGCCGTCTATCAAAGATTTTGACCATTTCCGTTATCAATACGGAGAGACCAAAATCAGATATATTATCTGAAAAACCACTCTGTATGGCATTGGCGTTGCGAATCAAATATGATGAAGATAATTGAAGACAGAGTTATGCAAGGGCTGTTCAGTAAATCCTAGGTAGAAATTGCCTAAGATGGATTTACAGAATAATACCTTCGGTCTGTCCAGTCCCAGGATGACCTGTATGGAAGAATGTCTGACAGAGTATATTTAACAGATTGCATAAGTTTATCTCTTCAATCGTATTTACGTTTGGTGGCAGAGGAATTCGTTTCTCTTAGCTATATACCCGTGATATTTTTGGGAAATCAATTCGTGATTTGGCGGGTTTGATGATGTAACATTCAAAGTAAATAAAGGTGTGATCTGTACTTTATAGCCTCTAGCCTCACAACGGAGGAATGGTATAAAATCGGGTAGGTCGTATGGCTAAGTGGTTAGCTTCCAATTAGGGTGTATTGTCACCTGATCAAGAGAAATTCCATTTACTTCTATAATCTATTTCGATGTTGTCCCTTTCGGGAAACGGTTGCTGATCCCAACCGTTGGTGATAATACATTCGGTACACTCAAGCAAAATGAGTGACCGGTCATGTTTAGCATGGGTTACAAGATGTTCTTGTTGAACCCGGTGCATTCCTCTCTAGAGATATACTGTCGGAAGCTGGTCCCATACCTTGCCAATTGGAATTCATTACCCAGTAAGCGCCCATGGTTTTTGATTATATATTATGTATGTAGAATGTGAGATGAAAGTGTTCTGCTAGTTGATTATTTAGTTGTGATTGATAGAAACTATTATAATATTAAATGAGATTGATATAAAGTTTATCGTTTCATTCAAAAAGATTTTGAAATGTTGAATCAAGTGTTTTGGATTCTCATAAGGGAAAAACTCGTTCCGTGTTATATGGCATAGTCTTACGAGATATTGTTTATTTTTTCAAACTATTTTAAATTGTTTCACTCACACCAGTCCCATGACTGTCCCAGAGTTTATTTTGTTTTGTTTTACCCTAAATTCTTCGGTGCCCAAATTTATACGGGCAGAAGTAGTCAGGTTGTACAGATATACTAGGAGAGCTTGGAGCAGGAGGCTTTAGGAATATATAGCTATTGTTTATTTCTGCTGTGTTGTAAGTGTTATACTCTGATAATGTTACTGTATACATATATTGATTTTATTTCAAAGTTGTGTATCTATTATATATTGTTCGTTATGCCGTGAGATTCGTGTTTACTCAAATGTTGTATGTTCTTCTTCTTTTTCTATTCTAACTTTCTATCTTATCTATTCTCACACTCTATTTTCTTTCATTAACTATCCAGTATTTCCGATGCTTAAATAGTCGACATTGAGTTTATGTCGATTACCCAAGATCGCAAATCCCCCGGGTCGTTACAGTGGTATCAGAGCTAAAGGTTAAGTGATTACCTTGGCTCTGTGGCGTGACTCAGTAGAGATGGGGTTAGTAATGTTGGATCTAGATTAACCCTAGAGGGGGGGGGGGGGGCGGTGAATAGGGTTTATCACAGTTTTTCGCTGAATTTAAAAATCTGGTAGGATATTAAAATAATAAACAGATCACAGAATGAAGCAAAAATAAAAGTGCAAAAAATAAATTACAAACAGATATACCCAGCTTCGGTAAAACCCTGCCTACTACTGCATTCCAAAGGTTTCTACTAGGTAAAAGAACAAGTCCCACATACAAGACTATGTACACTCGCGAACCGCTCACTCCTATTCTAATCCTTCGCTCAAAACCCTAGACTGGCCAAAATCCCCTCGACCAGATTTTCCTGAATTACAAACCCGTAATCCATAACCCTAGATTTTACAAACTCTAGTAAACTGCCAGCTAAACCCTAACTGGATTCCCCCTAGATTTTACAGACCTAGAAACTGTTCGAATCGTTTTATAATGAAATTTAAAAATACAAGACAAAAAAAATAAATTCAAAAACCCTAGAATAAAAAGAATCTAAATTTCCCTTATGTGTAATAGCCTGCACCTCCGTTAACGCAAGATATTGTCCCCAACTTAGCCACCGTATAGGTATGGGGTTTTGTTCCTCAAAAGGCCTCGGGTTAGTAAGAAATGGGCTCTACTATATAAGTACCCAATTCACACAGGCTTCCATGATGCAAGACTTAGGGGTGTTACATTCTCCCCTCCTACAGAGCCCAACGTCCCCGTTGGCTCACAAACACCTCACCTAGGCGCTGTGGTCCACACAGGAGCCATACTTCCGGCTGGGTATTAGCTCTGATACCACTGTAAAGCCCGCACCTCCATTAGCGCAAGATATTGTCCCCAACTTAGCCACCGTATAGGTGTGGGGTTTTGTTCCTCAAAAGGCCTTGACATTAGTAAGAGATGGGCTCTACTATATAAGTACCCGCTTCACACAGGCTTCAATGATGCAGGACTTAGGAGTGTTAAATTATGACTTCAAAATAGGCCGGCCAATATAGTAGTGACTCCACCCTGGTTTCTCTTTACTCAATCACTTTATCTTCTAAGAAAATTGCAACGGCTAAGAATGGAAATGGAAGGTTTTCAGAGATCTTCCCCAAATCAATTTCGACTTCGAAATGAATTACTCTGGAAATTCTCTGTAGCTCCAATTCTCGTTGATGAATTCGATCGATTATTGATGCTCCTTGCTTCAATGATTTTGGGTTCCTTCTGCGATCAAAAACTGTGAGTTAATTTGATGTGAAATGGTTTATGCTCTCTGAAATTCTAGCTTGTGTTTTCGATTTATTGTCGATGATGATATGGGTGTAGATATATATAGGGTAAATATAAAACCCTAGTTTCTGATTTCACGAAAATGACTTGATTTTATTCCCACGATTTTATTTGCGAGATTGTTGTGTGCTCCCATTTTGATTCATTGATTGAAAGATTATCTGAGAAAGAAATTGCCCCTTTTGGAAAAATTTGCTATGAATTTTCAAAAGAAATCTGCTTTCCTCTTTTGCTCAAACAAATTCTGGAAATATATTTTGTGTATGCCATATTTGAATCGATTTTAAAAACTGCCTTACTTGTTTCCAGTTTTGCACAAAATAGATTCCATGACACTGTGACTTCAAAGATGTTCATTTTTGGAAAATATTGATTTGGCAGAATCTGTTTATTCTTGCTTTATGTTCCTTGATTGAAAATAGTTGAAATTCTGGAATGATTTAAACACTTTGCCTTACAACCAGAACACTTTGCCAATTTCTGGAAAGATTAAAATTATTGCCAATTTGTCCCTTGCATGAAATTTACTCTGCCCTTGATTTTCTGGAATCCCATTTGAATGCCTGATTGATTTGTGCAATTCATCACTTGCCAAAAATGTTGTTGTATGAACAATTCATTGCTTGCCAATAACATGCTGTCCAAAACTGGAAAGATTAAACTTGTGCCAACCTTTTGTCTTGTTTGAATTTCTTGTCATGTTTACCCTTTCATGATCCATGCTATTACTCCGTACTAATCTAGCCATGTTGAGCTTGACTGAGAACATCATTCCTCTATACATGTGTGTGTGTGAACTCCATGTTACATTTTGCTGCTTATACTAGCTACTGTCTTGAATATATTCTACACATGCACATATTCCTTGTATTTGTGAAACACTTGACCATGCAGCATTTTTGTGCACTGTATTGCTTCACCATATATTTAAAAAACTGTAGACCATCTTGTCCGTGTGTTAATCTGATCATGCGACTGCCAATAGCACTTGTGACTGCGACATCAAAATAGTTGCACCTTGATTGTGTATTTGATCACCATGCTTGCATACTTGTACATGTTTCTCCATACCGCCATGATGAATTCACACCGCTTGAATATGTTTTGTTGCATTATATCATTTTGAAATTGCTAAAATCATACTGCCAAGTACACTTCAGCATGCTTTCTGCCCATTGTTTCTCCTAAATTGTATACAGTTGAAATCTGTACATGCTGACTTGATCATTTGTTGGGCTCGACCAATATATGAACTGATCCACTTTTGATGCTTGCATATGATCACCATTCATGCACGAACACTTGCTGCAGTAATATGTTGGTAAACCACTTTACTATTATGCACCATTTTGTGTTGAACCACCTGAGCTTGATCTTCATTTACGCACATTTACAGTCTATGTTAATTTGGCTATTGCCATCTAACCTGTACTTTGCTTTCTCATTGCTGTTATGAACTCGACCATTTAGCTTGCATGATTTTGTGTTGCCTCGGCCATTTGTGTTGAGCTGCTTTGTACATGATTTAACATCCTTGGGTCGACACCTTGGTTGTTGTGTTCACTTGTCCATTTCACTGTGTCGAGCTTGGTCCATGTGGCCGCTCCATAGCTGCTCGCTACTACATTCTGATTGGCGAGGCAGTGCACACGTGTATATCTATACACGTGTGTACATGCAACCATCAGACAATATTTCCTGTCCATGTACTATACATATACAAACTAACTAGAGACAAATGAATCAGATCAAGTCATGAAAAATATGATAAACACACCAGAAAACTGAGGCAAATAAAATTTTAAAAATAAAATTTATATTCACATGTATTTTGAAAATTATTTCTGTTCCATATACTGTGTATGTGTTTCTGTATATGACAGGTATGAAAATGATGACTGGACTGAGCTGTGAAGACAGAAAACTGAAGATGATAGAACACAGTGAAAGAGTGTATATGAAATGTAAAGAATGTACATAAAATTGTATAACTGAGTGACAGTGTTATAGTGAGGAGCAGTGTATGAATGTATAATGAGAGAATTGTACTGGTATTTGTTATAAACAAATTTGTTTGAAACAAAATATTATTTTATTATTTTCAAACAAACTTGTCTATCGTATTCAGTTTATTTACAAGTACAATCTTCTGTGAATGTATATGAAATGTGAAATATTAGTGAAGTGTGCAAATAGTGGAGTTGTAAAAACTGTACAGTCGTATTCTATTTAAATATAAATATTATATTCCTGTTTGTGATATATATATAAGATAGTACAGTAGCAAACACATTTAAAATAATATATATTTGATTTTTATCATCAAACAAAAATCATATAATTGTGTATACAACACCGTTATATACAACAATCTCCCCCTTTTGATGATGACAAACAAATACAAAGATTTTGAATATAATAAATGTGTTTAACAATGGATATTGAACTCCCCCTATTTGAATGCTCCCCCTACAACAGAAACTCCCCCTATAACTATGCATGAGTAAAAAAAATGAAAATTTTCAAAATTAAATTTTTTTATAAAATATTCACTCATAAATCAAAATCTCAATCCATTCTCCCCCTTTTGTTATCATCAAAAGGATAACAATTTAAAATATAAATGAAAATTGACTAAAAATATAATTTCATCTTAAGAGGAAGAACAGTCATCATAAATCTCAATCAGTCAAATAAAAATCATAATAAACTAAGAATTAGTGGCATATTTCACATTGTAGAAAATGACGGATTTGCGATGAATTTTATAAAAATGGGGAGAGTTACAAAAAATGATTTCCAATTATTTTTCAAAAGAGTTTTTATAAAAATGAGGCTAAAAAATAGTGATGGATTCGGACTATAGTTAATAATTTAATTTAAGTGATAAAATCGAATAATCTCAAATCCCAATACCCATCAATCAACAAATCAAAATATGTCATAAGATTTCAACACATTTCACAAATTAGAAAATGGATTAATAGGCTGGTTCATACACACCAAGGAGAATTTCAAATTAATTTTTATTTATTCAAATTATTTTCTTTTCTTTTTCTTTTGATTTAAGAGCACACTAACCACGCATAACTAGAGCTTGGATTTTTAAATGAGGTTAGAGACACACTTATGTATTAATTATATATTTATTGCTTTTAGCTTTAAAAGGAAAAAATCCCTGGTATAAAAAACCAATATGAATGATAGAATTGTGGTAGGTACAGAAATGGAATGTGAAATAAATTTCTAAATTAATTATATTATGAAATATGCTTGACCGTACTGGGATCATTTAAAAAATTTCAATTATCACTAATTCTAAATAATAACATAGTCCCATTTCTATCACAAATATTTCCACTGTTTATTCAAGATGATTTAAAAAAAAAATGTTAAACTCTCCACGTTGATACAAAATCATGATAGATGGAAGAATGATGGTAGATTAAGAACGTGTTCGTGAAATAAATAGCAATTCAAAGATATTATAATAATTGTTCAACCATCATGAAAAAATCTAAATAAAATCTCCTTTTGTTGTGAAATATACTGCAGTCAAAATTCATCACAATTTCAAATTCTGATAATAATTTTGATGAATTATAAATATAGTTCAACTTTTGATATTGATTTCAATTTTTGAATGAATAATCAATAAATAATTTTAAAATTTAAAATCAATCACAAGAGGGATATAATGAGTTATATAAAGTAAGAGGGAATTAAAAAAAAATTATCAACGCAACAACAGCACATTTAAATGGATACCACTTGATGTCTCAATTAATGAGAATTTTGACATGATACTAGAGACGAACAAGAATATCACAAACAAAAGAATTATAAGTACAAAGCCCAAGTAAACAAGATAACAGGTTATGCACATGTATCAGAGCAGCAAACAAATGATTCCAAAACAAACATTTTTCAAAACTATATTAGAGCAGCACAGAAAATAGTTTCAAATCATACTAGTCAAGATGACGGTCACATAAGACGATTCATGATCCAGTGATTAAAAATACCGTTTATTTGAAATCATTTGAGGAATATGAAACTCTCAAGATTCGGTGAATCAATCACACCAGAATGTAAATTTCAGATTCAAGATATGTGTGTGATTCAATAAATCAATAATTTCAAATGATTTTAAACAAACAAATATTTACATCAAATCATCATGAAATAACAGTGAATTTTAAGACCATATTTTCAGAGAAATTTTCATAAGTATTTCTGACAAGTACGGGAGTAATTTCATATCATTTACATCAAGATTGAGAGATATTCATGGTCTAAAAAATTTAAAAATAATTTATTTGAAATCACTTGAATCAATGTCAAGTTTTGAGATATAATGAATCAGTCACACAAGGTTGATAATTTCAAATTTAAGAGGTGTGTAGGATTCAAAATATCAAGAATTTCAGATGATTTCAAACAAACAAATTTCAACATAATGATCATGAATAAGGATGAAATTCAAGATGTATCACTGTGATTCAAGACATTTCAAAAATATCCAAGCCAATTTGAAAATCAACAAAATTATCACAACTGAAAAACTAGTAATGTGTTGTAATGAGTATAATATTTTAAGCCATTCCAAAATGAATTAGAGGAGACTCAAAACAACAAAGGTGTGTGAAATTTCACTAATATATTAGATCTTAAAAAAAAATTAGAATTCAAATTAACAGTGTTTAAGATATGATATGAATGGTTCAGCACTGTTAGGAATTCATGAATAAGAAAATAAACTTCAAAACAACTGCAGATATATATACAAGTTCAAATTCAAGATCTGGAAATGATTAACACACAATGGTTTTATACAAATAAAGCAAATTTCCAGAAGATCGTGAATTCTGCAACTAGAAGTTTAAGAAATACAGACTAAGAAGAATATGGTAGTGTTAAATCAAAAACAAAAAACAGAAGGGGTAGAAGAAGGATCAAAATTAAAACAAAGAATAATTACAAAGATAAGTCTAGAGCTCATACCTGATTTTTAGTAGATGTCACGGATCTCCAACTCATGGAGCTTGGCTAAGGAACAGTGGATGATACAAAAATATTGAGCAGCTCGAATTTAATTCTCATTTGCAAAGTTGCTCCTTAGCCACCTCCGGTACCTAACCGTTTATAGGATCGAGTGGTCTAACAAAAATTGTAGAACCACTCACAGTTGTATGTCGAACTTTCGGTACCCAAGCCTATTTGTACAACAATCCATTTGAATATATCTTTGTGCCCTTCGGAACCAAATTCTGTTTGAATTTAGACAAATTCACTTTATTTCTTTTTGGGGTCCAAAATGGTTTGATATCAAATGAATTCACATCTCGTTTTCGATTTAAAAATACTTTAAAATTGTAAAAGTTCAAATTTTCAGATTGATTAATTTCAAAGCAGTTTGAAGGATTTTTCAAATCATTAGAATTTTGTTTTTACAAACATTGTTTTTCCCAAAACGAAGTCCATGTTTATTTCCAAAATAAGAATGATTTTTCAACAACATATTCAACGATTTTTCCCCATTAGAAAATTTATTCAGAGTTGATTCAAGTTGTTGAATTTTAGTTTTAAGATTGCCATTTTCTTTGATTAAATCTGAACAACGATTATTAGCAATCTTTCCTTTAGTGTCATGTTGTTTCAAAATCAATTTTTCATCATTAAGCTGTTTAACTTTGGTTTGGGACTCAGCCATTTCAGAATCAAACTATTTTCGACTTCCAGATTCAAATTTCTTGAGTTTTTCAATCTCAATTTCTAACTCATTTAGAATAGACACAGTTTTCAACAAATTTTGCTTATCAGCAAAAATATATTTGGAATATTCAGTCGTCTTAAAATTTTCAAATTCTTTTTGCAAACAATTATTCGTGCTTTCAAGCTCTATCTTGTTCTCTTTTAAAATCAAAATTTCACTCTCGAGTTTTTGAATACTTTTATTTTGACGAACAAGACTATTTTTCAAATTTAAACAATTTTTGCAATTAGAATCCGAAGACTTCTTAATGTTTTTTGAGTTTTGATTCCAAAAGATTATTTTTGTAATCAACTCAAGCTCCTCAGATTTCAGAAGTTTATTTTTAGATTTTAGATTCTCAACAGATTCAGTTAAACCATTTAAACGATGAATTAAATCTTTATAAGAAATATTTCCTGTTGAGTCTCCATCTGAATTTCCATCTGTATATTCTGTTAAGCACAAATCTGAAGCTGAGTTGACATTCTGGGGATTTGAGTTGTTGTTAGATTTTTCAGACAACGCATTGAGAGTTTTCCCGATTTCCTGCGCAGTCAAACTATGATAGATAAGGCTATATTGTACGTCATCAATATAAGAATATAGAATATGAATAGCACGAGAATTAAATCCAGTATCATTCCTATTAACAATATCATACCCATTTAAAATACTATTCCAACATTTAATATCAATAAATTTTAAATAAGATTTCATTTCTGATTTCCAATTTAAAAAATCTGTGCCATTAAAAATAGATGGAATACGACTGGACTGACTCTCTATGGACTGGCAACAAGGGTTACCCATGACTCTAGAGTTAAAAGAATACCTGCTCTGATACCATTTGTTGGATCTAGATTAACCCTAGAGGGGGTGAATAGGGTTTATCATAGTTTTTCGTTGAATTAAAAAATCTGACAGGATATTAAAATAATAACAAATTACAGAATGCAACAAAAATAAAAGTACAGAAAATAAATCACACACGAATATACCCAGCTTTGGAAAAACCCTGCCTATTGCTGCATTCCTAAGGTTTCTACTAGGTGAAAGAACAGATCCCGCATATAAGACCATGCACACTCGCGGACCCTTCGCTCCTATTCTAATCCTACGCTCAAAACCCTATATTGGCCGAAATCCCCTCAACCAGATTTTCCTGAATTACAAACCCATAACCCTAGATTTTACAAACTCTTGTAAACTGCCAGCTAAACTCTAACTGGATTACCCTTAGATTTTACAGACCAAGAAACTGTTCAAATCGCTTTACAATGTAATTTAAAAATACAAGACAAAAAAATAAATTCAAAAACCCTAGAATAAAAAGAATATAAATTTCCCTTATGACTTCAAAATAGGCTGGCCAATATAGTAGTGACTGTTAGCCTACTTTGTGAAATAGGCTACACAAAGAGTAAATAGTGAGGAAGACACCAATTGGTTCGGATCGGAGGAAGATAGTGCAGGAGGCGAGTAAAGATCAAGAACGCAGAGACCACATCAGATCGGGTCGGAGAGATACGTCAGCAGTTTAATTACATCGGATCGATCGGTAATACGTCAGCAATACCAAAGGATAACAAATGGCCTTATAGGTTCGGATCGGAAGAATATGGCAGCAACATCATAAAGCAGGTGGCTTCAGCGGTTCAGATCGGAGGAACAGTTCAGTGGCATCAAAAGAAAGCAAGCAATCCCATCGGTTCGGATCAGATGAGTACATCAGTATCATCTAGGGACAACCAGTTGCTTCACCGGGTCGGATCGGAGGCCCCTATCCGAACCCCTTTTTCCCTTCGAATCTGTAGCCGTTGCTACGCATATCCCCTGAAGAATCGGACAAGATCTGATCATTTCTCCCATGATCTCCTACTGAATCAATGCGCTGTAGCCATCTTAGAGCCTCCTAACCCGACTCTCAAGGGATGGATGCCATGCAATTCCGAACCGGAGCCACTTCGAGGAGATTTTTCACCTATAAATACACCATCTAGAGGCATTTAAAAGGATCTTTTGGCAAATTCTCAGTCCATACTTCCCCCATAGCCGAATTCTACAATCATATTCAGATCAAAATTCCATTTTTGAGAGATTTGAGTGAGGTTGTGCGTTGTAATTGTGAAGTTGAGTGAGAATCATTGTTGTATTTGTGTTCAAATCATCAATTAAAAGAAAACAAAGTGGACGTAGGCTCGTTAACGCCGAACCACTATAAATTGTGTGTTCTTTATTGCTTTTTGATTCTATTTCATTGAATTCATATCTAATTTGGGTGTTAGAGCCAATTTTTGGTCTAACATTTTGGTGCTTTCACTGAGAAACTTCGAATTTTTAGCTTTTTCGGGATTATCATTCTACTATTTGGACTCTCAAGTTCAAAGAAGTTAATCCCTTCTCTCTAACATCTTTCAGTACTTGTTGACTAACCGTTGAAGAATCAAGTATTATGGCTAAGACCAAAGGAAAGGAAGTGCAAGGTGCTAGGGGAAATGATGCTAGAGAAAATCAGCAAGGTCACGCACTCAAAGCTCTGGAGCAGATCACTCCAACCAGGAGGATCCGGATCGGATCGGAGGGGCGGATCCGAACCGAGAGGAAATGAACCGGATCGTGTTAACACCTATTCGACCTGATGATCCGATCCGAACTGATGGTGTCGAGGGCTCTCACTCTCTCCATCCGAACCCCCCCGAACATGCTGCTGTGGGCCGATCCGATCCGAGTCAGAATGAGGCTGGAACTTCTACTCGAGCTCCCTCCAACGCTCCGATTCCAGCCACGATGACTAATGTTCAGCCTGACCCCTCTGCACCTATTACTCAGGGAGACTTTTCACGTTTTATTGACATGCTTCAGTGCACTAAAGAAGCATTGGAGGCACAAAGGCGTGACAACCTTCGCATGCAGGAAAACATGATCACCATGGGTAGAGAATTACAAGAGCTCCGGAGGTAGAGAACTCCTTCCCTACCGTGCCGCATTCCTACAGATGATTCATCTTCTTCAGAGGAGGAATGTCCTCGCGAGAGAAGGCCGCTTGAACGACCTCAGAACCTCGATCAATTGACTTTTGGATCTTTAGGATCCCGAGAAGATGCTGCCCGTGTATTGGGCCCTGATGACCCAAGTCTGCAACAGCCTATGTTGCTACCTATGCGTGGATCCCATGTCTTACCCAGGGATCCTAATATTACTAACCCCACACAGCAACAACTTCTCCAACCTCTACCTCCAGATATTGACCGGGAGCACAGAGAACAACGTAGAGCAGCTGCCGCCAGAAACAGAAGGTTATCCCTTGATCAGGAACCTAGGGGTAATCCGAACATCAGAACTAGAGAGCCTGCGCAAACATTAACCAAAGTCGATGTATGGGCAATGGTGCGCCAGATTATGTCTAAAAGCCGGCGGTATACTAATGAAGATTTGGGCATTGAGCGAAGTCATACCCCTTTCACAGATGACATCCTGAATTTCCAGTTCCCCCGACGATTAAACTTGCCTCAAATGGATCGATATTCAGGAAGAACAGACCCAGGGCAGAAACTAATGAGATATGCATGGTTCATGAACGCGGCAGCAACTCCAGATGCCGTAAAGTGCAAAGCTTTTCCCATCTATCTTGAAGATGTAGCGTTAATGTGGTTCACTCGACTTCCTCCTCGGTTGATGTCAAATTTCACAGAATTGAGTGAGCGTTTCATGAATCAGTTTTGACTCCATGCCCAAAAGTACAAGACCGTCATAGAATTGTCACGAATTAAATAGGGCCCAGGAGAATCTTTGAAGTCATATTTGGATCGCTTTAACCTGGTCGTCACCGAAGTCACTGATCCCCATGATCCCACTATCCTGATGGCCTTGATAGAAGGAGTAGATCCCGACACAGAGTTTGGGGATTACATGGCTAGAAACCACCTCCTGCAAGAGAATTATTCTATGAAAAGGCTAATGTCTGTTTAAGGCAAGAAGAAGCTAAGTCAAATCAGAAGAGAAAGTTCGAAGGGGCCTCGATGGAAGGTGTCCAGAGTAATATCGCTGTGAAACAGTCTGGTTGCAGTTCAACAAAAGTGGAAGTAAATGTTGGCAACCAGAGTGGTGGTAATAGCAACAGAAATGGGAACGACAATAGAAGGAACAGAAACCATGGGAATACCTCTAATAAATGACCCAGATTCCAGAATTTTGAAAATTACACGCCATTAAATGATACGTTGGAGAACATTTATCTAGACACATACAACATATTGCAGCACAAAAAACCACCACCCAGAGATTCTATTGAGAAAGAGATTGAAACAGGAAAGTTTTGCTTGTTTCATGGTACACACGGTCATTCCACCGATGAATGCCGTCATTTGAGGGATATCGTCGAAAAATTGCTGTGAGAAGGGAAGCTGGATGAATACAAATCCACCCCAAGGGACAGGGGGCAAGGGGGACAAGCCCCGAACCAAGAACAACCTGCTTCAAAATCCACGGCTCAGCAAAAGGGTAAGAGGATCATCATTAACTCCATTATAGGCGGGCCTCACTTGATTGGTCGTAGTTTTAAAGCAATGGACCAGTACGTCAACGCCGCCAAGCATTATGAAATAGGAGAATGCAGCAGCCTTGAAGACGTCACTCTAATAAAACAGCAAAAAACGATGTCCGATGATGTCGTATTCCGCAATAGAGACGAGATTGGAGTTCAATCTCCAACCGACGATCCGCTAGTGATAACCACGACAATTGGCCCCGCTCTAGTCCATAAGGTGTTAGTGGACAACGGAAGCTCGGTCAATATCCTCTTCAAGAAAGCCTTCAAACAAATGAGGCTCGAAGCAAAAGACTTAAAGCCATGTCAAGGATGGATACGTGGTTTTAACGGAGTATCCACAGCTCCAATGGGTTTCGTGGAATTAACAGTCACACTAGGGCATGGGGATCGCTAGAGAGTAAGGATCCTGCCATTTGTAGTTCTGGATTTGGAGTCGCCTTATAATTCCTTCCTAGGCCGACCAGCCCTTGCCGAATTTAGGGCATGTATTGCGCCTTGGTGTTTGCTGGTAAAATTCCTGACCGACTCGGGAGTTGGGACAATGAGAGGCGACCAAGCTACGAGACGGGCTTGTTACGTGGCAGAGTTAAAGATGCTAATGAAGGGGCTGAATATAGATGCTAATGACAATTCTGCCTCTCCAAAAGGGGCCTCGACATAGCAACTAAGGGGTCTTGCCCCAAAAGAGTCGCCCTCAGACGTGCTCGAGGATATAGATCCCAGAGAGGATAGAGAACCTGGGGACATGAAGGAAACTCCCAATGAAATAACAATCGACATATCTATTGATGAAACTGATCTAACAAAAGTACTAAAGATCGCCTCGCAACTAGATCCAGTTAGAGAAAGGGAATTGGCTGATTTCTTGAAGGCTAATCTGGATGTGTTTGCCTGGACTCACGCTGACATGTGTGGGATTTCTCCTACCATTATGAGCCACTCTTTGTGTATCAATCCAAAACACCCACTAGTCAAGCAGAAAAGATGGATGTTGGGCCCAGAGCGGTCAGCAGCTTTGAAAGAAGAAGTAGAGAAATTAAAAGGTAACTAATTCATTAAGGATTCGAAATATCTCGACAGATATCGAATCCCATCCTGGTCAAAAAGCCAAACGGGAAGTGGAGAACATGCATCGACTTTTCTGATTTAAACAAGACTTGCTCGAAGGATAGCTTTCCTCTTCCCAAAATTGATCAACTAGCAGATTCAACTGCCGGGCACGAACTTTTATCCTTTATGGACGCTTATTCCGGGTACAATCAAATTCCCATGCACGCACCAGATCAAGAGCATATAAGCTTTATCACAGACTTAGGATTGTATTGTTACGTCGTGATGCCGTTTGGATTAAAAAATGAGGGAGCCACATATCAGCGCCTGGTCAATCGCATGTTTTACAATCAAATTGGGAAGACCATGGAAGTTTATGTAGATGATATGCTAGTGAAATCCAAGCAATCTCCTGATCATACGAAGGACTTAGCAGAAATGTTTGGCATACTACGAAGGTATGGGATGAAGTTGAACCCTTTGAAGTGTTCTTTTGGCGTGGCATCAGGAAAATTTCTTGTCTTTATCATGAGTTCCAGAGGAATCGAAATCAATCCGGACCAAATAGCAGCAATCTGGAATATAGAGGAGCCGCGAAAGATTAGGGATGTTCAAAGCTTAGCTGGAAAGGTTGCAGCACTGGGCAGGTTCATCTCCAAAGCAACTGACAAGTGTGTGCCTTTCTTCGATCTCATAAAACGGGGAAAGCGAAATTTTGAGTGGACTCCCGACTGTGTGGAGGCGTTTCAGAATCTGTTAGACTTCTTAGAAAAACCTCCAATATTATCAAAGCCTGTGCAACATGAGGATTTGTTCGTCTATTTGGCGGTATCATCTCACGCCGTCAGTGCAACACTAGTACGTGAAGAGGATAAAGTCCAGAAACCTTTGTATTACGTAAGAAAAAAACTAGCTGCTGCAGAACGTAACTACCCAAAGATAGAGAAGCTTGCTTATAGCCTCCTGATTGCTTCCCGCAAACTCCGCCATTATTTTCAGGCATACCCAATAGTGGTGTATACCGACCAACCTTTGAGACAAGTGTTGCAGAAACCCCAAGCATCAGGGCGGCTACTTAAATTGAATATCAAGCTGAGCCAGTTTGATTTGAACTTCCAACCGCGAAGATCAATAAGGGGGCAGGCCTTGGCTGACTTCATAGCTGAATTTACAATTCCTGAAGAAGAAATGGTGGGTGACAAGATAGTTACTTTGGATCAAGAATTAGAGCTTAGTCCGTGGAAATTATATACGGATGGAGCCAAGAATGATAGAAAGTCCGGCGTCGGAGTTGTTTTAATAACTCCTGAAGGACGATCTATATACTATGCGTTGCGGTTAGAGTTTGCTGCTACCAATAATGACTCCGAGTATGAAGCCCTGATTGGTGGGCTGAAACTCGCCAAAGATTTGTGAGTGAAGACACTAGATATATATTGTGACTCCAAGATAGTTGTGTGTCAAGTTCGGGAAGAATTTGCAGCTAAAGGACCTTGACTCATCACTTACCTCAAGAAGGTAAAGGAATTGTTGGAAGATTTGGAGCATTATAACATAACACACATTCTAAGGGCGGCAAATTAGAAAGCAGATCGATTGGCGAAGCTTGTAAGTTCAGATAGTCTTAAAGAATCCGAAATGGTTCTGATAGAGGTTTTGGATTCACAAGTTTCAATCTAATGGAAACAGAGCTAGCCTTGGAAGTTGAACCAGAAAGAGAATCCTAGATGACACCAATTAAGAACTTTCTCAAAAATGGAACTCTCCCATTGAAAAAGAGAAAAAGACGAGCTGTAATACGTAAGGCCATAAGATATGTTTTACAGGACGACGTCCTTTATCGTCAAGGGTTTTCAATGCCCCTGCTACGGTGTATCGCACACGACGACATCAAACGTGTACTGCAAGAGGTGCATGAAGGTGAGTGTGGAGATCACATGGGGGCCAAACCCTAGCAAAGAAAGTGTTACGGTACGAATATTTCTGGCCTACCGTGAACAAAGACGCAGCTGCTTATTCACGACGCTGCGACAGATGTCAAAGATATGCCAAAGTTCCCAGAGCGCCTCCGACTCAGCTCAAGTTAATGGTAAGTCCGTGGCCGTTTGCCATGTGGGGAATTGACATTATTGGAGTGCTACCCATTGCCAGAGGAGGAGCCAAGTATGCGATCGTTGCCATGGATTACTTTACGAAGTGGGTGGAAGCTGAACCTCTAACAACCATCACGGCAAGGAAAGTGATCAGTTTTGTGGTAAGAAACATTATTTTTGATTTGGGGTACCGAAGACCATCATAACTGATAATGGGACGCAGTTTGACAACATAGAGTTCAGAAACTTATGCCAGAAATATAAGATTGATAAACGATACACTGCAATAGCTCATCCGCACTCAAATGGACAGGTCGAAGCCGTAAATAATGTCATTAAATCAATTCTAAAGAAGCGGCTGAAACAGGCCAAAGCCAGATGGGTAGATGAGTTGCCATTAGCTTTATGGGCCTACAGGACAACCTTTAAGACGGCTACTAGACATACTCCCTATTCGCTTTCCTTTGGGTCTGAAGCGGTGATCCCGATAGAATTGGAAGTCCCTTCTCATAGTTGCGTACTATGACCCGATGACGAATAAAGCGCTCCTCCTAGAATCTCTCGATATGATTGAAGAAAATAGATATGAAGCCGACTTGCGTGCCTCAAGACATCGACATCAAGTAGCACGTTATTATGACCAAAAGGTTCGCCTCAAAACCTTTGAACCAGGAGACCTAGTACTAAAGCGAGTATTCCCGCCTTCATCCCAATTGGGTCCAAAATGGGAAGGACCATACACCATCTAACAGAAGCTTGATATAGGAGCGTTCAAGCTAATGGCCGTGGACGGTGAGGAGATTCCCAGAGCCTGGAACGCTCAGCACCTACGACGATATCTGAGCTAAGTATGAAATGTCATTTCTTTTGTTTTCATAAGCTATGTAAAAAGGCACGACTTGCCTTAAAAAGTCTGTTTATGTGAACAAAAGATTATAAAGTGGATGTAGGCTACGACTTAGCCGAACCACTATAAAAATATCGTGTGTCATTTACTTTCCTGCATTATTTATATCTTCAACTATTATTCTGTTATGACTGCGAAACATGAAATGTTAAATTAAAATTTGGAAAGTTGGAGACGACTTATATGCAGGAACAAACAAAACGAATGTTTGTACGATAAGGCATAGAAGAATGGGAAGACGACATTCTTAACTTTAACTCTCAAGAATCGAGAGAGAGTATAAAGGACAGGAAGACGATGTCCCCTGAGGCGTGAAGGTGCACCCAGATGAGAGACCGGCTCAGTGAAAACTCTAACCTGGATATGAGACATGAGAGTATAAAGACGCTAGAAAGCACATGCATCAACGACGAAAGGAAAATGACCCCGTCAGAGAATCGGGGACATCTGGACTTCTTAATTTAATTTAATCTTGAATAGTTCTTGCTCAGTTATTCAAGATTGACTGGGGGCAAGCATGTGCACACATACTGCCCTCCACCATGACCACATTATATAACTTTAGTATGACATACTTTTGTATTTTTACTTAAGTGCTGAACTAACGACTATCAGGCATTGCAGGAAATAAGCTATTTTTATTTACAAACGTGTAAGTTTGTACAAGGAAAACAAGCAAAAAAGAAGATGCGAGGGCCACACTTGCTACAGCAATTGCGAACCAATTAAATGCCAAAACAAAACGAAGCACTTCATCATTTAGGCTTCGGATCAGACTTGGATTTTTTAGCAGCTTTTTGAGCTGCCTTAGCTTCCTTTCTAGCTTCGGTCATAACGCGTTTCGACTTTTTCTTCCCTGTAGCCGAAGCGCTAGAATCAGTTGGTTTTTTCCTAGGAGATGGAACGCTGGAATCAAGAGAAGACTTTTTAGTAAGCTCTTCTGTGATAGATCTAGTTGAAAGCTTAACAACTAACCTTGATTCAGGGTCCACCACTGCAAGAGGCTTAAGTCTTTCAGCGTCCAGGTCTTCAACCTTTAGCTGCATATGTTTATCTTACTCGGCTTTCATTTCAGCAAAAGTGATGTCATCAACGCTTTTTGGATCTCCGACTATAGCCACATCAGGGTCTTCCTCATGCCCCTCGCTACCACCATCTTCTTTTAAGGCGGATATCATCTCGTCATCATGAGGAGCATCAGCCTTATCCTTTTCTCCTTCAGCCTTCTTCGTGGATTCTATTCCGGCAGTGGTCCCCTGAGGCACGTCAGTCTTCTCGGACGGTTCAGCACCTACAAAATGAGAAGCAACACTTATCAACTCGGGAGAAAATAAAGGGTTCTTCATTGATTGCCCAATTATGTGATGAAAAGTGGAGACAGCTTTGACGAATTGGGGTGAAAAGGTAGAAATACCTTCCGAAGATCTCTCAGCTGCAGTGACTGCCGTCTCTGACGCCGTCTCGGGAATGAGGGATAAAAGAGATGCTTGAGGGATCTCCGGGTTTTCAGGGTCGTATCCCTCGACTTCAGGAGTTTCAGCGGCAGTAGAAGAAGAACCAGCCTTAGAGATAGGCTTTTGTTTAGCCATCCTCTTTTCCTCCTCCATGGCAGTAGTGATGAGGCGACGCCCCTCAGCCAGACGTGCTGGCTCATCATCTCTTAGATATTTTTCCATGAGCTTGTCTTTATCGATGGAATCTACCTTGAGTTCCTCCTTCTCCCATTCAATAATTTGGCTCCACACGTGAACCAAGGCTGTCGGATAATCTTCGATCCAAGAGATGTTTCGGTGGCGAATTATATGCGCAAAAAATTCGATCATTAATTCGCCGAAACTCTGCACATCCTCCTGGGCCTCTGACAGCTGCTTGCGGGTCTCTTCGGCTGACTTAATGACACTTTCAACATTACCCTCCTCTAGGGCAGCCCTGTTTTCGGCCTCCATCAACTTGGAAGCCAAGTCAGCGTTTTTCTTCTCCAATTCAGCGTTCTTCCTTGCTAACTCGGTCTTTTCTCGCTCAAGATAAGCGTAAGCAAGTTGCATTTTGGCGTTATCCGACTTAGCATCTTCTGCTTGCTTCTTCAGCTCCGAGCGCTCTTGACTATGAGACTTGAGCAAGTCATGATAACGTTTTTGTAGCTCTTCAAATTGCTGCTTGAAGTTGGAAGCATCCCGTTGAGCAATAACAAGTTGGGCCTGTGTATCCTCAAGATCTTTCCCCAAATTTTTCAAGGCTTTTGCATCGGCTTCTGTAGTCTTTTTCATCGAGTTAGTATCCGTGATTAGAGTTCGGATAATTCTGGACAAGTTATGTAACAACCCGTGTTTTTATAACGTGTAATAACCATAAATCAAGGCAGAATTAATTTTTAAATTAAGAATCAAGGGAAATGGGTTACGCCATTGCGTTCGTCTCGAAATTCTGCTTGGAAACGAGTCCGAGTTTTCGAAAATCGGAGTCCGTATGACCAAGTTATGACCTTTCGAAGTTTTCAGAAGTTTTCAAGTTCAAAAATAGCTCAATTCGAATTCAAAATTCGAATTTCAAACCTCAGAATGGACTGGGCGGGAAATTTCCTGCCCAGGACCAGGTCGACCTGGGGGTCGACTATGTAGTCGACCTACCCAGGACCAGGTCGACCATAGTGTCAACCTGGTGGCCGAGTCCACTTTTGAAGCTGGATTCACTCTGATGCATCTGGCCTAGTTTCTGTCCACATCCGTTGACCTGACCCTATAAATACAGCCCCTAACACCAGTCTCTCTACACAAAATTCTTTCTAACCTTATGCTGCTCTGATTCTGATTGAAAATTTGAGAAAAGGGACTGCTTCTTCTACGTTGAGACTGCGTTAAGAGAATTGCTGATTTCGGGATTTCTATTAGGACTTGACTAAGCATATAGAGATTCAACTATCGACTCTCTTTTTCTAATTCTCGAACCACGATCGGTAAGCCCCAGTTATTTTTAGATTTAGACTGTAAATGTAATATGAATATGATGTAAATTGAAATTGGACCTATGTATGATGACTGTTTTACATCCATTCTTGTTCATCTTCGATCTTGACTTTTGGATATGTTATGACATTGATTTGGGGCCTATTCATGTTGTAAATCAAAAAGAGAAACCCCTCATATTATCATGTTGAATCTGCTACTAGTCACAAGTTTATGACTATCACCTTATGTCAATCGTTACCATGACTATACTATCACCTTATGTCAATCGTTACCATGACTATACTATCACCTTATGACAACTGTTATCTTGACTAGTACCTTATTTTGTTAGATTTGAAATCTTTATGTTTGAGGCCAATATTCCATATGCCAGTAATGTTATATCATTTATCTCAAGTTATAACGTGCTATGCTAGTAATCACTTTTGCCACCTTATACCCGTCCCTTTCTATGTTATTCCCTAATTAGATTTATTTGTATCGATTCGAGCTTACGCACGATGGGAATACGATTTGGGTAGACTAGGTAAAACATGAATTGACTTTGAACTTTAAACATGAACGTTATTATAACTTGAACCTGGATATGGACATGAACTTGACACGATTTGACATGAAACATGACATGAAAACTAGACATGAATTTTGACATGAAAACTTGAATGTGGGCATGACAATTAGATAAACTTGAAAATGGCCAACTCGAGGTTGGGTTGAGTTTGCAGAGTAAATCTACCCGGAACCGCCCGGAAAATCCAGTGGCTGCAAACAATAGGATCCAATGTGGGTAGTTGGTCATATCGCATGTAAAACCCGAGTTTAGACTATGTTGTGGTGTAAATCTG
This sequence comes from Allium sativum, assembly GCA_030737875.1. Taxonomy (NCBI): domain Eukaryota; kingdom Viridiplantae; phylum Streptophyta; class Magnoliopsida; order Asparagales; family Amaryllidaceae; genus Allium; species Allium sativum. The sequence continues at coordinate 309,765,602 of CM060915.1, read as the reverse complement.
CCCGGAACCGCCCGGCAAATCCAGTAACCACAACAGTTAGTCTAATGTGAGAGGTTGAAGTGCATTAATGAATTAATGTCACATGATAGGGTTAAGTCATGAACCACTTGAATATACTTAACCAAGTTGACATGATGATTTGATAGGGTTAAGTCATGAACCGCTTGAACACACTTAACCAACTTGATACATGACTTGGATAGGGTTAAGTCACGAATTTGAATGACAACACTTAACCCATTAGAAACCCTAGTTACGCGGTCCTTTTCAACAATAACCCACTTAGATGTATCACGATACCCTGGGACTAGGCAGGGTGGGGCACGATTACTGGGCTGATTGTAAGCGACCAGAACGACGGCCGAGTAGGTGCGGAATTGTAGGTTCAGGCGGGCTATGGTCGTGCACGTAGTCCGGAGTTGAAAAAGCAGGCATTGGGCACCCGTAGATTTACACTGTGCGTGCTTGATTCGTGTCGGTGGTTGGCACCATAGGACTTGATACACCCTATGGTGGACCTAGCACAGGTAACTACATTTCAGGATAGGGTCGTAATACACAGACACATGACGAGCTGGGACTTGTAGGGAGCCGATCGATTAGTAGATCGTACCGTAGGACCCCGTAATGGGTCACTTCATGATACTGGGCCAAGGGATCGTTTCATGATTAATACTTGACATGGGTTAGAACACTAGTACAGTTGGTGTAGCGAACCTTGAATATGTGATGCTAGACTTGACTTATCTTGTTATCTCAATTATCCTACCAGTTCTGTTATCATCCTTATGTTTAATTACAGTTTTCACATATCATGTTACCTTTACTAGTTTTCATACTGAAAGTCATTAGGGCTTACCAGTCTTTATGACTGACCCTTTTTCTTTCGTTCCCCCCCAAGGTTCTCAGGGAGGAAACACTAGCTCTTAGTTTGGATTTAGCTTGCTTTCTGACAGCTCATGTACGGTTTGGTGTTGGGCTATGCTATGGCTGCTTCTGCTAATTATGGGGAATAATTTACTTTTGTTTTAAGTTTATGCTTCTTTATTTGGAACTTGATGTAATGGAATAATTTGTATCTTGGATATATGAGCTTTTGACTCTTTTCTTGGAAATAATAAGAAGTTGGTTTTTAATTTCTACCACTGCTTTATTCATGTTATGCCTTGTGATATCTCTGTGCATGTTTACCTAGATAATACTCCACCAAAACTAGTGCATTCCCTTTGTGAGTGACCCTAGCGGAGGTGGGGTGTTACATTTGGTATTAGAGCAGAAGGTTACCAGGCTGGGCAAAAGTTTTAAAAACCTTCCGAAACTATTTTCAAAACTATTTATAAAGAAGCATTTTTCAAGAAAAGTTTTATGTTTAAAAAGGCTATTCCCCAAGAAGCCCTTAGCACTTTCCTTTGTTTCCTCGTTTGAATCTTCTCTTTTCGTTTTTCAGCATGGCTGATCTTAACCTGCCTGAGGGGATACCCGTGCCTGGATGGTTCCGAAGGTACTTAGAAGCCATGGCCAACGACGTGGGCACGACAGACATCCCTCCTCCTCCCCCAGTGGCTGCAGTTCCTCCTCCTCCTGGTACTGCCTTTGCCAAAATATGCAAAGACTTTAAAGCAATGGGCGACAAGAACTTCGTTGTAATTGAAACCTTTGTTGAGGCACGAAACTGGCTAAAAGAGACGGAAGACTTGTTCATTATCTTTGATATGGAGGACCATAGGAAAGTTCAGTTGGCAGCACGGTTACTGAAAGAGGAAGCTACATTCTGGTGGGAAGTCACCAATGCTACCAGGCCAGTTGAGACTTGGGCAGACTTTAGAGAGAGGTTTGGGCTTAAATTCTTATCGTCAGCAGAAGAGAACCTTCAGATGGAGAGGTTCCTAGCACTCAAGCAAGGGGACATGTCTGTTAGGGAGTACGTGAATAAGTTTAATCAGCTTGCTCGGTTCGGCTTGGATTTGGTCAACACAGCCCAGAAAAAGGTTGTACGCTTTGCTCGAGGATTGAATGAGCCACTACACAGCTTGGCCCTAACTCATATACCCATGGGGGCGACCTTTGAAAGCTTGGTGGATATGGCTCTACTTCATGAGGAAGACAAGAATAGCAAGAAGGAGGTTAAGCCTAATGAGACTCAGAATAAGAAAGCTAACTTCAAGAAGGGAAACAACAAGAATAACAAGGGCAACAACAAATCACGTGAGACGAGGAAGTGCAACTTCTGTGGTATTACTGGACATCTAGCTAAAGACTGTAGAAAGAAGAAGAGGAAGTTGGGTGAATGCTTTCATTGTGGAGATACTGGACACATCAGCAAGGATTGCCCTAAGAAGCAAGGGCAGGGGCAATGGTAGACCCAGCGAGCAGGACCTTCTGGAGGGCAGTTGCATGCTCTCAACACCACTCCAGCTCTTGACCGAGGTAGTAATATTTCCGTAGAAAGCCTTGTTTACATTTCTGACTTTCCTGTTCGAACCTTATTTGACTCTGGTGCATCGCATACTTTTATTTCTTCTGATATTGTTGAAAATCTGCACCTAAGTACTAGTCTGGTTGAGGATCCCGTTATAGTTTCAAATCCAATTGGGTGCTCCGCCCATTTATCTATGATGTGTGTGGATTTGAGGATCTCTATCTTAAGCGTAGAATTCACGTGTAATGCTTATGTTCTCGGATTCATGGGATACAGTTTGATCCTAGGTATGGATTGGCTGTCCAATTATGGAGCCATTCTTGATTGTGAAGGAAGGGTAGTGAGGCTCATGACTCGCCTTAGTAATACCTTTGAAATTTCTTGTAGCCCTAAGGGTCCGGTCATGTTGTGTTATCTTGAATCCCTTGACTCGTCCGACGATAATTTGCAATCTGTAAAAGTGGTCCGAGAATATCCAGATGTCTTTGATGAAGTGAGGGGGTTACCTCCTAAACGCGAGATAGACTTCCAAATTTATCTTATTGATAATGCCAAGCCAGTTTCATTGCCCGTTAGGCACATGGCCCTGCGAGAAAGAAGAGAGCTCAGTAAACAAGTTAATGAGTTGCTTGAGAAAAATTTCATAAGGCGAAGCATTCCTGAATGGGGTGCTCCGGTGGTATTCGCAACTAAGGCGGATGGATCGCTTCGTCTATGCATAGATTATCGTGAGTTAAACAAGCTGACAAAGAAGAACATGCACCCACTACCAAGAATCAACGATTTGTTTGACCAGCTTGTGGGAGCATCTGTTTTCTCTCAACTCGATCTAGCCACAGGATTCCATCAGCTTAGAGTGGCTGAGGATAGCATTGACAAAACTGCATTTAGGACTCTAGATGTTTTCTTCGAATGGCTCATCATGCCGTTTGGATTAACAAATGCACCCGCATACTTTGTGGGTTTGATGAGTAGGGTGTTTCGGGAGTTCCTTAACAAGTTTGTGGTAGTTTTCGTGGATGATATTTTGATCTTCTCAGAAGATGAAGAAGAGCATGCTAGATATCTCAAGGAAGTCATGGAAACACTTAGAGCACACCAGTTAAAGGCTAAGTTCTCCAAATGCCATTTTTGGAGGAAGGAAGTTCGATTCCTTGGACATATAGTTTCTAAGCAAGGCATAGCCGTGGACCCCGGAAAGGTAGTTGCGGTACAGGACTGGAAAATTCCTAAGAATGCAACGGAGGTGAGGAGCTTTCTCGGTTTGGCGGGCTACTACAGGAAGTTCATTAAGGACTTCGCTAAGATTTCAACCCCTCTTACTAAGTTAACAAAGAAGAACCTAGCTTTTGTATGGGACATAGAATGTGACGTTGCTTTTCAGAGACTCAAGAGAGTCCTCACCACAGCTCCAGTTTTGGCATTACCCGATGGAGGCAAGATGTTTACCGTGTACACAGATGCGTGCGGCACGGGGTTAGGCGCTGTCCTAATGCAAGAAGGAAGAGTAATATGCTACGGGGGCAGACAACTTAAAGTTCATGAGAAAAACTATCCCATGCATGACTTGGAGTTGGCCGAGATTGTTTTTGCACTTAAAGCTTGGCGCCATTATCTTCTAGGGGAGAGGTTCGAGCTGTATACCGACCACAAATCGCTTAAGTACCTCTTCTCACAGAAAGACTTGAATCTGAGACAACAGCGGTGGATGGAGTTCTTGGCATCATATGACTTCGATATAGCTTATACCCCTAGCAAGGTTAATGTGGTGGCGGACGCGCTAAGTAGAAAAAGGTTGACTTTTAGCCCCTTTTTTGTTGAAAGGAAAAGCCTTGAGTTTATAGCAACCTTTGATTTTACACCTGCTGTTGAGTCATTGACTGTTACATTTGCATCTCTTGAGTTAAGACCTACACTTCTAGACCAAGTAGGGACTTCACAGAAGGAAGACCCACAAATAGTCGAAATCATGGACAAGTTGATTAGGGGTGAGACGTCGAGTCACCTCAGTAGGTATGCCATAGATGACAAGGGATGGCTAAGGTGCGATGGAAGGCTATGTGTCCCACAAGTGGGAGACCTAGTAAGGAAAGTTCTCAAAGAAGCGCACCACTCGAGGATGACTATACATCCCGAAGGGGATAAGATGTACAGGGATATGAAACACATTTTCTTTTGGGCTGGAATGAAAAAGGACGTGGCAGAGTTCGTCTCAAAGTGCATGGTGTGCCAACAAGTAAAGGCCGAGTCGACGAAGCCCGGTGGGCTATTACATCCTTTGGAGGTTCCACAATGGAAATGGGAGAGTATCTCGATGGATTTCGTGGATGGACTGCCTAGGTCAAGGAAGGGAAATACTAGCATATGGGTCATAATTGATAGACTCACGAAAAGTGCTCACTTCATTCCAGTGAAAAGCAAGAGGACCGCATCAGGGCTAGCATCTATTTACCTTCGAGAGATAGTACGGTTGCATGGAGTTCCTTCTAGTATAGTTAGTGATCGTGACCCGATTTTTACTAGCCAGTTTTGGAATAGTCTGCAAGAAGCAATGGGTACACGACCGAACTTGAGCACGGCCTATCACCCACAGACGGATGGACAAACCGAAAGGGTAAATAGGGTACTAGAAGATCTCTTGAGGCTATGCATTCTTGACTTTGGTGGCACTTGGGAAGACCAACTCCCTCTCGTGGAGTTTGCATATAACAATAGTTACCAAGCTAGCATCGGAATGGCACCGTTCGAAGCCCTGTATGGAATACCGTGCAAATCCCCAACTTGTTGGTGGGAGACGACAGACAGACTTATACTTGGGCCCGACAAGATAAGGGACACTACTGAGAAGATTGAGTTGATACGAAGACGGATGAAAACGGCCCAAGATAGACAGAAATCTTATGCGGACCAGAGAAGGACAGACCTAGAGTTCGAAGTCGGAGATATGGTCTTTATAAAAGTTTCTTCTTACGCAATGTAGTTCGTTTTGGAGCAGTTGGGAAGCTAGCACCAAGGTTCGTAGGACCGTTCCCTATCACTGAGAGGATTGGACGGATGGCCTATAAGGTAGACTTACCCGAGAAGTTATCTGGAGTACATAATGTCTTTCACGTCACGCATCTCGGGAAGTGCTTGCATGAGTCAGCCGAAGTAGTTGAGCCAAGCATCCTTGAAGACATAGAAGTGGAAAAAGAAGCAACATTGAGGCGAGTTCCGATTCGTATCTTAGGAACGGAGATTAAGAAGCTAAGGAATCGAAAAGTCAAGCTAGTTAAAGTGCAGTGGAGTGAAGCTCAAGAAGACGCAACTTGGGAAACCGAAGAGAAGATACGCGCGCTTTACCCATTTCTTTTTGAGGGTACATTCTCGATCTCTTTTTGCTATAAACTTGAAACCTTTTCGTATCATGCTTCTACTGTCTATGTTTTTCTTGTTGTCTTCTCGATCTTATCTTGAGAACCTTAGGTAGAACCATATGGATGTAAACATGTGATTGAAACATGTTATGGTTGATGTTTGCAAATGGTTGCAAGTGGTTGCTAGTGGATGCATGACACACATTAGGCACTAGATCGGCTCAGTCACATTTTCATGTTGCATATGCATGAGTGTTTATACTTGTACATGGATGGAACTTGTTATGCTATCACTTGGATGTTGCATATGGATGGAAGTTTGTGCACTCATGTAGAGATTATGAACTATGCTAGGAATTTGCATACATGTTGGATTCATGACACTAACATATTTTGCATTAAGGAGGTTTACTGAATCAGTAACCGCCTGATGTTTTGCATTAAATAAGTACATATACACACACTTTCTGCATATGTTCATACAGCACTAGAAATCTTTTAAGGACAATGGTTGCTTGTGGATGATGCTTTGAGTAGATGGATGATGGATGGTAGGACACATCCTCCCTAACTTAGAGATTTCGGGGACGAAATCCTTTAAGGGGGGGAGAATGTAACAACCCGTGTTTTTATAACGTGTAATAACCATAAATTAAGGCAGAATTAATTTTTAAAATAAGAATAAAGGGAAACGGGTTACGCCATTGCGTTCGTCTCGAAATTCTGCTTGGAAACTAGTCCGAATTTTCGAAAATCGGAGTCCGTATGACCAAGTTATGACCTTTCGAAGTTTTCAGAAGTTTTCAAGTTCAAAAACTGCTCATTTCGAATTCAAAATTCGAATTTAAAACCTCAGAATGGACTGGGCGGGAAATTTCCTGCCCAGGACCAGGTCGACCTGGGGGTCGACTATGTAGTCGACCTGCCCAGGACCAGGTCAACCATAGTGTCGACCTGGTGGCCGAGTCCACTTTTGAAGTTGGATTCACTCTGATGCATCTGGCCTCGTTTCTGTCCACATTCGTTGACCTGACCCTATAAATACAACCCCTAACACCAGTCTCTCTACACAAAATTCTTTCTGACCTTATGCTGCTCTGATTCTGATTGAAAAGTTTGAGAAAAGGGACTGCTTCTTCTACGTTGAGACTGCGTTAAGAGAATTGCTGATTTGGGGATTTCTATTAGGACTTGACTAAGCATATAGAGATTCAACTATCGACTCTCTTTTTCTAATTCTCGAACCACGATCGGTAAGCCCTAGTTTTTTTATAGATTTAAACTGTAAATGTAATATGATGTAAATTGAAATTGGACCTATGTATGATGACTGTTTTACATACATTCTTGTTCATCTTGGATCTTGACTTTTGGATATGTTATGACATTGATTTGGGGTCTATTCATGTTGTAAATCAAAAAGAGAAACCCCTCATATTATCATGTTGAATCTGCTATTAGTCACAAGTTTATGACTATCACCTTATGTCAATCGTTACCATGACTATACTATCACCTTATGTCAATCGTTACCATGACTATACTATCACCTTATGACAACTGTTATCTTGACTAGTACCTTATTTTGTTAGATTTGAAATCTTTATGTTTGAGGCCAATATTCCATATGCCAGTAATGTTATATCATTTATCTCAAGTTATAATGTGCTATGCTAGTAATCACTTTTGCCACCTTATACCCGTCCCTTTTTATGTTATTCCCTAATTAGATTTATTTGTATCAATTCGAGCTGACGTACGATGGGAATACGATTTGGGTAGACTAGGTAAAACATGAATTGACTTTGAACTTTAAACATGAACGTTATTATAACTTGAACCTGGATATGGACATGAACTTGACACGATTTGACATAAAACATGACATGAAAACTCGACATGAATTTTGACATGAAAACTTGACTGTGGGCATGACAATTAGATAAACTTGAAAATGGTCAACTCGAGGTTGGGTTGAGTTTGCAATGTAAATCTGCCCGGAACCGCCCGGCAAATCCAGTGGCTGCAAACAATAGGATCTAATGTGGGTAGTTGGTCATATCGCACGTAAAACCCGAGGTTAGACTATGTTGTGGTGTAAATCTACCCGGAACCGCCCGACAAATCCGGTACCACAACAGTTAGTCTAATGTGAGAGGTTGAAGTGCATTAATGAATTAATGTCACATGATAGGGTTAAGTCATGAACCACTTGAATATACTTAACCAACTTGAAACGATGATTCGATAGGGTTAAGTCATGAACCGCTTGAACACACTTAACCAACTTGATACATGACTTGGATAGGGTTAAGTCACGAATTTGAATGACAACACTTAACCCATTAGAAACCTAGTTACGCGGTCCTTTTCAGCAGTAACCCACTTAGATATATCACGATACCCTGGGACTAGGCAGGGTGGGGCACGATTACTGGGCTGATTGTAAGCGACCAGAACGACGGCTGAGTAGGTGCGCCATTGTAGGTTCAGGCGGGCTATGGTCGTGCACGTAGTCCGGAGTTGAAAAAGCAAGCATTGGGCACCCGTAGATTTACACTATGCGTGCTTGATTCGTGTCGGTGGTTGGCACCATAGGACTTGATACACCCTATGGTGGACCTAGCACAGGTAACTACATTTCAGGATAGGGCCGTAAGACATAGACACATGACGAGCTAGGACTTGTAGGAAGCCGATCGATTAGTAGATCGTACCGTAGGACCCCGTAATGGGTCACTTCATGATACTGGGCCAAGGGGTCGTTTCATGATTAATACTTGACATGGGTTAGAGCACTAGTACAGTTGGTGCAGCGAACCTTGAATATGCGATGCTAGACTTGACTTATCTTGTTATCTTAATTATCCTACCAGTTCTGTTATCATCCTTATGTTTAATTCCAGTTTTCACATATCATGTTACCTTCACTAGTTTTCATACTGAAAGTCACTAGGGCTTACCAGTCTTTATGACTGACCCTTTTTCTTTCGCCTCTTCTTCTTTCGTTCCCCCCTAGGTTCTCAGGGAGGAAATACTAGCTCTTAGTTTGGATTTAGCTTGCTTTCTGACAGCTCATGTACGGTTTGGTCTTGGGCTATGCTATAGCTGCTTCTGCTATTTATGGGGAATAGTTTACTTTTGTTTTAAGTTTATGCTTCTATATTTGGAACTTGATGTAATGGAATAATTAGTATCTTGGATATATGAGCTTTTGACTCTTTTCTTGGAAATAATAAGAAGTTGGTTTTTAATTTCTACCGCTGCTTTATTTATGTTCTGCCTTGTGATATCTCTGTGCATGTTTACCTAGATAAGACTCCACCAAAACTAGTGCATTCCCTTTGTGAGTGACCCTAGCGGAGGTGGGGTGTTACAGGTTACGCGAATACTTGAACATCTCCGAATATTGTTTTTCGACTGCGTCAATTTTTGCTTTGACCTCGTCTGCTCACCTCGAGGAAATAGGCTCAAGAGCAGGTAAGAAGGTCAGATTTTCAAAATAGTGTTCGGGGAACTGTTTCTCCAGATATGCCCGTTTAACTTTAGCTTCAGCATCCAATGGTGGAGGTGCGCTATATGTTAGCTCAGTATCCTTATGATGAGCGGGCACAATGGCCTCCTCACCTTCCTAGGCCGCTTAGAAGAAACCTTATGCTTGCCTCGTGAGTCGGTATTTTTCGGCGGGCTCTTTTCCCTACCGCGTTTTTCTTGAGGAGAGGTTTGATCTTTTGACTGCGATGTGTCATCTCCTCGACGACCTTGGTAGGTTTTGTATCGCTCTGGATCCAACCGAACGGGAGAGTGAGAGCGCGAGGTCCGCGACTGATAAGAGTCATAAGGCCTTCTATCCTCTCTACCCCAGTTTTCGCGGCGATCATGCTCAACATCAGAAGGGGGTCTAGTCATGCTGTGACGTAGTTTTCTGATGTCATAGTGAGCACGAGACATTGTACTTGCACAACAATGTAAGTGGAGTTCAGAATTAGTATTCTCATGAGAAGTAAGAGCTGTGAAATGTGATGTTATTGTGTTAAGTGCATCCTAAGTGGTGTGCCCCCCGAAAAACCCGAGTCCGAAGCCAAGCCTGTGTGAATGGTCTCTTTGGCCTTAACAGGAGTAGTCTCCTTTGAAGAAGTAAAAACTAAAGGATTTGTGCCAAAATCCTTGGAGGTATAGATAGTTTCAAGTAAGGGAAGATCTCCTAAGCCCTGAAATATAGGATCATCAGTAGTAGGGGCATCTTCTTAGGAAGCGTCTGTTGGCAGTTCTTTAGGAGATAATGATTTCTCAGGAGAAATAGCATCCCAAGGGACGATGTACCCTTTTCGGTGCTTTTCGGGTATGTTGGCCAGCTCATCGTCTTGAGTCGAAGATGGAGAAGGTGAAGTTCGAAGTGGTATTGTTGGGCTTTTCGAGCTCTCGCCCATTCGTGGAATTACATCCACTGGAGGGATGTATACATATGGACCCGACCCATGACCTATGCTACGGGTAATGGACAGTAGCCCGTGATGATGAAGGTATTCATCCTTAAGGACTTCATCGATGGTTAGAAATTTTTGGTCGCCATTAAGGAGCTGATGCATCCGACCAAAGTACACTTGACCCGATATTTGTTTTGGATTATCAACTGCAAAAAAAAAGAAAACGGATTAATGTGTTGGCGTGGACATTCAGAGTTGAGATTTAGAAAACCAATGCTTTACTTGATTTTGTCAATCTCCTAGCACATCCCGACTGTTGCCTTATATAAAACCATTCCAGCTTGGAATCGCCGGCCTTGCTGCTGAACGACACTGAAATTATTTTCCTTTTTGGGACTGATTCGAAGTAAGAGAAAGAAGGAGTTTCTCGAGTCCGATGCTTGAAATTATAAAAGAAATGAACGTTATCGAAAGTGAGCTCTATACCTAAGATCTCGCGGTATGCTACATATAAGGTATATAGGTAAGCATAGGAGTTGGGATGCAGCTGCATGGGGGCAATCCGCATCTGTCTTAGAAAGTCGACTACAAAAGGAGAAAATGGTGGAATAGCCCCAACCATGCACATCAATCGGGTGATTGCCATAATCCTTCTGGAGGACTGTGAGGATGGTCAGTTTTCGACGGCACCAGAGTATCCCTTCTTAGTATATTGTGCTTTAGACATATGCGAGCAAGTCTATCATCGTCGATCGTTGATTCAACAAATTCTGTGGGTGATTCTAAGATAATGGCAGACTCAAATTCGTCAGGAGCTCTATTATCTCCAATCCCTCCTTCCTCCTCATGGCCCAGAGAAACCTCGATGTCCGAAGGTGTTTCGTTGTTATGCGATCCTATTTCATAATCTGGGCCCTCGTCGTCCCATTCAGGGTCTGAAGAAGAAGATATGTCATCGAGAGTATATTTCTCAGAAGTTTCTGCAATTTCCGTCTTCTTTGCTAATCTAGAAGAACGTCTCTCGGCCATGATCGCAAGACTATTGAAGAAATAATGGCAAGGATTAAAGTAAAGTTGCCCGTGTCCCCCGTGTGTGTATGTGAACTAAAGTGTGTGCAACGTGTGACAAAGATGCAAAGTAAATACATGAAAGCATAATGTAAAGGTCCAAGGAAGTAGTAATGTTCAGAACGGTTCTTGATATTTGTTTATGTTCGCAAGGCACTATCCTAACTATCCATTAAGTTAAAGATTATATTAAGAATTGGTTTAACCAGCTAAGCAAGGTCTTATGTGCAATCTTGGACTGCTTTTCGGTACAGATCGGATACACGCACTAGGGTCGGATCGGGGAGAAAACCTTGTACTAGCCTGGGACAGGAGTTGGTGCCCAGTGACCAAAGTTGGATCAGTTCGGAGGTGAGTACTTGGATGGTCCGGATCGGATTGAACAGCCATGCTTCTCCCCTTCTTTGTTTCACATTCCGATCCGGTCTGATCAAGTGAATCTTGTTCTTCTCTTGGCTCACGAGACCGACCCGAACTGGTCAGTTGAACCCCATTTTCGTCTTTGTCTTGTCACCCGAACCGATTCCCTGCACATCTCCTCTCCCTTTTTCCCTCCTCTTTGAGGTCAAGCTCGATCCTATGTTGAAAGTCCCAACTGAAATCGAGTACTGATGCATTTAAACACTCAATGGAGAATCTTAACCCCCTCCGCCGCTGCCGAGAGAGAGATATAACGCCATTAACGACGATGGCGGAGTGGAGGAGGTCATGGCGACGAAATCCATTGAATATCTCACTGGATCGATCAAGGAAACCACAAATCTAAGCTAAAAGAAATTATAAAGATGAGATTCAAGATCATAAAACTACCTATGTGTTGGATTTGGGGATTAAAATGAGAAAGTTTCAGAGTTTTTGGAGTTCTAGGGTTCTGATGTAAATTTCGTTGGAAGAGGATAATAAAAGAGGAAGAGACGGAGGGGGTACTTATATGAAATCGTCGTTACCCTCGTATTCCTAGCCAACTTCACTCCGTTCAGACCGGGAGTTGAGGCCATGAAGGAACTCTGGCCTGTTACTCTATGGTGTAGCAGTATTGAAAGGCCCATCCGAGTGTGCTACTGAAGGAAACCCGTTCGGATCGGGATCCGAACCGAAGGCAATCATTCAATGACTCTGGTTCAAAGGATGTCTTGTAAATTGCTTCGAAGCACACTTTATCTTAAATAAGAGTGTACTTCGAAGGGGCAAAATGTTAGCCTACTTTGTGAACTAGGCTACACAAAGAGTAAATAGTGAGGAAGACACCAATTGGTTCAGATCGGAGGAAGATAGTGTAGGAGGCGAGTAAAGATCAAGAACGCAGAGACCACATCGGATCGGGTCAGAGAGATACGTCAGCAGTTTCATTAAATCGGATCGGATCGGTAATACGTCAGCAATACCAAAGGATAGCAAATGGCCTTATCGGTTCGGATCGGAAGAATATGGCAGCAACATCCTAAAGCAGGTGGCTTCAGCGGTTCAGATCCGAGGAACGGTTCAGTGGCATCAGAAGAAAGCAAGCAATCCCATCGGTTCGGATCGGATGAGTATATCAGCAGCATCTAGGGACAGCCAGTTGCTTCACCGGGTCGGATTGGAGGCCCCGATCCGAACCCCTTTTTCCCTTTGAATCTGTAGCCGTTGCTGCGCATTTCCCCTGAAGACTCGGACAAGATCTGACCATTTCTCCCACGATCTCCTATTGAATCAATGCGCTGTAGCCATCTTGGAGCATCCGAACCCGACTCTCAAGGGATGGATGCCACGCAATTCCGAACCGGAGCCACTTCGAGGACATTTTTTACCTATAAATACACCATATAGAGGCATTTGAAAGGATCTTTTGGCAAATTCTCAGTCCATACTTCCCCCATAGCCGAATTCTACAATCATATTCAGATCAAAATCATCTCTTAAAGTCCATTTTTGAGAGATTTGAGTGAGGTTGTGCGTTGTAATTGTGAAGTTGAGTGAGAATCATTGCTGTATTTGTATTCAAATCATCAATTAAAAGAAAACAAAGTGGACGTACGCTCGTTAACGCCGAACCGCTATAAATTGCGTGTTCTTTATTGCTTTTTGATTCTATTTCATTGAATTCATATCTAATTTGGGTGTTAGAGCCAATTTTTGGTCTAACAGTGACTCCACCCTGGTTTCTCTTTACTCGATCACTTTATCTTCTAAGAAAATGGCAGCGGCTAAGAATGGAAATGGAAATAGGGTTTTCAGAGATCTTCCCCAAATCAATTTCGACTTCGAAATGAATTACACTTGAAATTCTCTATAGCTCCAATTCTCTTTGATGAATTCGATCGATTGTTGATGCTCCTTGCTTCAATGATTTTGGGCTTCCTTCTGTGATCGAAAACTGTGAGTTAATTTGATGTGAAATGGTTTATGCTCTTTGAAATTCTAGCTTGTGTTTTCAATTTATTGCCGATGATGATATGCGTGTAGATATATATAGGGTAAATATAAAACCCTAGTTTCTGATTTCACGATAATGACTTGATTTGATTCCCACGATTTTATTTACGAGATTGTTGTGCGCTCCCCTTTTGATTCAGTGATTGAAAGATTATCTGAGAAAGAAATTACCCCTTTTGGAAAAATTTGCTGTGAATTTTCAAAAGAAACCTGCTTTCCTCTTTTGCTCAAACAAATTCTGGAAATATATTTTCTGTATGCCATATTTGAATCGATTTTAAAAACTGCCTTACTTGTTGCCAGTTTTGCACAAAATAGATTCCATGACACTATGACTTCAAAGATGTTTATTTCTGGAAAATATTGATTTGGCAGAATCTATTTATTCTTGCTTTATGTTCCTTGATTAAAAATAGTTGAAATTCTGGAATGATTTAAACACTTTGCCTTACAACCAGAACACCTTGCCAATTTCTGGAAAGATTAAAATTATTGCCAATTTGTTCCTCGCATGAAATTTGATTTGCCCTTGCTTTTCTGGAATCCCCTTTGAACACTTGATTGATTTGTGCAATTCATCCCTTGCCAAAAATGCTGTTGTATGAACAATTCATTGCTTGCCAATAACATGCTGTCCAAAACAGGAAAGATTAAATTTGTGCCAACCTTTTGTCATGTTTGAATTTCCTGTCATGTTTACCCTTTCATGATCCATGCTAATACTCCATACTAATCTGGCCATGTTGAGCTTGACCGAGAACATCATTCCTCTATACATGTGTGTGTGTGTGTGAACTCCATGTTACATTTTGCTGCTTATACTGGCTATTGTCTTGAATATATTCTACACATGGACATATTCCTTGTATTTGTGAAACACTTGACCATGCAGCATTTTTGTGCACTATTTTGCTTCACCATATATTTAAAAAACTGTAGACCATCTTGTCCATATGTTAATCTGATCATGTGGCTTCCAATAGCACTTGTGACTGCAACATCAAAAAAGTTGCACCTTAACTGTGTATTTGATCACTATGCTTGCATACTTGTACATGTTTCTCCATACTGGCATTATGAATTCACACTGCTTGAATATTTTTTGTTGCATTATATCATTTTGAAATTGCTGAAATCATACTGCTATGTTCACTTGAGCATGCTTTCTTCCCATTGTTTCTCCTGAATTGTATACAGTTGAAATCTGTACATGCTGACTTGATCATTTGTTGGGCTCGACCAATACATGAACTGATCTACTTTTGATGCTTGCATACGATCAACATTCATGCATGAACACTTGCTGCAGTGATATGTTTCTCAACCACTTTACTTTTGTGCACCATTTTGTGTTGAACCACCTGAGCTTGATCTTCATTTATGCACATTTACAGTCCATATTAATTTGGCTATTGCCTTGTAACCTGTACTTTGCTTTCTCATTGCTGTTATGAACTCGACCATTTAGCTTGCTTGATTTTGTGTTACCTCGGCCATTTGTGTTGAGCTGCCTTGTACATGATTTAATATCCTTGGCTCGACACCTTGGTTGTTGTGTTCACTTGTCCATTTCACTGTGTCGAGCTTAGTCCATGTGGCTGCTCCACAGCTGCTCGCTACTACATTCTGATTGGCGAGGCAGTGCACATGTGTATATCTATACACGTGTGTACATGCAGCCATCAGACAATATTTCCGGTCCATGTACTATACATATACAAACTAACTAGACACAAATGAATTTGATCAAGTCATGAAAAATATGATAAACACACCAGAAAACTGAGGCAAATAAATTTTAAAAATAAAATTTATATTCATTTTAAAAATTATTTCTGCTTCATATACTCTGTGTGTGTGTTTTTGTATATGACAGATATGAAGATGATGACTGGACTGAGCTGTGAAGACAGAAAACTGAAGATGACAGAACACAATGAAAGAGTGTGTAAGTGTATATGAAATGTAAAGAATGTACATAAAATTGTATAACTGAGTGATAGTGTTATAGTGAGGACCAGTGTATGAATGTATAATGAGAGAATTGTACTGGTATTTGTAATAAACAAATTTGTTTGAAATAAAATATTATTTTATTGTTGTCAAACAAACTTGTCTATCGTATTCAGCTTATTTACAAGTACAATCTTCTGTGAATGTGTATGAAATGTGAAATATTAGTGAAGTGCACAAATAGTGGAGTTGTAAAAACTGTGCAGCCGTATTCTATTTAAATATAAATATTATATTCATGTTTGTGATATATATATATATATAAGACCGTACAGTAGTAAACCATTTAGAATAATATATATTTGATTGTTATCATCAAACAAAAATCATATAATTGTGTATACAACACCGTTATATACAACAACTAATGCCCTAAATTGAGTTGAGTTTATATATATGAGAGAACATATTTGTATATTTTATAAAAATTGTTTTATATTGTGGAGATTTATTGGTTGAGTTGTTTATAAGTTCTAATCGATCAGTTTGATACACTGTATCAGTAGGAGTTTCTAAACACTCGAATACGATGAACCGACACAGTATGTTTTGAAAGAGGGTAAATGAAATAATTTTATCCAAAGTATGTTTTGATACAAAGGAATTATTAATATTTGGAATATTATAGTATATTGGATGTGTTGGTTGTTATTATAATCGAATAGGATTATAGAAAGTAAAACAGTTATGTAAATGACCAATTAAATTTCGTATAATTGTTACGAACTGAATTATATCTGAATTGAAAATTAAAACTGTGGAAATTTGGAAAATATTTGTAAATGTATCTGGATTGAATATATGTGAATTTTAAAATCCTAGGAGATTTTAAATCGTTTTACTAGAATTGTGAATGATATTTTGAAATGTATTTCAAAGTGGAAGTGTTTAGAAATGGTTTTGAAAAGTGATATAGTATTGAACTCAGTTTGGTCAGCTGGAAAATAATTCTTACAATGACGGTCGCATTATCAGTGTCATTTTCGAGCTTCTAAGTGACGAATTACTACCAAAGATTTTGTTTTTGAATTATTTTGAGAAAAACAAGTTGTTTGATACTCCGAAATGAATATTTTGATTTCTGAAAAGGGTATGTTTTGTAAAACTCCCAGAACCAGATTGTTTGAATTGAAAACAAATTTTGAATTTAAAAGTGTGAAAGAAAATTGAAATTGAATTGAAACCAGTTAAGTGGAAATTGTATTGAAATTGAAGGGTATCAAATAAAATTAGAATGTGGAATAGGAATATGGAATTATATTGGAATGATAAGTAATGATTTGGAATCAAGAATGACACTTGAGATTTAGAATGGAATTTGGCTTGGATAAGAAAATGATTGGATTGAGGATAAAATTGATTGGAATGACATTGGTATATGTTGAATTGGTAACAGATGCAAAGGATATAATGATATGCCTGACAAAAAGGTAAAAGTTTATATTTCTATTGGATATGAGATTTATGAGCCGGTTTGGCAAGCCGCTTGGCTGTTTGATTTTCTTTTGGGTTGGAAAAGGCCTAGAGAGGCGAGTTGTAGTGGATTGACCCGTATAAAGGAGGTGCTGGGGAAATTTTCCGAAAATTTAAGGTGTTAGAAATTTTTCTGAGTTTTTGAAAATTTTAGTTATTTGGAATGAATGAATAATTTAATTAAAATCAATTGGGTCAGTGAAACTGAAATTTAAGAAGTAAACAACTAATTTTTAACCAATTAATAGAGATGTTTTCTACCTTAGCAATTTCGAGGACGAAATTATTTTAAGGGGGAAGAATGTAACATCGCGTATTTTTACAATATAATAATTAATTTATTTAATTATTTAAATAGCGTTTAGAGATTTAAATGGCCGTTTAATTAAATAATGTTGGATATTTAATTATTATAAATAATAGAATAATATATTTATTTCCGGAATAATCGGAAATAACAGAATTCACAATATTGTGTGAATTGGACAATTTAGAATATTTAATTCAGTTTAGAATTGAATTTTATTAACGAATATATTATATAAACGATGATTGAACGTATAATTATATTATAATTATAATCGAGCTCGAAATGGCGCGGTAGTTCGTAATTTGGCGATTTGAACTTTAAACGAATATACAGAATCCGTTTTTAGCCGGATTTTTGTGAAACAAGAAACGTTCGGAGCTGGTGAAGTATATTTTTCTAATGAAGAGAAAAATCGGGGTTTCGTTGTGTAGATTTTGATTTATGATCAAATCAAATTTTAAAATAGTCGCTATGGAATTCCTTTATAATTTATAACGATTTATTTATATATTACATGGATTTTTAATATAAATTGAATACTGATTTAACACTGGATTTCAAATACCGAGTTATAAATTCAGACAAAAATATTTTGGAGCTGTATGGTGTTCCACTATGAATATATACGATAATATTTATTTATAAATATTTAATTTAATTATTTTTAAATATATTTAATATTTAAATGGAGTTATTTAGAGCTTTAAAAATAGCCATTTTTGCAAACGACCTCCGTTTTTGACGAAACTAATTTTGTTGGATCCGGAATATTAAATTATTGTTAGATTTCAATTTCCGTAATTTTTGGAGTCAGTATGTGGTCGTACGGGATTTTAATCTGAAAAACAATCGATAATTTGACCTTCAAAAATACGCTGTGTGAGCAAACAAAGTCAGAATTCGACGAAACAAGTTTTGTCCGCAATGTCAAACTGAAGGTGTATGTCCATTTTCGTGATTTTTGGGTATCAGATGTGTTCATATGAATTTTTAGATGATAAATACAAAAGCGATTGATTAAAATTAAATATTAAATCGAATATTTAAATATTAAAACTATACTATAAATACCCCCAAAAACAATCCCTAACCCTAAACTCTTCATTCAGTAGTCAAATTAAATTCCGCCGCTATCAAATTGTTCATACCAACGTGAGTTTTCTTCTTCAGAAAATTAAATCAAATGGGATAAAAATCAAGAAATTCCCAAACTCAAATGTTGGTAATCTCCTTGACCTCCTCTTCGATTCCATATGCTTTCTGAAAGGATCGACGTTGTTCTTCTTCGCTGGAAATAAGCACGGTTAATCTAGGGTTTGGTAATTCTTGGAGCTACAGCTTGAACGAATGGAATGGATGTTTTTTATGTGATTGTGGTTGGAAATGGTATTTGTTTGAAGAAATTTGGGTGGATTCGAAGTATTTGAGTTCAGTGATTTCTGCCTGGAAGCGTGCGAATTTCAAATCGACGCGTTTGACAGGGTACTACGAGTTGAATGATTTTGCTATGGTTGGAAAGAGAATCAGACGACATGAATCATGGGGATTTTTGTTTGAAGAATAGTCAAGCAAGGAAGGAGAATGAGTGGAGAGGAGCAAGGAGTTTCCAGTTTTTCTTTTACTGGAGGAGTGCGTTAACGGGAGAGAAGGAAGAGAGCGGGTCCGGGTTTTAACTAGTGGTATGGGCCGAAGTTCAAATTTTGGGTGAGGCTCGTTTATTGAAAATATTTGGTTTAATTAGATTTAAATAGTGTATGACATAGATCATCAAATTTTGTTCTTGCTTATATTTCATAATCAAAAACCACTTTGCAAATATTGATGTAACTTGTGTTTATATTGAGTAAGAATAGCTCATTTGCAAATGCAACATAAGCTATCAAACTCATATGTATAAACTTACATCAATATCCACTATCAAGAAGCACAAAATGAGAGATCACAAATCATATAAATGTTGAACTTACATAAGATTAGAGAGCTTCATTACCCCTAAATTGTAGGGGCTTAGTTTCTAATGTATGTTATCATATTAACACATGTAAGTTTCAACATTGGAGAATAAAGAAAAATGAAAGAAAATCTAAATAGAACAAGAAAAGAACTAAACTAAGTGCATGTAAATAAATCTATACTATAAACATGAAGTAGAGAGCATGTAAATAAATCTTAACTACAAACATAAAGTAGAACATAGAAATTAAAATAGACATAAGATAGACATAAAACAAATAGGCTTGGAAGCCATTTTTATTTATTTGATCACTTACACTTTCATATGCTAAAAAGGAGATGAAAAATACATGAAACAAAGGGGTATATAAATGATCTAAAACCTTAAAACCCTAATCACTTTCCTTGGGAATTCCCAAAAATGGCCATTCATGAAGCTTCTAATTGATATTAGCCACTAATATGTCATGTAGAATGCATGAGGCCTTTTGTCCCATTCAATAATATGAAGCTTAAGAACAAGTGGGCTATTGAAAGATGGGCCCTCCACTATCCATAAGATGAATTAATTCTTTGCCTTCTCTTGTGTATGTGCATGCTTTCCTTTATCTCTTCATGTGTATATATCATTTTAGCTCCTAAATTCCTACAAGAGTTAATAACAAGGAACAAGTAAAAGAATTCACAAATTAAAACATGCACAAGTGACCCCCTTTTTTCCCAAAATAAGTGATGATTTTGAAAATATTTAAATATGGTTTGATCATATAAAATACCCAAAAATGT
The DNA here is from genome assembly GCA_030737875.1 of Allium sativum. Taxonomy (NCBI): domain Eukaryota; kingdom Viridiplantae; phylum Streptophyta; class Magnoliopsida; order Asparagales; family Amaryllidaceae; genus Allium; species Allium sativum. The sequence goes on along the minus strand of CM060915.1, from coordinate 309,745,382 downwards.
TCATTTATTCAACTAAACAAGAATAAATATGTGAATATAAATGTGCATTTTTACGTGCACATTAGTGTACTAATTTAACATTATCATATCTAGCTCATACGAAATCGGAATGACGAACGGTAAGATCCGTTAGGATCGTATGGATGGTGTCTTCACAATGGAATTGATTCGGAGTGAATTGGAGCTTGTTACAATTTATAGCAAAATAAATTGTCGGATCTAAATCAATGATCATTATTCGTTATTTGACGATAATTGTCCAATGTGAGTAAATCTCACTGATCTGTCCAGTTTATATTTTTATAAATATAATCTAGTATTGATAAATGATGATTGATTGATGTTTGTGGATTGTTTGGTTGAATTGCTGATTTATTGGTTGAAATCATAGATAATGATATATATATATATATATAAATCGTTAATCAAATATTGATTCTATTTATCAGAATATTTCATATTGTAATGAAATCGATGTTATTTATATTATTTAACATCTGTGATGCAGGGAAACAGGTTGGAGGGATCCAACTGGATTCCTCAATATTATAATATTGTTTTTTTTCATATATTGTGATATATGATGTGATATATAATCTGTGATTGATTATGATGACACTGGTCATATTATTTGGTATTTTAAATACCATATGAAATACTGGAATGTAAAAAGGAAAATTTCAAAGTGAATATTGAAAATGAAATATTTATATATGAAATAAATAGGATGCTATAAAAGGAAATATTTGGGAAACAAATATTGGAAAATATAATTTAGGAAATATTTGGGAAACAAATAGAATTTTTTAAAAGGATTTATATAAAATAAATAGAATTATATATAAAATGAATAGAATCATATAAAAGGATTTATATGAAATGAATAGAATTATATAAAAGGATTTATATAAAATAAATGGAATTTTATAAAAGGATTTATATAAAATAAATAGAATTATATAAAAGGATTTATATAAAATAAATAGAATTTTATAAAAGGATTGATATAGAATTAATAGAACTATATAAAGGGAATTATAAATGAGATTTAAGTGTTAGAAATAAAAAGGAGATTTGTATGAATAATTCTACAAGTAAAAATATAAACAAAAATTGGATTTGGGATATTATTTTTAAAATATGAAATCAAACTGTTTAATTATATATAAACATGTTATTCACATTCTATGTGAAAAATAAGATTAAAGTAAATATTTTGCAAATAAAATATTATAAGGGAATTTGGGGTTTTGAATTAGGAATTTAAATGGAATTACTGAGATTAGAAACTGACTAGAAATTAGTTGAGATGAAAGGCTTTTTGGGTATCGATCTGATGATGGTTTCGACCTTCGGGGTTTATGCTTGGGAAGTTGTTCTCTTACTAGTTTACAGTTAGAGATTGATAGAGGTGGGAAGATATCGATGCGTGAATTAGAAACAGAAACGTTTTCCAAAGATAATAATGTATATTTTCTAATTTTAGAAAATAAGGAATTTATGAATATATGGAAACGATAAATGGGAAATTGGGAAATGAAATGATGATTGATCGATAAGATTTCCATTTGGGAATGCGACCGTTGTTTGTACACATGTATTCCTTTGATAGTTAAATCACCGACTATCAAAGATTTTGACCATTTCCATTATCTATACGGAGAGACCGGAATCAGATATATTATCTGAAAAATCATTCCGTATGGAATTAGCGTTGCGAATCAAATATGATGAAGATAATTGAAGACGGAGTTATGCAAGGGCTGTTCAGTAAATCCTAGGTAGAAATTGCCTAAGATAGATTTATAGAATAGTAACTTCGGTTTGTCCAATCCCAGGACGACCTGTATGGAAGAATGTCTGACAGTGTATATTTAATCGATCGCGTAAGTTGATCTCTTCAAACGTATTTACGTTTGGTGGCAGAGGAATTCGTTTCTCTTTGCTGTATACCATGGTATTTTTGGAGAAATCAATTTGTGATTTGGTGGGTATGACGATGTGACATTTAAAGTAAATAAAGTTGTGATCTATACGTTATAGCCTCTAGCCTCACAACCGAGGAATGGTATAAAATCGGGTAGGTCGCATGGCTAAGTGGTTAGCTGCCAATTAGTGTGTATTGTCACCTGATCTACAGAAATTTCATTTACTTCTATAATCTATTTCGATGCTGTCCCTTTCGGAAAATGGTTGCTGATCCCAACCGTTGGTGATAATACATTCGGTACACTTAAGCGAAATGAGTGACCGGTCATGTTTAGCCTGGGTTACAAGATGTTCTTGTTGAACCCGGTGTACTCCTCTTTAGAGATACATTATCGAGAGGTGGTCCCATACCTTGCCAGTTGGAATTCATTACCCAATAAGCGTCTGTGGTTTTTAATTATATATTATGTATGTAGAAAGTGAGATGAAAGCATTCTGCTAGTTGATTATTTAGTTGTGATTGATAGACACTATTATAATATCAAATGAGTTTGATATAATGTTTATCATTTCATTCAAAAAGATTTTGAAATGTTGAATCAAGTGTTTTGGATTCTCATAAGGGAAAAACCCGTTCCGTTTTATACGGCGTGGTCTTATGAGATATCGTTTAGTTTCTCAAACTGTTTTAAATTGTTTTACTCATACCGGTCCCATGACGGGCCCGGAGTTTATTTTGTTTTTTTTTACCCTAAACTCTTGGGTGCCCAAATTTATACAGGCAGTCAAGTAGTCAGGTTTTATAGATATACTTGGAGAGCTTGGAGCAGGAGGCTTTAGGAATGTATAGCTATTGTTTATTTCCGCTGTGTTGTAAGTGTTATACTCTGATAATGTGACTGTATACATATACTGATTTTATTTCAATGTTATGTATCTATTATATATTGTTCGTTCTGTTGTGAGATTTGTGTTTACTCTGATGTTGTATGTTCTTCTTCTTCTATTCTAACTTTCTTTCTTATCTACTCTCACCCTCTATTTTCTTTCATTAACTATCCGGTATTTATGATGCTTGAATAGTCGACATTGAGTTTATGTCGATTACCAAAGATCGCAAATCCCCCGGGTTGTTACATCATGGTAAACCTATAATCACATTCCATTTACCATGGAATCTTCACGGAAAACATATCAATACATAATCGATATCAATTTCTGTATCCGACTAATAACATAAATGGAATAACGACTATGCCTTTTAAATTTCATATATATTAACAATCTTCCTCCACAAAAGCTCACTTCGATTATTACTGAATCGAATTCCATTCAATTCGAATTTAATATATTAAATTGGAAAACTTTACTTCGGAAAATTCCATTAAATCTTAATAAAAGATTTATAAATTCCAAATCATCTCTTCACTATTAATTGGGTTAAAGAACAAGTGTTATTTAAAACACCGTTCACAATAAACACAAAAATCCAAAGTCAATTCAATTCCAATTAAATATTAATTAATTGGTAACTTCACTAAATCTTAATTAAAAGATTTATTCTTTTCTCAACTGGGTTTAAGAATAGTGTTAATGAAGACACCATTCACGACAAACCCAAAATCCAATTTGATATTAAATACAAGGCTCTGAATAGAAATTATATTGGCTTATAATCAATATCAAATTCTAAAACCAACAATTATCGTATTGGAAATAACGATGTAAAATATATCTTCCAAATTTCCATAACAATATCCGTATAATCACGGGATCCAATATCAAAATATTCCGAAGATTATTTCCATCCCAAATCCATTCCAATTCGTTCGTTGGAAACTTCTGGTTATATTAAAACCATTCACAAATCCAATTTATTTTATTTAAAAATTATTGGAATTCAAATCTAGTTAATAACTAGTTCATTTTGATAAAAATATATTTTTATCTTTACAAACGTGGAATTTTTAATCCAAATTCTTTCCAACTCATATATTATTACTTTACGTAAATTATTAATATTTTTAATAATTTTATTAAGGCCCTTTCAGTCAATTTCCATAAACGGTCATCGAATTGCACTTACAAAGACCATTTCCAAATTTGATTTGGACATAATTCCAAATTCAACCATTATATTTCAAGTCTCTTATATTCTTTGGAAAGCTCTTTTCGATACAAACCCAGTGGTTCCGGGTTTAGTAGAATCTGACGGTCGGATTGCCCGTAATGTCCATGCGAAGTCAATGGTTGAAATTTGCGAAGGGTCGCAGCGCGGCGCATTCTATTCAGGCCATTAAATATATATATATATATATATATATATATATATATATATATATATATATATTTCGTCGATTTCCATTTAAATTGTATTTTATAAATCGTTTATAAATTCATTTTAAAATGATTCTAGCTTCATTTTCAATTTTAAATCAAAATTGAATACTCTATATCATTACAATATAGAATTTTCAAAATACCAGATTTTGAAATCATTTCCTTTTCGATATTCATAATAAAAATGAATAAAATCGATATGAATATCATTTGCGTTAAATTGACGCATAACTAATCAACACGACTTCCCATATTTCAATATTTTCGTGTCCATCCAAAATCGGACATTAAAATCAGATTTTAATCCTTTATTGAATATTATTTTAAAATATTCCTTATTTTAAAATATTCATTATTTTAAAATATTCTTTCTTTTCGACTTGGAATCAGACACACCAATTACCATACAATATTATTTATATGGATTTCATACATTATATGTATACAACAAGCAATCAACCATCATCTAGGGTGCACTACACAACTGCATAAGTATTAAATATAAATAATTAACACTTACAACAGTCTGTCAACCAATCGATTGACATAAAACTAAACAGTTGGGATTAGTGTATGTCAAGTATCATCCCAATACCTGTGTGGGGTTTCAAAAACACACACAGATTTTATTTGTGCTGTTGGGCGATGTGTAAAATATATCGTCCCAATCAATATCAGTCAAATGAGTGTACATAAACAAATCGTCCGATTTATAAATGAATATTTATTTTCATTTCAGGAGAATTTTATACCGTACGTATATATGTTAAAAATTATATTTTTACGATAAAATATTTTATTCAGCACATGAATATTTTATTTAGTTCACTTATACAATAAAAACAATATTTTTATTATTCTAACATTTTTAGAAAATTTTGGCAGCCCAACGGCGCGATATTAGAACCGGAATATGGTCTAGCCTTATCCCTCGGCTAATACCGGCTTGCGCCATACACATACCAATTCCAATCAATTCAATTCATATCCCAAATCAAATTCAACCAATTTCTTAATAAGGTTGCCAAACCCTATTAAATACCAATCAATCAAATAAAATAAACAACTAAACATCCATGGTTTCAATCAAAGGTGTCGGGTGCTACTAAGCACCGTCTGCATCCTACTATATATTAACTTAATTAAAAGTTGGTTGAGAAAATGTTCTCACCTTTGGTTTCCACTCCGTCATTCTTTAATTGATCGGTTTGGATTTGAATTTGCTCCAATGCGTTGTATTCTTCACCGTGATTCCAACGTAATCTGTTCCACGTAGTTTATATTAAAAATCACATTTTTAATAACACTATATATATTTTAAAACTCATATTTTTATTTCACTACTATATATATAAAAATTATATTTTTATAACCTATTCAAATAATAAAAATCATATTTTATATCTCTAAAAATTATATATTTATATCACTAAAAATTATATTTTTATATTGCCATTCAAATAATAAAAATCATATTTTTATTATTCTATCCATATAATAAAAATCACATTTTTATATGCCATTCATATAAATAAAAATCCAATTTTTATATGCCATTCATATAAATAAAAATCCAATTTTTATATGCCATTCATATAAATAAAATTCCAATTTTTATATGCTATAAATAATTAAAACTGAAAATAAAATTCAAATTGGAATTTTCTTATTTTGAATCGGCTCACGAGGTGGAGCAAGAGGGCGTCAGGGTGATGGTCTTCATCTAAGAGGGCTGCGCCGATTTGGGTGCGCGGTTTGGGGTTCGATCAGAGAGAAAAGGGTGAGGGCTTGCGGGTTGGCATCGATGGAGGGGGAGGGTGGTGGCGCAATGGAGATGGTAGGAGGAGGACGGGTTGCAATGGTCGGAGGTGGGATAATGGGGACGGCGACGGTCGACTTAGGTTATGGCGTGGGGTTTGGGGGGCTGCGGTACAAATTAGAAGGGGGAAGAGAAGAAGGGGGCACAGAGAAGGGGCGACAGGTCCGAGAAGCGGCGGCGAGGGCACATGCATTGGTGGTGGCGCGCTTGGAGGAGCAACGGGTGGTGTAGGACTGGGCGACGGGATCGATTTGTTTTTTTGAGTTCGAACGGGGGGGGTGGAGAAATTGGGGGGTGTTATATAATTTTATAATTTAATCATTTTAATTTTTCCAAAAAGTAACTTTACACTTGAACTCCAAATCAAACCAAATGACTATCGCCTCTAACTAAATACCCCCATTCCGGACACAATGGGATATGTTTCGTAACCCAATTCAGCTGTTACGATTAGTTTTTCTTTAAAGTAAAAAATAAATCAAGGTATATTTAATTTAAACGTACATTTTAATTTACTGGGGCCACATACTGACTCCAAAAATTACAAAAAAAATTATTTCTGACTTTGTTTTGACGATACAGACCTAACAAAACTAATTTCATCGAAATTGGAGATCGTTTGAAAAATGGTCATTTTCTAGTCGATCCAATTCAAATAAAATTGACAAAATAGGTTTTCTTTTGCCACACTCACATATTAACTCCAAAAATTATGAATTTTGGAATCTAGCAATAATTTGATATTTCGGATCCAATAAAAGTGGTTTCATCAAAAATGGAGGTCATTTGCAGAATGGCTATTTTTAAGGGCTTTATATATATTTAAAATATATATAAATTCCATAGCGACTATTTTAAATTTTAAACAGGACATAAGTTTCTATTCCCATTATGAATCTGAATTTTTCACATTCGTTAGAAAGATATAATTAAACTGATTCAAATATTTCTTGGTTCGTCCAATTCTGACTTATATTGAATTATGTATATTCAATTGAAGTTTAAAATCAAATTTTCAAACTGCCACGCCATTTCAGGCTCATTATATAATTAAAATAAATTAATTCATTCTAACTTTGATTTAAATAAATTTTAAATCGTTATTATTTAAAATAAATCATTTTAAATATCCAAAATTCGTTAAATAGCTAAAATATAAATTTTAAATTGGTTCAGAATTTCCGGGTTGTTACAATCTCCCCTACTTAAAATCTTTTCGTCCTCGAAAAGGAATGGAGCTGAAAGTTGTTTAACTGATCAGCTCAACTTTCATTCTTCAAATTTTCAGTTTTTAAGAACTTTCTAATTTTTCAAAAATTTGGTTAACACTCTAAATTTTTGAAAAATTTCGCCATAACCTTCTTTGTACGGGGAGACCTTTTAAACCACAACTTGCCTCACAGGGCCCTCACTAATCCAAAAGAAAAAGAAAAAGCCAAGCGGCTCATAAAATCATCAAAACCCAAGAAAATGGTAAACATGTACCGAATTGTCGGGCTTACAATTTTATTCCTTTTCTTAGCTTCCCGGCTATGACCTGTTCACACATATATACATACATGTATGCAATTTCAAAAAAAAATTAATTTAGTTCAATACTTGATTTGATTTGGCTATATTTACCTTTCAGTGTCATATTGGTTTCAATGATTTTATTAGTTAAACTAATTATCAAAAAACACAACCAACAATCAATTTGTGAATTAACCTTTCAAATGCATAATTTTAATATGTATTCAAAAATCATCTTTTTGGTGCCAAATCACAACAATAGCCCTATCTAAATTTTGGTTCTCACACCAATCAATTGGAGATATATAGATATCACACCTTTGACACTCGAACATAAACTCTGATGATGAGATCCCAATCATCAGAATCATCTCCAGGCGACTAGAGTGTGATTCTATATCTATCCAGTATATTTATACGTTCATGACGCGTATATGCAAAATCTCTATATACATAATTGTCCAAATTCAATGTAAAATAATATACTCACATACGTATAATTAGGTTGAATTTTAATAACAAAATTTGTTTTCATTTTTATTTTAAAAATAACACTCTTCCAACTCATTCTAGGTTACTACTAATCCTATCTCTAACGAGTCATTCTTATTGGATATTACTAATCCAATCTCTGATGAGTTCTTTTGTTTGGCTCTAATATGTCTTGTTCTCGAGCTCTGTAAACCAAAGCTCTGATACCAAAATGAAATGACCCAAACTCGCCCGTAAGGGAAAGCCCGGATTGAGTTGAGAATAGGACAAACAGAAGAACATTTCATTTCTTACTACAACAATTACATCAGAGAACAAGAATATAACAGAGTATGAATAAATATTATACATCAGAAAAATATCAGAGATTTAAATTACATTAGCAGCGGAAAAATAATACATAACACAACTGAAAGAAATACACGGATACAGAGCGTTCCAGATATAGCTCTAGCTGTAATCCAGGATCCTAGAGAAAAAATATCTGCAAAAACCCAATTACTAGCTGCCCGTGTGGAAAATAGGGGCACCCGGAGTTTAGGTTAAAACAATAAACTACAGGTCAGTCATGGGACTGGTGTGAGAACCAAAACAGTTATTTAAAACTTTACTTTAGAAATAAAGTAAATCATGAGTCCACGCCGTATAACACGGAACGGGTTTCCTCCTAAGAATACCAATGCATAAAACAAACAGTGCAATGCTTTTTAGAAAAATGAAGCTATTATAAGACCCAGGTCCCATCACACAATGCAATGCAAGCCGGAGGATAGTGTTTTCCCTTATAATAGCCAAACATGCTTGTTACGTTTAATACAAATCATTTGATACTATAATAAGTGTATAGTGTCAAAAACAGCTTCAAATATAAATGTATCAATCATAGACGGCATAGTATCCCACGCTACTATGTCGCCATATAGGTTTACAACTAAAACCGAAATGTCACGTATTGGAAATTGGATTTCCATCATGAGTCAAGGCCAGGGATGACTCCTCACCGATTCGAGACACTCTAGCAAATGTTTTAGGATTATACAACGTGGGGCAACCCTTGGATCTTCAGGGCCTGTCCACACATACTTTAGTGGATTAGTATTCCTAAACACACGTTTCCCGGTCCTATCGGACCTATCCATCGGCGTCGTAGTAACCGATATATCTGAGGCGGCTCGCTATCCATCATCTACATAGGTAAAAAAATATAAATGTCTGGGCTCCATACTATGACACCAGCCTAGCTATAAGGAAACGTTGTGCACACCATGCAGTCACGATCCCGTTTTTGACTCATACTGAAGGCTCGCGAATTAACGCTATACACAAAGCTATTCTATTTAAAGCAGTGCTTTGATCATCAACCACAAGACTCTGCTTTTCAACGGAAGCCTTGATGTAACGACCCGGAAAATCTGAACCAATTTAAAAAATTTAAATTGGCTAAAATAGTGGGTTTTAAATATTTAAAATAAATATTTTAAATAATAACGATGAAAAGTAAGTTTGAATTGACATTTTAAAACGAATATAATTAATTCTAATTATAAACAAGGCCTGAAATGGCGCGGCAGTGTCAAATTTTCATTTCAAACTTTGACTGACTGTACCGGGTGCAAAACAAAACGGATTTGAGGGAAACCAAAAATATTTGAATCTGTTAGTGAATACCTTTCTAACGAATCTGAAAAATCGAAGTTTCATAGCGGAAAGCAAAAGTTATGGCCAAATGAATTTTCAGAAAGGTCGCTATAGAAATTATATAGCCCGTGAAAATGGCCATTTTGCATACGACCTCGGAATTCAACGAAACCACTTTTGTTGGATCCGGGATGTGATGTTATTGCTAAGTTTCAAATTTCATAATTTTTGAAGCTAGTATGTGAGCGTGGCAAAGGAAAACGTGTTTTGGTCAATTACAGTTAAATTGGATCGACCAGAAATGGGCCTTTTTGCAAACGGTCTAAGAATTCGACGAAACTAGTTTTGTTGGGACTGTATCGTCAAAACATAGCCAGATTTATTTTTTGGAATTTTTCGAATCAGTTTGTGGCCCTGGCAAATTGAAATGTACGTTCAAATCGAATATTGAATGATTTATATTTTAATTTGAATGGAAACTGACTGAAACAGTCGAATGGGCCTATGAAACATATCCCATTGTGTTCGGAATGTGGGTAAAACGCTAAGGACGATGGTCGTTGGGTTTGAATTGGTGTTCGTGTATGACAAGGGATATTTTCGGATTTTTAAAACTTTATAAATAAAAAAATCCACTGGTCCACGTTAGAAAACCCCCCGCTATTCTCTCTCTCCCCAGATCGCGAACGGCGCTCGAAGTTCCAACCTTCCCCCTCATTTTCCGATCGATCCAGGAAGAATTAGCCCCACCTCCAGTTAGGGATTTTGTAGAGCTTCGAATCCTCTTCAAATCCATATAAGGTTTGATAATTTTCATTGAGGATTGGGAGAGAATCACCCTCGTGAAGATCCGGTCTTCGAAGCTCCGCCGGCGACGCCAGGCACCACCGAGTGGGGGCCCACCTACCTCCGCCTGAGCGCCTCTCGGAGCTCTTTGATGTGGCGCAACCCAATCTCAACAACGCTCAACGGATTTTGCAAGAATCGAGGACCTAGTTTTGAAGAATTTTTGAAGGTAACGGCTGTGTTTTATTTAATCTGATTTTAACACCTTTAAACCGTTGCAAACTTTGAAAAATCATATCTTTTTCGTTTCTTGACGAAATTCAGTGAAACAAGAGACAGTGGACTCGTGTGGACATCTTCTACCTTCTAGAAGAGACCACATATTTTTCTGAGCCTTCTGCTATTTTTGGTGGAGTGGAACCCAATGTGAGATTTCTAATTTATAAACGAGATGGAAAACGACGATGTATAAATTATATAGTCGATGTATGAGTTATATAAGCATTGTACACCTCTTGTATAAGCGTCGTATAAGTTGTACTTTCGATGTATAAGTTGTATATGCGTTGTAAAAATTATATATGTATTGAAATAGAAGTGAAATGCTATATATATATATATATATATATATACGCCCCTCGTCCACAAACAATGGACGATATTTATTGGTTGTGATTGGTGTGAAAATTGATTGATAGAGAATGGTTGATTGGAATTGTTTGTGGTTGATATTGATTGATTGTGGTTGAAAAATACCCGTTTGTTGTTGAGAAATATTTGGTTGAAACCACATAGGATTAGTTTGTGGAAATGAAAAAAATATACATGCCGCCTGCGTGCGAACTAGATGTGTGATTCCCCATTGTAAAAAACCGCGAGGTTTTAAGGTAAAGCGAGGGACGGTCCTGGTTTTAACTACCCTGCCGTTATGCTGCCGAAATTTTGAATAATATTCATGTGTTAGAATTATTTTCATTTGTTGAAACTATATTTATTCGTTGAATAGAAAACCTTCATGTGTTGAATTGAAAGTCATTCGTTGAATTGAAATTCATGTGTTGAATGGTATTCGTGTTTTAAATATAAAATCACCTTTTTATATATATATATACAAACTATAGAAAACCTTCATGTGTTGAATCGAAATTCATTCGTTGAATAGAAATTCATGTGTTGAATGGTATTCGTGTTTTTAAATATAAAAATCACATTTTTATCTATATATACAAACTATAGAAAACCTTCATGTGTTGAATCGATATTCATTCGTTGAATTGAAATTCATGTGTCGAATGGTATTCGCGTTTTAAATATAAAAATCACCTTTTTATCGATATATATAAACTATAGAAAACTTTCATGTGTTGAATCGATATTCATTCGTTGAATTGAAATTCATGTGTTGAAAGGTATTCATATTTTGAAAAGAAATTGTTTTATAATAAAAATCCAATTTTTATCATCGATTTGAACTATATAAAATAATATTGTTTTGAAATAAATTGTTTTACATTAAAAATCACATTTTTATTATATACATGAATTGTTATAAATAGTGAGGTGCTGAAATAGAAAACAGTTAGATAAAAATATCATTTTTATCAAATGTATGAAATTCATATGGTTTTGAAATCGAAGAATCGATATATATATATATATATATATATATAAATAGAATTGAAATATATCAAATAACGACGTTGCAGTTCGTATTTTGAAACCGTGATTATAAACGATTATACCGGGAGATCCGACCATCGGATTTTCCTGAAACCGCAACCGTTGGGTTCGCTTTGGAAATATCTTTCCAACGACACCAACTTTGTAAAAATCCAACGGTTGGATTGTATGGAATGTTTAATTCAAATATGAAGAAAAACAACGCTATAATCGATTATATATATATATATAATCATATTAAATCGAATAACGACGCTGCAGTTCGTATTTTGAAATCGAAACTTCAAACGATTATACCGGGAGATCCGACCGTCGGATTTTCCCGAAACTAGAAACGTTGGATTCGTTTTGAAAAGATCTTTCTAATGATGTAAATTTTGTGAAGATCCAACGGTTAGATTTTCAGATATGTGTAAATCAAATCTGAAGAAAAACAGCACCATGGCCGCGTTATGGCCCGAAGCGTCGTTTGAATAAATTGGCTATTTTAAAATAAATAAAAATAGCGATAAATCATTATAAAATATTATAAACGATATGGATGTGAAATTTAGAAATTAACTGAAGGTAAGATAAGTTGAATGGTTTCCTGGATTTTGATCTGATGTTGGTTTCGGCCTTCGGGGTTAATATTTGGGAAATCGTTCTCTTACTGATTGACGGTTAATGACTAATGAATTGAAATGATGCGTAATAGTGTTTGTGTAGCACTTGTTTATTATATACGCGAGTTGCTCAGAAAGACCGGGTTTTCCCATTCTGAATAAGTGAATCGACGATAGGAAATCGAAGATGAAGACGGTGGTCGAAGACCAGAGATCTTCACCTCGTTTGGATGGTAACCGGGGTCCTGATTGGGAGACATCCCGAAATATGGATAATGAGTGGTGATCGTCCAGACGTACGTGGTGATCGATGGGTTTGCGAGGTATATAGTGCCTCCGGTTTCGTTCAGACCCAGAACGGACTTGCAAATGGACAGTGTGTATGACATTGGAATTTATTCTATGTGATTGATAGCCATCAGTTGCACAGTGTAAATTGCCTGTGTGGCATGCTAAGATGCAGTGACCAGGGCTTCTGTTGAAAAGCAAAGTCTTATGGTAATGATCAAAGCACCGCCTGTGTGGCGTAGCTTTGTGTATAACGTGAATTCGCGAACCTCACACCCGGTATGAACCAGAAACGGGAGGAAGGACCTCAGGGAGGACATGCGTTTCTTTCTAGCTAGAAGTGGCGTCAGTGGTTTTACACGCCCTGACAAGTTTGACTTTTGTGGTTGTTACAATTGCGAGGCGCCTCATTTAGATCAGACGATCCGAGTCCGATGGAGTCATTCGTTGGCTCACTTACGCCCCATAGGGCGGGGAAATGCATTGTTCAGGAATTTTAATCCACATCGGTGGACCGGCCCTGACGATCCAAAGGCTTGAGTGAGTACTTGCCTGAGGCTCGGGCTAGAGAGTCTCGAATTCGGTAAAGACTATCTTTTGCCTTGGTTCATGACGGAAATTCAATTTCCAAATACGTGACTATGCGGTTTTGATTGTATACCTATATATGGCGACATAGTGGTATGGGGCATTAATGCCGTCTATGATTGATAGTTATGATTTGAAATTGCTTTTGAAACATATAAACACTAGTAATAATATCAAATGCTTTTGTTTTATTCGTATCAAGCATATTTTGGCCATTATAAGGTAAAAACTCTATCCTCCGGTTTGCGTTGCATTGTGTGATGGGAACTGAGTCTTATAATGGCTTCATTTTTATAAAAAGCATTGCGATGTTTAAAAGAATTGTTTGTTTTTAAAGCACTGGCAATCCGATGGAGTAAACCCGTTCCACGAAAGTGGCGCAGTCCTGTGATTAGCCATATTGTAAATGTGCTGAATAGATTTCTCATACCAGTCCCACGACTGACTCGTAGTTTGTTTCACTTTCAAACTCGGGTGCCCCTTTTTCTACACGGCCAGCCTTGTATTCAGGTTTTAGCTGGCTTTCTCTTGATAGCTGGAGATGAAATGGATTCTATCATTTATCTCTTTTTATGCTGTTCAGCTCCTATTGAACATTATGTTTGTTTTTCCGCTGTAGACATATATGTATAGTTGAACTGTATTTGTACTAAGTAAGATCCTGTATACTTTGTAACTCTGATGATTACGTTTATCCAGTGTATTCTATTGTACATTATCTGGTGTATTTATTTAATTCTGTTCTGCTATTATCTGTTTCTGTGTTATATTCCAAGGATTACCCTTTCCACCGTCAGTATGGGGTTTGGGGTCGTCACACTTGATCATTTGCATCTTAGCATGCCACACAAGCAATTCACGCCATGCGACTGATGTCTATCGATATATAACCTCTAAGCTTGTACGTCTTAGAGAAGGGTGTTAAGAAAGAGAATAAATTCTCCGCCACCAAATAGAAATATATTTAATAGAGATCAATTAACACAGAATAAAATCCAATGTCAGACACATCCATTTACAAGTCCATTCTGGGTCTGAACAAAACCAAAGGCATCTTATTCCTCGTTCCATATGTCCAATACTGGAGAGAGGTCTCGGCATATCCGGTCGATCTCCAAGTACGTCTGGACGATCCACCACTTATAACCTCATCTTGGGTGTACAGCCCAATCAAGACACCAGTAATCATCCAAACAATGTGAAGACCTCCGGTCTTCAACCATCGTCTTCATCATTGACTTATCGTCAATTTAGTTATTCAGAATGGGTATAAACCCATCCTTTCCGAATAACCCGCGTATCTTATAAACAAGTGTTATAAAAACACAACATATGCCTCATTCCAATCTAGAGTATTCTTTTAGCCAAATATTCTTTTTACAATTTAAACCAAATTAAGGTTTTCCAAACTAGTCGGGATTAGCGCACCTTACTAAAGTAATCATTTATTTCATTTCCCAATCCCAACCTATTTATCCCATTGAACAAAACTAGTAATACTCCATATCTAACACCATGGTGTTATTGGTAAATTTAATTATCATTTCACGTTCAAATCTAATTAAAGATTTAACTATCGCTTGGAGCAAAATTGGTGATACTCAATTCTCGATCATTTCCCGAATTCGAAAATTTAAATTATCACATTCTCATTTCAATCTAATTAAAGATCCATTAAAACTTCTCTTAGTTTTAATCTTCCCAAAAATCTATATTAATGATTTTTTAACTTTGGAGCCTATATATAACCTCTAAGCTCATACGTCTTAGAGAAGGGTGTTAAGCAAGAGAATAAATTCTCTACCACTAAACAGATATATATTTTGTAGAGATCAACGAATACAGTGTAAAGGAATCAATGTCAGACATGTAATCCTGTCTTTAACTAGGTTAAAGAACTAATGTCATTTAAAACACAGTTCACGATAAACCCAAAATCACATTCCATTAACCAAGGAATCTTCATGGAAAACAGATCAATATATAATCGATATCAATTTCCGTATCTGACTAATAATATAAATGGAATAACGACTAAGCCTTTTAAATTCCATATATATAATAGTCTTCCTCCACAGAAGCTCACTTCGATTATTTCTAAATTGAATTCCATTCAATTTCAATTTAATATATTAAATTGGAAAACTTTATTTTGGAAAATTCCATTAAATTTTAATGAAATATTTATAAATTCCAAATCATCTCTTCACTGTTAATTGGGTTAAAGAACAAGTGTTATTTAAAACACCGTTCACGATAAACCCAAAAAATCCTATTTCAATTCAATTCCAATTAGATATTAATTAATTGGTAACTTCACTAAATCTTAATTAAAAGATTTATTCTTTTCTCAACTGTGTTTAAGAACAGTGTTAATGAAGACACCATTCACGACAATCCCAAAATTCAATTTGATATTAAATACAAGGCTCTAAATAGAAATTATATCGGCTTATATTCAATATCAAATTCTGAAACCAACAAATATCATATTAGAAATAATGATATAAAATATATCCAAATTTACAAAATAATATCCGTATAAGCACGGAATCCAATATCGAAATATTCCAAAGCTTATTTCCATTCCAATTTGTTCATTAGAAATTTCTGGTTATATTAAAACTATTCACAAATCCAATTTATTTTATTTAAAAATTATTAGAATTCAAATCTAGTTAATAACTAGTTCATTTTGATAAGAATATATTTTTATCTTTACAAACATGGAATTTTTCATCCAGATTCTTTCCAAATCATTTATTATGATTTTACACAAATTCTTTGACTCAGCACGAAATGCTACTAGAAGCTAAGTCCCATTAGCAACTACAAGAAGAACCTTTTCGATGAAAGAATCGGTTGTTGTTTTTATTATTATTAGTGGACTGCGTAGTGACAAAAACTAGATACAGAGGGGCTTGGCCCAAGGCCCTTTCAGTCGATTTCCATAACGGTCATCGAACTGCACTTACAACGACCTTTTCCAAATTTGATTTGGACATAATTCCAAATTCAACCATTAGATTTCAAATCTCTTATATTCGTTGGAAAGATCTTTTCGATACGAACCCAACGGTTCCGGCTTTAGGAGAATCCGACGGTAAGATCTCCCGTAATGTCCACGCGAAATCAATAGTCGAAGTTCGCGAACGGTCGCGGCGCGTTCTATTCAGGCCATTAAATATATATAATATATATATATTTCGTCAATTTCCATTCAAATCGTATTTTATAAATCATTTATAAATTCGTTTTAAAACAAAAAAACTTCATTTTCAATTTTAAATCAAAATTGAATCATCTATATCATTATAATATAGTATTTTCAAAATATCAGATTTTGAAATCATTTCCTTTTGGATATTCATTATAAAAATGAATATAATCGATATAAACATCATTCGCATTAAAATGGCGCATAACTAATCAACACGGATCCTATATTTCAATATTTTCGTGTCCAGCCAAAATCGGACAATAAAATCAGATTTTAATCCTTTATTGAATATTATATTAAAATATTCCTTATTTTAAAATATTCGTTCTTTCCGAATTGGAATAAGACATAGTCAATTACCATATAATATTATTTATATGGATTTCATACATCATATGTATATAATAACAATGATAAATAATCAACCATCATCCAGGGTGCACTACACGACTGCATAAGCATTTAATATAAATAAATAACGCTTACAACAGTCTGTCAACCAATCGATTGACATACAACTAAACAATTGGGATTAGTGTATGTGAAATATCATCCCAACACCCGTGTGGGGTTTCAATCAATACATACAGATTTTATTTGTGCAGTTGGGCGATGTGTAAAATATATCGTCCCAATCAATATCAGTCAAATGAGTATACATAAACAAATCGTACGATTTGTAAGTGAATATTTATTTTCATTTCAAGAGAATATTATACCGTTCATATATACGTTAAAAATTATATTTTTAACGATAAAATATTTTATTCAACACATCAATATTTTATTTAGTTCACTTATACAGTAAAAATGATATTTTTTTGCAGGAAACTAATGACAAGGACAATCGGCCTTAATATTTTATCCATAAGGACACGCGCTTAAAAATTTATCCAAAAGGACATAACCCTAAAATTTTCTGTCGCTCCTTTCTCTCTTCTCTGATTTCAAATCCGCGGAAATTAACGAAATCAGCAAATCAAAATTAACGAAATCATCCGAATTGGAAATTGAACGAAATCAAATCCGCGACATGTTGTATAATCGATGAGATGACCCGAACTTCCCCATGAAGGAAAGTCCAGATTGAATTGAGAACAAGACGAATCAAAACACAAACAGAAGAACATTTCATTGCTTATTACAACAAGTTCATCAGAATACAAGGATATACAGAGTATGAATAAATATTACACATTTACTAAATATCAGAGATTTACAAGTTGCAACGCAGCGGAAAAATAATCCAAAACACAACTGAAAGGAATATACGGATGCAGAGCTTTCTGAATATTATTCCAGTTGTAAACCAGGATCTTGTGAATATAAATCTGCAAAAACAAAACTACTAGCTGACCGTGCGGAAAATAGGGCCACCCAGAGTTTAGGTTAAAACAATAAACTCCAGGACAGTCATGTGACTGGTGTAAGAACTAAAACAGTTATTAATCTAAATTTAAAGTTAGGTAAATCAAGGGACCACACCATATAACATGGAACAAGTTTACCCCCAAGAATACCAGTGCATAAAAACAACAGTGCAATGCTAAATAAAGAACAATGAAGCTATTATAAGACTCAGGTCCCATCACATAATGCAACGCAAGCCGGGGGATAAAGTGTTTACCTTATAATAGCCAAAAATGCTTGGTACGTGAAATTTCATCTTTTACTATTACTATAAGTGTATAGTGTCAAAACAATTTCAATCATAAATATCAATCATAGACGGCATAAGTGCCCCATCCCACTATGTCGCCATACGAGGCTCTATAATCAAAACCGCAAAGTCAGGTATTGGAAGTTGGATTTCCATCTGTGAACCAAGGCAAGGGATCGTCCTTACTGCTTCGAGACTGTCTAGCCCGAGCCTCAGGACCCAGACTTAGGTGGGCCCTTGGATCTTCAGGGTCGGTCCACTCGATGTGGATTAAAATGCCTGAACACTGTGTTTCCCCGCCCTATGGGGCGTAAACTGGTCATATCCCGACCAAACTATCGGTCCTGGATCGACCGATATAACCGAGGCGCCTCGCTATCCATCATCCATATAAGTAAAATGCCTGGGCTAGTAAAACGCTGACACCACTCCTAGCTAGAAAGAAACACATGTCCTCCCTGAGGTCCTCTCCCGTTTTTGGTTCACACTGGGGTGTGAGGCTCGTGAATTAACGCTACACAAAGCTATGCTATATTAAAGCCGTGCTTTGATCATCAACCACAAGACTCTGCTTTTCAATAGAAGCCTTGATCATTTGCATCTCAGCATGCCACACAGGCAATTCACGCCATGCAACCGATGTCTATCAATCACACAGAATGAAATCCTATGTCAAACACACATCCATTTACAAGTTTGTTCTGGGTCTGAACGAAACCGGAGGCACCTTATTCCTCCCCCATATGTCCAATACAGGGGAGAGGTCCTCGCATTTTCGGTCGATCTCCAAGTACGTCTGGACGATCACCACTTATTACCTTGCCTTGGGTGTACAGCCCAATCAAGACATCAGTAATCATCCAAACGATGTAAAGACCTCCAGTCTTCAACCACCGTCTTCATCCTCGACACATCGTCGAATCAGTTATTCAGAATGGGATAAACCCGACCTTTATGAATAACTCGCGTATATAATAAACAAGTGTTATAAAAACACAATATACGCCTCATTCCAATCCAGAATATTTCTTTATCCAAATATTCATATACTTTGGGAAAGGTTCCCATTAATTTTATCAAAGATAAATTCTTTAAATTTATTCTTTAATCTTCCTTTGGATTTCAATTCAATCCAAATTATGGTTTATCCAGACTAGTTGGGATTAGCGAACCTTACTGAAGTAATCCTTTGTTTAATTTCCCAACCCAACCTATTCATCCCATGAAGTAAAATTGGTAATACTTCATACCTAACACCACGGTGTTATTGGTAAAATTAATTACCATTTCACGTTCAAATCTAATTAAATATTTAACTATCGCTTTGAGCAAAACTGGTGGTACTCCATTCTCGATCATTACTTGAATTTGATAATTTTAGTTATCAAATTTACCTTTCAATCTATTTAAAGATTCATTAAAACTCCACTTGGTTTTAATCTTCCCAAAAATCAATATTAATGATTGTTTAACTTGGGAAATCATATCCTGTCTTTAACTGGGTTAAAGAACCAATGTCATTTAAAACAAGGTTCACTATAAACCCAAAATCACATTCCATTCCATCAGCCTTTAACCGTAAATTAGTAAGTGAACAATTCCCTAAGTATTAACCCCGAAGGCCGAAACCAACATCAGATCAATACCCAAGAAACCATTCAACTTAACTAATCTCTAGTTAGTTTCTGACTTTCTTAACTCCGTTGGGTCTAAGAACAGTATTATTAAAGATACCGTTCACGATAACCCAAAATCACATTCCATTAACAATGGAATCTTCATGGAAAACAAATCAATATATATAATCGATATAAACTTCCATATCCAACCGATAATATAAATGGAATAACGACAAGGCCTTTTAAATTCCATATATATTAACCATCTTCCTCTACAAAAGCTTACTTCGATTATTACCGAATCGAATTCCATTCAATTCCAATTTAACATGTTAAATTGGAAAACTTTACTTTGGAAAATTTCCTTTAAATCTTAACAAATGATTTATAAATTCCAAATACCATTTCATTGTAAATCGGGTTAAAGAACGAATGTCGCTAAAACATAGTTCACAACAAACCCAATTCACATTCCATCAGTCTCTAACTGTAAATTATTAAGAGAACAATTCCCTAAGTGTTAACCCCAAAGGCCGAAATCAACATCAGATCAATACCCAGGAAACCGTTCAACTTAAACAATCTCCAGTCAGTTCCTAATTTTCTTAACTCCATTGGGTTTAAGAACATTATTATTAAAGATACCATTCACGACAAACCTAAAATTCAATTTGATATTAAATACAAGGCTCTGAATAGAAAATATATCGGCTTATATTCAACATCAAATTCTGAAATCAACAAATATCGTATTGAAATAATGATATATCTATATCTTCCAAAATCCTCCACAATATCCGTATAATCACTTAATCCAATATCGAAAAACTCCGAAGATAATTTCGATTTAAATCCCTTCTAATTCATATATTGGAAATCGTGGTTATTTTTAAAATCATTTCAAATCCAATTTATTTGTTTAAAAATATTGGATTTTTAATTCTAGTTCAAAACTAGTTCATTTCGACAAAAATATATTTTTATCCTTTCAAATATGGGATTTTTCATCCCAATTCTTTCCAAATCATTTATTATGATTTTACAAAAATTATTGACATTTTTAATAATTTTATCAAGGCATGTACAGTCGATTTCCATAAACGGCAATCGAACTGCACTTACAACGACCTTTTCCAAATTTGGTTTGGACATAATTCTAAATCCAACCGTTAGATTTCTAATTTCTTGTATTCTTTAGAAAGCTCTTTTCAATATGAACCCAACGGTTCTGGTTTTAGGAGAATCCGACGATCGGATCTCCTGTAATGTCCGTTCGAAGTCAACGGTTGAAATTCGCGAACTGCCGCAGTGCGACGCGTTCTATTCAGGCCATTATATATATATATATATATATATATATATATATATATATATATATATTTCAACGATTTCCTTTTAAAACGTGTTTTATAAATCGTCTTAAGTTCATTTTCAAAACGATTTCAACTTCATATTCAATTTCAAATCAAAATTGAATATTCCATATCATCGATATATAAATGATAATATTTTCAAAACATTATATTTTGAAATCAATTCCTTTTCGATATTCATTATAAAAATGAATAAAATCGATATAAATATCGTTCACGTCAAAATTCGTTAATCTAATCAACACGGCTTAATATATTTAAATATACCCATGTCCATCCCAATCGGACATCAAAATTAGATTTTGATCTTTTAATGAATATTACTTCGAAATATTCATTATTTTAA
Organism: Allium sativum; assembly: GCA_030737875.1. Classification (NCBI taxonomy): domain Eukaryota; kingdom Viridiplantae; phylum Streptophyta; class Magnoliopsida; order Asparagales; family Amaryllidaceae; genus Allium; species Allium sativum. The sequence goes on along the minus strand of CM060915.1, from coordinate 309,723,487 downwards.
AATATTTGTTATTTTAAAATATTCATTCTATCTGAACGGGAATCAGACACAGTCAATTACCATATAATTTTATTTATATGGATTTCATATACACATGTATACAACAACAATCAAACACAGTCAACCATCATCCAGAATGCATTCTACACTACATAAGCATCAAATATAAATATTTAACGCTTACAATTGTCTGTCAATCAATCGATCGACATACAGCTAATTATTGGGACTAGTGTATGTCATATATCATCCCAATACCCATGTAGGGTTTCAATCAATAAATACAGATTTATTTGTGCAGTTGGGCGATGTGTAAAGTTTATTGTCCCAATCAATATCAGTCAAATGTGTATACACAAAAAAATCGTACGATTTGTTTATAAATATTTATTTTATTCATATACACGTTAAAAATTATATTTTTAACTATAAAATATTTTACTCCATTCCACAACACACAATCAGTTTTCACAACACAATTAAACAAACAAGTCGTCCATGGTCTGTGGACGATGGGTGTCGGGTTCTGCTAAGCACCGTTTTAACTAGAAAATAAAATTTAAAGTGAGAAGTTCTCACCTTTGGGATCCACTCCTCCATTCTCTATTTCTGAACGGTTTGGATTCCATTTTACTTTCAGTCAGTTTCATCGCACTCTTTTTCACGCTGTTCATAGTAAAAAATCATATTTTTATCGCTTCATTCCAATAAATAAAAATCATATTTTTATTTCTACTTCATAAAAAAAATCGAATTTTTATATTCTTCTCTTCATTATAAAAATTATATTTTTATCTATTAAAAAAAATCATTATTTTATCTAACCAAAAATCTCTTCTTTCCATCGCTAAAAATCCAAACTTTTCTTTGATAAAAATCTAAACTTTTCTTCATAAAAAAAACTAATCTTTTTTGTGTCATTCCATTAAAGAAAATCCAACCTTTTATATTTATCTCTAACTAATTATTTCAAAATAAATTGAAATTAACACTTACAGCGAAATTGGGGTTTTCTTGGTCGGAGGTGGGTGGTGTTGTTGATGGCACGGCTGCAGGTGGCGGGGGAGGGTCCAGATGGCGGCATCGGCGATGGCAAGTGGTGGCATGGGTTTCGGTGCTAGGGTGTAGCGGCGGTTTTGGTTTGGGGGGATTATCGAGGGGCGTCGGTTTTGAATCGAGGTGGAGGAGGGCGGTTGGGGAGGGCCGACGGGTGTCAGCGCAGGCGACATCATCGGCAGTGGCCTCAGGCGGAGGTGGGCTCGTCGTGGGGAGGCGGAGGTGAATCGCGGTTTTCCGCGATCGAGTTTTTTTTATTTTTGTTCTTCTAGTTGATCGATCTGAAAAGAACGTGGGGGGGGGGGCTGAGGTTTAGTTGACCATGGATGAGGATAGAGCAGGGTTTGACCAATGAGATATTTACATATATAAATATTTTTGATATTATTTTATTCGTGAAAATAGGGTTTTGCATCTGATCTCCAAACCATACCCAACGAGTGTCGCCGCTAGCTAATTACCTCCATTCCGAACACAATGGGATATGTTTCATAGGCCAATTCGACTGTTGGAATAAGTTTCCGTCAAAATTAAAATATAAAACAATATATATTTAATTTGAATGCACATTTTAATTTACCAGGGCCACATACTAATTCTAAAAATTCCCGAAAAATTATTTCTGACTTCAAATTGATGATACGGTCCTAACAAAACTAATTTCGCCAGATTTGAATACCATTTGAAAAATGGCCATTTTCTGGTCGATCCAAATTGAATGAAATTGGTCAAACGCGTTCAAATGCGCCACGCTCACATATTGATACCAAAAATTATGAAAATTGGAATCAGCAATAACTCGACATCCTGGATCCAACAAAAGTAGTTTCGTCAAAAACGGAGGCCGTTTGCAAAATGGCTATTTTTAAGGGCCATATTTTCCATAGCGACTATTCCGAATTTTCAACTGGACATAACTTTTTATTCCCGCTATGAAATTTTAATTTTAATGATTCATTGGAAAGATATTTTCAAACAGATTCTTTTATTTTTGGTTTCACTAAAATCCGGTTTATTTTGAATCCTGTACATTCGTTTGAAATTAGAAATCGAATTTTCAAACTACCGCGCCATTTCCAATTTCTTTTATTAATTAAATTAAAGATTTATATTCTAACTTTGATTCAAATAAATATATACGTTCTAATTCTATTCAAAATAAATTTATCGTCATTATTATTTAAAATAATTGATTATAAATATTCAAAATTCACTAAAAGGGCCAAAATAAAAAATTTAAATTGGCTCAGATTTTCTGGGTTGTTACAATCGAACCACAAACATCAATCGAAACAGCAAAATTCGGCACGAAATCGATCTCAAAAATCAATCTCGACTAATTTATTTTGCTATAATCATTATAATTTAATGTTCATTTCTGCCGATTAGGTTTTTTTATTTCGCAAGGTGATTCACTATTTTTTTCTCTAATTTTAATTTTCAGCTTTTCAGCAGTTTTTAGGTATCAATTTTATAATTTTTTTAGGTATCATTTTTGTTTATTTAACACTATTTTATATTCGTTTGTTTGGTTTTTAATGTTGTATTTATTTTGTAGTTGTATTGTAGCATTGTCTATGTATTACAGTTGAACTTATTTCATTATAATCAATCAAACTATGATGTAACATTTTTTTGCATTAGTTTTAGTTTTAAATTAGGGCAGCAGTTTTTAGGTATCATTTTTCTATTTTTTAGGGATCAATTTTCTTGTATTAATAGTGTTATACTGTTTTATTTATAGTTTTGGTGTTATTTTACTTTTGTTCTTGTACTGCTGCATCAGTTTTGCAACTCAAACAAATTTATTTCATTTTAAACAATCAAATTGTGATTCGAACATTTTCTGTATTACTTTTGTCATTAAATATTATAGCAGTTTTTAGGTATCAGTTTTGTACTTTTTTAGGTATCCGTTTTATGGTTTAGTGTATGAGAACTGTTGCGAGTAGGTAGATCTATGTTGTTTGCTTTGGTAATTGACTTTTTTGATACACAACATTAACTCCAACTGATACTCACTGATAAAAAAAACACCTACTCAATTCAAATCTCACAAAAATAATATTTATTCTCAATAATACCCACTGATTAAAAAAAAATAGCAATCAATTCAATTCAGTTATCACAAAAATGAGATTATTCCCGGTAATACAAAATAATACCAACTTGTATCATATGATACCTACAATGATACATAACTGATTTAATAGGATACATTGTTTTCCTACATAATCTAAGTACAAAGAACACTGCCTCCCATTCCAAGCATGCATTCATGCATTTACTTTTACTTGTATTCAATCTAGTCTTGAATTCAAGCATATTCCAGTAGATGCAGTATTTGCAAGTATTTCATACACAATCAAAACTTATACCAACATAATACTGTAAATTCAACTAGAAAATATAAAACTGATACCTAAAAAAATATAAAACTGATACCTAAAAACTGCTATGATGTAAATTCAACTAGAAAATATAAAACTGATACCTAGAAACTGCTACGATGTAAATTCAACTAGAAAATATAAAACTGGTACCTAAAAAAATATAAAACTGATACCTAGAAACTGCTACGATGTAAATTCAACTGGAAAATATAAAACGGATACCTAAAAAAAATATAAAACTGATACCTAAAAAAATATAAAACCGATACCTAAAAACTCCTATGATGTAAATTCAGCTAGAAAATATAAAACTGATACCTAAAAAAAATGTAAAACTGATACCTAAAAACTGCTATGATTTGAATTCAACTAAAAAAATATAAAACTGATACCTAAAAAAAATATAGAACTGATACCTAAAAACTGCTTTGATATTTTAAAGTAAGACTAATAGAAAAAATGTTTACGTCCCAATTTGATTGATTAAAATGATATAATTTCGATTGAGTTGCAAATCTAATGCAAGAGTACAAGTACAAAACTGATATAGCATCAAAATTATAAACATAAAAGCATAACACTGTTAAAACACGAAAACTGATACCTTAAAAAATAGAAAACTGATACCTAAAAATTACTGCTAACTTCACCATAAAAAAATGTTTTTTCCAGTGATTTTTTTCTCGTTCATCTCTCTCGTTTGATTTTCTATGACGAATTCACGAAATCAAAAAATCACGAAATCATATTTACTGCCAAACGAATCAAAATCCATGGCACCTTCATGAATCGACGAAGACGATTGAAATGATAAAATTAGGGCAAATCGAATTAATAGAGGGCCTCGAACAATTATGAAGATGATCGAACGAGGGAGATGTTTGAAGATCAAATCATTGAGAGAAAAACTGCACTGGAGGAAAATAGAAGGAGAAAAAAAATCATGTGAGATAGGAGCAACGAAAAAGAAACAGGGCACTTTTTTTAGGGAATTAAAATATAACTAGTGTATTGTCCTTTTGGTTAAAAATTTAATGGGCTGTCCTTATGAATAAAAAAGCCCTTAATTTTGTCCTTGTCGTGAATTGTCCTATATATATATGTATAAACTTATATATATATATAAGTTGCACACATTTATGTGTATATATTTGTGTTTGGCTGATGCACATAAATCTGGAAGTTTTCACTGTCTTTTCTTGGGTGATTATTTATGGCCACTCCTTCTTGCATTGGTGTTTACTTGGTGCACTATACACTACTACAAATTTGTGGTTTTTTGTCGCGCATTTAGCGTCGCTAAATTTTTTTTAACGACGCCATACCGACGTCAAGAGCACGACAGAAAAACAAGCATCATTAAATCGCATGGCATCATTAAGACGTCACATAATGGACGTCACTGTGGGGTCACTAAAACATATCGACACAATTGGGATGCCTAGTGGCTACTGTTGTATATAACGTTGTTGTATACACAATTATATGATTTTTTGTTTGATGATAACAACCAAATATATTTTATTTTAAATATGTTTGTTACTATACTGTTCTATATATACATCACAGACAGAGATATAATATTTATATTTAAATAAAATACGACTGTACAAACATGTAGATATTCACATAGTATTTTATTTAAATATAATATTTTATTTCACTATCACAATAGTATAGATTTATCAACTCCACTATTTAATCGCTTCAAAGAATTGTTGTACTTATAAATCAATAAAATAGAATAGACAAGTCTGTTTGACAACAATGAAATGATATTTTATTTCAAACAGATTTTGTTTATTACAAATAATCAGTACAATCATTTTTTTTCATATACAGCTCCTCACTACAACACTTGTTTATACAACTCATATATACTTTCAATTCACATTGACTCATTTACATACACTTTGACATTTATACATTTCACTGACTCTGTTTTTTTTCTTATATCTTCTTTCTTCACTTCACAGTCAGTCTAGTCTTCATACCAGTCATATATAGAAGCACACACAGTATCTAGAATAGAAATAATTTCTAAATTCTAGTAGATATAGTTTTTTATTTTAAAAATTTATTTGCCTCAGTTTTCTGGTGTGTTTCCCATCATTTTTCATGACTTGATCTGATTCATCTGTGTCCAGACAGTTTGTATATGTATAGGGACAGGAAATTTTTCTAATGGTTGCAAATACACACGTGTGCACTGCCTCGCCAATCAATGTGCAACTGAGGAGTAGCCACATGGACCATCTCGATTCAGTGCACAGTCATCAGTGGGAAAATCAAATCAAAGAAGAAATATGAAAATCATCTCATACTCAAAGCAAATGAATCAAATCACATTCAAATCGGCAGAATTCAAGTGGGACAAGTTTTTTTTAAAAACAGCAAATCTTTAGCAAAACAACTCAGCAAGTACAAAGAAACAAGGTCAAACCAGTGTGAAAATGGGTGTGCACAACATGTTTCAAGTGGCTCAGTAATTCATGGTGAACAAGTAATCAAATCAGGATAGTCAGGTTTGACACAAACATGGTGGAGCATGATGCAAAGGTCAAGTCAGGTGCAGCATATACAAGTATTGAAATGCCAAACCATGCACAAGTCCAAGGTGATGCAGATGGAATGTGTGTGCATAAGTGTACATGCATGCCAAAGTGGTCGAGCCAGTTTGATATTCAAATGAACACAAGTGCAGATGCTAATATCATGATGGATGCACACCCAACATGCTCACAGCAAAACTAAAATGGGACAATGCAAGTATCAATACCAATAAAGTAAAAATGTACAGCAGTAAACATGGAGCAAGTGTGTACATGTTCAGCTACATGAAGCAAGAAATGTTTCATGTGCATTTGGAAGCTGACAAGTGCAAGCAGGATGAACAAAGTAGTTGAAAACATGACAAACATTTCAGAGGACAACACGGCTTAATTACATGAAAAAATGGTGCTCATATTTTTGGCAAATTCTATATATGTTTCCAGTTTATTGCAAATCTATGCAGTGTAATTATTTTTTGGAGAATCATGCATTTCATTCAAGCCGAGGCAACAAATGTTTTTACAAAGAAAAAGCTCATCAACAAATTGCCAGAATTCAGAAGATCATTTTTGGCAACTAGTTAAAGTACAAGGATTTGATTTCCAGAAATTTAAATGTGCATGTGATATGCATGTGAATGCAAGTGTGGATGGTGTAGCATGGTAAATCAAACTCAACAACACAGTGGTGAAATCGAAAGAAATAATGTATGGCAGACAAACAAAAACATCAAGTGCAAGAAGAGCAATCAAAGTGAATAACATGTCAGCATGTGCAAGAAACAAGTCATGGAATCAACAACATGATGTGAGCAATTAACCAATTTCAAGATTTCAGTGATCAGTTTCAGCAAGGACATTAAAGGGTACAAGAATATAGTGAGCAATTTTATAAACAGGAATGTTTTTAATGTGCATGTGTGTCATTCCAGTAATCAAGAATTTCAGACAAGAAATTGTTTCCAGCTTTTCAATATACAAATATGGCAAGAGTTCAACATGCTTCTATAAATCAGAAAATCCATCTTTCGCATCCAATAAAATATTTCTAGAAAATCTCAAATTCAATTTCAGAGAGAAACTAATACATGGACATATTTTTTGGCAAGAGTTTCTATTTGCAGACAAACATATATGGCAAGGTTTTTAAGTGTTTCCAGAAATAACATATCATATTGGGCAAGGTTTCAAAGCTGCGGAAATCGTTTTTAAATCAAACAACAAGTCAAGGCAATCAATTGAGCAGAGAATTTTTTTATCAAGGCACCAAATTCACGCAGGTATTTTAAAGCCAACAAATTCCGTTTCAAACCGAGAATTATCAAAAGGGGAAACTACAAATCAGTCAAGTCATTATCATGAAATCAGAGTGTAGGGTTTCTATTTTAACCCTATATATATATAAGCACACCTACTTCATCACTGGTGACGATCGAAACCCACAAAATTAATTCAAGCATTTTCAAAACAGAAAATTCAGAAAACTCACGATTTACGGTCGCAGAAGCAAAGCCCCAAATCGGTGAAGAAAGGAGCACCAGCAGTCGATCGAGAACATCAAAAAGAATTCGAGAATCAGGGAACTAATTTAAATCTACTTTGAATATCGAGATTTGGGAACCAGAGAAACCCTAACATTCTTCTTTGAAGCCGCCATTTTCAGAAGGAATCAATAAACAATCGGGCAAAAGCAATTGAAAGGGGTTGGCCTATTTTTAACTTGGCTAAGCCAAGTTTAAAAGGGGATAACCCTTTAATTTAACTCCTAGGGTTCTTCTTTTTTATTTGTTTTGTATTCTCTATTTTTTTTAAACCGTCTCAAACAGTTTCTAGAATTCTATAAAATCTAGGGTGAATCAGTCAGGGTGTTGACTGACAGTTGACAGAGTCTGTAAAATATGTGTTACGTGTTATGGGTTTGTAATATGGGAAAATTTGGTCGAGGGGATATCGGTCAGTCTAAGGTTTTGAGTGTAGGGTTAGGACAGGAGCAGGCGTTGCGAGTGTACATGGTCTTGTATGCGGGATCTGTTTATAACACCTAGTAGAAACCTTAGGAATGCAGCAGTAGGCAAGGTTTTGTCGAAGCTGGGTATATCTGTGTGTGATTTATTTTCTACACTTTCATTTCTGCTGCATTCTGTGATCTGTTTATTATTTTAATATCCTGTCAGTTTTTTCAATTCAGTTAAAAACTGTGATAAACCCTATTCACCCCCCTCTAAGGTTAATCTAAATCCAACAAGTGGTATCAGAGCAGGTTATTTCTTTAACTCTAGAGTCATGGGTCATTCTAGTTGTCAGTCTGTAGAGAGTCAGTCCAGTCCTATTCCATCTATTTTTAATGGTACAGATTTTTTAGATTGGAAATCAGAAATGAAATCTTACTTAAAATCTGTTGATATTAAATGTTGGAATAGTATTATTAATGGGTACAATATTGTATGTAGGGCAGATATTGAATTTAATTTACGAGCTACTCATATATTATATTCTTATATTGATGATGTTCAATATAGACTTATTTCCCATTGTTTAACTGCGCAGGAAATCTGGCAGACTCTCAACACGCTGCATGGAAAAACTGACAAATACCCAAAACCCCAAAATGATAACTCAGCTTCAGATTTGAGTTTAACAGGTTGTACAGATAGAATTTCAGATGGAGCCTCAACAGGAAATATTTCTTTGATTCATCGCTTAACTGAATCTGTTGAGAAGCTAAAATCTAAAAATAAACTTCTGAAATCTGAGAAGTTTGACTTGATCTGCAAAAATAATGTTTTGGAATCAAAACTCAAAAACATTAAGAAGTCTTCAAATTCTAATTGCAAAAATTGTTTAAATTTGAAAAATGATCTTGTTCATCAAAATAAAAATATCCAGAAACTTGAAAATCAAATCTTGATTTTAAATGACAACAAGATAGAGCTTGAAAGCACAAACAATTGTTTGCAAAAAGAATTTGAAAATTTTAAGACGATTGAAAATTCCAAATATATTTTTGCTGAATTTTTTTTTGCTGAAAAGTGATTTGATTTTGAAAGAACTTGAAAACGAGTTTGAAATTTTCAAGAATTTTGAATCTGAAAATCGAAAACATTTTGAGTCTAATATTTCGGAATCCCAATCCAGAATTAAATTGCTTGAATCTGAAAATTTGTCATTGAAACAATCTGATGCTGAAAAGAAAATCACTGTTAATCGTTGTTCAGATCTGATAAAAGAAAATAGTGATCTTAAATCCAAGATTCAACGACTTGAGTCAATTTTGAATAAATTTTCGAATGGAGAAAAATCGTTGAATATGCTATTACAAAACCAATTTTCTATTGGAAATAAACATGGTCTTGGTTTTGGGAGAATGAATGGTTTTGAAATACGAAATTCAAGTGATTTTAAAAATCCTTCAAACTCCTTTGAAAAGAATAGCCTTGGAAATTTTAACACTGATAATTCCAAAGGGTTTTTAAATCACGAACGAAATGAGAATGTGTTTTATAACAAACCATTTAAACAATCTTGGATCTCAAAAGAAATTAATACGGGCTTTGTTAAATTCAAACAGATTTGGGTTCCCAAGGGTACAAAGATAAATTCAGATGGCGTGTTACATAGACAGGTTTGGGTGCCGAAAGTTCGCTACACAGCTATGAGTGGTAAAACAATCTTTGTTAGACCACTTAACCCTCTCAACTGCTAGGTACCAAAGGAGGCTGAGGAATTGCTTTGCGAAAGAGAAACTGATTTCAAACTGCTTAACATCATCAGATTATTCACAGTTCCTTAGCCTGGTTTATTGAGTTAGAGATTCTGATTTACATTGGATTCTGGTATGTTCTCTGAACTCACCTTTGTAAAAAAAAATTCCTTTTATCTCTTCTTCTATCTTTTTGTTTTGTTGTTTTTTGATTTGTCACTGTTATATTCTTCTTTGTTGGGCTTTGTTAACTTCCAATTGCAGAAGTCATATTTTTAGAAATTTGTTTCTCTTGAATGAAAATCTGACATTGTAATCATTTCCAGACCTTGGATCTAAATGTGTATATGTCTGCAATTGTTTTGAAGTTCTTTTCCTGTGTTCTGAATTCCTAACAGTGTTGACATATTCTTGTTATATCTTGAACACTGTTATTTTGAATTCTAAATTTTTGAAGATCTGAATAATCAATGAAATTTCATACATTTATGCTGTTTTGAGTTTCTTCCAATTCATTTTGGAAACGCTTAAAGTATTATACTCATTATAGTACACTGCTTCTTATCATTCATGATGATTTCATTGATTTTCGGATTGGCTTGAATCGTAGTGATACTTCTAGAAATTCACCTTATATTCATGATCATTATTGTTGAAATTTATTTGTTTGAGATCATCTGAAATTCTTAATATTCTGAACATCACATGCCTCTAAATTTGAAATAATCAATCTCGTGTGACTGATTCATTATATCTTGAAACTTGACATTGATTCAAGTGATTTCAAATAAATTATTTTTTAATATTCTGGATCATGAATATCTCTTAAATTTGATGTAAATGATCTGAAATTACTCATGTGCTTGTCAGAAATTGTTTTTGAAAAATTCCTTGAAAAATTATGGTCTTGAATTTTATTGGTATTTCATGGTTATTTGATTTGAATAATTGTTTGTTTAAAATCATTCGAAACTATTGATTTACTGAATCACACAAATATCTTGAATGTGAAACTAATAATTTGGTGTGATCGATTCATTGAATCTAGAGTTTCTCATATTCCTCAAATGATTTCAAATAAATAGTATTTCTAATCTTGGATCATGAATTATCTTATGTGACCATCCTCTGACAAATCTGATGTGATAGTGTTTTCTGTGCTGCTCTGATACTGTTTCAAATAATTTCTAGTTCTTATCTGCAGCTTTGAAAAATGTGCAAATTTGTTAATTCTTTCAGTTTGGGCTTTGTAATTAAAATTTGTTAATAGAGACACCAAGTGGTATCAGAAGCGCTGAATTTTTATGTATATATTTTTTTTCTTATCCCTCTTGCTCTGTATAGCTCTTCATATTCCACTTGTAATTGATTTTCAATTTTAAACTTATTTATTGATTATTCATTCAGAAATTGAAATCAATACCCAAAATTGAACTGTATTTATAATTCATCAAAAATTATTATCAGATTTTGAAATTGTGATGAATTGTGACTGCGGTATATTTCACAACAAGAGGAGATTTTTTTAATATTTTCATGATGGTTGAATATTTATTATAATACCTTTGAACTGGCAATTATTTCACGACCATCTTCATTATCTATCATCCTTCTACCATCCATTATGATTTTACATAAATATGTAGAGTTAATATCTTTTAGAAAATCTTTTTGAATAAACAGTGGAAATATTTGTGATAGAAATTGGACTATGTTATTATTCAGAATTAGTGATAATTGAAAATTTTCAATGATCCCGATACAGTCGAGCACATTTCATAATATAATTAATTTAGAAATTTATTTCACAGTCCATTTCTGTACCTTCCGCATTTCTATCATTCATATTGGTTGTATATACCGAGGAGTTTTTCTATTTAAAGCTGAAAATAATAAATATACTTTATACATAAGTGTGTCTCTAATCTCATTTAAAAATCCAAGCTCTGGTTATGCATGGTTATGAGACAACTTATAATTTAAGCTGCGACTGGCCTCATTTAAAAATCCAAGCTCTGGTTATGCGTGGTCAGTGTGCTGTTAAATAAAATAAAAAGAAAAAGGAAAAATGTGTTATAAATAGAAATCTATTTGGAATCTTCCTTGGTGTGTAAAAACAAGTCTATCAATCCTTATTCTAATCTGTGAAATGTGTTAAAATCTTATGACGTATTATGATTTGTTGATTGATAGGTATTGGGATTTGAGATTATTCGATTTTCTCACTTAAGTTGAATTATTAATTATAGTCCAAATCCGTCACTGTTTTTTGTGCTCTTTTTTATAAAATTCTTTGAAAATAATTGGAAATCTTTTTTATAACTCTCCCCATTTTATATAAATTTCATCGTAAATTCGTCATTCTCTACAATGTGAAATATGCCACCTGTTCTCAGAATATTATGATTTTTTGTTTGACTGATTGAGATTTATGATGACCATTCTCTTCCTCTTAAGCTGAAATTATATTTTTAGTCAATTTTCATCTATATTTTAATTTCTGTATCCTTTTGATGATAACAAATGGGGAAGAATGGATTGAGATTTTGATCTATGAGTGAATATTTTATAAATATTTTTAATTTTGAAAATTTGTGAATATTTTATAAATATTTTTAATTTTGAAAATTTATTATTCATTTCACGCATGCACAGTTATAGGGGGAGTTGTCTATTGTAGGGGGGGCTAATAAATAGGGGGAGTACAATATTCATTGTCAAACACATTTATTGGTTTCAAAATCTTTTATTTGTTTGTCATCATCAAAAGGGAGAGATTATTGTATATAACGTTGTTGTATACACAATTATATGATTTTTTGTTTGATGATAACAACCAAATATATTTTATTTTAAATGTGTTTGTTACTGTACTGTTCTATATGTACATCACAGACAGAGATATAATATTTATATTTAAATAAAATACGACTGTACAAACATGCAGATATTCATACAGTATTTTATTTAAATATAATATTTTATTTCACTATCACAATAGTACAAATTTATCGACTCCACTATTTAATCGCTTCACAGAATTGTTGTACGTATAAATCAACAGAATAGAATAGACAAGTCTGTTTGACAGCAATGAAATGATATTTCATTTCAAACAGATTTTGTTTATTACAAATAATAAGTACAATCATTTTTTTTCGTATACAGCTCCTCACTACAACACTTGTTTATACAACTCATATATACTTTCAATTCACATTGACTCGTTTACATACACTTTGACATTTATAAATTTCACTGACTCTGTTTTTTTTCTTCTATCTTCTGTCTTCACTTCACAGTCAGTCCAGTCTTCATACCTGCCATATATAGAAGCGTACACACCGTATCTAGAACAGAAATAATTTCTAAATTCTAGCAGATAGAATTTTTTATTTTAAAAATTTATTTGCCTCAGTTTTCTGGAGTGTTTCTCATCATTTTTCATGACTTGATCTGATTCATCTGTGTCTAGACAGTTTGTATATGTACAGGGACAAGAAATTTTTCTGATGGCTGCAAATACACATGTGTATAAATACACGTGTGCACTGCCTCGCCAATCAGTATGCAACTGAGGAGTAGCCACGTGGACCATCTCGACTCAGTGCACAGTCATCAGTGGGAAAATCAAATCAAAGAAGAAAGATGAAAATCAGCTCATACTCAAAGCAAATGAATCAAATCACATTCAAATTGGCAGAATTCATGTGGGAAAAGTTTTTTTTAAAAACGATAATTCTTTAGCAAAACAACTCAGCACGTACAAAGAAACAAGGTCAAGCCAGTGTGAAAATGGGTGTGCACAGCATGTTTCAAGTGGATCAGCAATTCATGGTGAACAAGCAATCAAATCAGGATAGTCAGGTTTGACACAAACATGGTGGAGCATGATGCAAAGGTCAAGTCAGGTGCAACATATACAAGTATTGAAATGCCAAACCATGCACAAGTCCAAGGTGATGCAGATGGAATGTGTGTGCATAAGTGTACATGCATGCCAAAGTGGTCGAGCCAGTTTGATATTCAAATGAACACAAGTGCAGATGCTAATATCATGATGGATGCACACCCAACATGCTCACAGCAAAACTAAAATGGGACATTGCAAGTATCAATACCAACAAAGTCAAAATGTACAGCAATAAACATGGAGCAAGTATGTACATGTTCAGCAACATGAAGCAAGAAATGTTTCATGTGCATTTGGAAGCAGACAAGTGCAAGCAGGATGAACAAAGTAGTTCAAAACATGACTCAAACATTTCAGAGGACAACACGGCTTAATTACATGCAAAAATGATGCTCATATTTTTGGCAAATTCTATATATGTTTCCAGTTTATTGCAAATCTATGCAGTGTAATTATTTTTTGGAGAATCATGCATTTCATTCAAGCCGAGGCAACAAATGTTTTTACAAAGAATAAGCTCATCAACAAATTGCCAGAATTCAGAAGATCATTTTTGGCAACTAGTTAAAGTACAAGGATTTGATTTCTAGAAATTTAAATGTGCATGTGATATGCATGTGAATGCAAGTGTGGATGGTGCAGCATGGTAAACCAAACTCAACAACACAGTGGTGAAATTGAAAGAAATAATGTATGGTAGACAAACAAAAACATCAAGTGCAAGAAGAGCAATCAAAGTGAATAACATGTCAGCATATGCAAGAAACAAGTCATGGAATCAATAACATGATGTGAGCAATTAACCAATTTCAAGATTTCAGTGATCAGTTTCAGCAAGGACATTGAAGGGTTCAAGAATATAGTGAGCAATTTTATAAACAGGAATGTTTTTTAATGTGCATGTGTGTCATTCCAGTAATCAAGAATTTTAGACAAGAAATTGTTTCCAGCTTTTCAATATATAAATATGGAAAAAGTTCAACATGCTTCTTGAAATCAGAAAATCCATCTTTGGCATCCAATAAAATATTTCTAGAAAATATCAAATTCAATTTCAGAGAGAAACAAATACATGGAAATATTTTTTGGCAAGAGTTTCTATTTGCAGACAAACATATATGGCAAGGTTTTAAGTGTTTCCAGAAATAACATATCATATTGGGCAAGGTTTCAAAGCTATGGAAATCTTTTTTAAATCAAACAACAAGTCAAGGCAATCAATTGAGCAGAGAATTTTTTATCAAGGCACCAAATTCACGTAGTTATTTTAAAGCCAACAAATTACATTTCAAACTGAGAATTATCAAAAGGGGAAACTACAAATTAGTCAAGTCATATCGTGAAATCAGAGTATAGGGTTTCTATTTTAACCCTATATATATAAGCACACCTACTTCATCACTGGCGACGATCAAAACCCACAAAATTAATTCAACCATTTTCAAAGCAGAAAATTCAGAAAACTCACGATTTACGGTCGCAGAAGTAAAGCCCCAAATCAGTGAAGAAAGGAGCACCAGCAGTCGATCGAGAACATCAAAAAGAATTCGAGAATCAGGGAACTAATTTAAATCTACTTTGAATATCGAGATTTGGGAACTAGAGAAACCCTAGCATTCTTCTTTGAAGCCGCCATTTTCAGAAGGAATCAATAAACAATCGGGCAAAAGCAATTGAAAGGGGCCGGCCTATTTTTAACTTGGCTAAGCCAAGTTTAAAAGGGGATAACCATTTAATTTAACTCCTAGGGTTCTTCTTTTTTATTTGTTTTGTATTCTCTATTTTGTTTTTAAATTGTCTCAAACAGTTTCTAGAATTCTGTAAAATCTAGGGTGAATCAGTCAGGGTGTTGACTGATAGTTGACAGAGTCTGTAAAATCTGGGTTACGTGTTACGGGTTTGTAATATAGGAAAATCTGGTTAAGGGGATATCGGTCAGTATAAGGTTTTGAGCGTAGGGTTAGGACAAGAGTAGGCGCTGCGAGTGTACATGGTCTTGTATGCGAGATCTGTTTATAACACCTAGTAGAAACCTTAGGAACGCAGCAGTAGGCAGGGTTTTGCCGATGCTGGGTATATCTGTGTGTGATTTATTTTCTGCACTTTCATTTCTGCTACATTCTGTGATCTGTTTTTTATTTTAATATCCTATCAGTTTTTTCAATTCAGTTAAAAACTGTGATAAACCATATTCATCCCCCCTCTAGGGTTAATCTAGATCCAACGCTTACAAAGAAACGATTGTCGTTATAGCATCGTTAAATTTTAGAAATGCCATAATGACGCCTTTTGTTATTTATAATAATTGTCGCTACGGAAACACTAAATTCTAGTGAAATCATCCTGAAGTTAATACTTTACAGTAGAAAATTTACGCAGATGCATCTCTTAAGTTTACCAATATCCTTGTGACGACAAACTTATAGTCGTCGCAATGCTTAAATGCAACTAGATTACAAAACAAATCATTGCATCTTTTAAAATTAGCTATGCAAGATGCAGTTATGTTCAAAATTTGAAATATAACATTAAAAAATATTTCATTTTGATCTGTAATTTTTAAAACATATCATCATCATATTAAAACAATAAATTTTATAATAAAACAGTAACGTATCTTACAAGAGTATACAGCATTTTTACTTCAAATAAGTCGCAAATTCCATCAGCTAATTTAAAAGTACAATACATCATAAACATCTATACCTAATGTGCATTTTTATCTGCTTGCATGTAGACTGAATATCATCACCTGCAAAACAAAATGCTAATTAGTTGAACTTCCATTAAGAGAAATTGTATTTTTTTTCTCTTTTGAAGTAAGTAGATGAATATGTAAATATATACTTTCAAACTCATATAAACCACTATTAATATATACTTGTTGCAACTATAAAACGATAGGTAATTGTAAAACAATGACTAATACATTTTAAATGATTATTTACCATTAATGGTTTAGACTATCTTTGTCATTTTAGTTTCAGACTCAGCAAAGAAGCACTTACAAAATAGGAAATTTACAAAAATGAAAATAGTATATGTTTTCTTTAAGCTTCATTTTAATATATAATTTACATTTCTTTTAAAAAAATTGGGATCTTAATTTGTAATACATTTAGTCTAGCAACTTGCACTTCAACTACAGCAGTATCGTGGTGCTATTGCAAAAAAAAAAAAAAAAAAATCGACTCATTCATGCTGCACATGTGTATGACTTGGGCTTGGGACTACAATATGCAACAAAATATGTTTTAATGGGAGTAATAGAAACATTGAAATGATATTATACTATTCAATCAGATGTTAAAATAAATCATACTATTCCCATTCGGACTGCTAACATCATCCATTCTTATTAGGCTGAAGAGTAGGTGTTCAGATTCCCTATCTTAGGCGCTAGGGAAGCTGATGCACAACTCTGGAAAACATAATTTGTTAGGACTTAAGGATTACATACATGGGTGAATTATAAGGTAGGAAATACTTCAGCAGATTGTAATGGCCCCAGGATTTTGGACCCCGAAAATCAACACAAAAACATCAGGTCGAACATTCAAGTTTCGAAAACACAGGAACATCATTAGAAAGAAGTCAGAGGGTGTGATAAGAAAGAAAGAAATATTAGACTAGAAGAAGAAGAAGAAGAACCAATACAACACAGAATCAGAATCTCACATCGCAGTGGAACAAAATAGAGTATAAAAAAAATCTTTACTAAGAGCTTTAAAAATACTTACAATCATCAGAGTACATCAACACATCTGGACAGTTATAATATCATGTCCTGATATACAACACACAACGGAATAACAACCATATATCATACATCTGGACTTCTCTAGCTCGTCTCTGGTCTTCGCAGCATCTGATAATCTGAACCTTACACCTCGGTTTAACCCGAGCATAACAAACGACGGGTCAGTCTGGTGAACAAGAGTGAGAAAACACACTAATTTTTAAAGGCAGCACACAAATTGATTTTAACTTAAAAATCCTTTCGAATGAAAAGGATAATCATAAGACCAAATCCACACATAAATTCAGATGGTGTTTACTTTACGATAACCCAAATTTTTTTTGAAATCAATATCTTTTCTGATATTAAAATAGTGCCTAAATACAAATAAATATCAATCTAGCAGAATGCTTGCATCTCACACTCTACATATATAGTATACAATCAAAACCGGGGGCGCTTATTGGAGAATGGATTTACAACTATGGAAAGGTATGGGACCACCTTTTGACAATGTACCTTTGGAGATGAATACATTGGGGATTCAACAAGAACATCTTGCAAACCCGGCTAAACATGACCGGCCCCTCACTTTGCTTGAGAGTACCGAATATATCATTACCATGGTTGGGGGCCAGCCAACCGAACCGATAGCATACAAATAAAATAAAGGGACAACCGAAGGCGTTTAATTTCACCAGATCAGGTAAAGTTATACCCTTTTGATGGGTGCGACCCACATAGCCATGCGACATACCCAATTTCATAGCATTTCCCGATTGAAGAGGCTTGTGGTCTAAATTAATTAATTAATTTATTTATCATTATAATAATACAATTTAATCCTTCTGAACATCAGCCACCATTCACTTTGAATGCCACATCGTCATATCTGCTGGATATCACTTAATTAATTTCCACAAAAATACTCTGAGCGTTAAGCAAAGAGAAGTACCCCTCTCTTCGCCACCAACAGAAATACATTTGTAAAAAAATCAATATATGTAACTCCTTTGGAAATACTCTGTCAGACACTCATCCATACAAGTCATCCAGGAACAAGATGAACCGAAGGCACCCTCCTACCACATCCTATATATGTATCACCCCAAGGATCAGTAACGAGTAGTACTTGCAATCCGAAGATTTCACTCACGACAAAATCACAAGTCAAAATATCTATGGCCACTAAACCAGAGAAATTCAACAAGTGGTTCTTCCATTGATGAAGATACACGGTCTTCAATGCTCCATCTTCAATTAACATTTCCACGTATTAGCCGGTCGGAATGGCTTTCAAATATAATTTGATCCCGGTCTTTCCGTACCAACAATCGTATTTGGTCAGATTTGATAGTCGGTTATTTAACTATAAAATAACATCAGGTGAATGAAATGAGTTTACTGATTCAGTACTTGGCATTACTTGGCCTTTTTTAATTATAATCTATTAATTATATTCTTAAAATCTTCCCGTATTGGAGTTTATCTTTCCTTCTTATTTAAAATAAGAATATTCTTAATAATCATTTCATTTGCTTATAAACTTTTTGAATACAGTTTTCAATATTGTTGTAACGACACGGATTTTGCCCGACCTTAATCGATCGCAAAATCGACCAAGACCGTTCAAAACTCGCATACGTTAACTTTGGGAATACAATACATCAGAACAATAACAGCAGACTTTTATTACATTATAATAATGTTACATCAGAGTACAGAATATATCAGAGTACATTGAAATAAAATTACAGCGGAAGATAAACTACAAAAGATTTAATACATTAAATAAAATACAGTAAACAGCGGAAGACTACTAAGCTCTGGACACAGCTTTAGGCTTCGATCCAGGATCCTGCTAAAAGAATAGATATCTGCAAAAAGCTACTCGACTGCCCGTGTGGAAAAGAGGGCACCCGAGTTTGCAAAGTGAAACAAACTACGAGTCAGTCATGGGACTGGTGTGAGAATTCTAAACTAATTTAACTAATAAGGACAAATCCAAGGACCACGCCACTTTCGCGGAACGGGTTTTATTCCAATGGATTGCCGGTGCATAAATTAAAGTAAATCGTTAAACAACGCAATGCTTTTGGAAAAAATGGAATCACCATAAGACCCAGGTCCCATCACACAATGCAACGCACACCAGAGGATAGGGTTTTACCTTATGGTGATTAAACATGCTAAATACGTACAAATTCCGTATTATTACTAGTGTATAATATATTTTAAATCATTCAAAATAAATGTATCAATCCTAGGAAGCATAGGTACCATATATTATGCCTCCGTACTAGTAATACAATCAAAACCGCATGGGGCGTATTGGAGATTTGGATTTCCAACATGAGTCAAGGCTAGGGAGGAGCTCCTTACCGATTCGAGGCACTCTAGCGGATACCCCAGGATCCCCCGCAGTGAACCCTTGGATAGCTGCAGGGCCGGTCCCCGCCAATGGGCAGTGGATTAGTTATGCCTGAACACACGTTTCCCGGTCCCTTTGGACCTATAGTATGACCACCAACGGCCTATAAAAATAACGAGGCGCCTCAAAATCCAACATCCACAATGAGTAAACTGTCAGCGCTGGTAGGTCCCTGACATTACTCTAGCTAGAAAGATAACGTGTGCACTCCCTGCGTTCCCTTCTCCCGTTTTAGACTCATACCGGGGTGTGAGGTTCGTGAAGTAACGCTATAACCACAAGGCCTGCTTTTCAACAAAGCCTTGATCATTGCATCTTAGCATGCCATATGGTCCGACACGCAATCCATTTACAAACTTATGCTCTGGGTCTGAGCGAAAGTCAAATCCGTACGAATCAACACTACGTCCGGATAACTACCATCTTAGCCCCGTCTTGGGAGCAAATCAATCAAGGACCTCAACGCTAGTTACCCATTCGATGTGAAGATCGTCGGTCTTCAATCGCCGTCTTCAACTCTTAGATTTAAAACGTCGTATAATCATTTGAAATGAGATTGAACTCGGTCTTCTCAAATGATTCTCGCATATATATATATATATAATTTGAAAACATTTCATATCGTTATTAATATTTGATAACGAGAATTAATTTAACGACGCTTCGGGTCGATGGGCGACCCTGGCGTTGTTTTCAGCCAATTTTGATTTACACATATCCTGAAATCTAACCGTTGGATTTTGACGAAACTTATATCGTTGGGAAGATCTTCCCAAAACGGTCCTAACGGTTCCAGTTTTGGGAAAATCCGACGGTCGGATCTTTCGGTATAACCGTTTAAAGTTATGATTTCAAAACGCGAACTACCGCGCGTGTTTCGCTTAGTTTTAATTTATATTATATATATAAATATATAGACCATGTAGCGCTTTCCACTATTATAATTTATTACTTTAAATCATTACGTTTATATTTTTGTCCGCCGATTCTAATGCGACAAAAATAATGTTTTTAACTATGCATATATTTATATTAAATAAAAATGATATTTTTGTCCGCCAATTCTAATGCGACAAAAACAATGTTTTCCTTATTTTCTTTTACATAAGAAAATGTTTCTTTTTGATCTTATTTTCTTTTTCATAGGAAATAATGTGCATTTTCCTTATTTTCTTTACATTAGAAAATAATTTTTTTATTTTCTTTACATTAGAAAATAATGTTTATTTTCTTTATTTTCTTTACATTAGAAATGTAAATATTTTCCTTTCATTTTACATTAGAAAATATTAATATTATTTTTCTTTTCACAAAGAAAATGGTTTCTTTCTTTCTTTTTTTTTACATAGGAAAATAATGTTTTCTTTTCTATTCTCTTAACATAGAAAATAATGATTCTTTTCTATTTCTCTTAGCATAGAAAATAATGATTCTTTTTCTATTTCTCTTAGCATAGAAAATAATGATTCTTTTTCTATTTCTCTTAGCATAGAAAATAATGATTCTTTTTCTATTTCTCTTAGCATAGAAAATAATGATTCTTTTTCTATTTCTCTTAGCATAGAAAATAATGATTCTTTTTCTATTTCTCTTAGCATAGAAAATAATGATTCTTTTTCTATTTCTCTTAGCATAGAAAATAATGATTCTTTTTCTTATACATAAGAAAATGCATGTTTTTAACTTTATTTTGTTTTAACTAATTACTCTTTTAACGAAATGTTTATTTGGTCTTCTAAATATGCAACTATAAATTTAGTCTTTTAACTACCATGTTTATTTGCATCTAAACATGCAAATAAAATAAATACAATCTTTAACAAATGTTTTGTTACAATTAAATTTGCAAACAAGAATGTGTATTTCCATTTTGATTCATTTCAATTATATAACGGGATAATGGAATTTAAAGTCATTTCAACTTAATTAACACTACGATAAATTTTGTCATCACAACTAAATCAACACAACAATACTATATTTGTGTCATCACCACTAAATTAACACAACAAGGTAATTTTGTGTCATTACACTACATTAACACAACAATGGGTTTTGTGTCATCCTTTAAATTAACACAACGGTGTAGATGGTGTCATAATTCATAGATTAATACAACAATGTATATTGTGTCATCACAACTATTTTAACACCACGATGTAAGTTTGGGTGTCATCTCAACTATGTTAATACAAATATGATTTGGTGTACTTTTGATGAATCATAATCAAGTCCTCATCTTTATTTCTATTGGTAAATGAAAATAAAAATTAAAACTTACATTTTGTTTTATACATAAAGATTTAACTTGCATTTTATAAAATGAAGATAGAGTTTGGTATTTTAATTTGAAGACAAGTCAAAGATAAAGATCGTCCTTTTATTTATGTTGACAAAATAACATAAAAATCGTTCCTTGGTTTTGTTGACAAAATAATATAAAAATTTGTCTTTTTTATTTTTTTTATTTTTTTTATTACACAAGACTTGTCATTAATTCTATTTACAAAATTTATGTTAAAATCTTGTCATTAATTTTATTAACAAAATCATGTGTTAAAAATAGTCTTTTTATTTTGTCTTCAAAAATGGACTTAAAATAACCCCTTTTTATTTTGTTTACAAAATTTTGTCTTTTCTTATGTACACAAAATAACATGAAAATAATTCATTTTATTTTTGTTTACAAAAATTTTGTCTTTTATTTATGTAAACAACATTAATGTTAAAACTTGTCCTTTCCTTCTATGTAAACAAAATAACATAAAAACTTGTCCTTTTTGTTTTGTTAACAAAATGACATAAAAATTGTGTCTTTATATTCTTGTTAACAAACAACATAAAAATTTGTTCTTTTTATTTTGTTAACAAAATTAACGTAAAATTTGTCTTTAAATTTACAAGATGATAACATGTCAAAATTGTCTTTTTAATTTTAACCACAAAAATATGTTAAAATTGTCCTTTTTGTTTTAACAGTAAAAAAAAAAAAAAAATATGTTAAAATTGTCTAATTTTATTTTAACAACAAAATATGTTAAAATTGCCCTTTTTATTTTTTTAACAACAAAAGTAATGTTACAATTTCTCTTTTTATTTTTAACAACAAAAGTAATGTTACAATTTCTCTTTTTATTTTTAACAACAAAAGTAATGTTACAATTTCTCTTTTTATTTTTAACAACAAAAGTAATGTTACAATTTCTCTTTTTATTTTAACAACAAAAGTAGCGTCAAATTTGTTCTTTTTATTTTGACAACAAAAATTACATAAACATTTTTTTATTTTTTTTATAAACATCATGTTGACAAAAATGTATTTATACTATTGACCCTTTTATTAACAAATAAATGGTTAATGGAAGTATATTTACAATCTAACCTAATATTTATAACAAAAATGATATTTTAATATTCTAACTAAAAATACATTTTTATATCCTAATATTTCATTACTAACACAAGTAATATTTTCCTAAGGTAACTTGATTCTAACACAAGTGATACTTTATTTTACAAAGCATGAATCTAAAATAAGTAACATGTAAAATTTCAAATGCAAAATGTTCTTTGTTAACAAATCCTTAATGGAACAAAAATGATATTTTGGTTACAACCATTTGTTCTAAATCAAACATGCTATATTGGTTTTCAACAAACAAATGTGATAATTTAGTTCTCAACCATATTATCTTAACGCACACTAGATATTTATTAAACACACATGATGTAATTGTTCACAACAATCTTATTTTAACAATATGAGACATACAAAGTAATTCAATCATTCATCGCAAGCATATTTCTTTTATCATTGAATTGATAAGATAGATCAACTCAAAATAAACAAAAGTGATACCATAACATGTGATGAATATATAGATCTATAATTATCCAACATAACAAACATCATCAATCATACCAAACACAATAGATCTACAGCTTAAACATGTGATTTTCAGCAGACAAATTAATTAAATTTATTAATTTATTTTAACAAAGGAATTCTCACATTCGTTGCGAATTTTTGTCCAAAATCCAAAGTGTTCAGAATTTCTCTGTTTCAGTCCAGCTGCGTAGATCTGCTTACCACGATCACAACGTTTCTGAAATTTTCAGATTTCGAGTCCGAACGAAGAAGTTATGGATTAAACAAATTAATGATTAATTTAAAATTAAATTAAATAACATGATTAAGGTTTGTTAACCTTTCTCCCTTCACTGATAAGTAGGCCGTTATTTTTCAGAAAAGCTCCAAACTTTGGATTCGGATTTCGGGAGGTAGGAGCGTCGGTTTAAGGTGCCGTCAGTTGGAGGAGGTCGAGCTTGGAGAGGCCTATGCGCGCCTGGCACGGTGGAGGGTGCGGTGGTGCCTGGTGGGGCCGGCGGCGTGCGCAAGTCGCGCCCTTTGGAGCCTCGGTCCTCGAGCTACGGGCCACGGAAGGAGGTGATTTCGGTCGGAGATGAAAGAGGAGAGGAGGGGCTTCGAAACGAGGTATAGTTTGTGATCTAGCTCGAAGGGAGGAGGAAGAATTTGAATTAGAAATGGATGTCCGTTAGTTTGACTGTGAAAATATTCCTATGCATGACAAATGTGCTATGTTTGAATAAGTTGCTGAAGTAAATATGTTGTTAACGGTGTAAACTTTTGTACGACGAAATATCGCAAATTTGAATTTGAAAGGTGTACTTGGTGGTCACTAATTTGGAGATACAAGAAACAAAAGGTGTTAAAAAGGCAATTAAGGCTAGTTATAGGAAGATATAAATTCTGAATTTGAAATAAAGAATAAATGTTCATTGGATTAAGCATTAATAAAAACAAACAAAATGCATTTATGAGGAATCAATTGGAAATTTAATAGGAAGTTAATAAGTTGGATAATTAATACACGGAAGGAAGAATCTGAGGAAAGAGAGAAACTTCCATAGATAGATGGATGTTAGTTCCTCCTAAAATGATAGTAGGAAAGTCTGAAGGGGAGGATAATATTCTTTTTTTCAAATTTCAAAAGTAAATCACACAATTAAAGAGAGTAATGTGTGATTTAATGATACATCTTGTACATAAAGAATTGATTTTGTGAATAATGCTTGAAGTGGAATCAAATCAAAAATTTAGGAATCATTTCACAAATCGATATGATACGAACTTAATCTAGTTTATTAAGTGATGAACTTCCAATAGTTATATATGATTATAACTTGTATTTGGTAACATAAGAAAGATTGTTTGATAAAGTATTTTACAATGACATTTGAAATTAACATTGAATAAGCAATATATAAAATAAATTTATAATTTTGGAATTCCTTATATATTGAAAATTAGTGTAATAATGAACATTGAATTGCATATGTGAATTCGTTTTAAATTATGGTAAAATTTTGAGTAATCAAAACGATAAAATTTGCTACTTATGAAAGTTGGATAAAAAGGAAAGTTAATTGATGTTCAACATAAATTGGTATATAATAATTGAAATAAATTTAACGTCTATTACGCCATTTATACTTATAATTTGATAAATTAGTTTTGATGATATGTCACTACACAAATAAATTATTTGTTTAAGATTAAATTAAATTGCACAGTCTATTTAGATATTATTTAAAATGGACAAAGTTCGAAATATAATATTAATTTGTGATAATCTTTTTAATCTTCCTTTTATTACATTAAAAAAAAATGAAATCTTTTATCTTTAAAACATTTATCCAGCTATGAACATTTTAATGAATCATTATTACATAAAAATGTAAATTTTTATGTTACATCATTTTAAACATTAAAATATAATTTTGATGTAAAACAAGTTTTCTAACATGAACTCATGTTTATGTACATTCTTAACATTAAAATATGAATTTAACGTAAAACTTGTTTTCTAAATGCAAACAAATATTTATGTACATTCAATACATTAAAATATACTTTTTAATGTAAAGCTTATTTTCTAAACACGAACAAATTTTGTTAAACCATTCATTATTTTGAAATATACTATTTAATGTAAACATGCTTATAAGTTTAAAACATGAACACTTTATATCATTACATTTTTTTTTTTGTTGTTGTTGTTGTTGTGAACAAATGACAAAAATGAAACCTAGTCTCTTTATTTCATTTTTATTATTGTAAAACAAGTGACAATAAGAAGACATTCTTTTTATTCCATTCTTTTTATAGTAACAAATGGCAAATAAAATACATTTTCATCCGTTATTATTTAAATAAATTATTTTAAATATAAAAATTCATTAAAATTTCTAAAATAAAAATTTTAAATTAGCCCCAAAATTCAGGGTTGTTACAGTCGCCCCCACTTAAAATCTTTTCGTCCTCGAAAAGGAACTAGCTAAAAGTAGTTAAATTAACTAACTAAATTTTAATTTTAATATTATTAATTTCATTTGTTGGCTAACTTATCAAATATATATACTTTTATATATTAAAAACATATTTTCTAAAATAGGATTATATATATAATCAAAATACTTTAATTATAAGCTTATCACTCTGAACTCATTCTAGGGCATTACTAACCCTATCTCTAATGAGTTTTCTCATTCTAGGATACTGCTGATCCTATCTCTAATGAGTATTCTTATGGGATATTACTAATCCAATCTCTGATGAGTCTTTTGTTCAGTTCTAACGAGTTGTATCCCAAAGATTTGAGCTAACCAGAGCTCTGATACCACCTGTAACGACACGGATTTTGCCCGACCTTAATCGATCGCAAAATCGACCAAGACCGTTCAAAACTCGCATACGTTAACTTTGGGAATACAATACATCAGAACAATAACAGCAGACTTTTATTACATTATAATAATGTTACATCAGAGTACAGAATATATCAGAGTACATTGAAATAAAATTACAGCGGAAGATAAACTACAAAAGATTTAATACATTAAATAAAATACAGTAAACAGCGGAAGACTACTAAGCTCTGGACACAGCTTTAGGCTTCGATCCAGGATCCTGCTAAAAGAATAGATATCTGCAAAAAGCTACTCGACTGCCCGTGTGGAAAAGAGGGCACCCGAGTTTGCAAAGTGAAACAAACTACGAGTCAGTCATGGGACTGGTGTGAGAATTCTAAACTAATTTAACTAATAAGGACAAATCCAAGGACCACGCCACTTTCGCGGAACGGGTTTTATTCCAATGGATTGCCGGTGCATAAATTAAAGTAAATCGTTAAACAACGCAATGCTTTTGGAAAAAATGGAATCACCATAAGACCCAGGTCCCATCACACAATGCAACGCACACCAGAGGATAGGGTTTTACCTTATGGTGATTAAACATGCTAAATACGTACAAATTCCGTATTATTACTAGTGTATAATATATTTTAAATCATTCAAAATAAATGTATCAATCCTAGGAAGCATAGGTACCATATATTATGCCTCCGTACTAGTAATACAATCAAAACCGCATGGGGCGTATTGGAGATTTGGATTTCCAACATGAGTCAAGGCTAGGGAGGAGCTCCTTACCGATTCGAGGCACTCTAGCGGATACCCCAGGATCCCCCGCAGTGAACCCTTGGATAGCTGCAGGGCCGGTCCCCGCCAATGGGCAGTGGATTAGTTATGCCTGAACACACGTTTCCCGGTCCCTTTGGACCTATAGTATGACCACCAACGGCCTATAAAAATAACGAGGCGCCTCAAAATCCAACATCCACAATGAGTAAACTGTCAGCGCTGGTAGGTCCCTGACATTACTCTAGCTAGAAAGATAACGTGTGCACTCCCTGCGTTCCCTTCTCCCGTTTTAGACTCATACCGGGGTGTGAGGTTCGTGAAGTAACGCTATAACCACAAGGCCTGCTTTTCAACAAAGCCTTGATCATTGCATCTTAGCATGCCATATGGTCCGACACGCAATCCATTTACAAACTTATGCTCTGGGTCTGAGCGAAAGTCAAATCCGTACGAATCAACACTACGTCCGGATAACTACCATCTTAGCCCCGTCTTGGGAGCAAATCAATCAAGGACCTCAACGCTAGTTACCCATTCGATGTGAAGATCGTCGGTCTTCAATCGCCGTCTTCAACTCTTAGATTTAAAACGTCGTATAATCATTTGAAATGAGATTGAACTCGGTCTTCTCAAATGATTCTCGCATATATATATATATATAATTTGAAAACATTTCATATCGTTATTAATATTTGATAACGAGAATTAATTTAACGACGCTTCGGGTCGATGGGCGACCCTGGCGCTGTTTTCAGCCAATTTTGATTTACACATATCCTGAAATCTAACCGTTGGATTTTGACGAAACTTCTATCGTTGGGAAGATCTTCCCAAAACGGTCCTAACGGTTCCAGTTTTGGGAAAATCCGACGGTCGGATCTTTCGGTATAACCGTTTAAAGTTATGATTTCAAAACGCGAACTACCGCGCGTGTTTCGCTTAGTTTTAATTTATATTATATATATAAATATATAGACCATGTAGCGCTTTCCACTATTATAATTTATTACTTTAAATCATTACGTTTATATTTTTGTCCGCCGATTCTAATGCGACAAAAATAATGTTTTTAACTATGCATATATTTATATTAAATAAAAATGATATTTTTGTCCGCCAATTCTAATGCGACAAAAACAATGTTTTCCTTATTTTCTTTTACATAAGAAAATGTTTCTTTTTGATCTTATTTTCTTTTTCATAGGAAATAATGTGCATTTTCCTTATTTTCTTTACATTAGAAAATAATTTTTTTATTTTCTTTACATTAGAAAATAATGTTTATTTTCTTTATTTTCTTTACATTAGAAATGTAAATATTTTCCTTTCATTTTACATTAGAAAATATTAATATTATTTTTCTTTTCACAAAGAAAATGTTTTCTTTCTTTTTTTTTTACATAGGAAAATAATGTTTTCTTTTCTATTTCTCTTAACATAGAAAATAATGATTCTTTTCTATTTCTCTTAGCATAGAAAATAATGATTCTTTTTCTATTTCTCTTAGCATAGAAAATAATGATTCTTTTTCTATTTCTCTTAGCATAGAAAATAATGATTCTTTTTCTATTTCTCTTAGCATAGAAAATAATGATTCTTTTTCTATTTCTCTTAGCATAGAAAATAATGATTCTTTTTCTATTTCTCTTAGCATAGAAAATAATGATTCTTTTTCTATTTCTCTTAGCATAGAAAATAATGATTCTTTTTCTTATACATAAGAAAATGCATGTTTTTAACTTTATTTTGTTTTAACTAATTACTCTTTTAACGAAATGTTTATTTGGTCTTCTAAATCTGCAACTATAAATTTAGTCTTTTAACTACCATGTTTATTTGCATCTAAACATGCAAATAAAATAAATACAATCTTTAACAAATGTTTTGTTACAATTAAATTTGCAAACAAGAATGTGTATTTCCATTTTGATTCATTTCAATTATATAACGGGATAATGGAATTTAAAGTCATTTCAACTTAATTAACACTACGATAAATTTTGTCATCACAACTAAATCAACACAACAATACTATATTTGTGTCATCACCACTAAATTAACACAACAAGGTAATTTTGTGTCATTACACTACATTAACACAACAATGGGTTTTGTGTCATCCTTTAAATTAACACAACGGTGTAGATGGTGTCATAATTCATAGATTAATACAACAATGTATATTGTGTCATCACAACTATTTTAACACCACGATGTAAGTTTGGGTGTCATCTCAACTATGTTAATACAAATATGATTTGGTGTACTTTTGATGAATCATAATCAAGTCCTCATCTTTATTTCTATTGGTAAATGAAAATAAAAATTAAAACTTACATTTTGTTTTATACATAAAGATTTAACTTGCATTTTATAAAATGAAGATAGAGTTTGGTATTTTAATTTGAAGACAAGTCAAAGATAAAGATCGTCCTTTTATTTATGTTGACAAAATAACATAAAAATCGTTCCTTGGTTTTGTTGACAAAATAATATAAAAATTTGTCTTTTTTTTTTTTTTTTTTATTACACAAGACTTGTCATTAATTCTATTTACAAAATTTATGTTAAAATCTTGTCATTAATTTTATTAACAAAATCATGTGTTAAAAATAGTCTTTTTATTTTGTCTTCAAAAATGGACTTAAAATAACCCCTTTTTATTTTGTTTACAAAATTTTGTCTTTTCTTATGTACACAAAATAACATGAAAATAATTCATTTTATTTTTGTTTACAAAAATTTTGTCTTTTATTTATGTAAACAACATTAATGTTAAAACTTGTCCTTTCCTTCTATGTAAACAAAATAACATAAAAACTTGTCCTTTTTGTTTTGTTAACAAAATGACATAAAAATTGTGTCTTTATATTCTTGTTAACAAACAACATAAAAATTTGTTCTTTTTATTTTGTTAACAAAATTAACGTAAAATTTGTCTTTAAATTTACAAGATGATAACATGTCAAAATTGTCTTTTTAATTTTAACCACAAAAATATGTTAAAATTGTCCTTTTTGTTTTAACAGTAAAAAAAAAAAAATATGTTAAAATTGTCTAATTTTATTTTAACAACAAAATATGTTAAAATTGCCCTTTTTATTTTTTTAACAACAAAAGTAATGTTACAATTTCTCTTTTTATTTTTAACAACAAAAGTAATGTTACAATTTCTCTTTTTATTTTTAACAACAAAAGTAATGTTACAATTTCTCTTTTTATTTTAACAACAAAAGTAGCGTCAAATTTGTTCTTTTTATTTTGACAACAAAAATTACATAAACATTTTTTTATTTTTTTTATAAACATCATGTTGACAAAAATGTATTTATACTATTGACCCTTTTATTAACAAATAAATGGTTAATGGAAGTATATTTACAATCTAACCTAATATTTATAACAAAAATGATATTTTAATATTCTAACTAAAAATAC
Organism: Allium sativum; assembly: GCA_030737875.1. Classification (NCBI taxonomy): domain Eukaryota; kingdom Viridiplantae; phylum Streptophyta; class Magnoliopsida; order Asparagales; family Amaryllidaceae; genus Allium; species Allium sativum. The sequence goes on along the minus strand of CM060915.1, from coordinate 309,692,759 downwards.
ATTTTTATATCCTAATATTTCATTACTAACACAAGTAATATTTTCCTAAGGTAACTTGATTCTAACACAAGTGATACTTTATTTTACAAAGCATGAATCTAAAATAAGTAACATGTAAAATTTCAAATGCAAAATGTTCTTTGTTAACAAATCCTTAATGGAACAAAAATGATATTTTGGTTACAACCATTTGTTCTAAATCAAACATGCTATATTGGTTTTCAACAAACAAATGTGATAATTTAGTTCTCAACCATATTATCTTAACGCACACTAGATATTTATTAAACACACATGATGTAATTGTTCACAACAATCTTATTTTAACAATATGAGACATACAAAGTAATTCAATCATTCATCGCAAGCATATTTCTTTTATCATTGAATTGATAAGATAGATCAACTCAAAATAAACAAAAGTGATACCATAACATGTGATGAATATATAGATCTATAATTATCCAACATAACAAACATCATCAATCATACCAAACACAATAGATCTACAGCTTAAACATGTGATTTTCAGCAGACAAATTAATTAAATTTATTAATTTATTTTAACAAAGGAATTCTCACATTCGTTGCGAATTTTTGTCCAAAATCCAAAGTGTTCAGAATTTCTCTGTTTCAGTCCAGCTGCGTAGATCTGCTTACCACGATCACAACGTTTCTGAAATTTTCAGATTTCGAGTCCGAACGAAGAAGTTATGGATTAAACAAATTAATGATTAATTTAAAATTAAATTAAATAACATGATTAAGGTTTGTTAACCTTTCTCCCTTCACTGATAAGTAGGCCGTTATTTTTCAGAAAAGCTCCAAACTTTGGATTCGGATTTCGGGAGGTAGGAGCGTCGGTTTAAGGTGCCGTCAGTTGGAGGAGGTCGAGCTTGGAGAGGCCTATGCGCGCCTGGCACGGTGGAGGGTGCGGTGGTGCCTGGTGGGGCCGGCGGCGTGCGCAAGTCGCGCCCTTTGGAGCCTCGGTCCTCGAGCTACGGGCCACGGAAGGAGGTGATTTCGGTCGGAGATGAAAGAGGAGAGGAGGGGCTTCGAAACGAGGTATAGTTTGTGATCTAGCTCGAAGGGAGGAGGAAGAATTTGAATTAGAAATGGATGTCCGTTAGTTTGACTGTGAAAATATTCCTATGCATGACAAATGTGCTATGTTTGAATAAGTTGCTGAAGTAAATATGTTGTTAACGGTGTAAACTTTTGTACGAAGAAATATCGCAAATTTGAATTTGAAAGGTGTACTTGGTGGTCACTAATTTGGAGATACAAGAAACAAAAGGTGTTAAAAAGGCAATTAAGGCTAGTTATAGGAAGATATAAATTCTGAATTTGAAATAAAGAATAAATGTTCATTGGATTAAGCATTAATAAAAACAAACAAAATGCATTTATGAGGAATCAATTGGAAATTTAATAGGAAGTTAATAAGTTGGATAATTAATACACGGAAGGAAGAATCTGAGGAAAGAGAGAAACTTCCATAGATAGATGGATGTTAGTTCCTCCTAAAATGATAGTAGGAAAGTCTGAAGGGGAGGATAAATATTCTTTTTTTCAAATTTCAAAAGTAAATCACACAATTAAAGAGAGTAATGTGTGATTTAATGATACATCTTGTACATAAAGAATTGATTTTGTGAATAATGCTTGAAGTGGAATCAAATCAAAAATTTAGGAATCATTTCACAAATCGATATGATACGAACTTAATCTAGTTTATTAAGTGATGAACTTCCAATAGTTATATATGATTATAACTTGTATTTGGTAACATAAGAAAGATTGTTTGATAAAGTATTTTACAATGACATTTGAAATTAACATTGAATAAGCAATATATAAAATAAATTTATAATTTTGGAATTCCTTATATATTGAAAATTAGTGTAATAATGAACATTGAATTGCATATGTGAATTCGTTTTAAATTATGGTAAAATTTTGAGTAATCAAAACGATAAAATTTGCTACTTATGAAAGTTGGATAAAAAGGAAAGTTAATTGATGTTCAACATAAATTGGTATATAATAATTGAAATAAATTTAACGTCTATTACGCCATTTATACTTATAATTTGATAAATTAGTTTTGATGATATGTCACTACACAAATAAATTATTTGTTTAAGATTAAATTAAATTGCACAGTCTATTTAGATATTATTTAAAATGGACAAAGTTCGAAATATAATATTAATTTGTGATAATCTTTTTAATCTTCCTTTTATTACATTAAAAAAAATGAAATCTTTTATCTTTAAAACATTTATCCAGCTATGAACATTTTAATGAATCATTATTACATAAAAATGTAAATTTTTATGTTACATCATTTTAAACATTAAAATATAATTTTGATGTAAAACAAGTTTTCTAACATGAACTCATGTTTATGTACATTCTTAACATTAAAATATGAATTTAACGTAAAACTTGTTTTCTAAATGCAAACAAATATTTATGTACATTCAATACATTAAAATATACTTTTTAATGTAAAGCTTATTTTCTAAACACGAACAAATTTTGTTAAACCATTCATTATTTTGAAATATACTATTTAATGTAAACATGCTTATAAGTTTAAAACATGAACACTTTATATCATTACATTTTTTTTTTTTTTTGTTGTTGTTGTGAACAAATGACAAAAATGAAACCTAGTCTCTTTATTTCATTTTTATTATTGTAAAACAAGTGACAATAAAAAGACATTCTTTTTATTCCATTCTTTTTATAGTAACAAATGGCAAATTAAATACATTTTCATCCGTTATTATTTAAATAAATTATTTTAAATATAAAAATTCATTAAAATTTCTAAAATAAAAATTTTAAATTAGCCCCAAAATTCAGGGTTGTTACAATTGTTTACAGAAATCATAACATATTTTCCCCTTAATTGCTCTCATTTATAAACTAATATCACTCTTGGATAATCATGATGCCGTTCAAGTTGGGGTATTTTATTTACCTCTCAGACCTTGTCTAACAACATTCATATCTTCAGAATATATAGAAGTTTATTAACCATACGTTTTCCTTTGAAATCTTTATGTAAATCTCAACAGCGTTTACTGAATAAATTATTAAGTAAACTATTATTTTACTTCTCTATTAATCTTTGATAATCCTTTATAATGTTACTTCGAGCTTTGATTCCATTATAAATAGAATCCTTTATAAAATTTCTTCAACATCTCTTTATAAATATTCTTCAAATAACAATACTACATTTGTTTTAAATCATACATAACTATTTTTAACCAATCTAATATAAATATCTTTACCAATCTTATATAAATATGTTTATAAATCTTACATTTATATCATTTATAACTCATGTATTGATATTCCTTACGAATCCTTATATTTATTTTTCTCAAAACAATTTCACTTATCATCTGTAATAAACGTTACAAATTTCATTTCAAAACTTATTATTTTCCTTTACTATATCTTTCAAATCATTTTGACAACTTATGCGTTGTCAAAAATCACATAGCAATCTTTATATCGATCTTCAGTTTATAAATCAAATAGTTCAGTTTATTATTTGTAACAATTGTTACAATTCATTTCTCAAAACTTTTACTTCATTTTCAAATTCCATTTGTAAATTATTATCGACAACTAATACTTCAATTACATTCAAATTCTTAACTTCCATTTACAAAATCAATTGTAAATCATTTGTGCTGACTTATCTTCTTTACCATTTCCAAAATCTTTACCCAGCTTATATTCACGACTTCACTTAACATTCCGACATCGGAATATCACATTCTGAATCTCGGAATGAATCTCACTTCGTTAACCATTCCGAACTTCGGAATATCACATTCTGAATCTCGAAATGGATCTCACTCATTCATTTCAATTTCACTTAAATTATTATTATTTAAAATAATAATTTACTTTATCATTAACTACCAAGGTAGTTAATTTCTTTGTTAACTAAAATAAATAGTTTATTTCTTTTTAAAAATAAATAAAATAAATATTCATTAAACTATCCAATTAGATTAATTCAAAACAAACCGATCCAATAATCAATTTCATTTAAATAGTTGGCTTGGTCAACTCAAAACACAGTTATCTCATTAATCGATTTCAATTAGTTCTTCATTTAAATTAATTAATAATATAATTTATTTAAATAATTCCATTTAATTGTTTCTTAAAAACAATTATCAAATTCTTAACCGTTAGGTTAATTTCAGCTCATTTACTTATAAATCTTATTAACCTCAAAATTTGCTTTATAAAATCATTTAATAATTATTTATAACTTTAAATAATAAATAATAAACATTTATTTTCTTTTTATAAACTTTCACTCAAATTAGTAGATTCAGTTTTAAAATCAATTTCATAACTTCATTTATGTTGATTTATCTGGTGGTAAATTCATATTTACAAAATGATTGATTTTTTTGAGGCCATATACTGCCAATTACTCAACCAATATTACCCATTGGTTTACACAAAACGATTGGTGAATTTCAGGTCAACAATCAACTCAACCATTAACAGTTCATCTGATGATATGAAAATGAGTAACATTAATATTTTTGAAGAATCCCATTGGATCCCTCCAACCTGTACTACCCTGCATTAACATAAATTATTTCAAATAATATTATTCAATTCAATTTAACTGATAATTTCAATAACAGTAAATAATGATTATTTAACATCACCCAATTAACAAAACAATTCAAACAATTAAACACGTTTATTTTATAAACGCAACCAATAAGGTAAGTTACCTTAATTGGGACCAATCGTTAAAATAACAATTTGGTTTTTCACTGAAATTAAACAATGTTTAATTTCATCATTTCAATCAATATATGAATATATATTGAACAGACAACAAACAGTCAATCATTGGCAATCATTGCACACAAAATAAAAACCAGGCATATATAAAATATATGTGGGAAAAACTGAGTGAGTTTAACTCATTTTGATTTGATTTGCTGAAACGACCCGCAAATCCGTGCTATCAGAGTTGACTAATTACACCACACGTCCAACCCAAATAACACAGAAATACGAACCCTTAATAGAAAGAAGATAGAGGATGAGAAATAGAAAGAAAGAAATATTAGAATAGGAGAAAAACGAAGATCACAACTCACAGCGGAACGAATAAAATATATTATATAACATAAGCTTTGAAATACAATCTGGTTTGTACATAAATACATACCATCATCAGAGTACACATAACATTTGATTCAGCGGAAGCAACTCTAAATAACTAACGTTGAAGCCTCCTGCTTCAAGCTCCTCCAAGTGTATCTGTAAAAGCCTGAAACACTTGACTACCCGTACAAATTTGGGCACCCAAGAGTTTAGGAAAAACAAAACAAAATAAACTCTGGGTCAGTCATGGGACTGGTGTGAGTAAACTCCAACCACTTGTTTAACTTTAAAAATCCTTTCCAAAAGAAAAGATAATAGTAAGACCAGCCCACACATAAACATGGACGGTTTTTACCTTACTATAACCCAAAACACTTTGATATCAAATCCAATGATATTATAATAATGTCTACATCAAGTAAATAACCAAATAGCAGAACGCTTGCATCTCACGCTCCACATATATATTATATAATCAAAAACCGCATGGCGCTTATTGGAGATTGGATTTCCAACATGACAAGGTATGGGACCACCTTCCGATGATGTATCCCTAGAGGCAAATACACCTGGGTTCAACAAGAACGTCCTGCAACCCGGCCCACACATGACCGACCACTCATTTCGCTTGAGTGTATCGAATGTATACCACCAACGGTTGGACTCAAACCACCGTTTCCCGAATGGGCAGAATCGATAGATTTAGAAACAAAAGGAATTTCTCTAGATAGGTGATTATACACCCTAATGGGTGCGACCCACATAGCCATGCTGCCTGCCCGATTTTTGTCCTTTCCCGGTTGTTGAGGCCTGAGGCTACGAATACTTACCATTCATTGATAGCACAATCACTTTGAATGCCACATCGTCAGATCCGTTAATCACTAGTTGAGTTTGCACAAATATTCTGGATATTATGCTAAGGGATAAATCCGTTGCAACCATATACATTCATACAGACCAACCCATTTGATCATTGGAAATACTCTGTCAGACATTCGTCCATATACGTTCGTTCTGGGATTGAACGAAACCAAAGGCACTATTTCTATAAATAGAAAAGCCCTTGCACTTTACTCCGTCTTCAATATATTCAGCATACTTGGTTCGCAACGCTTATGCCGATACGGAGTGGTTCTTCGGATAATAATCCAACCGGTCTCTCCATATTGACAACGATGGTCAAAAACTTCGATAGTCTGTGATTTAACTATCGAATAAAAACAAGTGTTCATCCAACATATCAAACAAATCACTGGGCTCTTTAATTAATATTTCATTAATTAAATCTCTTTTCCATTTCCTCTATCAATATTTGTTAACCAAATATTTTCAATAATCATCTCGGCTTCTTATGCCATTTGGAAAACGTTTCCAAATATTAACTTCTTTTATTTTCTATATATTAGAAAATGTCTCTATTTGCAATTGAAATCAATTTCAATCACTTATCTCTATCCCTTTTTGTTTACAACATTCGATTTTTATATTCACTTTATTATCGAATTCAATACGTCGATACAATGATTTCTAATTATCAAAATATCTTAAAAATATTCTAACTCCTTAAATTTCCGAAAAATTTCGCCATAACCTCCCCTATATCGGGAGCATCGGGAAATTTCAAATAGCTTCCCGGTATCTTCCCCAATCAAAAAGAAAAAGAAAAAGCCAAGCGGCTTGCCGATACGGCGCATAAATCTCATATATGAATTAAACATGTACCTTTTTGTCGGGCACATACATTAAAAATCTTCATATACTTTATATACTTCATTCCATACCTGTCCAACACCTGTTCACCTGTTTTCTATTCAGTTTAACTCAATCCAATCGTTTGAATTCAGTTTCGCCCATTTATTCTTTAATTAGCTATTTTGCCTATTTCACTTCTTTGTTTGAACATAACATGTTCAAATAAAATATTAAACTTTCTCATAACCAAATTGAATTTCAATTTCAATTCTAGTTCTCTTTTCTATTTTGAATATAAATTTTCAAATCGAATTCACTTATTTAAGGGCCAATATCCATTCAAAAGTTCCTTAACTAATTTCTATTCAATTTAGTTAATTCCATTCAATAAATCAAAATCTGGTTTCTGTTTCAAAAATCATATTCATTTACACAACTTGAATTCGCATATATTTTACAACTCAACTCTGAAATTTTCTAAATAGAAACTTCGGATTTTCTTGCTTAAAATCCTTTTATAATATTAAATAAACCATTATGGTTTTAAAATGATTCTGGCGCTGTTTTTCTGAAAATTTGATTTTGACATAACTCAAAATCTATACGACGAAATTCATATTTTTCTCTTTCATTAGAAAACTATTATCAAATCGGTCCTGACGTTTCTTGTTTCAAAGAATTCCGACTTCAATTGAGTTCTGTATACTCGATTGAAGTTCGAATCGCCAATTCACGAACTGCAGCGCTGCGGCGAGTTCGTTTTAATTATATTTATATATATAAACCTTTTAAACTTCGTTTAAAATAAATTTAACTCGATTTAACTCTACTTGAATTTCTTGATTCAAATCCCAATCTCACTTTTATTTGAATTCTATATTCAAAATTCCATAGTTTAAAACCCATTTGAATTTCATATTCAAATTCCATAGATCAAATCCTTTTTGAATTCAATTTGAATCTCTTACATTCAAATTTCATTTTCCATTTCCAAACCCATTTGAATTCCTAATATTCAAATTTCATTTTCAACACCATTTGAATTCTAATATTCAAACTCATTATTAACACCATTTGAATTTCTTCACTCAAATCCATTTGAATTCCCTTGAATTCAAATTCCATTTCAAAACCCTTTGGATTTTCTATTTTGAAATCCTATTTGAAATTCAAAATTCCAATTCTACTTTGAAATCCTATTTGAAATTCAAAATTCCAATTCTACTTTGAAATCCTATTTGAAATTCAAAATTCCAATTCTACTTTGAAATCCTATTTTTCAAAGTTTATTTCAAATTCTATTTTGAAATCTCATATTCAAATCTCTACTTGAATTTCTTTATTCAAATTCTATTTCGATTCTCTTATTCAAATTCCATCTTGAACTCTCTTATTCAAATGCTGTTTGAATTTCTTATTCAAACTCTTATATTTAAAATTCCATTTGAACTTCCCTATTCAAATTTCTATATTTGAATTTCATTCGAATTCTATATCCAAATCTCTCTTTGAATTTTCTTTATTTGAATTCCTTCGAATTCAAATTCTATTTTAATTCCTTGAATTCAAATTCTATTTTTCATTCTAATCTCGTCTATTCAAATTCTATTTGAACTTCGCTTTGAATTTCTAATATTCAAACTCCTTCCCTTTTTTATAAAAATTCAAATATTTAAACTCCTTTCTAATATTTAAATTCTGTTTAAATTTCCACTTAAAAATTCTATTTCAAGTTCTATTTTGAAATTTCATTTCAAAATTTTATTTCACACTTGTATTTCTATTTCTGAATTACCAAATGATAATTCCCTTTACTTCATTTATAACTTCGTTATAAAAGAACTATTTATAAACTTTGTTTATAAAGAACTACTTGTTTTATTTTTCAAAACAAGTTTTATATTTCCATTCCATTAAAAATTCAAATTCTATTTAAAAATAGAATTTTCCCTTTTAAAATCTCAAATGTCCTTTTAATTGGCCCAGTGATATTTAAACACACAAAGCAACGAATTATTTATTTTTCTAACACGTCATATATAACAATATATATGCAAACAAATAAACAAACAGATAATATATTTTTGAGGAATCCAGTTGGATTCCTCCAACCTGTTTTCCTGCATCCACAGATGTTAGCACATAAATAATACCCATTCTGCTTCGTGGCAGAATATCGTGGTATAGAAGGTCATCCACTAATCATAGCGTGGGGCGTATAGGGTAATCATCCGCTATGAAACTGCGGGCATCCGCTAATGAGACTGCGGGAATCCAACCAATCAATCAACCCAATATATATATATATATAATAGCCTAAATAACTAATATATATAAAGCAAGCAGAAAAATCCAAACACGCAACAACAATTATTTTTAACGAAATAAAAATAATTCTAAAGGTGAGTGAGATTTACTCACTTTGATTTTCCTTTGCCGAATATTCATTTTAATTCCATTGAGAAGTATTTGGCGACGGAAAGCCATCACCGAGATCTGTTATCGTGTAAATAAATTATCCTCATTTAAGATTCATATCGATAATGATTTATTTCTTTATTTCACTTAATTTAATCACCATTAAACACTTTAAATTAAATAAACTATTTTTCTTTTTCATCTTTCTAAAATGACCTGGCAAGTTTAGAAATAAATAAAATTACCTTATGCCCTTCTTTTCTGAATTCACCCCAGGAACTCAATCCCTCTCCCTAGCCTTTTACTTGTTGACCACCATTCTTTGCTGACCCGTCCATCCACCGATCTCACAGCCTCCATCTTCGACGAAATCCCAACAACTTTACCAAATTCCTCCAAACTACCCACGCAAAACTCCCTTTGGCTCACAACTATGCTCCTACCCTGCATCGATGACTTATCCCATCGCACCAGTCTTGACTCCAACGCCACCCTCGACCTCCTCCTTGATGTCGCCAACTGCCACTCATCAATAAACAAGTCGCAACTTCGAACTCTCACAGGCCTTCATCGATTCGCTTCTTCCCCAATTCCTAAATCGCACCCTTGATTTCCCTTGAATCGAACTCCACAAATGTCCTGCTACATGCCCTAGGTCCACACATCAGCTTCGAGTTCCATCACTGTGTCGAGCTCCCACTTCGCCTGCCCCTGTGCGCGAGTGATCCAAGACCGTATTCGAGCTCCAGGGAAACTCGCAACCTTTGAATTCGTGATTTATGATTTTATTTCTTTGATTTAATTTACTGGAAAAGAGGATGGAAGTGAATGGCTTTCGGTGTTTGGTTTTTGATAAACGAGGATGAAAGACTTAGGCAGAGAATGGTATCGCGATGGATATATATAGGTGATAAGGGAGACATGTTGTACACAGGCCATTAAATTCCTGTTTCGTTGATATTAAAATGGAAGACAAGAACTTTTGCTCGAGAAAGAAATGCTGCGTGATTTAACAAGTTAGGGTGGCGTTATAAGGAGTAGGTCGGCTCTGTATAAATTTTAGGGTGGCTGAAATGATTTTATTAGTTTAAATTTTATTATATTTTGTTTTAAATTTAATAGCTAAATATCTCACGGTCCTTTAACTCGATATTCTGAACTGCTATTTACCCGTAGCGACCGACGTTTCTAAAGTTATACGATATTCTGGACTTAACTGAACATATTTTGAAATTTAATTCAATCGTTTATACAGACTATCAGTATTAGATTGACGACTTAAATTCAATTTAATTTAAAATATAATTCAGTTTTCAAACAATTAAATCCATCGATGATAAATAATTATTATCGTTCTATTTTAATACAGAATTTATATTAATCAAAAGAACCGCTTTGACTCGGTTTTAACTTTGAATTCCATTGTTGTCGATTTCGTATTCTGATAATTCAATACCTTCAAAATTAAATCGTACATAGATTATTAAATTGGTAAGTTAAATGTAAAAATCCATTTATATTTCAAAACCAATATTTAAAATAAATTTCAATATTCAAAATAAACTGTTCAAAAATCTGGGTCGTTACATTCTTCCCCCCTTAAAATAATTTCGTCCTCGAAATTGCTAAGGTAGAAAAATGGTACAAATCCATTACTTTTTAAAATCTCACTTATGTTGAAACTCAACTCCTCATATTCCAACAAATCTAATTCCACCAAAACTTTTGGTCTTCCTTCATTCAATTCGAATGATCCACGATCAATCCATTTATATCCAATCTATATTCTATTAAACCAATTCAAATTGATTTTAATCAATTTATTCACTTCGACCCATTTAACTTGTTTAAGTTAAATTTCAATTCCAGAATTCAAATCCCTGGGTTTTCTTTTCAAATTCTTTTGTAATCACTTAAATATATACATGTATATTTATTTCCATCTCGAATTCAAAACATTTGAATATTCAAACCAATTTGTTTTCTTTCCAGCAAATTTCCATCAAAACTTTCTAAGGCAGCAATTCATCACTTAGAAACTCGGAAATGAATACTGATGATGTTGCAATCATCATCAGAATTATTTCCCAGCCACTGAAGTGAGTTCAGTGCTTTATCACTTTCAAAATCCATCTAAAATGATTTTCTTTCAACTTCTTCTAAAACAAAGCTATATTACTTTAATATACTTTGAAAAATATTCTTCAGCTTCCCAGGATTTTAAATTCTTAATTCTGGTTTGAATTTAATTCTTATTCATCTCATTTGTATATTTAATTCCTATACAAATTCTATTTGGTTATAAATAACCATTCTAAGTTTATAATCTCATTTGATTATAAAATCAACATCCAACACATCCATATAATAATTCTAGAAAATTATTCTTTCTATATCAAAATAGAAATTTTGGGTAAAATTATTTCATCTACCCACTTAAAAACAATATCGTGTCGTATTTTCTGTTCAAGTGTTTAGAAACTCCTATCGACGTCGTGGCGTCCCACGATTCGACCAGAATTCATAAACCACTCAACAGACTAGTCAACACAATATAAAATAGCTTTTATATCAACTAACAAATACGCGCTCTCGTATCTATACACTCAACTCATTCTAGGGTACTACTGACCCTATCTCTAATGAGCACAACCCCACAAAGCCTAGGTATTCGCTCAACCTAAGCTCTGATACCACCTGAAACGACCCGCAAATCCGTGCTATCAGAGTTGACTAATTACACCACACGTCCAACCCAAATAACACAGAAATACGAACCCTTAATAGAAAGAAGATAGAGGATGAGAAATAGAAAGAAAGAAATATTAGAATAGGAGAAAAACGAAGATCACAACTCACAGCGGAACGAATAAAATATATTATATAACATAAGCTTTGAAATACAATCTGGTTTGTACATAAATACATACCATCATCAGAGTACACATAACATTTGATTCAGCGGAAGCAACTCTAAATAACTAACGTTGAAGCCTCCTGCTTCAAGCTCCTCCAAGTGTATCTGTAAAAGCCTGAAACACTTGACTGCCCATACAAATTTGGGCACCCAAGAGTTTAGGAAAAACAAAACAAAATAAACTCTGGGTCAGTCATGGGACTGGTGTGAGTAAACTCCAACCACTTGTTTAACTTTAAAAATCCTTTCCAAAAGAAAAGATAATAGTAAGACCAGCCCACACATAAACATGGACGGTTTTTACCTTACTATAACCCAAAACACTTTGATATCAAATCCAATGATATTATAATAATGTCTACATCAAGTAAATAACCAAATAGCAGAACGCTTGCATCTCACGCTCCACATATATATTATATAATCAAAAACCGCATGGCGCTTATTGGAGATTGGATTTCCAACATGACAAGGTATGGGACCACCTTCCGATGATGTATCCCTAGAGGCAAATACACCTGGGTTCAACAAGAACGTCCTGCAACCCGGCCCACACATGACCGACCACTCATTTCGCTTGAGTGTATCGAATGTATACCACCAACGGTTGGACTCAAACCACCGTTTCCCGAATGGGCAGAATCGATAGATTTAGAAACAAAAGGAATTTCTCTAGATAGGTGATTATACACCCTAATGGGTGCGACCCACATAGCCATGCTGCCTGCCCGATTTTTGTCCTTTCCCGGTTGTTGAGGCCTGAGGCTACGAATACTTACCATTCATTGATAGCACAATCACTTTGAATGCCACATCGTCAGATCCGTTAATCACTAGTTGAGTTTGCACAAATATTCTGGATATTATGCTAAGGGATAAATCCGTTGCAACCATATACATTCATACAGACCAACCCATTTGATCATTGGAAATACTCTGTCAGACATTCGTCCATATACGTTCGTTCTGGGATTGAACGAAACCGAAGGCACTATTTCTATAAATAGAAAAGCCCTTGCACTTTACTCCGTCTTCAATATATTCAGCATACTTGGTTCGCAACGCTTATGCCGATACGGAGTGGTTCTTCGGATAATAATCCAACCGGTCTCTCCATATTGACAACGATGGTCAAAAACTTCGATAGTCTGTGATTTAACTATCGAATAAAAACAAGTGTTCATCCAACATATCAAACAAATCACTGGGCTCTTTAATTAATATTTCATTAATTAAATCTCTTTTCCATTTCCTCTATCAATATTTGTTAACCAAATATTTTCAATAATCATCTCGGCTTCTTATGCCATTTGGAAAACGTTTCCAAATATTAACTTCTTTTATTTTCTATATATTAGAAAATGTCTCTATTTGCAATTGAAATCAATTTCAATCACTTATCTCTATCCCTTTTTGTTTACAACATTCGATTTTTATATTCACTTTATTATCGAATTCAATACGTCGATACAATGATTTCTAATTATCAAAATATCTTAAAAATATTCTAACTCCTTAAATTTCCGAAAAATTTCGCCATAACCTCCCCTATATCGGGAGCATCGGGAAATTTCAAATAGCTTCCCGGTATCTTCCCCAATCAAAAAGAAAAAGAAAAAGCCAAGCGGCTTGCCGATACGGCGCATAAATCTCATATATGAATTAAACATGTACCTTTTTGTCGGGCACATACATTAAAAATCTTCATATACTTTATATACTTCATTCCATACCTGTCCAACACCTGTTCACCTGTTTTCTATTCAGTTTAACTCAATCCAATCGTTTGAATTCAGTTTCGCCCATTTATTCTTTAATTAGCTATTTTGCCTATTTCACTTCTTTGTTTGAACATAACATGTTCAAATAAAATATTAAACTTTCTCATAACCAAATTGAATTTCAATTTCAATTCTAGTTCTCTTTTCTATTTTGAATATAAATTTTCAAATCGAATTCACTTATTTAAGGGCCAATATCCATTCAAAAGTTCCTTAACTAATTTCTATTCAATTTAGTTAATTCCATTCAATAAATCAAAATCTGGTTTCTGTTTCAAAAATCATATTCATTTACACAACTTGAATTCGCATATATTTTACAACTCAACTCTGAAATTTTCTAAATAGAAACTTCGGATTTTCTTGCTTAAAATCCTTTTATAATATTAAATAAACCATTATGGTTTTAAAATGATTCTGGCGCTGTTTTTCTGAAAATTTGATTTTGATATAACTCAAAATCTATACGACGAAATTCATATTTTTCTCTTTCATTAGAAAACTATTATCAAATCGGTCCTGACGTTTCTTGTTTCAAAGAATTCCGACTTCAATTGAGTTCTGTATACTCGATTGAAGTTCGAATCGCCAATTCACGAACTGCAGCGCTGCGGCGAGTTCGTTTTAATTATATTTATATATATAAACCTTTTAAACTTCGTTTAAAATAAATTTAACTCGATTTAACTCTACTTGAATTTCTTGATTCAAATCCCAATCTCACTTTTATTTGAATTCTATATTCAAAATTCCATAGTTTAAAACCCATTTGAATTTCATATTCAAATTCCATAGATCAAATCCTTTTTGAATTCAATTTGAATCTCTTACATTCAAATTTCATTTTCCATTTCCAAACCCATTTGAATTCCTAATATTCAAATTTCATTTTCAACACCATTTGAATTCTAATATTCAAACTCATTATTAACACCATTTGAATTTCTTCACTCAAATCCATTTGAATTCCCTTGAATTCAAATTCCATTTCAAAACCCTTTGGATTTTCTATTTTGAAATCCTATTTGAAATTCAAAATTCCAATTCTACTTTGAAATCCTATTTGAAATTCAAAATTCCAATTCTACTTTGAAATCCTATTTGAAATTCAAAATTCCAATTCTACTTTGAAATCCTATTTGAAATTCAAAATTCCAATTCTACTTTGAAATCCTATTTTTCAAAGTTTATTTCAAATTCTATTTTGAAATCTCATATTCAAATCTCTACTTGAATTTCTTTATTCAAATTCTATTTCGATTCTCTTATTCAAATTCCATCTTGAACTCTCTTATTCAAATGCTGTTTGAATTTCTTATTCAAACTCTTATATTTAAAATTCCATTTGAACTTCCCTATTCAAATTTCTATATTTGAATTTCATTCGAATTCTATATCCAAATCTCTCTTTGAATTTTCTTTATTTGAATTCCTTCGAATTCAAATTCTATTTTAATTCCTTGAATTCAAATTCTATTTTTCATTCTAATCTCGTCTATTCAAATTCTATTTGAACTTCGCTTTGAATTTCTAATATTCAAACTCCTTCCCTTTTTATAAAAATTCAAATATTTAAACTCCTTTCTAATATTTAAATTCTGTTTAAATTTCCACTTAAAAATTCTATTTCAAGTTCTATTTTGAAATTTCATTTCAAAATTTTATTTCACACTTGTATTTCTATTTCTGAATTACCAAATGATAATTCCCTTTACTTCATTTATAACTTCGTTATAAAAGAACTATTTATAAACTTTGTTTATAAAGAACTACTTGTTTTATTTTTCAAAACAAGTTTTATATTTCCATTCCATTAAAAATTCAAATTCTATTTAAAAATAGAATTTTCCCTTTTAAAATCTCAAATGTCCTTTTAATTGGCCCAGTGATATTTAAACACACAAAGCAACGAATTATTTATTTTTCTAACACGTCATATATAACAATATATATGCAAACAAATAAACAAACAGATAATATATTTTTGAGGAATCCAGTTGGATTCCTCCAACCTGTTTTCCTGCATCCACAGATGTTAGCACATAAATAATACCCATTCTGCTTCGTGGCAGAATATCGTGGTATAGAAGGTCATCCACTAATCATAGCGTGGGGCGTATAGGGTAATCATCCGCTATGAAACTGCGGGCATCCGCTAATGAGACTGCGGGAATCCAACCAATCAATCAACCCAATATATATATATATATAATAGCCTAAATAACTAATATATATAAAGCAAGCAGAAAAATCCAAACACGCAACAACAATTATTTTTAACGAAATAAAAATAATTCTAAAGGTGAGTGAGATTTACTCACTTTGATTTTCCTTTGCCGAATATTCATTTTAATTCCATTGAGAAGTATTTGGCGACGGAAAGCCATCACCGAGATCTGTTATCGTGTAAATAAATTATCCTCATTTAAGATTCATATCGATAATGATTTATTTCTTTATTTCACTTAATTTAATCACCATTAAACACTTTAAATTAAATAAACTATTTTTCTTTTTCATCTTTCTAAAATGACCTGGCAAGTTTAGAAATAAATAAAATTACCTTATGCCCTTCTTTTCTGAATTCACCCCAGGAACTCAATCCCTCTCCCTAGCCTTTTACTTGTTGACCACCATTCTTTGCTGACCCGTCCATCCACCGATCTCACAGCCTCCATCTTCGACGAAATCCCAACAACTTTACCAAATTCCTCCAAACTACCCACGCAAAACTCCCTTTGGCTCACAACTATGCTCCTACCCTGCATCGATGACTTATCCCATCGCACCAGTCTTGACTCCAACGCCACCCTCGACCTCCTCCTTGATGTCGCCAACTGCCACTCATCAACAAACAAGTCGCAACTTCGAACTCTCACAGGCCTTCATCGATTCGCTTCTTCCCCAATTCCTAAATCGCACCCTTGATTTCCCTTGAATCGAACTCCACAAATGTCCTGCTACATGCCCTAGGTCCACACATCAGCTTCGAGTTCCATCACTGTGTCGAGCTCCCACTTCGCCTGCCCCTGTGCGCGAGTGATCCAAGACCGTATTCGAGCTCCAGGGAAACTCGCAACCTTTGAATTCGTGATTTATGATTTTATTTCTTTGATTTAATTTACTGGAAAAGAGGATGGAAGTGAATGGCTTTCGGTGTTTGGTTTTTGATAAACGAGGATGAAAGACTTAGGCAGAGAATGGTATCGCGATGGATATATATAGGTGATAAGGGAGACATGTTGTACACAGGCCATTAAATTCTTGTTTCGTTGATATTAAAATGGAAGACAAGAACTTTTGCTCGAGAAAGAAATGCTGCGTGATTTAACAAGTTAGGGTGGCGTTATAAGGAGTAGGTCGGCTCTGTATAAATTTTAGGGTGGCTGAAATGATTTTATTAGTTTAAATTTTATTATATTTTGTTTTAAATTTAATAGCTAAATATCTCACGGTCCTTTAACTCGATATTCTGAACTGCTATTTACCCGTAGCGACCGACGTTTCTAAAGTTATACGATATTCTGGACTTAACTGAACATATTTTGAAATTTAATTCAATCGTTTATACAGACTATCAGTATTAGATTGACGACTTAAATTCAATTTAATTTAAAATATAATTCAGTTTTCAAACAATTAAATCCATCGATGATAAATAATTATTATCGTTCTATTTTAATACAGAATTTATATTAATCAAAAGAACCGCTTTGACTCGGTTTTAACTTTGAATTCCATTGTTGTCGATTTCGTATTCTGATAATTCAATACCTTCAAAATTAAATCGTACATAGATTATTAAATTGGTAAGTTAAATGTAAAAATCCATTTATATTTCAAAACCAATAGTTAAAATAAATTTCAATATTCAAAATAAACTGTTCAAAAATCTGGGTCGTTACATTTGCGGTCGAAACGATTCAGTTACAATCAAATTAAACAGTCGTTTAATTTAACTGTAAATTTCCACCGTATCCAGCTCCGTCCAGAACAGTCCCAAATGTTGAGCTTATCACCATGATTTCGCTAGTTATTTTGTCCAATTCTGATCATACATGAGTTAGTAATAATTATTATAAGGTTACGGTAAATTAAAATTAACTAGTTTAATTATATCATTATATAAACCGGTCAAGGTAACATTATAATATCTTGTTCTAATCTAACTAAGCACGTAAACTAGGCATATTATATATTTTAGAAATAAATTTGGTCGTCAATTCCTAGTACGTTAAGTTTGAATAACTATTTAAATGAATAATTCTTTTTGTTTGTAATGGTAAAAAAGTTATAAACAGTACCTATGTTCCACATATATTTGGTTCGTTAATAGTTTGAGATGATTATATGATTTAAAACGAAACCAATTGGAGCTCTATACTTAGTAATATAAACGAAAGTCCGGAGGAGGTCCATGTTAAACAATTGATATTGATTTAAAATATATTATCAGCTTGTTAATATAGTATGCCCTGATTATTTTCGGTTAAAGGAGTTTGGCAGTTTCGAATTCCACTATTTACCCTTCTCTTCCGAACAACCTGCTTCCATGTCTTGCCTCATCACTTCGAATACGTCACCGCTGCTTCCAAAACATTACCATGTTTCCTTCGTTCCTTTCATCATGTACTCTTCATCATTCCAGTTCTTTGTTCCACTGAAACCATCACTCACCCTTTCACTTTTATTTGTTTCCAATGTTCACCGTTTCTTTCTTTCAATTGCACAAATCCTTCCTTCCCATTTTCTTACTGTCTTGTTCATTTCGTTGTCTAGCACGCTACCCCACAGCCGACTTCCCTCTCTACCCACGCATCTGCTTCTGGTCCATCTGACATCAATCTGACAGCCTCGAACTCCGCGACTCAAGCCACTCCATCAACGCCTGAAACACCATGTAGCTCGAATATGTCCTTGCTCTGGAAATCACCTAAACCCGCCATCGCTTCTTTCATAATTTCCGACCAACCCATATCTGCAAAGTCCATCCACCCGTTGAGATTGAAGCTCTTAGTGGGCTGAATATTTCTCTAGCTAGAAGAATTTAAATTAGATAAGAGGATTTAGAGATAATTGGTGAGAAGAATCGGTTGATTTCATTCGTTCATGAATTAAGGCTGGCAGCTGCATTTGCGTTGACTATAGAAAGAAGTTTAGGGTTGGCATGCTCCTTTATATAGAGAATTGGACACAATTTAATAATATTTTATTGTACCATACTTTGCATGAAGAAATGTGTCAAATTACCTACATAAATCCCCCGTTTTTGACAAATAAATATGTAATCCTAGCATAAAAAAATATTCCAGACCCAATGGGACAGGTTTCGTCGAATTCCGATGTCTTTTGTGAAAAGTCCTTTATAAATATCGATGAAAAATCAAGCATTAAAAATTCCTATAATTACAGAAAAATCCAATAAATCTTAGGCCTTGACATTTTACTAGACCTCTTCCTAACAGATCCAATGGATCTTGTCTCGTTAAATTTGGAGTATGTTTGACCAGTCGTTTATTCGTTAAAAGTTACCCGTTGTCTAAATTATCTAAACAATTAAATAGAAACAAAGGCATTTTGGCCACCGAAGTCACATACGATATCGGTTTGCCACGAAATTTGATTTTCTTACAATAATTTAATGATACAGTTCCAATGAAACTAATTTCATCGAAAACCAAGACCGTTCGCAAAAATGGCTATTTTTAACGCTTGTATAGTATCGAACAAAATATTATATAAATTCCAAATTAATTCAGTTAAATAATAATAAATTATTTTTATCATCTATATCCAAATAGAATATATATACGACTTCAAATATAAATTATACACTCAATATTAACGTTTTCGGGTTAACTGATATTCAAATTATATTAATAACCCCTTTAATTTATTAAATAAACGTTATAATTTAACAACGATTTCCATAGACACTATTTCAAAATTTGAATTGGACATAACTAACAATCTATAACGCGAAATCTGGATTTTTCTCTTTCATATGAAAATTATAATCAGCAAGATTCCAACATTTCTTGTTTCATAGAAATCCAACTTATATTGGATCCTGTATACTCAATTAAAGTTCAAAACTCCATATTACTAACTACCGCGCCATTTCGAGCTCGATTTATATTATATATAAATTTTACGTTCAAACTTTGTTTTAAATAAACAAATTCAATATTAAAATCCATAAATATTCCAAATATAATATTTAAAATAATAAATTAAATTAAATATTATACTGCCAAAAATATGGGACATTACATTCTTCCCCCTTAATAGAATTTCGTCCCTGAAATTACTAAGGTAAGAAAAATGTTATAAACCCATTAACTTTAAAATCAAATTTATTATAAATTAAAAACTAGTTCAATATTGTAAATAAAATTTTTCAAAAATATCGAAAATTTTCTAACACTTTAAATTCCCCGAAAAATCCGGCAGAGCCTCCCTGTACGGAGTGACATCTGCGATATCACAGGAACAAATAATTTATATACATCGACCCACACGGTCGAAAAACAAAATTTAAAACCAAAAATTTATATTTTCGTGTAAGTCACAAATACATGAAATTCCAAATAACATTTAATTGATTAACAAGTATAACTTCACAATTTCCATGAATTAAACATGAATTATCAATTCAGTTTATACAATACAAGGTTATATCACCCAGCTTTAATTCATATGCAGTTTCATTCCAATTTATAGTTTTGGAATTCATTTCTCTTGGTTTATAATTTATCCAGCTCCATAAATTGTTGATTATTGTTATTCAGATAATTTATCATTTAACAACAAACAAATTCAAAATCAACAACCAATACACAACCAAATCAACTGAATTTAAATTTAATATTAATATTTATTTTGGTTTAACATATTTGAAGATTAATCGGTTAATATTCGATTGATTTCTATTTAATTATTATTCATTCCAAATTCTAAACTCCATATTTACTTAATTTAATTTCGATATCCTTATTAATTTAATTTCGCTTAACCAAATTAAGTTCCAATTCAAATTTTTGGTTCAATTTGAATTCCATTCAAATCAATCAACACACAATATATCAATAATTTAATAAAATTATTCCTTTTCTATATAAAAAAATATTTCGGGTAAAATTATTTCATTTACCCTCTTTACAAGACAATACTGTGTCCATTGCATATTCAAATGCTTTTCAACATTTCAACTCAAGCTAGGGTATTACTGGCCCTATCTCTATCAAATTATACCACGGAGCCAAGGTTATTACTAAACCAATAGCTCTGATACCACTGTAATGGCCCGAGGATTTTCGACCCCGAAAATCAACACAAAAACATCATGTCGAACATTCAAGTATCGAAAACACAGGAATGTTATTAGAAAGAAATCAGAGGGTGAGATAAGAAAGAAATATTAGAATAGAAGAAGAAGAAGAACCAACACAACACATAATTAGAATCTAACATCGCAACGGAGCAAAATATAATATAAAAAAATCTTTACTAAGAGCTTTAAAAATCTTACAATCATCAGAGTACATCAACACATCTGAGCAGTTATAATATCCTATCCTCATATACAACACACAGCGGAATAACAACCATATATCATACGTCTGGACTTCTCCAGCTCGTCTCTGGACTTCACAGCATCTAATAATCTGAACCTATACACCTCGGTCTAACCCGAGCAATACAAACGACGGGTCAATCTGGTGAACCAGAGTGAGAAAACACACTAATTTTTAAAGGTAGCATACAACTTGATTTTAACTTAAAAATCCTTTCGAATGAAAAGGATAATCGTAAGAACAATTCACACATAAATACGGACAATTTTTACCTTACGATAACCCAAAATATTTTTGAAATCAATATCTTTTCTGATATTATAATAGTGTCTAAATACAAAAAATATCAATCTAGTAGAATGCTTGCATGTGACGAACCCCAAACCCCGATAAGACGGTGGCAAGCGTAATCTTCGGAATATAACAAATAAACAGATAATAGCAGAACAAAATTAAATAAATACACCAGACAATGTACAATAGAATACACTAGATAAACAAAATCATCAGAGTTACGCAGTATACAGGATCATACTTAGTACAAATACAGTTCAGCTATACATAAATGTCTATAGTGGAAAACAAACATAATTGTACAATAGGAGATGAACAACATAAAAGAGATAAATGATAGAATCTATCTTCAGCTCCAGCTATCCAGAAAGAGCCTGTTAAAACCTGAACACAAGGTTGCCCGTGTACAAAAAGGGGCACCCGAGTTTGCAAGTGAAACAAACTACGAGTCAGTTATGGGACTGGTATGAGAAATCTACTTAACACATTTAAAATATGGCTAATCACAGGACCACGCCACTTTCGCGGAACGGGTTTACTCTATTGGATTGCTAGTGCTTTACAACAAGTAAATCTTTTAAACATCGCAATGCTTTTTATAAAAATGAAGCCATTATAAGACTCAGTTCCCATCACACAATGCAACGCAAACCGGAGGATAGAGTTTTTACCTTATAATGGCCAAAATATGCTTGATACGAATAAAACAAAAGCATTTGATATTGCTACTAGTGTTTATATGTTTCAAAAACAATTTCTAATCATAAGTATCAATCAAAGACGACATGAGCGTCCCATGCCACTATGTCGCCAAATATAGGTTTACAATCAAAACCGCACGATGTCGTATTTGGAAATTGGATTTCCGTCATGAACCAAGGCAAAAGATAGTCCTTACCGAATTCGAGACTGTCTAGCCCGAGTCTCAGGATCAGATCTCGAGTGAGCCTAAGAGCAACAGGGCCGGTCCACCGATGTGGATTAAAATGCCTGAACACTATGTTTCCCCGCCCTTTGGGGCGCAAATGAGCCAACGAATGACTCCATCGGCTTCACATAATCACCAATATATCCGAGGCGCCTCACAACAGCAACAACCACACAGGTGAAAATAATATATATGTCAGCCAGTTTAAGCGCTAACACCACCTCTAGCTAGAAGGAAACGCATGCCCTACCTGAGGTCCTCTCCTGTTTCTGGTTCATACCGGGGTGTGAGGCTCGCGAATTCACGTTGTAACAACCAGAAAATCTGGGCCAGTTTAAATTTTTATTTTGGCAATTTTAGCGAATTTTGAATATTTAAAATAGATTATTTTAAATATTATCGACGATAAATTTATTTTGAATATAATTTGAACGTATATATTTATACGCGTCGTCGTTAGAATATAAATATTTATATATAATTATAAATAGAATTGAAAATGGCGCGGTAGTTCGATAATTTGATTTCAAACTTCAATTGAATGTACCGGGTGCAAAACAATCCGGATTTTAGCGAAACCAAAAATAATAGGATCTAATTGATGATATCTTTCCAACGAATCCGAAAAATCTAAATTTCATAGCAGGGATCAAAAGATATGTCCAGTTGAAAATTCTGAATAGTCGCTATGGAATTCAGGCCCTTAAAAATGGAAGTTTTGCAAACGACCTCGGATTTCGACGAAACCGCTTTTGTTGGGTCCGTGATGTCAAATTATTGCTAGGTTTCAAATTTCATAATTTTTTGAATCAATATGTGAGCATGGAAAAATAAAACGTGTTTGACCAGTTTCAGTTGATTTTAATCGACTGGAAATTGGCCATTTTTCTAACGGTCTCAGAATTCGACGAAACTAATTTTGTTAGGACCGTATCGTCAATACGAAGCTAGAAAATATTTTTCTAGGATTTATAGAGTTAGTTTGTGACTCCAGTAAATTGAAATGCGCGTTCAAATTCAATATATATAGTTATATGTTGATTTTGACGAAAACAGATCGAAACGATCGAATCGGCTTACGATATATATCCCATTGTGTTCGGAATGGGGGTAATTAGCTATGGACGACAGGCGGTGGGCCTCGTTTCGAGGTCAAACTAAAAAGTCAACTTTTTGAATTAAATAAAAAAAATTTCTTCCCTCTCCCCTTAAACTCCTCTGCCCCCCCATCTGTTTCATTTCAGAAAATCAAAGAATAAAAAAAAAAGAACGACGGGGGGGAACACGCCGCCCCCCCTAATCGACCGCCGCCGCCTCAAAGGTGGGGCGTCACCTCCGAACCCACCCGCCCTTCCACCTCGGCCTCGAAGAAACCCCCCCTCACCCTAGGCTGCCGCGATCGAAGACCCCCTCCCCTCTTCCCCTGCGCCACCGCGCAATCGATACCCTCCCATCCTCCTCCTCAGCCTCGACCAAACCCCCCCTCTCTCCAGTTTTCATCTGTAAGTTTTTATTTTTACTTTATTTTATTCTTTTTCTTTTTTTTTCCTTTTCTGCTTTTACTTTAAATTCGATTTTAGTTAAGTTAGGATTTTTAAATTAGTTAAGTTAGGATTTTTAAATTAGTTAAGTTAGGATTTTTAAATTAGAAAGTTCGAATTTTTAACAGTGGAAAAACTATATTTTTAATATTGAAAAGGCAATATTTTTAATATTGAAAAGGCGATATTTTTAATATTGAAAAACTATATTTTTAATATTGAAAAGGCGATATTTTTAATATTGAAAAGGCGATATTTTTATACGATGAAGAGTTATGTTTTTATAACATGAAAGTTTATATTTTTAATAACAAAGAGATTATATTGTTAGTATAGTATAAAAAAATTCGATTTTTATATATTGAATAGCAAAGTAAAAATTCAATTTTTTACATATGTAGAGAATACGGGCAACGAAGGTGACAAAAAGGCGAGAACGATGAAGATTTCTATCAATGAAGAGTCGTGGAATTGGGATAGCTATCGGTGAGAACTTCTCACTCAAAAATCTCTTTTTCTAGTTATATATATATACTAGGATGCAGACGGTGTTTAGTAGCACCCGACACCATCGTCCACAGACCATGGACTTGTTTGTTTGGATGTGTAGTTGGTTAGATTATTTGGGTTTGAATTGAATTGTTTGGTGAATTGAATTTGATTTGATTGATATGTGTATGGCGTGGGCCATTATTAGACCGGGGATAAGGCTAGGCCTTGTCCCGTTTCTAGTATCGTGCCGTTATGCCGCCGAAATTTTCTAAAATAAGTTAGAAAAATAAAGATAGCATTTTGTTTAATAAATGAACCGAATAGAATATTCATAAGTCGAATAAAATAATTTGGTCGTTGAAAATATAATTTTTAACGTGAATGTGAATAAATAAATATTCATTTACAAACCGGACGGTTTGTTTATGTACACTGATTTGACTGACATTGATTGGGACGATAAATTTTACACATCGCCCAACTGCACAAATAAAAATCTATGTTTGTTGATTTGAAACCCCACACGGGTATTGGGATAAAATACGGCATACACTAATCCCAATAATTAGTTGTATGTCGATCGATTGATTGACAGGCTGTTATAAGCGTTAGATATCTATATTTGATGCTTATACAGTGTAGTGCACTTTGGATGATGGTTGATTATTTATCGTTGCTATTATATACCTGTGTTGTACGGAATCCATGTAATTAACTTTATATGGTAATTGATTGGGCCTCATTCCAATTTAGAAGATAAAGAATATTATAAAATAAAGGTTCATGTGTTGACTGTACTCATCCGTTGAGATTAGTCATGTGTTGAACGAAATATTTTAACAATAAAATTTACATCTTTATTGTTATAAAATATATTAAATAACAAAAATAGTCACACGTGGACAGTACTCATTCGTTGAGATTAGTCGTGTGTTGACAAAAATATGGAGTCATGTATTGAAAGAAATAAATATTCATTTGTTGAATATAATAACGGAATTATTGAAATATATAAAGCCGTGTTGATTAGAGATGTGCTATTTCGACGCGAACGATATTTATATCGATTATATTCGTTTTGAAATTGAATTGAATTGAGTATAAACCAAATTCGAATTTGAATTGAATATAGAATAAAACGAATTTGAATTGAATATAGAATAAAACGAATTTGAATTGAATATAGAATAAAACGAATTTGAATTGAATATAGAATAAAACGAATTTGAATTGAATATAGAATAAAACGAATTTGAATTGAATATAGAATAAAATGAATTTGAATTGAATCGAATAGAAAACCGATTTGAATTGAATCGAATAGAAAACCAATTTGAATTGAATCGAATAGAAAACCAATTTGAATTGAATCGAATAGAAAACCAATTCGAAATGAATTGAATATAAAACGAATTCGAATTGAATTGAAAACGAATTTGAATTGAATTGAAAACGAATTCAAATTGAATTGAAAACGAATTGAAATGAATTCAAATTGAATTGAAATTTGAATTGAATAGAAATGAATTTTAAAACGAATTTATAAGGAAAAATTCAAGTTTGATTTGAATTGAAATGGAAGTTGAAATTGTTTTTGAAACGAATTTAAAACTATTTATATAATTCGTTTTAAATAGAAATCGACGAAATATATATTATATATATAATATAATGGCCTGAATAGAACGCGCCGCGCCGCGGCAATTCGTGAATTTCGACCATTGACTTCGAATGGACATTACGGGAGATCCGACCATCGGATTCTCCTAAAATCGGAACTGTTGGGTTCGTATCGAAAAGAGCTTTCTAACGAATATTAGAAATTTGAAATCTAATGGTGGGATTTGGAGATACGTCCAAATCAAATTTGGAAAAGGTCGTTGTAAGTGCAGTTCGGTGGCCGTTGATGGAAATCGACTGTACGGGCCTTGATATAATTATTAAAAATAGCAATAATTTGTGTAAAATCATAAGAAATGATTTGGGAAAAATTGGGATGAAAAACTCCATATTTGAAAAGATAAAAATAGATTTTTATTGAAATGAACTAGTTTTGAACTAAAATTAAAACCCATATATTTTAAATAAATAAATTGGATTTGAAATGGGTTGTAAATAGAATTGATTTGTGGGTTTATCGTGAAGGGTGTTTTAAATAACACTTGTTCTTTAACCCGATAATAAATA
Organism: Allium sativum; assembly: GCA_030737875.1. NCBI lineage: Eukaryota > Viridiplantae > Streptophyta > Magnoliopsida > Asparagales > Amaryllidaceae > Allium > Allium sativum. The sequence continues at coordinate 309,665,757 of CM060915.1, read as the reverse complement.
GAATATGATTTGGGCTTGTCGTGAACTGTGTTTTAAAAGACATTAGTTCTTTAACCCAGTAAAAGGAGTTTTAATGAATCTGCAATTAGATTGAAATGTAAATTGATAATCTAAATTATCAAATTTGGAAAATGAGCGAGATATGGAGTATTACCAGTTTTGCTCCAAAGCGATAGTTAAATCTTTAATTAGATTTGAATGTGAAATGGTAATTAATTTTACCGATAACACCGTGGTGTTAGATATGGAGTATTACCAGTTTTCTTCATGGGATGAATAGGTTGGGATTGGGAAATAAAATAAATAATTACTTCGGTGTGGTTCGCTAATCTCGACTAGTTTGGAAAACCATAATCTGGTTTGAAATGATATCCAAAGGAAGATTAAAGGATAAATTTTAAAGAATTTATCTTGGATAAAATTAATGGGAAACTTTCCCTAAGAATTGAAATTTAGAAACTAGTTGTAGGTTAGCTAAGAAGAATGTTTTCCTGGGTATTGATCTGATGTTGGTTTCGGCCTTCGGGGTTAATATTTGGGGAATTGTTCTCTTACTGATTTACGGTTAGTGACTGATGAATTGGAATGAGGCGTATGTTGTGTTTGTGTAACATTTGTTTTTAATATACGCGGGTTGTTCGAAAAGTCCGGGTTTATACCCATTCTGAATAACCGATTCGACGATATGTCGAAGATGAAGACGGTGGTCGAAGACCAGAAGTCTTCACATCGTTTGGATAATTACTGACGATCCTGATTGGGCTGTACACCCAAGAGGATGGAAATAATTGATGGTTGTCCAGACGTACTTGGAGATGGATGGATATGCGAGGAAAGTGCCTCCGGTTTCGTTCAGACCCAGAACGAACTTGTAAATGGATAGTGTGTCTGACATTGGATTTTATTCTGTGTTGATTGATTTCTGTTAAATATATATCTGTTTGGCGGTGGAGAATTTATTCTTTTGCTTAACGCCCTTCTCTGAGACGTACGAGCTTAGAGGTTATATATCGATAGATATCAATCGCATGGCATGCATTGCCTGTGTGGCATGCTGAGTTGAATGGATCAATGCTTCTGTTGAAAAGCAAAGTCTTGTGGTTGATGATCAAAGCACGGCCTACGTGGCAGCTTTGTGTATAACGTGAATTCGCGAGCCTCACACCTCGGTATGAGTTAAAAACGGGATAAGGACTGCAGGGAGAGCACGACGTTTCTTTCTAGCTTTGGTGGTGTCAGTGACTTACCAGCCCTGATATTTATATATTTTCACCTATGTGGTTGTTGGATGAGGCACCTCGATTTTAGGACTGTAAGGACCGGGAAACGTGTGTTCCGGCATAACTAATCCTCTAACGTAAGTGAGGACCGGCCCTGAAGATCCAAGGGTTACCCAGAGTGTGTAGTCCTGAGGCATTTGCTAGAGTGTCTCGAAGCGGAGAGGAACTTGCCCCTTGCCTCGACTCATGACAGAAATCCAATTTCCAATACATGTATCTCGGTTTTAATTGTAGAACTAGTATGGCGACATGATATATGGTACCCATGCCGTCTATGATATATATTTATGATTGAAATTGTTTTGACACTATACACTTATTATAGTATCAAATGATTTGTTTTAAACGTACCAAGCATGTTTGGCTGTTATAAGGTAAAACCCTACCCTCCGGCTTGCGTTGCATTGTGTGATGGGACCTGGGTCTTATTATAGCTTCATTTTTCGAAAAAGCATTGCGCTGTTTATTCTATGCACTAGTATTCTTGGGAGGAAACTCGTTCCGTGTTATACGACGTTGAGACGACCCGAACTTCCCCGTGAAGGAAAGCACGGATAGAATTGAGGACAACACACAAAAGGACGCAGACGGAAGAACATTTCATTGTTATTACAACAATTCCATCAGATACAAGAATATACAGAGTATAAATGATTAAATTACATTCGATAAATATCAGAGATTACAATAAATTACATAGCAGCGGAAAATAATACAAAAGCACAACTCGAAGTGATACACGGATACAGAGCTTTCCGAGCATCGTTCCAGCTGTTAATCAGGACCCTGTGAATATAAATCTGCAAAACCAAAACTACTAGCTGCCCGTGCGGAAAATAGGGGCACCCAGAGTTTAGGTTAAAACAATAAACTCCAGGTCAGTCATGGGACTGGTGTGAGAACTAAAACAGTTATAATTCTTTATTTTAAAGTTCGGTAAATCAAGGGACCACGCCGTATAACACGGAACGGGTTTCCTCCCAAGAATACCAGTGCATAAAACAAACAGCGCAATGCTAAATAAAGAAAAATGAAGCTGTTATAAGACCCAGGTCCCATCACACAATGCAACGCAAGCCGGAGGATAGGGTTTTTACCTTATAACAGCCAAAGCATGCTTGATACGTTTAAAACACATTATTTGATACTATTATAGGTGTATAGTGTCAAAACAATTTCAATCATAAATATCAATCATAGGCGGCATTAATGACCCATACCACTATGTCGCCATACTAGGTTCTACAAATAAAACCGCACTATCACGTATTGGAAATTGGATTTCCGTCATGAGCCGAGGCAAGGGGCAAGCTCCTCTCCGCGTTCGAGACACTCTAGCAATGCCTCAGGACCCCACTCTGATCCTTTGGAACCTCCAAGGCCGGTCCTCTCTTACTTTTGAGGATTAGTTATTCCTGAACACACGTTTCCCGGTCCTTACAGACCTATATCCGAGGCGCCTCGTATCCAACAACCACACAGGTGAAAAGTATATAAATGTCAGGGCTGGTAGGTCACTGACACCACCCTAGCTAGAAAGAAACGTCGTGCACTCCTTGGGTCCGTATCCCGTTTCTGACTCATACCGAGGTGTGAGGCTCGCGAATTCACGTTATACACAAAGCTATGCCACACAGGCCGTGCTTTGATCATCAACCACAAGACTTTGCTTTTCAACAGAAGCCTTGATCCATTGCCACTTACGCGTGCCACATTGGCAATTCACTCCATGCGACTGATGTCCATCGATATACAACCTCTGAGCTCGTACGTCTCAGAGAAGGGCGTTAAGCAAGAGAATAAATTCTCCGCTGCCAAACAGATGTATATTTAATAGAGATCAATCAGCACAGAATAAAATCCAATGTCAGACACACAATCCATTTACAAGTTCGTTCTGGGTCTGAACGAAACCGGAGGCACTTTCCTCGCATATCCATCCATCTCCAAGTACATCTGGAAGATCACCAACTGATTCCCTCATCCTGGGTGTACAGCCCAATCAAGATCATCAGTAATCACCCAAACGATGTGAAGACTTCCGGTCTTCAACCACCGTCTTCATCTTCGACATCTCGTCGAATCGGTTATTCAGAATGGGTATAAACCCGGCCTTTCTGAATAACCCACGTATATAGTAAACAAATGTTACACAAACACAACAAACGCCTCATTCCAATTCAGAATATTCTTTTATTCACAATATCACATTCTTAGGGAAATGTTCCCATTAATTTTATCCAAGATAAATTCTTCTAAATTTATCCTATAATCTTCCTTTGGATATCATTTCAAACTAGTCGGGATTAACGAACCACACCGAAGTAATTATTTATTTTATTTCCCAATCCCAACCTATATCCCATGGAGAAAAACTGGTGATACTCCACAACTAACACCACTGTGTTATCGGTAAAATTAATTACCATTTCACGTTCAAATCTAATTAAAGATTTAACTATCGCTTTGGAGCAAAACTGGTGGCACTCCATTCTCGATCACCTTTCAGATTTGATAATTTAAATTTTCAATTCACATTTTAATCTAATTAAAGATTCATTAAAACTCCACTTAGTTTTAATCTTTTCAAAAATCAATATCCTGCCTTTAACTGGGTTAAAGAACCAATGTCATCAAAACACGATTCACAACAAACCCAAATCACATTTGATATTAAATACAAGGCTCTGAATAGAAAATATATCGACTTATATTCAATACCAAATTCTGAAACCAACAAATATCGTATTGGAAATAACGATATAAAATATATCTTTCAAATTCCCATAACAATATCTGTATAGTCACGAAATCCAACATCGAAATATCCCGAAGATAATTTTGATTCAGCTCCATTCCAATCCACGTATTGGAAATTATCGATTATTTTCAAAATCACTTTCATATTCAATTTATTTATTTTAAAAATAAATTGATTTCAATTCTAGTTCAAAACTAGTTCATTTCGATAAAAATCTATTTTTATCTTTTCAAATGTGGAATTTTCCAGCCCAAATCTTTCCAATTCACATATTATAATTTTACACAAATTATAGATATTTTTAATAATTTTATCAAGGCCCGTACAGTCGATTTCCAACAACGGCCATCGAACTGCACTTACAGCGACCTTTTTCGAATTTGATTTGGACATAATTCCAAATCCAACCGTTAGATTTCAAATTTCTAATATTCATTGGAAAGCTCTTTTCGATACGAACCCAACGGTTCCGGTTTTAGGAGAATCCGACGGTCGGATCTCCCGCAATGTCCGTTTGAAATAAATGGTCGAAATTCACGAACTACCGCGGCGCGGCGCGTTCTATTCAGGCCATTATATATATATAATATATATATTATATATATTTCGTCGATTTCCTTTTAAAACGAATTTTATAAATCGTTTTAAATTCGTTTCAAAACAATTTCAACTTCCTTTTCAATTCAAATCAAAATTGAATTCTTCTTTATAAATTCGTTTTAAAATTCATTTCTATTCAATTCAAATTTTAATTCAATTTGAATTCATTTCAATTCACTTTCAATTCATTTCGAACTCGTTTTCAACTCAATTCATTTCGAAATCGTTTTCAACTCAATTCATTTCGAAATCGTTTTCAACTCAATTCATTTCGAAATCGTTTTCAACTCAATTCATTTCGAAATCGTTTTCAATTCAATTCATTTCGAAATCGTTTTCAATTCAATTCATTTCGAAATCGTTTTCAATTCAATTCATTTCGAAATCGTTTTAAAATCGATATAAATATCGTTCACGTCGAAATAACGCATCTCTAATCAACACGGCTTTATATTTTTCAAAACTCCTTTATTCTATCCAACAAATGAATATTTATCCCATTCAACACATGAATCTATATTTCTTTCAATACACGACTAATCTCAACACATGAGTACTGTCAACACATCACTATTTTTGTTATGTGAAATATTTTATAAAACTAAGGTATCTATCGTTTGATTTTCACTTAGACTTCTACTGGGAAGTAGTTCTAATTTTAAATATGATAAAGATGTAAATTTCATTGTATAAAATATTTCACTCAACACATGAACATTGTCAACACATGACTATTTTTATATTCAACACATGAATTTTCTTTTATTATATTTATTATTTTCCCGATTTGAATGAGGCCCAATCAATCACCATATAACGTTAATTATATGGATTTCCATACAACACATGTATATAATAGCAATAATAAACAATCAACCATCAACCAAAGTGCACTACACTGTATAAGCATCGAATATAGACATCCAACGCTTATAACAGCCTATCAATCAATCGATCGACACATTTAATCAATCAGGATGAGTGAACTTCAAATTTCATCCCAACACCCGTGTGGGGTTTCAAACAATCACACACAGATTTTATTTGTGCAGTTGGGCGATGTGTAAAATTTATCGACCCAATCAATATCAGTCAAATCAGTGTATATAAACAAACCGGCCGATTTGTTTATAAATATTCATTTATTCACTTTCACGTTAAAATTATATTTTTAATGATAAAACAATTTATTTCAACACTTGAATTTCTATTCATTTCATTTACACAATAAAAATGATATTTTTATTTTTCTAACATATTTTAGAAAATTTCGGCGGCATAACGGCACGATACTAGAAACGGGACAAGGCCTAGCCTTATCCCCGGTCTAGTGAAGGCCCACGCCATTCACACATCAATCAAATCACTTTCGTTATACAAACCACAAAATTTGGAGTAAGAGTCTAACCTAGCCTTACTCCTTCGCCTTATAACGGCGCACGTCTAATCCTAACCAATTTATCGATTCGATTTTTCACACCATAAACCACATTCAAACCAATATCGCAATCAATCACCAAACAGCCAAACAAACAAGTCCATGGTCTGTGGACGATTGTGTCGGGTGCTACTAAACACCGTCTGCATCCTAGTATATATATATATAACTAGAAATTTAAATTGAAGAGTGAGAAGTTCTCACCGAAAGCTATCCAATCATCTTGACTCTTCATTTGATAGAAATCTACATCTTCATCGTATCTTCGTCATCTTCGTTGCCCGTAGTCACTATATATATAAAAATCACACCTTTTTATATTTCGATGTCTTTAAAATAAAAATCACATTTTTATTTATTCACTTTCAATTTAAAAATCATATTTTTATAATCACTTCATATATTTAAAAATCGAATTTTACTACGCTATTCAATATATAAAAATCATATTTCCTTACCGCTAATATATAGATAAAAATTCTATTTTTATAACGCTATTCTCTACATAAAGATTTCGCCTTTTCAAAAATATAGATTTCATCTTTATAAAAATCATCACTTTATTCCAACGTATATAAAATAAAAATCAGATTTTTATTTCGCTACATATACAAAGATGATATCTTTATATTCTCTATCCTATAAAGATTATATTTTTAATACTTTAAAAATATAAAAATCATATTTTTAATATTCCTATCATGCAAAAATTATATTTTGACATCACCTATATAGTAAAGACTATATTTTTAATACTTTAAAAATATAAAAATCATATTTTTAATTCCATGTTATATAAAAGATTACATTTTTATAACTTTACAACATAAAAAAACAGTTTTTAAGGTAGATAAAAATCAGTTTTTAAAACAAAATAAAATTCAGATTTTAAATAAAATAAAATTCAGTTTTTAAATAAAATAAAATTCAGTTTTTAAATAAAATAAAATTCAGTTTTTAAGTAAAATAAAATAAAATAACAGTTACTTACAGGGGGGCTCGGTTTGGCGTTCGCAGGCTAAGGGGGAGGTGGGCTTCAGGCGGTCGGCGTCGGGTCTAGGCTGTGGCGGTGGTCGGGGGTTCAGGGGATGGCGGCTAGGGTTTCTTCGTTCGAGATGTTGGGGGGGGGGCGCTCGCTGTCCTCACGTGGAGGAGGGAGCTGGAGGCAAGAGGAGAGGGGGTCAGAGGGGAAGGGCGGTCGATCGGAGGGCGGCGCTCCCACCTACGGCGGCGCGGTGGCGGAAGAAGGGGGGATGAGGACAGACGCGGTTTTTTTTTTCTTTTATTTCTCTGAAATGATTTCAACGGGGGGGGGGGCCTGGTTAAGGAGAAAAAGGGGGTTTTTATTTTTTTATATTTTATTATTTAATTATTTTAAATTCAAAGAAGTTGACTTTTACATACGACCTCTAAACGAGGCCCACTGCCTGTCGCCCATAGCGTTTCACCCCCATTCCGAACACAATGGGATATGTATCGTAGGTTGATTCGATCATTTGAATCAGTTTCCGTTTAATTTACATTTAAATCACTATATTGAATTTTAAACGTACATTTCAAATCACCGGGGTCACATACTAACTCTAAAAATTCTCGAAAAATATTTTCTAGCTTCGTATTGACGATACGGTCCTAACAAAACTAGTTTCGTCGAATTCTGAGACCGTTAGAAAAATGGCCAATTTCCAGTCGATTAAAATCAACTAAAATGGTCAAAACGCGTTTTCCTTTGCCACGCTCACATATTGATTCGAAAAATTATGAAACTTGAAACCTAGCAATAACTTGACATCACGGACCCAACAAAAGTGGTTTCGTCGAAATCCGAGGTCATTTGCAAAATTTCCATTTTTAAGGGCCTGAATTCCATAGCGACTATTCAGAATTTTCAACTGGACATATCTTTTGATTCCCGATATGAAATCTTGATTTTTCGGATTCGCTGGAAAGATATTCCCAATTAGATCCTATCATTTTTGGTTTCACTAAAATCCGGATTGTTTTGCACCCGGTACATTCAATTGAAGTTTGAAATCGAATTATCGAACTACCGCGCCATTTTCAATTCTATTTATAATTATATATAAATATTTATATTCTAACGACGACGTATATAATATATACGTCGAATTCTATTCAAAATAAATTTCTCGTCGATATTATTTAAAATAATCCATTTTAAATATTCAAAATTCGCTAAAATTGCCAAAATAAAATTTTTAAACTGGCCCAGATTTTCGGGTTATTACAATCTCCCCCACTTAAAACTTTTCGTCCCCGAAAAGGAACAAAGTCGAAAGTGGTTTGATTATTCAGCCCTACGTTCGATTTGGCTTCCATTCTCCAACTTTTCAGTTTCTGAGAATTTCCAAAATTTCAAAAATTTGGCTAACACCCTAAATTTTCGAAAAATTTCGCCATAACCTCCCCTGCACCGGGAGCATCGGGGAATTTCAAATAGCTTCCCCGGTCCTTCAGATCTCAAAAAGAAAAAGAAAAAGCCAAGCGGCTAGCCAATAGGCTCACAAAATCATCATCACCCAAACAAAACAGGAAATTATGTAGTAAACATGTACCTATTTGTCGGGCAAACAAATTTTATTCTTCGGCTCTAGCCTCCTTGCTATGACCTGTTCAATGTAAATATATGTATATGCAAGAAATGCGACCAATTTTCAATACAATTCATATTCGGTTCAATTAGGCATAATGGTTAAAAATTATCAAACAATTAAACAAACAACTCAAACATCAATCAATTAGTGAATTAGAGTTTCAAATCCATAAATTTTGATACATATACAGAAAATCTTGTTTTTGATGCCAAATCACAACAATAAATCTATCTATATAAGTTTTGGTTCTCACACCAGTCTAATGGAAATATATAGATATCACACCTTCGAAACACGAATATAAATACTGATGATGTGGCCACATCACCAGAATTATCCCCGGGTGTCTAGAATGTGATTCTATATCTATCCAATATATTAAAACTTCGAATATACGTTCATGACGCGTATATGCAAAACCTTTATATATTGGATTGTCCATATTCAAAATAAATAAATATTCAAATACGCATAAAGCGATTTAAATTTTAAAACAAAATTTGTCTTCATTTGAAAAATATACTCTTCACACTCGTTCTAGGATACTACTGATCCTATCTCTAACGAGTAATTCTAATTGGATATTACTGATCCAATATCTGATGAATTCTTTCGTATGGTTCTAATGTGTCTTGTTCTCGAGCTCTGTAAACCAAAGCTCTGATACCAAAATGAGACGACCCGAACTTCCCCGTGAAGGAAAGCACGGATAGAATTGAGGACAACACACAAAAGGACGCAGACGGAAGAACATTTCATTGTTATTACAACAATTCCATCAGATACAAGAATATACAGAGTATAAATGATTAAATTACATTCGATAAATATCAGAGATTACAATAAATTACATAGCAGCGGAAAATAATACAAAAGCACAACTCGAAGTGATACACGGATACAGAGCTTTCCGAGCATCGTTCCAGCTGTTAATCAGGACCCTGTGAATATAAATCTGCAAAACCAAAACTACTAGCTGCCCGTGCGGAAAATAGGGGCACCCAGAGTTTAGGTTAAAACAATAAACTCCAGGTCAGTCATGGGACTGGTGTGAGAACTAAAACAGTTATAATTCTTTATTTTAAAGTTCGGTAAATCAAGGGACCACGCCGTATAACACGGAACGGGTTTCCTCCCAAGAATACCAGTGCATAAAACAAACAGCGCAATGCTAAATAAAGAAAAATGAAGCTGTTATAAGACCCAGGTCCCATCACACAATGCAACGCAAGCCGGAGGATAGGGTTTTTACCTTATAACAGCCAAAGCATGCTTGATACGTTTAAAACACATTATTTGATACTATTATAGGTGTATAGTGTCAAAACAATTTCAATCATAAATATCAATCATAGGCGGCATTAATGACCCATACCACTATGTCGCCATACTAGGTTCTACAAATAAAACCGCACTATCACGTATTGGAAATTGGATTTCCGTCATGAGCCGAGGCAAGGGGCAAGCTCCTCTCCGCGTTCGAGACACTCTAGCAATGCCTCAGGACCCCACTCTGATCCTTTGGAACCTCCAAGGCCGGTCCTCTCTTACTTTTGAGGATTAGTTATTCCTGAACACACGTTTCCCGGTCCTTACAGACCTATATCCGAGGCGCCTCGTATCCAACAACCACACAGGTGAAAAGTATATAAATGTCAGGGCTGGTAGGTCACTGACACCACCCTAGCTAGAAAGAAACGTCGTGCACTCCTTGGGTCCGTATCCCGTTTCTGACTCATACCGAGGTGTGAGGCTCGCGAATTCACGTTATACACAAAGCTATGCCACACAGGCCGTGCTTTGATCATCAACCACAAGACTTTGCTTTTCAACAGAAGCCTTGATCCATTGCCACTTACGCGTGCCACATTGGCAATTCACTCCATGCGACTGATGTCCATCGATATACAACCTCTGAGCTCGTACGTCTCAGAGAAGGGCGTTAAGCAAGAGAATAAATTCTCCGCCGCCAAACAGATGTATATTTAATAGAGATCAATCAGCACAGAATAAAATCCAATGTCAGACACACAATCCATTTACAAGTTCGTTCTGGGTCTGAACGAAACCGGAGGCACTTTCCTCGCATATCCATCCATCTCCAAGTACGTCTGGAAGATCACCAACTGATTCCCTCATCCTGGGTGTACAGCCCAATCAAGATCATCAGTAATCACCCAAACGATGTGAAGACTTCCGGTCTTCAACCACCGTCTTCATCTTCGACATCTCGTCGAATCGGTTATTCAGAATGGGTATAAACCCGGCCTTTCTGAATAACCCACGTATATAGTAAACAAATGTTACACAAACACAACAAACGCCTCATTCCAATTCAGAATATTCTTTTATTCACAATATCACATTCTTAGGGAAATGTTCCCATTAATTTTATCCAAGATAAATTCTTCTAAATTTATCCTATAATCTTCCTTTGGATATCATTTCAAACTAGTCGGGATTAACGAACCACACCGAAGTAATTATTTATTTTATTTCCCAATCCCAACCTATATCCCATGGAGAAAAACTGGTGATACTCCACAACTAACACCACTGTGTTATCGGTAAAATTAATTACCATTTCACGTTCAAATCTAATTAAAGATTTAACTATCGCTTTGGAGCAAAACTGGTGGCACTCCATTCTCGATCACCTTTCAGATTTGATAATTTAAATTTTCAATTCACATTTTAATCTAATTAAAGATTCATTAAAACTCCACTTAGTTTTAATCTTTTCAAAAATCAATATCCTGCCTTTAACTGGGTTAAAGAACCAATGTCATCAAAACACGATTCACGACAAACCCAAATCACATTTGATATTAAATACAAGGCTCTGAATAGAAAATATATCGACTTATATTCAATACCAAATTCTGAAACCAACAAATATCGTATTGGAAATAACGATATAAAATATATCTTTCAAATTCCCATAACAATATCTGTATAGTCACGAAATCCAACATCGAAATATCCCGAAGATAATTTCGATTCAGCTCCATTCCAATCCACGTATTGGAAATTATCGATTATTTTCAAAATCACTTTCATATTCAATTTATTTATTTTAAAAATAAATTGATTTCAATTCTAGTTCAAAACTAGTTCATTTCGATAAAAATCTATTTTTATCTTTTCAAATGTGGAATTTTCCAGCCCAAATCTTTCCAATTCACATATTATAAATTTACACAAATTATAGATATTTTTAATAATTTTATCAAGGCCCGTACAGTCGATTTCCAACAACGGCCATCGAACTGCACTTACAGCGACCTTTTTCGAATTTGATTTGGACATAATTCCAAATCCAACCGTTAGATTTCAAATTTCTAATATTCATTGGAAAGCTCTTTTCGATACGAACCCAACGGTTCCGGTTTTAGGAGAATCCGACGGTCGGATCTCCCGCAATGTCCGTTTGAAATAAATGGTCGAAATTCACGAACTACCGCGGCGCGGCGCGTTCTATTCAGGCCATTATATATATATAATATATATATTATATATATTTCGTCGATTTCCTTTTAAAACGAATTTTATAAATCGTTTTAAATTCGTTTCAAAACAATTTCAACTTCCTTTTCAATTCAAATCAAAATTGAATTCTTCTTTATAAATTCGTTTTAAAATTCATTTCTATTCAATTCAAATTTTAATTCAATTTGAATTCATTTCAATTCACTTTCAATTCATTTCGAACTCGTTTTCAACTCAATTCATTTCGAAATCGTTTTCAACTCAATTCATTTCGAAATCGTTTTCAACTCAATTCATTTCGAAATCGTTTTCAACTCAATTCATTTCGAAATCGTTTTCAATTCAATTCATTTCGAAATCGTTTTCAATTCAATTCATTTCGAAATCGTTTTCAATTCAATTCATTTCGAAATCGTTTTAAAATCGATATAAATATCGTTCACGTCGAAATAACGCATCTCTAATCAACACGGCTTTATATTTTTCAAAACTCCTTTATTCTATCCAACAAATGAATATTTATCCCATTCAACACATGAATCTATATTTCTTTCAATACACGACTAATCTCAACACATGAGTACTGTCAACACATCACTATTTTTGTTATGTGAAATATTTTATAAAACTAAGGTATCTATCGTTTGATTTTCACTTAGACTTCTACTGGGAAGTAGTTCTAATTTTAAATATGATAAAGATGTAAATTTCATTGTATAAAATATTTCACTCAACACATGAACATTGTCAACACATGACTATTTTTATATTCAACACATGAATTTTCTTTTATTATATTTATTATTTTCCCGATTTGAATGAGGCCCAATCAATCACCATATAACGTTAATTATATGGATTTCCATACAACACATGTATATAATAGCAATAATAAACAATCAACCATCAACCAAAGTGCACTACACTGTATAAGCATCGAATATAGACATCCAACGCTTATAACAGCCTATCAATCAATCGATCGACACATTTAATCAATCAGGATGAGTGAACTTCAAATTTCATCCCAACACCCGTGTGGGGTTTCAAACAATCACACACAGATTTTATTTGTGCAGTTGGGCGATGTGTAAAATTTATCGACCCAATCAATATCAGTCAAATCAGTGTATATAAACAAACCGGCCGATTTGTTTATAAATATTCATTTATTCACTTTCACGTTAAAATTATATTTTTAACGATAAAACAATTTATTTCAACACTTGAATTTCTATTCATTTCATTTACACAATAAAAATGATATTTTTATTTTTCTAACATATTTTAGAAAATTTCGGCGGCATAACGGCACGATACTAGAAACGGGACAAGGCCTAGCCTTATCCCCGGTCTAGTGAAGGCCCACGCCATTCACACATCAATCAAATCACTTTCGTTATACAAACCACAAAATTTGGAGTAAGAGTCTAACCTAGCCTTACTCCTTCGCCTTATAACGGCGCACGTCTAATCCTAACCAATTTATCGATTCGATTTTTCACACCATAAACCACATTCAAACCAATATCGCAATCAATCACCAAACAGCCAAACAAACAAGTCCATGGTCTGTGGACGATTGTGTCGGGTGCTACTAAACACCGTCTGCATCCTAGTATATATATATATATAACTAGAAATTTAAATTGAAGAGTGAGAAGTTCTCACCGAAAGCTATCCAATCATCTTGACTCTTCATTTGATAGAAATCTACATCTTCATCGTATCTTCGTCATCTTCGTTGCCCGTAGTCACTATATATATAAAAATCACACCTTTTTATATTTCGATGTCTTTAAAATAAAAATCACATTTTTATTTATTCACTTTCAATTTAAAAATCATATTTTTATAATCACTTCATATATTTAAAAATCGAATTTTACTACGCTATTCAATATATAAAAATCATATTTCCTTACCGCTAATATATAGATAAAAATTCTATTTTTATAACGCTATTCTCTACATAAAGATTTCGCCTTTTCAAAAATATAGATTTCATCTTTATAAAAATCATCACTTTATTCCAACGTATATAAAATAAAAATCAGATTTTTATTTCGCTACATATACAAAGATGATATCTTTATATTCTCTATCCTATAAAGATTATATTTTTAATACTTTAAAAATATAAAAATCATATTTTTAATATTCCTATCATGCAAAAATTATATTTTGACATCACCTATATAGTAAAGACTATATTTTTAATACTTTAAAAATATAAAAATCATATTTTTAATTCCATGTTATATAAAAGATTACATTTTTATAACTTTACAACATAAAAAAACAGTTTTTAAGGTAGATAAAAATCAGTTTTTAAAACAAAATAAAATTCAGATTTTAAATAAAATAAAATTCAGTTTTTAAATAAAATAAAATTCAGTTTTTAAATAAAATAAAATTCAGTTTTTAAGTAAAATAAAATAAAATAACAGTTACTTACAGGGGGCTCGGTTTGGCGTTCGCAGGCTAAGGGGGAGGTGGGCTTCAGGCGGTCGGCGTCGGGTCTAGGCTGTGGCGGTGGTCGGGGGTTCAGGGGATGGCGGCTAGGGTTTCTTCGTTCGAGATGTTGGGGGGGGGGGCGCTCGCTGTCCTCACGTGGAGGAGGGAGCTGGAGGCAAGAGGAGAGGGGGTCAGAGGGGAAGGGCGGTCGATCGGAGGGCGGCGCTCCCACCTACGGCGGCGCGGTGGCGGAAGAAGGGGGGATGAGGACAGACGCGGTTTTTTTTTTCTTTTATTTCTCTGAAATGATTTCAACGGGGGGGGGGGGCCTGGTTAAGGAGAAAAAGGGGGTTTTTATTTTTTTATATTTTATTATTTTAAATTCAAAGAAGTTGACTTTTACATACGACCTCTAAACGAGGCCCACTGCCTGTCGCCCATAGCGTTTCACCCCCATTCCGAACACAATGGGATATGTATCGTAGGTTGATTCGATCATTTGAATCAGTTTCCGTTTAATTTACATTTAAATCACTATATTGAATTTTAAACGTACATTTCAAATCACCGGGGTCACATACTAACTCTAAAAATTCTCGAAAAATATTTTCTAGCTTCGTATTGATGATACGGTCCTAACAAAACTAGTTTCGTCGAATTCTGAGACCGTTAGAAAAATGGCCAATTTCCAGTCGATTAAAATCAACTAAAATGGTCAAAACGCGTTTTCCTTTGCCACGCTCACATATTGATTCGAAAAATTATGAAACTTGAAACCTAGCAATAACTTGACATCACGGACCCAACAAAAGTGGTTTCGTCGAAATCCGAGGTCATTTGCAAAATTTCCATTTTTAAGGGCCTGAATTCCATAGCGACTATTCAGAATTTTCAACTGGACATATCTTTTGATTCCCGATATGAAATCTTGATTTTTCGGATTCGCTGGAAAGATATTCCCAATTAGATCCTATCATTTTTGGTTTCACTAAAATCCGGATTGTTTTGCACCCGGTACATTCAATTGAAGTTTGAAATCGAATTATCGAACTACCGCGCCATTTTCAATTCTATTTATAATTATATATAAATATTTATATTCTAACGACGACGTATATAATATATACGTCGAATTCTATTCAAAATAAATTTCTCGTCGATATTATTTAAAATAATCCATTTTAAATATTCAAAATTCGCTAAAATTGCCAAAATAAAAATTTTAAACTGGCCCAGATTTTCGGGTTATTACAATCTCCCCCACTTAAAACTTTTCGTCCCCGAAAAGGAACAAAGTCGAAAGTGGTTTGATTATTCAGCCCTACGTTCGATTTGGCTTCCATTCTCCAACTTTTCAGTTTCTGAGAATTTCCAAAATTTCAAAAATTTGGCTAACACCCTAAATTTTCGAAAAATTTCGCCATAACCTCCCCTACACCGGGAGCATCGGGGAATTTCAAATAGCTTCCCCGGTCCTTCAGATCTCAAAAAGAAAAAGAAAAAGCCAAGCGGCTAGCCAATAGGCTCACAAAATCATCATCACCCAAACAAAACAGGAAATTATGTAGTAAACATGTACCTATTTGTCGGGCAAACAAATTTTATTCTTCGGCTCTAGCCTCCTTGCTATGACCTGTTCAATGTAAATATATGTATATGCAAGAAATGCGACCAATTTTCAATACAATTCATATTCGGTTCAATTAGGCATAATGGTTAAAAATTATCAAACAATTAAACAAACAACTCAAACATCAATCAATTAGTGAATTAGAGTTTCAAATCCATAAATTTTGATACATATACAGAAAATCTTGTTTTTGATGCCAAATCACAACAATAAATCTATCTATATAAGTTTTGGTTCTCACACCAGTCTAATGGAAATATATAGATATCACACCTTCGAAACACGAATATAAATACTGATGATGTGGCCACATCACCAGAATTATCCCCGGGTGTCTAGAATGTGATTCTATATCTATCCAATATATTAAAACTTCGAATATACGTTCATGACGCGTATATGCAAAACCTTTATATATTGGATTGTCCATATTCAAAATAAATAAATATTCAAATACGCATAAAGCGATTTAAATTTTAAAACAAAATTTGTCTTCATTTGAAAAATATACTCTTCACACTCGTTCTAGGATACTACTGATCCTATCTCTAACGAGTAATTCTAATTGGATATTACTGATCCAATATCTGATGAATTCTTTCGTATGGTTCTAATGTGTCTTGTTCTCGAGCTCTGTAAACCAAAGCTCTGATACCAAAATGAGACGACCCGAACTTCCCCGTGAAGGAAAGCACGGATAGAATTGAGGACAACACACAAAAGGACGCAGACGGAAGAACATTTCATTGTTATTACAACAATTCCATCAGATACAAGAATATACAGAGTATAAATGATTAAATTACATTCGATAAATATCAGAGATTACAATAAATTACATAGCAGCGGAAAATAATACAAAAGCACAACTCGAAGTGATACACGGATACAGAGCTTTCCGAGCATCGTTCCAGCTGTTAATCAGGACCCTGTGAATATAAATCTGCAAAACCAAAACTACTAGCTGCCCGTGCGGAAAATAGGGGCACCCAGAGTTTAGGTTAAAACAATAAACTCCAGGTCAGTCATGGGACTGGTGTGAGAACTAAAACAGTTATAATTCTTTATTTTAAAGTTCGGTAAATCAAGGGACCACGCCGTATAACACGGAACGGGTTTCCTCCCAAGAATACCAGTGCATAAAACAAACAGCGCAATGCTAAATAAAGAAAAATGAAGCTGTTATAAGACCCAGGTCCCATCACACAATGCAACGCAAGCCGGAGGATAGGGTTTTTACCTTATAACAGCCAAAGCATGCTTGATACGTTTAAAACACATTATTTGATACTATTATAGGTGTATAGTGTCAAAACAATTTCAATCATAAATATCAATCATAGGCGGCATTAATGACCCATACCACTATGTCGCCATACTAGGTTCTACAAATAAAACCGCACTATCACGTATTGGAAATTGGATTTCCGTCATGAGCCGAGGCAAGGGGCAAGCTCCTCTCCGCGTTCGAGACACTCTAGCAATGCCTCAGGATCCCTTTCTGATCCTTTGGAACCTCCAAGGCCGGTCCTCTCTTACTTTTGAGGATTAGTTATTCCTGAACACACGTTTCCCGGTCCTTACAGACCTATATCCGAGGCGCCTCGTATCCAACAACCACACAGGTGAAAAGTATATAAATGTCAGGGCTGGTAGGTCACTGACACCACCCTAGCTAGAAAGAAACGTCGTGCACTCCTTGGGTCCGTATCCCGTTTCTGACTCATACCGAGGTGTGAGGCTCGCGAATTCACGTTATACACAAAGCTATGCCACACAGGCCGTGCTTTGATCATCAACCACAAGACTTTGCTTTTCAACAGAAGCCTTGATCCATTGCCACTTACGCGTGCCACATTGGCAATTCACTCCATGCGACTGATGTCCATCGATATACAACCTCTGAGCTCGTACGTCTCAGAGAAGGGCGTTAAGCAAGAGAATAAATTCTCCGCCGCCAAACAGATGTATATTTAATAGAGATCAATCAGCACAGAATAAAATCCAATGTCAGACACACAATCCATTTACAAGTTCGTTCTGGGTCTGAACGAAACCGGAGGCACTTTCCTCGCATATCCATCCATCTCCAAGTACGTCTGGAAGATCACCAACTGATTCCCTCATCCTGGGTGTACAGCCCAATCAAGATCATCAGTAATCACCCAAACGATGTGAAGACTTCCGGTCTTCAACCACCGTCTTCATCTTCGACATCTCGTCGAATCGGTTATTCAGAATGGGTATAAACCCGGCCTTTCTGAATAACCCACGTATATAGTAAACAAATGTTACACAAACACAACAAACGCCTCATTCCAATTCAGAATATTCTTTTATTCACAATATCACATTCTTAGGGAAATGTTCCCATTAATTTTATCCAAGATAAATTCTTCTAAATTTATCCTATAATCTTCCTTTGGATATCATTTCAAACTAGTCGGGATTAACGAACCACACCGAAGTAATTATTTATTTTATTTCCCAATCCCAACCTATATCCCATGGAGAAAAACTGGTGATACTCCACAACTAACACCACTGTGTTATCGGTAAAATTAATTACCATTTCACGTTCAAATCTAATTAAAGATTTAACTATCGCTTTGGAGCAAAACTGGTGGCACTCCATTCTCGATCACCTTTCAGATTTGATAATTTAAATTTTCAATTCACATTTTAATCTAATTAAAGATTCATTAAAACTCCACTTAGTTTTAATCTTTTCAAAAATCAATATCCTGCCTTTAACTGGGTTAAAGAACCAATGTCATCAAAACACGATTCACGACAAACCCAAATCACATTTGATATTAAATACAAGGCTCTGAATAGAAAATATATCGACTTATATTCAATACCAAATTCTGAAACCAACAAATATCGTATTGGAAATAACGATATAAAATATATCTTTCAAATTCCCATAACAATATCTGTATAGTCACGAAATCCAACATCGAAATATCCCGAAGATAATTTCGATTCAGCTCCATTCCAATCCACGTATTGGAAATTATCGATTATTTTCAAAATCACTTTCATATTCAATTTATTTATTTTAAAAATAAATTGATTTCAATTCTAGTTCAAAACTAGTTCATTTCGATAAAAATCTATTTTTATCTTTTCAAATGTGGAATTTTCCAGCCCAAATCTTTCCAATTCACATATTATAATTTTACACAAATTATAGATATTTTTAATAATTTTATCAAGGCCCGTACAGTCGATTTCCAACAACGGCCATCGAACTGCACTTACAGCGACCTTTTTCGAATTTGATTTGGACATAATTCCAAATCCAACCGTTAGATTTCAAATTTCTAATATTCATTGGAAAGCTCTTTTCGATACGAACCCAACGGTTCCGGTTTTAGGAGAATCCGACGGTCGGATCTCCCGCAATGTCCGTTTGAAATAAATGGTCGAAATTCACGAACTACCGCGGCGCGTTCTATTCAGGCCATTATATATATATAATATATATATTATATATATTTCGTCGATTTCCTTTTAAAACGAATTTTATAAATCGTTTTAAATTCGTTTCAAAACAATTTCAACTTCCTTTTCAATTCAAATCAAAATTGAATTCTTCTTTATAAATTCGTTTTAAAATTCATTTCTATTCAATTCAAATTTTAATTCAATTTGAATTCATTTCAATTCACTTTCAATTCAATTCATTTCGAACTCGTTTTCAACTCAATTCATTTCGAAATCGTTTTCAACTCAATTCATTTCGAAATCGTTTTCAACTCAATTCATTTTGAAATCGTTTTCAACTCAATTCATTTCGAAATCGTTTTCAATTCAATTCATTTCGAAATCGTTTTCAATTCAATTCATTTCGAAATCGTTTTAAAATCGATATAAATATCGTTCACGTCGAAATAACGCATCTCTAATCAACACGGCTTTATATTTTTCAAAACTCCTTTATTCTATCCAACAAATGAATATTTATCCCATTCAACACATGAATCTATATTTCTTTCAATACACGACTAATCTCAACACATGACTACTGTCAACACATCACTATTTTTGTTATGTAAAATATTTTATAAAACTAAGGTATCTATCGTTTGATTTTCACTTAGACTTCTACTGGGAAGTAGTTCTAATTTTAAATATGATAAAGATGTAAATTTCATTGTATAAAATATTTCACTCAACACATGAACATTGTCAACACATGACTATTTTTATATTCAACACATGAATTTTCTTTTATTATATTTATTATTTTCCCGATTTGAATGAGGCCCAATCAATCACCATATAACGTTAATTATATGGATTTCCATACAATACATGTATATAATAGCAATAATAAACAATCAACCATCAACCAAAGTGCACTACAGTGTATAAGCATCGAATATAGACATCCAACGCTTATAACAGCCTGTCAATCAATCGATCGACACATTTAATCAATCAGGATGAGTGAACTTCAAATTTCATCCCAACACCCGTGTGGGGTTTCAAACAATCACACACAGATTTTATTTGTGCAGTTGGGCGATGTGTAAAATTTATCGACCCAATCAATATCAGTCAAATCAGTGTATATAAACAAACCGGCCGATTTGTTTATAAATATTCATTTATTCACTTTCACGTTAAAATTATATTTTTAACGATAAAACAATTTATTTCAACACTTGAATTTCTATTCATTTCATTTACACAATAAAAATGATATTTTTATTTTTCTAACATATTTTAGAAAATTTCGGCGGCATAACGGCACGATACTAGAAACGGGATAAGGCCTAGCCTTATCCCCGGTCTAGTGAAGGCCCACGCCATTCACACATCAATCAAATCACTTTCGTTATACAAACCACAAAATTTGGAGTAAGAGTCTAACCTAGCCTTACTCCTTCGCCTTATAACGGCGCACGTCTAATCCTAACCAATTTATCGATTCGATTTTTCACACCATAAACCACATTCAAACCAATATCGCAATCAATCACCAAACAGCCAAACAAACAAGTCCATGGTCTGTGGACGATTGTGTCGGGTGCTACTAAACACCGTCTGCATCCTAGTATATATATATATAACTAGAAATTTAAATTGAAGAGTGAGAAGTTCTCACCGAAAGCTATCCAATCATCTTGACTCTTCATTTGATAGAAATCTACATCTTCATCGTATCTTCGTCATCTTCGTTGCCCGTAGTCACTATATATATAAAAATCACACCTTTTTATATTTCGATGTCTTTAAAATAAAAATCACATTTTTATTTATTCACTTTCAATTTAAAAATCATATTTTTATAATCACTTCATATATTTAAAAATCGAATTTTACTACGCTATTCAATATATAAAAATCATATTTCCTTACCGCTAATATATAGATAAAAATTCTATTTTTATAACGCTATTCTTTACATAAAGATTTCGCCTTTTCAAAAATATAGATTTCATCTTTATAAAAATCATCACTTTATTCCAACGTATATAAAATAAAAATCAGATTTTTATTTCGCTACATATACAAAGATGATATCGTTATATTCTCTATCCTATAAAGATTATATTTTTAATACTTTAAAAATATAAAAATCATATTTTTAATATTCCTATCATGCAAAAATTATATTTTGACATCACCTATATAGTAAAGACTATATTTTTAATACTTTAAAAATATAAAAATCATATTTTTAATTCCATGTTATATAAAAGATTACATTTTTATAACTTTACAACATAAAAAACAGTTTTTAAGGTAGATAAAAATCAGTTTTTAAAACAAAATAAAATTCAGATTTTAAATAAAATAAAATTCAGTTTTTAAATAAAATAAAATTCAGTTTTTAAATAAAATAAAATTCAGTTTTTAAGTAAAATAAAATAAAATAACAGTTACTTACAGGGGGGCTCGGTTTGGCGTTCGCAGGCTAAGGGGGAGGTGGGCTTCAGGCGGTCGGCGTCGGGTCTAGGCTGTGGCGGTGGTCGGGGGTTCAGGGGATGGCGGCTAGGGTTTCTTCGTTCGAGATGTGGGGGGGGCGCTCGCTGTCCTCGCGTGGAGGAGGGAGCTGGAGGCAAGAGGAGAGGGGGTCAGAGGGGAAGGGCGGTCGATCGGAGGGCGGCGCTCCCACCTACGGCGGCGCGGTGGCGGAAGAAGGGGGGACGAGGACAGACGCGGTTTTTTTTTTCTTTTATTTCTCTGAAATGATTTCAACGGGGGGGGGCCTGGTTAAGGAGAAAAAGGGGGGTTTTATTTTTTTTATATTTTATTATTTAATTATTTTAAATTCAAAGAAGTTGACTTTTACATACGACCTCTAAACGAGGCCCACTGCCTGTCGCCCATAGCGTTTCACCCCCATTCCGAACACAATGGGATATGTATCGTAGGTTGATTCGATCATTTGAATCAGTTTCCGTTTAATTTACATTTAAATCACTATATTGAATTTTAAACGTACATTTCAAATCACCGGGGTCACATACTAACTCTAAAAATTCTCGAAAAATATTTTCTAGCTTCGTATTGACGATACGGTCCTAACAAAACTAGTTTCGTCGAATTCTGAGACCGTTAGAAAAATGGCCAATTTCCAGTCGATTAAAATCAACTGAAATGGTCAAAACGCGTTTTCCTTTGCCACGCTCACATATTGATTCGAAAAATTATGAAACTTGAAACCTAGCAATAACTTGACATCACGGACCCAACAAAAGTGGTTTCGTCGAAATCCGAGGTCATTTGCAAAATGTCCATTTTTAAGGGCCTGAATTCCATAGCGACTATTCAAAATTTTCAACTGGACATATCTTTTGATTCCCGATTTGAAATCTTGATTTTTCGGATTCGCTGGAAAGATATTCCCAATTAGATCCTATCATTTTTGGTTTCACTAAAATCCGGATTGTTTTGCACCCGGTACATTCAATTGAAGTTTGAAATCGAATTATCGAACTACCCGCCATTTTCAATTCTATTTATAATTATATATAAATATTTATATTCTAACGACGACGTATATAATATATACGTCGAATTCTATTCAAAATAAATTTCTCGTCGATATTATTTAAAATAATCCATTTTAAATATTCAAAATTCGCTAAAATTGCCAAAATAAAAATTTTAAACTGGCCCAGATTTTCGGGTTATTACAACGTGGTCCCTTGAATTACTCTCTTTTAAAGTAAAGTTTTAAATAACTGTTTTAGTTCTCACACCAGTCACATGACTGACCTGGAGTTTATTGTTTTAACCTAAACTCTGGGTGCCCCTATTTTCTGCACGGGCAGCTAGTAGTTTTGGTTTTGCAGATTTATATTCACAGGATCCTGGTTTACAGCTGGAATGATATCCGGAAAGCTCTGTATCCGTATATCACCTTTAGTTGTGCTTTATATTATTTTTTCCGCTGCTATGTAATTTATTGTAATCTCTGATATTTATCGAATGTAATTTATTCATTTATACTCTGTATATTCTTGTATCTGATGGAATTGTTGTAGTAAGCAATGAAATGTTCTTCCGTCTGCATTCATTTGTGTGTTGTTCTCAAAGTATCCGCTCTTTCCTTCACGGGGAAGTTACGGGCTATCACACACGTTAT
Source organism: Allium sativum (assembly GCA_030737875.1). NCBI lineage: Eukaryota > Viridiplantae > Streptophyta > Magnoliopsida > Asparagales > Amaryllidaceae > Allium > Allium sativum. The sequence goes on along the minus strand of CM060915.1, from coordinate 309,641,878 downwards.
ACAAAAAGCTACGCCACACAGGCGGTGCTTTGATCATCAACCACAAGACTTTGATTTTCAACAAAAGCCTTGATGTGACGACCCATAACTTCCCCGTAAAGGAAAGTGTCGGATAGTTCGAGAACAAGCCACAACAGAACGCATACAAAAGAACATTTCATTGTATATTACAATAATGCATCAGATTACAAGGATATACAGAGTATAAATGAATAATACACAGAAATATCAGAGATTTAAATTACATTTAAATACATAGCAGCGGAAAATAATACCATACACAACTAGAAGAGATATACGGATACAAAGCTTTCCGGATATCGTTCCAGCTGTAAACCAGGATCATGTGAATATAAATCTGCAAAACCAAAACTACTAGCTGCCCGTGCGAAAAATAGGGGCACCCAGAGTTTAGGTTAAAACAATAAACTCCAGGTCAGTCATGGGACTGGTGTGAGAACTAAAACAGTTATTAATCTTTATTTTAAATCATTAGGTAAATCAAGGGACCACGCCGTATAACACGGAACGGGTTTCCTCCCAAGAATACCAGTGCATAAAACAAACAGCGCAATGCTAAATAAAGAAAAATGAAGCTGTTATAAGACCCAGGTCCCATCACACAATGCAACGCAGCCGAGGATAGGGTTTTCCCTTATAACAGCCAAAGAATGCTTGATACGTTTAAAACAAATCGTTTGATACTATTATAGGTGCATAGTGTATAAAACAACTTCAAATCATAAGTATCAATCATAGGCGGCTTGGGTACCATATATCATGTCGCCATATATAGGTTTACAAATAAAACCGCAAAGTCACGTATTTGGAAATTGGATTTCCATCTATGAACCGAGGCAAAAGATAGTCCTTAACCGATTCGAGACTCTCTAGCCCGAGCCTCAGGACCCAGACTCAGGTGGGCCCTTGGATCCTCAGGGCCAGTCCACCGATGTGGATTAAACTTAAACCCTGAACATGCGTTTCCCCGCCCTATGGGGCGTAAATGAGCCAACTAAATGACTCCATCGGTTCGAGAACGACCGATCAATCCGAGGCGCCTCGCAACAGCAACAACCACATAAGTCAAACTCGTTAGGGCGTGTAAAACCACTGACGCCACTTCTAGCTAGAAAGAACCGCATGCCCTCCCTGACGTCCTCTCCCGTTTTTGGTTCATACCGGGTGTGAAACTCGCGAAGCAAACGTTACACAAAGCTACACCCCAAAGGCCTTGCTTTGATCATCACCACAAGACTTTGTTTTTCAACAGAAGCCTCGATCAATTGCCACTTAGGCATGCCACACAGGCAATTCACTCCATGTGTTTGATATCCATCAATATATAACCCCTGAGCTCGTACGTCTCAGAGAAGGGCGTTAAGCAAGAGAATAAATTCTCTGCCGCCAAACAGATATATATTTAATAGAGATCAATCACACGGACTAAAATCCAATGTCAGACACATAGTCCATTTACAAGTCCGTTCTGGGGATGAACGAAACCGGAGGCACCTAGTACCCCGCATATCCATCGATCTCCAAGTACGTCTGGACGATCGCCAACTGTTTCCATCTTCTTGGGTGTACAGCCCAATCAAGATCATCAGTAATCACCCAAACGACGTGAAGACTTCCGGTCTTCGACCATCATCTTCATCTTCGACTTATCGTCGTATTAGTTATTCAGAATGGGATAAACCCGGTCTTTCCGAATAACTCGCGTATATTTTAAATAAGTGTTACACAAACACGACATACGCCTCATTCCAATTCATCAATCACTAACCGGAAATTAATCAAGAGAATAATTTCCCAAATATTAACCCCGAAGGCCGAAACCAACATCAGATCAATATTCAGAAAACCATTCTGCTTGGCTAACCGACAGTTAGTTTCTAAATTTCACATTCATAGGGAAAGGTTCCCATTAATTTTATCCAAGATAAATTCTTTAAAATTTATTCTTTAATCTATTTTTGAATATCAATTCAAACTAGTCGGGATTAGCGAACCTTACCGAAGTAATCATTTATTTTAATTTCCCAATCCCAACCTATTCATCCCATGAAGTAAAACTGGTAGTACTTCATATCTAACACCACGGTGTTATCGGTAAATTCAATTACCATTTTACGTTCAAATCTAATTAAAGATTTAACTATCGCTTGGAGCAAGAACTGGTGATACTCCATTCTCGATCATTTCAATCTAATTAAAGATTCATTAAAACTCCACTTAGTTTTAATCGTTAACTGGGTTAAAGAATCAGTGTCATTTAAAACACGGTTCACGATAAACCCAAAACCACATTCCATTAATTATCGGGTTAAAGAACGAGTGTTATTTAAAAACACTGTCCACGATAAACCCAAAAATCAATATCAATTCAATTCCAATTAAATATCATTTAATTGGTACACTTCATTAAATCTAAATAAAAGATTTAATCTTTTCTCAACTGGGTTCAAGAACAGTGTTAGTGAAGACACCATTCACGACAAACCCAAATCACATTTGATATTAAATACAAGGCTCTGAATAGAAAATATATCGGCTTATATTCAATATCAAATTCTACGACCAACAAATATCATATTGGAAATAACGATATATATATATCTATATCTTTCAAATTCCCATAACAATATCTGTATCATCACGAAATCCAATATCGAAATATTCCGAAGACAATTTCGATTCAAATCCATTCCAATATAATTATTGGAAATTCTGGTTATTTTAAAAACCCTTTTTCAAATTCAATTTATTTATTTAAAAATAAATAGAATTATAGTTCTAGTTCAAAACTAGTTCATTTCGATAAAAAACTATTTTTATCTTTTCAAATATGGAGTTTTTCATCCCAATTCTTTCTAAATCATTTCTTATGATTTTACACAAATTATTACTATTTTTAATAATTTTATCAAGGCCCGTACAGTCGATTTCCATCAACGACCATCGAACTGCACTTACAGCGACCTTTTTCAAATTTGATTTGGACATAATTCCAAATCCACCCGTTAGATTTCTAATTTCTAATATTCGTTAGAAAGCTCTTTTCGATACGAACCCAACGGTTCCGATTTTAGGAGAATCCGACGGTCGGATCTCCCGTAATGTCCGTTTGAAATAAATGGTCGAAATTCGCGAACTGCCGCGGTGCGGCGCGTTCTATTCAGGCCATTATATTATATATATATATAATATATATAATATATATTTCGTCGATTTCTATTTAAAACAAATTATATGAATAGTTTTAAAATCGTTTCAAAAGCAATTTCAACTTTCTTTCAATTCAAATCAAAATTGAATTCTTCTTTATAAATTCGTTTTAAAATTCATTTCTATTCAATTCAAATTTCAATTCAATTTGAATTCATGTCAATTCGCTTTCAATTCGAATTCGTTTTCAATTCAATTCATTTCGAAATCGTTTTCAATTCAATTCATTTCGAAATCGTTTTTAATTCAATTCATTTCGAAATCGTTTTTAATTCAATTTGAATTCGTTTTCAATTCAATTCATTTCGAAATCGTTTTCAATTCAATTCATTTCGAAATAGTTTTCAATTCAATTCATTTCGAAATCGTTTTCAATTCAATTCATTTCGAAATAGTTTTCAATTCAATTCATTTCGAAATCGTTTTCAATTCAATTCATTTCGAAATCGTTTTTAATTCAATTCATTTCGAAATCGTTTTCAATTCAATTCATTTCGAAATCGTTTTCAATTCAATTCATTTCGAAATCGTTTTCAATTCAATTCATTTCGAAATCGTTTTTAATTCAATTCATTTCGAAATCGTTTTTAATTCAATTCATTTCGAAATCGTTTTTAATTCAATTCATTTCGAAATCGTTTTTAATTCAATTCATTTCAAAATGAGTAAAATCGATATAAATATCGTTTACGTCAAAATGGCGTCAATCTAATCAACACGGCTTCATAAATTTCTATTTTCAAATATTCTATTTCAAATATTTCTTTTTCAAAATAGTTGTTATTATCCAAAATATTTCGTTCAACACATGACCAATCTCAATGGATGAGTACTGTCAACACATGAACATTTATTTTATATTGATAAAGATGTAAATTTTATTACTAAAATATTTCGTTCAACACATGACCAATCTCAATGGATGAGTACTGTCAACACATGAACATTTATTTTATATTGATAAAGATGTAAATTTTATTACTAAAATATTTCGTTCAACACATGACCAATCTCAATGGATGAGTACTGTCAACACATGAACTTTTATTTTATAATATTCTTTATTTTTCAAATTGGAATGAGGCCCAATCAATTACCATATAAAGTTAATTATATGGATTTTCATACATTACACACATATAATAGTATTGAAAAATAATTAACCATCAACCAACGTGCACTACACTGTATAAGCATCAAATATAGATATCTAACGCTTATAACAGCCTGTCAATCAATCGATCGACATATTTAAATCAATCAGGATGTGTGAACTTCAAATTTCATCCCAACACCCGTGTGGGGTTTCAAACAATCAAACACAGATTTTAGTTGTGCAGTTGGGCGATGTGTAAAATTTACCGTCCCAATCAATGTCAGTCAAATCGGTGTACATAAACAAACCGTCCGGTTTGTAAATGAATATTTATTTATTCACATTCACTATATTCATATTCACGTTAAAAAATTATATTTTTAACGATAAAACATTTTATTTTAACATATGAATTTCTATTCAGTTCATTCTTTAAATAAAATGGTATTTTTATTTTCTAACTTATTTTAGAAAATTTCGGCGGCATAACGGCATGATACTAGAAACGGGACGAGGCCTAGCCTTATCCCCGGTCTAGTGAAGGCCCACGCCATTCACACATCAATCAAATCCATTCATTCTCACCAAACAATTCAATTTCAATCAAATAATCTAATTAATTTTTGCAACCAAACAAACAAGTCCATGGTCTGTGGACGATTGTGTCGGGTGCTACTAAGCACCGTCTGCATCCTAGTATATATATATAACTAGAAAAAGAAATTGAAAGGTGAGAAATTCTCACCAAAGAATTCAATTTCAATCAAATAATCTAATTAATTTTTGCAACCAAACAAACAAGTCCATGGTCTGTGGACGATTGTGTCGGGTGCTACTAAGCACCGTCTGCATCCGTGTATATATATATATAACTAGAAAAAGAAATTGAAAGGTGAGAAATTCTCACCGAAAGCTATCCAAACATCTTGACTCTTCTTCGTTCTCGCCTTTTTGTTACCTTCGTTGTCCGCTTTCACTACCTATGTAAAAATCGAATTTTTACTTCGCTATTCCATATATAAAAATCATATTTTTATTTCGAAGTTCAATATATAAAAATCATATTTTTATTTCGAAGTTCAATATATAAAAATCATATTTTTATTTCGAAGTTCAATATATAAAAATCATATTTTTATTTCGAAGTTCAATATATAAAAATCATATTTTTATTTCGAAGTTCAATATATAAAAATCATATTTTTATTTCGAAGTTCAATATATAAAAATCATATTTTTATTTCGAAGTTCAATATATAAAAATTGAACTTTTACTTTGCTACATATATAACGATGATATTTTTAATGTTCCTAACATGTAAAAATTATATTTTTAATTCTTTAAAAATATAAAAATCACATTTTTACATCTTCTATATAGTAAAGATTATATTTTTAATACTTCCTACTACGCAAAGATCATATTTTTATCTTTCCACAATATAAAAGATTATATTTTTACTACTTTAAAAATATAAAAATCATATTTTTATAATCGCTAACTAAATAAAAATCGAGTCTTTTCTATTTTAAAAAAAATCTAAACTTTCTCTATTTTTAAAAATCTATACTTTCTTAGTTTTAAAATAAAAATAAAAATCAGTTTTTAAACATAAACATTTTCAGTTTTTAACTTTAACAAACTCCGTTTTTAATTTAAAAAAAAAACAATTTAAATAAACAAAGAAAACAATTTAAAAACTCACCGAAAATCAGGCATTGGTGGCTGCTCGCGGGTGCTGGTCGAGGAGGAAAGGTGGGTGAGGCGGAGGGGGTTGGCTCGACTGGGTCAGGTGGGGCAGAGGGGATTGGCTTCACGACTGGGGGGGGGGGGGTCTCGCGATATGGGGGCTTCGCACGTCGGTCTGAAGGGGGAAACGAGGGGAAGGAGGCGGCGCTGGGAGGCCGACCTCCGGTGGCGCCCTCGACGAAGGGGCGGTGGTGGAAGGGGGGGGGAAGATCGACGATGCATCTCCGTCGTCTTCGAGGTTTTTTTTCTTCTTTTTGATTTCCGTTTGAACGTGGGGGGGGGGGGGCAGAGTTAAAAGGGGGAAAAGAGATATATTTTTTTTATTATTTAATTAATTTAATTTCTCTCTCCCAAGTTGACTTTTCATACGACCTCGAAACGAGGCCCACCGCCTGTCGTCCTTAGCATTTTACCCCCATTCCGAACATAATGGGATATGTATCGTAGGATGATTCGACTGTTTGAATCAGTTTTCGTTAAATTTACATTTAAATCATTATATTGAATTTTAAACGTACATTTCAAATTAATGGGGTCACATACTAACTTTAAAAATTCCAGAAAAATATTTTCTAGCTTCGTATTGATGATACGGTCCTAACAAAACTAGTTTCGCCGAATTCTGAGACTGTTTGAAAAATGGCCATTTTCCAGTCGATTAAATTCAACCGAAACTGGTCAAACGCGTTTTCCTTTGCCACGCTCACATATTGATTCGAAAAATTATGAAATTTGTAATCTAGCAATAATTTTACCTTGCGGATCCAACAAAAGTGGTTTCGTCGAAATCCGAGGTCATTTGCAAAATGTCTATTTTTTTAAGGGCCTAAATTCCATAGCGACTATTCAGAATTTTCAACTGGACATATCTTTTGATTCCCGCTATGAAATTTTGATTTTTCGGATTCGTTGGAAAGATATTACCAATTAGATCCCATCATTTTTGGTTTCACTAAAATCCGGATTGTTTTGCACCCGGTACATTCAATTGAAGTTTGAAATCGAATTATCGAACTACCGCGCCATTTTCAATTCTATTTATAAACATAAATAAATATTTACATTCTATCGTCGATTCGAATAAATATATACGTTTGAATTATATTCAAAATAAATTTCTCGTCGATATTATTTAAAATAATCTATTTTAAATATTCAAAATTCGCTAAAATTGCCAAAATAAAAATTTTAAACTGGCCCAGATTTTCCGGGTTGTTACACTTGATCACTGCATCTTAGCATGCCACACAGGCAATTCACACCATGCAACTGATGGCTATCAATCACACATAATGAAATCCAACGTCAGACACACAGTCCATTTACAAGTCCGTTCTGGGTCGGAACGAAACCGGAGGCACTATATACCTCGCATACCCATCGATCTCCACGTACGTCTAGACGATCACCACTCATTATCCATATTTCGGGATGCCTCCCAATCAGGACATCAGTTACCATCCAAGTGAGGTGAAGATCTCCGGTCTTCAACCACCGTCTTCATCATTGATTTCTTATCGTCGATTCAGTTATTCAAACGACGCTTCAGGCCATAACGCGGTCGTGGCGCTATTTTCTTCAGATTTGATTTACACATATCAGAAAATCTAACCACTGGATCTTCACAAATTTTATATCACTAGAAAGATCTTTTCAAAACGAATCCAACGGATTCATTTTTGGGAAAATTCGATGGTCGGATCTCCCGGTACACTCGTTTGAAGTTTCGATTTCAAAATACGAACTGCGGCGTCGTTATTCGATTTAATTTAATTATATATATATAATCAATTTTGGCGCTGTTTTTCTTCAGATTTGAATTAAACATTCCAGACAATCCAACCATTGGATTTTTACAAAGTTGGTGTCGTTGGAAAGATATTTCCAAAGCGAACCCAACGGTTTCGATTTCGGGAAAATCCGATGGTCGGATCTCCCGCACTAATCGTTTGAAATCACGGTTTCAAAACACGAACTGCGACTTCGTTATTCGATTTATTTTAATTATATATATATACACACAAATATAATCCATTCTTCGATTTCAAACCATATTCTTTTCATACATTTGATAAAAATTATATTTTTATCCAACCGACATTTATTTTCTACACTTCACTATTTTTAACAATTCATGTATATAATAAAAATGTGATTTTTATTGCAAAACAATTTATTTCAAAATACGACTATTTTATATTGTTCATATAGTGATAAAAATATGATTTTTATTATAAAACAATTTATTTCAAACACGAATACCATTCAACACATGAATTTCTATTCAACGAATGAATTTCTATTCAACACATGAATGTTTTCTACAGTTCGTATATATAAAATAAAAATGTGATTTTTATTGTTAAAACAGTTTATTTAAAACACGAATACCATTCAACACATGAATTTCTATTCAACGAATGAATCTCTATTCAATACATGAATGTTTTCTATAGTTCGTACATATAAAATAAAGATGTGATTTTTATTGTTAAAACAATTTATTTAAAACACGAATACCATTCAACACATGAATTTCTATTCAACACATGAATGTTTTCTATTCAACACACGAATAGAGTTTCAACACATGAAAATAATTCTAACACATGAATATTATTGAAAATTTCGGCAGCATAATGGCAGGGTAGTTAAAACCGGGGCCGTCCCTAGTACAGCTCCTCGCTCTACCTTAAAGCCTCACTTCTTTTGACAATGGGGATTTCATGCATCTAGTTCGCACGCAGGCGGCATGTATATTTTTTCTTTCTTTTCCACAAACTAATCCTATGTGGTTTCAACCAAATAATTCTCAACCACAAACGGGTATTTTTCAACCACAATCAATCAGTTTCAACCAGAAACAATTCTAATCAACCATTCGCTATCAACCAATTTTCACACCAATCACAACCAATAAATATCGTCCATGATTTGTGGACGAGGGGCGTATATATATATATAAGTATATTTCACTTCTATTCAACACATATATAATTTTTACAACGCATATATAACTTATACATCGAACGTACAACTTATACAAGGGCTTATACATGAGGTGTACAACGCTTATATAACTCATACATCGACTATGTAATTTATACATCATCGTTTTCCATATCGTTTATAATTCAGAAATCTCACATTGGGTTCCACTCCACCAAAAATAGCAGAAGGCTCAGAAAAATATCCGGTCTCTTCTAGAATGCAGAAGACGTCCGCACGAGTCCACTATCTCTTGTTTCACTGAATTTCGTCAACAAATGAACAAGATATGATTTTTACAGTGAAATCAAAAACCATAGCGCTTTAAAGTGCTATTAAATAGTTTAATTTAAAATCAGCCGTAACTCTCTATTTTTCTTCAAAACTAGGTTTGAAGATTTCTCGTTATCCATAGCACGAGGTGACGATCGGGGTGCACTACGATGAAGGGTTAGGCGCGACGCTCAGGCGCGCGGTGGAGTTGGCCAGTTCGGTGGTCGGAGCTGACGTCGGCGGCTGTCGAAAGTGGCTACCTTCCTGAGCTCGATTCGAGCTCAATACTCCACGAAAACCTTCAAACTTTATATGGATGTGAAGCTCATGAGACGATCTACAAAAACCTCATCTGGGGCATGCGTTTCTATTGAGCGTGGAAGGAGAAATCGGAGGAGGAATCAATTGAATGTTTTCCATCGTGCGTCGAGATGATATCGGGGAGAGAGAACGTTGACCTGGCCCAATGAATTTTTTTTATATTTATAAATTTTCAAAAATCCAAAAATACCCCTCTTCACGTACTAACACCAATCCAAACCCAACGACTATCGTCCCTAGCTAAATACCCCCATTCCGAACACAATGGGATATGTTTCGTAGGCCCATTCGACTGTGTCAGTCATTTTTTCTTCAAATTAAAATATTAAATATTAAATATTTGATTTGAACGTACATTTCAATTTGCCGAGGCCACATATTGATTCTAAAAATTCCCGAAAAATAAATCTAGCTATGTTTTGACGATGCGGTCCCAACAAAATTAGTTTCGTCAAATTCTGAGACCGTTTGAAAAATGGCCTTTTTCTGGTCGATCCAATTTAATAGAAATCGACCAAACACATTTTCCTTTGCCACGCTTACATACTAGCTTCAAAAATTATGAAATTTGAAACCTAGCAATAGTTTGACATCTCGGATCCAACAAAAGTAGTTTCATCGAATTCTGAGGTCGTTTGCAAAATGGCCATTTTCACGGGCTATATAAACTCTATAGCGACCTTTCTGAAAATTCGTTTGGCCATAACATTTGCTTCCCGCTATGAAACTTCGATTTTTCAGATTCGTTAGAGAGATATTCACTAACAGTTTTAAATATTTTTGGTTTCACTAAAATCCATTTTGTTTTGCACCTGGTACAGTCAGTCAAAGTTTGAATTCAAATTTTGAAACTACCGCGCCATTTCAGGCCTTGTTTATAATTAAAAATAATTATATTCATTTTCAAACGTCGATTCAAACTTACTTTTCGTCGTTATTATTAAAATATTTATTTTAAATATTTAAAATCCACTAAAATAGCCAATTTAAAATTTTTAAATTGGTTCAGATTTTCCTGGTTTTTACAATCTCCCGCACTTAAAACTTTTCGTCCCCGAAAAGGAACAAAGTCGAAAGTGGTTTGATCAATCAACACTACTTTCAATCTGGCTTCCATTTTTCAACTTTTCAGTTTCTGAGAATTTTCTAATTCTTCAAAAATTTGGCTAACACCCCAAATTTTCGAAAAATTTCGCCATAACCTCCTTTGTACGGGGAGGGGTTTGGAAATTTATTGGGCCATATTAGGTACCCAATAAATCCTAGTAAGCATGCATATATTTATAGTGATATATTCCGGTGTCCACAGGGAGTGTGTATAGATCATAACTCCAGAGAATAAATTCTCATCACCCTATAAATGGTTTTTGTGCCTTAATGACCAGAGAGACGTGTTTATTGTCATCTCCAGACCCGTGTGGGGTATTTATTAATCTTGCAATTTACCGTTACATTTTATATCGTCCATATCATTCATCGGTTCAACCTGTAATATATAGTCATCGCCATACAAGCCTCTCGCTCGTATGGCAAATCTTCAACCTCGTCACACAAGCTCCAAATGCTTATGTGGTATATGATGAAGTATGGCTTTCTTCAAGGAGTATGCCATGTAGTATAGTTCAAAATTAATTGTTACTATCCTATGGCGACGTTAATTATTACACACAGAACAACCAACACTCCGCATCCAATGGCATTCACAGGAGTTGATATAATAATAAAATCGTGCAACCAACTCATTAAGGTTTACCTATTTGTGGGGCACGCAAATAAATTCTTTACTCAACAGCTAATCCATTTACCTATTCAAACATATATAATGCACATGTATATATTTCTACATATTTTAAATCAGTTCAATGTGTGATTTAATCGAATAAACTCTACCCTTCATTCCCTTATTGATTAAATTAACTATCGTTCTAATAATTTAATTAATCAAATCCACTATCACACAACATAAACAACAAGCAATTTGTTTTTAACTTTTCAAAATCATACAAATTAATTCATATACTCTTATGAAAACATTCAGACTATATAATTAAAAAGTTTACATCAATGCAAAGAAAACAACAGCAAAGTAAAGAACAGAATGGAAATGCAAAATATGATAGATGTACCTTGCACCAGAGTCAATCAGAGATATCCACCCTGCACTTAGGATAAGCTTTCTTAATGCTTTCCTCTGTTTCCCAAGTACAATCTCGCGGATCTCCACTCCATTGAACTTTGACTAAGTGAACCTTCTTGTTCCTCAGCTCTTTGGTTTCTTTGCCGATAATCTTTAGCGGCTCTCTTCTCATAGCCAATTCTGAAGTAATTTCAATATCCTGTTGCGCGGCTTCTTCCACGATCAAGTCTAGATCATGAACGTGCTTTCGAAGTTGAGATATGTGAAATACATCATGCACTCCAGGCAACCAATCAGGCAATTGAATTCTATAGGCCAGAGTTCCAATCCGTTCAAGAATAGGGAATGGACCAATAAATCTGGGCGCCAACTTCCTAGTTTTGCCAAATCGAATCACTCCTCTCATCGGAGAAACCTTTAGATACACATAATCACCAACAGAAAAAGCCAAATCCCTTCTTCTCGAATCAGCATAGCTCTTCTGTCGGCTTTGAGCAGCGAGTAATCGTTTCTTAACATAATTGTAACGACCCGGGGAAAAAGCGACCTTGGTTATCCGATATATAACACCTATCGAACAATCAAAAGTCGAAATTACCGGATAGTCCAAGAAAGAAATTAGAGGTGAGGATAGATAAGAAAGAACTAATAAAATAGAAGAAGAAGAAGACAACATCAGAGTAACACGAATCTCACAGCGGAACGAATAAAATATAATATACAACATAACTTGAAATCGAAAGCAGTGTATATATATCAGAGTACAACACTTACATCACAGCGGAAATAAACAATAGCTATATAAGTCCTGAAGCCTCCTGCTCCAAGCTCTCCAAGTCTATCTGTAAAATCCTGACTACTTGACTGCCCGTACAAATTTGGGCACCCAAGAGTTTAGGGAAAACAAAACAAAATAAACTCTGGGTCAGTCATGGGACTGGTCTGAGTAAACTCAAATCATTTGGTTTAACTTTCCAAAATCCTTTTCAAAAGAAAAGATAATCGTAAGACCAATCCACACATAAATACGGATGGCTTTTACCTTACGATAACCCAAAACACTTTGGAAATCATATATTATCTGATATTATAATAATGTCTAATCACAAGTAATTAAAATCTAGTAGAACGCTTGCATCTCACGCTCTACATATATAGTATACAAATCAAACTCGCGGGCACTTATTGGAGATTTGGATTCCGACTTGACAAGGTATGGGACCACCTTCCGAACGTGTATCTCTAGAGGCAAATACACTGGGTTCAACAAGAACATCTTGCAACCCGGCCCACACATGACCGACCACTCATTTCGCTTGAGTGTATCGAATGTATATCACCAACGGTTGGGATCAGCAACCGTCTCCCGATAAGGGACAGCATCGATAGATTTAAGAACAAAAGGAATTTCTCTAGATAGGTGATCATACATCCTAATGGGTGCGACCCACATAGCCATGCTGCCTGCCCGATTTTTGTCATTTCCCGGTTGATGAGGCTTGAGGTCATAACGCATCTTTTGACAGATCCCACCTCCATTACTTTGAATGCCACATCGTCATACCCGCCAAATCACAAATTGATTTCACCAAAAATACCACGGGTATACAGCTAAGAGAAACGAATTCCTCCGCCACCAAACGTAAGTACGTTTGAAGAGATCAACTTACGCGATCCTTTGAATATACTCTGTCAGACATTCGTCCATTCACGTTTGTCCTGGGACTGGACAAACCGAAGGCACTATTCTGTAAATAGGATAGCCCTTGCATAACTCCGTCTTCAATATATTCAGCATACTTGATTCGCAACGCTTATGCCAATACGGAGTGGTTCTCTGGATAATAATCCGACCGGTCTCTCCATATTAACAACGTTAAAATGGTCAAAACTTTGATAGTCGGTGATTTAACTATCAAATAAAAGCATGTCGGTGTGCAAACAACGATATTATTTCTAGATGGAAATTCTATCGATCAATCATCATTCATCATCAAATTATCATAAATTTACCCTTTCCCTTATTCTTGTTTTCCTATATTTCTTATTTACTATATTTAGAAAATATACGTTATTAACAATGGAAAACAATTCCATTTCTCATTTTCTATATTCAGAAAATATTTCTGATTTTTCATTTGGAAGACATTTCCAAATCTCCTTCATTGGGTTTAAACTGATGTTTGAATAAACATCGCTATGCCAACACCAACCATTTCGCTCATTAACTAAATTCACTTAACCACTTTCACTCTCGAACCTTATCCACTTCTTAGTTAAAAACGAAGTCAATCAAGTTGGGGTATAATTACCTCTCAGACCTTAACTGAACAACATTTCTAACTTTGAAATAGACAAAGTTCAAACTTTACTCTTTAAGAAACTTCCTTGTGAACTCTCGGATTCTATTTATGAATCCACTTCCTTTACTGAATCATTTGATTATAACTATAAATGTTATAATTCCATGCTTTCAAAATATGTTAACTTAAATATATTTCCATATCTTAATTTGGATAAATAAACAACCAACTACTTTATTAACAGATAATTAAAACTTGATTTGAAATGGAAAGTAAACATTACTTCCCTTGATTCGATATAATCGAATTTCCTTGTATGATTCACTCTCGAATAATCACTATCCGATAATTCTCTTTCAAATAAACTATATTCGATTCCCCTGTTCGAATAACTAATATTCGTAATCCTTTTCTTCGAATAACTAATATTCGAAAAATCTCACTTTGAATAAACCATATTCGATAATTCTCTCCTTTGAATAACTATATTCGATTTAACACACTTCAAACGAACTATATTCGATTACTCTTCTCGAATAAACTATATTCGAAAACTCTACTTCGAATAGGTGATATTCGATTAATTCCCTTTTTGACTAACCCTACTTAATTTACTAATACTCGACTAACTCGACTTAATTAACTTCTATTGATTAATTACTATTTGATTTAACACCATTTGCTTGACTCTAGATCGCAGCGATCACAATGGTTACGCCTGATTCCCCCAGGAAACATCCGGCCGCCGTAGGCTATCTACGGCCCTGCGAATTACGCTAGCAGTCGTGCTAAATGGAAATTCATCCTTAAATAACTTTGTCTATTTTTAACTCTATCTCGAATAATTAGATTCGATCCATTCTAATTGAATAACTAATATTCAATTAACCCTTATTCGATTACTATATTTGAATAACTCTAGTTCGATTTGACTCAAAACGATTAACTCTAACTGATTAACTCTAACTGGTTAATTCTAACTGAATAACTCTAACTGGATAACTCTAACTGAATAACTCTAACTGGTTAACTCTAACTAACTCTAACTGTTTAACTTTACGGTTTAACTCTGACAGTTTAACTTCAACGGTTTAACTCTAACAGTTTAACTCCAACTGTTTAACTCTAACAGTTTAACTCCAACTGTTTAACTCTAACAGTTTAACTCCAACGGTTTAACTCTAACAGTTTAACTCCAACGGTTTAACTCTAGTTGATTAACTCTTTTGAATTAATCCCTTTGACTTTTCTCTTTTGAATAATTCCTTTGGAATAATTCGTTTGAATTACTTCCCTTGAATAGATTCTTTTTCTATTCGTTTACTCAACAAATAACTATTCTCTTTTCGCTTCTATTTATTTAACAAATAAATATTCCCTTTAACTTTTCTATTTATTCAAAAAATAAATATTTCTTTTAACTTTTCTATTTATTTAACAAATAAGTACTTCTGTCAACTTTTCTTTATTCCCTACATGAATATTCCCTTTTCAATTCCATTTGTAAATACTTTTACGAATGTTTCCCTTTTTATTTCTATTTGTAATCGTTTCACAAATATTTCCCTTCTATTTGATTTCACCAATATTTTCCCTTCTATTTTTCCCTTCTATTTGATTTCACCAATATTTATTTTTTTAACAAAGGCTTTGATTCTATAATCATTTTCTCTCATGAAATTCTCTTCCTTTTATATATAAAATTTATTGATTTTATATAAATAATTTATTTTCAAAATAAACTTTGAAAATCCCTTTTCACTTTCTAGTATCACTTATGGTATAAAAATACCAAATCAAAAGGTTCAATCATCATCCAAACACACAGGTTCAACAACATATGATATAACACATCATATATCAGAATATATGAAAAATGGTAAATAAATGTTGAGGAATCCAGTTGGATTCCTCCGACCTGTTTCCCTGCATCCACAGATGTTATACAATATAATTCACATCAATTTCATTTCAATATGAGGTATTCTGATAAACAAATCAACATCGGTTAACGATATATATAACTATATTGGTATTTTCAATCAATTGACTAGCAGTTCAACCAAACAATCAACACTCAGCAATTCAACCAATAATTATCAGTTCTAAAAATACTTTATAAAAATATAAAGTGTTCAGAGTTAGTGAGATTTACTCACATTGGACGGTTTATCGCTGAATAACGATAATCGGTCATTGATTTGGTTCAGACGTTAAATTTCACCATAAATCCAAACGAGCTCCAATACACTTGCGGTCAGTTCCCTTGCGTAGTGCTCGTCCATACCATCCCAACGGATCCTGTTTCGTTAAATTTCGTTAATGTATGCAAAAGTTATGCTATTTACAATATTTACCTAATTTAAATGAATACATATTTAATTAAATTAATTAAATTATTTTTATCTTAATTAATTTCTAATTGCGTTATAAGCCAAATTACCTTCCCTGCCTTTCTAAAAAATCCTACTTTCCCATCTCTAGCCATATCCAATTTTTCTTTAAAATTGAAAAATCATTTTAATATTAATTAAATTTAATTTTCAAATAAAATATTTAAAAATATTCATTTAATTATAACTTAAAAATTTTAACCCGGATCAAAAATCTGCTTCCACTCATTTTAAGGTATTTTTCGATAAGAATCCAACGGTCCTTATTTCGTGGAAATCCGACTTGTTTTGAAAAAGTTATAAGCTTTTAAAGTATATGGTTAAAATTACGAAAATGCCCCTGGTTTGTTTTAAATTCAAATTAAATTCAAATTAAATTTTAAATTTAAATTTAAATTAATCATCCCATCCGTCAGATCAGTTAGGGATAGCCAGGGAGAGCAGGAAACTATATTTTCCAAACTCAAGCCTTAGACACTATCCTCTTTGTCACCCTTGGAATGTTCCGATATTTATTTTTACAAATTCTATTTTAATTATAATATATATATATATTACAAAAATAAATAAATAAATATTATTTAAAAACTTACCCCGCGAAGCCCAAGCCTCTGCCTAAGAGTCCCTAGCTCCCCGTCTTGCCCTCATTTCTCCCTTCCTTCCCTTTTTCCTATTTCCTAATATTTTATTATTATTTCTGCCATTGCCAAAGCTTGAAAGAGGAGGAGGAGGAGTGAGTTTAAAATGAAAGGGGGGGGCTATTTATAGCCGAAGGAGTCACATGGATTGCTAAGGTGGCGCGAATCCAACGGTCGAAAATGGATGGTTAGGATTAATCCTTAAATTTATTAAATTATAAATAAATTTAATAATTTATGAATAGTAAAGTATGTTTTCTCAACCCTATTCGGACGTTAATTTGACTTACTTATTGATACCTTATCCAAAATCTTTTTCAACCATGTTGTTCAATTTTTCTTGCTCTTCGATACTATATAAAAATATATCAATTTTGAATTTGTTTGAACTTTCAAATAATTTAAATTCAAATTCAAAATAGTGTTTTGTGTTAGTTTCAATACCTTCCAGTCTCATGTTGGAGTATCAAACGATAACGGTTTTCAGAAATTCTTCCACCATCTGGTCCGGTTTCTAACGTACTTCAATCCTATGTATTCAAATCAAAAATCGGAGTTTGTTTAGATTTTCAAATAATTTATTTAAATTTTGTTTCCTTAATAACTTTCTATATCCGTTATAGGATTTTCCCAGATTTCATATATAGCTAATATCCTATGTTTAGAATTTTCCTGGATAGGTCACAGGTTCCAGTTTTGCCGTTAGCATTAGCAAATTCCAATTACCGTCAAAATTTAGTTCAAATTTTGGCCTTTTATTTTTTCTTTTCCACATACGGATGCCATTTTTGACGTAACTTGGTTGGTTACCTAATTTCATCATTTCGGATTTAATAAAACTGATTTCATCGAAATCCGAGTTCGTTAGCTACTACATCCTTTGTAAACGTACTATTTTAAATTAAAAATTTATCCTTTTATACTGCCAGTTCACATTATATTGCAGATCCACTAAATTTCTACCATTTCGGAATAACATAAAATATTCAAAATTATTGAAATTAAACCATTTAAACTTCCAAAACAATAAAAAAACATTTTTAAATAATAACTAAATGGTCAAAAAATCCGGGCCGTTACATTCTTCCCCCCTTAGAATAATTTCGTCCTCGAAATTGCTAAGGTAGAAAAATGAATTTTATAACTAGGTTAAAATTATTTGGTTACTCTGATTTCACTAAACCAATCTATTCTAATTAATTTATTTCTATAAACGAAAATTTTCAAAAATTCTGAAAATTTTCTAACATTCGAAATTTCTGAAAAATTTCGCCAGCACCTCCTTTGTACTGGTCAATAGCTCAAACTCCAACTCGCCTCTCTAGGCCTTCTTCAACCCAAAAGAAAATCAAACAGCTAAGTGGCTTGCCAAACAGGCTCATAAATCTCATCAAACTCATATGAATATGAATGTGTACCTTTTTTTTCGGGCATCCAACTCTGCTATCAATTTAGCATATACCACTATCATCTCAATCAAACTCCCAATCACTTTTATCTTCAACACGACCATCCGCTTATAACCAAGCCAAATTTCAATCAAACTGCAATTCCAATCTCAATTCAAATTTTTTTGCTCGACCATCCATTTCTATCCCAGATTATCTCTAATCCAGTCCAATTCTACTTGATACCATTCTATTTCAATTCAACTCAATTTCCACTGAACTGCCTTCAATTCAATTTCAAATTTGCTTTCAAAAAATTCTATTTAATTTGTGTTTATTTCAATAATTTGTACCTGAGAGTTTCAAATAGCTTTGCCTTTTCCAAAAATCAAATATCCCTTTGGAATATCAAAACAACTTGGTTTCTCAAAACAATTTAAAAACAAAATCTTTGGTAGTAATCCGTCACTTACAAACTCGAAAATGAACACCGATGATGTCCGGATCAACATCGGAATTTATTTTCCAGCTATCGAAGTGAGTTCAATACTATGTCACTTTCAAAACCATTTCTAAACACTTTCATTTCAAAATTCATTTCAAAATATCCCTTTCAATGCTTGTAACAAATTTAAAATCTCTAAGGATTTCAAAATTTACATATATTCAATTTAATTCCATTTACAATGCTTATTCAAATTTTAGCAATTTTAATTCCAATTCTGAACTTAAATTCAGATTTAATTCATCCGATTCCATATAATTCACTTATATGAATTTTGATTTGTTATTTACATAACCATTTCACATTTTATAATCTTATCCGATTATAATCACAACCAACACATCCAACATATAATACTTTCAAATATTCTTACTTTGCTTATATCAAAATATAATTTGGGTAAAATTATTTCATTTACCCATTTTTTCAAAATATATCGTGTCGACCCATCGTATTCAAGTGTTTATAAACTCCTATCGATACAGTGGATCAAACTGATCGACTAGAACTCATAAACAACTCAACCAATAAATCTCCACAATATAAAACCATTTTTATATCAAATAACAAATACGTTCACTCGTATATATACACTCAAACTCAGTCTAGGGTATTACTAACCCCATCTCTACTGAATCACGCCACAGAGCCAAGGTAATCACTAAACCTTCAGCTCTGATACCACTGTAACGACCCGGGGAAAAAGCGACCTTGGTTATCCGATATATAACACCTATCGAACAATCAAAAGTCGAAATTACCGGATAGTCCAAGAAAGAAATTAGAGGTGAGGATAGATAAGAAAGAACTAATAAAATAGAAGAAGAAGAAGAAGACAACATCAGAGTAACACGAATCTCACAGCGGAACGAATAAAATATAATATACAACATAACTTGAAATCGAAAGCAGTGTATATATATCAGAGTACAACACTTACATCACAACGGAAATAAACAATAGCTATATAAGTCCTGAAGCCTCCTGCTCCAAGCTCTCCAAGTCTATCTGTAAAATCCTGACTACTTGACTGCCCGTACAAATTTGGGCACCCAAGAGTTTAGGGAAAACAAAACAAAATAAACTCTGGGTCAGTCATGGGACTGGTCTGAGTAAACTCAAATCATTTGGTTTAACTTTCCAAAATCCTTTTCAAAAGAAAAGATAATCGTAAGACCAATCCACACATAAATACGGATGGCTTTTACCTTACGATAACCCAAAACACTTTGGAAATCATATATTATCTGATATTATAATAATGTCTAATCACAAGTAATTAAAATCTAGTAGAACGCTTGCATCTCACGCTCTACATATATAGTATACAAATCAAACTCGCGGGCACTTATTGGAGATTTGGATTCCGACTTGACAAGGTATGGGACCACCTTCCGAACGTGTATCTCTAGAGGCAAATACACTGGGTTCAACAAGAACATCTTGCAACCCGGCCCACACATGACCGACCACTCATTTCGCTTGAGTGTATCGAATGTATATCACCAACGGTTGGGATCAGCAACCGTCTCCCGATAAGGGACAGCATCGATAGATTTAAGAACAAAAGGAATTTCTCTAGATAGGTGATCATACATCCTAATGGGTGCGACCCACATAGCCATGCTTCCTGCCCGATTTTTGTCATTTCCCGGTTGATGAGGCTTGAGGTCATAACGCATCTTTTGACAGATCCCACCTCCATTACTTTGAATGCCACATCGTCATACCCGCCAAATCACAAATTGATTTCACCAAAAATACCACGGGTATACAGCTAAGAGAAACGAATTCCTCCGCCACCAAACGTAAGTACGTTTGAAGAGATCAACTTACGCGATCCTTTGAATATACTCTGTCAGACATTCGTCCATTCACGTTTGTCCTGGGACCGGACAAACCGAAGGCACTATTCTGTAAATAGGATAGCCCTTGCATAACTCCGTCTTCAATATATTCAGCATACTTGATTCGCAACGCTTATGCCAATACGGAGTGGTTCTCTGGATAATAATCCGACCGGTCTCTCCATATTAACAACGTTAAAATGGTCAAAACTTTGATAGTCGGTGATTTAACTATCAAATAAAAGCATGTCGGTGTGCAAACAACGATATTATTTCTAGATGGAAATTCTATCGATCAATCATCATTCATCATCAAATTATCATAAATTTACCCTTTCCCTTATTCTTGTTTTCCTATATTTCTTATTTACTATATTTAGAAAATATACGTTATTAACAATGGAAAACAATTCCATTTCTCATTTTCTATATTCAGAAAATATTTCTGATTTTTCATTTGGAAGACATTTCCAAATCTCCTTCATTGGGTTTAAACTGATGTTTGAATAAACATCGCTATGCCAACACCAACCATTTCGCTCATTAACTAAATTCACTTAACCACTTTCACTCTCGAACCTTATCCACTTCTTAGTTAAAAACGAAGTCAATCAAGTTGGGGTATAATTACCTCTCAGACCTTAACTGAACAACATTTCTAACTTTGAAATAGACAAAGTTCAAACTTTACTCTTTAAGAAACTTCCTTGTGAACTCTCGGATTCTATTTATGAATCCACTTCCTTTACTGAATCATTTGATTATAACTATAAATGTTATAATTCCATGCTTTCAAAATATGTTAACTTAAATATATTTCCATATCTTAATTTGGATAAATAAACAACCAACTACTTTATTAACAGATAATTAAAACTTGATTTGAAATGGAAAGTAAACATTACTTCCCTTGATTCGATATAATCGAATTTCCTTGTATGATTCACTCTCGAATAATCACTATCCGATAATTCTCTTTCAAATAAACTATATTCGATTCCCCTGTTCGAATAACTAATATTCGTAATCCTTTTCTTCGAATAACTAATATTCGAAAAATCTCACTTCGAATAAACCATATTCGATAATTCTCTCCTTCGAATAACTATATTCGATTTAACACACTTCAAACGAACTATATTCGATTACTCTTCTCGAATAAACTATATTCGAAAACTCTACTTCGAATAGGTGATATTCGATTAATTCCCTTTTTGACTAACCCTACTTAATTTACTAATACTCGACTAACTCGACTTAATTAACTTCTATTGATTAATTACTATTTGATTTAACACCATTTGCTTGACTCTAGATCGCAGCGATCACAATGGTTACGCCTGATTCCCCCAGGGAACATCCGGCCGCCGTAGGCTATCTACGGCCCTGCGAATTACGCTAGCAGTCGTGCTAAATGGAAATTCATCCTTAAATAACTTTGTCTATTTTTAACTCTATCTCGAATAATTAGATTCGATCCATTCTAATTGAATAACTAATATTCAATTAACCCTTATTCGATTACTATATTTGAATAACTCTAGTTCGATTTGACTCAAAACGATTAACTCTAACTGATTAACTCTAACTGGTTAATTCTAACTGAATAACTCTAACTGGATAACTCTAACTGAATAACTCTAACTGGTTAACTCTAACTAACTCTAACTGTTTAACTTTACGGTTTAACTCTGACAGTTTAACTTCAACGGTTTAACTCTAACAGTTTAACTCCAACTGTTTAACTCTAACAGTTTAACTCCAACTGTTTAACTCTAACAGTTTAACTCCAACGGTTTAACTCTAACAGTTTAACTCCAACGGTTTAACTCTAGTTGATTAACTCTTTTGAATTAATCCCTTTGACTTTTCTCTTTTGAATAATTCCTTTGGAATAATTCGTTTGAATTACTTCCCTTGAATAGATTCTTTTTCTATTCGTTTACTCAACAAATAACTATTCTCTTTTCGCTTCTATTTATTTAACAAATAAATATTCCCTTTAACTTTTCTATTTATTCAAAAAATAAATATTTCTTTTAACTTTTCTATTTATTTAACAAATAAGTACTTCTGTCAACTTTTCTTTATTCCCTACATGAATATTCCCTTTTCAATTCCATTTGTAAATACTTTTACGAATGTTTCCCTTTTTATTTCTATTTGTAATCGTTTCACAAATATTTCCCTTCTATTTGATTTCACCAATATTTTCCCTTCTATTTTTCCCTTCTATTTGATTTCACCAATATTTATTTTTTTAACAAAGGCTTTGATTCTATAATCATTTTCTCTCATGAAATTCTCTTCCTTTTATATATAAAATTTATTGATTTTATATAAATAATTTATTTTCAAAATAAACTTTGAAAATCCCTTTTCACTTTCTAGTATCACTTATGGTATAAAAATACCAAATCAAAAGGTTCAATCATCATCCAAACACACAGGTTCAACAACATATGATATAACACATCATATATCAGAATATATGAAAAATGGTAAATAAATGTTGAGGAATCCAGTTGGATTCCTCCGACCTGTTTCCCTGCATCCACAGATGTTATACAATATAATTCACATCAATTTCATTTCAATATGAGGTATTCTGATAAACAAATCAACATCGGTTAACGATATATATAACTATATTGGTATTTTCAATCAATTGACTAGCAGTTCAACCAAACAATCAACACTCAGCAATTCAACCAATAATTATCAGTTCTAAAAATACTTTATAAAAATATAAAGTGTTCAGAGTTAGTGAGATTTACTCACATTGGACGGTTTATCGCTGAATAACGATAATCGGTCATTGATTTGGTTCAGACGTTAAATTTCACCATAAATCCAAACGAGCTCCAATACACTTGCGGTCAGTTCCCTTGCGTAGTGCTCGTCCATACCATCCCAACGGATCCTGTTTCGTTAAATTTCGTTAATGTATGCAAAAGTTATGCTATTTACAATATTTACCTAATTTAAATGAATACATATTTAATTAAATTAATTAAATTATTTTTATCTTAATTAATTTCTAATTGCGTTATAAGCCAAATTACCTTCCCTGCCTTTCTAAAAAATCCTACTTTCCCATCTCTAGCCATATCCAATTTTTCTTTAAAATTGAAAAATCATTTTAATATTAATTAAATTTAATTTTCAAATAAAATATTTAAAAATATTCATTTAATTATAACTTAAAAATTTTAACCCGGATCAAAAATCTGCTTCCACTCATTTTAAGGTATTTTTCGATAAGAATCCAACGGTCCTTATTTCGTGGAAATCCGACTTGTTTTGAAAAAGTTATAAGCTTTTAAAGTATATGGTTAAAATTACGAAAATGCCCCTGGTTTGTTTTAAATTCAAATTAAATTCAAATTAAATTTTAAATTTAAATTTAAATTAATCATCCCATCCGTCGGATCAGTTAGGGATAGCCAGGGAGAGCAGGAAACTATATTTTCCAAACTCAAGCCTTAGACACTATCCTCTTTGTCACCCTTGGAATGTTCCGATATTTATTTTTACAAATTCTATTTTAATTATAATATATATATATATTACAAAAATAAATAAATAAATATTATTTAAAAACTTACCCCGCGAAGCCCAAGCCTCTGCCTAAGAGTCCCTAGCTCCCCGTCTTGCCCTCATTTCTCCCTTCCTTCCCTTTTTCCTATTTCCTAATATTTTATTATTATTTCTGCCATTGCCAAAGCTTGAAAGAGGAGGAGGAGGAGTGAGTTTAAAATGAAAGGGGGGGGGGGCTATTTATAGCCGAAGGAGTCACATGGATTGCTAAGGTGGCGCGAATCCAACGGTCGAAAATGGATGGTTAGGATTAATCCTTAAATTTATTAAATTATAAATAAATTTAATAATTTATGAATAGTAAAGTATGTTTTCTCAACCCTATTCGGACGTTAATTTGACTTACTTATTGATACCTTATCCAAAATCTTTTTCAACCATGTTGTTCAATTTTTCTTGCTCTTCGATACTATATAAAAATATATCAATTTTGAATTTGTTTGAACTTTCAAATAATTTAAATTCAAATTCAAAATAGTGTTTTGTGTTAGTTTCAATACCTTCCAGTCTCATGTTGGAGTATCAAACGATAACGGTTTTCAGAAATTCTTCCACCATCTGGTCCGGTTTCTAACGTACTTCAATCCTATGTATTCAAATCAAAAATCGGAGTTTGTTTAGATTTTCAAATAATTTATTTAAATTTTGTTTCCTTAATAACTTTCTATATCCGTTATAGGATTTTCCCAGATTTCATATATAGCTAATATCCTATGTTTAGAATTTTCCTGGATAGGTCACAGGTTCCAGTTTTGCCGTTAGCATTAGCAAATTCCAATTACCGTCAAAATTTAGTTCAAATTTTGGCCTTTTATTTTTTCTTTTCCACATACGGATGCCATTTTTGACGTAACTTGGTTGGTTACCTAATTTCATCATTTCGGATTTAATAAAACTGATTTCATCGAAATCCGAGTTCGTTAGCTACTACATCCTTTGTAAACGTACTATTTTAAATTAAAAATTTATCCTTTTATACTGCCAGTTCACATTATATTGCAGATCCACTAAATTTCTACCATTTCGGAATAACATAAAATATTCAAAATTATTGAAATTAAACCATTTAAACTTCCAAAACAATAAAAAAACATTTTTAAATAATAACTAAATGGTCAAAAAATCCGGGCCGTTACAATAATCGACTTTGTCTGCGGCTTCACGGATCATATCAGGTCCCAATAAAAGCCTATTGCCAGGTTCTACCCAACAAGCAGGGGATCGGCATGGTCTACCATACAATGCTTTGAATGGTGACATTGTCAGGCTCGCTTGGTAGCTGTTGTTATATGAGAACTCAGCCAAATGCAAATGGTCTTCCCATGATCCACCAAAGTCAAGAACACAAGCCCGCAATAAATCTTCTAGTATACGATTCACCCTCTCAGTTTGACCATCTGTCTGAGGATGATAAGCGGTGCTAAAGTTCTGCTTCGTTCCCAGTTCTACTTGAAATGCCTCCCAGATTTTGCTAGTAAATATTGGATCTCTATCACTAACTATACTTAGTGGCACTCCATGTAGCCTAACAATTTCCTTGAAATAAATCTGCACCAGACTCTGAGTAGTTTTATTGGATTTGACAGTTATGAAATGGGCGGTCTTCGTGAAGCGATCTACGATCACCCAAATACTATCATTTCTTTTTCTGGTTCTGGGCAAACCATCTATGAAGTCCATGGAAATATGTTCTCACTTCCAACCTGGAACGTCCAGCGGTTGCAACAATCCAGCCAGTTTCTGTTGGTCGATATTGACTAGCTGGCAAGTAGGGCACTGAAACACCCCACCTCCGTTAGGGTCACTCTCAAAGGGAATGCCCTAATTTTGGTGGAGGTTTATAAGTATAAGTCACAGATACACAAGACAGATATAAATACACATATTTTTGAACAGCGAAAACAATAGCAACTTTTATTTCATCAAAATACGTGTTACACAAACCATGCCATAATTGTTTTACAATACTTCCAAAAACATTACATTTTCATAACTGTCTTGATTTCATAACTTAAAGAAGCATAAAAACATAAGTAAACTGCATAAGTCCCTATAATTTCTATCCAAAGCCATAGTCCAAAACGAAAGAGATCCAAGCAATACATTCTTTCTCTTCAAGCTGGATGTGAAAATTGGTCAAGTTGCGGTATTCCCTCCCTGTGGACCTGGGGGGGGGGGACGAAAGAAAAGTGGACGAAAGAAAAGTAGAGTCAGACATAAAGCCTGAGTAAGTCTAGGACTATTCAGTCAATGAATAAAGAAATGAGCATGATAAGTACAAACTGGAAATGGGGGAAGCACCATAAACTAAGTTAAGTTGTCTAGAGTCGAATATACTATCGTACCCCATATTAATCTCTGCACCCCTATAAACTAGTTCCCAACAGGCACCCCATAATCAGGGTGAAGTGATCCATTTCTAAATGATCGGCTCCTACTCGCTTAGTTACATGTGTCTTACGGCCCCCGTTGTAGCTACCTATGCTGGTCCCACCATGGGGTGTATCAAGTCCCATAGTGGCGGCCCGACACAATTCTAGAATGCACAGGTATACTACTGGTGCCCAGTGCCTAATTTTTCTGCGCCGGAGTGTGTGCACGCCCGCATCCCGTTAGAACCTACACTGCTGCACCACCGCCGTCGATTTGACCTCTTACAGTCAGCCCAGTAATCGTGCCCCACCCTGCCTAGTTCAGGGTATCCTGATACACCTTGTAGGGTTACTGCTGAAAAGGGTCCCCCACTACTAGGTTTTCTATTTCTAGCCATCATGCTAAGTTGGTTAAGTGTTCTGTAAACCTAACCCCCAATCAGTCTGTATAGTTTAGCATGTTCAATTTGATTAAGTATTAATTCAATTTACTTAATCCTATCAATCCTGACTCAGCCTTAATTGTCTTATTAAAGCCTCAACCACTCACATTAGACAGGTATTGTTGTGACTGCCTGTTGCCGGTTGGGTCCGGGCAGTCTTACGTCACAACTCAGTCTAACCTCGGGTCTTTATTGGGCTCAATGTTTAACCACCCACATTGGATAGGTATTTTTGTGACTACTGGACAGCCGGGCGGGTCCGGGCAGGTTTATGTCACAACGCAATCCAACCTCGGGTTAAACACATCGTATTTTCTAAGTTTACATATTTTGTCTCTTTTCTTTTTATATGTAAATATTTGCAGCCCGTTATTCAAATTCATCTTTATTGGGTAAAATTAATTTATACCACTTAAATGTTCTCAAGGTCGTTGGCATGCGTCAAACATGCCAACACATATGTTTTATATTTTTAACCCAACGTCATTACCCCCGTTTTATACGTTCGCTATATTATAACATATGTTGGGCTTAACATTTACCCAACTTAGCCACATGAAAAAGGGGAGGCTTAGAACATGGTGTTTATATATCCTAAGTAACATCAAAAGGGGCGTGTGAACGCATGAACTTGCAACATAGC
Organism: Allium sativum; assembly: GCA_030737875.1. Taxonomy (NCBI): domain Eukaryota; kingdom Viridiplantae; phylum Streptophyta; class Magnoliopsida; order Asparagales; family Amaryllidaceae; genus Allium; species Allium sativum. The sequence goes on along the minus strand of CM060915.1, from coordinate 309,613,950 downwards.
GATCTAATTAACATAAATTAGGCACTTGTGAACTTGCATTGTAATTGCATATAAACTTGACATAATACATACCTAAACATGAATCATGGTTTTAATCTAGTCATGTAAACTTGCATTTAAAATGTGAATCTAACTTAATTATGTGTCACATATATTATCATATGATTTTGATAACAACATAGGCCTAAAACATATTTTCAATTAGGCATAATACCAAACGTAATCTAGTCATGTTCATAGAGTCAACACAAGTTCACAAAGATGCTTACTTTTGTCACTAATACAAAAGTATGGTTTTCACTTGAATCATAATGTCTATTTCAACATAAATTCATATGAATCATAATACCCAAATGGATCCAACTACATTAAAAGGATCATAAAAATATACATAGAAGGATCTAAAATCATGTTGGCATAATAGCGAATCATATACTTGCATGAATATCAACTTGGTTGTAATAAACTATCACAAACATATAGTTGTTAACTTTCAACATGAATCATATACTTGCAAATATCCAATAGGTCTCACATCATTATACCACAACATCCCAAATCTATTCATAATTAAAATCATAGCAACATACGATTATGAATTATCATCACCACAAATTAAGTACAATTCCATTTCTCATTTTACACAGATCAAATCTCAATTATTCATTCACATCGGAATAGCACTCTACTTACAACGTATGACGAATCTTCAATTCAGGATTCTGAATTCTGAATTTGGAGATGCTATCCTTTGTTGTAGGCGTTGTTTTGATTTAATTGTCGTTGCTTTAAGCTTTCGAATCAACTCCTAATCGTTTCTCGACTTGACGGCTATTCCTAGTCTTTCTTCAGCAGCATGACAGCTCTATTCTCATTTTTATTTGTGTGAATTTAGGTGGAGTCTTAGGTTCTTTTTATAGAGTTTGTGAATTGATTAGAGCCGTCGATGGAGCTTAGATTTAAATTAGCCGTTCGTTTTAAAGAGAAACCAATCAGAAGCTGACACATAAGCCCTAGTGACAAGACAAAGTCCAGAAATTCGGCCAAGCACAGACCAGGCCAGCCAGGAGGGGCTGGGTTCGACCTGGCTCAGGGGCCAGGTCGACTACCCAGTCAACCCCCAGGTCGACTACCCAGTCGACCTGGGTGCCCCAGGTCGACTACCCAGTCGACCTGGGTGCCTTGGGCGGGAAAATTCCTACCCACCCCAATCTGGGTCCGATTTTTGAATTTTGAACTCGTTTCTGAACTGTTTCTGTCTGTTTGAATTTTTAAACTGAATTCTGAAACTTCCGGAGGTCATATCTCCCTCATACGGAGTCCGTTTTATGTAAACTCGGACTCTATCTCAAGCAGAATTCCGAGACGAACGCAATGGCGTATCCCGTTTCCCTTAATTCTTTGATTTGAAATTAATTATACTTTAATTTGTGAATTTCACTGTTATAGAATATACGGGGTGTTACATTCTCCCCCACTTAAAAGGATTTCGTCCCCGAAATCTTCAAGTCTAGGAAGAATGTATATCCTAACATCCAAACGTCCATCTACTCATCCATCAAACATGAGCGTCCATTGTCCTTAAAAGACTTCTAATGCTTCATGATCATATGCGAAGTGTGTGTATATGTACTTATCTAATGCAAAATCAGTCGGTCTACTGATTCAGTTGACCTCCTTAATGCAAATTATGTAAGTGTCATGAATCCATTATGTATGCAAACCTTCCTATTCATGATTTTACATGAGTGCACAATCATTCATATAAATGCAACATCCATATGACAACACCTTAAACTTCAACGACATAAGAATGTAAATACATATATGCATATGCAATATGAAGTGACTGAGCCGTTCTAAAACCTAGATTGTCTGTGTATATGCAACCACAAGCAACCACTAGCAATCACTTGCAACCACTTGCAACCATCATCCATAACATGTTTCAATTACATGTTTTCATCCAAAGGGTTTCTACTTAAAAGATAAGGTCCAGGAGGTATACCCCAAAAGATAGATAAAAGCACAACTTAAGGAAAGAGAAAGATCAAAGATGTACCCTCAAAAAGAAAAGGGTAGGCTGCCCGTATTTTAGTCTCAGTTTCCCAAGTCGCGTCTTCCTCGGCGTCGCTCCACTGAACTTTGACGAGCTTGACTTCGCGGTTGCGTAGCTTTTTCACTTCCGTTCCTAATATGCGGATTGGAGCTTTCCTCACGGTTGCTTCGCGTTCCATTTCAGCTTCTTCAAGGATGTTTGGCTCTACCACTTCAGCAGATTCATGTAGACATTTTCGGAGGTGCGAAACATGAAAGACGTTGTGAACTCCAGCTAGTTTTTCAGGTAGCTCTAATCTATAAGCCATTTTCCTAATTTTCTCGATAATAGGAAACGGCCCTACGAACCTTAGTGCTAGCTTCCCCGTGGTTCCAAAACGAACGACATTCCTTAAAGGAGATACCTTAAGAAAAACTCTATCCCCAACCTCAAACTCAAGGTCGGTCCTTCTCTTGTCGGCGTAGGATTTCTGTCTATCTTGGGCCGTCTTCATCCTTCTTCGTATCAAGTCTACTTTCTCTGAAGTCTCTCGGATCATATCTGGTCCAAGTATGAACTTGTCAGTAGACTCCCACCAACAAGTGGGCGATCGGCACGGTCTTCCATATAAAGCCTCGAAGGGCGCCATTCCGATGGTGGCTTGGTAGCTGTTGTTGTAGGAAAATTCCACCAAAGGAAGATGGTCTTCCCACGTTCCTCCGAAGTCAAGGACGCACAGTCTTAAAAGGTCCTCCAAAACTCTGTTCACTCATTCTGTCTGGCCGTCGGTTTGGGGGTGATAGGCTGTACTCAAGCATAACTGTGTGCCTACCGCTTCTTGCAGACTCCGCCAAAACTCACTTGTGAAGATAGGGTCTCGGTCACTAACAATGCTGGAGGGTATTCCATGGAGTCGAACAATTTCCTTGAGATAAAGAGATGCTAGGGATGAGGCAGTCCTTTTACTCTTGACAGGTAAAAAGTGGGCGCTTTTAGTAAGCATATCCACTATTACACAAATGCTAGTGTTGCCTCTTCTAGACCTGGGCAGCCCATCAATGAAGTCCATTGAAATACTATCCCACTTCCACTGTGGGACCTCTAGAGGATGGAGCAGACCGCCAGGCTTCTTCTGCTCCGCCTTAACCTGTTGGCATACCATACACTTAGAAACGAAATCTGCCACGTCCTTCTTTATGCCGTTCCAAAAGAAAACTCTTTTCATGTCCTTGTACATTTTGTCTCCGCCTGGATGTATCGTCATCTTGGAGTGATGTGCTTCTTCGAGAACCGTCTTTACTAAATCCCTTGTTGTGGGATGCTTAGTCTTCCTTCTCGCCTTAACCAACCCTTATTGTCGATGGAGTATCTGTTGAGGTGACTTGAAGTCTCACCCCTAATTAGCCTATCAATCGTCTCCACAAGCTGAGGGTCTTCGCGTTGTGCTGTCCTTATTGAGTCCACTAGAGTCGGGCGTACTTCGAGAGATGCTAGCAAGCCCGGTACAAAATCGGAGGAGGGCCTAAAGTTAAAACTGGCTATATACTCCAAGCTTTGCCTTTCTATAAAGAGCGGGCTTAGGGTCAGTTTCTTTCGGCTCAACGCGTCTGCCACTACGTTGCCTTTGCCCGGAGTGTAGGAGATCTCGAAATCGTACGAGGCAAGAAACTCCATCCATCTCTGTTGCCTCGAGTTAAGATCTTTCTGCGAGAAGAGATACTTCAAAGATTTATGGTCAGTATACAGTTCGAATTTCTCACCTAGGAGATAGTGTCGCCAAGACTTAAGTGCAAAGACGATGGCGGCTAACTCAAGATCGTGGGTCGGGTAGTTCTTTTCATGAACTTTTAATTGCCTTCCACCATAAGCTACTACCCTTCCTTCTTGCGTTAAGACAGCGCCTAGCCCTGTCCTACATGCATCTGTATAAACTGTGAACATCTTGCTTCCATCTGGCAACGTCAGAACTGGGGCTGTTGTAAGAGCCCTTTTTAGTCGTTGGAAAGCAAACTCGCAATCCAAGTCCCAATTGAACACTAGATTCTTCTTTGTCATCCTTGTGAGTGGAGCTGAGATTTTTGCAAAATCCCTTATGAATTTTCGGTAGAAACCTGCTAGTCCTAAAAAACTCCGGACCTCAGTTGCATTCCTTGGTGTCTTCCAATCCTGTACCGCTACTACCTTAGCAGGGTCCACAGCTAACCCTTCTTTGGATACTACGTGCCCAAGAAACCTTACTTCCTCTCTCCAAAAGTGGCACTTGGAGAATTTGGCTTTCAGCTGATGGACTCGCAGAGTTTCCATGATTGCCCTTAGGTGCTGAGCATGTTCTTCTTCACTCTTTGAGAAGATCAAGATATTGTCTACGAAGACCACTACGAACATGTTGAGGAATTCTTTGAACACCCTACTCATCAGGTCCACGAAGTAAGCGGGTGCGTTTGTCAAGCCGAAAGGAATGACAAGCCATTCAAAGAAGCGGTCTGGGGTTCTGAATGTTGTCTTATCGATGCTATCTTCAGCCACCCTTAGCTGATGAAATCCGGTCGCCAAATCGAGTTGGGAGAAAACTGACGCTCCTACAAGCTGATCAAACAGATCGTCAATTCTGGGGAGAGGGTGCCTATTCTTTTTCGTTAGTTTGTTGAGCTCCCTATAGTCAACACATAGACGGAGTGAACCGTCCGCCTTCGTGGCGAACACCACTGGAGCGCCCCATTCTAAAATACTCCTTCTAATGAACCCCTTCCCTAGAAGCTCTTTAACCTGTTTACCGAGCTCTTTCCTTTCCCGTGGAGCCATGTGTCTAACGGGCAACGCAACGGGCTTTCCATTATCTACAAGATATATGCGGAAGTCTATCTCCCGCTTCGGAGGTAAGCCCTTCACCTCTTCGAAGACATCCGGATATTCACGGACCACATTAACCAATTGCAAACTCTCAACAGAAGCATCTAGTGATTCAAGATAACTAAGTATAACCGCAAACGAGGGATTACAAGTTATTTCCAGAGTGTTACCGAGTTGGGTCAGAAGCCTAACCACCCTTTTCTCACAATCAAGGATGGCACCATTACTGGATAGCCAATCCATGCCCAAAATCAAACCATATCCCGAGACGTCCAAAACAAAGGCACTACTTCTAAATTTTACGCTTAGTATAGAAATTTTCAATCCCACACAGATCATAGACAAATGAGCTGGGCCCCCGATTGGATTTGAAACAATTAAGGGGTCCTCTACCATACTAGTTTCTAGGTGCAGAGATTCTACTAAAGCAGATGAAATAAAGGAGTGTGATGCGCCAGAATCAAATAAAGTGCGAACTGGGTGATCATAAAGATAAACTACACTTTCTACAGATGTATTTATACCTCGCTGTTGCAGAGGTGGTGCTTCTAGTGCATGAACCTGTGCCCCTGAGGTGGATCCAGCCTTCTGCCCTCGCTTCTTTGGGCAATCCTTAGCCATGTGGCCTGTCTCACCGCAAGAAAAGCACCCACCATTCAACTTGGCCTTCTTTTTCCGGCAATCTTTCACTAAGTGCCCTACTTTGCCACAGAAATTACACTTACTCTTCTCTTGGGACTTGTTGTCTTTCCCACCCTTCTTAAAGTCTGTCTTCTTGGGCTGTAAACCCTCTTTCTTCTCTTGAGAGCTTTCTGCCTTTGTCTCCTTCTTGCCCTTATCCTCTTCATTCAGCAATGCCATCTGCACCAACCTTTCATACGTAGCTCCCATGGGTATATGGGTCATGGCCAAACTGTGTAATGGCTCATTCAATCCTTTGACAAAACGGAGAGCCTTCTTGTGCGGAGTGTTGACTAGGTCCAGTCCGAACCTAGCCAGCTGATCGAACTGATTAACGTACTCTTTGACTGTCATATTCCCTTGCTTAAGAAATAAGAATTTTTCCAATTGGAGACTCCTTTCAGCTTCTGAGAGAAATTTAGACTCAAACCTTGCCCTAAAGTCCTCCTATGTTTCCACTGGTCTTTCTGCATTGATAACTTCCCATCAGTAGGAAGCCTCGCCTTTAAGTAGCCATACTACCAGTTGTACCTTCTGCCTATCTTCTACCTCAAAGATGACGAATAAGTCCTCGGTTTCCTTCAGCCAGTTCCTGGCTGCCACGAAGGACTCGGTTCCATGAAAGTCCTTCCCTCCCATAGCTTTGAAATCTTTACATATCTTAGCAAAAGCATTACCACGCGGAGGAGGTGGAGGAGGAGGTGCTGCTGCAGCTGGATGATTTTCTGCAGCTGGATGATTTCCTGCAGCTGGGGGAGGAGGAATAGTGGGACCTGGCTGATTGGCCCTTGCTTCTAAGAATCGTCTGAACCAACCAGGTATTGGTACACCCTCTGGCAAGTTAAGTTCTTCGCACATGCTGAAACAAAAAGGATAGATTCAAAACGAAGGATAAAGGATAGTACCTATGGCTTTAGGGGACTATGCCTTTTTAAAATAAAATAACATTTTATCTTTAAAAATGCTTCTTTAAATTTTCTTTTGAAAATAAATTTTCAACACTTTTTATCTTATCTGGTAAACCTATGCTCTGATACCAAGTGAAACACCCCACCTCCGTTAGGGTCACTCTCAAAGGGAATGCCCTAATTTTGGTGGAGGTTTATAAGTATAAGTCACAAATACACAAGACATATATAAATACACATATTTTTGAATAGCGGAAAACAACAGCAACTTTTATTTCATCAAAATACGTGTTACACAAACCATGTCATAATTGTCTTACAATACTTCTAAAAACATTACATTTTCATAACTGTCTTGATCTCATAACTTAAAGAAGCATAAAAACATAAGTAAACTGCATAAGTCCCCATAATTGCTATCCAAAGCCATAGTCCAAAACGAAAGAGATCCAAGCAATACATTCTTTCTCTTCAAGCTGGATGTGAAAACTGGTCAAGCTGCGGTATTCCCTCCCTGTGGACCTGGGGGGGAACGAAAGAAAAGAAGACGAAAGAAAAGTAGAGTCAGACATAAAGCCCGAGTAAGTCTAGGACTATTCAGTCTATGAATAAAGAAATGAGCATGATAAGTACAAACTGGAAATAGGGGAAGCACCATAAACTAAGTTAAGTTGTCTAGAGTCGAATATACTATCGTACCCCATATTAATCTCTGCACCCCTATAAACTAGTTCCCAACAGGCACCCCATAATCAGGGTGAAGTGATCCATTTCTAAAGATCGCCTCCTACTCGCATAGTTACATGTGTCTTACGGCCCCCGATGTTGTAGCTACCTATGCTGGTCCCACCATGGGGTGTATTAAGTCCCATAGTGGCGGCCCGACACAATTCTAGAATGCACAGGTATACTACTGGTGCCCAGTGCCTAATTTTTCTATGCCAGAGTGTGTGCACGCCCGCACCCCGTTAGAACCTACACTGCTGCACCACCGCCGTCGATTTGACCTCTTACAGTCAGCCCAGTAATCGTGCCCCACCCTGCCTAGTTCAGGGATCCTGATACACCTTGTAGGGTTACTGCTGAAAAGGGTCCCCCGCTACTAGGTTTTCTATTTCTAGCCATCATGCTAAGTTGGTTAAGTGTTCTGTAAACCTAACCCCCAATCAGTCTGTATAGTTTAGCATGTTCAATTTGATTAAGTATTAATTCAATTTACTTAATCCTATCAATCCTGACTCAGCCTTAATTGTCTTATTAAAGCCTCAACCACTCACATTAGACATGTATTGTTGTGACTGCCTGTTGCCGGTTGGGTCCGGGCAGTCTTACGTCACAACTCAGTCTAACCTCGGGTCTTTATTGGGCTCAATGTTTAACCACCCACATTGGATAGGTATTGTTGTGACTACTGGACAGCCGGGCGGGTCTGGGCAGGTTTATGTCACAACGCAATCCAACCTCGGGTTAAACACATCGTATTTTCTAAGTTTACATATTTTGTCTCTTTTCTTTTTATATGTAAATATTTGCAGCCCATTATTCAAATTCATCTTTATTGGGTAAAATTAATTTATACCACTTAAATGTTCTCAAGGTCGTTGGCATGCGTCAAACATGCCAACACATATGTTTTATATTTTTAACCCAACGTCATTACCCCCGTTTTATACGTTCGCTATATCATAACATATGTTGGGCTTAACATTTAAGCCCAACTTAGGCACATGAAAAAGGGGAGGCTTAGAACATGGTGTTTATATATCCTAAGTAACATCAAAAGGGGCGTGTGAACGCATGAACTTCCAACATAGCGATCTAATTAACATAAATTAGGCACTTGTGAACTTGCATTGTAATTTCATATAAACTTGACATAAAACATACCTAAACATGAATCATGGTTTTAATCTAGTCATGTAAACTTGCATTTAAAATGTGAATCTAACTTAATTATGTGTCACATATATAATCATATGATTTTGATAACAACATAGGCCTAAAACATATTTTCAATTAGGCATAATACCAAACGTAATCTAGTCATGTTCATAGAGTCAACACAAGTTCACAAAGATGCTTACTTTTGTCACTAATACAAAAGTATGGTTTTCACTGGAATCATAATGTCTATTTCAACATAAATTCATATGAATCATAATACCCAAATGGATCCAACTACACTAAAAATGATCATAAAAATATACATAGAAGGATCTAAAATCATGTTGGCATAATAGTGAATCATATACTTGCATGAATCTCAACTTGGTTGTAATAAACTATCACAAACATATAGTTGTTAACTTTCAACATGAATCATATACTTGCAAATATCCAATAGGTCTCATATCATTATACCACAACATCCCAAATCTATTCATAATTAAAATCATAGCAACATACGATTATGAATTATCATCACCACAAATTAAGTACAATTCCATTTCTCATTTTACACAGATCAAATCTCAATTATTCATTCACATCGGAATAGCACTCTACTTATAACGTATGACGAATCTTCAATTCAGGAATTCTGAATTTGGAGATGCTATCCTTTGTTGTAGGCGTTGTTTTGATTTAATTGTCGTTGCTTTAAGCTTTCGAATCAACTCCTAATCGTTTCTCTACTTGACGGCTATTCCTAGTCTTTCTTCAGCAGCATGACAGCTCTATTCTCATTTTTATTTGTGTGAATTTAGGTGCAGTCTTAGGTTCTTTTTATAGAGTTTGGGAATTGATTAGAGCCGTCGATGGAGCTTAGAATAATATTAGCCGTTCGTTTTAAAGAGAAACCAATCAGGAGCTGACACATAAGCCCTAGTGACAAGACAAAGTCCAGAAATTCGGCCAAGCACAGACCAGGCCAGCCAGGAGGGGCTGGGTTCGACCTGGCTCAAGGGCCAGGTCGACTACCCAGTCGACCCCCAGGTCGACTACCCAGTCGACCTGGGTGCCCCAGGTCGACCTGGGTGCCTTAGGCGGGAAAATTCCCGCCCAGACCAATCTGGGTCCGATTTTTGAATTTTGAACTCGTTTCTGAACTGTTTCTGTCTGTTTGAATTTTAAACTGAATTCTGAAACTTCCAGAGGTCATATCTCCCTCATACGGAGTCCGTTTTATGCAAACTCGGACTCTATCTCAAGCAGAATTCCGAGACGAACGCAATGGCGTATCATGTTTCCCTTAATTCTTTGATGTGAACATAATTATACTTTAATTTGTGAATTTCACTGTTATAGAATATACGGGGTGTTACAGGCACCTTCTAACATATATAGAGATGTCTCTTTTCAACGATTTCCACCAGAATGTTCGCTTGATATCGTTATACATTTTACTCACACCTGGATGGATACTAAGCTTTGATTTGTGGCATTCATCAAGCACATCTCTTCTGAGTTCAGGAATTTCTGGAACACAAATTCGTCCTTGTAACCTCAGAATCCCTTCGCTATCGAGCTGAAAATCTGAAGCATTGCCTTCACGAATCCGCTGGCTCATTCCTTTAATAAATTTGTCGTCTTTTTGGAGAGCAAATATCTTGTCAATTAAAGAAGTCGCAATAATAAAACTGGCGATCATTTCATTCTTTCTACTTAACGCATCGGCCACGACATTGGCTTTCCCTGGAGTGTATAGAATCTCAAAATCGTATGCTGCAAGAAATTCTGGCCAACGTTGCTGCCTCAGATTCAAGTCTTTCTGGGTGAACAGATACATTAACGACTGGTGATCTGTAAACAGTTCGAATTTCTCACCCAGAAGATAGTGTCTCCAAATTTTCAAAGCAAATACGATAGCCAACAACTCAAGATCATGAGTAACGTAATTCTTTTCATGTGGCTTCAGCCGACGGCTGGCTTAAGCAACCACTTGACCCCTTTGCATTAATACTGTACCAAGGCCTTCTCTAGAGGCATCTGTCCAGACTTTCAAGTCCTAATTGCCTTCGATTATTGTTAACACTGGAGCTGTCGTTAATCTTAACTTTAGCTCCTCAAAAACCTCCTCACATTCTAGAGTCCACTTGAATTTTCAGTGCTTCATTGTAAGCTTCGTTAAGTGACTAGATATCTTCGAAAAATCTTTAACGAACTTCCGGTAATAACTAGCCAATCCAAGAAAACTTCGGACTTCTGTGGGAGTACTAGGCTGTTTACAATTTTGAATAGCGGTGATTTTACTTGGATACACAGCAATTCCCTCTTTTGATACGACGTGGCCAAGAAACTTTACTTCATCTTGCCAGAATATACATTTGGACAGTTTGGCTTTCAATACATTCCTTCTCAGAATTTCTAGAACTTGCTCCAAATGTTTTTCATGTTCGGCCTTTGACATAGAGAAGATTAGAATATCATCAATAAAGACCAGAACAAACTTATTCAAGACTCCTCTGAACACTCGATTCATTAAATCAATGAAGTAAGCTGGAGCGTTACATAAGCCGAATGACATTACTAACCACTCATAGAATAAGTCTGGACCTCTGAATGCTGTCATAGGAACACACTCTTCGGTAATACGAAGTTGATGGAAACCTGTAGCTAGGTCCATCTTTGAAAATACTTGTGCTCCATTCAGATGATCCAATAAATCATCGATTCGCGGCAATGGGTATTTATTCTTTATTGTCTGCTTATTCAAGTCACGATAATCCACACATAGTCGTAGAGTACCGTCAGACTTTGGGACAAACACCACTGCTGCTCCCCAATCAGAGAAACTAGGCCTGATCAGACCTTTCCATATAAGCTGTCGAGTTTGATTATCTAGTTCTTCTTTCTCCTTTAGAGTCATTCTCCGAATAGCGTGCACTACTGGCCTTGCGTTCGGAATTAAAGCGATCTTGAAATCAATTTCTCTCTGTGGAGGTAAGCTAACAACTTCTTAGAACACATCCGCATAATTCATGACGACAGGAATATCTTTTATGAGGTCCTGTATATTCTCTATGACTACAGGGATATTTTCTATTTGAGCAGGAGAAACATCCAAAGCTGTCCAGAAGTCTTTTCTATTTGAATTCGGGCCTTCACATGGTATGGTTATATATTTCCCTGATTGGGCCTTTGCCTTAACAACTCTCTCGGCGCATTTAACCACTGCTTCATATTTGGTTAACCAATCCAATCCCAAAATAAGATCAAATTCAGTAAAATTCATGACGATCGAGATGGTAGGGAACTTACAACAGGAAAAAGGGACAGGCACCCCCACAAACCCAACTAAGATTAAGGGAACCACCAACTGGATTATGGACAGTGATGGGTTCTTTGAGCCTTTTCAAATTCAAATCTAGCTTCTTAACTGCATTCTTTGCAATAAAGCTTTGTGACGCGCCTGTATCAAACAGTACTTTAACTGGAATATTTTTAACATTAAGCGTGCCTTCCAAAACATCAGATCTTTCCTAAGCAGACGAAGATGCAGGCACTTCTGCCACTTCATTTACATGTATTGCTTCAGGTTTTCTGAATAGTGGGCAGGCCTTTGAAAGATGACCGGTCTGATGGCATTGACTGCACTTTCTATTCTCTTGAAACTTCTTACCGGATTTAGATTCATCCTTCTTTCGTTTCTTCGAGGATTTACAATTCCTGGTCAAACGCCCTTGCTTCTTGCAGTTAGAGCATGTGACCGTCGTTATGTGTTCTTTCTCAGATTTAACCCTTTTCCTCTTGGCACTGGGCTTCTTACTGACCTCTGGTATCGTACTGACCTCAGGATTATCAGTTTCAGACTCCCCTTTATTACTAGAACAGACTTCCTCTTCATAGCGCAACATACCTTTCTTGTCAAGATCCTCATACTGGTAAGCGATGTATATCATTTCTGAAAAAGGAAGCTTCACATGCCCCATAGCTTTACTTTGGTACTTTCTTTGAAGACCGTTAATAAATCTCAGATTCTTCCTCTTCGTATTTTGAATTAGATGAGGGGCAAAGTGAGAAAGTTCATTGAATTTCTTATGATATTCTGGAATGGTCATATCTCCTTGTATCAGAGAAGAGAATTCATCACATAACCGCTCAGTTGCTTCCGGAGGAGTAAATCTTTCTAGGAAAATCACTTTGAATCTATCCCAGGTGATATCACCTTCTGGGTTATCTTTAATAATCGAATCCCACCAGAACAAAGCTTCATCTTTGAGTGCCCAAGATGTCAGTAATCTTTTCTGGTCATCTCTCAGCTTTAAACCATCAAAGATTTTCTCAGCAGAACGAATCCAAGCTTGCGTTTTCATAATAGATTCTTCGCCTAAGAATGGTTTTCCACCCAGATTTCTATATTTCATAAATAGAGCTTCTATATCCGGGTCAGTATTACTTCTTCTGTTTCTGGCACTCATATTCTAGTGCGTCTGCAAATGGCAGACAAAGTGTTAGGTCAATAGAAAGGATATTTCAAACATAGAGACATATACTTGAATGTAAATGCATCTATCAAGGTGTTATTTCATTCCACTATACTCATACTAGGATATTACTGATCCTATCTATAATGAGTTATTCGTCCTAGAACACTACTAGTTCTATTTCTGACGAGTTCGTTAATATGTTATATTCCAGAACTAAGCTTAACCAAAGCTCTGATACCACGTTGTGACGACCCCAAACCCCGCTAAGACGGTGGCAAGGGTAATCTTTGGAATATAACACATAAACAGATAATAGCAGAACATAATTAAATAAATACACCAGATAATGTACAATAGAATACACTGGAAAAACATAATCATCAGAGTTACGCAGTATACAGGATCATACTTAGTACAAATACAGTTCAGCTATAAATAAATGTCTACAATGGAAAACAAACATAATGTGACGGCCCGCCCCACACCAACCGACATTTACTCCAAAGGTGCGCTGTACACATGTCCAGTTAGCACGGAACGGGTCGTTAGAAGGAAAGGGAAAAAGGAAATGAACTAACAAAGAACCTGTAGAATGTCTCACAGCGCATAGAATAAAATATAATAATAACATACTTGACATAAAACAGGTGAGACAGTGCATAAGCTGAAGCAACTAACATAGCAGCGGAAAATGTAAGTACAGCTTATGATCCAAAGTTAAACATTATTACAACTTTTTAAACTGTCTCAAAAGAAAAAGCAAGATAAAGGAGGTACACTACTAATGCCCAAGTAGCGACCACCAACGACACGGGGAGAATATCTATATATCATACGTGGAAGCCTCCTGCTCGCCTCCGAATCAGCTACTCACGCACCACCAGCTAACATGTCTCTAGTCTGCTCGTGTGAGCACCCATGGTAATAAGAGGAGACATAAAACTCTGGGTCAGACATAAAGCCTGGTATGAGCGATAAGCATCTGAACAGAACAATAACAGGTAGACTAAAACATACCTGAACATGGACCTGCAACCAAAGAGTTAGCACTACATACTGTACAACACTCTAAGGTGCCATATCAAACGGTGTAAAGATACGGAGGTGGGGGTGTGCATGTCATAGTGATGGTAAACAATCAAACATAGCATCCATCCTCACATCTCTCACTCAGTGCGTAAAGCATACGATATTCACCATTAGATCACCCAACATACCTTGCTACGATCACTTTGCCCCATGAAGTCATAAATGGCTTCACTGCACTGATAACGTAGCCACTAATCCTTTGCTATGTCCACTTTGCCCCATGGAGTCGCAGTGACCCCACTGCACTGGCTCATAGCCTTACTAATCCTTTACTATGTCCACTCTGCCCCATGGAGTCACAATGACCCCACTGCACTGGCTCATAGTCTTACTACGCATCACTTTGCCCCTCAAGTCATAATGACTCTACTGCACTGATAACGTAGTCTTGCTACCATCACCTTGCCCCTCGAGTCGCAATGACTCTAATGCACTGATAAGTAGCCCATCATCCATTTTCAGTGGTGAATCGAAGTTATGAACATCGACAACTCCTTAGCACACGTCCCGCAGCAAAGTCCAACTCATGAAGTCAACCCGTTGGTCCCCATCTGGATCCTGAGTCATGACTTCCAACTTGGACTACCTTTGCATCTCGGGTTATTGGTCTTCTCTCCTGTTCGGGTCGGTCGGTCAAGCACCTTTCATCCTGGTCGGTTTTCATCGTCCCTGGTCGGTCGGTATTGCCACCCCCTGGTCGGTCGAACACTTTACCAATCCTGGTCGGTCATTGCCAGGGTCGGTCGATCCTCCTTCACCATTTCTGGTCGGTCGTACTTCACCATCGTATGGGGTCGGTCGGACATCGCATAGTGGTCGGTCTTTCCCAACCTGCTCGGTCTCCCCTGGTCGGTCGGTTTTCTCCAGTTGCTTCACAAGTTGGAAGCTGAGTCGGTCGGTCCTCCTCCACCATTCCTGGTCGGTCGTTCTGGGGATGCCAGGGTCGGTCGTACATTGCATGGTGATCGGGTCGGTTTTCACCCTCTCGGGTCGGTCGGTTCAGGAACTCGGGTCGGTCAACCCCCCCCCGGTCGGTTATCTCGACCCCAAACCTGCACCATTTCAGCAAGCTATTTTCGCCTCTCGACGGCGTTTTCGACCAATCTAACACTTCTAATCAATCACAAAGCATACCATGCAATCATAGAAACATAGAGAATCAACCACAAACATCAAAACATCAATATGATAGGTTAAAATGGATCAAACATACCCAAAACCCCATATTTCCCCTTAAGCATGTTTAGGTGAAACTAATGATAGGATTAGCAAAACTTAACCAAATTAACCCAAATTCATATCAGAGGTCTAAAACATCATTTCGGATTTTATAAATATTTTTCCGGAATTTTATCATGTTTAAATTCACTAATTAACACTAATTACCATTAATTAGCCATAATTAGTGAGGAACTATGCAAATCACTCACCTTAGCCACAAATAAACTTAGATCTGAAATAAATCTCTAATTTGATGCGAATCCCAATGCTAAACAGCAGCTCCAATGTTGATTTGGTGTAGATCTCCCTTGATTTGATGTTGCTAAGCTTAATCCTTGATTAGAAGATGATTTGGAGGTGATTTAGAGGTTCGAGGCCATTTTTAGGGTTTCCAAGAGGTAAGTGGAGGCTAGAAAACTGAAATGGAATGATTCTCTAACTCATTTCAGCCTCCCCATAACCCTAATCCCGAAATGGGTTATGGGCCTATTCACTAATCACCCTATTTGGCCCGGTTAAGCAGTTTTTCACCTTCCAAACCTTAATTCAGCCATATCTCCCAAACGGTAAGTCCGTTTGGCTATTATGACCACTCTACGGATAGGTAAACCATCAAACGAATCTAATGGAAGTGGTTTCAGGTCAAAATTCCTTTTCAATCAAAAGTTATGGCCAAAACAAGATCAGCTAGGGGCAAAACGGTCATTTAAAAATCGACAAAAATCATGAACATGGGAAATGGCTCTAATAGATGTTTCCCAAAGTTACATGACCATACGACTTCATACGGGAAAGAAATAAATATTCTACGATCCTCCGATGCGTAGAATGCGGGTTGTTACATTCTCCCCCCCTTAAGAAATTTCGCCCCCGAAATTCCCTATCCAAAATACACAAAAGGGTCCCGCATGCCTATCAACCATAAAACAACGATCAAACATTCAAAACAAGCAAAACAAGTCTATCCTAGCATGCGGAATAACTAAATAACAAAGTAGATCTTACCAGGCAAAGAGTTCTGGATACGTCTTCCTAATGCTCTCCTCTGTCTCCCAAGTACAATCATTCTCGTTCTCGCCCCACTGAACCTTGACTAGCTTCACCGCCTTCCTTCGACGTTGCTTCGTATCGTGCCCCACAATACGAATCGGCTTGCGGTTCCCAACCGTCTCGGGTTCTACTTCGAAGTCCTCTAACTAATCAGGTGAAATAGTCATATCTGGGTCGTGAACGAACTTCCTTAGTTGGGAAACATGAAATACATTGTGAACTCCCGCCATCTTCTCTGGTAAGCCAACTCTATATGCCAAATTCTCTACTAGTTCAAGAACAGGGAATGGGCCAACAAATCTTGGTGCTAACTTGCCTCTCCTGCCAAATCGAATCACGCTCTTCAACGGAGAAATCTTGACAAACACCAAGTCACCAACGGAGAATTTTAAATCTCTTCTTCTTTTATCAGCATAACTTTTCTGCTTATCCTGGGCAGCCTTCATTCGTTGTTGAATGATCTTAATCTTATCTGAAGTTTCTCTCACCACATCTGGTCCAAGCATGAACTTCTCGCCAGTCTCTATCCAACATGATGGTGAGTTGCACGGTCTTCCGTACAAAGCTTCATATGGAGCCATACCGATACTGGATTGGTAGCTATTATTATATACAAACTCTACTAGATGCAAATGGTCATCCCATGATCCACCAAATCCAATATACAAGCTCTCAAGAGATCTTCCACTATACGATTCACCCTCTCCGTCTAACCGTCGGTCTGAGGATGATATGCGGTACTGGGATGTAATTCTGACCCTAGAGCCTCTTGTAAGCTTTTCCAAAACCCACTAGTAAACAACGGGTCTCGGTCACTCACAATGCTTTTAGGTACTCCATGAAATCTCACTACCCACTTCATATACAATTCTGCTAACTTAGCTGCCGTTCTGGTCGATTTGACTGGTATAAATCTTGCACTCTTAGTCAATCGATCCACGATTACCCAAATGCTATCATGTTCCGATCTAGTCCTTGGTAAACCATCGATGAAATCCATCGAGACTTGCTCCCATTTCCATTCGGGAATTTCTAATGGTTGCAACAACCCACTAGGCTTCTTTTGCTCGGCTTTAACTAGTTGGCAATTCATGCATTTAGATATAAACTTCCCAACATCTCTTTTCATCCCTTCCCAGTAGTAAGTCTGCTTCATGTCTCGATACATCTTATTACCACCGGGGTGTATAGTCAGTTTTGAGTGATGACACTCTCTAAGCACTTCATCTCTCAAACCATTCACGTTGGGTACAACTAGTCTTCCATTCTTTCGAAGCCATCCATCTCGATCAAGCCCATACACATTCATCTCCTCACCGTCGATGTCCATCTCTAACTTGGAGATGATTTCCAATAGATTAGGATCGTCCCTCTGGCTGGAACCAAGCCGCTCTATCAAAGTGGGTCTGATCGCCAAACTAGCTATCATGACTGGATCCAATTCGCACTTTGGTCTGAAATCAAACCCCGCGATATACTCCAGTTGCTTCCATTCAAGAAACATTGCCCCTAAACTGGCATGTCTCCTACTCAAGGCATCGGCTACCGCATTACCTTTCCCAGGTGTGTATGCGATATCAAAATCATACGAAGCCAAGAACTCTAACCATCTTTGCTGACGGAGATTTAGATCTTTCTGAGAGAAGAGATACTTTAACGATTTATGATCGGTAAACAACTCAAATCTTTCTCCCAAGAGATAGTGTCTCCACATCTTCAGCGCAAACACGATTGCTGCTAGTTCCAAATCATGGGTAGGATACTTCTTCTCATGCGGCTTTAGCTGCCGACTAGCATAAGCTACAACCCTACCTCCTTGCATCAATACAGCACCTAGTCCGGTACCACAAGCATCCGTGTATACCGTCATCTCATCATTCCCTTTAGGAATGACTAGCACTGGCGCACGCGTCAACTTTTCCTTTAGACTCTTGAATGCATTCTCACACACCCCGTCCCAGACGAAGGACTGATTCTTCTTAGTCAACTGAGTCAACGGTGCTGCTATCTTGGAGAAGTCCTGGATAAACTTACGATAATATCCAGCTAACCCCAAGAAACTTCTTACATCTGTTGCATTCTTGGGTGTAGGCCAATCCTGTACCGTAGCCACCTTCGCAGGGTCCACGGCAATACCACTCTCTGAAACAACATGACCCAAGAATCTCACTTCCCTTTTCCAAAAGTGACACTTAGAGAATTTCACTTTCAATTGGTGTTTCCTCAACACCTCCATCACTGTCCTCAAGTGTCCCTTGTGTTCCTCCTCTGTCCTGGAGTAAACAAGGATATCATCTACGAACACAAGAACAAACTTATTCAACTGATCTCTGAATACTTGATTCATAAGATCCACAAAGTAGGCTGGTGCATTGGTCAACCCAAACGGCATGACCAACCACTCATAAAATCCAGACGGCGTCCTAAATGCCGTTTTCGGAACACTCTCATCCGCCACTCGGAGCTGATGAAATCCTGTCGCGAGGTCCAACTGGGAGAACACTCTTGCTCCTTCCAGTTGATCAAACAAATCATCTATCCGCGTTAGAGGATAATTATTCTTCCTCGTTGCCTTATTCAACTCGCGATAGTCCACACACAAACGAAGGGAACCATCTGCCTTAGTGGCAAACACAACTGGTGCTCCCTACTCGGAGACACTTCTTCTAATAAATCCCTTCTTCAAAAGATTTCTGACTTGCACCCCGAGCTCTCGCTGCTCCCTTGGTGCCATACGACGAAGTGGCATCACTATAGGTTTGGCATCTTTCACTAAATCAATACGGAACTCAATCTCTCGGTGTGGTGGAAGCCCGGTCACCTCCTCGAAGACGTCCGGATACTGGCCAACCATGGGCACCTCTGACATCTCATCCTGCGGGATGTCTAGGGAATTTATAAAACTAGCCATTACCCCATCACTAGGTAGACTACCAAACACTACCCTCCGCCCATCATCCGCCCTAACTATCACCAAAAAGCCCTCACAGTATACCACTACCCAGTATATCTGGAGCCAATCGACTCCCAATATAATGCCATACCCAGTAAAGCCCAAAACAAAGCAATCACAAACAAACATACATCCATGACTCGATAAGACCAAATTCCTGTAAATCATACTAAGGCTAGTCGAACCACCAATCGGGTTCGTCACAACCAATGGTCTATCGACTATCTCGGGTTCCAGTCCCAACCTATCTACCAGGTCACTAGATATGAAGGAACGGGAACACCCAGTATCAAACAAAACTCGAACTGGTACATCATAAATAGAAAGCATACCTTGAATAACAACATTCTTTCCTTTCTCCGCCGCAGTTGGGGCATTAGACGAAGAAGGAACAGCATCAATAGCATATGCTTTCACAATCTGCTTCTCCTTAAGAGGTTGCGGACACTTATCCTTATGATTTCCCACTTGACCACAGTTGTAGCACTTCCTTTCCGCTGGCTTGGCCCGACATTCTTTAGCATAATGGCCCTTCTTACCACAGCTGAAGCACTCAACATCCTTCTTGTTCTTTTTCTGGCCACCCTTAGATTGGTCCTGCTTCCTCTTATTCTGAGAGTTATTCTTGCCTCCACCGCCTTATTGCGGCTTTGGCCCTTCTGCAGATGCAACTTCAGTCTTTGACTTAGGGTAAAGACTCTCTGATCTCAAAGCTTTCCCCCACAATCGATTCAAAAGTCTCATCGATGTGGTTGATAAGCCTTTCCCCCAAGTATCCATCCAAACCAGTAATGAACTTCTCATTCTTCTTCTCAGGAGTATCGATAAGAGATGGTCCATACTTTGACAAAGTGTCGAACTCAGCAATATAGTCAGAGACTGCCCTACCACTCTGCTTGAGTTCCAAGAATCTCTTAAACAACACTGACTTCTGGGCAGCTGGAATAAACTTCTCGCTAAAGCGAGCCTTGAACTGATCCCAAGTAACCTGATCTTCTGGAGTAGCTGTTCTAATGGCATTCCACCAATTCATCGCTCGCCCTTGCAGCTAACGAGATGCTAGCCTTCTCTTCATCGCGTCCTCAAGACCCAAGTCATCGAAGATACGATCACAGTTATCCATCCAGTCCTGAACATCTGTGGTCGACTCCGTCCCGTGGAACGACTTCCCACCAAGGTTAGTTTAATCCTTGCACAACTTGGCGAAATCGACCCTAGGCGCCTGCACTACTGGGCCAACACCAACTCCGGGATTGGGAATTGCCCCTTGCACTTCTCTAAGCATGTCTCTCATGAGGTCAGTAAACATTGCCCTCATGTCAGCAGCATTCCCATTATTGGCTCCCCTACCAGCACCTCTAGCATATCGGCTCATCGTCGATCTGTAAAAGAGAAATGATTAACGACCCCATAGTGGTGCTAGTGCAGTACGACTTCATTCTTATACTACTAAGAGTATATACATATAGCTTTTGGAAACCAAAGTAATCACAAATACGCGCTCTCATATACGGACTATCTCTCCCTAGTGTCTTTCCCTAGGTTAACTACGCAACCTAGAGCTCTTATACCAAGTGTGACGGCCCGCCCCGCACCAACCGACATTTACTCCAAAGGTGCGCTGTACACATGTCCAGTTAGCACGGAACGGGTCGTCAGAAGGAAAGGGAAAAAGGAAATGAACTAACAAAGAACCTGTAGAATGTCTCACAGTGCATAGAATAAAATATAATAATAACATACTTGACATAAAACAGGTGAGACAGTGCATAAGCTGAAGCAACTAACATAGCAGCGGAAAATGTAAGTACAGCTTATGATCCAAAGTTAAACATTATTACAACTTTTTAAACTGTCTCAAAAGCAAAAGCAAGATAAAGGAGGTACACTACTAATGCCCAAGTAGCAACCACCAACGACACAGGGAGAATATCTATATATCATACGTGGAAGCCTCCTGCTCACCTCCGAATCAGCTACTCACGCACCACCAGCTAACATGTCTCTAGTCTGCTCGTGTGAGCACCCATGGTAATAAGAGGAGACATAAAACTCTGGGTCAGACATAAAGCCTGGTATGAGCGATAAGCATCTGAACAGAACAATAACAGGTAGACTAAAACATACCTGAACATGGACCTGCAACCAAAGAGTTAGCACTACATACTGTACAACACTCTAAGGTGCCATATCAAACGGTGTAAAGATACGGAGGTGGGGGTGTGCATGTCATAGTGATGGTAAACAATCAAACATAGCATCCACCCTCACATCTCTCACTCAGTGCGTAAAGCATACGATATTCACCATTAGATCACCCAACATACCTCGCTACGATCACTTTGCCCCATGAAGTCATAAATGGCTTCACTGCACTGATAACGTAGCCACTAATCCTTTGCTATGTCCACTTTGCCCCATGGAGTCGCAGTGACCCCACTGCACTGGCTCATAGCCTTACTAATCCTTTACTATGTCCACTCTGCCCCATGGAGTCACAATGACCCCACTGCACTGGCTCATAGTCTTACTACGCATCACTTTGCCCCTCAAGTCATAATGACTCTACTGCACTGAAAACGTAGTCTTGCTACCATCACCTTGCCCCTCGAGTCACAACGACTCTACTGCACTGATAAGTAGCCCATCATCCATTTTCAGTGGTGAATCGAAGTTATGAACATCGACAACTCCTTAGCACACGTCCCGCAGCAAAGTCCAACTCATGAAGTCAACCCGTTGGTCCCCATCTGGATCCTGAGTCATGACTTCCAACTTGGACTACCTTTGCATCTCGGGTTATTGGTCATCTCGCCTGTTCGGGTCGGTCGGTCAAGCACCTTTCATCCTGGTCGGTTTTCATCGTGCCTGATCGGTCGGTATTGCCCCCTGGTCGGTCGAACACTTTACCAATCCTGGTCGGTCGTTGCCAGGGTCGGTCGGTCCTCCTTCACCATTTCTGGTCGGTCGTACTTCACCATCGTATGGGGTCGGTCGGACATCGCATAGTGGTCGGTCTTTCCCAACCTGCTCGGTCTCCCCTGATCGGTCGGTTTTCTCCAGTTGCTTCACAAGTTGGAAGCTGAGTCGGTCGGTCCTCCTCCACCATTCCTGGTCGGTTGTTCTGGGGATGCCAGGGTCGGTCGTACATTGCATGGTGATTGGGTCGGTTTTCACCCTCTCGGGTCGGTCGGTTCAGGAACTCGGGTCGATCAAACCCCCCCCCGGTCGGTTATCTGGACCCCAAACCTGCACCATTTCAGCAAGCTATTTTCGCCTCTCGGCGGCGTTTTCGACCAATCTAACACTTCTAATCAATCACAAAGCATACCATGCAGTCATAGAAACATAGAGAAACAACCACAAACATCAAAACATCAATATGATAGGTTAAAATGGATCAAACATACCCAAAACCCCATATTTCACCTTAAGCATGTTTAGGTGAAACTAATGATAGGATTAGCAAAACTTAACCAAATTAACCCAAATTCATATCAGAGGTCTAAAACATCATTTCGGATTTTATAAATACTTTTCCGGAATTTTATCATGTTTAAATTCGCTAATTAACACTAATTACCCTTAATTAGCCATAATTAGTGAGGAACTATGCAAATCACTCACCTTAGCCACAAATAAACTTAGATCTGAAATAAATCTCTGATTTGATGTGAATCCCAATGCTAAACAGCAGCTCCAATGTTGATTTGGTGTAGATCTCCCTTGATTTGATGTTGCTAAGCTTAATCCTTGATTAGAAGATGATTTGGAGGTGATTTAGAGGTTCGAGGCCATTTTTAGGGTTTCCAAGAGGTAAGTGGAGGCTAGAAAACTGAAATGGAATGATTCTCTAACTCATTTCAGCCTCCCCATAACCCTAATCCTGAAATGGGTTATGGGCCTATTCACTAATCACCCTATTTGGCCCGGTTAAGCAGTTTTTCACCTTCCAAACCTTAATTCAGCCATATCTCCCAAACGGTAAGTCCGTTTGGCTATTATGACCACTCTACGGAAAGGTAAACCATCGAACGAATCTAATGGAAGTGGTTTCAGGTCAAAATTCCTTTTCAATCAAAAGTTATGGCCAAAACAAGATCAACTAGGGGCAAAACAGTCATTTAAAAATCGACAAAAATCATGAACATGGGAAATGGCTCTAATAGATGTTTCCCAAAGTTACATGACCATACGACTTCATACGGGAAAGAAATAAATATTCTACGATCCTCCGATGCGTAGAATACGGGTTGTTACACATAATATGTACAATAGGAGATGAACAGCATAAAAGAGATAAATGATATAATCCATCTTCAGCTCCAGCTATCCAGAAAGAGCCTGCTAAAACCAGAACACAAGGCTGCGCGTGTAGAAAAAGGGGCACCCGAGTTTGCAAGTGAAACAAACTACGAGTCAGTCATGGGACTGGTATGAGAAATCTACTTAACACATTTAAAATATGGCTAATCATAGGACCACGCCACTTTCGCGGAACAGGTTTACTCCATTGGATTGCTAGTGCTTTACAACAATTAAAGCTTTTAAACATCGCAATGCTTTTTATAAAATTGAAGCCATTATAAGACCAGTTCCCATCACACAATGCAACGCAAACCGGAGGATAGAGTTTTTACCTTATAATGGCCAAAATATGCTTGATACGAATAAAACAAAAGCATTTGATATTACTACTAGTGTTTATATGTTTCAAAAACAATTTCGAATCATAAGTATCAATCATAGACGACATGAGCGTCCCATGCCACTATGTCGCCAAATATAGGTTTACAATCAAAACCGCACGATGTCGTATTTGGAAATTGGATTTCTGTCATGAACCAAGGCAAAAGATAGTCCTTACCGAATTCGAAACTGTCTAGCCCGAGTCTCAAGATCAGAGCTCGAGTGATCCTAGGAGCGACAGGGCCGGTCCACTGATGTGGATTAAAATGCCCGAACACTACGTTTCCCCGCCCTTTGGGGCGTAAATGAGCCAACGAATGACTCCATCGGCTTCACATAGTCACTGATATATCTGAGGCGCCTCACAACAGCAACAACCACACAGGTGAAAATAATATATATGTCAGCCAGTTTAAGCGCTGACACCACCTCTAGCTAGAAGGAAACACATGCCCTCCTTGAGGTCCTCTCCCGTTTCTGGTTCATACCAGGGTGTGAGGCTCGCGAATTCACGTTATACACAAAGCTACGCCACACAGGCGGTGCTTTGATCATCAACAACAAGACTTTGCTTTTCAACAGAAGCCTTGATCACTACATCTTAGCATGCCACACAGGCAATTCACACCATGCAACTGATAGTTATCAATCACACAGAATGAAATCCAATGTCAGACACACAGTCCATTTACAAGTCCGTTCTGGGTCGGAACGAAACCGGAGGCACTATATACCTCGCATACCCATCGATCTCCACGTAAGTCTGGACGATCACCACTCATTATCCATATTTCGGGATGCCTCCCAATCAGGACATCAGTTACCATCCAACCGAGGTGAAGATCTCCGGTCTTCAACCACCGTCTTCATCATTGATTTCTTATCGTCGATTCAGTTATTCAGAATGGGATAAACCCGTTCTTTCTGAGCAACTCGCGTATATAATAAACAAGTGCTACACAAACACAACATACACCTTATTCCAATTCATTAGTCACTAACCGTAAATTAGTCAGAGAACGATTTCCCAAATATTAACCCCGAAGGCCGAAACCAACATCAGATCAAAATCCAGGAAACCATTCGGCTTAGCTATCCTTCAGTTAGTTTCTAAATTTCACATTCCATATTATTTATAATATTTTATAACGATTTATCACTATTTTTATTTATTTAAAAATAGACAATTTATTCAAACGACGCTTTTGGCCATAACACGGCCGTGGCGCTGTTTTCTTCAGATTTGATTTACACATATGTGAAAATCTAATCGTTGGATCTTCACAAATTTTATATCATTAGAAAGATCTTTTCAAAACGAATCCAATGGTTTCAGTTTTGGGAAAATCCGACGGTCGGATCTCCCGGTACACTCGTTTGAAGTTTCGATTTCAAAATACAAACTGCAGCGTCGTTATTCGATTTAATATAATTATATTTATATATATAAATATAATCGATTATGGCGCTGTTTTTCTTCAGATTTGAATTAAACATTCCAGACAATCCAACTGTTGGATTTTTACAAAGTTAGTGTCGTTGGAAAGATATTTCCAAAGCGAACCCAACGGTTTCGGTTTCGAGAAAATCCGATGGTCGGATCTCCCGCACTAATCGTTTGAAATCCCGGTTTCAAAATACTAACTGCAGCTTCGTTATTCGATTTATTTTAATTATATATATATAAACAAATATCATCCATGCTTCGATTTCAAAACCATATTCTTTTCATACATTTGATAAAAATGAATTTTTATCCAACCGACATTTATTTCTACACTTCACTATTTTTAACAATTCATGTATATAATAAAAATGTGATTTTTATTGCAAAACAATTTATTTCAAAACACGACTATTTTATATAGTTCATATAGATGATAAAAATATGATTTTTATTATAAAACAATTTATTTCAAACACGAATACCACTCAACACATGAATTTCTATTCAACGAATGAATTTCTATTCAACACATGAATGTTTTCTATAGTTCGTATATATAAAATAAAATTGTGATTTTTATTGTTAAAAAAGTTTATTTAAAACACGAATACCATTCAACACATGAATTTCAATTCAACGAATGAATTTCTATTCAACACATGAATGTTTTCTATAGTTCGTATGTATAAAATAAAGATGTGATTTTTATTGTTAAAACAATTTATTTAAAACATGAATACCATTCAATACATGAATTTCTATTCAACGAATGAATTTCTATTCAACACATGAATGTTTTCTATAGTTCGCATATATAAAATAAAGATGTGATTTTTATTGTTAAAACAATTTATTTAAAACACGAATACCATTCAAAACATGAATTTCTATTCAACGAATGAACTTCTATTCAACACATGAATGTTTTCTATTCAACACACGAATATAGTTTCAACACATGAAAATAATTCTAACACATGAATATTATTGAAAATTTCGGTAGCATAACGGCAGGGTAGTTAAAACCGGGGCCGTCCCTAGTACGGCTCCTCGCTCTACCTTAAAGCCTCGTAGTTTTTGACAATGGGGATTTCATGCATCTAGTTCGCACGCAGGCGGCATGTATATTTTTTTCTTTCTTTTCCACAAACTAATCCTATGTGGTTTCAACCAAATAATTCTCAACCACAAACGGGTATTTTTCCACCACCATCAATCAATTTCAACCATAAACAATTCTAATCAACCATTCGCTGTCAACCAATTTTCACACCAATCACAATCAATAAATATCGTCCATGGTTTTTGGACGAGGGGCGCATATATATATATATATATATATATATATAAGTATATATCACTTCTATTCAACACATATATAATTTTTACAATGCATATATAACTTATACATCGAACGTACAACTTATACAATGCTTATACATGAGGTGTACAACGCTTATATAACTCATACATCGACTATATAATTTATACATCGTCGTTTTCCATATCGTTTATAATTCAGAAATCTCACATTGTGTTCCACTCCACCAAAAATAGTAGAAGGCTCAGAAAAATATCCGGTCTATTCTAGAATGTAGAAGACGTCCGCACGAGTCCACTGTCTCTTGTTTCACTGAATTTCATCAACAAACGAAAAAGATATGATTTTTATAGTGAAATTAAAAACCGTAGCGCTTTAAAGTGCTATTAAATAGTTTAATTTAAAATCAGCCGTACCTCTCTATTTTTCTTCAAAACTAGGTTTGAATATTTCCTCGTTATCCGTAGCACGAGGTGACGATCGGGCTGCACTGTGATGAAGGTCTAGGCGCTGCGCTCAGGCGCGCGATGGAGTTGGCCAGTTCGGTGGTCGGAGCTGACATCGGCGGCGGTCGAAAGTGGCTATCTTCCGGAGCTCGATTCGAGCTCAATACTCCACGAAAACCTTCAAACTTTATATGGATGTGAAGCTCATGAGACGATCTACAAAAACCTCAATTGGGGCACGGGTTTTTATAGAGCGTGGAAGGAGAAATCGGAGGGGGAAGCAATTGAACGTTTTCCGTCGTGCGTCGAGATGATATCGGGGAGAGAGAACGTTGACCTGGCCCAATGATTTTTTTTTATATTTATAAATTTTCAAAAATCCAAAAATACCCCTCTACACGTACTAACACCAATCCAAACCCAACGACTATAGTCCCTAGCTAAATACCACCATTCCGAACACAATGGGATATGTTTCGTAGGCCTATTCGACTGTTTCAGTCAGTTTTTCTTCAAATTAAAATATAAAACATTCAATATTTGATTTGAACGTACATTTCAATTTGCCGGGGCCACATATTGATTCTAAAAATTCCCAAAAAATAAATCTGGCTATGTTTTGACGATGCCGTCCTAACAAAACTAGTTTCGTCGAATTTTGAGACCGTTTGAAAAATGGCCTTTTTCTGGTCGATCCAATTTAATAGAAATCGACCAAACACATTTCCCTTTGCCACGCTCACATGCTAGCTTCAAATATTATGAAATTTGAAACCTAGCAACAATTTGACATCCCGGATCCAACAAAAGTGGTTTCGTCGAATTTTGTGGTCGTTTGCAAAATGGCCATTTTCACGCGCTATATAAACTCTATAGCGACCTTTCTGAAAATTCGTTTGGCCATAACTTTTGCTTCCCGCTATGGAACTTCGATTTTTCAAATTCGTTAGAAAGATATTCACTAATAGATTTAAATATTTTTGATTTCACTAAAATCCATTTTGTTTTGCACCCGGTACAGTCAGTCAAAGTTTGAATTCAAATTTTGAAACTACCGCGCCATTTCAGACCTTGTTTATAATTAAACATAATTATATTCATTTTCAATCGTCGATTCAAACTTACTTTTCATCGTTATTATTTAAAATATTTATTTTAAATATTTAAAATCCACTAAAATAGCCAATTTAAAAATTTTAAATTGGTTCAGATTTTCCGGGTTGTTACATTGCATCTCACGCTCTACATATATAGTATACAATCAAGGGAGCTTATTGGAGAATGGATTTCCAACTATGGCAAGGTATTGGACCACCTTCGAACAATGTACCTATGGAGATGAATACATTGGGGATTCAACAAGAGCATCTTTGCAACCCTAGCTAAACATGACCGGCCCCTCACTTCGTTTGAGAGTATCGAATATATTATGACCACGGTTGGGTCCAGCCAACCAAACCGATAGCATACAAATAAAGTAAAGGGACAACCGAAGGCATTTAATTTCACTAGATCAGGTAATGATATACCCTTTTGATGGGTGCGACCCACATAGCCATGCGACCCACCTAATTTTATACCATTTCCCGATTGAAGGGGCTTGACATCTAAATTAATTAATTAATTTATTTATCATTATAATATTATTATTTAATTCTTCTGAACATCGGCCACCATTCACTTTGAATGCCACATCGTCAGATCCACTGGATATCACTTAATTGATTTCCACAAAAATACTCTGAGCGTTAAGCTAAGAGTAGTGCCCCTCTCTTTGCCACCAACAGAAATACGTTTGTAAATAAATCAATATATGTAACTCCTTTGGAAATACTATGTTAGACACTCGTCCATACAAGCCACCCAGGAACAGGATGAACCATCCTACCACATTCTATATAGGTATCACCCCAAGGATCAGTAAAAAGTAGTCCTTGCAATTCGAAGATTTCACTCATGACAGAATCACGAGTCAAAATATCTACGGCTGCTAAACCAGAGAAATTCAACAAGTGGTTCTTCCGTTCATGAAGATCCACGGTCTTCAATGTTCCATCTTCAATTAACATTTTCACGTATTAGCTGGTCGGAATGGCTTTCCAATATAATTCGATCCCACTCTTTCTGTACCAACAATCGTATTTGGTCAGATTTGATAGTCGGTTATTTAACTATCAAATAATATCAGTGAATGAAACGAGTTTACTGATTTAATATTTGGCATTACTTGGCCTTTTTTAATTAACATCTGTTAATTATATTCTTAAAATCTTCCAGTATTGGAGTTTATCTTTTACTTCTTATTAAAAATAAGAATATTCTTAAAAATCATTTCATTTGCTTATAAACTTTTCGAATACAGTTTTCAATATTATTTACGGAAATCATAATTTATTTTTCCATCAATTACTCTCGTTCATAAACTAATACCTTGGATAATCATGATGTCGTTCAAGTTGGGATATTTTATTTACCTCTCAGACCTTGGCCAACAACATTCATATCTTTAGAATAGATAGAAGTTTATTAACCATACATTTTCCTTTGAAAACTTTATGTAAATCTCAAAAGCGTTTACTTAATAAATTATTAAGTAAACTATTATTTTACTTCCCTATTAATCTTTGATAATCCTTTATAATGTTAATTCGAGCTTCGATTCCATTATAAATAGAATCCTTTGTAAAATTTCTTCAACATCTCTTTATATATATTCTTCAAATTACAATACTACATTTGTTTTAAATCATACATAACTATTTTTAACCAATCTAATATAAATATCTTTACCCATCTTATATAAATATGTTTACAAATCTCACATTTATATCTTTTACAACTCTTGTATTGACATTCCTTACGAATCCTTATATTTATTTTTCTCAAAACAATTTCACTTATCATCTGTAACAAACGTTACAGATTTCATTTCAAAACTTTATATTTTCCTTTATTATAACTTTCAAATCATTCTGACAACTTATGCATTGTCAAAAATCACATAGCGATCTTTCTAACGATCTTCAGTTTATAAATCAAATAGTTCAATTTATTATTTGTAACAATTGTTACAAATTCATTTCTCAAAACTCTTACTTCATTTTCAAATTCCGTTTGTAAATTATTATCGACAACTAATAATTTACATTCAAACTCTTAACTTCCATTTACAAAATCAATTGTAAATCATTTATGCCGACTTAACTTCTTTGCCATTTCCAAAATCTTTACCCAACTTATGTTCATGACTACACTTAACATTTCGACTTCGGAATATCACATTCCGAATCTCGGAATGAATCTTACTTCGTTAACCATTCCAAACTTCAGAATATCACATTCTGAATCTCGGAATGGATCTCCCTCATTCATTTCAATTTCACTTAAATTATTATTAATTAAAATAATAATTTACTTTATCATTAACTACCAAGGTAGTTAATTTCTTTATTAACTAAAATAAATAGTTTATTTCTTTTTAAAATAAATAAATCAAGTATTCGTTAAACTATACAATTAGATTAATTCAAAACAAAGCAATTCAATAATCAATTCCAGGTAAATAGTTGACTTAGTAAACTCAAAACACAGTTATCTCGTTAACCGATTTCAATTAGTTCTTCATTTAAATTAATTAATAATATAATTTATTTAAATAATTCCATTTAATTGTTTCTTAAAAACAGTTGTCAAATTCTTAACCGTTAGGTTACTTTCTGCTCATTGACATATAAATTTTATTAACCTCAGAATTTGCTTTATAAAATCATTTATTAATTATTTATAACTTTAAATAATAAATAATAAACATCTATTTTCTTTTTATAAACTTGCACTCAAAATTATAGATTCAGTTATAAAATCAATTTCATAACTTCATTTATGTCGATTTATCTAGCGGTAAATTCATATTTATTAAATGATTGATTTTTAGGCCATATACTGCCAATTACTCAACCAATATTACCCATTGGTTTACACAAAATGATTAGTGAATTTTAGATCAATGGTCAACAATCAACTCAACCATTCAATCAGATGGGTTTAAACAGTTTATATGATGATATGAAAATGAGTAACATTAATATTTTTGAGGAATCCCGTTGGATCCCTCCAACCTGTGCTTCCTGCATTCACATAGATTTATTTCCAATAATATTATTCAATTCAATTTTACTGATAATTTCAATAATAGTAAATAATGATTATTTAATATCACCAAATTAACAAAACAATTAAACACGTTTATTTTATAAACATGACCAATAAGGTAAGTTACCTTAACTGGGACCAATCGTTAAAATAACGATTTGGTTTTTCACTGAAATTAAACAATGTTTAATTTCATCGTTTCAATCAATATATGAATATATATTGAACAAACAACAAACAGTCGACCATTAGCAATCATAGTACACGAAATAAAAACCCAATATATATAAAATATATGTGGGAAAAACTGAGTGAGTTTAACTCACTTTGATTTGATTTGCGATCGAAACGGTTCTGTTACAATCAAATTAAACAGTCGTTTAATTTAACTGTAAATTTCCACTGTATTCAGCTCTGTCCAGAACAGTGTAAAGACGTTGAGCTTATCGCCACGATTTCTCTAGTTATTTTGTCCAATTCTGATCATACATGAGTTAGTTATAATTATTATAAGGTTACGGTAAATTAAAACTAACTAATTTAATTATATCATTATGTAAACCAGTCAAGGTAACATTATACCTGTTCTAATCTAACTAAGCACGTAAACTAGGCATATTATATATTTTAGAAATAAATTTGGTCGTCAATTCCTGGTACATTAAGCTTGAATAACTATTTAAATGAATAATTCTTTTTGTCTGTAATGGTAAAAATGTTATAAACAGTACCTATGTTCCACTTATATTTGGTTCGTTAACAGTTCGAGATGATTATATGATTTAAAACCAAACCAGTTGGAGCTCTATACTTCGTAATATAAACGAAAGTCTGGAGGCGGGCCATGTTAAACAATTGATATTGATTTGAGATATATTATCAGCTTATTAATATAGTATGCCCTGATTATTTTCGGTTAAAGGAGTTTGGCAGTTTCGAATTCCACTGTTCACCCTTCTCTTCCAAACAACCTACTTCCACATCTTGCCTCATCCCTTCGTACACGTCACCGCTGCTTCCAAAACATTACCCTATTTCCTTCGTTTCTTTCATTATGTACTATTCATCGTTCTAGTTCTTTGTTCCACTGAAACAATCACTCACCCTTTCACTTTTATTTGTTTCCAATGTTCACTGTTGCTTTCTTTGTATTGCACAAATCCTTCCTTCCCATTTTCTTACTGTAACGACACAGATTTCTCTCGGGCCTAATCGATCGCTAGACCGACCAAGACCGTTCGAATCCCGCATACGCTAACTCTGGGTATACAACACATCAGAACAAATAACAGAAGACTTTTATAAACATCATAATAATGTTACATCAGAGTACATAATATCAGAGTATATCGAAATATAATACACAGCGGAAGATAAATTTACATAAATGTAATGCAGTGCACAGCAGAAATATAAACTATACAGCAGAAGACTATCAATACTCTGGACACGGCTTTTTGCTTCGATCCAGAATCCTGCTAAACATATCTGCAAAATAAAACTACTCGATTGCCCGTGTAGAAAATAGGGGCACCCGAGTTTGCAAGGGAAAAGAAAACTACAGGTCAGTCATGGGACTGGTGTGAGAAACTCTAAACAGTTATAATTAACTTATTTAATAATATGGCAAATCACGGGACCACGTCGCTAACGCGGAACGGGTTTACCCCCATGAATGCTAGTGTATAAACAACAATCAATATAGATATATGGATCTACTATGCATCAATAAACATGCAATATCCCAATCATATGGATCTACTATGCATCAATCAACATGCAATATCCCAATCTACCCACTTAGAATAATCGCTACACTTAGATTTTCCAAATCCAATTCAATTTACAGAAATAATTCCTTTGGATTTTATTCCCGATTTCTTATTTCAAATCATTTGAAATACCTATCTAACTTTCTATATCAAAGTAGATTTCACTTCGGGACCTCAAATCAAATCGTTTGGAAATATGAATTCCAGAACATAACAATGCATACAAACAAGTATGCAACCAAATATCGTGCTCCCCATCGACAAGGCAAAGGGTATGCACCTCGCAACTCGATATATAAATGTGCACCTACCCCACATAGGAGCAGGCTACACCGACGATGCACCTACCCCACACAGGAGTAGGCTACACCGACCTCTCACACATACTTTTAGTCTCAGGGTTACCCGAATCTTTAGCCACACACTAAATCATTTCATATCCCGAAGTAGGGAAAATCATTTCAAAATACAATAATCACAAGTACTTTCAAAATATAGTACTTCACGTCAATAATTCACACATAAGATCAGTCACTATTAATCACATAACCTTTGAGCTCGTACGTCTCAAAGAAGGGTGTTAAGCAAGAGAATAAATTCTCCGCCACCAAACAGATACATCATCAATAGCAACTAATCGAATATGCGATGAACCACAATGTAACATATAATACATTTCTAAATCATTTTTGAAATCATCGGGTTTTGGGCCTCTAAATCCTTTCTGTTTTATAAAACATTTTTATAAAACATTTCCTATCCAAAATCGGGAATACATTTCTTTTCACTTAAGAAAAATATCATTTCACAATCATTCATTAAATTTGAAATGAACACAACATCACTAAACACCTTATCGTCAAATCGTGAAGTGTTTCACAAGGTGTTAGCCCACAGATATTTCTACCCAACCCAATGCTAAATGTAAAAGCATATTTTGCTCATAAACTGGTCGAGCACAATCCAAACAATCAATCAATCAAATTTGACATTAAATATAAGGTTTTGAATAGAGATAGTATCGACTTATATTCAACATCAAATCCTAAAACCAACAGATATCATATCGGGAGTAACGATATCGATATCTTCCAAATTCCCATCACAATATCTGTATAATCACGGAATCCAATATCGAAAATATCCAAAGATAATTTCAATTCAAATCCAATCCAATTTATTTATTTATAACCATTGGATTATTTTTATAGTTAATAACTAGTTCGTTTCGATAAAAATATATTTTTATCTTTTCAAATATGGAATTTTTCATCCCAATTCTTCCCAAATCATTTCTTATGATTTTACACAAATTATTACTATTTTTAATAATTTTATCAAGGTCCGTACAGTTGATTTCCACCAACGGCCATCGAACTGCACTTACAGCGACCTTTTCCAAATTTGATTTGGATATAATTACAAATCCAACCGTTAGATTTCAAATTTCTCATATTCATTAGAAAGCTCTTTTCGATACGAACCCAACGGTTCCGGTTTCAGGAGAATCCGACGGTCGGATCTCCCGTAATGTCCGTTTGAAGTTAATCGTCGAAATTCGCAAACTGCCGTAGCGCGGCGCGTTCTATTCAGGCCATTATATTATATATATAATATATATAATATATACTTCGTCGATTTCCTTTTAAAACGTATTTTATAAATCGTTTTAAATTCGTTTCAAAACGATTTCAACTTCATATTCAATTTCTAATCAAAATTGAATATTCCATATACACGATAATTTTATACAGTGTATATATATGTTAAAAATTATATTTTTAACACTCAAATCATTTTCACATTTCATATATATATCGTTTTCATTTCATATATATCGTTTTCAGTTCATATATATATATATTATTTCCACCTTTCATATATATATATATATAATATTTTCACTTTCAATATATACGATATTTTCACTTTTCAATATATACGATATCTTCACTTTTCAATATATACGATATCTTCACTTTTCAATATATACGATATTTTAACTTTCAATATATACGGTATCTTCACTATTCAATATATACGATATTTTAACTTTCAATATATACAATATCTTCACTTCTCAATATATACGATATTTTAACTTTCAATATATACGATATCTTCACTTTCAATATATACGATATTTTCACTTTCAATATATACGATATATTCACTTTCAATATATACGATATATTCACTTTCAATATATACGATATTTTCACTTTCAATATATACGATATTTTCACTTTCAATATATATATTTCATACACTTCTAATATATATAATTCATTTCACATCACGATCAATTTTCACACAGAATACAATCAAACAAGTCGTCCATGGTCTGTGGACGATGGGGAATAGTTCATATATGCTGTTACAAAATAAATAACTGTACAGAAAATTTAAAGTGAGAAAATTCTCACATTGGGATCCACTCTGTCTATAACTTTTCCGCCATTATTGTATATGTATTATGATTCCGCCACTGGCGATGTAGATTAATGTTTAGTTTATGTATTCTCTATGTATGATTCCGCCACAGGCGATGTAGACTGATTATGTACTGTTATGCACTAAGTAGTATCCTGCACTGTGCTTTCTGATGTGGTGATATATATATAATTCCGCTGTCATATTTGCTTTGGGATGAGGGAGAGGCTTAACGGAGAGGTGGCGGCGTCGAGGTCCTGGGGGGGGGGGGATGGGCGACGGCGTCTGCACAGCGGCGCAAGGAGGGAGGAGTGGCGGCTATCTCGAGGGGCGACGGGGAGCAGGCTGAACGCGGGATCGATTTAGGTTTTTTTTTCTTCGTTTCGTTTTGGGGATACTAACGTGGAGTGTGGGGGGGGGGGGGGGCGTTGACTAAGGGAAATGATGAGGGAATTTATATTTTATTATATTATTTTATCCAAAAAGTAAGTTTTCCGTTCGACCTCTAAATTGAACCCACCGACTGTCATCCATAGCTAATTACCCCCATTTCGAACACAATATGATATGTATCGCAAGCTGATTCGATCGTTTCGATCAGTTTTTTTCAAAATCAAAATATAACAGTACGGGTTTTGGGTAATCTTTGGAATATAACACATAAACAGATAATAGCAGCAGAATTAAATAAATACACCAGATAATGTACAAATAATATACTGGATAAACGTAATCATCAGAGTTACACAGTATACAGGATCATACTTAGTACAAACTGTGATAGCCCATAACTTCCCCGTGAAGGAAAGCACGGATTACCTTGAGAACACGACAAAGTAGAACGCAAACAGAAGAACATTTCATTGTATATTACAACAATTCCACCAGAATACAAGAATATATAGAGTATGAATAAATATTACACATACGATAAATATCAGAGATTACAATAAATTACATAGCAGCGGAAAAACAATACAAAACACAACTAAAAGTAATACATGGATACAGAGCTTTCCAAGCATCGTTCCAGCTGTTGATCAGCATCCTGTGAATATAAATCTGCAAAACCAAAACTACTAGCTACCCGTGTGGAAAATAGGGGTACCCAGAGTTTAGCTTAAAACAATAAACTCCAGGTCAGTCATGTGACTGGTGTGAGAACTAAAACAATTATTTAAACTTTATTTTAAAAGAGAGTAATTCAAGGGACCACGCCGTATAATACGAAACGGGTTTCCTCCCAAGAATACCAGTGAATATAAATAAACAGCGCAATGTTTTTCCGAAAAAGGAAGCTATTATAAGACCTAGGTCCCATCACACAATGCAAGCAAGCCGAAGGATAGGGTTTTTACCTTATAATAGCCAAACATGCTTGGTACGTTTAAAACAAATCATTTGATACTGTCATAAGTGTATAGTGTCAAAACAATTTCAATCATAAATATCAATCACAGACGGCATGGGTACCATATATCATGTCGCCATACTAGTTCTACAATTAAAACCGCAATATCACGTATTGGAAATTGGATTTCCATCATGAGTCGAGGCAAGGGGCAAGCTCCTCTCCGTTCGAGACACTCTAGCAAATGTCCCAGGACCGCACACAACAATCCTTGGATCTTCAGGGCCGGTCCTCTCTTACTTTTGAGGATTGGCAATTCCTGAACACACGTTTTCCAGTCCTAACAGACCTATATCCGAGGCCCCTCGCATTCCAACAACCACACAGGTGAAAAGTTTATAAATGTCAGCCAGTTTAAGCACTGACACCACCACTAGCTAGAAAGAAATGTTGTGCTCTCCCTGCAGTCACTATCCCGTTTTTGACTCATATCGAGGTGTGAGGCTCGCGAATTCACGCTATACACAAAGCTGCGCCACACAGGCCTTGCTTTGATCATCAACCACAAGACTTTACTTTTCAACGGAAGCCTTGATCATTTGCCACTTAGGCGTGCCACAGAGGCAATTCACTCCATGCGACTGATGTCCATCGATATACAACCTCTGAGCTCGTACGTCTCAGAGAAGGGCGTTAAGCAAGAGAATAAATTCTCCGCCGCCAAACAGATGTATATTTAATAGAGATCAATCAGCACAGAATAAAATCCAATGTCAGACACACAGTCCATTTACAAGTTCGTTCTGGGTCTGAATGAAACCGGAGGCACTTTCCTCGCATATCCATCGATCTTCAAGTACGTCTGGACGATCACCAACTGATTCCCTCCTCTTGGGTGTACAACCCAATCAAGATCATCAGTAATCACCCAAACGATGTGAAGACTTCCGGTCTTCAACCACCGTCTTCATCTTCGACATACCGTCGAATCGGTTATTCAGAATGGGTGTAAACCCGGCCTTTCCGAATAACCCGCGTATATAATAAACATGTGTTACACAAACACAACATACGCCTCGTTCCAATTCAGAATATTCTTTTATTCAAATTTTCACCTTCTTAGGGATAGGTTCCCATTAATTTTATCAACGATAAATTCTTCTAAATTTATTCTTTAATCTTCCTTTGGATATCATTTCAAACCGTATTATGGTTTTCCAAACTAGTCGGGATTAGCGAACCACACCGAAGTAATTATTTATTTTATTTCCCAATCCCAACCTATTCATCCCATGGAGCAAAACTGGTAATACTCCATATCTAACACGACGGTGCTATCGGTAATATTAATTACCATTTCACGTTCAAATTTAATTAAAAATTTAACTATCACTTTGGAGCAAAACTGGTGGTACTCCAATCTCGATCACCCTTCAGATTTGATAATTTAAATTATCAATTCACTTTCAATCTAATTAAAGATTCATTAAAACTCCACTTAGTTTTAATCTTCTCAAAAATCAATATCCTCTCTTTAATTGGGTTAAAGAACCAATGTCACCTAAAACATGATTCACGACAAACCCAAATCACATTTGATATTAAATACAAGGCCCTGAATAGAAAATATACCGGCTTATATTCAATATCAAATTCTGAAACCAACAAATATCGTATTTGAAATAACGATATAAATATATCTTTCAAATTCCCATAACAATATTTGTATAATCACGGAATCCAACATCGAAATATTCCAAAGACAATTTCGATTCAAATCCACTTCCACTTTATATATATTGGAAATTCTGGTTATTTTCAAAACCAATTCAAATTCAATTTATTTATTTAAAAATAGTTGGATTTTTATTTCTAGTTCAAAACTAGTTCATTTCGATAAAAATTTATTTTTATCCTTTCAAACGTGGAATTTTTCATCCTAGTTCTTTCCAATTCACATATTATGATTTTACACAAATTATTAATATTTTTAATAATTTTATCAAGGCCCGTTGAGTCGATTTCCATCAACGGCCATCGAACTGCACTTACAACGACCTTTTCCAAATTTGATTTGGACATTATTCCAAATCCAACTGTTAGATTTCAAATTTCTAATATTCATTGGAAAGCTCTTTTCGATACGAACCCAATGGTTCCGGTTTCAGGAGAATCCGACGGTCGGATCTCCCGTAACGTCAATTCGAAGTCAATGGTCGAAATTCACGAACTGCCGTGGCGCGGCACGTTCTATTCAAGCCATTATATATATAATATATATATATTATATATTTCATCGATTTCCTTTCAAAATGTATTTTATAAATCGTTTTAAATTCGTTTTCAAAACCATTTCAACTCTATATTCAATTTCAAATCAAAATTGAATATTTCATATCATTATTATATAAATGATAATATTTTCAAAACGTTATATTTTGAAATCACTACCTTTTCTATATTCACTATAAAAACGAATATAATCGATATAAATATCGTTCACGTCAAAATGGCGCAACTCTAATCAACACGGCTTTATATATTTCAATAAATTCGTTATTTTATTCAACAAAAGAATATTTATTCTATTCAACACATGAATCTATATTTCCTTCAACACATGACTAATCTCAACACATGAGTACTGTCAACACACGACTATTTTTGTTATGCAATATATTTTATAAAATTATGGCATCTATCGTTTGATTTTTAATCAGATTCCAACCGTAAAGTAGTTTCTAATCTTAAATATGATAAAGATGTAAATTTTATTGTTAAAATATTTTACTCAACATATGAATAGTTTCAACACATGAATATTCTCAGCACATGAGCATCGTCAACACATGACTATTTTTATATTCTAATATTCTTTATTTTTCCCAATTGGAATGAGGCCCAATCAATTACCATATAACATTAATTATATGGATTCCATACAACACATGTATATAATAGCAAAGATAAATAATCAAACATCATCCAAAGTGCACCACACAACTGCATAAGCATCGAATATAGATATCTAACGCTTATAACAGCCTGCCAATCAATCGATCGACATAAAACTAATTATTGGGATTAGTGTATATCGTATATTATCCCAATACCCGTGTGGGGTTTCAAATCAACAAACACATATTTTTATTCACACACACGTTAAAAATTATATTTTTAACGATAAAATATTTTTAACTATAAAATATTTTATTTCATTTCACATCACACAATCAATTTTCACCACAACAAACACATACAAGCCATCCATGGTCTGTTGACGACGGGTGTCGGGTGCTACTAAGAACCATCTGCATCCTAGTATATATATAACTAGAAAAGAAAATTTAAAGTGAGAAGTTCTCACCGACTAGCTAAACCAAACTCTACAACTCTTCATATGTAGAACCTCTTCACCGTGCTCCTAACGAGATCTGTTCAACACCGTTTGTGTTAAAAATTATATTTTTAACAACACTACTTCCTATATAAAAATCGAATTTTTACCGCTACTTCATATTTATAAAAATTGAATTTTTATCTTCACTACCTTATAAAAAATCATATTTTTCTCTCGCAATTCTCTATATAAAGATTTCGCATTTTCAAATATAAAGATTTCGCCTTTTCAAATATAAAGATTTCTCCTTTTTAAACATAAACTGAAAATAAAACCATGTGCTCTTTTTATTTAAAACAAAAACTGATTATATTTATTTAAATAAACTAATCTATTTACATATATTTAAAAATGAATTTAACTAGGGATTATAGAAATTGAATTCACAAGGGGAAACTCACTGAATTGAAGGGGGAGGGCTGCGTCCATCAGTGGCTGAGGAGGGGTCTTCTCCGATGCGGCGTCGGATGTGGGTCAGGAGGCAGGCGGCGTCGGGATTTGGGGGTCTCGATCTGAAAAGGGGGGCTCGCGATAGATTGGAGGAGGGAGAAACGCTGGAGGGGAGATCGGAGACGGGGAGGTGGTGGAGCGGAGGTGGAGGTCGATGATCGACGAGGCGGGCGGAGAAGCGGATCGCGATTCCTTTTGGGTTTTTTTATTTTCTTTGAAGAATAACGACCCGGGGGGAGGAGGGGGGGCTGAGAGGGAGTAAGGGGTAGAGAGAGAATAAGGGTTGAGATTATATTATATAATTTAATATTTTATTCTATTTTAATTTTCAAAAAGTTGACTTTCTATTTCAATTCGAAATGGGACCCAACGACTGTCGCCCCTAGCGTTTTACCCCGATTCCGAACACAATGGTATATGTATCGCAAGTTGATTTGATTGTTTCAATTAGTTTTCGTCAAAATCAACATATAACTCTATATATTGAATTTGAACGCACATTTCAAATTACCGGGGCCACATACTAACCAGAAAAATTCCAGAAAAATATTTTCTAGTTTCGTATTGACGATATGGTCCTAACAAAACTAGTTTCGTCAAATTCTGAAACTTTCTGAAAAATGGCAATTTTCCAGTCGATTAAAATCAACTAAAACTGGTCAAACACGTTTTCCTTTGCCACGCTCACATATTGAATCGAAAAATTATGAATTTTGGAATCTAGCAATAACTTGACATCACGGATCCAACAAAAGTGGTTTCGTCGAAAACCGAGGTCGTTTGTAAAATTTCCATTTTAAGGGCCGAAATTCCATAGCGACTATTCTAAATTTTCAACTGGACGTATCTTTTGATTCCCGCTATGAAATTTCAATTTTTCGGATTCGTTGTAAAGATATTATCAATTAGATGCAAATATTTTTGGTTTCGTTAAAATCCGTTTTATTTTGAATCTTGTACATTCAATTGAAATTTGAAATCGAATTATCGAACTACCGCGCCATTTTCAATTCCTTTTAGAATTATATATCATTATTTATATTCTAACGACGGCGTATACAAATATATGCATCCTATTTCTATTCAAAATAAATTTCTCATCGATATTATTTAAAATAATTCATTTTAAATGTTCAAAATTCATCAAAATGACCAAAATAAAAATTTTAAATTGGCTCGCATTTCCGGGTTATTACAGTCTCCCGCACTTAAAACTTTTCGTCCCCGAAAAGGAACGAAACCGAAAGTTGTTTTACAAACCAACTCAACTTTCATTATTTTCATTACGGCTTAAGTTCTTCAACTTTTCAGCTTCTAAGAACTTTTCAAATTTTTCAAAAAAATTGGCTAACATCCTAAATTTTCGAAAAATTTCGCCATAACCTCCACTGTACCGGGGACTTCGGGATATTTCATATAGCCTCCCATGGCCTTCTTCAATCCAAAAGAAAAAGAAAAAGAAAAAGCCAAGCGGCTAGCCAATCGGCTCATAAAATCATCATCACTCAAACAACACAGTAAATTATGGTAAACATGTACCTATTTGTCGGGCAAACAATTTTATTCTTCTGCTCTAGCCTCCTTGCTATGACCTGTTCAATGTAAGTACATGTATATGCATGCAAATGCGACCAATTTTCAATATACTCACTATTTGATATAATTTGGCTAAAGGTTCAACATTTAATTAATCAAAGAAAAATCAAACACCACAATCAGCAATCAATTAGTGAATTATCGTTTCAAATTCCTAACTTTGATACCTAGTCAAAAATCATGTTTTTGATGCCAAATCACACAATTAACCTATATAGTTCCGGTTCTCACACCAGTCTAGTGGAAATATATAGATATTTCACTTTTGAAACACGAACACAAATTCTGATGATGATATATCAATCATTAGAATCATCTCTGGGTGTCTAGAATGTGATTCTATATCTATCCAGTATATTAAAACTTCGAATATACGTTCATGACGCGTATATGCAAAATCTTTATATACTCGATTGTCCAAATTCAATATAAATTAATATTCAAATACGTATACTTGAATTTAACTTTCAAAACAAAACATTTTTCATTTGAAAAATATACTCTTCACACTCGTTCTAGGATACTACTGATCCCATCTCTAACGAGTTATTCTAATTGGGTATTAGTAATCCAATATCTGATGGATTCTTTCGTATGGTTCTAATGTGTCTTGTTCTCTAGCTCTGTAAACCAGAGCTCTGATACCAACTGTGATAGCCCGCAACTTCCCCGTGAAGGAAAGCATGGATTACCTTGAGAACACGACAAAGTAGAACACAAACAGAAGAACATTTCATTGTATATTACAACAATTCCATCAGAATACAAGAATATAAAGAGTATGAATAAATATTACACATACGATAAATATCAGAGATTATAATAAATTACATAGCAGCGGAAAAACAATACAAAACACAACTGAAAGTAATACACGGATACAGAGCTTTCCGAGCATCGTTCCAGATGTAGATCAACATCATGTGAATATTAATATGCAAAACCAAAACTACTAGCTACCCGTGTGGAAAATAGGGGAACCCAGAGTTTAGGTTAAAACAATAAACTCCAGGTCAGTCATG
This sequence comes from Allium sativum, assembly GCA_030737875.1. Taxonomy (NCBI): domain Eukaryota; kingdom Viridiplantae; phylum Streptophyta; class Magnoliopsida; order Asparagales; family Amaryllidaceae; genus Allium; species Allium sativum. The sequence continues at coordinate 309,570,713 of CM060915.1, read as the reverse complement.
TGACTGGTGTGAGAACTAAAACAATTATTTAAACTTTATTTTAAAAGAGAGTAATTCAAGGGACCACGCCGTATAACACGGAACGGGTTTCCTCCCAAGAATACCAGTGCATATAAATAAATAGCGCAATGTTTTTCCGAAAAATGAAGCTATTATAAGACCCAAGTCCCATCACACAATGCAACGCAAGCCGGAGGATAGGGTTTTTACCCTATAATAGCCAAACATGCTTGGTACGTTTAAAATAAATCATTTGATAATATTATAAGTGTATAGTGTCAAAACAATTTCAATCATAAATATCAATCATAGACAGCATGGGTACCATATATCATGTCGCCATACTAGTTCTACAATTAAAACCGCAATATCACGTATTGGAAATTGGATTTCCGTCATGAGTCGAGGCAAGGGGCAAGCTCCTCTCCGTTCGAGACACTCTAGCAAATGTCCCAGGACCGCACACAGCAATCCTTGGATCTTCAGGGCCGGTCCTCTCTTACTTTTGAGGATTGGCAATTCCTGAACACACGTTTCCCGGTCCTAACAGACCTATATCCGAGGCGCCTCGCATTCCAACAACCACACAGGTGAAAAGTATATAAATGTCAGCCAGTTTAAGCATTGACACCACCCCTAGCTAGAAAGAAACGTCGTGCTCTCCTTGCAGTCACTATCCCGTTTTTGACTCATATCGAGGTGTGAGGCTCGCAAATTCACGCTATACACAAAGCTGCACCACACAGGCCGTGCTTTGATCATCAACCACAAGACTTTGCTTTTCAACAGAAGCCTTGATCATTATCCACTTAGGTGTGCGACACAAGCAATTCACTCCATGCGAATGATGTCCATCGATATACAACCTCTGAGCTCGTACGTCTCAGAGAAGGGCGTTAAGCAAGAGAATAAATTCTCCGCCGCCAAACAGATGTATATTTAATAGAGATCAATCAGCACAGAATAAAATCCAATGTCAGACACACAGTCCATTTACAAGTTCGTTCTGGGTCTGAACGAAACCGGAGGCACTTTCCTCGCATATCCATTGATCTCCAAGTACGTCTGGACGATCACCAATCGATTCCCTCCTCTTGGGTGTACAGCCCAATCAAGATCATCAGTAATCACCCAAACGATGTGAAGACTTCCGGTCTTCAACCACCGTCTTCATCTTCGACATACCGTCGAATCGGTTATTCAGAATGGGTGTAAACCCGGTCTTTCCGAATAACCCGCGTATATAATAAACACGTGTTACACAAACACAACATACACCTCATTCCAATTCAGAATATTCTTTTATTCAAAATTTCACCTTCTTAGGGATCGGTTCCCATTAATTTTATCAAAGATAAATTCTTCTAAATTTATTCTTTAATCTTCCTTTGGATATCATTTCAAACCGTATTATGGTTTTCCAAACTAGTTGGGATTAGCGAACCATTTCCCAATCCCAACCTATTCATCCCATGGAGCAAAACTGGCAATACTCCATATCTAACACCACGGTGGCTATCGGTAATATTAATTACCATTTCACGTTCAAATCTAATTAAAGATTTAACTATCGCTTTGGAGCAAAACTGGTGGTACTCCAATCTCGATCACCCTTCAGATTTGATAATTTAAATTATCAATTCACTTTCAATCTAATTAAAGATTCATTAAAACTACACTTAGTTTTAATCTTCTCAAAAATCAATATCCTGTCTTTAACTGGGTTAAAGAACCAATGTCACCTAAAACACGATTCACGACAAACCCAAATCACATTTGATATTAAATACAAGGCTCTGAAAAGAAAATATACCGGCTTATATTCAAAACCAAATTCTGAAACCAACAAATATCATATTGGAAATAACGATATAAATATATCTTTCAAATTCCCATAACAATATCTGTATAATCACGGAATCCAACATCGAAATATTCCAAAGACAATTTCGATTCAAATCCACTTCCACTTTAAATATATTGGAAATTCTGGTTATTTTCAAAACCAATTCAAATTCAATTTATTTATTTAAAAATAGTTGGATTTTTATTTCTAGTTCAAAACTAGTTCATTTCGATAAAAATCTATTTTCACCCTTTCAAATGTGGAATTTTTCATCCCAGTTCTTTCCAATTCACATATTATGATTTTACACAAATTATTAATATTTTTAATAATTTTATCAAGGCCCGTACAGCCGATTTCCATCAACGGCCATCGAACTGCACTTACATCGACCTTTTCCAAATTTGATTTGGACATAATTCTAAATCCAACCATTAGATTTCAAATTTCTAATATTCATTGGAAAGCTCTTTTCGATACGAGCCCAACGGTTCCGGTTTCAGGAGAATCCGACGGTCGGATCTCCCGTAACGTCAATTCGAAGTCAATGGTTGAAATTCACGAACTGCCACGGCGCGTTCTATTCAGGCCATTATATAATATATATATATATATATATATATATATATATATATATATATTTCGTCGATTTCCTTTCAAAACGTATTTTATAAATCGTTTTAAATTCGTTTTCAAAACCATTTCAACTCTATATTCAATTTCAAATCAAAATTGAATATTTCATATCATTACTATATAAATGATAATATTTTCAAAACGTTATATTTTGAAATCACTACCTTTTCTATATTCATTATAAAAACGAATATAATCGATATAAAGATCGTTCACGTCAAAATGGCGCAACTCTAATCAACACGGCTTTATATATTTCAATAAATTCGTTATTCTATTCAACAAATGAATATTTATTCTATTCAACACATGAATCTATATTTCCTTCAACACATGACTAATCTCAACACATGAGTACTGTCAACACATGACTATTTTTGTTATGCAATATATTTTATAAAATTATGGTATCTATCGTTTGATTTTTAATCAGATTCCAGCCGTAAAGTAGTTTCTAATCTTAAATATGATAAAGATGTAAATTTTATTGTTAAAATATTTTACTCAACATATGAATAGTTTCAACACATGAATATTCTCAGCACATGAGCATCGTCAACACATGACTATTTTTATATTCTAATATTCTTTATTTTTCCCAATTGGAATGAGGCCCGATCAATTACCATATAACGTTAATTATATGGATTCCATACAACACATGTATATAATAACAACGATAAATAATCAAACATCATCCAAAGTGCACGACACAACTGCGTAAGCATCGAATATAGATATCTAACGCTTATAACAGCCTGTCAATCAATTGATCGACATACAACTAATTATTGGGATTAGTGTATATCGTATATTATCCCAATACCCGTGTGGGGTTTCAAATCAACAAACATATATTTTTATTCACACACACGTTAAAAAATATATTTTTAACAATAAAACATTTTTAACTACAAAATATTTTATTTCATTTCACATCACACAATCAATTTTCACCACAACAAACAATCAAACATACAAGCCATCCATGGTCTGTGGACGACGAGTGTCGGGTGCTACTAAGCACCGTCTGCATCCTAGTTTATATATAACTAGAAAAGAAAATTTAAAGTGAGAAGTTCTCAACGACTAGCTAAACCAAACGCCCCGACTCTTCATATGTAGAACCTCTTCACCGTGCTCCTAACGAGATCTGTTCAACACCGTTTGTGTTAAAAATTATATTTTTAACAACACTACTTCCTATATAAAAATCGAATTTTTACCGCTACTTCATATTTATAAAAATCGAATTTTTATCTTCACTACCTTATAAAAAATCATATTTTTCTCTCGCCATTCTCTATATAAAGATTTCGCCTTTTCAAATATAAAGATTTCGCCTTTTCAAATATAGAGATTTCTCCTTTTTAAACATAAACCGAAAATAAAACCCTATGGTCTTTTTATTTACATATATTTAAAACTGAATTTAACTAGGGATTATAGAAATTGAATTCACAAGGGGAAACTCACCGAATTGAAGGGAGAGGGCTGCGTCCATCAGTGGCTGAGGAGGGGTCTTCTCCAATGCGGCGCCGGAGGTGGGTCAGGGGGCAGGCGGCATCGAGATTCGGGGGTCTCGATCTGAAAAAGGGGGCTCGCGACAGATTGGAAGAGGGAGAAACGCTGGATGGGAGGTCGGAAAGGGGGAGGTGGTGGAGCGGAGGTGGAGGTCGATGATCGACGAGGCGGGCGGAGGAGCGGATCGCGATTCCTTTTGGGTTTTTTTTTTCATTGAAGAATAACGACGGGGAGGGGGGCCTGAGAGGGAGTAAGGGGTAGAGAGAGAATAAGGGTTGAGATTATATTATATAATTTAATATTTTATTCTATTTTAATTTTCAAAAAGTTGACTTTCTATTTCAATTCGAAATGGGACCCAACGACTGTCGTCGATAGCGTTTTACCCCCATTCCGAATACAATGATATATGTATCGCAAGTTGATTCGATCGTTTCGATCAGTTTTCATCAAAATCAACATATAACTCTATATATTGAATTTGAACGCACATTTCAAATTACCGGGGCCACACACTAACCAGAAAAATTCCAGAAAAATATTTTCTAGCTTCGTATTGATGATATGGTCCTAACAAAACTAGTTTCGTCAAATTTTGAGACCGTTTGAAAAATGTCCATTTTCCATCGATTAAAATCAACTTAAACTGGTCAAACGCATTTTCCTTTGCCACGCTCACATATTGAATCGAAAAATTACGAATTTTGGAATCTAGCAATAACTTGACATCACGGATCCAACAAAAGTGGTTTCGTCGAAAACCGAGGTCGTTTGCAAAATTTCCATTTTTAAGGGCTGAAATTCCGTAGCGACTATTCTGAATTTTCAACTGGACGTATCTTTTGATTCCCGCTATGAAATTTCAATTTTTCAGATTCGTTGGAAAGATATTATCAATTAGATTCAAATATTTTTGGTTTCGTTAAAATCTAGTTTATTTTGAATCTTGTACATTCAATTGAAATTTGAAATTGAATTATCAAACTACCGCGCCATTTTCAATTCCTTTTATAATTATATATAATTATTTATATTCTAACGACGACATATACAAATATATGCATTCTATTTCTATTCTAAATAAATTTCTCGTCGATATTATTTAAAATAATTCATTTTAAATGTTCAAAATTCATTAAAATGACCAAAATAAAATTTTTAAATTGGCTCGCATTTCCAGGTTATTACACCATTGGATCTTCACAAAATTTATATCATTAGAAAGAACTTTTCAAAATGAATCCAACGGTTCCAGTTTTGGGAAAATCCGACGGTCGGATCTCCCGGTACAATCGTTTGAAGTTTCGATTTCAAAATACGAACTACAGCGTCGTTATTCGATTTAATTTAATTATATTTATATATATATATAATCGATTCTGGCACTGTTTTTCTTCAGATTTGAATTAAACATTCCAGACAATCCAACCGTTGGATGTTTACAAAGTTGGTGTCGTTGGAAAGATATTTCCAAAGCGAACCCAACGGTTTCGGTTTCAGGAAAATCCGATGGTCGGATCTCCCGCACTAATCGTTTGAAATCACGGTTTCAAAACTATATGCTTTTCATACATTTGATAAAAATGATATTTTTATCCAACAAACATTCACTTCGACACTTCACTATTTTTAACAACTCGTGTATATAGTAAAAATGTGATTTTTATTGTAAAACGATTTATTTCAAAACACGACTATTTTATATAGTTCATATAGATGATAAAAATATGATTTTTATTATAAAACAATTTCTTTTAAAACACGAATACCATTCAACACATGAATTTCTATTCAACGAATGAATTTCTATTCAATACAAGAATGTTTTCTATAGTTTGTATATATATAGTAAAAATGTGATTTTTATTGCAAAACAATTTATTTCAAAACACTACTATTTTATATAGTTCATATAGATGATAAAAATAGGATTTTTATTATAAAACAATTTCTTTTAAAACACGAATACCATTCAACACATGAATTTCTATTCAACGATTGAATTTCTATTCAATACATGAACGGTTTTCTATAGTTTGTATATATATATAGTAAAAATGTGATTTTTATTGCAAAACAATTTATTTCAAAACATTACTATTTTATATAGTTCATATAGATGATAAAAATAGGACTTTTATTATAAGGCAATTTATTTCAAACACGAATACCATTCAACACATGAATTTCTATTCAACACATGAACGGTTTCAACATATGGAAATAATTTCAACAAATGAAAATAATTCTAACACATGAATATTTCAGAAAATTTCGACAGCATAACGGCAAGGTAGTTAAAACCGGGGTCGTCCCTAGTACGGCTCCTCGCCCTACCTTAAAGCCTTGCAGCTTTTGACAATGGGGATTTCATGCATCTAGTTTGTACGCAGGCGGCATGTATATTTTTTTTCATTTCCACAAACTAATCCTATGTGGTTTCAACCAAATATTTCTCAACCACAAACGGGTATTTTTCAACCACAATCAATCAATTTCAACCACAAACAATTCTAATCAACCATTCGTAATCAACCAATTTTCACACCAATCACAACCAATAAATATCATCCATGGTTTGTGGACGATGGGCGTGTATATATATATAAGCATTTCACTTCTATTTCAACACATATATAATTTTTACAACGCATATATAACTTATATATCGAACGTACAACTTATACAACGCTTATACGTGAGGTGTACAACGCTTATATAACTCATATATCGACTTATATAATTTATACATCATCGTTTTCCATATCGTTTATAATTTAGAAATCTCACTGAAGGTTAGCTAAGTCGAATGGTTTCCTTGGTTTTGATCTGATGTTGGTTTCGGCCTTCGGGGTTAATATTTGGGAAATCGTTCTCTTGCTGATTGGACGGTTAGTGACTAATGAATTGGAATGAGGCGTAAGTTGTGTTTGTGTAGCACTAGTTATTTATATACGCGAGTTGCTCAGAAAGACCGGGTATATCCCATTCTGAATAACTGAATCGACGATAGGAAGTCGAAGATGAAGACGGTGGTTGAAGACCGGAGATCTTCACCTCGTATGGATGGTAACTGATGTCCTGATTAGGAGGCATCACCAAATATGGATAATGAGTGGTGATCGTCCAGACGTACGTGGAGATCGATGGGTATGCGAGGTATATAGTGCCTCCGGTTTCGTTCAGACCCAGGACGGACTTGTAAATGGACTGTGTGTCTGACATTGGAATTTATTCTGTGTGATTGATTGCCATCAGTTGCATGGTGTGAATTGCCGGTGTGGCATGTTAAGATGCAGTGATCAGGGCTTCTGTTGAAAAGCAAAGTCTTGTGGTTGATGATCAAAGCCCGGCCTGTGTGGCATAGCTTTGTGTATAACGTGAATTCGCGAACCTCACACCCCAGTATGAACCAAAAACGGGAGAGGACCTCAGGGAGGACATGCGTTTCTTTCTAGTTAGAGGTGGTGTCGGTGCTTGAACTGGCCGACATTTATATTATTTTCACCTATGTGGTTGTTGCTGTTGCGAGGCGCCTCGGTTATATCGGTCGATCCGGGACTGATGGAGTCATTCGTTGGCTCACTTACGCCCCAAAGGGCGGGGAAACGCAGTGTTCAGGAGTTTTAATCCACATCGGTGGACCGGCCCTGACGATCCAAGGGCCCACCTGAGTCTGGGTCCTGAGAGGTGGGCTAGAGCGTCTCGAATTCGGTAAGGACTATCTTTTGCCTTGGTCATGACGGAAATCCAATTTCCAACTACGTGACTGTGCGGTTTTGATTGTATACCTATATATGGCGACATAGTGGTATGGGGCATTAATGCCGTCTATGATTGATACTTATGATTCGACGTTGTTTTTGAAACATATAAACACTAGTAATAATATCAAATTCTTTTGTTTTATTCGTATCAAGCATATTTTGGCCATTATAAGGTAAAAACTCTATCCTCCGGTTTGCGTTGCATTGTGTGATGGGAACTGAGTCTTATAATGGCTTCATTTTTATAAAAAGCATTGCGATGTTTAAAAGATTTACTTGTTTTAAAGCATTGGCAATCCAATGGAGTAAACCCGTTTCGCGAAAGTGGCGTGGTCCTGTGATTAGCCAATTGTATAGTGTGTTAAGTAGATTTCTCATACCAGTCCCATGACTGACTCGTAGTTTGTTTCACTTGCAAACTCGGGTGCCCTTTTTCTACACGGGAAGCCTTGTATTTAGGTTAGCAGGCTCTTTCTGGATAGCTGGAGCTGGAGATGGATTCTATCATTTATCTCTTTCTATGTTGTTCAGCTCCTATTGTACATATTATGTTTGTTTTCCGCTGTAGACATTTATTTTTAGCTGAACTGTATTTGTACTAAGTATGATCCTGTATACTGTGTAACTCTGATGATTACGTTTATCCAGTGTATTATTTGTATATTATCTGGTGTATTTATTTATTTATATTCTGCTATTATCTGTTTATGTGTTATATTCCAAAGATTACCCTTGTCATCGTCAGTACGGGGTTTGGGGTCGTCACACTTACTGTTTTGTTCATTTCCCTGTTTAGCATGCTACACCATGGCCGACTTCCCTCTCTACCCATGCATCTGCTTCTGGTCCATCTATCATCAATCTAACTGCCTCGAACTCCGCGTCTCAAGCGACTCCATCGACGCCTGAAACACCGTGTAGCTTGAACATGTCCTTGCACCAGAAATCACCCAAACCTGCCATCGCTTCATACACAATTTCCAATCAACCCATATCCGTAAAGTCCATCATAGCCGTTGAGATTGAAGCTCTTGGTGAGTTGAATATTTCTCTAGCTAGAAGAATTTAAATTACATAAGAGGATTTAGAGACAATTTGTGAGAAGAATCGGTTGATTTCGTTCGTTAATGAATTAAGGGTGGCAGCTGCATTTGTGTTGACTACAAAAAGAAGTTTAAGGTTAGCGTGATCCTTATATAAAGAATTGGACACAATTTAATAATATTTTATTGTACCATACTTTGCATGAAGAAGTGTGTCAAATTACCTACATAAACCCCCCGTTTTTGACAAACAAATATGTAATCCTAACATTAAAAAAATATTCCGGACCCAATAGGCCAAGTTTCGTCGAATTCCAATGTCATTTGTGAAAAGTCCTATATAAATATCGATGAAAAATCAAGCGTTAAAAATTTCTATAATTACAGAAAAAATCCAATAAATCTGAAGCCTTGACATTTTACTAGACCTCTTCCTAACGGATCCAATGGATCTTGTTTCATTAAATTTGGAGTTTGTTTGACCAGTAGTTTATTCGTTAAAAGTTACCCCTTGTCTAAATTGTCTAAACAATTAAATAGAAACAAAGGCATTTTTGGCCACCGAAGTCACATACGATATCGGTTTGCCATGAAATTTGATTTTCTAACAATAATCTAACGATACGGTTCCAATGAAACTAATTTCATCGAAAACTGAGACCGTTCGCAAAAATGGCTATTTTTAACGCTTATATAATATCGAATAGAGTATAATAAATATTCCAAAATTCCAAAATAATTAAATTAAATAATAATAAATTATTTTTATCATATATATCAAAATAGAATATATGTGCAACTTCAAATATAAATTATACACTCAATATTAATGTTTTCGGGTTAACCGATATTCAAATTATATTAATAACCCCTTTAATTTATTAAATAAATGTTATAATTTAATAACGATTTCCATAGCGACTATTTTAAAATTTCAATTGGACATAACTAACAATCTATAATGCGAAATCTTGATTTTTCTCTTTTATATGAAAATTATAATCGGTACGATTCCTACATTTCTTGTTTCACAGAAATTCGACTTATATCTGATTCTATATACTCAATTAAAGTTCAAAACTCCATATTACGAACTACCGTGTCATTTCGAGCTCGATTTATATTATATATAAATTTTACGTTCAAACTTCATTTTAAATAAACGAATTCAATATTAAAATCCATAAATATTCCAAATATAATATTTAAAATAACAAATTAAACTAAATATTATACTGCCAAAAATACGGTACATTACATAGATGGTTGTTGATAGTGATGTTGGAAAGCATATGTTGTGTCCTAATGACATCTGTAAATAATCTTTGGCAATCATTGGGATGAGCCTCGTATTATACTTTGCTGTATTACAAATACATTACCTTTTTATTTAGCCAGAGACAAGGAAACGAAGTCAATTCACAACAACTTAGCTAATGATCACTAATAGAAATTGTCAACGCCTGCCATTCAATTCATATTCTTATTCTGGCCTTTCTTTCGTCATGCTCTATTAGATCTCCTAAGAATCTTCACATCAAATATTTTTCGATGGTCACCTTTCTGTCCTTTCGTAATCAAATTTATACTGTATTTTAAAGAACAACAAAAACAAAATGAATATAAAAAGCAATGCTTGAGTTATAAACCAACGTAATAAACACGAGCTATAAATAGCGGGCAACCCAGTTTGATCGATAATCAGATTTCAGCATCACAAAATAATACTTAGCAAAGAAAACATTGCCATTTTGAAACATTAAAATAGTGGCATGAAACCTTGCATCTTAAATAGTAGTGACAACAAAGTGATGAATCACCATTTATGTGCTATTTGATAATATGTGAAATGAATGCAACATTAGATGAAGTTTCCATGACCAAAAGATTATGAAATTCGAAAAACAAGCATTAGAGAGATCCCCATCAAGACTTGCACGTTAAAAGCAATTTACTTCATATGAGCTGCTAATGTCCCTAACTAGTACTTTATTACTTACAACATAAATTCTTATATGAAAATACGAAGCTATAACTTAAGCAGTTAGCAAGACTGAGAAAACAGAACCTTAGATTAAAATATTTCCTGGTAAACAAGATTCTATAACTTGCAAACACGAAATTCACTAAATTGCAAATGAGATAAATAATCTAAAAATAATCAAACTAGACTTGAAACTATATACCAATTGGAAACAATCAGATTAAACTTTGTTAAATGAACATGATTAAACTTTATATATGCAAGTTTAGTGGGTTGTAATAAAAAATGTTTCTTTTGTTAAAAGAACATGATTAAACTTTGTGTTGTTCAGAGTTGTGCATACATATCTGAAATTTCAATGCGGTTTCAAAGAAGATGATAATGCATGAGAAAATAACAAAGTGCATAAATCCGTAAATCATGATTCTTAGCAACTGCAATCACACTTAAGTTGGTATTTGGTCGGATTCCAAAAGCGAAAATCCGTGGCCGAAATACCACATTCCTACTTTTGAAAGATGTTAATTTTTTGGAAAAACTTATAGATTATGACAGTAAATACATGGATGCAGACATAAATAAAGTGATTACTTTTTCTTAATTAAACAAATGAAAAAGAAAGAAATGAAATCGTTGTTGTAAACCGAATAGAAATTGCACATTTAGGGTTGCACTGCTTAATACTTGCAATTTACAGTTCTGAATACCAAAACAAGAAAAAGGCTACTCTTTAAACGCTCTATGTATTCACATGGAGTAACGCACTGTAAGAGTCATGTTATTCTCCCAAAATAGGGTCAGAACCATCATGTAATCTGAAAACAATCAGATTAAAAACACACTATAAAAAATACCTTGATCTAAGCTCCCCTCTCAATTTTTGTAATACATCGTCTCTTTCTAAAATCCAATAGTAGGAAATGGCTTCGCAAACTCCTCTACGTCATGGCGGAGCTTTTCAATCTCTGATTGGATACAAGTAAAACAAACTACAATAAAAATTAAAATGTGAAAACACTTGCTAACAAAACAAACTGCAAGGATTTACATGTATTAAGCTGGCAAAGATATAGGGAAACGCTTTTTTTCCATCGTGATTTAAGCCTACAAAATGATCGAAATCAGGATCGAAGGCTTGTACATATGACAAGTAGGCTGGACTCACTTGACATTCATGATGCACGTCCTGTATTTTCTCGGTTAATAACGTCATTATATTTACTCAGTACAAACTCAATTCTTTAATTAAGAGGATACTATTGTATGCTAGCATGATTAATCTATAAATTTTGTGGAAATAGTAATGAAATACATGTATTATTAAAATTCTATAGTGAACCAGGTTATGACTCCTTCCTACACATCATACTTTACATTACATTTCACCATAGTTTTGTATATAAGAGAGTCTGACATCAAAAAAATATACTAATTATTTGTTGCACAATAGTAAAAAATGTGACCTACCTGAAATACAAAACTATCAAGTCAAGCCATTTACCGAACAAGGGACAACAAGAATATCACTTCTGTTTTATAGCTTCTATGCATGTTCCTCTCTATGCACATACAGCTGTAGTAAAAAAATGTAAATTGAATATGTTGTCAAATATACCCCAAGAATAAAATAACTTTTTCTTATAATTTAACGCCATAGTCATTCAAAACTGAGTGGAGAAGGGTGTGTGCTATTTTCCACGTAAAGGTGGTAACACTATAGTTTAGTTGATGTAAGCTTATTCTCTTTAGTCAAAGTAACATAATGATACCACAAGCCTAAATATAAGACTTTGTGAATAGATTATGCAACATGTAGTGGATGGCATATGCATAAGTACTTGCCTTAATATTTATCCAACGATAAATGTAGGAAAGTGTTTAGTTTCGGAATTTTACAATAATGAGAAGCTTACGGAAAAACTCCTCGTTTATATAATAGGAAACGATCGTATAATATATATAACAATAGAATTCAACAAATGATAGTACAACTAACTATTGTACTACTAGATCATGCTCATGACAAATTTATGCTTCATGTCCATGATCAAATGGTGGCATTTCTCTAACAAATCCTCACAGTAAGAACATTTGCAATAATAACTACAACAAAATTAGGAACTGCACGAACATGAAACAACAGAGTGATCCTTGTTCTGATATCTAAAAATTTAATCATTCAGCTATATTATGAGCGAAATAAATGAAGCCTAAATGACAATAATAATCCGCAAATTGATAGACAATGTAAGAAGAAGAGACTAATGGTTTAATTCTTACCTGAGACTGTGGGACAGAGCCATAATAGACTGGTGATGTTGCAATAAAGTGATAATAAACGACAGAGCAGAGGCCGACGGTGGCTAAGGCTATAAAACAATGTTGTAGCGGAGATCAATCAAGCTTGATCAGTTAAAATCGCCATAGACGCAACCTTTTATAGAAGCAACCCTTGTAAACCCAAACCTTTACAGATCTTCAACGACATTCAATTCCTCCGATTACTATTGCTTTTGCTTTGGCCATCTATTCTAAGATTTTATCTGATTCCCATACAAACTTCAGACACAACAAATGCTTTCGAGATCGCAGCCGCCTGACACACTGCGATGTTAAATTTGGTAAGTTTGGAAATTAGGGTTGCTGAAGATATAGGATTGGGGGAAGTTACGAGGTGTTATGCACTGGGTACAACAAGATCGAGGAAGTTACAAGAGGGTCCTGAATATTTTTGCAACTAATAAAAATAGAGTCGTAGATCCCTCATGTGAAACGTTGGTCCTTAACCTAATGAATGGTAGGATTTTAACTTAACTGGTTGGTTGGAACACTACATAGTTTGGCCTTGGTGAATTCCTTTGGCGTCGCTAAATTGTAGTAGATTGCAAATGCATTTGCGATGCAATTATAAAAATATATCAATATTTATGGCATAGCTGACACGTATTTAATAACGATGCCCATCTGACACTGTAGCGACGTCATGATGAAAAAATTAAATTTAACTACGCCGCACTGACATCAGGTCATTATGGCGTCACTAATTTACATCAGAATATAGTCATTTCTCTTGTAGTGATATTTTTCCATGCTCCACTGGCTTGTTCATGTTTATTATCTCGACGTGCACACTATTCTTGTTGCACTGTTGTGTTATATACACTTTTTAAAAATGTGAGTATTCAAAAAAAAATCAGCATACAACTATAGCTGAGTTGTGGCTGTTCAGAATCAACTAATTTTAAATGTTGGTCCTGATCAGCAAACTAGTATAGTTGTGTCGGGGATGATCTATGAGAACTAGCGGTGCAATCTGCCTTGTGGTTTTCTTAGTGTATCGCTGTGAATATTACAAGAAGTCTAAACTCAGATAAATGTATATATATTAGACCATGTCTAGAAAAATGATAAGAAACACACCAAAATTCTAAAGCAAATAAAACTTAAAATATATTTATATTTTCTTGTATTTAAATTTACTTTTGTTCCAGTTTACCGTACATGTTTCTATGATAGGTATACAGGTGACTGGACTGGATTGGAGCACAAGAAGACTTAGTGTGTCAGTGTTAGTAGACGTATATATATTTGAGTATGTATAACTGAGCCAATCGAGTGGAATGTAGTGAGAAATGCACACACACGCACGCGCGCGCGCACAAACACACACACACACACACACACACACACATATATATATATATATATGAGGAGCTTTCAATGCACCCCAAATAGTGAGCAGCCCATTTGCCCTTATACAAAACCAATCATTTATATTAGAATAAGTGAGTGGAAGGTGAGAGAATGAGTGGAGAGAGAGAAACATGATATGTGGTGGAAATCAGGGGGCATTTAGGGGTGCTGCACTATTTGGGGTGCCATTGAACGCTCGCATATATATATATATATATATATATATATATATATATGATTGACTATGTTATTAACAATGAATTTTAAATAGTGGAGTTAGAAATATGCACTATTTCAAATGTTGAAATAAAATATTTATTTGAATAAAAGTACCATTCGAATATTTAATCCTATGTTGTAGCATTTTATTAAATGTAAATATCTATAATAACATTTTTGGAATGTTGCTAAAACCACCTATGGATGTTGCTAACTTGCTATAGACCCAAATACGGTTATATTACAACAATATTTCTTATGTTGCCTTAGATAGTCAAAATGTTGTCTTTGAGGTCGAAGGCAACGAAAAAAATTGCAACATAGGAAAAGTGTTGCCGAAGACCTATGGCAATATTTTTTGGGCTTGACCCAATATTTTTGTGTGTTGCAGAAGGCCATTTATGGCGTAGTGTCAGTTATAGACCAATTGATTCTCTTTTCCTAAACTATCGATGACTCAGGTTCGCCAAGAGCAGTTTCTGTTCTGTCCTTAACATTGGTAAGGGAAGCAATTTCTTTCTTCAGAGAATGATTTTCTTCTTTAAGTGAGATGAGTCAGGAGAAGCTCTAGAGTTGTCTTCTTGTAATAAGAACCATTGCTTGATGACCTAAAAGAAATAATGGAATGGAAGAAATTAAAAGCATAATCACAAAACCAAGAAAAGAAGGAAATAAAACTCATACCAAGAGTTGTTGCTCAATTAAAGAATAGCGATAGCTAGAGAAATCAGAAATATAGGATGGAAGACCAATACTAGAAAATGAGGAAGAAGACAAAATTTGTTTAACCAACTCATCAAAGCCTCCTATTATAGGAGGTATGAGGGGTTCTTGAGAATTAAGATCTTCGAAAGAAGAAGAAAATCCCATTGCATCATGAATCGCAGCAACAACTCTAGGGGCCTCAGATAAGTAAGCATCCATTTAGGAAGCTATATTCAAAGAAGGGGTTATGGACAAATCAAAAGTTGCATTTCCGCACGGTGTTCGGTCCATGGTACCTTTGAGTCTCGTGGATAAGGAACCCTCAAAAATCATATCTATGAGTTTTCTTTTAGCAGCTTCTCTAAACTTGAGTAAAACATTCCTCAACGAGGGAGTCCTTGCCTTTGGGACTAAAGAATACGAATCGATCTTGCTTGTTTCATAGAAAATGACAACTAACGTATTATAAACAAACATTACAAGAAAAAGGGTTAAAGGGGTTAAGCTATTACTAAATTTCGAGTTTCCATGAGAGTTATTTACCTGTAATATCTGGAAATATAGGAGAGCTGGAGGAAAAAGTGGCATTCTTTCCCAGCGATAAAGAAA
Source organism: Allium sativum (assembly GCA_030737875.1). Classification (NCBI taxonomy): domain Eukaryota; kingdom Viridiplantae; phylum Streptophyta; class Magnoliopsida; order Asparagales; family Amaryllidaceae; genus Allium; species Allium sativum. The sequence goes on along the minus strand of CM060915.1, from coordinate 309,554,687 downwards.
GAATTCCTTTATGAAGAGAAATTAGTGGAGGTTGACCTAATGTTCTAACCAGTCATCAAAAGAGAATGTTATTGGAGGATACTAGGGGCCATCTACGAGGATCTGTTACCCAACTTTTCAGAGATGGCAGTAAGAAGGTCTACTATATCTTTATCCGTAAAGCTAGGGAGATTGGGGGATGCATCTGCAATACAAGGGTAATAACAAATATGTATGATGAAAGAGATTAAGAAAAGTAAACAAGAGGGATAATCAAGTTCCATATTTGGAGGTAGAAACTGCTTGAAATATCAGAAGGGCATCGTATAAAGCAAAATTGATTCTCCCAGTCTTTGAACCACACTACTACTTCAGATAATAGTTTCTTTATAGGATTTGCACGAAATATTTGATGGTTCACATCATTAAGCTTGGAAGAACAGATCAAATAATCTAGCGGTGAAGGACTTGAAGAGGAATTACTATATTTCAAAGATAGAAGCTCTAAACATAAGAGATAGGTATAAGTGTTTGGAAAGATTTGAAAAGGGGAAATCCTTAAGTATTGTAAGAATCGAGAAATGAAATTCGGAAAAGGAACAAAACCCCCATGCCAAATGTGAATATCGTAGTAAGCAAAATATCATTTTGGAGGAGACACAATAATATTAGTCTTACGTGGAGGAATGGCCTCCACTCTAGAAATATAGAAGTCTTGAAGAATGGCATTGACTTCTTCTTGCGAGGTGATTAAAGAATGTTTTTTAACAACACCAATCTTCTTGGAGAAGAGGATTCAAGAGGTAAGGTGAAACTTTTAATGGGTTTAGTAACAGTATGCTTCTTTCCCGTAGTATCAGGTGCTATCTGCTAATTTCTTAAATCAGAATGATGTTGCGTAAAAAGAAAAGGCAATTTCTAATCTTCCTAAAGCACTTCGAAAGTAATATATTAATCCACATAGAATGTGCCTTTGGAAGAATAGAAAGTGATGAAAATACCCAATTGTACTGTCAACCAACTCATGATTAATTAACGGAGATCGATTTTAGCAATACAGCCGAAACCAATTCGGATCAATCAACTCGGCGATTACATTAACTTAGCTGGATAAGGTTGCTTGATAGTTAATAGGTAAGTTAATTGCATAATTAGTTCGATGTATATTGACGATCCTCCAAAATCACTTAGTAGAAACCAAGCAAGGAGGATTATCATACTCGAATTCGAACCATGTAATTAAACTATTGTAGATTTAATAATGCTTACAGAACTAAATTGACGAAAACATTTCATACTATTTTGAAAGAAGTAGATTGAAGCTTTCCCTGATTGATGCTAGAAAATTGTTGATACTCATGGTAGAAAATTTTAAATACAGGGAAAACGTGAGAAAAACAAAAGAAACCTGCAATAGGAAATGGAACGAGTATTTATAGGCAGAAGGAAGTAGCTATTTGAACCATTGACTTTGAAAGTCGAAAATACCCCTTCACAAGGGGGAGGGGGAAAATGTTACTACCAGATTTCGATACTGAAACCAAACAATGGTGATGGGGTATTGAGATGGAACAAGCATCAAAGTGGAAGTTAGAAAAGCCTACAACGAATACCAGAAGCAAGGAAGGAAAAGTGTTGGTCCATATGCGAGGTACTAACAAAGGTATTAGAAGCTTGGTACTGATATAAGGAAGATAGAGGCAAGGCTGTACCGAAACTAATGAACGATAAGAAATTAAGAGTGGTTACGACGCCAACGCCGAACGCAATCAACCTGATCTCAATTCTGGAAGCATATAGTTCAATACCAAACCATAGAGCTAGAAAACGAAAAGTACGAGACCAATTTGAGTTTGGGTAAAGAGATATCGGTACCAATATACTTGGTATTGATACAGAAGCCACAAGGGAAGAAACATAAACTAATACTCAGAAGCTACTAAAGCAGGGCAGAGCTTAGGACTAGCTACCGGAACAAAAGCCTATCATCGAGACCAAATACAGAAAAGGAAGATATCCATACCAAATTACTTGGTACTGATACACTGCATAGAGGCGGCACCATATTTACAAGTGAAACAAACCCGATATCAACACCTAGAATAGAAAGGCGGGTCGATACCGACACCAAAGAGCAATTGCCAAAGCTGAAAGCACTCAAGACCGGGCTTTTTACCAACCACAACCAAAGAGGCCCATTTTGTCTATAAATAAGACCATAGGGGTCTCATTTGAGGGAATATTTTCTTATTCTCAAATCTTGTAACCATTTCTTAGAGGGTAAACCCTAATTTGTAAATCGATTTGTGGATATTACTTAGAAATGTCTATGTACTCAACAATGTGATCAATAAAGAGAGATTCAACACTTATCACTTATTTTGATTATTCCCTTATAATGATTTAATAACAAGAGCCTTCTACAAGAGCATAATTACCAAAATAACCCTCCACAAGCCATTTAGCTTTCTAACTTGCGTCGAGTTTATGAAACCCTTATCCCAAGGTAACTGTTGGTCCTTGAGTCTTGTAAGCGTGATACTCACCTCTTTGATGGAAGAGTAACTAATCTTCAGTCTTGTGACCTTGATATCTAGGAAACAATGAACTACCTCAAGTATCTAGGAACTAAATAATCCCTAGGTACCCCTAGGTCCATTACCTTATTCACTTATTTCGGTACTTATGAAAAATCACGTTAACAATTAACTATTTAGCCTCCGTTTAAATAAAAAATAATTTACTTTTACATTATTATAAAATAATTAGAAATTATTTTAAGTGAATAATTATTAACTTTAAAACATGATTATATAAAATAAATTAACTTTATTTCAAGACATTATTGAATAATGATTCTACTTTTAAATACATCCTGAAATAAATAATGATTTGAAAACACTTGTTCCAAATGAACTTACAACTACGATTACGTGATGGTTATGTCTCTATCTTAGAGAGACCATAAGCAATTGTTGATAAAATCATAATTTTAAAAATATTTATTTCATCAGGTTCAGAGATCACAATGATACTTAAATAAGCCATCATATATTCAATTTTTTTTCTACTCAAACATGGTATTTATTTAAACATGCACATATGTAAACAAAAACCAGTTAGCAGTATATAGCACTTATTCAATACAAAATCAATTGGCACAAAAAATGTACAAATTAATATAAGGGTATAATGGCGGTTTATTTTGCTAGCATATGTCAAACTAGAGCAAGTTCGATCAATTTATAAACAAAAAATATTTCGCCAAATAAAGAATACTCGGCATATATACTCAATTTAGTTACGCTAAAATTAAATAATTAATCAAATCAATATTATTCGACAATTCATAAATGATCAAATACTTTCAGTAAATTTAAATATAAAACAAACTCAAGAATGATTGATGTTATACCCTGATCCTAGATTAGATTCAAACAAACTAATAACATTTCAAGATGGTATATCACGATCCTAAATCAATTTTTCAACAATCAATCACTTTATTATTTTAAACATCAACTCAATAATATAATAATATCGATCAAATCAATCAACTAGCAATTCATATAATTAAGTAGATAATAATATTTTAATCTACTTTATACTACACTAGTTAACCAAAAAGGTAAGTTTTCTCGCCATCGCTCATACCGATACTTTCGCATTCAAATTCCAATAAAAGTTCGAACGACGTTCGAAGTTATCAAAAATTCCAACAAGCACTAAATCCCTCTAATCCAATTCCATAACTTAGCCTATATCACTACAAATCCAACACAACAGACTGCGTTGGATTTGAACCTAAATGAGTTAAATATTAAGTTTACAAGTTTCGATGAATTAATTAAATGACTAATTTACACTAATCACCTCCATTACTTCAATAATAGGAATTTTTGCTAATACCCTTATATATCTAAATAAAACAAAACTCCTTCCCATAACAAACATAAGAATTAAGTCCCTATTTTTAAACGTGGCATGTTTTATTCCCAATTTGCCCATCCGTCTGTCATATCGAAATCCTAAACCCTCAAAATCACTTCTATATTTCTTATGAGTCAAAATCAAAATTTCCTCAACCAAATTTTAAAAAGTAATATAAAGAGGACGAAAATGTACTAAATCATTCTAAAAACTGATATAGTCAAGATCAAACCAATTGAAATAGGAAGATCAGAAGTAAATAGTCACAATTGCTAACAGAGTCGGTTTATCTTCCACCATTGTTAATCGATGCATTTTAAGGTTTGTGTAACAACCCAAAGTTTTGAATTTTTTTTAATGATGAATTAATTGAAATTTAAGTTTTAAAAAATATAAGATTTAATTTACTATCGAATTATATTAAATAAATGAATCAGATTCCTGTATACAAATATGAGTAGGGCAATTTGACAAGAGAACTAAATGGCTGTCAATGCTTGCCTTAATTGTTAAGTTAACTTGAATGATATTATTATTTGAATTTAATTTCATTCTTAAAATTTGAATTTAAATAATATATTTATAATATTGAGCAATATGACTGACAATTTTTTTGAAATGAAACTTTTTTTGAGAACTTAATTTTTGGTCAGAATGTGAATTTAAGTTGAAATTTCAAAAGTTTGAAATATTCTTTTTTATGATTTAACACAAAATTTTGTGTTGTCTAGTATTTTTTATTTCATCAAAATCTGCTTTCGCTTGCCTTAGATATGAGTTTTTCAATGAAAAATACGCAAAACGGACAGTGTTTATGTGATTTATTATTGTTACTCTTTTTCCAAATTATTTAATATATTCTTCCATCAGCATCTTAGGAAAGCTTACCACCTCACACCTCATTATTATTTCACGTTTAAATTTTAAGGGACTTTTGGCAGGTTAAGTACTTGTTTTCTTTCTTAGAACTCCTCATTTCTTTTTCATCGAGATAATCTCTTCTTCTTCCCCAATCCTCTTTTCATTGTAAAATTCTTCCTGAAAGTTTCCATGGTTTCCCTATTCGTGTAAATTCTCAAATCAAAACAAATTTCTAATTATTATTTTTCTATTTATTTTTTATTTCCTAACCTTATCACTATCTCTTCTCTTCAATCTTTCTTCATCTCTATAAATTTTATCTATAGATTCCTAAACACCTCACTCAAAAAAAATCCTAAAACTTAAGTAATGAACTAGATTTTTTAGATGGAATATTTAATTTTAATATTTAAAATGATTAATTTTAAGGCTTATTGTCTTGAATTTTATTTAATAAGGAAATGGACGTTAAATTAACCTAAAATTGAAAATCTTGAATTTAAATTCGAGTTAAGTTATTTTAAAGTATATAAGATTTATTTGAATATATACAATAATAAGAATTTATTATCGATATAATTGACTATCTTGAAATCGATTTATATTTTATCGATTTAAGTTAAAACGTGAAAATAGTCATTTTTCAAACGACCTCGAGTTTCAATGGAACTAATTTTATAAAATCCATAATGTTTAATTATTACTAGGTATCAAATTTTGAATCAGTTGGAGTCAGTGTGTGATCATGCGTGATATAAATGTATATCGATTTACGATTTGAAATTAAAATACTACTTTTGCAAATGGTTTCGGAATTTGACGAAACGAGTTTCTTCGAGTCCAGAACATTAAATTATAACAGGGTGTAAATTTTGATAGCTATTGTATATTCTATGAGATGGTGCAAATTATAAACGTGAAACGATAAAAATAAGTGAATATAATATAGTAATATCTTTGTACATCTTGGTAAATTTTTAAAATCAGTACAAATCTTGACATAATCTCGGAGAAAAATCTCGTTGTCCTTGGTTGAACATTTGCGACAGATAATGACAGAGAATATTGACTTAAAAAAAACTTCGTCCTTAGTGACAAAGAATCTTGACTTAAAAAAAACTTCGTCCTTTGTCCATTCGAACCTAGCATGTTGAAAACCAAGGAAACCACTTCAAAAACGTGGCTTTATAGATCAAAATCAAAATCGAATCAAACTAATTCATATAAAATCCTAAAATTTAAATAGGAGGCATATTTGAGCTAATTTTAGAGTTAATTAATGATTAATGATGTTTTAAATCCTATTCAAACTTATAATAATGATATATATATTTCATACGAATTCAGATTCAAGCAAAACAAGTTTGTTGGAATTGCGTTGACGAATACTACACAAAGGAATTGGCTCGGAGTGATTTGGAGGTCATTAGAATTTTATCTAATTTTAAGCGCCCGTTCAAAATTAGATTAAGTGACATGAAATCATCGATTGAATTGAATTGTGAGCTAATTCTCGATCTTTCTTTAATACTTTCTGGATATTATTATTTTGTAATAATATTCATTGTTGTTAGGATAAATTGTGTGTTTGGATGCTTGGATGATTATTTCTTATCGATGATTGTCGATGTAACGACCCAGAAAAAGGCGATCTTGGTTATCCGATATACAACACATATCGAACATCCAAGGATCGGAAATACCGGTAGTTAATGAAAGAATTTAGAGGGTGAGAACAGATAAGACAGAAACTTAGAATAGAAGAAGAAGAAGAAGAAGAAGAACATACAACATCAGAGTAAAACGAATCTCACTGCGGAACGAACAACATATAATAGATAACATATCCTTGAAATAAAATCAGTATACGTATACAATAACATTATCAGAGTACAACACTTACAACACATCGGAAATAACTATAGCTATATAATCCTGAAGCTTCCTGCTCCAAGCTCTCCATGCATATCTGTAAAATCCCGACTACTTGACTGTCTATATAAAATTAGGCACCCAAGAGTTTAGGAAAAACAAAATAAACTCCAGGTCAGTCATGGGACTGGTATGAGTAAAACAGTTTAAAACAGTTTGAGCCATTAAACGATATCTCATAAGACCACGCCGTATAACATAACGGGTTTTTCCCTTATGAGAATCCAAAATAAACTTTATATCAAAACTCATTGATATTATAATAGTGTCTATCAACCACAATATAATAATCATCTAGCAGAAACGCTTTCATCTCACGTTCTACATATATAGTATACAATCAAAACCGCAAGCACGTATTGGGTAATGGGTTTCCAACTATGACAAGGTATGGAACCTCCTTCTGCAAGTATACCTCTAGAGAGGAATACACTGGGTTCAACAAGAACATCTTGCAACCCGGCCACACATGACCGACCACTCATTTCGCTTGAGTGTATCGAATGTATATCACCAATGGTTGGGATCCGCAATTGTTTCCCGAATGGGACAGCATCGAAAATAGATTTTTAGAAGTAAATGAAACTCTAGATCAGGTGATTATACATCCTAATAGGTGCGACCTACATAGCCATGCTACCTGCCCGATTTCTGTCATTTCCCGGTTGTGAGGCTAGAGGCCACACTTATCTCTGACAGATCACACGTTATTCACTTTGAATGTCACATCGTCATACCCGCCAAATCTCAAATTGATTTCCCCAAAAGTACCATAGGTATACAGCTAAGAGAAACGAATTCCTCCGCCACCAAACATAAATACGTTTGAAGAGATCAACTTACGCGATCTATTAAATATACTCTGTCAGACATTCTTCCATACAGGTTGCCTTGGGACAGGACAAACCGAAGGCACTATTCAGTACATCCATCTTAGGCAATCTTTACCTAAGATTTATACAACAGCCCTTGCACTTGACTCCGTCTTCAATTATCTTTGGCATATATGATTCAAAACGCTTATGCCAATATGGAGTGGTTCTTCGGATAATAATCCAACCAGTTTCTCCATATTAACAACATTAAAATGGTCAAAAACTTCGATAGCCGGTGAGTTAACTATCAAAGAAAAACACGTGTGCAAACAACGATATTATTTCCAGATGGAAATTATATCGATCAATCATCATTTAACATTTAACATTTAACCCCTTTAAATTAATTTAACATTAATTTATTCCTTTCCTTATTTCCCACTTCCATATATTCGTAAATTCTTATTTTCTAAGTTTAGAAAATATACGCTATTAATCATTGGAAAACATTTCCATATCTCTCCCATTTCTTAGTTTCTATTATTAGGAAACATTTTTTATTCTGATTTGGAAAACATTTCCAAAACTCCTTTATTGGATTTAAATCGATGTTTAAATAAAACATCGCTATGCCAACTCAAACCATTTTCTAAATTCACTTAACCATCATTCACTGTCAAACCTTACCATTCCTTAGTTAAGAAGGAAGTCAATCAAGTTGGGGTATAATAATTACCTCTCAGACCTTAACTGAACAACGTTTTAACTTCGAAATAGTCAAAGTTTATCTTTTAAATCTTTAACAAACTTCCTAACGTAACTCTTGGATTCTATTTACGAATCCACTTCTTTATTGAAAACATTGGTTATAACGTTAACGTTATAAACCCTACTTCTGAAATATCTAACTTAACATCTAACTTTTTACTTCTTACTTTGAATAATTCACCTACTCTAATTTATTTATAAATAAATAAATCTTGATTTAAAAACCGAAAGTAAATAATACTTTCTCGAATTCGATATAATCGGATTCGATGATTTACTCTCTTCCGAGTAATCTCTATTTGATTAACTCTTCTTTGAATAACCTATATTCGATTTTCTCTATTCGAATAACTTATATTCGATTAACTCACTCTTCGAATAACGTATTCGATTAACTCACTTCGAAAAAAAATTATTCGATTAACTCACTTCGAATAACTTATATTCGATTAACTCACTCTTTCGAATAAACTATATTCGATCTCTTTCTTTCGAATACGCTATATTCGATAATCTTCTTTCTTTCGAATAAACTATATTCGATAACCTCCTTTCGAATAACTAAAATTCGATTAACTCCTTTCGATTAAACTAACATCGATAACTCCTTTAACTCTATTTGATTAATTCTATCGATTTAACTCTAACTGATTAACTCTATTTGATTAACTCTTATCAATTAACTCTATTGGATTACTCTTTTCACTTAACTCCTTTCAAATAAACTATATTCGATAACTCCTTTAATTCTACTCGAATAAACTATATTCGATTAACTCCTTTAAATTCTATTCGAATAAACTATATTCGATTACTCCTTTAATTATATTCGAATAAACAATATTCGATTTACTCCTTTAAATTCTATTCGAATAAACTATATTCGATTAACTCCTTTAATTCTATTTGAATAAACTATATTCGATTTACTCCTTTCGAATAACTAGATTCGATAACTCCTTTCGAATAACTAGATTCGATAACTCCTTTCAAATAAATTATATTCGATAACTCCTTTTGAACAAATTATATTTGATAACTCTTCTCGAATAAACTATATTCGATTTCTCTTCTCTCGAATACACTATATTCGATCACTCTACTTCGATTTACTCCATTTGAATAACTCTACTGGTTAACTCTAACTAGTTAATTCTAACTGATTAATTCTAACTGATTAACTCTAACAGATTAACTCTAACTAGTTGACTCTAACTGGTTAACTCTGTTCGATTAACTCTAACCAGATAACTAATACTCGATTAACTCATTTCGATTAACTCTTCTGAATTAACTCCTTTGATTTATTCCTTTGAATTATTTCTTTTCTATTTGTTTACTTAACAAATAACTATTCCATTTTCAAATTCTATTTATTTAACAAATAAATAATTCTTTTTCTTTCCTATTTATTTAACAAATAAATATTTCCTTTATCTAACAAATAAATATTTCCTTTACCTTTTCTATTTATTTAACCAATAAATATTTCCTTTATACTTCTATTTATTTCCAAAATAAATATTTCCTTTATACTTCTATTTATATACGTTTCACAAATATTTTTCATTCCAATTCCGTTTGTAAATGTTTTACAAATGTTTTCCTTTTTATTTCTATTTGTAATTGTTTTACAAATATCTTTCCTTTAAATTTGTTTAAACAAATAATTTCCTTTATATTTGTTTTACAAATAATTTCCTTTATATTTTTTTACAAATATATTCTTTTTAACTCTTTTGATTTTATAATCATTTCCTTTATAAAATCCTTTTTTTCTTTTATATATAAAATCCATTGATTTTATATAAATAAATTATTTCAAAATAAACTTTGAAAATCCCCTTTTTCATTCTGATATTTCTTATGGTATTTAACATACCATATCACAAATGATAAATATCGTCCAAACACACATAATCAACAACAGATTATATATCACATCATATAGCACAATATATGAATAACAGTAAAATAAATGTTGAGGAATCCTGTTGGATACCTCCAACCTGTTTCCCTGCATCACAGATGTTAAACAACACGAGTATAAAATATTCTGATAAACAGAATCAATATTCAATTAACGATTTATATATATATATATCATTATCTATAATTTCAACCAATACACAAGCAATTCAACCAAACAGTTAACACACAGAAATCAACAGATGATTATCAGTTCTAAGAATACGTCGTAAAAATAGAATTGTTTAGAGTTGGTGAGTTTTACTCACATTGGCAGTTCAACATTAAAGAACGATAAACTGTTGTTTGATTTGAATCAAACAATTTATTTCGCCATAAATTCAAACGAGCTCCACTCCACTCCCAATCAGTTCCAGCGTGTAGCCACCATCCCTACGATCCCAACGGATCTTGTTTCACTGAATTTCAATACTGTATGGATAAGTTATACAGTTTATAAGTTAGTACAAATTTGAATTAGAAATAAATAAATTCCCTTTAAAAACAATTGGGCTTTAACCTATTTTGTGTTCAGCCCATCACCAAATATGAAATACTTGAACCGCCATCCATCCCAATACCCAACTCGTTCTTTGAATACCCGAACTTGTTTCCTAACCTTCTTCCACGATCTGTTTTAACGCAGCTGCTACCTTCTTGTTTCAAATGATCCTCTCACTCACGTCTTCAGTAACAAGGCAACAATGCCTTTCAATCCCACCTGCAAGCTCCTTTTCTTTATTTTAAATTTAAGGCAAAGGCCACCATCACAAAACTCGAGCCTCCTTTCCTTACAGTAAAACGCATGGTACCCTCTTCCAAAAAGCATTAATCTCCACCAAAAATTCATCCAGCTCCTGTAATACACCATGGCCGGTTATTCTCCAAACCGAGCTTCCCGTTCTCCAACGTTCTGACTGCGCCACGCACCCATTTCTGCCCTTAATTTAAGCTCAGCGTTCTCCTTTGAAGCCTTCAACTGTTCCATGCAGATTCCCATCGGGAAAGAAAATGTCGAACTCCTAGAAAATTGGTGCGAGAAATAGTCGAATCTGAGAATTATAAAGAAGTTCGCATTTTGATACTTCTTCTTTGGTTTCCTGAAGAGGTTTTCGCATTTTAGAAGGAAGTATGGTGGCGGCTACAAAGCGCTGAAGAGAAATAGGTTAAGGGATTTAAGTTAGGGTGTATTTATAAGATTTTATTTAGAGATGTGATTCAGTGGACTCCAACGATATCTTTATGGATAAGGAATAGACAACGTTGTTTTGTGTTCCATATTTTTGGTACATATATTCTTATATTAATAATGTATGTCTTTGTTTATAACCTAGCGCACCCGAATTATTAGATCCTAGCTCATTTGTCATCCATCACATTACAGACCGATATCCACAGAACTAAAAATGTATTCGTGTTGAGTAAGGTACCACGATCCCAAAAACATAAAAAATATTGGTTGGTTAACTCATACTATGAAACCCCAAAATATTGATATAGGGTGCCAAATACTCCAAATAAAAAGTTGCGTATTCAATTAATTAAAAATTACAGTAAAATCCTAAAAATTAAATTATCACTACATCTCAAAGGCCTTGTCTAAATTCGAGGCCAATATTTAATTAAAATTAAATATATCGTCATGGTTTATAAACGATTCTACAGCGACTATTTTAAAATTTGATCTGGCCATAAATCAAAATTTACACGATGAAATCTCGATTTTTCTCTTCCACTAAAAAAATATACTTCACCAGCTCTGAAGTGTCTTGTTTCACAGAAATCCGACTTAAAACAGACCTTGTATATTCAGTTGAAGTTTGAATCACCAAATTACGAACTGCAGCGCCATTTCGAGCTCGATTATAATTATATTATAATTCTACGTTCAAACTGTCGTTTATATAATATATTCGTTATCCAAATCAAATCCCAAGCTGAATTATATTTTACAAATAATCCCATTCACACGATATTGTGAATTCCACCATTTTTGATTATTTCTGAATTCAATATATTATTCTATTATTTTAATTTAATTAAATATTCAATTTATTTAATTAAACAACGATTTAATTCCCTAAATCACTATTTTAAATAATTAAATAAATTAATTATTACCTATAAAAATATGGGTCGTTATAGTCGATATTTATATTTTCGTTATTTTAAATGAATTAGATTGAAATCATATTTCATATGCATATATGAAATGATATAATAAGCTGTGATGTAGGAAAAAATAGATTGGAGGGATTCAAAAGGATTTCTCAAATATTGTGTTACTTGCTTTTATATTATTCATGTGTTAACCATATAACCTAAGTAACATTAAATTTTGTTTGGATGTTGACTGTTGAATTGAAATTCGACATTGATGTGTTATTAATCAATAAAAAGTATTGACAAAGTGATTGGCAGCAGATGGCAAAAAATCCATCTTTTTAAGACGTTGATTCGTCGTTAGGCGAATTAACAAATTTTAATTTAGGAAATTTATTTTTAAAAACTGATGCAAGGTTTTAAATTATATTTTATATAATTTATCAAAAATAGAAGTTTTATAAATAAATTGATATTTATAATAGGTTTTTATAAAGTAATTCTAAAATGAATTATATATAAAAAAATTGTGTTGTAAATAAATTTTATAAGTAAGAAAGTTAGACATTAACCTAAGGGTTAATAGTTTGGAATAAATTTTCTCAAGAAATAATTAAGTGAAATTATGTTAAACTAATTAAGGGGAAGGATTAAATCAGTTAATGAGTTAACTATGTTTTCAAGTTAACTAAGTCAACTATTTAAATTGAAATTAATTTTTTTTTTGAGTAGAACGGATGTGAAATACTACACAACTGATTAATAATATTATATATATATATATTATCCAGTTGACAAGCCAAACTTGTGGCTAATAGTTCGATAAGAAAGCATTAAGAACCCACAAAAACCATCAGAACCAGTACAGATAGTATCATAATATACTACATCATAGAAACATAAAGCAAGCACCAAAGACACTGAAAGACATATCCAGACCAAACAAAATGTAGCACCGAAGACAACAATTACCCATGCAGGAATGACCAAACTTAGTGCAAATCTGGGCTCGAACCACCTTGATTAGAACCCACTGATTATGCAGGGTTATTACTCAGAAGCAAAGCAAGCCTGAATCCAGCTGAAGACGATTGAACTGTCCATGATTGAAAGAAGTAGAGGATAAGTTTGCAAATTCCTTCAAAATGTTTCATTGATCTGTTAAAAATTATTGCATTTCTCTCCTTCCAAATGCACCAACAGTAAATGGATAAAAAGTAATCTAGAGCAACATTAACCGAACTATATTGCCAGTAATCAAACACAAATGAAATATCAGGAATGAGGCCAAGTAAATGGATACTAGTGGCAACCAATATTGGGTATGAGACATCACAATCAAAGAATAAGTGATGAAATGTTTTCTCATGCCTTGAACAAAATGCACAATAGGGGTCAACAACCAAATTAAGCTTATGTAATCTTGCTCGAGTATTAACCCTTCCATGAATAAGACACCATTGAAAGAAAAGAACTCTGGGTAGCGAACAAATTTTCCACAACTTAGAAAATGAGAAAGATCTTCCTGAATAATTGAGATAATGGTATTAAGATGCAACAGAAAAACCACTCCTTATGATAATGACTAGACATAACTATCAGAATTTTCCAAAATTTGAGTTTGAAGAAGCAGACTGGAGATATCTAAGAGATTGAGAAAAATTTGAACATCAAATAAAGAGGAAGGGAAAAGACTAAAGGGACCATTATTAAGTAAACTAGCAACAAAAGTGCTCACCTTAGAGATCAAAGGGAAGAGAGAAGGGAAAACATGAGAGAGAGGAAGCTGGCCATGCAAAATATCAAACCAAAATAAACAGGATTTACTAATACCAAGTCTGACATGAAACAAAATTTTAATATGAGGAATAGCTGAAATTACACCTGACTAGAAAGGAGAGGGCTTAACAGATGTTGGAAAATGAATAACAAGATGAGAATTATCAGAATAATAAAGGGAAAGAATCCAGTCTTTCCAAATGAAAGCACCGGATTGACAATACGCCATAACCACTTTGATAATAAAGCAATATTGAAATTCTGGAGATTAACTATGCCCAAACCCCCTTGATATTGATGTAAACATACAGTCTTCCAGTTAAACAATCTTTTGACATTTTCCCGTTCCGTAAGAATGCACTTCTAATTGAATCAATCTTTGAAGTCACCCATTTAGGGAATTTGTGGAATGACATCCAATATGTTGGGATAGTAGATAATACATATTTAACCAACACCAACTGACCATCTGAGGAAAGAGAATTAGCCACAAGGCTAATCTCTTTTCTATCTTATGAATAAGTGGTAACCAATCAAATTTGTGAAGTTTAGTGGGTCTAAGAGGAATACCCAAATAAAAATTAGGAAATTATTAATAGGACAGTTAAGGAAAGAAGAAATAGTTGACCCAAGATGATCAAATTTACCTAACATAATTATGGAACTCTTAGAAAAAATAATAGAAAGACCAGAGATGAGCTCAAAGACATATAATATAACTTTGAGGAAGTGAATGTGATTAAGGTCATGAGACTATAAAATGATGGTATCACCAGCAAACTGTAAATTTGAAATTGAAAGAATTGAATTTGGGAGAAGAATACCATCAAAGAGATTATTAGCGATTGCCCTTTTCACCATTTGGTTAAACATATTTGCAATGAGCACGAAAATAAGTGGAGATAGTGGATCTCCTTGCCGCCGCCCTCTATTAGATTTAATTAAACCTCCAATGCTACCAGTAATAGAAATGGATGAATAACTGATCTGTAAAATACAATCGATCAAATTACACCATCATTAAGAAAATCCTCTGTGCTTAAATAGCTGTAAAATGAATTTCCAATTGACAGAATCAATGGCTTTAGATAAATCTAATTTGAGAAGAACACCTGGTGTAGAAGAATGGTGACAAAAGTGATTACCTCTTGTGTAGCTACAATACAATCGAGAATATTACGACCGTGAATGAATGCAGATTGTTCAAAGCCAATAAGAGGAGTGATTACATATTGAAGATGATTAGGAAGGGTTTTAGTAATGATTTTGAAGGTGGTATTAAGAAAGCTGATAGGACGAAAGGAAGAGAGAGAATTTTCTCCAGCAGATTTGGGAAGGAGGACAATATTTGCATAATTTAATAATGAAATAAGGTTGGGATTATTATAGAATTCCTTAAACATTTCCACAATATCATGTTTCACCACAACCCAAAAAGATTTAAAAAATGAAGGCCCAAAACCATCTGGGCCTCGGGCTTTGTCATCAAGCATTGCGTTTAAAGCAACCCAAATCTCACTTTCTGAAAAGGATGGTCAATGGAAATAGAGGCAGGATTAGGATATAATGAATTCCAATCAATAAAAGGAAGAGCGATAGGTGAACTACCAAGGATTGAACGATAAAAAGAAGAAAAAAGATGAAGAATGTCAGCTTGATTTGAATCAGATTGGACTTCATGAGAAATTTCTGGGATATAAGTTGCTCTTCGTCTTCCATTTGGAATTCGATGAAAGTAAGCTGTGTTTTTATCCCCTTCCTCAATCCATTTGGATTTGGCACTTTGTTTATAGCTAATTTCTTCTTGTTTCAATAGTCTGTCTAATTCAGATTCAAGTTCTTTTAAAGAGTTACTCTCCTCATCAT
The DNA here is from genome assembly GCA_030737875.1 of Allium sativum. Classification (NCBI taxonomy): domain Eukaryota; kingdom Viridiplantae; phylum Streptophyta; class Magnoliopsida; order Asparagales; family Amaryllidaceae; genus Allium; species Allium sativum. The sequence continues at coordinate 309,538,686 of CM060915.1, read as the reverse complement.
TCAAGGGACAAGATTTGTAACAACCTGGGATTTCCGAACAAATTTAAAAATTTTATTTTAGCTATTTTAATGGATTTTGAATATTTAAAATGATTAATTTTAAATAATAACGATTTAAAATTTATTTAAATCGAAGTTAGAACGAATAAATTTATTTTAATTATAAAACGAGCCTGAAATGGCGCGGTAGTTTGAAAATTCGATTTTAAATTTCAATTGAATGTACATGATTCAAAATAAATCGGATTTCAGTAAAACAAGAAATATTTGAATTTTTTTAATTATATCTTTCTAACGAATGTAAGAAACTGAGATTTTATAATATAAATTTAAAGTTATGTCCAGTTTATAATTTAAAATAGTCGCTATGGAATTTATATTTATATTTCTATAATATATAGCCCTTAAAAATAGCCATTTTGCAAACAACCACCGTTTTCGACAAAACCACTTTTGTTGGATCCAGAATGTCAAATTATCACTAGATTCCCATTTTCGTAATTTTTGGAATTAATATGTGAGCGTGGTGAATTTAAACATGTTTGGTACTTTCAGTTTGAATTTAATCGACTGGAAAAAGGCCGTTTTTCAAATGGTCTCCAAATTCGACAAAATTAGTTTTTTTAGGACCATATCATCAAAACATAGCTAGATTTATTTTTCTAGAATTTTTGGAATCAGTATGCGGCCTCTGTGAATTAAAATGTAAGTTGAAATCAATTTTGAATGTTATATTAATTTATATTTCAATTTTGATGAAATTTGATCGAAACAGTCGAATTGTCTTACCGGACATATCCCATTGTGTTCGAAATGGGGGTAATTAGCTAGGGACGACAGTCGTTGGGTTTGATTTGGTGTTAGAATTAAAAATTAACTTTTTGGAATTAAATTAATAAAAATATATATTATATATGTTGGTCAAAAGGAGGTCAAAGCCCTCATTATCTCAACCCACGGTGTAACGACCCGGATTTTGTCGACTTTGGTTATCGACATAAACTCAATGACGACTAACCAAACATCGAAAAATATCGGTAGTTAATGAAAGAAATTAAAGGGTGAGAATAGATGAGATAGAAACTTAGAATAGAAGAAGAAGAACACAACATCAGAGTAACATGAATCCCATAGCGGAACGAACAACATATAATAGATAATGTATCCTTGAAATAAATCAGTATTTGTATACAGTAACATTATCAGAGTACACAACATCAGAGTAACATGAATCCCATAGCGGAACGAACAACATATAATAGATAATGTATCCTTGAAATAAATCAGTATTTGTATACAGTAACATTATCAGAGTACAACACTTACAACACAGCGGAAATAACTATAGCTGTATAATCCTGAAGCCTCCAGCTCCAAGCTCTCCAAGTATCCGTAAATCCCGACAACTTGACTGCCCGTACAAAATTGGGCATCCAAGAGCTTAGGGAAAACAAAACAAAATAAACTTCGGGTCAGTCATGGGACTAGCATGAGTAAAACAGTTTAAAACAGTTTAAGCCATTAAACGATATCTCATAAGACCATGCCGTATAATGGAACAGGTTTTTCCCTTATGAGAATCCAAAATATCTTTATATCAAAACTCATTGATATTATAATAGTGTCTACCAACCACCATATAATAATCATCTAGCAGAAATGCTTTCTTCTCACGTTCTACATATTAGTATACAATCAATACCGCAAGCACATATTGGATAATGGATTTCCAACTATGACAAGGTATGGAACCACCTTCTGCTAGTGTACCTCTAGAGAGGAATACACTGGGTTCAACAAGAACATCTTGCAACCCGGCCACACATGACCGACCACTCATTTCGCTTGAGTGTATCGAATGTATATCACCAACGGTTGGGATCAGCAACCGTTTCCCGAATGGAACAACATCAACAATAGATTTTTAGAAGTAAATGAAACTCTAGATCAGGTGATTATACACCCTAATAGGTGTGACCTACATAACCATGCTGCCTGCCCTATTTTTGTCATTTCCCGGTTGTGAGGCTAGAAGCTACGCTTATCCTTTACATGCCACATCTTCATTCACTTAGAATGTCACATCGTCATACCCGCCAAATCACAAGTTGATTTATCCAAAAATAACACGGGTATACAGCTAAGAGAAATGAATTCCTCTGCAACCAAATGTGAATACGTTTGAAGAGATCAACTTACGCGGTCTATTAGATATACTCTGTCAGACCTTCTTCCATACAAGTTGTCCTGGGACTGGACAAACCGAAGGCACTATTCAGTACAACCATCTTAGGCAATCTTTACCTAAGATTTATACAACAGCCCTTGCACTTTACTCCGTCTTCAATATATTCAGCTTACTTGATTCACAATGCTTCTGCCAATACGGAGTGGTTCTTCGGATAATAATCCAACCGGTCTTTCCATATTAACAACATTAAAATGGTCAAAAACTTCGATAGTCGGTGAGTTAACTATCAAAGAAAAACACGTGTGCAAACAACGTTATTATTTCCAGATGGGAATTATATCGATCAATCATCATTTAACATTTATCTCTATTTTCTATAATTAGAAAATATATGTTGTTAACACTGGAAAACATTTCCATGGCTTAATTACGTATCACTATTCTTCCACATCTATCAGACTCTAACTATAAGTAAACAAGAGAACAACTTCCGAAGTATAAACCCCGAAGGTCGAAACCAACATCAGATCAATACTTAGGAAACCATTCAACTTATTAATCTCTAGTCAGTTTCTAATTTTTGTTTAACTCCATTTTGATTTACTCTAATTGAATAATTCTATTTGCTTAACTCTTTTTCGAATAACTAATATTCGATTTACTCTAGTTGCTTAACTCTTATTCGAATAACTAATATTCGATTTAACTCCATTCGCTTAACTCTAGATCGCAGCGATCACAATGGTTACGCCTGATTGCCTCAGGAAACATCCGACTGCCGTAGGCTATCTGCAGCCCTGCCAATTATGCTAGCAGTCGTGCAAAATGGCAATTTGTCCTGAATAACTATGTTTGACTAACTCTATTCGACTAACCATATTTGATTAAATAAATTCGATTAACTCTTTTATATCTCGTCAACTTCCTTTTTTATAAATCCTGTTTATTTTCCCAATAAAAGTTCCTTTTATAATTCTATTTACTTTTTAAATAAATATCCCTTTATTCTATTTATTTTATAAATAAATAATCCTTTACTAATGCTATTTATTTCCTAAATAACTACTCTTTTATAAAATCCTTTGATTTTATAAATAGTTTATTTTCAATATTCACTTTGAAATTCTCTTTTCACATCCCGGTATTTCTTACGGTATGGTAAATACCAAATAACAATGATCGATATCATTAAAACACACACAATCAACAACATATTATATTTCACATCATATATCACAATATACATGAAAACAAACAGAAATAATATTTGAGGAATCCAGTTGGATTCCTCCAACCTGTTTCCCTGCATCACATATGTTAAACAATATCATTAACATCGATTTCATTTCAATATGAAATATTCTGTTAAACAGAATCAATATTTGATTAATGATTTATATATATATATCGTTATCTATGATTTCATCCAACACAGAAGCAATTCAACCAAACAGTTAACACACAGCAAATCAATAGATGATTAACAGTTCTAAGAATATGTTATAAAAATATAACTGTTCAGAGTTGTTGAGTTTTACTCAATTTGGCAGTTCATCGTTAAAGAACGATAATCTGTTTGTTTGATTTGAATCAAACAATTTATTTCTCCATAAATTCATACGAGCCCCAATCCACTTCCAGTAAGCTTCAATCTGAAGCTCTCGTCCATACGGTCCCAACGCAACTTACGGTTCGTCAATCTGATATCGTATGTAGAAGATACGTATTAAACAAGTTTGTACACTATAAATAAAAATAGATTGAATCCCCTTTTAATTTATATTGGGCCCTTACCTTGTTTGGCCCATACCCCTTCATAATTACCCATACCCGCTCCCCACTGCCACATTCATCTTTCCCGAAATTCTAAAATTCGATTCCCACTCCTTCTTCATTTCAAACCATTGACCCGCTTTGACCCCCTCTCACCACCATATCGGCCAACGCCTGACCCCGCAGCTGTCACCACCCTCTACCCCTTCGCAAGCCCTACCTAACGGTCCCCACTACCCTTAGCTCGAGACCCCCCTTCGAAATAGGCCAGTTGCCCAATCCAGCGACTGTCATCGTCGCTTTCCACCTCGTCGCATCGGCCATCACCCAACCACCACGGTTTTACTCCTCGGACCACCCCGAGTTCAACTGTCCCATCAATTCCACCTCCAGTCACTACTAGCTCGCTCACACTCGAAGCCCTTGCTCGCTGTAGGTTTCTGACGCCCCCTCAAAACCCATCGCACCAAAATCCAGCACTATAGATGAGAGGAGCTCGAGCACCAAAGTACAACGGATCTAAAACCACTTGTTTTCATTGAGTGTTGCTCAAGATTTAATCATTCGAAGTTTTGCTTAAGGTGGCGGCTTGTTTAATTTCTACAGAAGAGTAGAAAAAAGGGTTTAGGGTGGTATGTTATATAGGGGAGGGATTTGTGAAGCCACGTTTTGTTTTGAGGAACCATAGTTTTTGTGTGGTTGAATGGAGATGAAACGTGGGCTCTTCTCTGATCAGTGAAAGGAGTTTTAGGGTATTTTTTGTTTAATAAGTTTTTAGGGTACCCTATTTCATAAAAACTCCACTCGTTTTCGGACCTCAACCGACGGAAATAAAAATACCGTTGTTATCAACGATGTGCCAGGATTCCAAAAATATAATAACATCGGTAGGTTAACTCATATTGTGAAACCCAAAAATGTTGATTACAGGGTGCAAAGTACTCCAAATAAAAAGATGCATATTTAATTAATTAAAAATTACCATAAAATTCTATAAATTAAATCATGACTATGTCTCAAAAGAAGCTTGGCTAAATTCAAACCCGATATTCAAATATTTTTAAATAACCGTTATGGCCACGAACGAATATATCGCTATTTTTTTGAATATTTAATTTGGACATAACTAAAAATCTACAGGACAAAATCCCAATTTTTCTCTTCCACTAGAAAAATATACTTCACCAGCTCCTAACATTTCTTGTTTCACAGAAATCCGGCTTAAAACGAATCCTGTACATTCAGTTGAAGTTCAAATCGCCAAATCGCGAACTACAGCGCCATTTCAAGCTCGAATTATAATTATAATATAATTTTACGTTCAACTGTAGTTCAATTAATATATTCGTTATTCTAATTAAATTCTAAACTGAATTAAATATCACAGATGATTCAATTCACACCATTTTTTGAATTCTACTATTTCTGACTATTTCAGAAATTAAATATATTATTATATTATTTATTTTAATTAAATAATCAATATTATTTAATTCTGGTTATCGATATCGCCACTCGATATTTAATAATTAAATAAATTAATTATTCAAAAGTTAAAAATGCGGGTCATTACAATCTTTCCCCCTTAAAATAATTTCGTCCTCGAAATTGCTAAGGTAGAAAACAAACCCTATTGACTGGTTAGAACTTAATTGTTCATTTCTTAATTTCAATTTCACTGAACCAATTTAATTTCAATTAAATTATTAATTAATTCTTATCAACGAAAACTTTCAAAAATCCTGAAAATTTTCTAACGCCTTAACTTTTTGAAAAATTTCGCCAGCATATCCTTTGTACTGGTCAATAGGTCAAACTCCAACTCGCCTCTCTGGGCCATCTCCAACCCAAAATAAAATCAAACAGCCAAGCGGCTTGCCAATTCGGCTCATCAAAATCTCATACCCAATATATAATATAAACTGGTACCTTTTTGTCGGGCATATCATTATATCCTTTATACCTGCTGCCAATTTAGCATATACCAAAGTCCTTCCGGTCAAACTCCAATCACTTTTATCTCTAACACAACCATTTGCTTTTAACCAAGCCAAATTCCATTTCAAATTCAAGTATTATGCTTGATTCTAAACTCATAATCCCTTAATCTGGTTCCAATTCAAATTCAATTCAATTCAATTACCACTGAAATGGCTTTATCTTTAATTCCTATTTGCTTTCACAAATTTCTGTTTAATTTGTTCTTAATTCAAACAATATTCTTCCTAGGAGTTTTAAAACAGTTTACCTTTTTAAAAAATCAAAATTTTCTTTTTGAAATTCAACACAACTTGTTTTTCACCAAAACAAATTCAAAACAGTATCTCTGGTAGTAATCCGTCACTTAGAACTCGAAAATGAACACTGATTATGCTATAGTCATTATCAGAATTATTTTCCAGTTATCGAAGTGAGTTCAATACTATGTCACTTTCAAAAATCATTCTTAAACACTTTTATTTTGAAATCAGTTCAAAATATCATTCACAAATGCATGGAATACAATTTAAAATCTCCTAGGATGTTAAAATTTACATATATTTAATCCAAGTCTATTTACAAACTCTGTTCCAAATTCCCAAGGTTTTAATTTCAATTCTGATTCAAATTCAGATTTAATTCATTTCGTAACATTTATACGAATATATTTGGTTATATACGTAACCATTTCACTTTTTATAATCTTACTCGATTATAACAACAACCAATATAAATCCTTTATATCAAAATATAATTTGGGTAAAATTATTTCGTTTACCCTCTTTTTCAAAACATACCATGACGGTTCATCATATTCGAGTGTTTAGAAGCTCCTACCGATACAGTGGATCAAACTGATCGATCAGAACACATCAACAACTCAACCAATAAATCTCCACAATATAAAATTATTTTTATATCATCTACAAATACGTTCTCTCGTATATATACACCCAAACTCAATCTAGGGTATTACTAACCCTATCTCTACAGAGTCACGCTACAGAGCCAAGGTAATACTTAACCTTATGCTCTGATACCAACTGTAACGACCCATATTTTGTCGACTTTGGTTATCGACATAAACTCAATGACGACTAACCAAACATCAAAAAATACCGGCAGTTAATGAAAGAAATTAGAGGGTGAGAATAGATGAGATAGAAACATAGAATAGAAGAAGAAGAAGAACACAACATCAGAGTAACACGAATCTCACAGCGGAACGAACAACATATAATAGATAATATATCCTTGAAATAAATCAGTACATGTATACAGTAACATTATCAGAGTACAACACTTACAACACAGTGGAAATAACTATAGCTATATAATCCTGAAGCCTCCTGCTCCAAGCTCTCCAAGTATCTGTAAATCCCAACTACTTGACTGCCCGTACAAAATTGGGCATCCAAGAGTTTAGGGAAAACAAAACAAAATAAACTCCGGGTCAGTCATGGGACAGGTATGAGTAAAACAGTTTAAAACAGTTTGAGCCATTAAACGATATCTCATAAGGCCACGCCGTATAATGGAACGGGTTTTTCCCTTATGAGAATCCAAAATATCATTATATCAAAACTCATTGATATTATAATAGTGTCTATCAACCACAATATAATAATCATCTAGCAGAAACGCTTTCATCTCACGTTCTACATATATATTATACAATCAAAACCGCAAACATGTATTGGGTAATGGATTTCCAACTATGACAAAGTATGGAACCACCTTCTGCTAACGTACCTCTAGAGAGGAATACACTGGGTTCAACAAGAACATCTTGCAACCCGGCCACGCATGACCGACCACTCATTTCACTTGAGTGTATCGAATGTATATCACCAGCGGTTGGGATCAGCAACCGTTTCCCGAATGGGACAGCATCAACAATAGATTTTTAGAAGTAAATGAAACTCTAGATCAGGTGATTATACACCCTAATAGGTGCGACCTACATAACCATGCTTCCTGCCCGATTTTTGTCATTTCCCGGTTGTGAGGCTAGAAGCTACGCTTATCCTTTACATGCCACATCTTCATTCACTTAGAATGTCACATCGTTATACCCACCAAATCACAAATTGATTTATCCAAAAATAACACGGGTATACAGCTAAGAGAAACGAATTCCTCCGCCACCAAATGTGAATACGCTTGAAGAGATCGACTTACGCGATCTATTAGATATAATCTGTTAGACCTTCTTCCATACAAGTTGTCCTGGGACTGGACAAACCGAAGGCACTATTCAGTACAACCATCTTAGGCAATCTTTACCTAATATTTATACAACAGCCCTTGCACTTTACTCCGTCTTCAATATATTCAGCTTACTTGATTCGCAATGCTTCTGCCAATACGGAGTGGTTCTTCGGATAATAATCCAGCCGGTCTCTCCATATTAACAACGTTAAAATGGTCAAAAACTTCGATAGTCGGTGAGTTAACTATCAAAGAAAACACGTGTGCAAACAACGATATTATTTCTAGATGGAAATTATATCGATCAATCATCATTTAACATTTATCTCTATATTCTATAATTAGAAAATATATGTTATTAACACTGGAAAACATTTCCATGGCTTAATTACGTATCACTATTCTTCCACATCTATCAGACTCTAACTATAAACAAACAAGAGAACAACTTCCTAAGTTTAAACCCCGAAGGCCGATGTAACAACCCGGAAATTCTGAGCCAATTTAAATTTTTTATTTTGGCAAAATTTTACAGATTTTGGTTATTTAAAATGGATTATTTTAAATAATAACGACGGAAAATTTATTTTCGATGGAGTTAAAATGAATAATTTTATTTTAATTATATAACGAGCCTGAAATGGCGTGGTAGTTTGAAAATTCGATTTCAAATTTCAAATGAAGATACAGAATTCGTTTTAAGTTGGAATTGGATGAAATAAGAAATATGTGAATCTGTTTGATGATATCTTTCCAACGGATGTAAAAAACTGAGATTTCACTTTAGAAGTTGAGAGTTACATCCAGTTTAAAATTCAGAAAAGTCGTTGTGGAATTTATATATATTTTAATATATATATATATAAAGGCCCTTAAGAATGGAAATTTTGCAAACGACCTCAGTTTTCGACGAAACCACTTTGTTGGATCCGGGATGTCAAATTATCACTAGGGTCCAAAACTCATAATTTTCTGAATCAAGACGTGAGCGTGGCGAAGTTAAACGTGTTTTGTCAGTTTCAGTCAATTTGGATCAACCAGAAAATGGCCATTTTTCAAATGATCTCAGAATTTAACGAAATTAGTTTTGTTAGGACCATATCGTCAATACGAAGCAAGAAATAATTTTTTGGGAATTTTTAGAGACTGTATGTGGCCCCGGTAAATTGAAATGTGCGTTTAAATTGAGTATATATAGATTTATATTTTAAATTTAGCGGAAACTGATCGAAACGATGGAATTGGCTTATGAAACCTATCCCATTGTGCTCGGGATGGGGGTATTTAGCTAAGGACGACAGTCGTTGGGTCTCGTTTCGAGTTCGGGTGAAAAGTCAACTTTAAGTGGAGAAAATAAATTAAATAAATTAAAAAATTTATATAGTCCCCTCCCTTTTCAGTTTCTCTCTCCCTGTTTCATTTTAAAAAGAAAAAAAACAAAACAAAATCGCGCCTTCCAGCCTTAGCCGCCACCCACCGCCGCTACCCCCCCTCCGCCTGCGCACGACGCGACACCCCCCTGCTGCCGACGGGGATCTGAATTCCCCCTCCTCCTCCACAGAGCCTCCTCCGATGTAAAAGAACCCCACAGCCCTTCTTAAACCAAAACACATTGCCTGCAACATTCTGTGGCTCACCGCAGCCACTGACAAGCTCGCTACCGACCACACGAGCCTCCACCACCGCCGGAAGTGCAAAAACTGTAGGTGTTTGTTTTATTTATTTTACTTAATGCAAATTAGTTTAATTAATTGGAAATTTAAACAGTAATTAATTTATACATACCATGTGTTTATATGTATAATGATGCGGTAAAAACATTCCTTATCACTAAAAAGATTTGATTTTTATCACCAAAAAGAATTTGATTTTTATTGTTTGAATGGTTACGATAAAGATTCGACTTTTAAAGTGGTAAAGATTATAATTTTTGCAATGAAAAGAGTAGATTTCTAAATAAGAAAGGGATTGATTTTTAAACAAGGAAGTTTGGATTTTTATTGAAAGTTTGGATTTTGCATATGAAGAAAGCATAGATTTTTATATGCGAAAAATATGATTTTTATATATGTATGATAATAAAAATATAATTTTTATATGATAGAGAAAGTAAAAATATGTTTTTTATTATATGTGAAGATTAAAAATATGATTTTTATTATAGATGAGTATTAAAGATATGATTTTTATATAGTAGAGATTTTAAAGATATGATTTTTATAAGATGGAGAATATAAAAATACGATTTTTATATGTGTTGTGGCGAAATAAAAATTCGATTTTTATATGAGTAGCGGATTAAAAATAGAATTTTTATATAATAGAGAATATAAAAATGTGATTTTTATATGAGTGGCGATATAAAAAATATGATCTTTATTAGAAGGAGAGCGATATAAAAATATAATCTTTATATAGGAAGTAGCATTGTTAAAAATATAATTTTTAACATATATCACGTGAAACAGATCTCGTTGGAGACACGATGAAGACTTCCTACATATGAAGAGTCACGGTGATTGGTTTAGCTAGTCGGTGAGAACTTCTCACTTTAAATTTTCTTTTCTAGTTAAAAAATATATACTAGGATACAGACGGTGCTTAGCAGCACCCGACACTCGTCGTCCACAGACCATGGACGACTTGTTTGTTTGGTTGTGTTGTTGATTAGGCTATTGGTTTGAATTTGGTTGTTTGGTGAAATGGAATTAATTAGATTAGTATGTGTATGGCGCAGGCCATTATCAGACTGGGGATAAGGCTAGGCCTTATCCCGTTTCTAGTATCGTGCCGTTATGCCGCCGAAATTTTCTAAAACAAGTTATGTAACACCCCGTATTTTCTGTGATCGTATAATTAGCAAATCAGAGAATAATTAAATTATAAAATAAGAATCAAGGGAAACGGGTTGCGCCATTGCGTTCATCTCATAATTCTGCTTGGAAACGAGTTCGAGTTTTCGAGAAACGGAGTCCGTTTGAGGGAGATATGGCCCTCCGAATTTTCAGAGAATTTCAGAATCGAAAACAACTCGAAAATTCGAATTCAAATTCGAATTCAAAATCCCATAACAGGCTGGGCGGGAAAACTCCCGCCCATGGACCAGGTCGACCTGGGGTTCGACCATAGTTTCGACCTCCCAGGGGCCAGGTCGACCATAGTGTCGATCTGGGGGTCGACCTGGCCAGACCAGGTCGACCATAGTGTCGACCTGGGGGTAGACCTGCTCCCGAAACCCAGTTTTTTTAACCTGGTTCATTCTAATGTATCCGATCTCGTTTTTGTCTAGATTCATCCGCCTAATCCTATATAAACTCAACCCTAGCCTCAATCTCTCCACACCATTTCATTCTGTCTATATTCTGTCTCTGTTCTAACTAAAAATAAAAATGGCGTCGCTACCCTGCTGGAATCAAAACTTGGACTGTTGCATCTTCTTCCAACCTGAATTGAATTAAAAGCTAAATCAAATCTCAAATCAAAGATTAGAGCTTCAACAAAAATTAAAGAAGAGTAATTCAGCCTTTCTGCATCAACACTAGTTTATTTCCTTTCTTAAACCACGAAAGGCAAGTACAGTTATTTTCCGCTATAAACGTTAATTATGATTGTGACATGAATTGTAAATCTGAATTTGAGGTTATGTCTGTTCTGTTTAGATCTATCTTATTCTGTATCTCTTTCTTCTTTCTGTTCTATAGCCAGGCTACCACGAGCCTGAGCCAAATCTCATAAAAGATTAACGTACGAACGTTAAAATGTTTGGGACAAATAATGAATGATGTATAATTGGACATGACTGATTCGAGGACATGACATAAAATCTGAGGCATATAATTGGACATGTGGCATATTTAACATATGACTCGAGATTGAGGCATGAAATATATTAGACATGTGACCTGGGATTCGGGGCGTAGATTTAACCGTAAACATGAAACTAATTTAGATACATAGTACATGTTGTAATCTAGATCTGTAGTTAATTTGAGAAATAAACATATGTTAGATCTAGATCTGTTCATACTAGGTATGATAATCTGCGATTTGGGAGAAGAAGAATTATAGGACAACTTGAAACTTGGGGGCATAATGCATGTTTTAAATCAAGGTCTGATATTAGAGTTTAAAGATAATTTACAACATGTTATGCATGAATGATAATGCATGTTGAGGACATACTACATGTTATAGTTTAAAAATCCAGATTTTTGGGACATATTCTTTTATGTAAAAATTCATGACTTGAAAAAGGAATATGTGACTTAGGCGTAGAGACCTATACAAAAACAGGATAACTATTAATGTGAATGCGCCTAAATAAGGGTACTTGGATATCTGGCATCGTAGGCTATAATTTGGCATAATTCATATTGTTTATCATGATTTATGGAGAATTTTATGTACTGTGTAATGTTTAACTAAAAATTAGGAGCAAGATGTGGTATTATGAATTATGACCATGATTTGGCAAGTAAGTTTAGGCTAAATTTAGGATTAGGCAAGATGTGATATAAATATAATCTGCTAAATCTGTTATATTGCCTAATCCGCTAGTTTTGTTATATTGCCTAAACTGCTAATTAGATTGAATTGCCTAATCTGCTAATTATGTAAAATTGCCTTATCTGCTAAATCTGCCAAATAGCCTAATCTGCAAGACCTGTTATCTGTTTAATCTATTGAATGACGTAATCTGTTGGAACTGAAATGCTGAAATTTGAAGAATGTGAATCTGTAGGCTTGATTTAAAATTGAGCAAAACTTGTTAATAGAACCTCGAATAATTTGCTGTAACTTGTATAGAAGTTTAATCAGCTAAATAAATAGAATTAGTCGGATATCTGAAAAATCTGTATTGGAATGAATTGGCTATGACACGAGGTTAGACTCTGTTTGCGGTAGAAGCCTGCCCGTAACCAACCGGCTTAACCAGCAACCGCAAACTGTCAGTCTAATGTGAGAGGTCGTAGGCATAACTAAAATATGCTTAGACACGAGGTTAGGTCTGGCTTGTGGCAGAAGTCTGCCCGGAACCGCCCGGAATATCCAGCGGCCACAAGCTACCGACCTAATGTGAGAGGTCTGTGCATTAATATTTAATTAATGCAAATCTGGGACAAATATGATGTCTAAAACGTGTTGGGTGGATAGGGTTACACCAATTGGACTAATGAATTTAACAAACCCGTTTCGTGAATCTGTAGGCCCAATTACAAAGTTAGACAAATCTGTAAATCTGTTAAATCCATTTATCTGATCTGTTAGTCTGAAAACTTGTCTAATCTGTGAACTAGTTGATCTGAACTCTGTATGTCTGAACTTGTAAACAAGTTAATCTGAAATCTGTTAGTTTGGGGGACACAAGGTTAGGAGTGAAATTACTTATGTCATCTGTTGTTTGGGACCCATATTAGTCAGTAACCCTTTCTGGTATCAAAACTTTGACCCAACAGTAAGTAGGGTCCGGGCACGCTTATTGAACTAATTATAAGTGGTTCATTCTTATAATGGCGAGGGGTGTTGATGGTGCGTTCCAACCGGGTCATGTGCGTGCATGGATCCCGGTCTGCCTCTGAGGATGTAAGACGCCGTGACATCTGTAAATAGGCCTGTGCCAATTGGTTGTCACTTTAGGGAGTGATAAACCCTATTGTGGAGCCGACACAGGGTATTTATGTATTAGGGAGCCAATCGCTTGGGGTAGGGTTTTAGGGTACACTTAGTTCTGTTTGTTTCTGTTGGTACCGTCTGTTTCTGTTGGGTGGCAACACCTGTCTGCGTGGTACCGTCTGTTCGGGTGGTAAAGGCCCATTTACTAGTGTACACCTAATTCTACATTCTGTTTCCGTAGGGATTAATCTGTTTATGTTTCTGTCTGTTTCTGTTCGGGTGGTAAAGGCCCATTATTAACGTTCTGTTTCTGTGGAAATTATTCTGTTCCTGTTTCTGCTTCAGTTTAGACATTAGGGTGACACCTAATCTTGTTATACTAGTATTAATGCAGAGAAATGAAAAGTAATATTATTCTGTTTCTTCTATTTAACCTAAGTACATCTGCTGCTCCTGCTACTGTTATCCCTCATCCAGTTTTATTTGCATGTCATGATTATTATTATCTATTCATATGCTGAAAGTCACTGGGCTTGCCAGACTTTATGTCTGACCTTGCTTGTTTTCGCCCCTTTTCTTCCGTTCCCCCCCCCCCAAGTTTTCCAAGGAGGGAATACTTTAGCTCGATCCGGATTCCTTTTGCTTGAAGTGCTTAAAGTATGGCTTGGCTCTTTATAGCTTCTATTCTGTGGGGATTATGATTTTAAAGTTTTGTACTCTGATGATTTTCTGAACAAGACTGATATTTATGTACTTGAGTTTTTGGGAAAGATGTAACCAAACTGATTTCTTTTTTCCGCTGTAATTAAGTTATAATTTCCCAAGTATTGTTTATCTGTCTTGTAAATTTCTGTTCTGTCTACTAAAACGTTCCACCAAAGTTAAGGCATTCCCTTTGTGAGTGTCCTTAACGGAGGTGGGGTGTTACACTTGGTATCAGAGCCGAAGGTTACCAGATTAGATAAAAAGTTTTTGAAAACAATTTCCAAAAACGTCTTAAAAGGAAGTATTTTCAAAAATAAAGTTTATTTTGAAAAACTAATCCCCAAAAAGCCATATATCTATCTTTTCCGTTCTCCATTTAAATCTTTTTCTTTCATTCCAGCATGTCTGGGAATCTTAACTTTCCAGAGGGTGTGCCAATACCTGGTTGGTTCAGGAGGTACTTAGAGGCTAGGGCCAACGATGCAGGCCCAGCAAATATTCCACCTCCAGCTGCAGCGATTCCTCCTCCTCCGCCCCTCCTCGTGCAATTGCTTTTTCAAAGATCTGTAAAGATTTTAGGGCCATGGGTGGAAAGGATTTCAAGGGAACTGAATCATTCGTAGAAGCGAGGAACTGGCTCAAATAAACTGAGGATCTGTTCGTTATCTTCGAGGTGGACGATAGGCAGAAGGTACAATTGGCGGTATGGTTGCTCAAGGACGAAGCTTCCTATTGGTGGGAAGTCACTAACGCCGAGAGACCGGTTGAAACATGGATGGATTTCAGAACAAGGTTTGAGGCGAAATTCCTCTCGCAAGCTGAACAAAGTCTACAAATGGAAAAGTTCTTATCTCTTAAGCAAGGGAGTATGACGGTCAAGGAATACGTCAACCAGTTCAACCAACTGGCTAGGTTCGGGCTAGATTTGGTCAACACCCAGCATAAAAAGGCTCTTCTCTTTGTTAAAGGATTGAACGAGCCACTGCACAGCCTAGCCATGACCCATGTACCCATGGGAGCGACTTACGAGAGTTTGGTGGATATGGCACTACTGCACGAGGAAGACAACGACAAGAAAGAGGCAAAGAAGGAAGAACCACAGAACAAGAAAGCATGTCCCAAAAAGGAAACACAAAAGAAGGGTGAAAAGTCTAAAGATAAGAAGGAGAAAAAGTGCTTTACTTGTGGAAGCTCGACTCATCTGAACAAGGATTGCAGAAAAAGAAAGGGCACTTGCTTCAACTGTGGTGAGATGGGACACTTCACTAGGGACTGTCCGAAGAAACGAGGGCAAGGGCAGAGGGCAGGACCAACTTCTGGAAGGTAGGCGAACACTCTCGAGGCTGGTGGATAGGATAGAAATAGGAAAACTTTCTGTAGGAGGTTTAATTTCTTTATCTGATTTTTGGGTTAAAACTCTTTTCTAATTCTGGCATTTCGATTCTGTAATCGACACTCTGCACTTGAATACTAGTATTGTTTCTGATTCCGCTGTAGACTCAAACCCATAAGTGTTATGACTCATCTAAGTGTGGTAAGTTGGGTATCTGTGTTGAGCGTTAAGTTGACTATGACGCATACATTCTGGGTTTTTATCATGCTTATTTTCCTAAGAATCATCTAGTAATCTGCTCTGTACTGGTAATTTGTAAATATCTAAATATTTCTGATAAGGTTGAGATTTCCAGTTTTGACATTGTCTAAAGAGGGTAATCCTCTGGGTGTTAATCCGATGTTGATTTCGGTCTTCGGACTTAGGGGAGTTTGTCTCTCAACCAAGGTTTAATGGAAACCAAGTTTTTGTTTATCTATACTCGCTTCCATCATTCGACTGTATCCTATCGATCGAATCTTTGAACTTTAGGTAGAAACTAATGGGTGTAAACATGTGTTTGAGACATGTTATGTTTGATGGTTGCAAGTGGATGCGAGTGGTTGCTAGTGGTTGCTCGTGGATGCATATACACACACTAGGCACTAGATCGGCTCGTAAACACTCTCATACTGCATATGGATGTGTGAGCATTTTCAATTTCTGTGGATGCAAAATGATTGACTCATCACATGGATGTTGCATATGAATGAATGGTTGTCACTCATATAAGAATGATATGTATCAAATAGGGAAAATTGCATACATGTTGGACTCATGGCACTAACATAATTCGCATTAAGGAGGTCAACTGAATCAGTGGACTGCCTGATCTTTGCATTAGATAAGGAACATATACACACACTTTTGCATATGTTCATACAACATTAGAAGTTTTCTAAGGACAATGGATTCTTGTTGATGATGGTTGAGTAGATGGATGACTGGATGGTAGGACACATTCTTCTTAACTTGAAGATTTCGGGGACGAAATCCTTTAAGGAGGGGAGAATGTAACACCCCGTATTTTTTGTGATCGTATAAGTAGCAAATCAGAGAATAATTAAATTATAAAATAATAATCAAGGGAAATGGGTTGCGCCATTGCGTTCGTCTCGAAATTCTTCGTGGAAACGAGTCCGAGTTTTTGAGAAACGGAGTCCGTATGAGGGAGATATGGCCCTCCGAAGTTTCAGAGAATTTCAGAATCGAAAACAGCTCGAAAATTCGAATTCAAAATCCCAGAACAGGCTGGGCGGGAAAATTCCCGCCCATGGACTAGGTCGACCTGGGGGTCGACCATAGTTTCGACCTCCCAGGGGCCAGGTCGACCATAGTGTCGACCTGGGGGTCGACCTGGCCAAACCAGGTCGACCATAGTGTCGACCTGGGGGTCGACCTGCTCCCGAAACACAGTTTTTTTAACCTGGTTCATTCTGATGTATCCGGTCTCGTTTCTGTCTAGATTCATCCGCCTAATCCTATATAAACTCAACCCTAGCCTCATTCTCTCCACACCATTTCATTCTGTCTATATTCTGTCTCTGTTCTAACTAAAAATAAAAATGGCGTCGCTACCCTGCTGGAATCAAAACTTGGACTGATGCATCTTCCTCCAACCTGAATTGAATTAAAAGCTAAATCAAATCTCAAATCAAAGTTTAGAGCTTCAACAACAATTAAAGAAGAGTAATTCAGCCTTTCTGCATCAACACTAGTTTATTTCCTTTCTTAAACCACGAAAGGCAAGTACAGTTATTTTCCGCTATAAACGTTAATTATGATTGTGACATGAATTGTAAATCTGAATTTGAGGTTATGTCTGTTCTGTTCTGTTTAGATCTATCTTATTCTGTATCTCTTTCTTCTTTTTGTTCTATAGCCAGGCTACCACGAGCCTGAGCCAAATCTCATAAGAGATTAACGCACGAACGTTAAAATGTTTGGGACAAATAATGAATGATGCATAATTGGACAGGACTGATTCGAGGACATGACATAAAATCTGAGGCATGTAATTGGACATTTGGCATATTTAACATATGACTCGAGATTGAGGCATGAAATATATTGGACATGTGACTTGGGATTCGGGGCGTAGATTTAACCGTAAACATGAAACTAATTTAGATACATAGTACATGTTGTAATCTAGATCTGTAGTTAATTTGAGAAATAAACATATGTTAGATCTAGATCTGTTCATACTAGGTATGATAATCTGCGATTTGGGAGAAGAGGAATTATAGGACAACTTGAAACTTGGGGGCATAATGCATGTTTTAAATCAAGGTCTGATATTAGAGTTTAAAGATAATTTACAACATGTTATGCATGAAGGATAATGCATGTTGAGGACATACTACATGTTATAGTTTAAAAATCTAGATTTTTGGGACATATTCTTTTATGTAAAAATTCATGACTTGAAAAAGGAATATGTGACTTAGGCGTAGACACCTATACAAAAACAGGATAACTATTAATGTGAATGCACCTAAATAAGGGTTTTTGGATATCTGACATCATAGGCTATAATTTGGCATAATTCATATTGTTTATCATGATTTATGGAGAATAATCTGTACTGTGTAATGTTTAGCTAAAAATTAGGAGCAAGATGTGGTATTATGAATTATGACCATGATTTGGCAAGTAAGTTTAGGCTAAATTTATAATTAGGCAAGATATGATATATATAATCTGCTAAATCCGTTATATTGCCTAATCCGCTAGTTCTGTTATATTGCCTAAACTGCTAATTAGATTGAATTGCCTAATCTGCTAGTTATGTTAAATTGCCTTATCTGCTAAATCTGCTAAATAGCCTAATCTGCAAGATCTGTTATCTGTTTAATCTATTGAATGACGTAATCTGTTGGAACTGAAATGCTGAAATTTGAAGAATGTGAATCTGTAGGCTTGATTTAAAATTGAGCAAAACTTGTTAATAGAACCTCGAATAATCTACTGTAACTTGTACAGAAGTTTAATCTGTTAAATAAATAGAATTATTCGGATATCTGAAAAATCTGTATTGGAATGAATTGGCTATGACACGAGGTTAGACTCTGTTTGCGGTAGAAGCCTACCCGGATCCAACCGGCTTAACCAGCGACCGCAAACTGTCAGTCTAATGTGACAGGTCGTAGGCATAACTAAAATATGCTTAGACACGAGGTTAGGTCTAGCTTGTGGCAGAAGTCTGCCCGGAACCGCCCGGCATATCCAGCGGCCACAAGCTACCGACCTAATGTGAGAGTTCTGTGCATTAATATTTAATTAATGCAAATCTGGGATAAATATGATGTCTAAAACATGTTGGGTGGATAGGGTTACACCAATTGGACTAATGAATTTAACAAACCCATTTCGTGAATCTGTAGGCCCAATTACAAAGTTAGACAAATCTGTAAATCTGTTAAATCTGTATATCTGATCTGTTAGTCTGAAAACTTGTCTGATCTGTGAACTAGTTGATCTGAACTCTGTATGTCTGAACTTGTAAACAAGTTAATCTGAAATCTGTTAGTTTGGGGGACACAAGGTTAGGAGGGAAATTACTTATGTCATCTGTTGTTTGGGACCCATATTAGTCAGTAACCCTTTCTGGTATCAAAACTTTGACCCAACAGTAAGTAGGGTCCGGGCACGCTTATTGAACTAATTATAAGTGGTTCATTCTTATAATGGCGAGGGGTGTTGATGGTGCGTTCCAACCGGGTCATGTGCGTGCATGGATCCCGGTCTGCCTCTGAGGATGTAAGACGCCGTGACATCTGTAAATAGGCCTGTGCCAATTGGTTGTCACTTTAGGGAGTGATAAACCCTATTGTGGAGCCGACACAGGGTATTTATGTATTAGGGAGCCAATCGCTTGGGGTAGGGTTTTAGGGTACACTTAGTTCTGTTTGTTTCTGTTGGTACCGTCTGTTTCTGTTGGGTGGCAACACCTGTCTGCATGGTACCGTCTGTTCGGGTGGTAAAGGCCCATTTACTAGTGTACACCTAATTCTACATTCTGTTTCCGTAGGGATTAATCTGTTTATGTTTCTGTCTGTTTCTGTTCGGGTGGTAAAGGCCCATTATTAACGTTCTGTTTCTGTGGAAATTATTCTGTTCCTGTTTCTGCTTCAGTTTAGACATTAGGGTGACACCTAATCTTGTTATACTAGTATTAATGCAGAGAAATGAAAAGTAATATTATTCTGTTTCTTCTATTTAACCTAAGTACATCTGCTGCTCCTGCTACTGTTATCCCTCATCCAGTTTTATTTGCATGTCATGATTATTATTATCTATTCATATGCTGAAAGTCACTGGGCTTGCCAGACTTTATGTCTGACCTTGCTTGTTTTCGCCCCTTTTCTTCCGTTCCCCCCCAAGTTTTCCAAGGAGGGAATACTTTAGCTCGATCCGGATTCCTTTTGCTTGAAGTGCTTAAAGTATGGCTTGACTCTTTATAGCTTCTATCCTGTGGGGATTATGATTTTAAAGTTTTGTACTCTGATGATTTTCTGAACAAGACTGATATTTATGTACTTGAGTTTTTGGGAAAGATGTAACCAAACTGATTTCTTTTTTCCGCTGTAATTAAGTTATAATTTCCCAAGTATTGTTTATCTGTCTTGTAAATTTCTGTTCTGTCTACTAAAACGTTCCACCAAAGTTAAGGCATTCCCTTTGTGAGTGTCCTTAACGGAGGTAGGGTGTTAGAAGTTAGAAAAATAAAAATATCATTTTATTGAATAAATGAACTGAATAGAATATTCATAGGTTGAATAAAATATTTTATCGTTGAAAATAATTTTTTTAACGTGTATGTGAATAAAAAGAAATACTCATTTACAAATTAGACAACTTGTTTATGTACACTGATTTGACTTATATTGATTGGGACGATAAATTTTACAAGTCGCCCAACTGCACAAATAAAATCTGTTTTTGCTGATTTGAAACCCCACACGGGTATTGGGATGATATTTAATGCACACTAGTCCCAATTGTATGGTTGTTTGTCGATCGATAGGTTGACAGACAGATGTGTAGTGCACTTTGGATGATGGTTAATTATTTATCATTGCTGATATATACATGTGTTGTATGGAATCCATATAATTAACATTATATGGTAATTGATTGGGCCTCATTCTAGTTTTGAAAAGAAATATTTGAGATGGAAATATTTGAAAAGTAATATTTGAGATGGAAATATTTGAAAAGAAATCTTTGAAAAGAAATATTTGAGATGGAAATATTTGAAAAGAAATATTTGAGTAGAAATATTTGAAAAGAAATATTTGAATAGAATATTTGAAATAGAAATACATGAAGCCGTGTTGATTAGATTTGCGCCATTTTGACGTGAGAGATATTTATATTGATTTTATTTGTTTTCATAACGAATATCGAAAAGGAAATGATTTCAAAATATAACATTTGAAAATATTATTATTTATATATATATATATATATATATTGATGATATGGAATATTCAGTTTTGATTTAAATTGAATATGAACTTGAAATCGTTTTGAAAACGAATTTAAAACGATTTATAAAATATGTTTTGAATTGCAATCGATGAAATATATATAATATATATATTATATATATTTAATGGCCTGAATAGAACGCGCCGCGCTGCGGCAGTTCGCGTATTTCAACCATTGACTTCGAAACGTTACGGGAGATCCGACCGTCGGATTCTCCTGAAACCAGAATCGTTGGGTACATATCAAAAAGAGGTTTCCGGTGAATATTAGAAATTTGAAATCTAATAGTTGGATTTGGAATTATGTCCAAATCAAATTTGGAAAAGGTCGCTGTAAGTGCAGTTCGACGACCGTTATTGGAAACCGACTGTACGGGCCTTGATAAAATTATTAAAAATATCTATAATTTGTGTAAAATCATAATATATGAATTGGAAAGAATTGGGATGAAAAATTCCCTATTTAAAAGGATAAAAATATATTTTTGTCGAAATGAACTAGTTTATAACTAGAGTTAAAATCCAATTATTTTAAAATAAATATAATTGGATTTGAAGTGATTTTAAATATAACCGGAATTTCTAATATACGAATTGGAATGGATTTGAATCGAAATTATCTTCGGAATATTTCGATGTTGGATTTCGGGATTATGCAGATATGGTTAAGGGAATTTGAAAGATATATTTATATCGTTTTTTCCAATACGATATTTGTTGGTTTTAGAATTTGATATTGAATATAAGCCGATATATTTTCTATTTAGAGCCTTGTATTTGATATCAAATGGGATTTTGGGTTTGTCGTGAATTGTGTCTTAAATAACACTGTTCTTGAACCCAGTTGAGAAAAGAATAAATCTTTTTATTTAGATTTAATTGGAATTGAATTGAAATTGATTTCTGGGTTTATCGTGAATGGCATTTTAAAGGACATTGGTTCTTTAACCCAGTTAAAGATAAGATTAATTTCTTAGCTAGGAATAATCAATAAGAAATTATTTTCGAGATTAAAACTAAATGGAGTTTTATTGAATTTTTAATTAGATTGAAATGATCGAGAATGGAGTATCACCAGTTTTGCTCCAAAGCGATAGTTAAATCTTTAATTAGATTTGAACATGAAATGGTAGTTAGCCTTACTGATAACACCGTGGTGTTAGATATGGAGTATTACCGGTTTTGCTCAGTGGGATAAATAGGTTGGGATTGGGAATTAAAATAAATAATTACTTCGGTGTGGTTCGCTAATCCTGACTAGTTTGGAAAACCTTAACAAGGTTTGAAACGATATCCAAAGGAAGATTAAAGAATAAATCTAAAAGAATTTATCTTTGGTAAAATTAATGGGAACCTTTCCCTAAGAATGTGAAATTTAGAAACTCACTGTAGGTTAGCTAAGATGGATGGTTTCCTGGGTATTGATCCGATGTCGGTTTCGGCCTTCGGGTTTAATATTTGGGGAATTGTTCTCTTGCTAATTTACGGTTAGTGACTGATGAATTGGAATGAGGCGTATGTTGTGTTTGTGTAACACTTGTTTATTATATACGGGGGTTATTCAGGAAGGCCAGGTTTATACCCATTCTGAATAACCGATTCGACGATAAGTCGAAGATGAAGACGGTGGTTGAAGACCAGAGGTCTTCACATTGTTTGGATAATTACTGATGATCTTGATTGGGCTGTACACGCAAGAGGAGGGAATCAGTTGGTGATCGTCCAGACGTACTTGGAGATTGATGGATATGCGAGGAACAAGATTCCTCCGGTTTTGTTCAAACCCAGAACGAACTTGTAAATGGATTGTGTGCCTGACATTGGATTTTATTCTATGTTTATTGATTTCTATTAAATACATATCTTTTTTGCGACGGAGAATTTATTCTCTTGCTTAACGCCCTTCTCTGAGACGTACGAGCTTAGAGGTTATATGTCGATAGATATCAATTGCATGGCATGAATTGCCTATGTGGCATGCTGAGTTGCATGGATCAAGGCTTCTGTTGTAAAGCAAAGTCTTGTAGTTGATGATCAAAGCACAGCCTATGTGGCATAGCTTTGTGTATAGCGTTAATTCGCGACCCACACACCTTGGTATGAGTCAAAAACAGGATAATGACTACAGGGAGAACACGACGTTTCTTTCTAGCTAGAGGTAGTGTCAGTGCTTAAACTGGCTGATATTTATATTATTTTTACCTATGTGGTTGTTGGACTGCGAGGCGCCTCGATTTTAGGTTTGTTAGGACCGGGAAACGTGTGTTCAGGAATTGCCAATCCTCAAACGTAAAAGAGGACCGACACTGAAGATCCAAGGGTTACCCGGGGAGAGTAGTCTTGAGACATTTGCTAGAGTGTCTCGAAGCGGAGAGGAGCTTGCCCCTTGCCTCGACTCATGACGGAAATCCAATTTCCAATGCGTGATATTTTGGTTTTATTTGTAGAGCCTAGTATGGCGACATAGTGGGATGGGGCACTTATGCCGTCTATGATTTATACATTATGATTGAAGTTGTTTTCTTCACTTATAGTAATAACAAAAGATGAAATTTCATGTACCAAGCATTTTTGGCTGTTATAAGTAAAACCCTATCCGCTAGCTTGCATTGCATTGTGTGATGGGACCTGGGTCTTATAACAGCTTCATTGTTCTTTATTTAGCATTGCGCTATTTGTTTACGCACTGGTATTCTTGGGGTAAAAACCCGTTTCGTGTTATACGGCATGGTCCCTTGATTTACTGGACTTTTAAATCAAATTAATAACTGTTTTAGTTCTCACACTAGTCACATGACTGACCTGGAGTTTATTATTTTGACCTAAACTCTGGGTGCCCCTTATTTTCCGCTTGGGTAGCTAGTAGTTGGGTTTTGCAGATTTATAATCACAAGATCCTGGTATATAGCTGAAGTGATATTCGGATAGCTCTGTATCCGTGTATTTCTTTCAGTTATGTTTTGTATTATTTTTCCGCTGCAGTAATGTATTTAAATCTCTGATATTCTCTATTGTATAATATTTATTCTTACTCTGTAATATTCTTGTACTCTAATCTAATTGTTGTAATAAACAATGAAATGTTCTTCTGTTTGCGTTCTATTTTGTCGTGTTCTCAAGGTAATCCGTGCTTTCCTTCACGGGGAAGTTATGGGTCCTCACAGCTGATATCAGAGCTCTGGTTTACAGAGCTCGAGAACAGGGCACATTAGAACCAAACGAAAGAATTCATCAGAGATTGGATCAATAATATCCAATGAGAATGACTCGTTAGAGATGGGATCAGTAGCATCCTAGAATGAGTCGAAATGGAGTTATTTTTAAAAGAAAAATGAAAACAAACTTTGTTTTGAAAATAAAATCCAATTATACGTATTTGATTATTTCATTTGTATTGAATTTGGACAATCCAATATATAAAGATTTTGCATATACGCCTTGCAAATGTATGTTCGAAGTTTTAATATACTGGATAAATATAGAATCACACTCTAGTCGCCGGGACATGATCATGATGATGTACCATCATCAATATTTATTTTCGAGTTTCAAAAGTGAGATATCTATATATTTCCATAGACTGGTGTGAGAACCAAAACTAGATAGGATTTATTGTTGTGACTTGGCATCAAAAACATGATTTTTGACTATGTATTAAAGTTATAATTTGAAACGATAATCTACTAATTGATTGCTGATTGTGTTGTTTGATTATTGGTTTCATTTATTAAAATTTTGAACCATTTAGCCTAATGGAATCAAATTTAGAACTGTATTGAAAAATGATTACAATTTGCATGCATATACATGTATATACACTGAAAAGGTCATAGCAAGGAGGCTAGAGAAGAGGAATAAAATTGTTTGCCCGACAAATAGGTACATGTTTATTGTATATCTTGTGGATTTGATGATTTTATGAGCCGATTGGCTAGCCGCTTGGCTTTTTCTTTTTCTTTTGGATTTGTGAGGGCCATGGGAGGCTATTTGAAATACCCCGAAACTCCCGGTGCAGGGGAGGTTATGGCAAAAAAATTCGAAAATTTAGGGTGTTAACCAATTTTTGAAAAATTTGAAAATTTCCTAGAAACTGAAAAGTTGGAGAACTTAAGCCGTAATGGAAATAATGGAAATGGATTTGATTATTAAAAAACTTTCAGCTTCGTTCCTTTTCGAGGACGAAAAGATTTTAAGTGGGGGAGATTGTAACAACCCGGAATTTCTGAGCCAATTTAAAATTTTTATTTTGGCAAATTTTACAGATTTTGGTTATTTAAAATGGATTATTTTAAATAATAACGACGGAAAATTTATTTTCGATGGAGTTAAAACGAATAATTTTATTTTAATTATATAACGAGCCTGAAATGGCGCGGTAGTTTGAAAATTCGATTTCAAATTTCAAATGATTATACATAATTCGTTTTAAGTCCGAATTGGACGAAACAAGAAATATGTGAATCTGTTTGATGATATCTTTCCAACGAATGTAGAAACTGAGATTTCACTTTAGAAGTTGAGAGTTACATCTAGTTTAAAATTCAGAAAAGTCGCTGTGGAATTTATATATTTTTTAATATATATAAAGGCCCTTAAGAATGGAAATTTTGCAAATGACCTCGGTTTTCGACGAAACCACTTTTGTTGGATCCGGGATGTCAAATTATCACTAGGGTCCAAAATTCATAATTTTCTGAATCAATACATGAGCGTGGTGAAGTTAAATGTGTTTTGTCAGTTTCAGTCAACTTGGATCGACCAGAAAATGACCATTTTTCAAATGGTCTCAGAATTTGATGAAATTAGTTTTGTTAGGACCGTATCATCAATACGAAGCTAGAAATAATTTTTCGGGAATTTTTAGAGACTGTATGTGGCCCAGTAAATTGAAATGTGCGTTTAAATTGAGTATATATAGATTTATATTTTAAATTTAGCGGAAACTGATCAAAACAATGGAATTGGCTTACAAAACATATCCCATTGTCTTCAGGATGGGGGTATTTAGCTAGGGACGACAGTCATTGGGTCTTATTTCGAGTTCGGGTGAAAAGTCAATTTTAAGTGGAGAAAATAAATTAAATTAATTAAAAACTTTATATAACCCCCTCCCTTTTCAGTTTTTCTCTCCCCGTTTCATTTTAAAAAGAAAAAAACAAAAAAAAACAAAATCGCGCCTTCCAGCCCTAGCTGCCTCCCACCGCCGCTAACCCCCTCTGCCTGCGCGCGACGCGACACCCCCCCTGCTGCCGACGGTGATCTGAATCCCCCTCCTCCTCCACAGCGCCTCCTCTGATGTAAAAGAACCCCACAACCCTTTATAAACCCAAACACAACGCCTCCAACCTTCTATGGCCCACCGCAACCAATGACAGGCTCGCTATCGACCACACGATCCTCCACCACCGCCGGAAGTGCAAAAACCGTAGGTATTTGTTTTATTTATTTATTTTACTTAAAGTAAATTAGTTTAATTAATTGGTAATTTAAACAGTAATTAATTTATATGTACCATTGTGTTTATACGTATAATGATGCAATAAAAATATTCCTTATCACTAAAAAGATTTGATTTTTATCACCAAAAAGAATTTGATTTTTATTGTTTGAATGGTTAGGATAAAGATTCGACTTTTAAAGTGGTAAAGATTATATTTTTAGCAATGAAAAGAGAAGATTTTTAAATAATAAAGGGCTTGCTTTTTAAACAAGGAAGTTTAGATTCTTATTCATGTAAGTTTGGATTTTGCATATGAAGAAAGCATAGATTTTTATATGCGAAAAATATGATTTTTATATATGTATGATAATAAAAATATAATTTTTATATGATAGAGAAAGTAAAAATATGATATTTATTATATGTGAAGATTAAAAATATGATTTTTTATTACAGGTGATTATTAAAGATATGATTTTTATATAGTAGAGATTTTAAAGATATGATTTTTATAAGATGGAGAATATAAAAATACGATTTTATATGTGTTGTGGCAAAATAAAAATTCGATTTTTATACGAGTAGCGGATTAAAAATAGAATTTTTATATAATAGAGAATAAAAAAATGTGATTTTAATATGAGTGGCGATATAAAAATATGATCTTTATTAGAAGAAGAGCGATATAAAAATATAACCTTTATATAGGAAGTAGCGTTGTTAAAAATATAATTTTTAACATATACCGCGTGAAACAGATCTCGTTGGAGACACGATGAAGACTTCCTGCATATGAAGAGTCGCAGTGATTGGTTTAGCAAGTCGGTGAGAACTTCTCACTTTAAATTTTCTTTTCTAGTTAAAAATATATACTAGGATGCTGACGGTACTTAGCAGCACCCGACACTCGTCGTCCACAGACCATGGACGACTTGTTTGTTTGGTTGTGTAGTTGAATAGGTTATTGGTTTGAATTTGGTTGTTTGGGTGAAATGGAATTAATTAGATTGGTATGTGTATGGCGCAGGCCATTATTAGACTGGGCTTAAGGCTAGACCTTATCCCGTTTCTAGTATCGTGCCGTTATGCCGCCGAAATTTTCTAAAACAAGTTAGAAAAATAAAAATATCATTTTATTGAATAAATGAACTGAATAGAATATTCATAGGTTGAATAAAATATTTTATCGTTGAAAATAAAAATTTTAACGTGTATGTGAATAAAAAGAAATACTCATTTACAAATTAGACAATTTGTTTATGTACACTGATTTGACTGATATTGATTGGGACGATAAATTTTACACGTTGCCCAACTGCACAAATAAAATCTGTTTTTGCTGATTTAAAACCCCACACGGGTATTGGGATGATATTTAATGCACACTAGTCCCAATTGTATGGTTGTTTGTCGATCGAAAGGTTGACAGACAGATGTGTAGTGCACTTTGGATGATGGTTGATTAATTATCATTGCTGATATATACATGTGTTGTATGGAATCCATATAATTAACATTATATGGTAATTGATTGGGCCTCGTTCCTGTTTTGAAAAGAAATATTTGAAAAGAAATATTTGAGATGGAAATATTTGAAAAGAAATATTTGAGATGGAAATATTTGAAAAGAAATATTTGAGATGGAAATATTTGAAAAGAAATATTTGAAAAGAAATATTTGAGATGGAAATATTTGAAAAGAAATATTTGAATAGAATATTTGAAATAGAAATACATAAAGCCGTGTTGATTAGATTTGCGCCACTTTGACGCGAGCGATATTTATATCGATTTTATTCATTTTCATAACGAATATCAAAAAGGAAGTGATTTCAAAATATAACGTTTGAAAATATTATCATTTATATATATATTGATGATATGGAATATTCAGTTTTGATTTAAAATTGAATATGAAGTTGAAACCGTTTTGAAAACGAATTTACAACGATTTATAAAATAC
Organism: Allium sativum; assembly: GCA_030737875.1. Taxonomy (NCBI): domain Eukaryota; kingdom Viridiplantae; phylum Streptophyta; class Magnoliopsida; order Asparagales; family Amaryllidaceae; genus Allium; species Allium sativum. Next base: position 309,509,943 of record CM060915.1, on the reverse strand, counting down.
GTTTTGAATTGGAATCGACGAAATATATATAATATATATATTATATATATTTAATGGCCTGAATAGAACGCGCCGCGCTGCGGCAGTTCGTGAATTTCGACCATTGACTTCGAATTGACGTTACGGGAGATCCGACCGTCGGATTCTCCTGAAACCGGAACCGTTGGGTTCGTATCGAAAAGAGCTTTCCGATGAATATTAGAAATTTGAAATCTAACGGTTGGATTTGGAAGTATGTCCAAATCAAATTTGGAAAAGGTAGTTGTAAGTGTAGTTCGACGACCGTTATTGGAAACCAACTATATGGGCCTTGATAAAATTATTAAAAATATCTATAATTTGTGTAAAATCATAATATATAAATTGGAAAGAACTGGGAAGAAAAATTCCCTATTTGAAAGGATAAAAATATATTTTTATCGAAATGAACTAGTTTATAACTAGAATTAAAATCCAACTATTTTAAAATAAATAAAATTGGATTTGAAGTGATTTTAAATATAACCGGAATTTCTAATATACGAATTGGAATGGATTTGAATCGAAATTATCTTCGGAATATTTCGATGTTGGATTTCGGGATTATGCAGATATGGTTAAGGGAATCTGAAAGATATATTTATATCGTTATTTCCAATACGATATTTGTTGGTTTCAGAATTTGATATTGAATATAAGCCGATATATTTTCTATTCAGAGCCTTGTATTTAATATCAAATGGGATTTTGGGTTTATCGTGAATGGTGTCTTAAATAACACTGTTCTTGAACCCAGTTGAGATAAGATTAAATCTTTTTATTTAGATTTAACTGCAATTGAATTGAAATTGATTTATGGGTTTATCATGAATGGTGTTTTAAATAACACTTGTTCTTTAACCTGATTAACAATGGAATGTGACTTTGGGTTTATCGTGAACCGTGTTTTAAAGGACACTGGTTCTTTAACCCAACTAAAGATAAGATTAATTTCTTAGATAGGAATAATCAATAAGAAATGATTTTTGAGATTAAAACTAAATGGAGTTTTAATGAATCTTTAATTAGATTGAAATAATCGAGAATGGAGTATCACCAGTTTTGCTCCAAAGCGATAGTTAAATCTTTAATTAGATTTGAACGTGAAATGGTAATTAGCTTTACTGATAACACCGTGGTGTTAGATATGGAGTATTACGAGTTTTGCTCCATGGGATAAATAGGTTGGGATTGGGAATTAAAAATAATAATTACTTCGGTGTGGTTCGCTAATCCCGACTAGTTTGGAAAACCTTAACACGGTTTGAAATGATATCCAAAGGAAGATTAAAGAATAAATTTAAAAGAATTTATCTTTGATAAAATTAATGGGAACCTTTCCCTATGAATGTGAAATTTAGAAACTCACCGTAGGTTAGCTAAGATGGATGGTTTCCTGGGTATTGATCTGATGTTGGTTTCGGCCTTCGGGGTTAATATTTGGGGAATTGTTCTCTTGCTAATTTACGGTAGGTGACTGATGAATTGGAATGAGGCGTATGTTGTGTTTTTGTATCACTTGTTTATTATATACGCGGGTTATTCAGGAAGGCCGGGTTTATACCCATTCTGAATAAATGATTCGACGATAAGTCGAAGATGAAGATGGTGGTTGAAGACCGGAGGTCTTCAAATCGTTTGGATAATTACTAATGATCTTGATTGGGTTGTACACCCAAGAGGAGGGAATCAGTTGGTGATCGTCCAGACGTACTTGGAGATCGATGGATTTGCGAGGAACAAGGTTCCTCCGGTTTTGTTCAGACCCAGAACGAACTTGTAAATGGATTGTGTGCCTGACATTGGATTTTATTCTATGTTGATTGATTTCTATTAAATATATATCTGTTTGGCGGCGGAGAATTTATTTTCTTGCTTAACGCCCTTCTCTGAGACGTACGAGCTCAGAGGTTATATATCAATAGATATTAATCGCATGGCATGAATTGCCTGTGTGGCATGCTGAGTTGCATGGATCAAGGCTTCTGTTGCAAAGAAAAGTCTTGTGGTTGATGATCAAAGCACGACCTATGTGGCATAGCTTTGTGTATAGCGTTAATTCGCGAGCCTCACACCTCTGTATGAGTCAAAAACGGGATAGTGACTGCAGGGAGAACACGACGTTTCTTTCTAGCTAGAGGTAGTGTCAGTGCTTAAACTGGCTGGCATTTATATTATTTTTACCTATGTGGTTGTTGGAATGCGAGGCGCCTCGATTTTAGGTTTGTTAGGACCGGGAAACGTGTGTTCAGGAATTGCCAATCCTCAAACGTAAAAGAGGACCGGCCCTGAAGATCCAATGGTTACCCAGGGAAAGTAGTCCTGAGACATTTGCTTGGGTGTCTCGAAGTGGAGAGGAGCTTGCCCCTTGTCTCGACTCATGACGGAAATCCAATTTCCAATATGTGATATTTTGGTTTTATTTGTAGATCCTAGTATGGCGACATAGTGGGATGGGGCACTTATGCCGTCTATGATTTATACATTATGATTGAAGTTGTTTTCTTCACTTATAGTAATAATAAAAGATGAAATTTCACGTACCAAGCATTTTTGGCTGTTATAAGGTAAAACCCTATCCTCCGGCTTGCGTTGCATTGTGTGATGGGACCTGGGTCTTATAACAGCTTCATTGTTCTTTATTTAGCATTGCGCTGTTTGTTTACACACTGGTATTCTTGGGGTAAAAACCCATTCCGTGTTATACGGCATGGTCCCTTGATTTACCGGACTTTAAAATCAAATTAATAACTGTTTTAGTTCTCACACCAGTCAATGACTGACCTGGAGTTTATTGTTTTGACCTAAACTCTGGGTGCCCCTAATTTTCCGCACGGGAAGCTAGTAGTTGGGTTTTGCAGATTTATATTCACAGGATCCTGGTTTATAGCTGAAGTGATATTCGGAAAGCTCTGTATCCATGTATTTCTTTTAGTTATGTTTTGTATTATTTTTCTGCTGCAGTAATGTATTTAAATCTCTGATATTCTCTGTTGTATAAAATTTATTCTTACTTTGTAATATTCTTGTACTCTGATGTAATTGTTGTAATAAACAATGAAATGTTCTTCTGTTTGCATTCTATTTTGTCATGTTCTCAAGGTAATCCGTGCTTTTCTTCATGGGGAAGTTACGGGTCCTCACAGCCGAAACCAACATCAGATCGATACTTAGGAAACCATTCAACTTATTAATCTCTAGTCAGTTTCTAATTAATTTTTAACTCCATTTTGATTTACTCTAATTGAATAACTCTATTTGCTTAACTCTTTTTCGAATAACTAATATTCGATTTACTCTAGTTGCTTAACTCTTATTCAAATAACTAACATTCGATTTAACTCCATTCGCTTAACTCTAGATCGCAGCAATCACAATGGTTACGCCTGATTCCCTCAGGAAACATCCGACCGCCGTGGGCTATCTGCAGCCCTGCGAATTACGCTAGGAGTCGTGCAAAATGGCAAGTTATCCTGAATAACTATGTTTGACTAACTCTATTCGACTAATCATATTTGATTAACTAAATTCGATTAACTATTTTATATCTCGTTAACTTCCTTTTTTATAAATCCTCTTTATTTTCCCAATAAAAGTTCCTTTTATAATTCTATTTACTTTCTAAATAAATATCCCTTTATTCTATTTATTTTCTAAATAAATAATCCTTTATTAATTCTATTTATTTCCTAAATAACTTCTCTTTTATAAAATCCTTTGATTTTATAAATAGTTTATTTTCAATATTCACTTTGAAATTCTCTTTTTACATCCTGGTATTTCTTACAGTATTTACCATACCAAATAACAATGATCGATATCTTTAAAACACACACAATCAACAACAGATTATATTTCACATCATATATCACAATATACATGAAAACAAACAGAAATAATATTTGAGGAATCTAGTTGGATTCCTCCAACCTGTTTCCTTGCATCACAGATGTTAAGCAATATAATCAACATCGATTTCATTTCAATATGAAATATTCTATTAAACAGAATCAATATTTGATTAACGATTTATATATATATATCGTAATCTATGATTTCAACCAACACAGAAACAATTCAACCAAATAGTTAACACACAGCAAATCAATAGATGATTAATAGTTCTAAGAATACGTTACAAAAATATAACTGTTTAGAGTTGGTGAGTTTTACTCACTTTGGCAGTTCATCGTTAAAGAACGATAAACTGTTTGTTTGATTTGAATCAAACAATTTATTTCTCCATAAATTCATACGATCCCCAATCCACTTCCAGTCAGCTTCATTCTGAAGCTCTTGTCCATACGGTCCCAAAGCAACTTACGGTTCGTCAATCTGATATTGAATGTAGAAGATACATATTAAACAAGTTTGTACACTACTGCCACATTCCCCAATCCCTTTTAATTTATATTGGGCCCTTACCTTTTTTGGCCCATACCCCTTTATAATTACCCATACTCGCTCCCTACTGCCACATTCATCTTTCCCCAAATTCTAAAATTCGATTCCCACTCCTTCTTCATTTCAAACCGTTGACCCGCTTTGACCCCCTCTCACCACCGTATCGGCCAACGCCCGACCCCGCAGCTGTCACCACCCTCTACCCCTTCGCAAGCCCTACCTGACGGTACCCACTACCCTTAGCTCGAGCCCTCCCTCCAAAACCGCCCAGTTTCCCAACCCAGCGACTGTCATCGTCGCTTTCCACCTCGTCACACCGGCCATCACCCAACCACCACGGTTTTACTTCTCGGACCACCCCGAGTTCAACTGTCCCATCAATTCCACCTCCAGTCACTCCTAGCTCGCTCACACTCGAAGCCCTTGCAAGCTGTAGGATTCTGACCCCCCCCCTAAAAACCCATCGCACTAAAATCCAGCACTATAGATGAGAAGAGCTCGAGCACCCGAGTACAACGGATCTAGAACCACTTGTTTTCATTGAGTGTTGCTCAAGATTTAATCGTTTGAAGTTTTGCTTAAGGTGGCGGCTTGTTTAATTTCTACAGAAGAGTAGAAATAAGGGTTTAGGGTGGAATGTTATATAGGGGAGGGATTTGTGAAGCCACGTTTTGTTTTGAGGAACCATAGTTTTTTTGCGGTTGAAAGGAGATGGAACGTGGGCTCTTCTCTGATCAGTGAAAGGAGTTTTAGGGTATTTTTTGTTTAATAAGTTTTTAGGGTACCCTATTTCATAAAATCTCTACTCGTTTTCAGACCTCCACCGACAAAAATAAAAATACCGTTGTAATCAGCGATGTGCCAGGATTCCAAAATTATAATAACATCGGTAGGTTAACTCATATTGTGAAACCCAAAAATGTTGATTATAGGGTGCAAAATACTCCAAATAAAAAGTTGCATATTTAATTAATTAAAAATTACCATAAAATTATATAAATTAAATCATGACTATGTCTCAAAAGAAGCTTGGCTAAATTCAAACCCGATATTCAAATATTTTTACATAACCGTTATGGCCACGAACGAATATACCGCTGTTTTTCTGAATATTTAATTTGGACATAACTAAAAATCTACACGATGAAATCCCGATTTTTCTCTTCCACTAGAAAAATATACTTCACCGGCTCCTAACGTTTCTTGTTTCACAGAAATCGAGCTTAAAACGAATCATGTACATTCAGTTGAAGTTCAAATCGCCAAATCGCGAACTACAGCGCCATTTCAAGCTCGAATTATAATTATAATATAATTTTACGTTCAACTGTAGTTCAATTAATATATTCGTTATTCTAATTAAATTCTAAACTGAATTAAATATCACAGATGATTCAATTCACACCATTTTGTGAATTCTACTATTTCTGACTATTTTAGAAATTAAATATATTATTATATTATTTATTTTAATTAAATATTCAATATTATTTAATTCTGGCTATCGATATCGCCACTCGATAATTAATAATTAAATAAATTAATTATTCAATAGTTAAAAATGTGGGTCATAACACACGGTCAAAATTAAAAAATCGCGCCTCCATCTTCAAATCCCATCGCCCCCCTCTACGGGGCCAGCGCCGCCCCTTCTGATGCCGCCGCAGCTCCACCTCCCAACGCCGCCCCTCTGTTCACTCTCTCTCCCCTTCAAATCTGCTCCCTCTAGCCCATAACACCAAACCGCAACCCCTCAGCCAATGTAGGCCCCATCGCTGCCTCGTACGCCACCCCCCGACCCTCCAGACCCCCTACGCCAGCCTCCCCCTCCCCTAGCTCCAGTTCGTCATCCAGAAGTGGAAAAACAGTGAGTTTTTTTATTTTGTTTAATGTAGTTAGTTTAAAAAAACATAAAAATCAGTTTTATTTTTTATATAAATAGCATAGTTTTAAAAATCACTTTTTACATATTATGGCATTGAATAAAAATATGATTTTTATATATGTAGTAGCGTTATAAAAATATGATTTTTATATATGTAGTAGCGTTATAAAAATGTGATTTTTATATATGTAGTAGCAATATAAATATGTGATTTTTAAATATATATATAGCATTGTTAAATAATATGATTTTTAATATAAATCACATGAAACAGATTGCGTTGCAATTAAGGTGAAGAATACTACGCATTGGAACAAATCCAAATCTAAACCGTTAAATTAAAGGCTGACGGAGTGGAAACCACAGGTAAGAACCCCTTCTCACTCAAATTATTTTCCAATAAAATATATTTTAGGTTGCAGACGGGGCTTAGTAGCCCCCGACATATTTATTTGTACAAACCATGGTTGTATGTTTGTTTGAATTGAATTATGGTTAAAATTGACTGTATTTTGGTTTTGTGGTTTGATTAATTATTGTGTATGGCGCGAGCCAGTATCAGGAGAGGGGTTGTGCTAGACATTACTCCAGTTTTAATATCACGCAATTATAATGCCGAAATTTTGTAAAATAAATATTGTTCATTAAAAATATAATTTTTAATGTGTATATGAACTGTATAAAATATTCACGTGTTGAAAAAAATATTTTATCGTTAAAAATATAATTTTTTAACGTATATATGAACAACATAAAATTCTCCTGTAACAAAAATAAGTATTCATTTACAAATCGGACGATTTGTTTATGTACACCTATTTAACTGACATGGATTGGCACGATAAATTTCACACATCGCCCAACTGCACAAATAATATTTAGTATTTGTTGTTTGAAACCCCACATGGGTATTGAGATGATATTTGGCGTACACTAATCCCAGTTGTTTAGTTATATGTCAATCGATTGGTTGACAGACTGTTGTAAACATTAATTATTTATATTTAATGCTTATGCAGTTGTTAATGCACTCTGGATGATGGTTTGTCATAATGGTTGTGTACAAGTGTTGTATGGAATCCATATAAATAAAATATATGGTAATTGATTTGGGTCTGATTCTAATTCAAACGAAACGAATATTTTAAAATAATGAAATATTTTAAAATAAAGAATATTTTAAAATAATATTCGCTATGGATATAAGAGATTTAAAATCTAATGAATATAAGAGATTTAAAATCTAATGGTTGGATTTTGAATCATGTCCAAATCAAATATGGAAAATTCGCTATGGATGCAGTTTGGTGGCCATTATTGGAAACCGACTATATGGGCCTTGATAAAATTATTAGAAATATTAATAATTTGTGTAAAATCAAAATAAATGATTTGGAAAAATTTTAGATTAAAAATTCCAGGTTTTGAAAAGATAAAAGATATTTTTATCTGAATGAACTAGTTATTAACTAGATTAGAAATCCAAGGGTTTGTAAATAAATAAATTGGATTGGTAAATGGTTTTAAAACAACCAGAATTTTCCAATGAATAAACTGGAATGGAAATAATCTTCGGAATATTTCGATATTGGATTCCATGGCTATACGAATATTATTATGGGAATTTGGAAGATACAGGTATCGTTATTCCCAATACGATAGCCGTTAGTTTCAGAATTTGATATTGAATATAAGCCGATAAAATTTATATTCAGAGCCTTGTATTTAATATTAACTTGGATTTTGGGTTTATCGTGAATGGTGTCTTCATTAACACTGTTCTTAAACCCAGTTGAGAAAAGAATAAATCTTTTAATTAAGATTTAGAGAAGTTTACCAATTAATTAACATTTAATTGGAATTGAAATGAAAGTTGATTATGGGTTTATTGTGAACTGTGTTTTAAATGACATTCGTTCTTTAACTCAAATTAACAGTGAAATGTGATTTGGAACTTATAAATCTTTTAATTAAGATTAATGAAAATTTTCCAAAGTAAAGTTTTCCAATTTAATATATTAAATTGGAATTGAATGGAATTTGATTTAGTAATAATCGAAGTGAGCTTTCATAGAGGAAGACTGGTAATATATATGGAATTTAAAAGTCTTTGTTGTTATTCCATTTATATTATTAATTGGATATATAAATTGATATTGATTATATGTATTGATCCGTTTTTCGTGAAGATTCCATAATTAATTGAATGTGACTTTGTGTTTTGCAATAACCCGGAAATCCGAGCCAATTTAAATTTTTTATTTTGTCAATTTTAATGAATTTTGAATATTTAAAATTAATATTTTAAATAAAAACGATAAGAAATTTATTTTGAATAGGATTCGAACGTATATATTTATATAGATCGTCGTTAGAATATAAATATTTATTTATATTTATAAAAGGAATTAAAAATGGCGCGGTAGTTCGATAATTCGATTTCAAAATTCAAATGAATGTACAGGATTCAAAATAAACTGCATTTTAGTGAAACAAAAAATATTTGAATCTATTTGAGAATACCTTTCCAACGAATCCGAAGAATCGAAATTTCATAGCGGGGATAAAAAGTTATGCCCAGTTGAAAATTCAGAATAGTCGCTATGGAATTCTGGCCCTTAAAAATGGCCATTTTGCAAATGACGTCGGTTTTCGACGAAAACACTTTTGTTGGATCCGCGATGTCAAATTATTGCTAGGTTTCAAATTTCATAATTTTTCGAATCAATATGTGAGCGTGGCAAAGGAAAACGCGTTTGACCAGTTTTAGTTGATTTTAATCGACCGGAAAATGACCATTTTCAAACGGTCTCAAAATTTAACGAAACTGGTTTTGTTAGGACCGTATCGTCAATACGAAGTTAGAAAATATTTTTTGGGAATTTTTCTAGTTAGTGTGTGGCCCCAGTAAATTGAAATGTGCGTTCAAATTCAATATATAGAGTTATATTTTGATTTTGATGAAAACTGATCGAAACGATTGAATCATCTTACGATACATATCCCATTGTGTTCGGAATGGGGGTAATTAGCTATGGACTACAGTCGGTAGACTTGATTTTGAGTTCAAACGAAAAGTCAACTTTTATTGGAAATAAATAATAATTAAATTAAATTTTATATACAACCCCCTACCCCTTTCCTTCTCTCCCCCTCCTTCCTTTTCTAATCGAGAGATGAAAAAAAAACCACCGCGACCCTGTCCCCCTCCTACCTCCGACGTGCTCCATCCCCTCCCCCTACAGATCTGCCTCCGTCGCCGACCTCAGGGAGGACCACCGCACCTCCGTTCCACCCTCGAACCCCCCGTTCTCTCTCTCTTCTGCTTCAAGTCGCCCCCCCTCTAAACCCTAAAACAGCCGTGCCCAAATCCGCTCCACCCCGCCACCGCTCCTCCATCACACCACCGCACTGAAGGCCGACGCCCCCTTGCCACCTCCCCTCCGCCGACGAAGACCAGACAAACCCCCACACCCAATTTCAAACTGTAAGTTTTCTTTGATGTTTAATTAAATTAATATTTATTTAAATCATTTTTATAATAATTAGCATTTACAAAAAAATTCAGTTTTCATGTAGAAAGTTAGAGAAAAGTTTGGATTTTTAATACATGAAAGTTGAGAATTTTAACAATATAAAGTTATGATTTTTAGTCGTATAAAAATATAATTATTAGCGATGTAAAAATATAATTTTTGTCATAGGAATAACAAGTTAAAAATATGATTTTTATATAAGTGGTAAACCAAAAATAGAATTTTTATCTATATAGTAGCGAGATAAAAATATAATTTTTAGTCATGAAGTGATAAAATAAAAATGTAATTTTTATATACATAGCAACAATATAAAAATGTGATTTTTATATATGTAGTGGCTACGAACAATGAATGGACGAAAGGCGAGAAGGGCAAAGATTTTCTACATATGAAGAGATGTGGCGTTTGAATTAGCTTTGATGAGAACTCCTCACTTTTAATGTATTTTTAGTTTGAAATATATACTAGGATGCAGACGGTGTTTAGTAGCACCCGACACCCGTCATCCACAGACCATGGATGACCTGTTTGTTTGGTTGCTATTTTGTGAAATTTGATTAGGTGATGTGAAATGAAATAAAATATTTTATAGTGGAAAATATTTTATAGTTAAAAATATAATTTTTAACGTGTATATAAAATAAATATTTGTAAACAAATCGGACGATTTGTTTATATGCGCTGATTTGACTGATATTGATTGGGACGATAAATTTTACTCATCGCCCAACTGCAAAAATAAAATCTGTGTTTGATTGTTTAAAACCCCACACAGATGTTGGGATGAAATAGGACATACACTAATCCCAATAATTAACTGTATGTCAATCGATTGATTGACAGGCTGCTATAAGCGTTGAATATTTATATTTGATGCTTATACAGTGTAGAATGCACTCTGGATGATGGTTGATGATTTGTCGTTGCTATTATATATATGTGTTGTAGAAAATCCATATAATTAACATTATATGGTAATTGGTTGGGCCTCATTCCAGTTTTGAAATAGAAATATTTGAAATAGAAATATTTGAAATAGAAATATATGAAGCCGTGTTGATTAGTTTTGCGCCATTTTGACGTGAACGATATTTATTTCGATTTTATTAATCTTTCAATGAATATTGAAAGTGATTTCAAAATTTGAACTAAATTGAATAGACTGAATAGATATGAAATTCGAATTAAATTGAATAGATTTGAAATTCGAATTAGATTGAATAGATTTGAAATTCGAATTAAATTGAAAAGATTTGAAAGTCGAATTAAATTGAATAGATTTGAAAGTCGAATTAAATTGAATAGATTTGAAATTCGAATTGAATTGAAATTGAATTGAAATCGATTTGAAATTGAATTGAAATCGATTTGAAATGAAATTAAAACGAATTTATATTGGAAAATTCAATCTTGATTTGAATTTTAAAAGGAAGTGGAAATCATTTTTGAAACGAATTTAAACGATTTACAAATTTCGTTTAAATGGAAATCGACGAAATATATAATATATATATTATATATATAATGGCTTGAATAGAAAGCACCGCGCTGCGTCAGTTCGCGAATTTCGACCATTGACTTCGAATGGATATTACGGGAGATCCGACCATCGGATTCTCCTAAAACCGGAACCATTGGGTTCGTATCGAAAAGGGTTTTCTAATGAATATTAGAAATTTGAAATCTAATGGTTGTATTTGGAATTATGTCCAAATCAAATTTGGGAAAGGTCGCTGTAAGTGCAGTTCGATGGCCGTTGATGGAAATCGAATGTACGGGCCTTGATAAAATTATTAAAAATAGTAATAGTTTGTTATAATCATAAGAAATGATTTGTGAATAATTGGGATGAAAAACTCCATATTTGAAAAGATAAAAATAGATTTGTATCGAAATGAACTAGAATTATAATTCTATTTATTTTTAAAATAAATAAAGTGGATTTGAAATGTTTTGAAAATAAACAGAATTTCCAATAATTGAAGTGGAAAATGGATTTGAATCGAAATTATCTTTGGACTAATCCGACGTTGGATTTCGTGAATATACAGATATTATTATGGAAATTTGAAAGAGATATTTATATCGTTATTTCCAATACGATATTTGTTGGTCGTAGAATTAGATATTGAATATAAGCCAATATATTCTCTATTCAGAGCCTTGTATTTAATATCAAATGTGATTTGGGTTTGCCGTGAATGGTATCTTCATTAACACCGTTCTTAAACCCAGTTGAGAAAGAGATTAAATCTTTTTATTTAGATTTAATGAAGTGGACCAATTAAATGGTATTTAATTGGAATTGAATTTGAATTGGTTTTTGGGTTTATCGTGAACAGTGTTTTAAATATCACTGGTTCTTTAACCCGATAATTAATGGAATGTGATTTTGGGTTTATCGTGAGCCGTGTTTTAAATGACATTGGTTCTTTAACCCAGTTACAGGCAGGATATTGATTTCTGTGAAGATTAAAACTAAGTGGGGTTTTAATGAATCTTTAATTAGATTGAAATGGTCGAGAATGGAGTATCACCAGTTTTGCTCCATGCGATAGTTAAATCTTTAATTAGACTTGAACGTGAAATGGTAATTGAATTTACCGATAACATCGTGGTGTTAGATATGAAGTATGATCAGTTTTACTTCATGGGATGAATAGGTTGGGATTGGGAAATAAAATAATTGAGTACTTCGGTGCGGTTCGCTAATCCCTACTAGTTTGAATTGATATTCAAAAGAAGATTAAAGAATAAATTTAAAAAATTTGTCTTTGATAAAATTAATGGGAACCCTTCCCAAAGTGTAAGAATATTTGAATAAAAGAATATTCTGAATTGGAATGAGGCGTATATTGTCTTTGTGTAACACTTATTATATACGCGAGTTATTCAGAAAGACCGGGTTTATCCCATTCTGAATAACTGATTCGACGTGGTGTCAAGGATGAAGATGGTGGTCGAAGACCGGAGGTCTTCACATCGTTTGGGTGATTACCGATGATCTTGATTGGGATGTACACCCAAGAGGAGGGAATCAGTTGGTGATCGTCCAGACGTACTTGGAGATCGATGGATATGCGTGGTACTAGGTGCCTCCGGTTTCGTTCAGACCCAGAACGAACTTGTAAATGGACTGTGTGTCTGACATTGGATTTTAGTCTGTGTGATTGATTTCTATTAAATATATATCTGTTTGGCGGCGGAGAATTTATTCTCTTGCTTAACACCCTTCTCTGAGACGTACGAGCTCAGGGGTTATATATCGATGAATATCAATCGCATGGAGTGAATTGCCTGTGTGGCATGCCTAAGTGGAAAATGATCAAGGCTTTTGTTGAAAAGCAAAGTCTTGTGGTTGATGATCAAAGCACGACCTGTGTGGCATAGCTTTGTGTAGCGTTGATTCGCGAGCCTCACACCCCGGTTGTGAACCAGAAACGGTAGAAGGATCCAGGGAGGGCATGCGTTTCTTTCTAGCTAGAGGTGGTGTCAGTGCTTAAACTGGCTGACATTTATATTATTTTCGCCTGTGTGGTTGTTGCTGTTGCGAGGCGCCTCAGTTTTATCGGACGATCCGGGTCCGATGGAGTCATTCGTTGGCTCATTTACGCCCCAAAGGGCGGGGAAACGCGGTGTTCAAGCATTTTAATCCACATCGGTGGACTGGCCCTGTCGCTCCTAAGGGTCGATGCGTTCTATCCCTGAGACACGGGCTAGATTGTCTCGAATTCGGTAGAGGACGATCCCTGGCCTCGGTTCATAGATGGAAATCTAATTTCCAATACGTGACTTTGCGGTTTTGATTATAGAGCCTAGTATGGCGACATGATATATGGTACCCATGCCGTCTATGATTGATATTTATGATTGAAATTGTTTTGATACTATGCACTTATAGTAATAATAAAACATGAAATTTAGCATCTCAAGCATGCTTTGGCTATTATAAGGTAAAACCCTATCCTCCGGCTTGTGTTGCATTGTGTGATGGGACCTGGGTCTTATAATAGCTTCAATGTTCTTTATTTAGCATTGTGCTGTTTGTTTTATGCAATGGTATTCTTGGGAGGAAACCCATTCCGTGTTATATGGCGTGGTCCCTTGATTTACCAAACTTTAAAATAAATATTAATAACTTTTTTAGTTCTCACACCAGTCACATGACTGACCTGGAGTTTATTGTTTTAACCTAAACTCTGGGTGCCCCTATTTTCCGCACGGGCAGCTAGTAGTTTTGGTTTTGCAGATTTATATTCACAGGATCCTGATTTGCAGCTGGAACGATACTCGGAAAGCTCTGTATCCGTGTATTTCTTTCAGTTGTGTATTGTATTATTTTTTCGCTGCGATGTATTTAAATGTATTGTAATCTCTGATATTTACCGAATGTATTTTATTTTTTTATACTCAGTATGTTCGAATGATCTGATGCATTGTTGTAATTAACAAGGAAATGTTCTTCTATCTGCGTTCTTTTGTGTTTTGTTCTCGAAGTATCCGCTGTTTCCTTACCGGGGAAGTTACGGGTTCTTTCAGGTTTATCGTGAATTGTGTTTTAAATGACATTGGTTCTTTAACCAGTTAAAGACAGGATTACATGTCTAACATTGTATTTCAAATTGTATTGTCGATCTCTGCTAAATATATATCTGTTTGCTGGTGGAAAAATTATTCTCTTGCTTAACACCATTCTCTGAGACGTATGAGCTTAGAGGTTATATATCGGCAAAAATCAATGGTGCAGTGTAGATTGTCGATGCGGCATGTTTGATTTCGTAAAGTTAAATAATCATTAGTATTGATTTTTGGGAAGATTAAAACTAAGTGGAGTTTTAATGAATCTTTAATTAGATTTGAATGTGAATGTGATAATTTAAATTATCAAGTTTGGGAAATGATCGAGAATGGAGTACCACCAATTTTACTCCAGGCGATAGTTAAATCTTTAATTAGATTAGAATGGGAAATGGTAATTAACTTTACCGATAACACAATAGTGTTAGATATGGAGTATCACCAGTTTTGCTCCATGGGAAGAGCAGGTTGGGATTGGGATAATAAAAGAAATGATTACGTCGGTATGGCTCGTTAATCCCGACTAGTTGCGTAAACCTTAATTTGGTTTAGAATTGAAAAGATAATGAAATCTTTTGAAATGGTATCCAAAGGAATATTAAAGAATAAATTTAAAAGAATTTATCTTTGATAAAATTAATGGGAACCTTTCCCTAAGGATGTGAATATTTGAATAAAAGAATATTCAGAATTGGAATGAGGCATATGTTATGTTTTTATAGCACTTGTTTATGAAATACGCGAATTATTCAGAAAGGTCGGGTTTATACCCATTCTGAGTAATTGATTCAATGATAAGTCGACGATGAAGACGGTGGTTGAAGACCGAAGTTCTTCACATCGTTTGGATGATTACTGATGTCTTGATTGGGGTATACACCCAAGGCAAGGAAATAAGTGGTGATCGTCCAGACTTACTTGGAGATCGACCGGATATGCTAAGACCTCTCTCCTATATTGGACATATGGGACGAGGAATAAGGTGCCTCCGGTTTCGTTCAGATTCTGAACGAACTTATAAATGGATTTGTGTCTGACATTGGATTTTATTCTATGTTGATTGATTTCCATTAAATATATATCTGTTTGGCGGCGGAGAATTTATTCTCTTGCTTAACACCCTTCTCTGAGACATACGAGCTTAGAGGTTATATATTGATAGACATCAGCTGCATGGTGTGAATTGCCTGTGTGGTATGATGAGATGCAAATGATCAAGGGTCTGTTGAAAAAAGAGGTCTTGTGTTTGATGATCGAAGCACGGCTTTAAATAGCATAGCTTTGTGTATAGCATTAATTCGCAAGCCTCACACCTCGGTATGAGTAAAAAACGAGATAAGGGACCTAAGGAGCGCACGACGTTTCCTTCTAGCTACGGGTGGTGTCATGGTATGGAGCCCAAACATTTGTTTATTTTTACCTATGTGGATGATGGATTGCAAGACGCCTCGGATATATCGGTTACTACAGAGCTGATGGATATGTCCTATAGGACCGGGAAACGTGTGTTCATGAATTGCCAATCCACTAACGTAAGCATGGACCAGCCTTGGAGGATCCAAGGGTTCACTACTGGGAACCCTAAGGCATTTGCTAGAGTGTCTCGAAGCTAGCGAGGAGTACATCCCTTGCCTCGACTCATGACGGAAATCCAATTTCCAATATGACATTTCGGTTTTGATTGTAGAGCCTAGTATGGCGATATAGAGGGATGAGGCGCTCATGCTGTCTATGGTTAATACATTTATATTTGAAGTTGTTTGATACACTATGCACTTTTAGTAAAATCAAAAATGATTTGTTTTAAAACATACCAAGCATGTTTGGCTATTATAAGGGAAAACTCCATCATCTAGCTTGCATTGCATAGTGTGATGGGACCTAAGTCTTATAATAGCTACATTTTTCAAAAAGCATTGCATTGTTTATAAACTGTTTTATGCACTGGTATTCTTGGGAGGAAACCCATTCCGTGTTATACGGCGTGGTCCCTTGATTTACTCTATTTTAAAGTAAAGTTTTAAATAATTGTTTTAGTTCTCATGCCAGTCCCTTGACTGACTCAGAGTTTATTGTTTCTACCTAAACTCTAGGTGCCCATATTTTCCACACGGGCAGCTAGTAGTTTTGTTTTCGCAGATATTATTTTCACAGGATCCTGGATTTACAGCTGGAGCTATATCCAGAAAGCTTTGTATCCGTGTATCTCTTTCAGTTGTGTTATGTATTATTTTTCCACTGCTATGCAATGTATTTTAATCTCCGATTTTTTTTATATATATTATTTATTCATACTCTGTTATATTCTTGTACTCTGATGTAATTGTTGTAACAACAATAAAATGTTCTATTGTTTGTGTTTCGATTTGTCTTGTTCTCAACTCAATCCGAGCTTTCCAGTAAGGGCGAGTTTGGGTCGTTTCAATATTCCTCTAGGATGTTAAGATTCAAGATAGCATCATGTAAATTAGAAATGCATGAACGAATTGATTAGATTTAGCCCATGGCTTAATCAATTTTCTTAAAGATCTCAATTTCAATATGATTTTGTGGGTAGCTGATTGAGATTGGATAGGTTGCTCCCAAACTATTTTGATAAATTCCATAAAGGATGGTTCTAGCAACTATAATCATTCAAATCTAAATGGCCTTTTAAAGTTAGAAAGGGAACCAGAATCAAGAATAATGGGACAATGGTCAGAGATGATTGAGGCAAGCCAAGAGACATTAGATAAAGGATGTTGCTCTTCCCAAGCAGAATTGAAGAGAAAACGATGAAGCTTAGCAAGAGAAGGATCAGACCTGTGATTGGACCATGTGAATGAACGATTACAAATATAAGGGTCAATGTGGCACCAGTCAAAGATAAAGTAATTAAAAGCATCAGTGTCTGTCGATATAGTGCCAGATTTTCTCTCATAAACATTTCTTATGGTATTGAAATCACCCCCTATTACCCATGGTCTCGAAAAACTATTGGCCAAATGTTTACAATGTTCTCAAAGGTTTATTCTCTCATGAGTATCTTAAGACCATAAATTTAGAAAAGAAATAGATAGTGTTTGAGGAAATGTGTTTAAGAGCAACATGCAAAGCAGATTGGTTAGAAAAAGTCTGATGCAATGACCACATAGATTCATTCCAAGCAGTGAAGAGACCCCCTCTAGATCAATTTGATACTAATTAAATAAATATAAGTATTTTAACAAATAGTTAACTTAATAGGTTTTCTTAGAGGTTAGTTAATCTTCAAATTAACTGTGTATAAAGATAAGTAATGAGTTGTTTATTTGTAATAAAGTTAGTTATTATTTTAATAACATTTTTAAAGGGAATAACTATTCTGGTTTTAGTTAATAAAGAAGTTGACTACTTCTACTTTAGTTAACGTTATTGTTAATTATTATTTTAATTAATAATAATTCAATGAATTCCATTAAGGAACTTATTAACTTGTAACGAGTTTTAATTATAGAGAATTGTATTAATGGATAATATCGACAAAATCAAAGTTTTACGAAGTTAGGAAAAGCCAAGTTTTATAAACAAAGAGGTTTTATAAGTGTTTTAAACTATTGGGCGAGTTTTATAAACTAATTCATAAACTCCAGAAATGGCCTAGAAATGGAGCTGAAACTTAAAAAGGGTAAAGATATGAAGCTGGAAATCTAAACAGGAGCCTGAAATTGGCTGAAGCTGATTTTTTTTTGAAAGTTAAGCGCAAAATTTTATTTCTCTATACGGAATGATTACAATATGAACTAACCCACTATAAACAAAATTACAAATAACACCTAGGCAACTCACGTATACACTATACTCAAAATATAAAGTCAAAAAACCTAAAAACTCATTCTTCACTGATATCACAGTGCAAAACTACAGTGTTGAATCAGCTCAGCACCATCATGTCTATCAAATGCCACTACTACCGAAAGCATCCAATATATACTTCAACATTTCTCAATTTACACTATATTCATCCACCATTCAGCATCTCAAAAAATTCCTAATATAATCTCCAGTACAACCAACAAGAATTACGATTCACTTTGCTTTACCACCAGAGTCCTATAAAGATACCATGCATATCCATACACAGCAAAACCGCATCAAAAAAGAGACGGGTCATACATCGGGTTATTCCTAGTATGCCTTCTAGATATCTTCAGATTTGAACTTGAAGGACACACATCCTCTGGAGTATAATCAATCCCCTTATCTAAATCATACCAAAATTTCCCTATTAGTTTAACATTCTTTGATTTAGATGATGGCAATGAACTCTTAGGGACAGCAGAAGATAACAAGGCCGGATCAATATTTGGAAATGTTAGACCAGCACCGGCCTCTACATGAGGTGGTAATTTGACATTGGATGGAGGCTTCAAGTGCGAATAAGGAGAAAAATTAGCCTGAGACAAAGAATCTTTACCAAATGATTTACTGATAGAAGAAGCTTGACCAAACGAAATGTTGTTAGCAACAGATTTAGAATTAGAAACAAAATCTCTTTCAATAGCATTATCCCTTTCTTGAAACAGGGATTTTAAACCAAAATCCCCAGTAAACTCCATGTTCCTATCCTTATACAAAAAAGAACTAATCTCTTACATGAATACCATCATTAGCCTTAACAGATCCTTCATTAGTCTCACTAACCTGTCCTTTAGTTCTAACTTTATAACCAACATTAGTCATACTATCTTTACTGCCATCATTAGTTTTACTAACTGAAACATTAGACTTACCTGTATCATTAACATTATTTGCATTGTCTTTAACTGAAACATTAGTCTTACCTGTATCATTAACATTATCTATATTGTCTTTACTACCATCATTATCTGCATTGCTTGGATCGAGTCCAGAAGAGAAATCATCCACCCTTGCACTATCATCTCTATGAAAAGTTGTACCACAAACATTTTCTGGTTCTTTCTCCACTACATTCTTCATTCTCTATATCATTTTATTTTTCGAAACAACTTTAGTCCACCCCTTCTCACCATAAACAGATTGAGCATTGTTCTTAAACTGCCTGTTGTTCGTGGTATTATCTACATTATCACAATAACCATCACCATCGCATTGCTTATCATCAACCCCGATATCCTTTCTACCCTTATCGTAGTCAACAGTACGGTGACCAAAGCATTTGCATTCAACATAAATACTCGGCTTCCAGCCATATGAGAGCTTAACAATAGGGCTATCACTTAATTCAGACAACTCTATACAATCAGGCAAATCAGCATCAGGATCAATTTCAACCAAAGCCTTCGCATACCTGGTTCTCTGCAATTTCTCATTGCTGTAATCAAAGAAAATCAACCTACCAATATGACACTCTAACCAATTTATCCCAATCAAAGTCCAAAGAATTAGTGGAATATTAGAAAAATGGATCCAGATAGGAACCTTTTTAATCTGCCTATGAGAATAGCCAATAGTCGGATACCATTGAGTAATTATAAACATACGGCCTCTTATGAATACTGGATCTGATTGAAGAATCTTAACTCTATCATGTTCATTAGCAAATTGGAAGTAAAAATTCATACCATCGGACTTTACATTAAATTCCCCCAACTGTCTCCAACGTGTTTTCAAAAAATTTACTATAGCATGATAGGGAAGCATACCGTCTAAGAAGAACCCTACAAGGTGATTGCTCCAATATTTGAGGCCCTCTTCTTTAATCACATCTGGAAGCTTCTTAGATCCATCCTTGACAATTTCAAACTAAAACGATTTAAAGTGACCACCATTTCTAGGAAGCGATCAAAAAAGAGAAGCAAAATCCTATTTACTTGAGAGTTGCAAACTTTAAGAGGATTCAACTGAGCTTCTGGTGTCGGATCTGATGTAGCATAATGAAAATTAACACCAGAACTATTCGCAAACGAACCATTACCTTAAGCAGAGACATAAGGGATGGAAGGATGAGGAGCAAGAAGAGGAATAAAGAGGAGGAAAAGAAGAAGGATCGAAGGAAAAAGAAGAAGTAGGAATCGCCATTATGCCGCCATTTATTTTGATTTCACTCTGACCAAAAGGATTTTTGATTCTACTGACAGATTTAGTTACTACAAGAAGCTGATTATGTATGTTAAGTTATAAAGGATTCAATTTAAGTTCAATATTTTTAAATAAGAAATTAAGTTTTGTTAAGATAGAATTAAAATAAGTTTTGTAAATAGACTTGAAAATATTTTTATAAAGGATTCCTTTTACGATGAAAAAAAGGCTTTGTGAATAATGTTTATAAACCATTTGGTAAATGGATTTTTGTAATATATCTGAGTTGTAAATAAATTGTGTTAAAATGGTTTTAAAGCTAAGGGCTTGCGTTAGTAAGAGTTTACTTAATAAACGGATTTATGTAAAAGAGATTATAATCGAAAATGAGATTTTTTTTCAAATGCAAAGAAATGGTTTATAAAACCATATTTAAATGAAATAATAAATAAGATTTTTTGTGATATTTTAATTAATATTAGCTTTTGGGTTACGAACTTTTATTCATCTTAAGGTATGAACGTTGTCGAGTGAAGGTCTGAAAAGTAAATAAAGTACCCAAACTTGAACAACTTCATAATTATCCAAGAGACGGTACTAGTTTGAATGTTGTTGATACTAGAAATAGTTTATTATTTCCATCAAAAATATTACATTTTTATGTTGCAAGATCTAGAAATTTAAATAAAACTATTGGGTTTTATAGCAAACAATGTATCTCTTAACATTGTTTGGCCCAGGTATGATGTGTGACTATACTTATACCATTTGGTTAAGTATATAGCACTATTTTTTAAGTAATGAAAATGGTAGGGTTCTTGAATACATTTAAGCTAATAAATAAACAAATGGCCATAATTTTCGAAGTTATGAAATGAG
This sequence comes from Allium sativum, assembly GCA_030737875.1. Taxonomy (NCBI): domain Eukaryota; kingdom Viridiplantae; phylum Streptophyta; class Magnoliopsida; order Asparagales; family Amaryllidaceae; genus Allium; species Allium sativum. The sequence continues at coordinate 309,488,619 of CM060915.1, read as the reverse complement.
AGGTTATACTGGTTTGGAAACGAAAATGAATGTTGGAAATTTAATTTTTATTTCCATAAGCATTATTTTAATCTTTAATCTGTAAAATTTTGAAGTTAAATGAAGTCATTTGGGTTTATATAATAAACAATGTGTCACAGGACATTGTTTTGGTCATATGATATTTGGTAATTAGACTTAAACCATTGGGTCAAGTATATATAGAAATATTTTCGAAGTTAAGGAAGTAAGGAAAGGGTTTTGTGAATACACTTAAAGAGATAAGTGTATGGTTATAGTTTTCAAAGATATAAAATTGAGAGAATTGTGAGTATACTTATTTCGTTGAGACAAGTATACAGATTCAATTTATAAGAATCGATGAAATGATTTTTAATGAATGGTTTTAATTTACACTAGGACTTGAGCTGCTGATGTACTTAACTATACTATTTGATTTGATGGTTAGAGAACCTACTATAAAATGAATATCCCTTTTAACTTATGATGCGTTAGTTCGAAGAAACCGGGATGAGAAATGGACCCAAAACCACTTCGAACCTACTTTGCATTCGAAACTAAAATTGCAGGGATGCTTATGCACATTGAGATGATTTGAAGGCGTAGATCTTTGCAGCTAGATGGATGCTCGCTAATGTATATGGTTAATTGCCCAAGATTATACTTGTAGCAGTAACCCCTATTATCTAGGTTTTGCATGATGTAAGGACTTCTTTTTACCAATCCTAGGGTTATCCCGATAGGATGTAGTAAAAAAGTACCTTCGGTTTGTCATGTTCATGGACAACTTGTATAGGTGAATGTCTGACAAAGTATTTTCTAAAATCACATACGTTGAATTTTACAAATATACCAAGTATAATGGAGGAGAAGATAACTTATTTTAACTTAACACCCAAAGTATATTTATGTAAATTAACTAGTAATTTGACAGATCTAACAATGTGGCATTCAAAGATTAAATTTGATACCTAAAAAAGTTAGTCGTGACCTCAAGCCTCATCAACCTGAAAATAACTGAAATTGGACTGGCAGCAGGGCTATGTAGGTCATACCCATTAGGGTATATCATTACCTTATCTAGAAAAAATTATTGTCCCTTTTTGTATGCTTCAGAATGAGTACGGTTGGACGACCTACAACATGATGATCACATATTTGCTACACTCCAGTTAAATGAGTGGTTGGTTTCGTGTGTACATATAACAGCCTAATTTCTGGTAATTAACTATCACATTAAATTATAATGAAGGTTATAATTTGACATAGTCATTGGCAGTAAATTAGGATTTTTAAAATGTTCATTGAGGAATAATTAATAAATATAAGATATTTTTGGAAAAATAAATTTTTGAACACTTTATTAGTGATTTGTGGTGGGAGTAAACAAAGATGATAATTAATTGAGCCAAATAGATACTATTGGAATTTTATTCAAATAATGGCCTTCTTGTTGCGAAATAAAAGGACAAATGAGAAGTAAAATTTTAAAGATGTAATACTATGTGAATATGATGTTTTAGCATTTTAAAAGTGTTAAAACACTTTTGTATAAATTTTGAAAGTGGACAATAATTTTTATATGATGAAAATATGTCAAAATTAGTGATATTTGGCCCTAAATGACAATATGGTTAAACGTTGTTTAAATAAAAGATTTAGAATTTAGAATTTAATTTTAGATATTGAAAGTAAAATTTTATTGTTGTTAAAGTGTTCTTTTGATAAAGTAAACAGAATGCAATTTGTTTAATGTTTGAAGATGTTAATATGTGAAAATTGTGCATAAATTAGTAAAACATGAATACATACTAACTAAAATTGTTGATTAATTATTGGAAATAGGCCATCTAGTTTTGATTAAGATCCATTAAACCTCATTAGAAGTTTCAGGTTTCATCCCATCTCCTGTACGCATTCCATCTCCTCCTTCTTCCAAAATGAGGAAGATCCAAATTGAAGAAGTAGCAAAAGCCCTTGCTGCTGAACAAATTATAAAAATCAAATAAATTCTCAAATTTAGATATGTTATTTCTAACACATTCCAGCACCTCTCCCCCAATTTTCATGGCAATTGGTTTAGTTTTGAGGTATCAAACGTCCTCCTTCCTCAAGTAATTTTTATGTCAAATTTGAGCTGAAAACGCAGGTTAGTAGAAAATTCATAAATAATCATAGAAAAATCATAAAAATCATAAAATTCTGAAATTACGGTATGTTTCTCTCAACTTATATCCCCACCCTCAATTAAAAATTTGTTTGAAAATATGCAAGTTTGCTATATTAAATTCTCACTGTACTAAGGACAAAAATCTGATCAGTGTTGATTGAATTTGGTTGCATGTCTTTTTCCTTGTTGCTTCAAAATTTTGGTAGGATGAATGCTTCAATTGTTGTCAGATTAATGGTAATTTTTACTAGTAATCAAGGTGAGTTTAACTCACACTTTCTAGTCTCAGTAATGGTTTTGTGCTCAGTTGTGTTAATCTATAGACATCTAGTTGTTTTAGCTATGCAAACACAATGAAGGCTCAAATTTGAGCCATCGTAACTTCTTCTGTTTGCAGAGAATTACTCCCAATTTTTTATATGTTGTAGTATTCATGCTATATTATATTTCTGCAAATTTTCTTTGAATTTTGGTGTAACATCTCGGAATTTTAGTGATTTAATAATTTATTTATTTAATTATTAAAAAATGATTTGGCCATATCGATAACTTAAGTTAAATAATTATGATAATTTAATTAATATAAATAATGGAACAATAAATTCAATTCCCAAATTTTCGGGAGTAGTTGAATTCACAATATTATGTGAATTGGATAATATAAGAAATTTAATCGAGTTTAGACTTGGGTTATAATAACGAAATATTTATAAATGAAGTTGAACTTATAATTTATAATATAATTTAAATCAAGCTCGTAATGTCGCGGTAGTTTGTAATTTTATATTTTGAACTTTAAATGACTATACAGGATTCGTTATAAATCAGATTTCTTTGAAACAAGAAACGTTTGGATATATTTGACTATATTTTTCTAAAAATTGAGATTTCATCTTGTAGATTGTGAGTTATGTCCAAATAAAAATTTTAGAAAGCCTCTATCGAATTGTTTATTAATTATAATGATTTATTTAATAAATAAAAGGATTTTTATTATAAACTGAATATCGATTTAACTTGAATTTTGAAATATCGAGTTAAAAATCCAAGTATGTTTATTTTGGAGCTGTATGATATTCTATTTGGATATATACGATAATATTAATTTATTTTTAATAAATCGAATTGTATTTTTATATATTAATATTTTATTGGTTATATGTAAGCCTCAAAATTAGCCATTTTGCAAACGACCTCCGTTTTCAACGAAAAAACTTTATTGGAGCCGTAATGATTAATTATTCCTAGATTTCAAATTTTGCGCCAATTGGAGTTGGTTTGTGACCATGCAAAATTTAATTATGAATCGATCGATATTTTGGCTTTCAAATAACACTGTGTGATCAAACGAAATCAGAATTGGACAAAAAAAAGTTCCATTAAGTCCGTGATATTGAACTATATTTGTATGTCCGTTTTCATTTGAATTGCACATTGTATGTGATCATATGAAATTTTAGACAACAAACATAAGTAGCAATACAATAAAAATTTATAAATTATTTAATATAGAAATAATACCCTACCATATATATACCCTCTTAACATCCCTAATCCTAAATTTCATTCCTACAGTCAACGAAAATATTGAGCTGCCAACTTCCATTGAATAAAAGGAGTAATTGCAACTTCATAAATTCATAGGAAATTCAAATAAAATCTTTAAATTGAAAAGCTTGCATTTTTTTGGCTTTGTGGGGAGTAGAGTTTCATTCTGGGTCAGTATAGGGGGTCGCGACAGCCACTTGTGGTGTTCAACGGTTTTTAGTGAAGCTAGGGTTGTTTTTTTATCATGATTAAGGAAGAATTAGCTCAATCTGAGCTTGGATTTGAGTTATTTGTGGTATTATATGGGTGCATGATTTTTTTAAGAGAATTGGAGAATAAAACATGTAGTTGTTTTTGGGTTGGTAACATGCGTATACAGGCTGAGACGGCGATGGAGATGCTTTGCTTGGGAAGATGAGTTGTCGGGTGATTTTAGCGTGTGTGTTAGTGGGAGAATGAAGGTGCGGTGGATGAAGAAAGGTATGGCCATTGTTATAGGAATCAGTTTCTCTGAATAGAAGTAGAAGAAGATGATCATGAGTGTAACGACCCAAGGATTTTCGATCCTGAAAATCAACACAAAACACCATGTCGACTATCCAAGCATTGGAAATACTGCATCATTTATAGAAAGAAGTTAGAGGGTGAGAAATAGAAAGAAAATTAGAATAAAAGAAGAAGAAGATCACAACTGAACAAAATCAGAGTAAATGTTAACCCATAAAAATATGGGTCTAATATGGTATAAGAATGTTGTCTAAGTCATGTCATCAAAGGTCAAGTCGTTTATCTCATCCTCAAATGAACTAATATGATTTTAAACAATGACGTTGAGCACCATGACGTCAGGAGCCATGCCATCACTAAGTTATATTGTCCCTCACCATGTCGTTTCAGGGAGGCCAGTTCGTCCCAAAGCCAAATCAACATGCTCCCATGACGTCCTTAACTCATGACGTTAACACCAAGTTAGATTCATGTCTGTATTCCACCATGTTGGCATCCTACATGATATTTAAGTCATATCATTAAAGCCAAGTCATACTAAGGGGAACACGTCATGGCGTTATGCTTCATATCGTTCAGCGACATAAGATAAAAAGCCACTACTTGAGAGCTTAAGATGAAGCTGCATGTCGTGCCTATCCATGCCGTGGAAAGCATGGATCGTATTGAAGCCTTCATGATGTTCATAGGTCATGTCGTTGGAATTGGCTCATGTCGTATCACATGAGTCGTACTGTTTACTCTGTCCCGTAAGGACCAAGTCGCTTCCGGCTAATGTCGGGTTGTCGACAACTGTCATTCAAGCAAGATAAACTATGTCGCATACGACATGGAATCATATATGACTACGACACGAAGAAAAGGCATATCACAGCAGGGGTCAAGATGCCATGCGGCATAGGTCATGTCACCAGGTGACATTAGCCATCGCGTTTTTGCTATATAATTACAGAATTTCCATCTAGCCTGAACTCACCTATAAATACCCCCCTCATTCCTTCATTGAGGTGGACCGAATTTTATGACCCCGAAGGGCTGCCCGAGTTCATTCTCCACCAATTCAAGCTATTCTAACATCTAATCAAGATCATTCAAGGAAGATTATCCATTCAATTCACCATGGAATTCATCGGAGTCGCTTTATTTCCCGAAAGCTCATAGATGTATGATCGAATTTCTACTCTCCAAAGGCTTCTCCTCTATCTCTTCTATTAATCCTTAGAGATTTAGATGGATTATGTAAGAGGTTGAAAAGATGAATGTAATAGAAATGATTGTATGCATTGTAATCATTGTGAAAGTAATGAGAATGGATTCCAAAGTGGACGTTGATCAAGTTTGATCGAACCACTATAAAATTTTGTGTCCTTTACTTGCTTTCCTATTATTTCGTGCCTCCACCTTTTCTATTTAGCATTTTGAAAGTACTTTTTAGTACCTTTGGTGTTGATTCCAATTTTGGAATAAACATATGGCGCTCAGTATGGGGCCGCATTCGCATTACACTTTCTCACATTCTTTCACAAGATTGAAGGCCTTGCATTAAGGTTCTAAGTCTGATTCTACCGTAGAACCTACAAGACTACATTTTAAGCCAATCGACGAACTTTCCTTCCAATCCAAGTCCTTGTCCTAAGTCATGGGTAGACCATCAAAGAAGAGTGCTAGTAAAACCGTCGAAGAGATTGACGACGCCCCAACAACGAAAATACTCTGCTCACCAACCAATTCGAAGTTGGAGAAACTTCTAAGACTGGAACGGCCGTAACAAAAGGAGAGTTGGATGAAGTTGCTGCTGGTTTAACAAGCCAAATGGACATTGCAAATAATGCCATAATAAAGAAGCTTGAGTTGATGTTCGCTATGCAAGCTGTTACTACAAAAGTTAACATGAGTGCCGCTCATGCTAAATCTGCTCAAACAGATCATATAGAAAATGTGGGTTCTTCCTCTTCAAGTGAAAATTGAGAAAATTCTATCCAAGAGGTTGCAAATCCTAATGATACTCAACATAAAGAAGCTAAACCGCCTATGCGTAACCATTCCGATAAAGCAACCTCTCGACAGGAGCTTAGAACCACCAAAGGGGCACCTCCTTTGCGGGAGGCCCAGGGCCTCGAAATCCAAACCGTGACCGTTTTCTTAGGCAAACATCCGGTAAGGATGATGGCGTCCGCCCCATGGACCAACTCAAGGAGGAGGAGCGCATATCGGAAATGAACCGTAAAATCATGGAGAAAAGCTCGAGCAAGCAAGACGATGATAAGGAGTGGGGGTTCGCTCCCACCAAAACCCCACTCACGGAGAGAATCAAGATGGTTCCATACCAAATAAGTTCAAACCTCTGACGGTGCAAGCTTATAATGGGACCAGAGATCCCAATGTGTTCTTGTTCAAATATAATCAACATATGGATGGAGCACGTGCCACAGATGAATTGAAATGCCTATACTTTCCAACTTACCTTGAAGTGGTGGCCTCACTTTGGTTCACAAAGCTACCACCCAAGTATGTGGATGATTTTAATACCTTAGCCAAGCTATTCAGGGAGCAGTTCAGACTCCAAGCTATGAAAGTACGGGATGTCATGGAGTTAAATGAGCTTGAGTAAAGGCCAGGAGAATCCATCAGAGCTTTTCTCACCCGCATCAATACTGACGCAGCTGTGGTTGGGAACTACGAGCCTCGTTTGGCTTTGATGGCTTTAAAGGGAGCCATAAAAAAAATACCAAGCTTGGACGGTGGATTAAGAAGAAGAAGCCAAGTACCTTGAGGAACTATTTTATAAAGCAGAGGAGTATATAGGTGTGGATGAAGATCTAGCCTATGCCCTGGATGTTCCTGAAAGAAGTACATAACCCGAAAAGAAAAATAATGATGCAAAGGGCGGCCAAAAGAATAAAGGTGGTCAGAAAAGGGGCAATAATGGAAAAGATAACTGAGCCAACAAGAAATTCCGCTTCTTAAAAAATTCAGAATTGACTCCTTTGAATGGCACCATAGAGAACATCTTTATGGCAACAAAGAATAGTGAAGAATATCCAATATCGAAGCAAGAAAAGGTCAGTGATGCCGCGATAAAATCAGGAAGGCTCTACAGGTTTCACAATCAACCGGGACACAATACGAATGAGTGTAGACATCTGAAAAACCTTATTGAGGAATTGATAAGGAAAAACAGACTTCAGCAATACACAAAGAACCCACTGAACACTCAGACCGCTCAAGGACAGGGGACATCTGTGGGACAGTCTAAACAAAATGAAAATGCTCTGGTTGATGTCTTCCCAAGATTAATCATCAATACCATTTCAGGAAGGCCTCATCCAACTAGAAGAAGATGGGGGATATTGTGAAGTACACAAATAAGATGAAGAGCCTTCCTAAAGGAGAAGAACTCATGATCACAAACGAAGCTTTTTCAACAAAGATGCCAAAGAACCCATGGGATGATATTGTGTTTAAAGAAAGAGACTCAGACGGATTGCTGACACCAACGGTAGATCCAATGGTGATCACCATCGGTTTGGGTTCGGCCATAGTCAGAAGATTTTTGGTTGATAGTGGGGGCCTCCGTCAATGTTATTTTCATTAATGCATTCGATGGGATGAACCTTTCCATGGAAGATATGAAGGCTTGCCAAAATAAGATCCCCGGGTTTACAGGTTAACCCACCCAACCAATTGGCATCATCAACTTGCTTGTCGAACTCAGAGAAGGAGAAAAGAAGGTTGCCATGAAGCAATATTTTGTCATAGTTGATGAACTTTCAACATATAATGCCTTCCTTGGAAGACCAACTCTCGCAGCCTTTAGAATAACAATAGCTCCGTGGTGCCTAACAATGAAATTCCCTACCGAAAACGGAGTTGGCGTAATTAAAGGCGATCAACAAGCAGCGAGAGAGTGTTATATGGCGGAACTTGTTGAAGGTAGGAAGAAAGAAGTGAAGAAGGATGTGGAGCCTCTTCTCCGCATTCATTCCCTCCCCTTATAGAAATTAGGGCGGAGCCCTCACACTGATGAGCATAGTGGAGCTCAGAAGGAGATTGATCCAAGAAAAGACAGTGCAGGGAAGATAGAGCAGCAGTAGCTGAAGCCACAATCCCCATCTCAGTGCATGATAAAGATCCAGACCGAGTCTTGAAAATAAGTTCTCAACTAGGCCTAAAGCTGCAAAAAGATTTAATATTGTTTCTAAAGGCAAACTTAGATGTTTTCACCTAGACACACTCCGATATGTGCGGAATATCATCTGATGTAACTGTCTGTGAGTTGCTTATTAATCCCAATTTAACTCCTGTAAAACAAAAAAGATGAATTCAAGGACTTGAAAGATATGTAGCATTAAAAGAAGTAGATAGGTTATTCAAGAATAACTTTATACGAGAATCTTCATATCCCGATTGGGTTTCAAATCCAGTTCGTGTTAAAAAGTCCAACGGCAAGTGGAGAGTGTGCATAGATTATTCGAACGTCAACAAGGCATATCTCAAAGACAACTTCTCGTTACCTGGAACTGATCGACTTGTTGATGCGACAGCGGGGCACGAATTGTTATCCTTATGGATGCATACTTTGGGTATAATCAGATTATGATGCACAAGCCAGATGAAGAAAACACAAGTTTCATAACAGATAGAGGCTTGTACTGCTATCGAGTAATGTCGTTCGGACTAAAAATGTAGAAGCAACATGCCAGTGCCTTGTGAATTCTATGTTCAAATCCCAAATTGGAAACACAATGGAAGTCTACGTGGATGATATGCTGGTAAAGTCAAAGAAAGCTGAGGACCATCTTGAAAATCTGGCTAAAATGTTTAATATCCTCAGAAAGTATGGAATGAAGTTGAATCCGCTTAAGTGCTCATTCGGAGTTGCATCAGGAAAGTTTCTTGGATTCATGGTCAACGTTAGAGGCATAGAAGGGAATCCTTCTCAAGTCACAGCCTTACGGGAAATGCGTGCTCCGAGGACAAAGAAAGAGCTTCAAAGCTTGAATGGGAAAGTAGCTGCACTTAACTGATTCATCTCTAAGCAACGGATCGGTGCATTCCACTCTTCGATGCTTTGAAGAAAGGGAAGAATGATTTCCAATGGACTCCTAAATGTCAAACAACTTTTAAAGAGTTGATTAAGCACATGGAATCGCCACCGATGCTCACTAACCCAAAGATGGAGAGGAGATATTCCTGTATTTGGTTGTCTCATCTCATGCCTAAAGCGCCGCGCTTGTTCGAGAGGAGGCCAAGGTCTAATGGCTAGTTCACTACATCAGTAAGAGGCTCGCTGGAGCAGAACTAAACTACCCAATGTTGGAAAAACTTGCGTATTGTTTGCTCATCGCCTCAAAAAAACTAAGGCCGTATTTCCAATCCCATCCTATAAAGGTTCTCACCGATCAACTGCTAAGAAAAGTTCTATTTCGTCCAGAAACTTTAGGGAGGTTATTGAAGTGAATATAGAACTCAGTCAATATGACATCACTTATCACCCTCGAAGAGCTATTAATGGGCAAGCTTTAGTGGATTTCATTGCTCAGTTTATGGATATGGGAGAGGAAACGGAAGAACCATCAGAAATGGTGGTTGCTTGGAAGTTGTACGTCGATGGATCCAGAAATGTTTGTTGTTCAGGAGTCGGAATTGTCCTAGAAACTCCAGAAGGCCATTCCTTATGCTATGCTTTAAGATTGGAATTTCCATTAACCAACAATGAGGCCGAATATGAAGCATTAATAGCAAGTCTAGAACTAGCAAAGGAATTGAATCTTAAGACCTTGCAAATCCTTAGTGACTCGCAGCTGGTAGTATGTCAAGTCTTAAAGGAATTCCAGACCAAACTTGGAAACCTTCCTACTTATCTTACCAAACCTTTGGAACTTCTCAACTATCTGGACTGCTACACTATATCTCACATTCCCAGAGAGGAAAATGCAAAGGCAAATTCTCTCGCTAAGTATGCCAGTTCCTCAGATGCAGAGTTGCTGGGATTGATTCCCGTTGAAGTCCTTTCAACTCCCTCCATTGAAGAAGCAGATATTGACTGGATAATGGATACTTTCAAGGAAACTGTGTTCTGGATGAATCCAATTAAGGAGTATATCCTCAATGGAACACTTCCAGAAGAGCCGAAAAAGAGAAGGAAAATATTACGCAAAGCTCCATTATAGCTTTTCCAGGACGGAAGGTTGTATAGGCGAGGATTCTCCATGCCACTGCTGCCATGTGTAACCAAGGGAGAGTCCAAAACAATCTTGGCAGAATTGCATGAAGGAGAATGAGGAGGTCGCACAGGAGGTCAAACACTAGCCAAGAAAATCCCGCGATACTGCTCCTTTTGGCCCGATGTGAACCTGGACGCAATGACTTATGCTAAGAAATGTGATAGATGCCAAAGATTTGCGAAGATTCCAAGAGCACCTCCCACAGAATTAGCTCAGATGGTTAGTCCATAGCGATTCGCCATCTGGGGCATAGATTTGATTGGAGCATTGCCTACAGCTAAGTCAAATATGAAATATGCAATCGTGGCAGTGGACTACTTCACTAAATGGGCCGAAACCGAACCATTAGCAACAATTACCTCAAAGAAGGTGGTCAAATTCATTTTAAAGGACATTATTTTCCGATTTGGGGTACCTCAGAAAATAATCACTGACAACGGAACTCAATTCGAGAGCAGTGATTTATGTACTAAATACAAGATTAAGAAGAGTTTTGCAGCCGTTGCTCATCCGCAGGCCAACGGGCAAGTCGAAGCAATCAACGAAATTTTGAAGTCAACCATCAAGAAGCATCTTAAGAAATATAAAAGTGATCGGCTAAACGAGCTTCCTCTTGCACTATGGGCATATCGTACAACTCATAAAACTGCGACCGGGAACACTTCATTCTCACTTGCATTTGGATCTGAGGCTATGATTTTGGTGGAACTGGAAGTTACAACTCATCGAAGAATCCACTTCAACCAAGAGAAGAATGAGAAGTTGCAGCTCGAAGCACTCGTTCTACTTGAAGAAAAAAGGAAAGAGGCAGAACTCAGAATCATTGCACATTAGAGAAGGATAGCCCGCCACTTTAATGCTAAAGTGAAACGGAGAACCTTCCAAGTTGGGAACCTTGCTCTAAAAAGAATTATGACTGGAATAGGAGTGTTTGGACCCAACTAGGAAGGGCCATATATGATAAGCCAAATATTCTCAGATGGCACGTTCGAGTTAAAAACGACATATGGCATCCAACTTCCGAGAGCATGGAATAGCATACATCTTCGCCGTTACTTCATTTAATTGTTCTTCCATTTTACAACTTGTAAACATCATGCATTGTAAATACCTAGCAACGTTGTTACAAATTCTATACATACTAATGAAAGAAATTGTTTCACCTGCCTAAATCGTACAATTGTAAACCCTTGTTTATAAGTTGCTTAAATTCGATTTTGTGTTGCAGGTCCCCTAAAAGAATGTTGACACATTTATGACCTGATAAACCGTAGTGACCATTATAGCACGTCCCGATCGGGATAGCTCAAATGCCCACTGCTCAATACTCAAAGCATCATTCGCAGCAAATACGAAGGTGTGTGGAGCACAACATTTTAAATAAGGGGTACCAGGAATTGAACGGTCAAATGATGCGGCATTCAAACTACAAATGAGATTGTGAATTTCACCAAAGGGGCACCTTCTTAATCGCAAGGTCCAGGAACCTAGTTTAGTAAATCGTGGTAAAACCCGATAAACGAACTAGCGTCCGCCCCGTGAAATGATGCCATCCCAAACCAAAGGCCTCCTCGAGGGGCACCCAATTAATCGTTAGTGCCACTATTACATGGCCTGATTACGACAAATACTGGGCCTTTGAACCAAATACCTCCCCGAGGGGCACCTAGTTGATCGCCAGTGCCATTGACACATGGCCCGATTGTGACAAACAAAGGATTTTTAAACCAAAACCTCTCCCGAGGGGCACTTGGTCAATCGTTAGTGCCATTTATACATGGCTCAATCACGACACACCCAGGGATTCTAAAGACCCCCTCAAGGGCATCCGACCACAAGCTGGATCCTCTAAATTCGGTTAATGATGGACCCAAAGACCTTTTCGAAGGCGCCTTAGAAATTCTATGAGAGGTTGAATCATTCAACCACAGCGAATAACGGGTTCATAAAAGACCTTTGCGAAGGCATCAAAACCAAGACCTCTCCGGGGGCATGTGTTTCTCCAAAGAGCCTGAACTTCCAGGTTAGCGAGAAACATGATTGAATATGATAAAATATAAGATCTCTCAAGTAGAGGCATAGTGAAAAAGACTCTTCTCCACTAAAAGCATGAGCTTGCTCGACTAAACCGAAAACTTTGGCTCGTAAGCAAGTCAGGAGATACCAAACATAATCGATCACAAGTATCATGCCTAACCTTTATAGTTCGTGACGAATTTTCGTATGGGGGCATTACCACCTCATCAAGGAAAATCGATAATGCTTACTTAAACATACCATAAATTTGTCACAACTTCACACTGAAGGTTTGGTACCTACAAGGATTATTTTAACCGATAGAGTTGAACCTTGAAATGGCTAAGGCAAACTCAGAAACTTCGATACTGTGATAAGCACAAAAGTGACTAGTCATGAGAAAGAGCCTCGGGTATTACCTCGGTCAAAATCAAGGAATTTTAACAAAATTGGTCAAATAAGTTACAATAACAAGTGACTTGTAGCATAAAGATCTGTGTTGTGAGCACGAAAAGGAAATAGGTATGGAATGCAAAACAATAAAGTACAACAAAGCTAAAGTAAAAGCTTAACGTACAACAAGCAGAACACATTTTCATGACAACAACACAAGACCAGATCACAAAATCACAAGTCGAATCAAAGAGTCATGAATCTAGTATAGAAGTTTGAGACATATAGTAACATAAAGCAGTAAGCGGGGATCAACGCCCGCATATACAATCGACCTGAATACAGCATATAAATGAGAACAGTCAAGAAGCAAAATGAACTGGTCCTGAGTACTACTTCTTCTTATCACCTGACCTTAAAGCTAGTTTGTTGAGAGGAGGAGGAGTCTCTACAACATCGCTCGGATTTTCTCGAGAAGATAAAGTAATAGCTTCCGTATCCTGAATAGCATGCTTCTTCTTCTTCTTGTTCTTCTTAGATGATGAGGACTTGGCAGCTTTCTTTCCTTTACCCTTAGCAACATCTTTCAGGCTTTCATCTGTTCCCATGGCTTCAGGATCATTACTGGGAATGTAATCGGCATCTTTTAAGTCGGAGAGCACACCAATTTTAGCATCTTGTGATCCGGGAACTGTAATGACATGTAAGGATGTATCACTAGGGGGAGTGATAACAAAAGCAAGGGGAATAGTCATCAGGGGTGATTCAGTTATAGCGGCTTTAAGTGTCGTTTCCTTGCCTATAGAGGGAGAAGATAGGGGTGAAACTAAACCTAGATTATGGAAGCAATGAGCATAAGAGGCAAGAGACCCAGGCGAATCAAAAATGGATTCTAAGTATAACATGATATAGTCAATTTCGATTTTACCTGCATCTAGACGGTTTTCCTGGACATCTCTCTGTTCAATTCTCCAATTATTTTTGTTTTCATCATCACCTTCTTCGTCCCCATCATGTTCCTTTGTAACGTTCTCTATAATAATATGCTATTTAGTTCCTACGTCTTTCTCTGTTAAGGTAACGGGAGAAGTTACATGAATCTGTGAAATAGAAGCCTCAATAGTCGCAGGATCGACGGGAGGAGCAATGTTAGTTGGACTTTGAACCTTCTCTCCAGAAGCACTGGCCCTGCCATTCGCTAACTGGCCTTTTCCCTCTGCTAGAGCTTTCTTGGACATGTCATCTAAAAGTTCATTGATGAGATTGTCTTCATTATGATTGCCACCATTAATTTCAAGTATTCGTTCCCAAATGAGTGCCAAGGTAGTTGGAAAGTTGTCTCCTAAATAGTGCAAACTCCCACGGCTCATGACACTGAAAACATAAAACCGAAATATATCAGCCTCAGCCTCGTCCATAGCTTTCTCGTGAGTTTCGTCAGCAATTCTTTTATCCTTCTCAAGAGATTCAACTTTGGCTATCAGCATATGATTAGAAGCTTTCAAGGAATTTGTGGTTTCTCTAAGTTGGATAGCCTCGTCCCGATATTGTTTAGGGAAATATTTTTCCACAGACAAAGTAGCTTCAGCGTTGCTTTTGGCAGTTAAAGCTTACTTTTCATTTTGTCTAGAAGTTTCAAGTTCTTCTCTGAGCTTCTTATTTTCATCGTCCAATCCCTCCAGTTCTGCAACTCTTTTATTAAGAGAGGCAATGGTACTATCACAAGAATCTAAGACTTCCTCCCACTTGGCCTTATCATCCTCCAAAGCCGCAATCTTAGCAAGATTAATGTCATGGCGCTTTTGCAGGTCGTCACCAAATTTGTTCCATCCGCGCAGCTTTTTCCTAGCATTGCTCATGACAATATTTAGCTTTATGTCGAGTTGACTTTTGGCAGTGTCCAGCTGGGTATGTGTTTGCCTTATTACAGCATCTACCTCATCAGCTATGTCATCAGCATCAAATGGGTTTATACCACGATCAAAAAGCAACCCCTTCAAATTACAACCTTTGAAAAGTTCAAAGAGAGGAACATTTATCGGTCTGGGATCATAGCAAGGCTTATGAATGATTGAGTGGATTTCAGCAGATAGACCAGGGGGACCAGAAGAAGGAATCGGTCGGGATATGATAGGAATCTTTTCCAATCGAGGGTGTTTATGTGAACCACCTTTTCCTTGATCGTCTTTCCCTCGTTTCTTCCCTCGACCCTCTTCATCAGTAGTATTTTCCCTAAGCCAAGCATGTCTTCTCTTTTCCTCGTCCTCCTCCTCACGTATCTTCCGTCTTTGCTCATCGGTCAAATCCAATTTCGATACATGTGAATTTTTGTGAGAAGTCTTAGGAGGAGGGGGAGGGTGAGATTATTTGGAGTGATGTGGTGGTCGTGAAGAGTCAGATTGTAACAAATACTTTGGATTTAATGATTTTCTTTTCATCCTAAAATCTGATAAGTGCTTCCCAAGCATGTCTGAACTTGGAACAAGATAAAGAGGATTTTCAGTACTTGGACTGCAAAATACTGGGGCAAGTTGTGAAAGCTATAAAGTAATTTTTAAAAAGTATGTGCATGCCAGATATGTTTTCTAAGGCACTACTATTGACAAACCAGTTCTTTTATTCGGTACTAGAGAGATTCCTGTGATGCAAGATACTTTCCTGGTCAGGTGAGGGCGGCATCCGTTATTTTGCTACCTGTATTAATGGTTTGGGGCTCAAGTAGTCGGGAAACGGTAATGCCTTGGCTAAGATACTTAGCCGTGTTAAGATCGCCTAAATTATCAAATATACCTGCGGAACCTTCCTCTGTTTCATTTTGAACAAGAGGGTCATCAAACATCGTTTTAGTATTGGGATCAATTTCTAGTGCAGCTTCACCTTCTCTAGCGCATTCAGTTTCATGAACAAAATCTAAAACATTGCCTTTTATATCATCCCCCTCAGTTTTCTCAGACTCCGTTCTGATTCAGGGTTCGGGGAGGTATCTCTTTCTCAACTAGTTCAGCTGGAACCAGAAGACCCCTACCCTCACGTTGGTTAAATGTCACGCCCTCATTAGAAGTCATCTTTGATGGCAACAAACTACTACTAGCAAGTTCTGAACACTTTTTCAGAGCAAGGTCAATGGCCTGATCCTAAGTCTCGTTATCCTCGCCAGAAGTACCCATGTCCGGTTCTATGGGATTTGGTTTAGGAGGTGGAGGCCCTCCTTTAAATGGAAACTTCCTCAAAGGTTGGAATAATTAGTATTGGCGAAGAAGGGTTTGCGTAAAATTTCCTACTTCTCCTTACCTCGCCAATGGCTTTCAGGGTTTCAAATATAGCCTCGAGAGAGGCGGATGCTTTGTTATCCCTATTTGGGGCAGGAACGACTATAGTCCAAAGGAAAAAATGTAAGAACATATCATTTGAAGAAAGCAAGGTAAAATTACTTGACAGGTTGTGCTTACCTCCGTCTGTCCAGCGCCCGCGGAATGTCTCGGGGCATCTAACAAAGAAAATTTGATTTATAAATCCAGAAACGTTATCTGGTAAATCGAGAACAAGCTTCCGATTCCTGGCACCTTCAACTTGTATAATAAAAGGAGTATCCTTCCTATTCTTAAAAGAACATAAATAGCAGATCTCCTAAAAAGTAGGCTCCTACTTTGCTGTGTTCATAAAAAGGATGTAAAGCCCTAGTAAAATGGTATAACCATTAGGATGGAGTTGGAAGGGAGCAATAGCTAGACAATTCAAAATTCGCTCTAGAAAAGGATTAAACGGAGGGATAGCACCAGTCGCTTACATATGTTTGTTTACAACGACATATCCAACCGGAGGTTCGTCAGCAAAAACGCCCTCTGCTGGTAATATTGCATCCGTAAGAGGAATTCCATGTTGACTACATAGCTGCTCATATTGATCCTGGGTTAGTATGGTAGATTGCTTATCTTGATCCCTAGCCTTAATTGGGTGAAGTTCCAAAGTTAATGAGGCAGAAATTTGACCAGAAGATATGGCTGCTATGGATTCAAGTGCTATAGTAAAAGGAGCACCAATTTGAGTTGAAGAAATTTCTTCGTTTTGGAGGCGGGTTCGTTTTCTAGTAGCCATTCTACATAAATTTACTTGAACATATTTCAGGCAGGAAACATAAAAGAAGAACCTCCGGCTTTCAAGCAATACTCTGTGAAGTATAATGATCAAAGCATTGGAACAGAATTGTTAAGCATCAAAACAAGGTGTCAAAATGTTCAAGCACGGTCACTCAACCCATATCAGTAACATAAGCAAGCCATGGAAACGACACTAAAAAACTCAAGTCGTTAGAAGGGCTTAAGTCGCTCAAATTGAACTTGTTGGAACTTATATAAGGCTCAAGTCGTTAGAGGCACTTAAGTCACTTAGAATACAACTTAAGACTCAAAATTTTCCAATGACATGAGGCTCAAGTCATTCAAGCGACTTAAGACTCATATCGTTCCAACGACATGAGCCTCAAGTCGTTCACACGACTTAAGACTTGTACCACTACGAGAAGCTCAAGTTGTTTCCACAACCTGGAACTCATGTCGGTCCATGACTTGAGATTAGCATAGTTCCCAGGGTCAGGGCTCACGAAACTCCTACTGGCCAGTGGTTCGTGTCGTTCCCACGGCTAGAAATGCCTTGACGACTTGGGTGCCATGTCGATTCATACGGCTTGGGATCAAAATGGTCATTTAAGCAGTTCTAGAGCCTACTCCAAATTTCCACTGTAAGTTTGTTGATCAAAGCAAATCAGATCCAACCATCAACAACTCAATATCATGCAAAAGAAAATTCATGTCAAAATAGCCAAGTTTCATGGTTCAAACTTTTTAGCAAACAGTTTGTGTGCATTATACCATAATCGGATTTAAAGAGGGTCAGAGTGTTTCAAATCCCTCATACACAACCTATCCATTACAATTCATTTCAATCTCGATTCTCATAATTTTCAACACCCCAAGCAAACAAAATCAGTTCAAATCTCCATTACCATTCCAATATCAAATTCGATCAAAATTTCCAAAGAATCTCGTCCAAACCCTAAATTTAGAAAAGCAAAGAAAAAAATTAAACCTGAAAGCTGAGCAGGAAATCTTTGCAATGATCTCTGAATAAATAGTGATGAAAGAAAAACTTTGGATTAGAAGGCACGAGAGTTAGGTTGGATCGAATTGGTCTTGATTTTTGGCTCGCCTAGGTTTGAAAGCCTGGAACCGGAACGGATTTTGATTGGTGACAACGAGAGTTAGTTGCATGAAATACTTAAAGGAGAAGTAATGTTTTATTCTAGGAAGATTGCCACCATTAACGGGTTAGAAACCTTTAGATGAACAAGGAATGTAAATGGATATAAGGATTGAGATAATACAAAGGCGTAGGGATTATTGGGCTAAGTTAAAACCGTTCGATGCCCAATACGATTTATAGCCCATATGACGTCCTTAACTCATGACGTTAACACCAAGTCGGATACATGTTGCTATTCCACCATGTCGGCCTCCTATTTGATATTTAAGTCATATCATGAAAGCCAAGTCATACTAAGGGGAACACGCCATGCCATTATGCTTCATATCGTTCAGCGACATAAGATGAAAAGCCACTACTTGAGAGCTCATGATGAAGCTGCATGTCGTGCCTATCCATGCCATGAACAACATGGATCGTATTGAAGCCTTCATGAGGTTCATAGGTCATGCCGTTGGGATTATCCCATGTTGTATCACATGAGTCGTACTGTTTACTCTGTCCTATAAGGACCAAGTCGCTTCCAGCTAATTCCAGGTTGTCGACAGCTATGATTCGAGCGAGATAAACCATGTCGCATACAACATGGAATCATATCTGATCGCGGCACGAAGAAATGGCGTTTCACGGCAGGGGTCAAGATGCCATGCGGCATGGGTCATGTCGCCAGGCGATATGAGTCATGGCATTTTTGCCATATAATTACAGAATTTCCATCTGGCCTGAATCTCACCTATAAATACCCCCCCTCATTCCTTCATTGAGGGGGACCGAATTTTATGACCCCGAAGGGCTGCCCAAGTTCATTCTCCACCAATTCAAGCTATTCTAACATCTAATCAAGATCATTCAAGTAAGGTTATCCATTCAGTTCACTATGGAATTCATCGGAATCTCTTTATTTCCTGAAAGCTCATAGATCTATTATCTAATTTCTACTCTCCAAAGGCTTCTCCTCTATCTCTTCTATTAATCCTTAGAGATTTAGATGGATAATGTAAGAGATTGAAAAGATGAATGTAGTAGAAATGATTGTATGCATTGTGAAAGTAATGAGAATGGATTCCAAAGTGAATGTTGATCAAATTTGATCGAACCACTATAAAATTTTGTGTCCTTTACTTGCTTTCGTATTATTTCATGGCTACAGTTTTTTTTAGCATTTTTTTAGTACCTTGGTTGTTGATTCCAAATTTGGAATAAACTTTAAACACGAATCTCATAGCAGAACGAATAAAATATATGATATAACATATCTTTGAAATACAAAACTGTATTTGATTTAAATACACCATCAAAGTGCATCATATATATATATATATATATATCACATCGTAAGTAAACTCTATATAGATCTAACATTTGAGCCACCAACTCCAAGCTCCTCCAAGTATATCTGAAAAATCCCGACTATTTGACTACCCGTACAAATTTGGCCACCCAAGAGTTTAGGGTAAAACAAAACAAAATAAACTTTGGGCCAGTGATGGGACTGGTGTGAGTAAACTCCAATCATTTGTTGAACTTTTAAAAATCATTTTAAAAGAATTGATAAATCGTAAGAACGACCCATACATTGACACGGATGGTTTTTACCTTATGATAACCCAAAACATTCTTTTAAAATATATACTATTCTGATATTACAATAGGGTCTAATACGAGTAAATAGCAATCTAGTAGAACGCTCACATCTCATGCTCTACACATATAGTGTGCAATCAAAACCATGGGCCCTTATTGGGTAATGGATTTCCAGCTATTACAAGGTATGGAACCACCTTCTGATCAGTGTACTTTAGAGGGGATACACTGGAGTTCAACAAGAACATATTGCAACTCGGCCATACATGTCCAACCATTCATTTCTCTTGAATGTTCCGGATATATTGTCACCTACAGAAATGAAAGAAGTCTAAAAATGAATATTTTCTAGATGTTGACTATATACCCTAATTGGGAGCGACCTACTTAGCCATGCTGCCTTCCCGATTTTTGTCATTTCCCGGTTAATGAGGCCTGTGGTTATATTGTATCCTTTTATAGATCACACCTTCATTTACTTTGAATGCCACATCGTCCTACTCGCCAAATCACAAATTGAATTCCACAAAAATACCATGGGTATAAAGCTAAGAGAAACGAATTCCTCTTCGACAAAACGTGAATACATTTTAAGAGATCAACTTATGCGATCTATTAGAAATACTCTATCAGGCATTCGTCCACACATGTTGTCCTGGGACTGGACAACCGAAGGCACTATTGTGTAAATCCATCTTAGGCTATTTCTACTTAGGATCGCCAAAACAGGACTTTCATAAACTCCATCTTCAATTATCTTCATCATATATGACTCGCAACGCCAATGCCAAGACGGAGTAGTTTTCAGATAATAAATCTGATCCCGGTCTCTCCATATTAACAACGGAAAAATGGTCAAAAACTTTGATAGTCAGTCATTTAACTACCAAAGGAAAACATCCATACAAACAATGAATATATTTC
The DNA here is from genome assembly GCA_030737875.1 of Allium sativum. Classification (NCBI taxonomy): domain Eukaryota; kingdom Viridiplantae; phylum Streptophyta; class Magnoliopsida; order Asparagales; family Amaryllidaceae; genus Allium; species Allium sativum. The sequence goes on along the minus strand of CM060915.1, from coordinate 309,467,991 downwards.
CAAATGGAAATTATATCGATCAACCATCAACTATCTCTAAGCACCTTTAATTAATTTATTCACTAATTTCTTAATTTCCTTTTTCCATATTTTCCTCGATATTTCTCAAAATCCCTTTAGCTCTTTCACAATTCTTGAAAAAACATTTCCATATATCCATAATTTCTTATTTTCTATATTTAGAAAATATATGTTATTAATATTGGAAAACATTTCCATTTCTTATTCACGCATTACTATTCTTCTACATTCATCAGTCCCTGTAACGACCCAACTTTCGAACACATCGGAAGTCGTGCCATTATTAAGAAATAAGAATAGATAGAAGATATAATCACAGAACACCAGAATCTCACGCGGAATTTTTCATAAAAGATGATACTTTATAATATTACACAACAGTACATGATACATCAGAACATCATATGGCTAGTGATACAACCCATTATTAGTACATCAGTAATTATACATAACATTCACTACTGACTTGCAAACTTATAATTATACAGTAGATAGATAGATAGGTCAACAACTGGTAGTCTTCATTGCACTTCATAAGGTTCAACATCCTGATTCACTTGTCTATTCATAACAAGTGTTATGAATACCCAAGAGTTTAAGGGAAAACAAAGAAAATAAACTCCGTGTCAGTTAGGGGACTGGTATGAATAAATAGTTTAAACAGTTTAAGAAAGACATCTCATAAGACCACGCCGTGAAAATGGAACGGGTTTTTACCTTATGAGATCAAATCACTTTGTGTACTTTTAAACAGATATTATCATACAAGTTTTCCACAAATAATTTAGAATCTAGGAGAATGCTTGCATCTCACATTCTCCGATATAGTATACAAATAAAACTGCTTGTTACTTAGGGAAATTGGATTTCCAATTCTCACAAGGTATGAGTCCACCTTCCGATGATGTATCTCTAGAGGCAAATACATCTGGGTTCAACAAGAACTTCTTGTAACCCGGCCCTCACATGACCGACCACTCATTTCTCTTGAGTGTATATCACCGATGGTTGTGTACGGCAACCATCCCCGAATAGGAAGTATCGATAGATTAAGAAACAATAGGACTTTCTCTAGATAGGTGATGCTACACCCTAATGGGAGCGACCCACATAGCCATGCTGCCTGCCCGATTTTTGTCATTTCCTGGGTGTGAGGCTTGAGACTAGACTTTACGTCATCAACACTGGTTTATTTCTTTGAGTGCCACATCGTCCAGACCTCCCGATCACTAATTGACTTCCTCAAAAATAGATTACAGGTATACGGCGAGAGAAATGAATTCCTCTGCCACCATATAATTACGTTTGAAAAGATCAACGTACGTGACCAGTTGGAATTACTTTGTCGGACACTCGTCCATACAAGTTGTTCTGGGTTTGAACAAACCGAAGGTACTATTTAAAAATAGTCCTTGCATAACGTCGTCTTCAACTTTAAACATCCGACGTACAGCGTATAATCAATTCAAAGTGAAATATGGACTTCGGTCTCTTTGAAATGATTAACGAATATTCTCTTTTAAATTATTAACCTCAACAGATAAAATATACTGTTCATATTCATCATTTCAGAACAGTACAATATCACTTATGTTGTGACAACGGTCTTAGATTTACTGTTTGGATTGGAAATTTTAGTGTAGATAAAACATTCTTATTTTATTACCTTAAACCAAATATAAAAATCAAATTTTAATTGTAAACTGATATATCATTTTGTCAGAAGATTAATCCTAATAAATTTGCAATTTCATGTCAGAATACAACTTCTGTACTTTAATTCTAGTTCCTGACGAACTGCCTTTCTCGATCCTGATTCACTTTCCTTTAAAATATTATTTTTATTTAAATATAAGTTTACTCTATTTTTATTTAAAACTAATTTATATTTAAAACATATTTTAAAAACTATTGTTCTTAAACTAAATTAACAAAATACCAAGTTGGCAAAATACCAAGGTAAAATTTCTAGCGCGCACTTGCAGAAAAGTCAATCCAGATCCATGGTTTTGCTAGTGCAAACTTTCCCTTTTTACAAACTACCAGTACCAAAGTACCCATGTCCAGACATCAGTGTTTCTCCACAAAAACCCCATGCGCTCAACGTTTTCCACTCATTTCTTCTTCCTCCTTGATTAACCCAAAACTTTGCACTTCCACTGCCCCCTGTGCACGTGAACACGACCACCGATCATCGTCCTAACCTCGTCCACAAGTCACATCACCCCTCCCAGTCATCTACGACCGATCAACTCCGTCCCCAACGCCCTGCTCACGAATTCCACTTCTCCAACCCCTAAACTTGAAAAGACTCGCATCAGGTCATTCCAGGAAAGCCCCCCTCCACGTCACCTCTGATCGTCGGTCACCCTGCCATTCCGTCAGCTTGAAGCTGATCGCCGACCGGTTCTCCACTCCAAAGCCCGTTACGCTCGATACTCCCCTCGGCCCCCAGTTCATTGATCAACACATCTTATCCCAACAACCAATAAAACCCTAAAATCCCTTTGTTTGCAAAAACTGTGTGATGGAAAAATACTTTAGTAATTTTCCCAAGATCCCCTCTATTCCATACCCTTCTCGGCTGAGTGCCATCGACCCAGACCACGTCGATTGTCGGGGGTTCGCTGAAAACGATTTTCTGTCCAACTATCCTTTTCTCTTGATTCTCTCTATTTAAAATCTTGGTTTTCGGTTTAAAAATCATCTTTTATTTACCTTATTACGATTATAAAATCAAAACATGTTTTAAATCAAATTGAATTTTCATTTTGAGCATTTGAAACATAGAACTTTCCTTTGCTTGTTTTGTGATATAACAGTAATGGTTTAGCCAAGCTTTGAGTCATTTCAAAAATTTATATGAGTTCACCCAGGTTCTTAAAACAAGCAAGGCACCTCAACTGAAATTCTTTCATCTAGATCTACTGACATTCTAGAGTTATCAAGTTTTACAACCACTCCACTGGGTCTGATAAATCAAACAGGGAAAAGCTCTGTCTTTCAACAGAAGATAAACAACTTAAGGGTTTCCTTCTCACAACAAATCAAAGGTTTTGATTCCACATCTAATCAGCAAACCATACATAATAAGTTATGGGTATAAGGTAATAATAGGAATCCACAATCACTTTATTTTTCAAATGACAGAACTGCAGTGATTTAAAATAGGAAATAGAGATGTAGTTTACTCACCTAGAAAGAAGTTCTCTGGTATTTCTTCTACTGTTTTTCTTTGCTAGAGAGTGTATGAATTTTGTGAATGAAAGTGATGCATGCCATGTCTTTATATAGTAGAAGAAAAGTATTAAAATATGAAGTGCATTAAATGTAGGTTGATGAATGAAGAGACAAAACAGTTTTCTGTTTTTGCTGACCCTTGAAAGACAAAAAAAAAAATATACCATTTACCTCACAACTACCTAGGATTTCACATTGCTTTAGCCGCCATTTTTATAAGGGTATTTCTTGCACAAGCACACACATTGGTGCATCAAGAACAATCAATTAAATGCACCATGTCCTTCATGTCCTTTACTAAAGTTATCCTATGACTTTAGCCAAAAATAGAAGTCCTAAATGTCTCAATTATGCTCAGTTTTCACATGCCTTTTGTCTACCCCTTTCTCATGTATTATGTACTGATTTAACACAAATTATAAAATACAAATACCTTGGCTTTCAAGGCAAACAAACTCTGAATTTCTGCACATTTGTGCTCACGGCCAGGTCATTGTTTGTGCATAGAAAACTTTTTAAAAAAACATGTCTTTAGGCTTACTAGAGTAGTGAAGAAACATGTTTGTTTGTACAAATTTTGGTGGTCTTTTAGTACATATATATTGAAAAAAATGAAGTGTTTTTGGGGACATAAGAGGAGGAATTTTCAGAAGAAAAATAAATGAAAATATTTAAAAACTAAAAATGTTGAAACAAAGAAAATTTCCATGTGAAGTGTACAAGCTTTCAAATCCTTGTTCAAGAGTAGTTTCTAGTATAGGCTCCCTTAGTGTAGTTACAACTAGATGTAGGTGGTGTTTATGAACTCATGGTTGCAAGTGAATGCAAGTAAAATGGGTATTCATGTTTTGATGTTTTAATGAAACATGAATGTTTTGATAAATCTTGCTTTTATCGATGAAATGTGATTTCAACAAGCTTTTTGGTAAAAATATGCTTTGTTGTAAAAGCCAAAATTTTACTTAAAATATAAGGCTTTTTGAAATCCCTTTTTAAAAGAATAAACACAAGTGAAAAATGGCAAATTTAAAATGCTATATACAATTGTCCTAAACAATACATAAGAGAATAGATTTTAAAACAAATGCCATAACTCATGAATATACAAAACAAGTGTTTGTAAGTTTTGTGCTATTACAAGTGCTATCATTCAAGTTTTAACATGTATGAGAAATTTTAAAGTTTGAAATTTACACTCGTATTTACACATACGTATTTATGATCAAAATATAGTCAGTGATGAAAAAGTCCGGGTCATTACATTCTACCCCCTTATAAAAATTTCGTCCCCAAAAATTTGTAAATAGTAGATTAGCAAAAGATCATATATATCATATGTCAACTGGTTACAGCAAAATACACGTACTATACTCGACTAGTGTCGAGTTATAGGCTAGCATAATATACATATCCGTCATACTACTACTACTACTATATACAACACTATCCAGTCTGCCCGTCTACTCGGAACCACTGCTAATCTCGATGACGTCCTCGTCATCAGAAATAATAATCATCTCGTTATCATCCGAGATGGTCACTATGTCCACATCATCAGAGATACGGATCACATCCTCGCTATCGGAGATGCAAATCACCTCCCTATTATCTAATATCTCAATCACCTCTACTGGCTCCTCCATCTCCTCAGGTATATCATCGTCAGAAATCTCAATAATCTCTACTGGTGATGGTGGGTGAAGTATCATGTCTGGGTATGAACTCTCCGTAAGTGTCTCTAAGTGTCCCCCATTGGCCAAAAACTGGGCCATCTGCTGCTCTAACTGATCCCATAAAACTGCCAACTGGCCATCCATGGGTACAGGCTGAGGATGAATCCATGGTCCAAACTGTGGCTGATGCTGTGGGACATCCTCCTCTGGCTGAGGCTGGGCTAACGGGATATCCTCCAGTGCCAAATCCTCCTCCGGCTCCTGGTCCGGATCCTCCTCTGGGTCATCCTCTAGGTCTTCCTCCGGGTCATCCTCAGGGTCATCCTCCACCGGGTCATCTTCCACCGGGTCATCCTCAGGGTCATCCTCCACCGGGTCATCCTCATCATCCCTATCATCATCATCACTATCATCCCCATCATCATCATCACCATCATCATCACCATCCCCGTCACCTGCTCCCTCACCTATGTAGTATCCTCCCTGATGGTCCTCTCCATCCTGGTCTGACTCCTGTGGTAAGTCTCTGCTGCTGTCCTCATCATATGAAGGCTCTCTCTGGTAAATGCCCGACTCCTCAGAGTCGACATACCTCCCCTCGCCCTCATGCTCATGGGAACCTGTCATCTCATGGATACTAATACCAGTATACATCCTCAGTCTCCGGAGTGGTGTCGTCCTCTTCCTAGCAGTTCTCTTAAATATCGGTGCCATCTAAAAAAGAAACAAAGAACAGATTTCAGTACAAGTGATAGTAACTGAAAGAGTTCATAAATCCTACGAATGCTGAATCCTCATAACATCCATAATCCGTAGAGATGAAAACCCACATTTCCATTTCCATACAAAAGATACATCCATACAAACCATACAACACCATCATATGTCATACATAGCATACATCCAAACAACATACAAACAGCTAGTCCACAACAAACTCTGGATAGGACTCCCTGATGTGCTTCTCCGTCTCCCAAGTACAGTCATATGGATTATCACTCCACTGTATCTTGAGTAGTATCACGACCTTATTCCGGAGTTGCTTTTCTTCTTTGTCCACCACATAGACCGGATATCTAACCACCGTCAAGTTTGGTTCAATCTCCAGATCTTGTTGAACCGATGGTTCTAGGATTAAAGATGGGTCGTGAACACACTTTCGGAGATGAGACACATGGAAAACATTATGAATTCCTGCCATCCTCTCTGGTAATCCCACCCGATAAGCAAGAGATCCAATCTTCTCAAGAACACGGAAGGGTCCCACATACCGTGGAGCTAACTTCCCTGCCTTACCAAATCTGATCGTTCCCTTGATCGGTGAAATCTTCACAAATACAAAGTCTCCAATGGAAAAGTTCAGTTCCCTTCGCCTTTGATCTGCATAGCTTTTCTGTCGGTCCTGGCCTCCTTCATTCGTCTTTTAACCAATTCTACCTTCTCAGTTGCTTCTCGAATCATATCTAGTCCGAGAACAAGCTTATTTCCCGACTCTACCCAACAAGTCGGTGACCTGCACGGTTTTCCATAGAGAGCCTCATATAGAGCTATGCCTATACTCACCTGATAGCTGTTATTGTAGGAGAACTCTACTAGATGTAGGTGATCCTTCCACGATCCTCCAAAGTCCAGAATACACGCCCTCAACAGATCTTCCAAAATTCTGTTTACCCTTTCTGTCTGGCCGTCTGTTTGGGGATGATAAGCGGTACTTAAGTTCAGCTTGGTCCCCAAAGTTGTTTGGAGTGCCTCCCAGAATTTGCTGGTAAAAATAGGATCTCTATCACTTATAATACTCACCGGGACTCCATGTAATCGCACAATCTCTCTTATAAAGATCTCGGCCAACGAAGCTGCAGTTCGAGTTGATTTCACAGGAATGAAATGCGCACTTTTTGTCAGTCGATCGACTATTACCCATACCCCTTTCTGGTCCTGGGTAAACCATCGACAAAATCCATGGATATCATCTCCCACTTCCAAGTAGGAATCTCCAAAGGTTTTAGTAGCCCTGTTGTCTTCTGATTATCACCTTTTATCTGCTGGCAGCATAGACACTGATTCACACAGGCCAGAATATCTTTCTTCATCCCAGGCCACCAAAATACTCTCCTCATATCCCTATACATCTTGTGTACTCCCGTATGAATACTCAGCTTTGATTCATGGCATTCTGCCAAAACCTCTTGCCTTAGTCCATCCACATCTGGAACACACAGTCTCCCATTGATCCTGAGAGTACCTTGGCCATCCAATTCAAAATCTGACTCTCCTCCTTCTACAACTCCTTGGATCAGTTTCCCCAGATTCTCATCCCTTCGTTGATTCGCCATGATTCTTTCTTGAAGTGTTGGTGTAGCCTCCAAAAGAGATAAAACTGCATTTCTACTCAAAGCGTCGGCTACAATATTTGCTTTCCCTGGCGTATAAATAATATCCAAATCATATGACGCAAGGAATTCCAACCATCTCTGTTGCCTTAGGTTGAGATCCTTTTGAGAAAACAGATATTTAAGTGGTTTATGATCTGTGAAAAACTCGAACTTACCTCCTAACAGGTAATGCCTCCGTATTTTTAATGCAAAAACAACTGCCAATAGCTCTAGATCGTGCGTAGCATAATTCTTCTCATGAATCTTTAATTGTCTACTAGCATATGCAACCACATGTCCATTTTGCATTAGTACTGCACCGAGCCCCACTCCACAAGCATCCGTATAAACCTCAAATTTACTTTTCCCATCAGGAACAACAAGAACTGGTGCTTCTGTCAATTTCTTCTTCAGCTTCTTGAATGATTCTTCACATTTCGCCGTCCATATAAATTTCTCACCCTTCTTAGTCAGCTTGGTCAAATGAGAAGAGATCTTAGAATAATCTTGGATAAACCTCCTGTAATATCCATCTAATCCCAAGAAACTTCGGACCTCCGTTGGCGTTCTAGGCTACTTCCATTGTTGCACTGCCTCAACTTTGATCGGGTCTACAGAAATGCCATCTCCATTTACAATGTGCCCTAAGAATCTAACCTCAGATTGCCAGAAATGAAACTTAGAAAACTTCGCCTTCAAAACATTCGTCCTCAGAGTCTCCAACACCACTTTAAGATGATATCGGTGCTCTTCTTCTGTCTTTGAAAAGATCAAGATATCATCAATGAATACCAAGACGAACTTATTTAGGATCTTCCGAAAGACACGATTCATCAAATCCACAAAATATGCAGGTGCGTTGGTTAAACCGAATGGCATAACTAACCATTCATAAAAGAAATCCGGACCCCTAAAAGCAGTTAAAGGAATACTATCTTCGGCGATCCTCAACTGATGGAATCCTGTAGCAAGATCCATTTGAGAAAACACCGTAGCTCCATTTAACTGATCAAAAAGATCATCGATCCGCGGCAAAGGATACTTGTTTTTGATGGTCACTTTGTTCAACTCTCTGTAGTCAACACACAGCCTTAGTGATCCATCCGACTTAGCCACAAAAAATACAGCTGAACCCCAACTTGAAAAACTTGGCCTGATCAATCCTCTGGCCAGCAAATCTTGAGTTTGCTTCTCTAGTTCCACAACTTCCTTTGGTGCCATTCGTCTTTTTTGCTGAACGATCGGTCTGGCTCCTGGAATCAGATCGATACGGAACTCTATCTCACGGCATGGGGGTAAACCCTTAACTTCTTCGAATACGTCTGCAAAATCTCTAACTACTTCTAGCGTCTCCAACTTCTCTTGCGGTGACTCCAAAGCGTACAGGAAACTGCACATATGAATACCGGGTTTTCCACACGGTATCCTAGCTTTGCTCCCAATATTGGTTATAAAAGTTACGATCTCCTTATCGCATTTAATCTCAGCTTGGAATTTACTTAGCCAGTCTATTCCGAGTATAAAATTAAATCCTTTGAAATCCAAAACGTAGAAATCGAAGAGAAAGGAATGAGAAAGGTACGAGAATGCCATATTATCGCAATACATTTTTAACTCAGTTTTTCCCCCTATAGGATTAGTTACGCCAACTGGGTTTGGGGAAATTTTTGGGATAAATCTGAATTTTCCTATTGTGCCAGAAGAAATGAAACTATTTGAGGCTCCAGTGTCAAATAAAACACGAACATCAATGCCATTTAAATCAAAAGTACCTTCAAGAACTCCCTTGCCTTTTACCTCCTGGGAAGTTGATGGTTCCCCTTTGATAGCATACACCTTGGGTTGTTGTGCCCTCTTCATAAGTGGACAGTCTTTAACCAAGTGCCCAGGCTGATGACAATTGAAACACAGATTCTTCATTACCATCGCATGACCAGGGCCCTGCTGCTGTTTCTGCTGCTGTTGCTGAGATGGTTGTTGTTGCTGTTGATTTTGTTGTGGCCTCTTTGCTGCAGGCTTAGTACAAAATTTGGCAATATGTCCTTTCTGTAGACAGTTATGGCATTTGGTGTCCTTGAATCTTTCCTTAGATTTTTCCCCCATCTTAGGTACACCTTTGTTGTGGTTGTTCCAGTTTGGATTGAACTTCCTCTTATTTGAATTCTCACCACTAGGACCACCTGTCTGTGCTGCTTTGGCTACTGGCTTCTTACTCTCCAGTGCCTTATAACGAACAGCCATATCCACTAGATCAACGAATGGAAGTTTGAGATGTCCAATCATCTGAACTTGCAGGCTATCTTTCAATCCCGCTATGAACATTTCATTCTTTTTAAGCGAAGTGTTGATCAGTTCTGGCCCGAAATAGGAAAGCGAGTTGAATTTGTTCTCATATTCTGACACCTTCATATTTCCTTGCTTGAGATCGATAAAATCTCTATACATGCTTGTCTTTCCAGCAGCAGGCAAAAACTGAGCTTCAAATGCTTCTTTGAATTTTTCCCAAGTAAAACTTTCCTCAGAAACATTAGCGGTTTGAGCGTCCCACCAAATCGCTGCAGCTCCTTGAAGTTGCCATGAAGCCAAAAGACGCTTCTGATCGTCAGTCAACTTTAACCCTTTGAAAATTCTTTCGCAAGACCTCATCCAAGCCTGAACTTCAGTAAACGACTCGGTTCCTTTAAAAACTTTTCCTCCCAGAGTCGTATACTCCTTACAAATAGTCGTAAAGCTCTTATCCTGTTGAACTTGTGCAACTTCCTCTACTGTCTCACCATGGTCTTGGGATCCAGTAGTACGACCAGTCACAGTGGAAGATCCCCTAGCTCGACCTTTTCGTGCACGGGTACTCATTTTGATCACCTGAATATAACAGGTTGTCAATCGGGACTTGATACGGTATATCTAACCTAGGTATAACATCCAAGTTGTTTTAAGTTTATTTTAAATTTTATATAAAAATACGCTTTCTCACACTCACCCAAAGCCTAGGTAATCAATAACCTGGCTCTGATACCAACTGTAACGACCCAACTTTCGAACACATCGGAAGTCGTGCCATTATTAAGAAATAAGAATAGATAGAAGATATAATCACAGAACACCAGAATCTCACAGCGGAATTTTTCATAAAAGATGATACTTTATAATATTACACAACAGTATATGATACATCAGAACATCATATGGCTAGTGATACAACCCATTACTAGTACATCAATAATTATACATAACATTCACTACTGACTTGCAAACTTATAATTATACAGTAGATAGATAGATAGGTCAACAACTGGTAGTCTTCATTCCACTTCATAAGGTTCAACATCCCGATTCACTTGTCTATTCATAACAAGTGTTATGAATACCCAAAAGTTTAAGGGAAAACACAGAAAATAAACTCCGGGTCAGTCAGGGGACTTGTATGAGTAAACAGTTTAAACAGTTTAAGAAAGACATCTCATAAGACCACGCCATGAAAACGGAATGGGTTTTTACCTTATGAGATCAAATCACTTTGTGTACTTTTAAACAGATATTATCATATAAGTTTTCCACAAATAATTTAGAATCTAGGAGAATGCTTGCATCTCACATTCTCCGATATAGTATACAAAAAAAACTGCTTGTCACTTAGGGAAATTGGATTTCCAATTCTGACAAGTATGGGTCCACCTTCCGATGATGTATCTCTAGAGGAAAATACATCTGGGTTCAACAAGAACTTCTTGTAACCCGGCCCTCACATGACCGACCACTCATTTCTCTTGAGTGTATCGAGTGTATATCACCGATGGTTGTGTACGGAAACCATCCCCGAATGGGCAGAATCGATAGATTAAGAAACAATAGGACTTTCTCTAGATAGGTGATGCTACACCCTAATGGGAGCGACCCACATAGCCATGCTGCCTGCCCGATTTTTGTCATTTCCTGGGTGTGAGGCTTGAGGCTAGACTTTACGTCATCAACACTGGTTTATTTCTTTGAGTGCCACATCGTCCAGACCTCCCGATCACTAATTGACTTCCTCAAAAATAGATTACAGGTATACGGCGAGAGAAACGAATTCCTCTGCCACCGTATAATTACGTTTGAAAAGATCAACGTACGTGACCAGTTGGAATTACTTTGTCGGACACTCGTCCATACAAGTTGTTCTGGGTTTGAACAAACCGAAGGTACTATTTAAAAATAGTCCTTGCATAACGTCGTCTTCAACTTTAAACATCTGACGTACAGCGTATAATCAATTCAAAGTGAAATATGGACTTCGGTCTCTTTGAAATGATTAACGAATATTCTCTTTTAAATTATTAACCTCAACAGATAAAATATACAGTTCATATTCATCATTTCAGAACAGTACAATATCACTTATATTGTGACAAGGGTCTTAGATTTACTGTTTGGATTGGAAATTTTAGTGTAGATAAAACATTCTTATTTTATTACCTTAAACCAAATATAAAAATAAAATTTTAATTGTAAACTGATATATCATTTTGTCAGAAGATTAATACTAATAAATTTGCAATTTCATCTCAGAATACAACTTCTGTACTTTAATTCTAGTTCCTGACGAACTGCCTTTCTCGATCCTGATTCGCTTTCCTTTAAAATATTGTTTTTATTTAAATATAAGTTTACTCTATTTTTATTTAAAACTAATTTATATTTAAAACATATTTTAAAAACTATTGTTCTTAAACTAAATTAACAAAATACCAAGTTAGCAAAATACCAAGGTAAAATTTCTAGCGCGCACTTGTAGAAAAGTCAATCTAGATCCATGGTTTTGCTAGTGCAAACTTTCCCTTTTTACAAACTACCAGAACCAAAGTACCCATGTCCAGACATCAGTGTTTCTCCACAAAAACTCCATGCGCTCAACGTTTTCCACTCATTTCTTCTTCCTCCTTGATTAACCCAAAACTTTGCACTTCCACTACCCCCTGTGCACGTGCACACGACCACCGATCATCGGTGGCTCTTCCCAACCTCGTCCACAAGTCACATCACCCCTCCCAGTCATCTACGACCGATCAACTCCGTCCCCAACGCCCTGCTCACGAATTCCACTTCTCCAACCCCTAAACTTGAAAAGACTCGCATCAGGTCGTTCCAGGAAAGCCCCCCTCCACGTCACCTCTGATCGTCGGTCACCCTGCCATTCCGTCAGCTTGAACCTGATCCCCGACCGGTTCTCCACTCCAAAGCCCGTTACGCTCGATGCTCCCCTCGGCCCCCAGTTCATTGATCAACACACCTTATCCCAACATCCAATAAAACCCTAAAATCCCTTTGTTTGCAAAAACTGTGTGATGGAAAAATACTTTAGTAATTTTCCCAAGATCCCCTCTCTTACATACCCTTCTCGGCCGAGTGCCATCGCCCCAGACCACGTCGATCGTTGGGGGTTCGCTGAAAACGATTTTCTGGCCAACTATCCTTTTCTCTTGATTCTCTCTATTTAAAATCTTGGTTTTTGGTTTAAAAATCATCTTTTATTTACCTTATTACGATTATAAAATCAAAACATGTTTTAAATCAAATTGAATTTTCATTTTGAGCATTTGAAACAGAGAACTTTCCTTTGCTTGTTTTGTGATATAACAGTAATGGTTTGGCCAAGCTTTGAGTCATTTCAAAAATTTATATGAGTTCACCCAGGTTCTTAAAACAAGAAAGGCACCTCAACTGAAATTCTTTCATCTAGATCTACTGACATTCTAGAGTTATCAAGTTTTACAACCACTCCACTGGGTCTGATAAATCAAACAGGGAAAAGCTCTGTCTTTCAACAGAAGATAAACAACTTAAGGGTTTCCTTCTCACAACAAATCAAAGGTTTCGATTCCACATCTAATCAGCAAACCATACATAATAAGTTATGGGTATAAGGTAATAATAGGAATCCACAATCACTTTATTTTTCAAATGACAGAACTGCAGTGATTTAAAACAGGAAATAGAGATGTAGTTTACTCACCTAGAAAGAAGTTCTCTGGTATTTCTTCTACTGTTTTTCTTTGCTAGAGAGTGTATGAATTTTGTGAATGAAAGTGATGCATGCCATTTCTTTATATAGTAGAAGAAAAGTATTAAAATATGAAGTGCATTAAATGCAGGTTGATGAATGAAGAGACAAAACAGATTTCTGTTTTTGCTGGCCGTTGAAAGACAAAAAAAATATACCATTTACCTCACACCTACCTAGGATTTCACATGGCTTTAGCCGCCATTTTTATAAGGGTATTTCTTGCACAAGCACACTCATTGGTGCATCAAGAACAATCAATTAAATGCACCATGTCCTTCATGTCCTTTACTAAAGTTATCCTATGACTTTAGCCAAAAATAGAAGTCCTAAATGTCTCAATTATGATCAGTTTTCACATGCCTTTTGTCTACCCCTTTCTCATGTATTATGTACTGATTTAACACAAATTATAAAATACAAATACCTTGGCTTTCAAGGCAAACAAACTCTGAATTTCTGCACATTTGTGCTCACGGCCAGGTCATTGTTTGTGCATAGAAAATTTACAAAAAAACATGTCTTTAGGCTTACTAGAGTAGTGAAGAAACATGTTTGTTTGTACAAATTTTGGTGGTCTTTTAGTACATATATATTGACAAAAATGCAAGTGTTTTTGGGGACATAAGAGGAGGAATTTTCAGAAAAAAATGAAAAGATTTAAAAACTGAAAATGTTGAAACAAAGAAACATTTCCATGTGAAGTGTACAAGCTTTCAAATCCTTGTTCAAGAGTAGTTTCTAGTATAGGCTCCCTTAGTGTAGTTACAACTAGATGTAGGTGATGTTTATGAACTCATGGTTGCAAGTGAATGCAAGTAAAATGGGTATTCATGTTTTGATGTTTTAATGAAACATGAATGTTTTAATAAATCTTGCTTTTGTCAATGAAATGTGATTTCAACAAGCTTTTTGGTAAAAATATGCTTTTTTGTAAAAACCAAAATTTTACTTAAAATATAAGTCTTTTTGAAATCCCTTTTTAAAAGAATAAACACAAGTGAAAAATGGCAAATTTAAAATGCTATATACAATTGTCCTAAACAATACATAAGAGAATTTATTTTAAAACAAATGCCATAACTCATGAATATACAAAACAAGTGTTTGTAAGTTTTGTGCTATTACAAGTGATATCATTCAAGTTTTAACATGTATGAGAAATTTTAAAGTTTGAAATTTACACTCGTATTTACACATACGTATTTATGATCAAAATATAGTCAGTGATGAAAAAGTCCGGGTCATTACAGTCCCTAACCCAAACTAATAAGGGAACAACTCCTTAAGTTTAACTCGAAGGCCGAAACCAACATCAGATCAATACCTAGAAAGCCATCCAACTTAACTAGTTTCTAGTCAGTTTCCAATTTCCTTCATTTCTTATCAAATCACTTCTTACACAACTCTCGGATTCCGTTTACGAATCCACTTCTTTTGCAGAAAATGTTAATTATAACGATAGCATTATTATCCCTGTTTCCAAAATATTCAACTTAAAAATATAACTTTGATTTGTTGCTTTGAATAAATAAATAATACTTAATTAATTAAATTAAAAACTTCATTTAAAAATGGAAATTAAACATTACTTTCCTAATTTAAACATCTGACTCTCCTTCGAATAATTCATATTTGAATAACGTTCCAAACCTTGGAATAATTTACAACGTTTCAGGTCAACTCAATTTCTATATACACTTTTGAATTTATCACTTCCAACATTTACCAATTTCCTTTTATAATTATTCCAGTTTGCAAACCATTTCCTTTTAAACCATTATTCACTTTAAATGCGAATATTTATTCCTCTACAGAAATCTAGACTCATTTTATTCAATCGAATCTTGATTTAAATAATAAATACCAACACACTTTAAAATTCCATCTATCTAGTTCTTTTATAAATTTATGCTTCACACTTCATTTCATAAACTCTGTTTATAAGTTATAACTTAATCTCGAATATATATTCGATTATAAATTATTGGTTTCAAAATCATATATTAATTATATTGTCAAATCCTGAATTATATAATTTAAAAACTAAATTATTTTATTAACATTCGCTATAGTCGAATAATTATAAATCCTTATGTATTTATTTCTATTCTACCACATTTTGAATATTGAAATAAATTTCATCGTTTTCCCTTTTGAAACGATTCTCATTTCCCTTATATTATTAGCTCTTAAATTATATTTCCAAATTATTTAATAATATTTATTTCATTATAAACATCGTTTATAAACCACACTAGTTGTTTTTATATAAATAAACCAAGTCATTATATTCTGGCCTAATCGAAATTCAATTTCTATTTAAAAATAGATCTTGCCTTTTCAAAACCCAAATCATTTCCCAATAAATTTTACGGTATTTATATACCTATTATTTCAGGGTCTATGTTATTCAAACATTCCAATCACACAATAATCAAGTGTAGATTATTTATCATATCATATAATGTTTTGTACGAAAATCAACTATAAAATTGTTGAGAAATCCGGCTGGATCCCTCCAACCTATTTCCCTGCATCCACAAATGTTAATCAACATAAATAATATCAATTTCATATCAATAAGAAATATTATAATATAATCAGTATTCAACTAACGACTTATATATATATATATATATTCAAAACATTTATAGCAATTCACCCAAATAACCATCACACAACATTCAATCATTATTTATCAATATTAAATAACGTTTATAAAATTCTAAAACTTGACAGAGTTAGTGAGTTTACTCACCTTGGTCATTAATCGTTAAATAATGATTAACATTGGTTGATTGAATCAGGCGTTTTATTTTGCCTAAATTTGAAACGATCTCCAAATCTCTTCAAACTAATTACAGTACGTAGTCTTTGACCAGTCGATCCTGACAGATCCTATTTTGTTGAATTTTGATAACGTATGCATAAGTTATGGGCTCACAAATTAACATGTTATTTAATATAAAATTTAAACTAAATAATTCTAAATTTTCAGGCCTTACCATATTTTAAAGAGGCCCATCCATATATCTTATCTGTCTCCACAACGACCTTTAAGACGCGATTCCAGTAACCCGTACCTACTTCTTCAAATCCACTTGATCCCGCTTCCTATTCTAACCCCAAAAATTCAATGTCATTGGCTATTTTGAATTTAATTAACTACCGATAAATATATCCTAATCCATGTACTAACCTCATTACACAATGCTCATCTCTTTCTTCCTGTTTTCTGAAGCTTGAACATGCCCGACAATTTCTTTCCTGGCCGTACTCCTTCGATCCACTACGTCCCTCTACAGTTAATGAATTTACAAACCTATATCACCCTACTGTAAAGTGTAAACCCACACACTTTCTTCTACTTCCAATATAACACACACTCCTGTCTTTCTCCCCCATACCCGCCATTGGTCATCCCTTCCTCGCACCTATCCCCTCCACTAAAATCGGCAACAACTCCATCATTAGCATCTCCTTTCCGACCTCTCCCACCTCCATACAACAACTTCCATCTCACGGGTTTCTCCATTTCCGCGGTTTCCATTTTAATGGAAGCCATTCATTTTTGCAAAGAGGAGGTGTACACATTTGCTAGAAAATAAGAAAAAGGATGAAGACGCACAACTATAAATAGGTGCCAAGATTTAAGGGTTAAGCAACGTAAAGGTACAGAGATAGGCATGTTCGGATATTTTCAAAGTTAGGATAGGCTTCCCTATTTCTTTGCCATGAAGCTTTGGCTATATAGGTAGGTCTGTATGAGGAGATGTATACACGTTTTGATTTGATTTTTAGAATATAAAGGTCGGCCATATAAATGGATAGATCATTCAGTATTTTTTTATTTACAGTGTAGGTTATTTAGGGTGGAAAATATGCAATTTAGCCATGAAGTTTTCAGCTTATAGGACTGCGCGAGCATGGGTAGCATAGGCTAGCTATAGTCTTCATTTACTTAATTTTTAATAAATGAAGTTTAATGGTACATCGTTACGTAAAACTCCAGTCACATAAAAGTTGCTACAGACAAAAAAAATACTACTGTGACGAGCAATGTGCCCCGATCCCAAAAATGTAATAAAATAGACAAGTTCATTCATTTTGTGAAGTTCCAAAAATGCTAATATCGGGTGTAAATTATGTTAAACGAAAAATTGCTTGTTTTCCAAATTTAAAATTATGGATAAATTATATAAATTAAATTAAAATTTAGACCTAAAAATCTTATCCAAATTTAAAACCAATATTTTATTATATTAAATAAATCGTTATGGTTTATAAACGATTCCGTAGTGACAATCTGAAAATTTGATTTGGACATAACTTACAATTTTAAGACGAAATCTTGATTTTTAACTTCCATTAGAGAAATATAGTTAATTGGATTTGAACGTTTCTTATTTCAAAGAAATCCAACTTATAACGAATCCTATACACTCAGTTGAAGTCAAAAACGTAATATTACGTACTACCGCGACATTACGAGCTGGATTATAATTATATTAAAACAAATACATTCAACTGTCATCTAAAATAGTATATTCGTTATTATAAATCAATTCTGAACTAGATAAAATCCATCAAATGATCCAATTCATGCAATATTGCCAATTCCACTGTTTCCGACTATTTCGGAAATTAAATTTTATTACACCATTATTTATTTTAATTAAATATTCAAAATATTTGAATTCAAACCATTTGGATTATTAACCAATATATTAAAATAATTATATTAATTAATTATTAAATTGCTGTACATTCTGGGATGTTACATTCCTTCCCCCTTAAAAGAATTTCGCCTTCGAAATTACTAAGGTAGGAAAAATGCTATAAACCATGCTATCTAGGTAAAAATCTTTTGTTTTACTTCTTAATTTTAGTTTCAACTGAACCAATTATTTTCAGTTAAAATATTAATCCTTTCTTATTAATGGAAATTTCCAAAAATTCTGAAAATTCCTAACTCCTTAAATTTGTGAAAAATTTCGCCAACGTCTCTTTTGCACGACTCAATCGGTACAACTACAACTTGCCTCTCTATGCCTTCTCTAATCCAGCAGAAAATCAAACAGCCAAGCGGTTTGCCAAATAGGCTCATAAATCTCATACCTAGATAAAATATAAAATCGTACTCTTTTTGTCGGGAATCCAATTCTATCCCTTCCATTTGCTACCCAAATCAGCATATACCAATGTCTTCTCAATCAATTTCCAATCAATTTATCCTCAAAGCAATCATTCTCTTATAACTTCCACTTGTCCCTAGGACAAGCCTACCTATTATCTTTCCTTTCCCCTTTAGGTTTATTCATAATAGGTTATTATCATTCCCCGTTTATTACATGTTTTTTACTGTTGTAACTTTCATTCATTTCCATTAATCACAATTAGTGCCATTTATTTCAATCCTTTTATATACATATATTTATACATATGTTTATGCACTAGACCTCTCACATTAAGCCGACCACTTGTGGGTGCTGGATTTGCCGGGCGGTTCCGGGCAAACTTCTACCACAAGTTGGGCTTAACTTCGTGTCTTAGCACCGTTACATGTATATTTACGCACTAGACCCCTCACATTAAATTAAAAACTTGTTGATGCTGGATTTACCGGGCGGTTCCGGGTAGACTTCTACCATAAGTCGAATTTAACCTCGTGTCTAAGTGCAGTTACAGTTTTCTATTTACTGTAAATTTTCCATATAATTTAGGCTTGTCCATTCTTCCAAATATTTACTGTAATTCTATTTTTTTCCATGTCACACTTAATATCATGTTAATTCCATTTTAACTTATAATCATGCCGCATGTTCTTCTTAACATGTAATTAACTCCATTCTAAAATAATAACATGTAACTATCAATCGTGTCATTATTCCAATTTAACGAATTAACATGTAATTATCCTAATTTCTACAGTTAAGGGTTCAATTACATAATATGTCACAGATTAACATGTAATTATCAAAATTCTTACAATTAAGCGTTCAAGTACATAATATCTCACAGATTAACATGTAATTAGAAAATGCATGTATACAACAGTAATCGTTTCCACATTTTTAGCAAGTTTCCATTTCAAGAGATTAATCATTCTAGCATATTTACATTTCATATTAATGGGGAATGTCAAACGATAAATATACCATTATCAAAAAGGTATATTTTAAATTCACTCACCTAATTGCTTTCCAAATCCTGAATCTGGTCCAGATTAGCATTCCATGGTTCTCCTAACTGAATCTAGAACCTAAACAACCATGGATCATAATTCTTAACTAAAAGAAAAAGGGAAGAAAGTGGAGAAAATTAAATTGACCAGGTCCAAAAATTTACCTTACTTCGAATAGAATTTTGATCACCTTCTTTATTAATTTTCATTCTTTTCCTCTAGATCTTGAATCAGAATTTTCCTAAACTAATCATTCTATTTTTCTGAAGAGACTTGAGGGGAAAGTAGAATGGCAGAGCTTAGGCGACTTCCCAGAAAATGTGAGATTTAGGCCAGGCTCTACTAGCCTATTTACAGGTGTTCAGGATCTTATCATACACGCAGCACTGAGTCAGCAACGAACATGGTTAAGAAAATAGTCTAGATTCATTGATGAATCTAGCCAGATCTGGGGTGGGGTCGACCCCCATGTGTGTGTGTCGACCCCAGGGTCGACCCCGCGAGCCTTTTCTGGGCAGATGTTTACCGTTTTGACGTTTTTGATTTTTAAACGTTTGATTAGTATCCTGTTATACTTTCTTTGATTTATTTAAATATTATATTTACATATAATCTTCTTATATATATACAAAACTTCAAATGCCTAATTTATATGTATATATATATATACACACAACTTTTATTTCGTTTTCAGAATTCAGACGGCGTTATACTGTTATTTAATTTTTACATATCTCTTTGATTGCAGCCTTATTTATAATTTATCCTTTGTGTATATGTGTGTGTGTGTATATGTCTACACATATATACGCATATATTTTCATATACATACATATCTTTTTGTACTTCCTTATATGTATAATTTTCCCTATATGTGCGTTTATACATATTCTCTCTTTAGAACATGCATTATTTTAGTTGTTCCATCAAAATAAAAATATGGCACCTTCGGGGATCGAACCTTGCACCTCTTACTTGAAAGCCACCTGTTCTAACCAACTGAACTACTTAGGCTTTTGTTAATAGGGCTTAGAACAATGGTGGTTATTGTCCTTTTCTTATTCCTCCTTTTCATGTTTGTTACAATAATTCATTTAAACCATTGCATGTAACCTTATAAATTTGCATGCATCTTTTTATTTAAATTTTCTTTTCTTATTAATGTATAATATTTGTAAATTATTGCATGCAACATAATTATACTGCATGCAACTTATTTCTTCTTTCTTTTTCAATGCATGTATTTATTACATGCAATCATATGTTATCATTATTTTATTTTTCTGTAACAACCCGGAAAATCCGATCCAATTTAAATTTTTTATTTTGATGAATTGGTTAGAAAATGTGCCCAAATTAAAAAAATTCTATTTTTTTTAAATAATATTAAAGCCAGTGAAAATAGTCAATTTTCAAACGACCTCTGTTTTCGACGAAACCACTTTTGTTGGAACTGGAATATCAAATTATTACTAGGTTTCAATTTTTAGAATTTTCCGATTTAGTATGTGAGCGTGGCAAAAGAAACTGTGTTTGGTCAAATATAGTCAAAATTGAACGACTGGAAAATAGCCATTTTTCAAACAGTCTTAGAATTCGACGAAAATAATTTTGTTAGATACGTATCGTCAAGTCATAGCCAAAAATATTTTTTTGGGATTTTTCTGGGTTCGTATGTAGCTCTGGTGGATTTTTGAATATGTCAGAATTTAATAATAAAAAGAATTAATTTTAAATTTGAAAAACGGGGGTTGAGTTGACCTCTTGGGCTTGCGAAACATGGTTAGATGGATCTGGAATAGGGGTTATTGGGTGGGGTAGCTTCTTGTTGGACTGAATTCTGAATACCTTAAGAGATTTGTTTTTTTTTGTAAAAATAACATTTAAATATTATAAAAAGATTGGAAAACCCTAAATTCAAAACCACTATTCACCATCTCCTACAGCCGCCGCCCCCCTATCCATGGCCGAAAATTCCCTCATCAATCTCTCCCTCTCCTCAGTGAATTAGAAAGCAAATCCTATACCACTTCGAAGAGATTCTTCTTCTCTTCATTTTCATAAGGTCAGATCTCCTCTGGTGTGACCATCTCCTCGAACGGCGCACCCAAAGCCGCCGCACAAAGGGCACGTCGGCCTCCCCTAGCCCCAGCCGACCTCCACCATTCCGGGCCCCACACGTGCGCCTCTCCGTCCTCTTCGCTGCAGCATCTTCTGATCGATCACTGGTGGCTTGGATTGGAAGATAGGGTCAACCCTAGTTTTGAACAAAAAGAAAAATTGTCGGCCGTGAATAGTGTAAGGAGGAAGAAGGACTAATCTAATTATTTTTACTTAATTTTATGATTAAATTAATCCCTAATCTTATTTTACCCATAACTTTGTCAATTAAACTCAGAATTACACAATTTCTGAAGCATTGGACTCGTACGATCCTGAACTACAATTCCAGACTGAAACGGGGAATTTCTGAGCTGTTGGAATTTTGGACAAAATCATGAACGACTGTGAGATATCTCTGTTTTTAATTAATTAATTAATTTTTATTTATAGTTATTCATTTCAGATCTGATTGTGTGGATGTTGTATACTGATTGTCTGTTGGATATTATGGATTACTATGTGGAGTGTCATGTGTTATTTAAATATTTTAATCGTTTATTTTATTTTATTGGATTGAGTTAGATAATCAATTCAATATTCATTTATATAATGAATAATCATAGATCTACATGTGGGGAAACAATGTTAATAATAATATTATTGAATTGATTTAGATCATCGATTCAATATCAAATCATACAATTTGCTTCTCAAAGGGATTGATCTAGTTTATCAATTCAACATATAGAAAATAAATATTGTTTTTATTTGAATTGATCTAGTTAATCAATTCAATATAGAGAAAATAAAATTGTCTTTTTATTTGAATTGATTTGATTGGGAAAAATGTAGAATTTGCCTTTTGTTTGAATTGATTTAGTTTATCAATTCAACTCAGAAAATAAATTTGTCACTTTGGGTAAATTATCAATCCAATGATTAAACTATATTTTATCATTATTATTGGAATTGAAATAGGATTGTCAATCCAATATAGAACATATTTTGTCACCTCATTAGGTTGAAATAAGTTATTCTTTTTATTTGTGTTTTTAAACACAAATATTACGTAAACATTGAATTGCATTTTATTTGTGTCCATAAACACAAATATCACATAGAAAATGGAATGGCATTTTAGTGTGTCCTTGAGCACAAACATTACTTACAAAAAAGGGACTATTTTATTTATATTATTTGTGTTCTCAAATACAAATAAAAGATTAACAATAAAAAAGTGTATTTTTATTTGTGTTCTCCAATGCAAATAAAATATGTTTTAAAAGTAACACATTTTTATTTACCTTTTCAATGTAAAAATGACATGTGAAGGAAAATATCAATTTTGTTGCATTCCCTAATGCAAGCAAAATGTAGAAAAATAAGATGTCATTTTTATTGCATTCCCTAATGCAAACAAAATGTAGAAAAATAAAATATAATTTTTGTTGCATTCCCTAATGCAAACAAAATGTAGAAAAATGAAATATCATTTTTGTTGCATTCCCTAATGCAAGCAAAATGTAGAAAAATAAGATGTCATTTTTGTTGCATTCCCTAATGCAAACAAAATGTAGAAAAATAAAATATCATTTTTGTTGCATTCCTTAATGCAAACAAACTGTAGAAAGATAAAATATCATCTTTTGCATTTCTTAATGTAACGAGATAGAAAATAAAACTATAAAATTACATTTTGTGTTTGCATTCTAAAATGCAAACGCTACAAAAAAAAGAGAGAGAGAGAAAAGAGATTTTATTTTATGTTTGCATTTTACAATGCAAACGATTCATGAAATTAAAATTTGCTTTTTATGCTTGCATTCTACAAATGCAAACAGAACATGAGAGCAAAGAGAAATTTTATTTCATGTTTGCATTCTACAATGCAAACAAAGCATTTAAACAGAAGATTTTTATTTTATGTTTGCATTCTACAATGCAAACAATGCATGTAAATTAAAAATTCACATTTTCATTTGCCTTCTACTATACAAACGAAACATAGAGAATAGAAAATATATTTTTATTTGCAATTTTAGATGCAAACGAATTATAAAATAAAAAGATACATTTTTGTTTGCAATTTTAGTTGCAAACAATTTGTAAAATAAAAAGATACATTTTTGTTTGCAATTTTAGATGCAAACAAATTACAAAATAAAAAGATACATTTTTGTTTGCAATTTTAGATGCAAACGAATTATAAAATAAAAAGATACATTTTGTTTGCAATTTGAGATGCAAACAAATTAGTAGAAGAAAATCCGCATTTTGTTGGCAAATCTAGATGCGAACAAAATATAAAAAGAAAGATTACTTTTTTTTATTTACATCCCTTAATGTAAATAAACATAAAATAAAAAGTTGTCCTTTATTTATATTCCTTGTTGTAAATAAAATTAAAAATTTAAAGATACATTTTTATTTGCATTCCTCAACGCAAATAAATCATGAATAGGATAATATACATTTTTGTTTGCAGTCCAGAATGCAAATAAAATATGAGAACTAAAGGTTGCAATTTTAATGCGATTTTAAAAGGAAGAGAATCAGAATCATATTTCATTTAGAAATATGTTTTTTATTAAAAATACAATTTTAATGTAATGTTAGAAGCATAGGAAGGAATTCACATTTTGTTCATAAAATGGATTGAACAAAAATATTCATTTTTGTTCATTGGATGGAAATCAACAATTTCATTCCTTAAAATAAAATGAACAAAAATATGCAATTTGTTCATTATAAAAGAAATTTACACTTGGTATAGGTAAGGAAGTTGAAACATGAATTGACATTAAAAATTATGAATGAACGAACGATACAATTTATAGTCAATATACTATAAAATTGGTGTATGAAATAAAAACATGTTTTAGCAAACGTGATAAACATGAATATATGATTTGTATATAATTCACACCTTTATTTGGTGTGATATTCACGTAAATGTAATCGCTTAAGAAATTATATATATATATATATAGAGAGAGAGAGAGAGAGAAATTAAACGAATCACGCACGGCAGTTCGCGTTCCGGCAATCGTGACTTTAAACGATTGTATCGAAAGATCCAACCGTCGGATTTTCCAAAACCGGAGCCGTTAGGACCGCTTTGGAAAGATCTTTCCAATAAGACAAATTTTGTCAAAATCCAACGGTTAGATTTCAAGATATGTGTAAATCAAATTTTGAGAAAAACAGCGCCAAAGCCACACTTAACCCGAAGTGTCGTTTGATTTTATTGAGCTATTTTTAAAATAAATAAAAATAGCGATAAATAGTTATAAATAAATGTTAACGATATGAAATGATTTAAATAATAATAATTATTCGATAGTTATTTGAAAAGTCCGAGTTTTCTCATTTCATATAACTATACGTCGATGAAGAGACGAAGACGGTGTAGAAGACCGGTGGTCTTCACATCGAACGGATGTATTGCTACTGAGGTCCTCGATAGGAGTAGCTACCCTGAAGGGATTGCGGCGGTAGTCGTCCGGACGTATGTGATGATTGTCCGGATATACGAGAGCCTCATAAGTGTCTCCGGTTCCGTTCATACCCAGAACAGACTTGTAAATGGATGCATTTCTGACGTTGAACTTCGTACCATGTAAACTGATTTTTATTTAATATACAACCGTTGGTGGCAAAAGAATTTATTCTTTCGCTCAACAACCTCAGAGGTTGTGTATTGATAGTTGTTAATTTCATGGCATGGATTGTCAACGGGGCACGCCAAGATGCAAATGATCAAGGTTATGTTGAAAAGCAGACCTTGTAATTGATGATCAAAGCATAGTCTGTTCAAACCCAGCTTTGTGTATAGCGTTACTTCGCGAGCCTCACACCCCGGTAGAGTCTAAAACGGAGCAAGGGAACGCAGGGAGTGCACACGTTTCTTTCTAGCTAGAAGTGATGTCAGTGCTTTAAACTGGCTGACATTTTACTTATGTGGTTGATGGATTTTGAGGCGCCTCGGATTTTTATTGGCCGCCCTCGGCCAATTTATAGGTCCAATAGGATCGGGAAGCGTGTGTTTAGGCATAACTAATCCACTAAAGTATTTGTGGACCGGCCCTGCTGTATCCAAGGGTTCGCCAGCGTCTGAATCTTGGGACATTGCTAGAGTGTCTCGAATCGGTCAGGAGATCGTTCCTAGCCTTGACTCATGACGGAAACCCAACTTCCAATACGGCCCATGCGGTTTTGATTGCATAACTAGTATGGCGACATAGTAGATGGTAGCTATGCCGTCTAGGATTAATATTATAATTGAAATATTTTCTTAAAATATATACACACTAATAATAATATCGTATTTTGCGTATTTATCATCTTTTGACCATTATAAGGTAAAACCCTATCCTCCGGTTTGTGTTGCATTGTGTGATGGGACTTGGGTCTTATAAAGGTTTCATTTTTCTAAAAAGCATTGCGTTATTTAATGTTTTACTTTATTTATTGCACTGATAATCCCATGGAGTAAACCCGTTCCGCGATAGCGGCATGGTCCTCGTGATTGTCAAACCCGTTAGTTAATTAAGATATCTCATACCAGTCCCATGAATGACTCGTGGTTTGTTTCACCTTTTGCAAACTCGGGTGCCCTCTTTCTACACGGGCAGCCAAGTGACAGGTCGGGCTTGGATATTCGATGGATGGAAGCTTGCTGATGGAGATGCTGAAGAAACTTTCTTTTTATCTTTTATTTTCTGCTTAAGACTTTGAGACAGTACTTAGTATTGATGTAATTTGAGAGATTGAGACTCTATTCTTTTCCTTTTAAGACATCTATTTTGCTAAGTGTAATTCTGTGCTGCATACTCTGATGTTTTCAGTGATGATGTTTGTGATGACATTTCTTTCCGCTGCAATGATTTATATGTTCTGTTATATTCTGAGATCTGTTATTGTTCTAGTTATGTTATATTCCATATGTTTTTCCTTACTTTCGTTACACGGAAGTTTGGGGTCGTCACATTTTCTTTTAAATATTTATGTCTATGCTTATATATACGCATGTGCACAATTAAATATTTAATTGTCATAAAGTGCGGGGTGTTACATTCTCCCACCCTTAGGAAATTTCGTCCTCGAAATTTGATAAGGGTAAAAAATCAAATAACCCCTTGCATTATATCATCCACCATGTGTGCATCCAAATTTTGCAAACATTGTGCACTTGTGCAAAGTGTAATGTAATACAACATAATAATACATGTATGCTTAAGCGGCACCTTCTATGTGTATGCAAAAATTCTTTAAACACATGATGCACACATCCTAAATATGCTGGGAATTCTACATGAATGCAAGATTTTGAAAATCAAAATACATTTTCATCCAAATTTTCCCACACTCTTGTAGAGCAAGAGCGCAGTTCATCCAACTATTACATCCAAAATCCTACCAACCAACTTATTTTTCAAATTTGAGAAAAAATAATTTTCTAAATTCGATTTCTTATATTACAAAAAGGTGGAAGATGGAAAATTTCACATCTTCTGTTTTTCTTTTTCAACCTTTTTCCATCTGTACTTGGATTTTATGAAACTATATTAAAGATTCCCTATTTTCCTATCCAAGCAAAACCCACATAAGAAAAAATTTCCTGTTACCGATTTCCTTTAACTGTCATGTTTGTTGGTTTATTGAATTTGTTGTTTCCTTTTTAGTTGTACCATTTCTCTTTTCTTAGCTTATTAAATCATCTGATCTAAGTTTAGTTTTAAATAAGCCTTCTAGTCCTTCAACTAAAATAGTAAAACAGATACTCTACACAGTTACTACCCAGAGCCACGAATCTCAGGATATCTCCCCATCAGAAAAATTCAAATAATAGGATGTAAATACTTACTCGCCCTCTACTGTCTATTAGTCACCACTAGTCCTTTCTATGTACGTACAAAAAAATTTAAGCAACACCCTATGCATTTCAATGCTTACGCATTCTACGTGAACTTACCATTATTCCAAGATAATTCTTGCTATTCACTGCATAGCCTCATAAACTTTTCTCATTTTCCCTAGGCACTAATCCTTACCTACTACATACTTTTAAAAATACGGGTTGGCCTTTTCATTTCATTTTTCTTCCAAAAGCTAAAAGTATCAAAACTTTATTTTTCCTCATGAAAACTTACTTTTCTAGACCAAAAAACATATCATCTCATAAAAATGCAAATCATCATTTTTTTTCAAATCACAAAAAAACGAGAGACGAGGACAACTAATTCTCAGTCAGTTTTATGACTTATTATTGCCTATAAGATCGGTTCAGTTTCTTACTGCAAGGTGCAAACATCTACTCTATTTTTAATTTGTACAACTTATTTTGTCCACCTAACAAAAATTTCTCTTTTAAAACAATTATCAAAATGATTATCAAAAGAATAGAGATTTCAAAGCTTTCTTTACAAAAAATTTTGCTTTCAACAAAATGCGATATCTTCTAAGTTTTTCTTTTTAATTCTTTTATTCAATATAACAAGAAAACTAGTGAGTTATACATGCTTTATAATGTGCACCTTTTACTGAGAGAATATTATTTTAGACCAAATTTTCACAAGAAATCACTGTTTCCAAAATATACCCCATTTTACATCAAAACTCAATATGTACTTTACTAATATGATCTTTACATATTTTAAAACTATAAATTTTAAACTTAAATCTTGAAAACACCATAAAACACCTTCCAAAAGCTTTTATAATTTCAAGTTCTTAAAAGTTAACAATGAGGTTAGACTCAAAATGGGTTTCCAATTCTCCTAGGCTTCTTAGACGCTCCCACAAATTCAATTCTCTCAACTATATATATTTCTAATCCATCCTTCTCTTTTTAACCTTTTCAAATTTTGTAAGGTTTTACCGCCAAACCCACTAACCTGAAATACTAATATATGGGATTCACATTCCTTCCATACAAAGTATATTGTACACTTTCTACCCAAATTACCTAAGGGTATCAAATTTCCATATTTGTTCCTTTAGTGTACAAAACAGATATCCCAATACTTACCATATTATGCTCTTTTTATTTAGTGGGTTCCTCTATGGATCTAGGTACATATATATAATATATTTAAATTTTTAAAATACAAATACATTCACTCATTATCTATACAGGAATCCTAAACCTGGGCTCTAATACTAAATGCAACAACCTGAGTTCCGACAGACCAGATTTTTTTTCAAAATTCTGATCTATCGAAACTCGTGTTTGTTTGTCTAGTATCATGTAGAAAGACAGAGATATAAAATGTATCGTAGCTCAGAAAATATCTCACAGCGGAATGGATAAAATATAATATAATCAAAGTATATCCTTACTGTAGTAATAACACTGCCTAACTAGTATCCAAGCTATCATATCTCTGCCACAAATCTAACCCGATGGTATGTATGAGGAGGGGTCAAAACACAACTTCTGGTGACTGGATTTAAACTACACATTTTGGATAATCCTACATATAACATGCAGTTACATTTTCTTATATATTAGGTTGCTTGGGTCAACAACACTCAAGGCTTACATACACATCGTACCCATTTACTTTCCAGTGGATTAACTCAATACAGTATATATGTAGTTACCCCCAATATTAAGGTACACCCAATAGTATCCCACTCGCACAGTCTCCGCTGTAACGTGACAGAAATATACGCAATCCCTTGTCCTACGTCGAAACAACGTACAAATCTCTATATAACAACGCTACATTTTGCATAGATATGTCATCGCCATGCCACGTAATCGTACAGACTGCCATCTTCGAACCATTCGATCAAATCAGATTCCATCATAGAGTAATTCCATAGAGTCTATTATACACCACCCAAAGCAGACATGCATATATCTAGAATTTCCCATGTACGTATCATCAATCGTACTCGATGCCTGAATTGCACATATCCTCTACTGTGCACCGAGTCCCGTGGTAGGGATGCACAAGAAACATGAAACTCGGTCGGGAGCTTTTTAGATATCTGTATACACATATGCTAAGTTCTGCATTTTCAGTGGCTATGGTCCCACTTGACCCTTCCCTCAACTAGTGAAAGACGAACAAGGTTGAGAACTAGTGACCTGGCCCAAGAGAAAACAACAAATAACAAATCCTAATTGGCCCGTCCCTCACTCATAACCTTGATAGCAAAAGGTCTATGGTCTTTTGGTTTAGCTCTCTGTCTTTCTGCATCGCGCATCACGTATCATGCTGACGGTCGATGGTAGGTACACCATGCCTTGCTATCAACAAATGGTTAGACCTGTCAGTACTCAAGAGTGGTCGTAAACCAGCCTAGTCACAATGCAACTTGGATCGTCGAATCACCTATGCCACCTTATAGTCTTTTAATTTCCCATTATTGTAGCAATCAAGGCATACTGACCGGGTAAAAACGCGCTGACCTAACCTCTGTGGGCACAGTCGAATGCTGTCACAACATATAAGACTACTAGGAGTACCCTCCACGTCCAAGGAAGTCGTGTGCTTCCCCTTCTATTCCTTTGAATCCAGCAAAATATCAGCAGAACAACAAGCAGAACAGGCAGAATAATCAGATGGACGTGCGCTCCCCTTATATCTTATGACACCACGATGATCTACCCCGTTGGGTTATTCACCCTCAAACTTACGGATTGGTCCAAATGCCTCAGGTTAACGTGCTATTAGACCCTATGTCTAATCATTTAATTAAACGCTTACTTTTCGTTATCAGGTTTCCAGTTGACTTGGTTATTTCCAACTATATTTATTATTCAAGTTACTAAGTTCTTTCTGAGCCCCTTATATATCTAAGGAATGGACCCCTCTTGCTTATTAATTTTGGTTACAAAGCTTAACCCTTTTACATTCATTAATAAGCCCCTAACATGTTATTCTCTAGATTGTAATCCAAGGTCTGTAATCTACAATCCCTTTATATTATTCATTGTCTGATTCCCAAGTTACAGTAACATGTTCTGCTAAATATGTAATTAGTATATCTCAATTCACATGTTTTCTGTTTAACATGTCACTTGTTATTTATGATTAAATATAACTCATTTCATCTCATATATTCATCTCGTTCTTTCTAATTTAATCATAATTCCATCTTACACAATTACTACAACTTATAGTTGTTTACTTATTAACTTAGTTATCTTAACTAAGGTTTACTAATAAGTCTCCTTTTTCATTTATTATAACTTGTGTTATAATTTCCACTTGTCCCTAGGACAAGTCTTTAAGATATTATTCTTATCAGCAGATTTCATATTCTCAAGTTTACATATTACTTAATTTATAATTAAGTACAACTTATTGCATTTCATAAGTTATCACATTCCCAATGTTGTTTATTATAACCTAAGTTATAATTTCCACTTGTCCCTAGGACAAGCCTACCTATTATATTTCCTTTTCCCCTTCAGGTTTATTCATAATAGGTTATTATCATTCCCCATTCATTACATGTCTTTTACTGTTGTAACTATCATTCATTTCTATTAATCACAATTAGTGCTATTTATTTTTATCCTTTTATGTACATATATTTATATATATGTTTATGCAGTAGACCTCTTACATTAAGTCAACCACTTCTGGATGATGGATTTGCTGGGTTGTTCCGGGTAGACTTCTACCATAATTTGGGCTAAACCTCGTGTCTTAGCACCGTTACATGTATATTACGCACTAGACCCCTCACATTAAATTAACAACTTGTGGACGTTGGATTTGCCGGGCGGTTCCGGGTAGACTTCAACCACAAGTTGAATTTAACCTCGTGTCTAAGTGTGGTTATAGTTTTCTATTTACTATAAGTTTTCCATACAATTTAGGCACTTCCATTCTTCCAAATTTTTAATGTAATTCTATTTTTTTCATGTCACACTTAATATCATGTTAATTCCATTTTAACTTATAATCATGTCGCATGTTCTTCCTAACATGTATTTAACTCCATTCTAAAATAATAACATGTAACTAACAATCATATAATTATTCTAATCTAACAATTTAAGATGTAATTATCCTAGTTTCTACAGTTAAAGGTTCAAGTACATAATATGTCACAGGTTAACATGTAATTATCCCAATTCTTACAATTTAGCATTCAAGTACATAATATGTCATAGATTAACATGTAATTAGAAAATGCATGTATATAAAGTAATTGTTTATACATTTTGAAAAAGTTTATATTTCAACAGATTAACCATTCTAGCAGATTTACATTTCAAATTAACGGTGTTTGAATCAAAAATAATTCAAACACCAAAGGTGTGAAATCAAACTTCGTCAATTGTTAAGAAAAGGGCCACAATCACAATTAAAAGTAAAAGAGGCACAAATTTTATGGTGGTTCGATCTTAGGAAAGATCTACATCCACTTTGGCAACATTTTCCATTGACAATTTGAGAATTACAAGTCTAGAATCTCCTAAAAGTATATTCATATGCTTCATGATACAAAGGCTTCACTTAATTCAATATAAATCAACGGAGAATTGAATGGATCTTGCTAAATGTAAGGAGAAACAGTGAAGAATCTTCAATCTCTAGAATGCTTGATCATTTTTGGTGGATTTCATGATGGATTCAATGCTTGATCCTTGCCTTGGAATGTTAGAAGGTGTTAGAATCTCTTGAAAAAGGAGTGAATGCAGTTCGGCAGCCCTTCAGGGTCGTAGAAATTCGACCCTAAAAGTAGGGAAGCCATGGCCTATTTATAGGAGAAGTTTGTGCGAAGTGGTGAGCTGAGATGTGTATATGCAGGCTGTGGGTCGAACATACGAGAAATTATAGAAATGCCATTGCCAGTTGTCGACAGCTGTATCCAGCAGTCTACTTGAATTCATGTTCGATCGACCCGGAGGAGACATGTTCGAGCCACCGATCCTGACCGACCCTGCTGGTTCAAGCCCTACATTGTACGATCCTTACCTATTAAAATCCTGAGCGGTGTTCGACCCTGAGCAGTGCTCGACTGACCCATAGGATGCTTGTTCAAACGACCTGTAAGAAGCTTGGTTAACCAACCCACTGTATGTGCCATTTTCGACCAAGCCGTTCTGAATCACTATGTTCGACCGAGCCATGCAAAGAGAAACTATCCCTTGATGTTCGATACCTACCTGTTCGATCCATTTGAGCTTGTTCGAGTGGATTTATGTTTAAGGCATATTTATACTCAACCCATAGTTTTAGACATATGTTCGATCTTTTAAAAGGTGCATTAATTTTAATGGATAAACATTTGCCCCTCGAAGTTTGTAATTCTTAACTTGTAAAAAATTACAAGCTTCGAAATATAGCACCATTTAATAGATTGAACTTTGGTTTTTCATAGGTGAATAAATATGGTTCTATTACGGGTCGAGTATTGAACACGTATGTTGGGTAACATTATACCAACCCAATTGAAAAGATATTTCAAATCAAATAGTTGGTCTAGATTGAACATGTATCATGGATCGAATGCATGTTTTGTGTCGACGATGCAGTTTGGGTCGAACATGACTATTCAATAATTTGGGTCGAACATGACCATGTAATTATGTGGGTCAGACATGTATGTTCATCTTTTCTGGATCGAATGTGACCATCTGGTTCGAACATGTCGGTTCGTCTCCCTCTTTATATATATACTTCAAACTTTTATTTCTCCTCCTCGTTTACATTTCTGGAGAAACTATTTTATTGGCGAGAGTGTCTTTCTTCTAAAGAGTTTTCATCCCTATAACTTGCTCTTCATTAGCCTACCCACCTTCAATTATTTTCTAATGATTAGTCGTGTTCAAATCATTGTCTATAAGCTTGATCAACCTCTACTGGATTATTCTTCTCAGTTTCGTGATACGCTGCAAAAAAAAGGTTATTTTTCCTTTATAATCTGTGTAGGTTTTAGGATTTTTGGAGTTGAAATGTTTTGAGGACGGTTTGGGTTTGAATTGCGATGTTTGAGGCTGTATTATTCGGAATTGTGATGGACTGAATTGTATTGGTTCAGGGTTGTGTATTTGAGTGTGTTTGAGAGGTTGTTAATATAATTTGAAAGCCCTCGAATTTTTGACTTTAGATTGATGCACACAAGTTGTTTGAGCAAATACCCCTGTCACGAATTTTATTTTATTTTGTCAACTTGTTGCACACTCGTATTCTATAGCCTTGTTGTCGATGTCTGTGTTTGTTTTTTTCATGCTTGAAGTGTGAGTAGCTTTGAACCAATCTTTAGCAAAAACTTGTTCTCAATGCATCATCCTAGACTTTGCTCGAACTGATGTACCATGTCTGACCCTTATGCAGTTCGTTCCGTTCGACCCATCGGATCAGCCATGTTCGACCCAGCCAGGGCTCGAACACGCTTGACCCTGTTTGGGTTCGAACATGTTCAACCCATTGGGGTTGGATACGTTCGACCCTACCAGGGCTCGAACATGCTCAACCCTGTTTGGATTCGAACATGCTCAACCCTTTGGGGTTTGCCATGTTTGACGCAGCTAGGGCTCGAACATGCTCGACCCAGTTTGGGTTCGAATATGTTCAACCCTTTGGGGTTAGCTATGTTCGATCCTACCAGGTCTTGAACATGCTCGACCTTGTTTGGGTTCGAACATGTCCAACCTTTTGGGGTCGAATGTGTTCATCCTAGCCAGGGCTCGAACATACTCGACCATGTTTGGGTTTGAACATGCTCGACCCTTTGGGGTTAGCCATGTTCGACTCAGCCAAAGCTCGAACATGCTCGACCCTATTTGGGTTCGAACATGTTCAACCCTATGGGTGGGACACGCCTGTTCCTGCTAGGGGTTGAGTCTGATGGATCCTGTTTGCGTATGTCTGAGTTTCCAGGGTATGAACATAGTTTCATAGTATGGTTGGAACATTTGCTTGCAAACTAGATTACATAGAACACCAATTCTTAAACTTCTTGCTTGTTTGATTTGAATTACTCAACCATGCTCGAGTGCAATAAGTCCAAGCCTGTTCGACCCCTACTTTGTTCGACCGAGCTTGGCCTTGCTTAGGCTCAAACGTAGTTGATAACTTCGACATCTTCGTGTTAATTTCCAAGTTCCTTAATGCTAAACTTGCGATTTATTTTTAAGCATTGTCGTCCGTATAGAAAATGTTAACCCAACAACGGTTACGTCAGAATCTCAAAGAAGGAGCTATGTCCAGTGAGGCTGGGAGCTCTGCTCAAGTTATCGGGACAACATTGGATACAGTTTCTGGCTTGAATATCAATCAAATATTTCCTAAACTCGGTATCCTTTCCAAAGTCCTCTAGAAAGGCATGAAATGGAACCCACCTTTGGTACATTCCAATAGTGGTGCAAGGAATATGGGATTTCAGAAAAGGAAGAAGCCAAATTCCCTGGAAAAGATGAATTTGTTGATATTCCTCCCCCCGATATGTTGCAGTAAACCGATACATGTTGATGAGCGGGGCGATTCCTCCCTTTAATCCTTACATAGAGTTGATCCTTAAAAGCTTAGCCATAGCCCCATACCAATTACACCCAAACGGTTACTTTTCCTTAGTGGGTCTTTATGTACTGTTTATGAGGGTCAAAGAGCATGCACCTACATTTCAAGAGTCGAAGTTCCAAGATTATTACCGACTTAGTTGAGAGTGCCTGAGGATTCCCTAACCAATATTTCTTTATTCGTTACCCTTTGAACTTCCATGATTATTGGGCAGAAGGAGGTAAATATCCTATAGTCTTCTTATTTCATCTTCCCCTTTACCTTAATGCTCACATATGAAATTATATTGCAGTGACTCCCACCAAGAAGGATAATCCTTTCGATCCAGTCCTTTTTAAAACCTTAATGGTTGTTCTTGAGAATGAAAGGAGCAGGAGATTCTTACTTACTGAAGAGTTTCTCTATCGATGAAACATGCTTCCTCCCTCGCGAACTTTATGGATAGATTCGACAGATAAGAAAGATAATCTTCATAAATCCCCGGCCAAGAAAGCCCAAATTAGGAAGTGCACTACTCCTGCAGAAAGCAGCAAAACCCCTTCCAAACCCAAACTAGCTTCTACTGAGGAAGAATCTTCCGGAAAGAATAAGGATAAAGGCCCTTTAGTTTTACCTGATCAAACTGAGAAAGAGGTTACTGTCCCTGATCATGCGGGAGAAATCAGTCAGCTTGATATGGATAAATATGCTTCAATAACAATTTCAGATTCTATGGAAGGGGATGAGAAGCCCGAAGAAGTTGAGGTTGGTTCGATGGATAAACTGATTACTGAGAATCGTGATGATATTCCCCATCAAACATAGTCAAGGAGACAGTATGTCGGGGACTTTAAGGAATCTTGGTGACCTCAACTCACCCAAAGACCTTGTCCCGAGCGATACCATAGTCTCAAAACCAACAGTTTCAGTTACGAAGACTAGAATTGAAGAGTACTCATCTCGGAATCCCCATTCTAGAAGAACTCTTGAGGACATAGGAATTTTCTTAAACGATCCTCCTCCGACTGGTTCGTCATTAGATGTTACATGAGAGAACTTTCTTTACTCTTACTTAAGTTTTACGCTCTTGGTACTCCGTATAGGCTTTTCCTATTTTGCTTTAGTGCTTTCAAGCTTAAATACTGAAATTTTGCATTTCCCTTTCTCAGGTTCAAAAATGAGACGCTCCCTTGAGGATATCTTTGAAAAGGGTGTCTAACAATTTGATCCCAAAAATTTCATTAAACCTCAGTCTTCCCATCATTTGAAGCACTCACAACGTTCACAGCTCGCTTATCAACCTCACCTAATTGACGACCTTGTTGAAACCGAGTAGCAAAGAAAGTAGATACACAATCATTTTGATAGGCTGGAGGCTGAGAGGATTAAGGAGATAGAACAGCGAAAAAGGAAGAATGAGAAGAAGAGAGAAAGGGATCATAAGGGTAAAGGTGGTCATGGGAAGCGCCACAAATCAGATAAGCGTCCAATGCCAAATCTCACCATGTCGGACATTCATGATACTAGCGATGACACATATTTGGCTTCCCCACCAGCCACTCTTACCCCTTCTGACCTTCAGACCATTATAGATAGACCTTGTTATAAGGTAAGGCCAACTAGCCTAATGCTTGCCGAGAGCTTCAAAGGCTGGGATTCAAGAGGGATGTACTTCGATATGGACTTGCATCCTAATGACAAGTGGGATCTTCTTAAGGAAGTAGCTAGTACAGAAAGTATTATGATCACTCAATATGACGTTGCCAAGAGTCAAGCAAAGGTCAAATTAGATAAACTGAGTGAGCGTGTTGAAAAGAAACTTGGTAGCTGGAATGTATTTTATCATGACCTCCAAAGACTCAATTCTACCCACCTCGACCATATTATAACATAGGAGAATGACAAGGCTGCTTTAGTTCAGGCGCTTAAATCTCAAAGTTCCACGAAGGATTCTGAGGTTGAGATTTCTAAGCTTAAGGAAGAGCTTGTTGCTGCCAAACAGAAGGAAGGTGCGCTTGAGAAACAGGTCCAAGAAGCTCAGACTGCCCAACAGCTTGTAGAATCCCAATTGGATGAAGAAAGAAACACCTTCTCCACTCTAAGACAGGGGAAATTGACCCTCCAACATAGGATTTCTTCTCAAAGCTTATCCTTGACGCATTAACTACTAACGTTAATTTTCTTGAGGAAGATAGGGATAAAGCCATGAATGCTTATTCGAAAGTCAAAGTGAAGACCCAAAAGACCCTATTCAAATTTTATATTTACAGTGTCATGAGTCGTGGCGGCTTGTACTATTTAGGTAAAGACTTTGCTGAGGCCCTCCCTCTTGTTTGGGTAGAAGTTCTCAAAATTGATGGAGGAGACCTTGATGAAGAAGATATTATAGAGGAGCTTTTGGACGAGAAATCCCGTGAAGCTTTAGCAGAAGGAAAGATTATACTAGGGGAAAAGCGAGCATTGCTTGGCGAGCTGGGCCTTCTTGAGGACAAGCTCATGATGTAACAAATGCTGATGCCCACACCTTCCTTGCTGATACCGAGACCACTGGTATACCATTCTCAAAAAATCAAGACAATCCTCCTACCTCTCCAAAAGAAAAGGACGCAGCATTTAAGGAGCATAACATTGAGGAAAATTGTGACGGCCCGCCCCGCACCAGCCGACATTTCCAATGAAAGTGCACTGTGCCAATATCCAACCAGCATGGGACAGTCGCCAAAAAAAGGAAAGAAGGGAATTTGAACTAGCAAGGAACCTGTAGAATGTCTCACAGCGCATGGACTAAAATATAATAATAACATACTTAATATAAAATAGGCGAGACAGTGCATAAGCTGAAAACTAAACCACGATAGCAGCGGAGAATTTAAAATACAGCTTATGTTCAACATCATCATTACTACAACTTTTCAAATTGTCTCTAAAGCAAAAAATAAGAAAGGTACACTACTAATGCCCAAAGTAGTGACCAGCAGCGACACAGGGAGAATATCTATATATATCATATGTGGAAGCCTCCTGCTCGTCTCCGGTACAGCTACTCGTGCATAATCACCTGACATGTCTCTAGTCTTCCCGTTAAAGAGCACCCAGAGTAATAAGAAGAGACATAAAACTCTGGGTCAGACAAAATTCTTGTATGAGCGATAGGCAGCAAAACAGAACAATATCAAGTATACTAAACCGCATCTGAACCTGGACCTGCAACCAAAGAGTTAGCACTACAAGACATACAATACTCTAAGGTGACACTAACATATGATGTAAAGATACGGGAGTGGAGTGTGCATGTCATAGTGATGTCAAACAATCAAGCATAGCAACTATCCTCACATCTCTTACTCAGTGCGTAAAGCATACGATATCCACCACTTTGATCACTAGACCCATCGAGGTAGTAACGGAGTCCGACTTGTATAACTGTTGCTACCACCAAGCTTGCCCTATGGAGTCATGACTAAATCCTTACAAATGACCCCACTTCATTGGTCTATAGGCAATAGTCCTACCTAGGCTACTGTGGCCCTAAATCCGTCCATATACCCCCTACTCCATAGTGATCCAAAGTTATAGACATCGATAACCCCTTAGCACACGTCCTGCAACAAAGCCCAACTCATGAAGTTAACTCATTAGTTCCCGTCTGGATCCTGAGCTACAACCTCTAGTTTGGACTACCTTTGCATAGCGGGTTTTGGTCGAACTGGAGTTGGTCTTAAGAAAAGTCGTCACGTAGTAGTAATAGCACACATCCGGTTCGGTTCGAATATGCATAGTGCTCCAGTCATCATCGGTTTGGTTCGGTCCAATGCTTCCAAGTATGCTCCTGGGTGCAGTTCGGTTCGGTGCTCCCCTTCTGGCTCGGTTCGGTCCAATGCTTCCTAGTATGCTCTAGGGTGCGGTTCAATTCGGTGCTCCCCTCTGGCTCGGTTCGGTTCAGATGTCTTCTGCCTGGGTTCGAATCGTATCTAATTGGTTCGGCTCTTGTACTTCACCTCATTCCAGTCCCTTGTTCGGTTCGAATCTTCACTCCAACTCCAACTCCAAGCTAGCGGCCTTACTTTGTTGCCATACTCTTCTTCTGCCTGGACCCCGATTCGGTTTGGATTCCATGTCTTTGGTGTCGGTTCGGTTCGACCAATCCTATCCGATCCGATCCGAACCGCTTTCCCACATCCGATCCGGATCCCTGCGGTTTTTCCAACGAGCTTATATCATCCATTCTCGCCATACGACGGCGTTTTCAACCATTCTAACTTTACTAATCAATCATACAACCATCCAAATAGTGGTACTAACATATAGGATAAATCAACAAGGTCAAAACACCAAGCATATAGGTCATTTAAGATTAAACATACCCCCAAAAACTCATGTTTCCCCTTAATCCCCTTAAGCATGTTTTAACAATAGGATTAGCAAATTTAGTCGAAATTAACTCAAATTTTTATCAGATCCATAAAATAATATTTTAGAATTTCACAAATTTTTACGGAATTTTCTAAGCCATAATTTCGCTAATTATCACTAATCACCCCTAATTAGCCGTAGTTAGTGAAAAACAATGCAAATCACTAACCTTAGCCACAAATTAACTTTAGATCTGAAACTGTCTTTGATTTGGGTTGAATCTTTATGCAACATAGCAGCTCCAACTTTGATTTGGTGCTATTTCTCCTTGATTTGACGTAGATTAGGCTAAAACTTGATTAGAGAGCGATTTGGGATGAAATTAGAAGGTGGAGGCCATGGCTAGGGTTAGAGAAACGTTTGAGGCGGCTGAAAAATGAAATAAAATTCGTTTTCCAACTGTTCCCAGCCTCCCCATAGCCCAAATCCCGAAATGGGTTATGGGCCCTCTTGCTAATCACCCTAATTAGGCCCGGTTAAGC
Source organism: Allium sativum (assembly GCA_030737875.1). Lineage (NCBI taxonomy): Eukaryota > Viridiplantae > Streptophyta > Magnoliopsida > Asparagales > Amaryllidaceae > Allium > Allium sativum. The sequence goes on along the minus strand of CM060915.1, from coordinate 309,427,988 downwards.
TGTTTTTCACCTTCTCAACCTTGTTTCAGCCATATCTCCCAAACGGTGAGTCTATTTGGCTAATGTGACCGCTCTACGAAAGGTAAACCATCATCCGGATCTAATGGAAGTAGTTTCAGATCAAAACTCCTTACCAATCAAAAGTTATGGCCGAAACAAGATCAGTTAGGGGCAAAACGGTCATTTTAAAATCGGCAAAATTCTTGAACATGGGAAATGACCATAATAGTCGTCTCCCAAAGTTACATGACCATACGACTTCGTATGTGAGAGAAATAAATATTCTACGATACTTCGATGTGTAGAATGCCGGTCGTACATTCCTCCCCCCCCCCTTAAGAAATTTCGCCCCCGAAATACTTAACTAAGAAACAAGCAAAGGATCCCGCATGCCTACCGACCATTCACAACAATCAAACATACGAAACAACAAACAAGTCTATCTTAGCATGCGGAAAACTAAGTCGCAAATAAAATCTTATCAGGTAAAGAGTTCTGGATAAGTCTTCCTACTGCTCTCCTCTGTCTCCCAAGTACCGTCATTATCATTCTCGCCCCACTGAACTTTGACTAGATTCACCACTTTCCTTAGAAGTTTCTTTGTATCGTGCTCGACAATACGAATCGGCTTGCGGTTCTCAACCGCCTCGAGTTCTACTTCTATATCATCCAACCGATCAGGTGAAATAGTCATATCGGGATCGTGCACGAATTTCCTTTACTAGGAAACATGAAATACGTTATGAACTCCTGCCAAATTCTCTGGTAATTCAACTTTATATGCCAAATTCCCTTGCTCGAGAACTGGGAATGGACCAACAAATCTTGGTGTTAACTTGCCTCTCCTACCAAATCGTATCACGCTCATTAATGGAGAAATCTTGATAAAAACCAAGTCACCAATGGAGAATTTTAAATCTCTTCTCCTCTTATCAGCATAACTCTTCTGCCTATCTTGGGCAGCCTTCATTCGTTGTGGGATAACTTTGATCTTATCTGAGGTTTCTCTTATCACATCTGGCCCAAGCACAAATTTCTCACCGGTTTCTAGCCAACATGACGGTGAGTTGCACGGTCTTCCGTACAAGCTTCAAATGGAGCCATACTGATTGGATTGATAAATATTATTATATGCAAACTCTACTATATGTAAATGTTCATCCCATGATCCACCAAAATCCAATATACAAGCTCTTAAGAGGTATTCTAATATACGATTCACCCTCTCTGTTTGACCATCAGTTTGAGGATGATACACGGTACTGAGATGTAATTCTGATCCTAAGCCTATTGTAAGCTCCTCCAAAATCCACTAGTAAACAACGGATCTCGGTCGCTCACAATGCCTTTGGGTATTCCATGAAATCTCACTAACCACTTTATGTACAGTTCCGCTAACTTAGCTGCCGTTCTGTTTGACTTGACGGATATAAACCTTTCACTCTTAGTCAATCGGTCCACAATCACCCAAACGCTATCATGGCCCGATCTAGTTCTTGGTAACCCATCAATGAAATCCATTGAGACTTGTTCCAATTTCCATTCGGGAATTTCCAATGGCTGTAACAAACCACTAGGCTTCTTTTGCTCAGCTTTAACTAGGTGACGGTTCATGCACTTGGATATAAACTTCCCAACGTCTCTTTTCATCCCTTCCGAGTAGTAGGTCCACTTCATGTCTCGATACATTTTGTTACCACCAGGATGTATAATCAATTTTGAGTGATGACATTCTCTAAGCACATCATCCCTTAATCCATCAACATTAGGCACAACTAGTCTTCCATTCTTTCCAAGCAATCCATCTCGATCAAGCCTGTACTTGTTCATCTCTTCATCGATTCCCATCTCTAACTTTGAGATGATTTCCAATAGGTTAAGATCGTCCCTCTGACTGGAACCAATCCGCTAAATCAAAGTGGGTCTGATCGTCATAGTTGCTAACATTTCTAGATCCAATTCGCACTTTGGTCAGTGATGTACTCCAGTTGCTTCCATTCTAGAAACATAGCCCCTAAACTGGCATGTCTTCTACTCAATGCATCAACTACCGCATTTCCCTTTCCTGGTGTATATGCGATATCAAAATCGTAGGAAGCCAAGAAATCTAACCATCTTTGCTGTCGGAGATTTAGATCCTTCTGAGAGAAAAGATACTTTAACGATTTATGATTGGTGAACAACTTGAATCTTTCTCCCAAGAGATAATGTCTCCACATCTTCAATGCGATCACGATCACTGCCAAAACCAAATCATGGGTAGGATACCTTTTCTCATGCGGTTTCAGTTGCCGACTAGCATAAGCTACAACCCTACCTCCTTGCATCAATACAACACCTAGTCTAGTACCACATGCATCTGTGTATACCGTCATCTCTTCATTCCCTTTAGGAATGACTAACACTGGTGCACATGTCAACTTTTCCTTTAGACTCTTGAATGCATTCTCGCACTTTTCGTCCCAAAAAAAGCTTGATTTTTGTTGGTCAACTGAGTCAACGGTGCTGCTATCTTGGAGAAGTCTTTGATAAAATTACGATAATATCCAGCCAATCCCAAGAAACTTATTATGTCTGTTGCATTCTTGGGCGTAGACCAATCTTGTACCGTAGCCACCTTTGCAGGGTCCATGACAAAACCATTCTCTGAAACAACATGGCCCAAGAATCTCACTTTGAAGTTATTACCATTTTTGAACCAAAGAGAATATCACCTTAAAGGCCTAAACAATCCATAACATTCATCGAACAAGTCCTGTCTATCATCCGCTAAAACCATGAATACGTCGATACCCAAATGACTGGTCCAACCAGTATCAATGGCTAATGGAAGCCCCGGCTCCAAACGGATTACCGCATGTCCAACGCACGTTTATCCTCCAAGGATAACTAGATCACTTCCAACGGATCCAAGGTAAGTGGGCGTCCCCAGATACCCCTGCTTCGAGCCTGCCTAGAACACTCCAAACTATCGACGATTCCTTGGCACTCCATCAGAAGAGCTACCCTTAACTCCATCTTTAACTCGAGTCCACACATAAGCGAAGGGACCCATCGGCCTTAATGGAAAATATAACTGGTTCTCCCCACTCGGAGACGCTTCTCCGGATAAATCCCTTCTTCAAAAGATCGCTTACTTGCACCCCGAGCTCTCGCTGCTCCCTTGGCGCCATACGACAAAGTGGCATCACCATATGTCTAGCATCTTTCACTAAGCCAATACGAAACTCAATCTCTCGGTGTGGTGGAAGTCTGGTCACTTCCTCGAATACGTCCGGATACTGGCCAGCCACGGGCACATATGACAACTCATCATGCGGGATGTCAAGGGAATATAGAATACTAGCCATTACCCCATCACTAGGTAGACCACCGAACACTACTCTCTGCCCATCATCCTCTCTAACTGTCACCAAAAATCCCTCACGGTCTACCGCCACCCCGTACCTTTGGAGCCAATCGACTCCCAAAATAATGCCAAACCCAGTAAAGCCCAAAACAAAGCAATCACAAGCAAACATACATCCATGACTCAATAGGACTGCATTATGATAAGTCATACTACGGCTAATTGAACCACCGATCGGGTTCGTCACAACTAAAGGTTTATCGATAATCTCAAGTTCCAATCCCAACCTATCTACCAGGTCACTAGATACGAAGGAATGGGAAACCCGATATCAAACAAAACTAGAACTGGAACCTCATAAATGGAAAGCATACTTTGAATAACAACACCCTTTCCCTTCTCCGTCGCAGTTGGGGCATTCGACTAAGAAGGAACAACGTTGATAGCATACACTTCCACATTCTGCTTCTTCTTAGGGGGTTGCAGACATTCTTTCTTGAGATGTCCCACTTGGCCGCAATTGAAGCACTTCCTTTCCCCTGGCTTTGCTCGACATTCTTTGGCATAGTGGCCCTTCTTGCCACATCTAAAGCACTCTACATCTTTCTTGTTCTTCTTTTTCTGGCCATCCTTAGCTTGGTTCTGTTTTCTCTTTTTCTGGGACTCCTCGTTAATCTTGGCAAGACCGAATCTAAGCGCCTACACTACTACACCACCACCATTAGTAGCATTAGGAACTGCCCCCAGAGCATCCCTAACCATCTCTCGTATGAAGGTAGTAAACATCTCCCTTATATCAGGGACATTCCCATTGTTGGCCCCTGAACCTGCTTCTTCTTCAACTCCTGATGTGGAGTTCCTCAATGCCTTTTCCGTATTTCGATTCATCATTCAATCTGTAAAGAGAAAACGATTTACCATCTCCTTAGTGGTGCCAATGCAGTGCGACCTCATCCTTCGCTATACTAATAGTATATATATATAGCTTTTGAAAACCAAAATATCACAAATACGCGCTCTCTTATACGTACACTATCTCTCCCTGGTCTCTTCTCTAGGTTAACTATGCAACCTAGAGCTCTGATACCAAATGTGATGGCCTGCCCCGCACCAGCCGACATTTCAAATGAAAGTGCACTGTGCCGATGTCCAACCAGCATGGGACGGTCACCAAAGAAAGGAAAGAAGGGAATTTGAACTAACAAGGAACCTGTAGAATGTCTCACAGCGCATGGAATAAAATATAATAATAACATACTTGACATAAAACAGGCGAGACAGTGCATAAGCTGAAAACTAAACCAGATAGCAGCGGAAAATTTAAAATATAACTTATGTTCCACATCATAATTATTACAACTTTTCAAACTGTCTCTAAAGCAAAAATAAGAAAGGTACACTACTAATGCCGAAAGTAGTGACCAGTAGCGACACAGCGAGAATATCTATATATATCATGCGTGGAAGCCTCCTGCTCGTCTCTCGTACAGCTACTCGTGCATAATCACATGATCTCTCTCTAGTCTGCACGTTTAAGAGCACCCAGAGTAATAAGAAGAGACATAAAACTCTGGGTCAGATAAAAGTCTAGTATGAGCGATAGGCAGCAAAACAGAACAATAACAAGTATACTAAACCATACCTAAACCTGGACCTGCAACCAAAGAGTTAGCACAACAAGACGTACAATAGTCTAAGGTGACATTAACATATGGTGTAAAGATACGGGGGTGGGGTGTGCATGTCATAGTGATGTCAAACAATCAAGCATAGCAACCATCCTCACATCTCTCAGTCAGTGCGTAAAGCATACGATATCCACCACTTTGATCACTAGACCCATCGAGGTAGTGACGGAGTCCGACTTGTATAACTATTGCTACCACCAAGCTTGCCCCATGGAGTCATGACTAAATCCTTACAAATGATCCCACTTCATTGGTCCATAGACAATAGTCCTACCTTGGCCCTTATGGCCCTAAATCCGTCCACATACCCTCTACTCCATAGTGATCCAATGTTATAGACATTGATAACCCCTTAGCACACGTCCCGCAGCAAAGCCCAACTCATGAAGTTAACTCATTGGTTCCTGTATGGATCCTGAGCTACAACCTCTCATTTGGACTACCTTTGCATCTCGGGTTTTGGTCGAATTGGAGTCGTCTTTAGAAAAGTCGTCGCGTAGTAGTAATAGCACACGTCCGGTTCGGTTCGAATATGCATAGTGCTCCAGTCATCATCGGTTTGGTTCGGTTCAATGCTTCCTAGTATGCTCCTGGGTGCAGTTCAGTTCGGTGCTCCCTTCTGGCTCGGTTCGGATGTCTTCTGCCTTGGTTCAGTTCGTATCTCTTGGTTCGGCTCTTGTACTTCACCTCATTCCAGTCCCATGTCCCCTGTTCGGTTTGGATTTTCACTCCAACTCCAACTCCAAGCTAGCGGCCTTCCTTTGTTGCCATACTCTTCTTCTACCTGGACCCCGATTCGGTTTGGATTCCATGTCTCTGGTGTCGGTTCGGTTAATCCTATCCGATCCGAACCCCTTTCCCACATCCGATCCGGATCCCTGTAGTTTTTCCAACGAGCTTATATCGTCCATTCTCGCCATACGACGGCGTTATCAACCATTCTAACTTAACTAATCAATCATACAACCATCCAAACAGTGGTACTAACATATAGGATAAATCAACAAGGTCAAAACACCAAGCATATAGGTCATTTAAAATCAAACATACCCCAAAAACCCATGTTTCCCCTTAATCCCCTTATGCATGTTTTGACAATAGGATTAGCAAATTTAGTCTAAATTAACTCAAATTTTTATCAAAGTCATAAAATAGTATTTAAAATTTTACAAAATTTTCCAGAATTTTCTGAGCCATAATTTTGCTAATTATCACTAATCACCCCTAATTAGCTGTAATTAGTGAAAAACAATGCAAATCACTCACCTTAGCAACAAATTAACTTTAGATATGAAACTATCTCTGATTTGGGTTGAATCTCTATGCAACATAGCAGCTCCAACTCTGATTTGGTGCTATTTCCCCTTGATTTGACGTAGATTAGGTAAAAACTTGATTAGAGAGCGACTTGGGATGAAATTAGAAGGTGGAGGCCATGGCTAGGGTTAGAGAAACATTTGAGATGGCTAAAAATGAAATAAAATTCGTTTTCCTACTGTTCTCAGCCTCCCCATAACCGTAATCCCGAAATGGGTTATGGGCCCTCTTGCTAATCACCTTAATTAGGCCCGGTTAAGCGGTTTTTCATCTTTTAAACATTGTTTCAGCCATATCTCCCAAACGGTTAGTTCATTTGACTAATGTGACCACTCTACGGAAAGGTAAACCATCATCCGAATCTAATGGAAGTGGTTTCAGGTCAAAACTCCTTACCAATCAAAAGTTATGGCCGAAACAAGATCATCTAGGGGGCAAAACGGTCATTTAAAAATCGTCAAAAATAATGAACATGGGAAATGACCCTAATAGTCTCCCAAAGTTACATGACCATACAACTTCGTATGTGAGAGAAATAAATATTCTACGATCCTTCGATGCATAGAATGTGGGTCATTACAAAAATTTAGCAGAGAAGGATAGCAAAGATAATGAAACAGATGACGATGCTGATGCACACAGATTTGAGGTTGACGAGCACGGGAATCTTTAGGCCAGTCTTATAGCTGCAGGTAAACTCGAGGTCATTGAAACTTTTCTATACTCATACTACTTATGCATCTCACCAGATAAATCTACATTTCGTGCTCATTTTTCATTTTCTTTAGGCTTAATCTCGCCATCACCTTCCCTTGCTGCAGGAAAGACAATGACTGGTGAAGTCATCTTAACTGATTCAACCTTAACGTTAGTTCCTCTTGCCCTAGTTTCTACTCCTACTCCGGGTGATCCATCTCTTCTTGCTTTCAACACTACGGGTTCCCAGGATACTCGAATTCCAGCTATTGCTAACTTAGGCGATGATGAGGATTACATTCCAAGTGGGGAGGACTCTGACATACTGGTGAGACCCCGGACAAGGAGACTGAGGATCCAGAGAAGCACGAATTCAAAGCCTCATCTCAGGAGAGTCCCAGCGGGCCAGGGAAACAACTAGCTAGTGCTCCTTCCACTAAGCCTACTTTGAGGTCGAGCGGTTTAAGAAACAGTAGTGCTCATGATTTTAGTTTAGTTTCTGATTACCGTATTCAGACCGGTTGTATACGCGAGTGTCGACCCTCGCTTACTACTTTTATGTTGTTTTATGTCATAAACTTCTGTGTTGGACTTGTGACTCTATGACTTGCTTTTGTGATGTTGTGATGGAAGTGTGTTCTGCTTATTGTACTTTAAGATTTTATTTTAGCTTTGTCGTACTTTGTTACTTTGCATTCCACACCTGTTTTCTTTCCACGTTCACAAAACAAATTTTAATCACAAGTCATTTTTTATTGGAACATTTGATATTATAATGACCTCGTTTGCAAATTGGGTTTCTAGTTGTAACCAAGTAAGGATTATTATTAGCTAGATTATTTTGACCAATTTTGTTAAATCTCCTTGATTCTAATTGGGTACTTAAGATTTCTTGCTTATGACCAACCACATTTGTGCTCGTCACTGTACTGAAGCTTTCAAGTTTTCCTTGGTCATTTCAAGGAATTCAACTTTGTCGGTTAAAATAATCCATGTAAATGCTAAACCTTTAATATAAGATTGCGACAAGTTTGTGTTTGTTTAAGCGAGCATTATTAAATTTCTTTGATGCGGTGGTAGTACCCCCATACCAAAATTTGTCACAAACTTTAAAGGTTGGGCACGACATTTTGTGACCACCTTCATTTGGAATCTCTGCGTCATGTACTCTTGCCATTACAGAATTTCTTGGCATGATCAAAGATTTCCAATCTAGTTGATCCAACTCATACCTTTTGTAAGGATAAATTTACATTTTTGTGCCCTTGCCTAAGAGGCTTATATTTTTTGTATATTTAATCATATTTCTCGCTAACCTGGTATTCCAGGTCCTTTGGAGATTATATTTGAACATAAGCCCCCGGAGAGGTCTTGCTTTGTAAACCCGTTAATCGTTGTGGCTGAATGATTTAGCCACTTGTAGAATTTGTAGGGCGCCTTCGAAAAGGTCTTTGGGTCCATCATTTACCGAATTTTGGTGGATTCGGCCTATGGTCGGATGCCCCCGAGGGGGTCTTTTAAATCCCGGGGTTTATCGTAATCGGACCATGTATAAATGGCACTGACGATCAACTTGGTTCCCCTCGGGGAGGTCTTTGGTTTAAAAGCCCGATGTTTTTATCGCAATTCGGACATGTATTAATGGCATCGACGATTAACTGAGTGCCCCATGGCGAGGTATTTGGTTTAAAAACTCAGTGTTTGTCGCAGTTGGTCCATGTATTAATGGTATCGGCGACCGACTAGGTGCCGCTTTGAGAGGTCTTTGGTTCAAAGGCCTAGTATTTATCGTAATCAGGCCATGTAATAATGGCACCGACAATTGACTGGGTGCCCTTCTGGGAGGTCTTTGGTTTAGAGTTGCATCGTTTCATGGGGCGGACGCTAGTTCGTTCATCGGGTTTTACTCTGATTCGTTAGAACTAGGGTCATGGACCTTGCAATTTAAGAAGGTGCCTCTTTAGTGAAACTAACCACTTCGTTTGTAGCTTGAACACCACTTAATTTGACCATTCAATTCCTAGTGTCTCTTATCTGCTACGTTGTGCCTCACACCTTCATATTTATGGTTGGTGAAGCTTTAAGCATTGAGTAATAGTTATTTGCGCTATCCCAATCGGGATGTGCTGTAATGGTCACCAGGCTCTATTAGGTCATAGATGCATCAACGTTCTTTTTAGGGGACCTGCAATCAAAATTGAATTCAAGCAAATTGTAATCAAGAGTTTGCAAATGTACGATTTAGGCAAGTAAAGCAATTTCTTTCATCAGTATGTACAAAGCTTTGGACAACGTTGCATGGTATTTATAATGCATGATGCTTACAACTTGTAAAATGAAAGAACTATCATACGAAGTAATGTCGAAGGTGTATGTTGTTACATGCTCTCAGAAGTCGGATGCCATCTGTCGTTTTTAACTCGAAGGCCCTTGCCAGTTGGGTCTGAACACTCCGGTTCTGGTCATGATTCTTTTGAGAACAAGGTCCCCAACTTGGAAGGTTCTTCGTTTAAACTTAGCATTAAAATGACGAGCTATCCTTCTCTGATGTGCAGCGACTCTGAGTTCTTCTTCTTTTCTTTTTTCTTCAAGTAGATCAAGTGCTTCGAGCTACAATTTCTCATTCTCCTCTTGTTTGAAGTGGATTCTTCGGTGAGTGGGAACTTCCAGTTCCACCGGAATCATAGCCTCAGATCCAAATGCGAGTGAGAATGGAGTGTGCCCAGTCGCAGTTTTGTGAGTTGAACGATATGCCCATAGTGCAAGAGGAAGCTCGTCTACCCAACCACCTTTAGCTTTCTCAAGATGCTTCTTAATGGTTGACTTCAGAATTTTGTTGATTGCTTCGAATTTCCCGTTGACCTGCGGATGAGCAACGGCTGCGAGACTATTCTTAATCTTGTATTTAGTACAGAAATTCAGGAATTCACTGCTCTCAAATTGAGTTCTGTTGTCGGTGATTATTTTTTTAGGTACCCCAAATCGGCAAATAATGTTCTTTAAAAAAATTTGATCACCTTTTTTGAGGTAATTGTTGCTAACGGTTCATCTTTGGCCCATTTAGTGAAGTAGTCCACTGCCACGATTGCATATTTCATATTTGACTTAGATGTAGGCAATGGTCCAATCAAATCTTTGCCCCAGATGGCGAATGGCCATGGACTAACCATCTGAGTTAATTCTGTGGGAGGTGCTCTTGGAATCTACGCAAATCTTTGGCATCTGTCACATTTCAGTGTAAGTTATTGCATGTAGGTTCACATCGGGCCAAAAGTAGCCATATCGCAGAATTTTCTTGGCCAGTATTTGACCTCCTATGTGACCTCCGCATTCTCCCTCATGCAATTCTACCACGATTGCTTTGGACCCGTCCTTGGTTACATATCGCAGCAGTGGCACGGAGAATCTTCTCCTGTACAACCTACCGTCCTAGATAAGGTATAATAGAGCTTTGCGCAATATCTTCCTTCATTTTTTCGGCTCTTCTGGAAGCGTTCCATTGAGGATATACTCCTTGATTGGGTCATCCAAGACAAAGGTTCTTCAACAGCTTCCATAATTTAGTCAACATCTGCTTCTTCAATGGCGGGAGTTGAAAGGACTTCGATAGGAATTATACCTAATAACTGTGCATCTGAGGAACTGGCATACTTGGCAAGAGAGTCTTCCTTTGAATTATCTTCCCTAGGGACATGAGATATGGTGTAGAAGTCAAGGTCATTAAGAAGTTCCAAAGCTTTGGTAAGATAAGTAGGAAGTTTCCAAGATTGGTTTGGAATTCCTTTAGGACTTGACATACTACTAGCTGTGAGTCGCTAAGGATTTGCAAGGTTTTTATATTCAATTCCTTTGTCAGTTTTAAACCTGCGATTAATGCTTCATATTCGGCCTCATTGTTAGTTGATGGAACTCCAATCTTAAAGCTTAGCATAAGGAATGACCTTCTCGAGTTTCTAGGACAATTCCGGCCCTTGAGCAGTAATCTTTTCTGGATCCATCGATGTATATCTTCCACCTAGTCACCGTCTCTGTTGGTTCTTCTGTTTCCTCTCCCCTATCCATGAACTCGATGATGAAATCCGCTAAAGCCTTCCCATTAATAGCTCTTCGAGGGTGACAAGTGATGTAATATTGACCGAGTTCTATGTTCCACTTTAATAACCTTCCCTAAGTTTCTGGGTGAATGAGAACTTGTCTTAGCAGTTGATTGGTGAGAACCTTTATATGATGGGATTGGAAATACGGCCTTAGCTCTTTCGAGGTGATGAGCAGAAAATACGCATGTTTTTCCAACTTTGGATAGTTTAATTATGCCTTAGTGAGCCTTTTACTAATGTAATAAACTGGCCATTGGACTTTGGCGTCCTCTCGAACCAGCGCGACACTTAAGGCATGAGACGAGACAACCAAATATAGGAAAAGCTCCTCTCCATCTTTATGCTTAGAAATTGGTGGTGACTCCATGTGCTTGATTAACACTTCAAAGGCTATTTGGCATTCAGGAGTCCATTGGAATTCTTTCTTTCCTTTCTTCAAAGCATCGAATAGTGGAATGCACCATTTGTTGCTTTGGAAATAAATTGGTTTAGTGCTGCTACTTTCCCATTCAAGCATTGAAGCTCTCTCTTTGTCCTTGGAGCACGCATTTCCCGTAAAACTGTGACTTGAGAAGGATTTGCTTCAATGCCCCTGGAGTTGGCCATGAACCTAATAAATTTTCTTGATGCTACTCCAAAAGAGCATTTAAGCGGATTGAGCTTCATTCCATATTTTCTGAGGATATGAAACATTTCGGCCAGGTTTTCAAGATGGTCCTCAGCTTTCTTTGACTTTACCAGCATATCATCCACGTAGACTTCCATTGTGTTTCTTATTTGATATTTGAACATAGAATTCACAAGGCGCTGGTATGTCGCTCCTGCATTTTTTAATCCGAACAACATTACTTTATAGGAATAGAAGTCTCTATCTGTTATGAAACTTGTGTTTTCTTCATCTGGCTTATGCACCATGATATGATTGTTCCCAGAGTATGCATCCATGAAAGATAACAACTCATGCCTTATCGTCGCGTCGACTAGTTGATCAATTCTAGGTAATGGCAAGCTGACTTTGGGACATGCCTTGTTGAGATCCAAATAGTCTATGCACACTCTCAACTTGCCATTGGATTTTTTAACAAGAACTGGATTGGAAACCCAATCGGGATATGTAGATTCTTGTATGAAGTTATTCTTGAATAACCTATCTACTTTTTCCTTCAATGCCACAGATCTTTCAAGTCCTTGAATACATCTTTTTTGCTTTATAGGAGTTAAATTGGGATTAATATTCAACTTATGCACAATTACGTCGGGTGAAATTCCGCACATATCGGAATATGTCCAGGCGAAAACATCTAAATTTGCCCTTAAAAACAAGATCAAATCTTTCTGCAGCTTTCAGCCCAGCTGAAAATCTATTTTCAAGACTTGGTCGGGATCTTTATCATGCACTAAGATGGTGATTGTGGCTTCAGTTAGCGCTGCTCTTTCTTCCCCCACACTAGCTTTTCTTGGATCGATCTCCTTCTGAGCTCCACTATGTTCGCCAATGTGAGGGCCTCGCCTTAATTGCTATAAGGGGAGGGAAGTAATGCGGAGCGGAGGCTCCACGTCCTTCTTTACTTCTTTCTTCCTAGCTTCAACAAGTTCCGTCATATAACATTCTCTTGCTGTCTGTTGATCGCCTTTAATTACGCCGACCCTGTTTTTGGTGGCGAATTTCATTGTTAGGAACCACGGAGCTATTGTTATTCTAAAGGCTGCGAGGGTTGGTCTTCCAAGGAAGGCATTATATGCCGAGAGCTCATCGAGTATGACAAAATCTTGCTTTATGGCAACCTTCTTTTCTCCTTCCCCGAGTTCGACAAGAAAGTTGATGATGCCAATTGGTTGTGCCCGGTGAACCCGTGGATCTTATTTTGGCAAGCTTCACGTCATTCATGGATAGGTTCATCCTATTGAATGCATTAACGAAAAGGACGTTAACAGAGGCCCTGCTATCAACCAAAACTCTTTTGACTGTGCCCGGACCGAAACCAATAGTGATCACCATTGGATCTACCATTGGTGTTAGCAATCCGTTCGAGTCTCTGTCTTTAAACACAATATCATCATATGGGGTCTTTGGCATCTTTGCCGAGAAAGCTTCACTCGTGATCATGAGTTCTTCTCCTTTAGAAAGGCTCATCATCTCATTTGTGCACTTCACAATGTCCCCACTAGCTTCTTTAAGCTGGTTGAGGCCCTCCTGAAATGGTATTAATGATTAATCTTGGGATGACATCAACTGGAGCATTTTCATTTTGTCTAGGCTGTCCTACAGATATCCCCTGTCCCTGAGTGGTCTGAGTGTTCTGCGGGTTCTTTGTGTATTGCTGAATCTTGTTCTTCCTTATCAATTCCTCAATAAGGTTCTTCAGATGTATACACTCATTTGTATTGTGGCCCGGTTGGTTATGAAACTGGCAAAACCTTCTTGACTTTATCGTGTCATCACTGACCTTTGCTGGTTTCGGTGTTGGATACTCTTCACTGTCTTTAGTTGCCATAAAGATGTTCTCCACGGTATCGTTTAATGGAGATAGTTCTAAATTAAAGAAATGAAATTTCTTATTGGCACGGTTATCTTCCCATCATTGCCTCTTTTCTGACCACCTGTATTCTTCTGGCCGCCCTCTACGTCATTACCTTTCTTTTCGAGCAGTGCGCTGCTTTCAGGAACATCCAAGGCATAGGCTAGATCTTCATCCACACCTGTATACTCCTTGGCTTTATCAAACAGATCCTTAAGCGTACTTGGCTTCTTCTTCTTAATCCACCGCCCAAGCTTGGTCTTTTTATTTATGGCTCCCATTAAAGCCATCAAAGCCAAACAAGGCTCGTAGTTTCCAACCTCGGCTGTGGCAATATTGAAGCGGGTGAGAAAAGCTCTGAGGGTTCTCCTGGCCTTTGTTCAAGCTCGTTCAGTTCCATGACATCCCGCACCTTTGTAGCTTGAAGCCTGAACTGCTCTCCGAATAGCTTGGCCAAGGTAGCAAAATCATCTACAGGTTTGGGTGGTAGTTTTGTGAACCAAAGTGAGGCCACCCCTTCAAGGTAAGTCGGAAAATATAAGCTTTTTAATTCGTCTGTGGCGTGTGCTCCATCCATATGCTGGTCATATTAGAATAAGAACATGTTGGGATTACTAGTCCCATTATAAGCTTGCACCGTTGGAGGTTTGAACTTATTTGAGTATGGAGCCATCTTGATCCTCTCCGTGAGTGGGGTTTTGGTAGGAGCCAACCCTCGCTCCTTCTCATCGTCTTGCTTTCCCGAGCTTTTCTCCATGATTTTGCGCACCATTTCCGATCTGCGCTTCTCTTCGTTGAGCTGGTCCACGGGGCAGACGCCATCATCCTTGCCAGATGTTTGCCTAAGCAAAAGGTCAGGGTTTAGATTCTCGGGCCCTGGGCCTCCCGCTTGCGGAGGTGCCCCTTTGGTGGTTCCAAGCGCTTATCTAGAGGTTGTTTTATCTGTGTTGTTACGCGTAGCTGGTTTGCTTCCTTATGTCGAGGTTCAATTAGACTTACAACCTCTTGGATATAATCTCCCTGATTTGGAGTTGAAGAAGAAGAGCTCGCATTTTCCGTATAATTGGTTTGAGCAGATTTAGCACGAGCGGCATTCACGGTAACTTTTGCCGTAGCAGCTTGCATGGAAAACATAGATTCAAGCTTCTTTATTATGGCATCGTTTGCAATACCCATTTGTCATGTCAGACTCGCAACAACCTCATCCAACTCTCTTCTTATTATAGATGTTCCAACCTTAGAAGTTTGTCCAAATTCAAATTGGTTAGTGAGCTGAGTATTTTCGTTGTTGGCGGCATTGTCAATCTCTTCAGCAGTTTTACTAGCAATCTTCATCGATGCTCTACCCATAACTTCGGACAAGGACTTGAATCCAGAAGGAAGTCCACTGATTGGCTTAGAGTGTAGTCTTGTAAGATCTACGGTGTAGTAGGCTTAGAACCTTAGTGCAAGGCATTCAACCTTGTGGGAGAATGTGAGAGAAGATAATGCGAATGCGGCCCCACATTGGGCGCCAAATGTTTGAATAAAAAATGGTTCAGACACCAAAGGTGTGAAATCACACTTCACCAATTGGTAAGAAAAAGGCCACAATCACAATTAAAAGTAAAAGAGACACAAATTTTATAGTGGTTGGATCTTAGGAAAGATCTACATCCACTTTGGCAACATTTTGCATTGACAATTTGAGAATTACAAGTCTAGAAACACCTAAAAGTACATTCTTATGCTTCATGATACAAAGGCTTCACTCAGTTGAATACAAATCAATAGAGAATTGAATGGATCTTGCTAAATGTAAGGAGGAACGGTGAATAATCTTCAATCTCTAGAATGCTTGATCACTTTTGGTGGATTTCATGATGGATTCGATGCTTGATCCTTGCCTAGGAATGTTAGAAGGTGTTAGAATCTCTTGAGAAAGAGTGAATGAAGTTCGATAGCCCTTCGGGGTTGAAGAAATTCGTCCCTAAAAGTAGGGAAGTCATGGCCTATTTATAGGAGAAGTTTGATTGAAGTGATGAGCCGAGATGTGTATATGTAGGCGGTGGGTCGAACATACGAGAAATTACAGAAATGCCATTGTCAGCTGTCAACAGCTGTATCCGGCTGTCTACTTGAATTCATGTTCGATCGACCGGAGGAAACATGTTCGAGCCACCGATCCTGACCAACCTTGCTAGTTCGAGCCCTACATTATACGACCCTTACCTATTTGAATCTCGAGTGGTGTTCGACCCTAAGCAGTGTTCGACCGACCTATAGGATGCTTGTTCAAACGACCCGTAAGAAGCTTGGTTGACCGACCCACTTTATGTGCCATGTTCGACCGAGCCTGTCTGGATAACCTTGTTCGACCGAGCCATGAAAAGGGAAACTACCCCTTGATGTTCGATTCCTTCCTATTCGATCCATTTGAGCTTGTTCGACTGGCTTTATGTTTAAGGCATATTTATACTCGACCCATAGTTTTGGACATATGTTCGATCCTTTAAAAGGTGCATGAATTTTAATGGATAAACAAACGGGGAATGTCAAACGATAAATATACCACTATCAAAAAGGTATATTTTAAATCCACTCACCTAATTGCTTTCCAAATCCTGAATCTGGTCCAGATCTAGCATTCCATGGTACTCTTAACTGAATCTAGAACATAAACAACCATGGATCACAATTCTTAACTAAAAGAAAAAGGGAAGATAGAGGAGAAATTTAAATTGACCAGGTCCAAGAATTTACCTTACTTCGAATAGAATTCTGATAACCTTCTCTATTAATTTTCATTCTTTTCCTCTAGATCTGAAATTAGAATTTTCCTAAAGTAATTATTCTATTTTTTAAAGAGATTTGAGGGGAAAGAAGAATGGAAGAGCTTAGGTGGCTTCTCAGAAAATGTGAGATTTAGGCTAGGCTATGATAGCCAATTTATAGATGTTCAGGATCTTATCATACACGTAGCGCTGAGTCAGCAATGAACATGGTTAAGAAAACAGTCCAGATTCATTGATGAATCTAGCCAGATTTGGGGTGGGGTCGACTCCCATGTGTGTATCGAACTTAGGGTCGACCCCCTATGTTGGTGTCGACCCAAAGGTCAACCCCCTGGGTCCTGCGAGACTTTTCTGGGCAGATGTTTACCGTTTTGACCTTTTTGATTTTCAAACGTTTGATTAGTATCTCGTTATACTTTCTTTGATTTATTTAAATATTATATTTACATATAATCTTCTTATATGTATACAGAAATTCAAATGCCCATTTTATATATATGTATATATACGCACAACCTTTATTTCATTTTCAAAATTCAAACAGTGTTATACCGTTATTTAATTTTTACTATATTTCTTTGATTGCAGCCTTATTTATAATTTCTCTTATATATATATATATTTCTGCACATATATACGCATATATTTTCTTATACATACATACATATCTTTTTGTACTTCCCTGCACCTCTTACTTGAAAGCCACATGTTCTAACCAACTGGACTACTTAGGCTTTTGTTAACAAGGCTTAGAACAATGGTGGTCATTTTTCTTTTCTTACTCCTCCTTTTCAAGTTTGTTACAATATTTTATTTAAACCATTGCATGTAATCTTATCAATTTGCATGCATCTTTTTCTTTAGTTTTTTCTTTTCTTATTAACGCATAATATTTGTAAACATTGCATGCAACATAATTATACTGCATGCAACTAATTTCTTCTTTCTTTTTCAATGCATATATTTATTACATGCAACCATATATTATCATTATTTTATTCTTCTTTTAAATATTTATGTCTATGCCTATATATACACATATGCACTGTTAAATATTTAATTGTCATAAAATGCAGGGTGTTACATTACTCACCTTGGTCGTTAATTGTTAAATGACGATTAACGTCGGTTGATTGAATCAGGCATTTTATTTTCCCTAAAATTGAAACGATCTCCAAATCTCTTCAAACCAATTCCAGTACGTAACCTACAACTAGACGATCCTAACGGATCCTGTTTTATCGAATTTGATAATGTATGCATAAGTTATGGGTTCACAAATTAGCATGCTATTTAATATAAAATTTAAACTAAATTATTCTAAATTGTCGGGCCTTACCATATTTTAAAGAGGCCCATCCCTATATCTTATTTGTCTCTGCAACGGCCTTTAAGACGCGATTCCAGTAACCCATACCCACTACTGCAAATCCACTTCATCCCACTTCCTATTCTAACCCAAAAATTTCAACGTCATTAGCTATTTTAAATTTAATTAACTACCCTTAAGTATATCCTAACCCACGTACTAACCTCATTACACAATGCTCATCACTTTCTTCCTGCTTTTTGAAGCTTGAACACACCCGACAATTTCTTCCCCTAGACGATCCACTACCTCACTCCACAGTTAATGAATTTACAAACCTATTTCACCCTAATGTAAAGTGTAAACCCACACACTTTCTTCTTCCAATATCACGCACACTCCAGTCTTTCTCCCCCATACTGCCAT
This sequence comes from Allium sativum, assembly GCA_030737875.1. Taxonomy (NCBI): domain Eukaryota; kingdom Viridiplantae; phylum Streptophyta; class Magnoliopsida; order Asparagales; family Amaryllidaceae; genus Allium; species Allium sativum. Next base: position 309,409,813 of record CM060915.1, on the reverse strand, counting down.
TGCTCATCCCTTCCACGCACCTTTCCCCTTCGCTAAAATCGGCAACAACTCCATCATTAGCATCTCCTTTCTGACCTCTCCTACCACCACATAACAACTTCCATCTCACAGGCTTCTCCATTCCGCGGTTTCCATGTCAGTACACCAAACGTGCGAACACTTTGAATTCCACGTTCTTACCCCCTCCCTAACCATAACAACTTTTTCCTTCGCCAATGAGTTTCTCCTCGCGCGTACAACTTCCCACGCACCTCCAGCTTCAACTCGCCCTTTCCTTTCTGGTCTCGTCCTCAAACCACCATGCACGGTTGTTAACTATCGATTGTACCAAAGGAGCATCGCATCCCTCGAAACCATAACAAACTCGAAGTACTTCTCATATGTATTTCGTATATAATTTTTCAATGATTTATGTGGAGTTATAATTTTTTTGGTTTTCGATTTTTATATTAGCTGCGGTTTCAATTTTAATGGTAGCAATTCATTTTTGCTAAGAGGGGTTGTACACATTTGCTAGAAAAGAAGTAAAAGGAATGAAGATGCTCAAATACAAATAGGTGCCAACACTTAAGGCTTAAGCATCGTAAAGGTACAAAGATAGTGTAACAACCCGTATTTTTGAATAACATGTTATAACATAAATCAAGGCAGAATTAAATGTTAAAATCTAAATCAAGGGAAACGGGCTGAGCCATTGCGTTCGTCTCGGAAAAATACACGAAATAGAGTCCGAGTTTTCGAAAATCGGAGTCCGTATGACCAAGTTATGGCCCATCAAAGTTTTCAGAAAATTTCAAGTTCAAAAACAGTTCAAATTTGAATTTAGGATTCAAATTCAGCCAAAACAGACTGGGCGGGAAAATTCCCGCCCAGACAGGTCGACAGGGGGGTCGACACTAGGGTCGACCTCCCCCCCCAACCAGGTCGACACTAGAGTCGACCTGGGGGTCGACCTCCCTGGTCGGCCAGGTCGGCCTGGTGCACCTATTTTGGCTGTTTGGACCTGTTTTGGAGGCTAGTGACGTGAATTGATGGCTTAGATCTGAATTAGGGTTAATCCTATGGTCTAAATTAACCTAATCATCTATAAAAAGACCCTAATACCTAGCCTAAATCATCATAAATCAATCCTATAACTAAACTATGCCAAAATGTTTCTTGATCATGGCCTCCATCTTCATATCATGACCTCCATCCTCTTCATGAAAGTTTGAGTGTCCTAAGCTAGTAAAAGAGCCATCTTTCTTCATCAAAGCAAGGATCTTTTGCTTGTTTCTCAAGGGTTTTCATTGGAGCTTATCATTTGGGAGTGTTTAGAGTTGCTAGTGGCTTCTTCTCAATCTTATTTATATTTTATAAGTCTTCATAGCATTGTAAGCCCTATACTACTCTTAGATTCTAACTATGAAGTTAAATATGACATGTTGCAAGTTTGAGTTTGGGCCTAAGTATGATTTGTGCCTTGATCCTATCATGTTATGCATAGATTTACCCTATGCAAGTTTGTAAAGCTATCACCTTGACTTTGTGCATAGAAAGCTATGACCTTTGATTTGGAATGTTGCATTATGCAACATGAGAACTCTCATAACCTTTATGATAACTTGCATATAATGTTATATGCGAACTTCTAGTCATCATCCTATGTCATCTAGGACCATGTATCACCTATTCGCTAAGTTTGAATGTTATGCATGTAACATGCAAGTTTAAATGAACATATTTATGCCTCATATGCCACCATGTTTAACTTGTGGCCAACCTTATTACCTTATGCCCTTTTGTCATGCTTTTGCCAAGCTCCCTCTTTTGATCTATGTTATGTTATGCGAAACGTACATGCGATGGGAATGCGTTGGGTTTGGGTAATATTAATGACATGAAAACATGGTTTTAAAATATGACATGAACATTGACTTGTGATTATGTTTGTAAACATAATGATGGACATGACACTTAGAAAATATGAGTGCGGCCAACTCGAGGTTGGGTTGAGTTTGTAGCATAAATCTACGCGGAACCGACTGGCTTAACTAGTGGCTACAAACAATAGGACCTAATGTGAGTAGTTGGTCATGTCGCACTTGAAACCCGAGGTTAGACTAAGTTGTGGTGTAAAGCTACCCGGACCCGCCCGGCTTAACTAGTAACCACAACAAGGTCTAATGTGAGAGGTTGGGTGCATTAAATTAATTAATGCCACATGATAGGGTTAAGTCATGGACTACTTGAATACTTAACCAATTAAACACGATGGATTGGTAGGGTTAAGTCATGGACTACTTGAATATACTTAACCAATTAAACACGATGGATTGGTAGGGTTAAGACATGGACTACTTGAATACTTAACCAATTAAACCCGATGTATTGATAGGGTTAAGTCATGAACTGCTTGAATACACTTGACCAACTCAATACATGGTTAGGATAGGGTTAACCACACTTAACTCGCTTGAAATCCTAGTTACGTGGTCCTTTTCAGCAGTAACCCTCTTAGAAGTATCATGGGTACCCTGGACTAGGCTAGGGTGGGGCACGATTACTGAACTGATTGTAAGAGACCAAAAGAGACGGCTGAAGGGTGCACCGGTTGTTCAGGCGGACCATGGTCGTGCACATTAAGTCCGGAGTTGAACATGGGCACCAGTAGGTTTAGACTGTGCGTGCTTGAATTGTGTCTGTGGTTTACACCTTAGGGCCGGATACACCCTGGGGTGGACCTTGCACAGTTAACTACATTCCACGATTAAGCCGTATGACACCGATACACGATGAGTTAGGCTTATAGGGAGCCGATCGACTAGACCGAGTAGTTGGACCTCGATTTAGGTCATCTCATGATGTGGGCCAGCTTTGGGCCAAGGGATCATTTCTTGTTTATACTTGACATGGATTGGAATACTAGTACACACCTGGTGCAACTTAACCTTGTATATGCGATGCCACGCTTGATCTATCTTGTTAACTTTTCACCATGCCAGTTATCACCCTATGTCTCACCTTTGTTTTACATGTCCAGTTAACTTTATTAGTTTTTATACTAATAGTAGATAGGACTTACCAGTCTTTTGACTGACCCGTTTTCTTTCGCCTCTTTTCTTCCGTTTCCTCCCCCCCCCCTCCCCAGGTTTACAGGGTGGGAACACTGGTACCTAGCTTGGATCTTTAGCTGCTTTTCTGGATAGCTCGTGTACGGTTTGGACTTGAGCATGCTATGGCTTTATTCTGCTTTGGGGATAGTTTACTTTATGTTATTTCCAGTTTTCAGTTTATGTTTTTCTAGACTTTGTTTTGTGGAAAATAATGACTCAGTACTTTGATGTAACTTGACTATGGTTTTGAAATACTAGTTTTATCCGCTGCTTTACTTACTCTGTTTTACTTATATGTTCTGTCTTGTGATATCTGCATGCATGTTTACCTGTTTAACGCCCCTCCAAAGCTAGTGTGCTTGCAAGAGTGGCATTGGCGGAGGTGGGGTGTTACATTTGGTATCAGAGCCTAAGGTTTACAAGATTTGAGCAAAAGGTTTTTAAAACTTACCTTTTGAAAAACTATTTTCAAAACCAATTAAGTATTTTCCAAGAAAAGTCTAGTTATTTTAAAAGGCTATTCCCCAAAAGCCATTAGCACTATCCTTCGTTTCCTCGTTCTGAATCTATCTTTTTCTTTTTCAGTATGGTCGATCTTAATCTTCCCGAGGGAGTAACCATTCCCGGATGGTTCCGGAGGTACTTGGAAGCTAGGGCCAATGATGTGGGCCCAGCAAATACTCCCACCGTAACTGAGGTTCCTCCTCCTCCTCCTCCTCAGAATCCACAAGCAGATTTTTCTAAGGTTTGCAAGGACTTTAAGGCAATGGGTGGCAAGAATTTTATTGGGACGGAGACTTTTGTGGAGGCAAGAAATTGGTTGAAAGAAACGGAAGATCTCTTCGTCATCTTTGATGTGGAAGACCATAGAAAAGTTCTGTTGGCAGCGTGGCTATTGAAAGAAGAAGCTGCTTATTGGTGGGAGGTCACCAATGCTATTAGGCCTATAGAGACTTGGGCCGACTTTAGGACGAGGTTTGGGCTTAAGTTTCTATCATCTGCTGAGGCGAATCTGCAATTGGAGAAGTTTATATCTTTGAAGCAAGGGGACATGACAGTGAGGGAGTATGTGAATAAGTTTAACCAGCTAGCTCGATTCGGTTTGGACATGGTTAATACTCCCCAGAAGAAGGCTTTACGCTTTGAACGAGGGTTGAATGAGCCATTACAAGGTTTAGCCCTGTCTCATATACCCATGGGGGCCACTTTTGAAGGCCTAGTGGACATGGCATTGCTTCAAGGAGACGATAAGAATGGCAAGAAAGAAGTCAAGCCTAATGAGACTCAAGCCAAGAAGACGAACTCCAAGTGGGGAGGAAATCAGAGCAATCAGAACAACAAGAACAACAAGAACAACAAGGGCAATAAGGCCAACAACAGCAAGGCAAAGGACCCAAGAAAATGCAACTTCTGTGGGATTGTTGGGCACATAGCTAAAGATTGCAGAAAGAAGAAGAGGAAGTTGGGTGAATGCTTTCACTGTGGAGAGCCTGGACACCTTAGCAAGGATTGCCCCAAGAAGTAAGGACAAGGGCAAGGACAGACTCAGCGTGCAGGACCTTCTGGAGGGCAAGTGCATGCTCTCAACACTGCTCCAGTTTAGGACCGAGGTAGTATTTCTGTAGAAAGCCTTGTTTATATTTCTGATTATCCTGTTCGCACCTTATTTGATTCTGGCGCATCGCATAGTTTTATTTCTTCTGATCTTGTTGAAAGTTTGCACCTAAGTACTAGTCTAGTTGAGGATCCCGTTAGTGTTTCAAATCCAATTGGTGGTTCCGCCCATCTATCTATGATTTGTGTGGATTTGAAGATTTCTATCTTGACCGTAGAATTCACGTGTAATGCTTATGTTCTTGGGTTCACGGGATACGGGTTGATTTTGGGCATGGATTGGTTGTCCAGTTATGGAGCCATCCTCGATTGTGAGCATAGGGTGGTGAGGCTCATGACTCGCCTCGGTAATACCCTAGAAATTTCTTGTAACCCTAGAGGTCCCGTTATGTTATGTTATCTTGAATCTCTTGACTCGTCCATCGATGATCTTCAATCTGTAAGGGTGGTCCGAAACTATCCTGATGTATTTGAAGAAGTTAAGGGGTTACCCCCTAAACGAGAGATAGATTTCCGCATTTATCTAGTCGATAATGCCAAGCCAGTATCATTGCCCGTTAGGCACATGGCCCCACGTGAAAGAAGGGAGCTCAGTAAGCAAATCAAGGAGTTGCTTGAGAAGAATTTTATTAGGCGAAGAATTTCTGAATGGGGTGCTCCTGTGGTATTCGCTACTAAGGCGGATGGTTCGCTTCGTCTATGTGTTGATTATCGAGAGTTGAACAAGCTGACAAAGAAGAATAGGCACCCGTTACCGAGGATAGACGACCTCTTTGACCAGCTTGTTGGTGCTTCTGTTTTCTCTCAGCTCGATCTAGCCACCGGATTTCATCAGCTTAGAGTGGCTGAGGATAGTATTTATAAGACTGCGTTTAGAACTCCAGATGGATTCTTTGAATGGCTTGTCATGCCATTCGGTTTGACTAATGCACCCGCCTACTTCGTAGATTTGATGAGTAGGGTGTTCAGGGAGTTCCTTAACAAGTTTGTAGTTGTCTTCGTGGATGATATTCTGATTTTCTCAAAGGATGAGGAAGAACATGCTAGACATCTCAAGGAAGTGATGGATACGCTTAGAGCTCATCAGTTGAAAGCCAAGTTCTCCAAATGCCATTTTTGGAGAAGGGAAGTTCGATTTCTTGGACATATAGTTTCTAAGCAAGACATAGCTGTGGATCCCGCGAAAGTGCTTGCAGTTCAAGACTGGAAGACTCCTGGGAATGCAACCGAAGTAAGAAGCTTCCTCGGTCTGGCGGGCTACTATAGGAAGTTCATCAGGGACTTCGCTAAGATTTCAGCCCCTCTTACTAGATTGACGAAGAAGAACCTAGTCTTTGCATGGGACTTAGAATGTGAGCTTGCTTTTCAAGGGCTCAAGAGGGCCCTTACCACAACTCTAGTTTTGGCATTACCTGATGGCGGTAAGATGTTTACCGTGTACACCGATGCATGTGGCACGGGGTTAGGTGCTGTTCTGATGCAAGAGGGAAGAGTGATATGTTATGGGGGTAGGCAACTTAAAGTTCATGAGAAGAACTATCCCACTCATGATATGGAGTTGGCGGCGATCATCTTTGCACTCAAATCCTGGCGCCACTATCTCCTAGGCGAAAGGTTTGAGTTATATACGGATCACAAGTCGCTCAAGTACCTCTTCTCACAGAAAGATCTGAATCTAAGGCAGCAAAGGTGGATGGAATTCTTGGCATCTTATGACTTCGAGATAGCTTATAACCCTGGAAAGGGTAATGTTGTGGCAGATGCACTAAGCAGAAGTAGGTTGACTTTGAGTCCCTTGTTTGTTGAGATGAGGAGCCTAGAGTTCTTAGCAACCTTTGATTTTACAACAGCTGTTGAGTCGATGACGGGTTCGTTAGCATCCCTTGAGCTTAGACCTATACTTCTTGATCAAGTTGGGGCTTCGCAGAAAGGAGACTCGCCAGGTAGTCGAGGTCATGGACAAGTTGATTCGTGGTGAGACGTCTAGTCACCTTGCTAGATATACTATTGATGACAAGGGTTGGCTAAGGCGTGATGGAAGGCTATGCGTTCCACAAGTAGGAGACTTGGTGCATAAAGTTCTCGAAGAAGCGCATCACTCGAAGATGACTATACATCCTGGAGGAGATAAGATGTATAGGGATATGAAGCGCGTTTTCTTTTGGGCTGGAATGAAGAAGGATGTGGCAGAGTATGTTTCAAAGTGCATGGTGTGCCAACAGGTGAAAGCCGAGTCGAAGAGACCCGGAGGGCTATTACATCCATTGGAGGTCCCGCAATGGAAGTGGGAAAGTATCTCTATGGATTTTGTGGACGGATTGCCTAGGTCAAGGAAAGGGAATACGAGCATATGGGTCATAGTTGACAGACTTACGAAGAGTGCTCATTTCATTCCAGTGAAGAGCAAGAGGACCGCATCATGGCTAGCATCTACTTATCTTCGAGAGATAGTGCGGTTGCATGGAGTTCCTTCTAGCATAGTTAACGATCGTGACCCAATTTTCACTAGCCAGTTCTGGAATAGTTTGCAAGAAGCGATGGGTACGCGATTGAATCTAAGTACAGCCTATCACCCCCAGACGGATGGCCAAACCGAAAGGGTGAATAGAGTGCTAGAAGATCTTTTGAGGCTTTGTGTGCTTGACTTTGGTGGTACTTGGGAAGACCACCTCCCTCTTGTGGAGTTTGCTTATAATAATAGCTATCAAGCTAGCATAGGGATAGCACCATTTGAAGCTCTGTATGGGAGGCCGTGTAGGTCACCATCTTGTTGGTAGGAGACAACGGATAGGCTTATACTTGGCCCGATATGATACGGGACACATCCGAGAAAGTTGAATTGGTGAGAAGACGGATGAAAGCGGCCCAAGACAGACAAAAATCCTATGCTGACAAGCGAAGGACAGATTTGGAATTCGAAGTTGGAGATATGGTTTTCGTGAAGGTTTCTCCTTTGCGTAATGTGGTTCATTTTGGAGCAGTGGGGAAGCTGGCACCAAGGTTCGTAGGACCCTTCCCTATCATAGAAAGAATTGGGAAGATGGCTTATAAGGTGGAATTGCCCGAGAAGCTGGCCGGAGTACATAATGTCTTTCATGTCTCTCATCTCCGAAAGTGCCTACATGAGTCCGCTGAGGTGGTTGAACCTAGCATCCTTGAAGACGTGGAGGTGGAGAAAGAGGCAACCCTGAGGCGAACTCTGATTCGTATCATGGAAACGGAGACAAAGAAGCTAAGAAGCAAAGAAGTTAAGCTTGTTAAGGTGCAATGGAGTGAAGAAGAGGAAGACGCAACTTGGGAAACCGAGGAGAAGATGCGTGGGCTTTATCCATTTCTTTTTGAGGGTACATTTTCAATCTCTTTTCCTAGTTGGTATATCTTTCTTTTGCTATCCATGTTTATCTAGTTTATCTTGTTTCGTAAATCTTGTCATGAGAACCTTAGGTAGAAACCCTTGGTTGAAACATGTATTTGAAACATGTTATGCTTGATGTTTGCTAGTGGTTGCAAGTGTTTGCAAGTGGATACTCGTGGATGCATGATACACGTTAGGCACTAAGATCGGCTCACACACTTTCATACCGCATATGCATGAGTGTTTATGCTTATTCATGGATGAAACTTGTATGCTATCACATGGATGTTGCATATGGACGGATGTTATGTGCACTCATGTAGAGACTATAAGTTATATTAGGAATTCGCATACATATGGACTCATTACACTAACATATTTTGCATTAAGGAGGTTTGCTGAATCAGTAACCGCCTGATTTTCGCATTAGATAAGTACATATACACACACCTTTGCATATGTTCATACAGCATTTAGAATCTTTTAAGGACAATGATTACTTGTGGATGTTGTTTTGAGTAGATGGATGATGGATGGTAGGATACGTTCTTCCTAACTTGAAGATTTCGAGGACGAAATCCTTTAAGGTGGGGAGGATGTAACCACCCGTATTTTGAATAACATGTTATAACATAAATCAAGGCAGAATTAAATGTTAAAATCTGAATCAAGGGAAACGTGATGTGCCATTGCGTTCGTCTCGGAAAAATACGCGAAATAGAGTCCGAGTTTTCGAAAATCGGAGTCCGTATGACCAAGTTATGGCCCGTCAAAGTTTTCAGAAAATTTCAAGTTCAAAAACAGTTCAAATTTGAATTTAGGATTCAAATTCAGCCAAAACAGACTGGGCGGGAAAATTCCCGCCCAGACAGGTCGACAGGGGGGTCGACACTAGGGTCGACCTCCCCCCCAACCAGGTCGACACTAGAGTCGACCTGGGGGTCGACCTCCCTGGTCGGCCAGGTCGGCTTGGTGCACCTATTTTGGCTGTTTGGACCTGTTTTGGAGGCTAGTGACGTGAATTGATGGCTCAGATCTGAATTAGGGTTAATCCTATGGTCTAAATTAACCTAATCTTCTATAAAAAGACCCTAATACCTAGCCTAAATCATCATAAATCAATCCTATAACTAAACTATGCCAAAATGTTTCTTGATCATGGCCTCCATCTTCATATCATGACCTCCATCCTCTTCATGAAAGTTTGAGTGTCCTAAGCTAGTAAAAGAGCCATCTTTCTTCATCAAAGCAAGGATCTTTTGCTTGTTTCTCAAGGGTTTTCATTGGAGCTTATCATTTGGGAGTGTTTAGAGTTGCTAGTGGCTTCGTCTCAATCTTATTTATATTTTATAAGTCTTCATAGCATTGTAAGCCCTATACTACTCTTAGATTCTAACTATGAAGTTAAATATGACATGTTGCAAGTTTGAGTTTGGGCCTAAGTATGATTTGTGCCTTGATCCTATCATGTTATGCATAGATTTACCCTATGCAAGTTTGTAAAGCTACCACCTTGACTTTGTGCATAGAAAGCTATGACCTTTGATTTGGAATGTTGCATTATGCAACATGAGAACTCTCATAACCTTTATGATAACTTGCATATAATGTTATATGCGAACTTCTAGTCATCATCCTATGTCATCCAGGACCATGTATCACCTATTCGCTAAGTTTGAATGTTATGCATGTAACATGCATGTTTAAATGAACATATTTATGCCTCATATGCCACCATGTTTAACTTGTGGCCAACCTTATTACCTTATGCCCTTTTGTCATGCTTTTGCCAAGTTCCCTCTTTTGATCTATGTTATGTTATGCGAAACGTACATGCGATGGGAATGCGTTGGGTTTGGGTAATATTAATGACATGAAAACATGGTTTTAAAATATGACATGAACATTGACTTGTGATTATGTTTGTAAACATAATGAAGGACATGACACTTAGAAAATATGAGTGTGGCCAACTCGAGGTTGGGTTGAGTTTGTAGCATAAATCTACCCGGAACCGACCGGCTTAACTAGTGGCTACAAACAATAGGACCCAATGTGAGTAGTTGGTCATGTCGCACTTGAAACCCGAGGTTAGACTAAGTTGTGGTGTAAAGCTACCCAGACCCACCCGGCTTAACTAGTAACCACAACAAGGTCTAATGTGAGAGGTTGGGTGCATTAAATTAATTAATGCCACATGATAGGGTTAAGTCATGGACTACTTGAATACTTAACCAATTAAACACGATGGATTGGTAGGGTTAAGTCATGGACTACTTGAATATACTTAACCAATTAAACACGATGGATTGGTAGGGTTAAGACATGGACTACTTGAATACTTAACCAATTAAACCCGATGTATTGATAGGGTTAAGTCATGAACTGCTTGAATACACTTGACCAACTCAATACATGGTTAGGATAGGGTTAACCACACTTAACCCGCTTGAAATCCTAGTTACGTGGTCCTTTTCAGCAGTAACCCTCTTAGAAGTATCATGGGTACCCTGGATTAGGCTAGGGTGGGGTACGATTACTGAACTGATTGTAAGAGACCAAAAGAGACGGCTGAAGGGTGCACCGGTTGTTCAGGCGGACCATGGTCGTGCACATTAAGTTCGGAGTTGAACATGGGCACCAGTAGGTTTAGACTGTGCGTGCTTGAATTGTGTCTGTGGTTTACACCTTAGAGCCGGATACACCCTGGGGTGGACCTTGCACAGTTAACTACATTCCACGATTAAGCCGTATGACACCGATACACGACGAGTTAGGCTTATACGGAGCCGATCGACTAGACCGAGTAGTTGGACCTCGATTTAGGTCATCTCATGATGTGGGCCAGCTTTGGGCCAAGGGATCATTTCTTGTTTATACTTGACATGGATTGGAATACTAGTACACACCTGGTGCAACTTAACCTTGTATATGCGATGCCACGCTTGATCTATCTTGTTAACTTTTCACCATGCCAGTTATCACCCTATGTCTCACCTCTGTTTTACATGTCCAGTTAACTTTATTAGTTTTTATACTAATAGTAGATAGGACTTACCAGTCTTTTGACTAACCCGTTTTCTTTCGCCTCTTTTCTTCCGTTTCCTCCCCCCCCCCCCTCCCCAGGTTTACAGGGTGGGAACACTGGTACCTAGCTTGGATCTTTAGCTGCTTTTCTGGATAGCTCATGTACGGTTTGGACTTGAGCATGCTATGGCTTTATTCTGCTTTGGGGATAGTTTACTTTATGTTATTTCCAGTTTTCAGTTTATGTTTTTCTGGACTTTGTTTTGTGGAAAATAATGACTCAGTACTTTGATGTAACTTGACTATGGTTTTGAAATACTAGTTTTATCCGCTACTTTACTTACTCTGTTTTACTTATATGTTCTGTCTTGTGATATCTGCATGCATGTTTACCCTGTTTAACGCCCCTCCAAAGCTAGTGTGCTTGCAAGAGTGGCATTGGCGGAGGTGGGGTGTTACAAATAGGCATGTGCGAAATTTTTCAGAGTTAGGATAGGGTTCCCTATTTATTTGCCATAAAGCTTTGGCTATATAGATAGGTTTGCATGAGGAGATGTATACACGTTTTGATTTTATTTTTAGAATATACAGGTCCGCCATATAAATGGATAGATCATTCATGATTTTCTGATTTACAGTGTAAGTTATTTAGGGTGGAAAATATGCAACTTAGCTATGAAGTTTTCAGCGTATAGGACTGCACGAGCATGGGTAGCATAGGGTAGTTGTAGCCTTCATTTATTTAAGTTTTAATCTATGAAGTTTAATGGTATGCCGTTACGTAAAACTCCTTTCACATACAAGTTGCTACAGACAAAAATAAAAGCACTATTGTGATGAGCAATGTGCCCTGATCCAAAAAAATATAATAAAAACATTTAATTCATTTTGTGAAGTTCCAAAAATGCTGATATTGGGTGTAAATTGCATCAAACGAAAAATTGCTTATTTTTCAAGTTAAAAATTATGGAAAATTTCTATAAATTAAATTAAAAATACACCTTAAAAATCTTATCCAAATTTAAAACCAATATTTTATTATAAAATAAATCGTTATGGTTTATAAACAATTCCATAGCGACTATCTAAAAATTTGATTTGGACATAACTTACAATCTATGAGACGAAAACTCGATTTTTCACTTCCATCAGAAAAATACAGTTAATTGGATTCGAACATTTCTGATTTCATAGAAATCCGACTTATAAAGAATCCTACACAGTCAGTTGAAGTCTAAAGCATAATATTACGAACTACCGCGATGTTACGAGCTCGATTATAATTATATTAATACGTTCAACTATCGTTTAAATATTGCCAATTCAACCTGGTTATTTCCGAAATTAGATTTTATTACACCATTATTTATTTGAATTAAATATTCAAAATATTTGAATTCAAACCATTTAAGTTATCAACCATTATATTAAAATAATTCAATAAATTAATTATTAAATAACTATATATTATGGGGCGTTACATTCCTTCCCCTTAAAAGAATTTCATTTCCGAAATTACTAAGGTAGGAAAAATGCTATAAACCTTGTTATCTAGGTAAAAAATCTTTTGTTTTACTTCTTAATTTTAGTTTCAGCTGATCCAATTATTTTCTATTAAAATATTAATCCTTTCTTATTAGCGGAAATTTCCAAAGTTTCCGAAAATTTCCTAACTCCTTAAATCTCTGAAAAGTTTCGCCAGCATCTCTTTTGCACAGTTCAATCGTACAACTACAACTCACCTCTCTAGGCCTTCTCCAATTCAACAGAAATCAAATATCCAAGCGACTTTGAAACACCCCACCTCCGTTAGGGTCACTCTCAAAGGGAATGCCCTAATTTTGGTGGAGGTTTATAAGTACAAGTCACAGATATACAAGACAGATATAAGAACACATATTTGTAAACAGCGGAAGAACAATAAACTTTTATTTCATAAAGTCAAATACGTGTTACAACAACATCCTTTCCAATAACATAACATAACACTTTCATAATCTGTCTTGAGTACATTATTTAAAGAAGCATAAATAAAACATAGATAAACTGCAAAAGCCCCATAGTGGATTGTCCAAAGCCATAGTTTAAAACAGGAAAGTCCAAGCAATACATTTCTCTTCTTCAAGCTGGATGCTAAGGTTGGTCAAGCTGCTGTGTTCCCTCCCTGAGAACCTGGGGGGGAAAACGGAAGAAAGAAGACGAAAGAAAAGTAGAGTCAGACATAAAGCCTGAGTAAGTCTAGTACTATTTTGTCTATGAATAAAGAACTGGGTATGATAAGTATAAACAAGAAGCGGGCATGCACTATAAACTTGGTTAAGTTGTCTAGGGTCGAATATACTGTCATACCCCATGTTATTCTCTGAACCCATATAAACTAGTTTCCAACTGGCACCCATAATCAGGGTGATGTGATCCATTCTATGATGATCGGCTCCTACTCGCATAGTTGCATGTGTCTTACGGCCCCCGATGTCGTAATTACCTATGCTGGTCCCACCATGGGGTGTATCAAGTCCCATAGTGGCAACCCGACACAACCTTAGAGTGCACAGGTATGCTACTGGTGTCCAGTGCCTTATTTTTCTGCACCGGAGTGTGTGCACGCCCGCACTCCGTTAGAACCTACACTGCTACACCACCGCCGTCGATTTGACCTCTTACAATCAGCCCAGTAATCGTGCCCCACCCTGCCTAGTTTCAGGGTATCCTGATACACCTTTTAGGGTTACTGCTGAAAAGGGTCCCCCGTTACTAGGTTTTCTATCTCTAGCCAACATGCTAAGTTGGTTAAGTGTTTCCTAACCTAACCCCACCAGTCCGTTTAGTTTAGCATGTTCCATTTTGATTAAGTCTTTAGTTCACTTAATCCTAACAATCCTGACTCAGCCTTAATTGTCTTATTAAGGCCCTGACCTCTCACATTAGACAGGTATTGTTGTGGCTGCCTGTTGCCGGTTGGTTCCGGGCAGTCTTATGCCACAACTCAGTCTAACCTCGGGTCCTTGCTGGGCTCCATGTTTAACCTCCCACATTGGATAGGTATTGTTGTGACTACTGGACAGTCGGGCGGTTCCGGGCAGGTTTATATCACAACTCAATCCAACCTCGGGTTAAACACATCGTATGTTCTACATTTACATATTTTGTCATTCCTCTTTATTTCTTATATGTAAATATTTGCGGCCCATTATTAAGTTAATGGTGTAAAGGTTACACCAATCATGGGCCCAACCCATACTTGAATTTGGGCCCTTCTATTTTATATTTTCATTCATTAGTAATTTTAACCCAACGTTATTTTCCCCCGTTTAACACGTCCGTTTATATATTTTGGGCTTAGCCTTTTAAAGCCCAAATTAGCCATGCGAAAAGGGGAGGCTTAAAGCGTGATTACATACACAAAGAGGGGAAGGTGAGCGCATGAACTTGCAATATGACGTTGGAAACACAAAATAGAAACTGGTGTACTTGCATAGTGATAACATATACTTTGGTCATAAAGCATAGGTGATATGAACCAAACCATGTAAACTTAAGATAAGAATCTAAATTAGGTGTCACATAGTCTTAACTACAACATAGACCTATATTCTCATTTAGGCATAAACATAAACAAGTCATGTTCATAAGGTTTCTACATGTTTACAAAGGGGATACTTTGTTACTAACACAAAAGCATAGTTCAACTTAATCATGGTTTAAGTCTAATCACATAACGATGGTATAAACATACTTATGCATAAATATTCCTAAACATGGTGTTTGCTTTAAACTTGCAAAAAGGGATTTTTGAGTCTAACCTAGCCATGTCTCACATATGTCATCATATAATTCTTTTAAACAAGATAGACTTAATCATGGATTTCAATTATGCCAAATATCATTCATAGCCTAGCCATATTCATAAGTTTTGCAAAAGCATGACTTAATACATGGATTATGGTGTCAAAATTCCAACATAGTTTCATATGAACTATAATAACCAAACTTGTTTTTCAATTACTTGCAAAATGATTTATGCACAAAAATATACATTATGATGGCATAATAACAAAGCCCCAAACTTGCATGAATTTCAATCAACTACATACATGTAGCTTCAACATAGATTACATAATTTGCGAAATATTCCAAACGCATACTTGCATAGAACTACCGCATGTAGTTCTTTATAACATGAATAACATAATTCAAGAATATCCAAAGGTATATAATATTTCAACTTGATAAGAACGCACAAATATGAATAACTTTATTACCACAATTCAAGCATACAAACCAACACAATTGTTTATTCATACCAAAGTAATACTCTACTTACAATGGTTGCGGCGAATTCTCTAATTAAGAGATATGATTCCTTTGTTGAATTGATTGGCTTTAGGTTGCTTGAATTGCTTTAGGCTTTAGAACTTTGTTCCTAATTCTCTCTCTAGTTGGCGGCTACTCTTAGTCGTTCCTCAGCAACATGGCGGCTATGTTCTTAATTTTGAATGAATAGATTAGGGTTTAGTCTAGGGTTGTTTATATAGAGGTTAGGAACTGATTAGGACCATTGATGTTGCTAGGTTAGATCGTAGCCATTCATTAGATAGAGAGACCAATTAGAACTTGCCACCTAGCCCTAGTGACAAAGCAGACCACAGAAAATCGACCACACACAGACCTGGCCAGCCAGGTTGACTGGGCTCGACCAGGTCGACACCCCTGTCGACAGGGCTGTCGACAGCCCTGTCGACATGGGTAGCCCAGGTCGACAGCCCAGTCGACCTGGGTGGCCTAGGCGGGTGTTTATCCGCCCTGGCCCATTGGGCCCCATTTTTAATTATTTTAAACCTGATTTATTCGGTTTGAATTTAAACTTGATTTAAAAACTTCCGAAGGCCATATCTTCTCCATACGGACTCCGTTTTTCGAAAACTCGGACTCTATTTCGCGTATTTTTCCGAGACGAACGCAATGGCGTATCCCGTTTCCCTTAGTTCTTTGATTTCAGATTAATTATGCTTTAATTTGTTAATTTCACAGTTATAGAATTTTCGGGGTGTTACATTCTCCCCCACTTAAAAAGGATTTCGTCCCCGAAATCTTTAAGTTAGGAGGAATGTAAATCCTAACATCCAATCATCCATCTATTCATCCATCAAACACGAGCATCCATTGTCCTTAAAAGACTTCTAATGCTTCATGATCATATGCGAAGTGTGTGTGTACATGTACTTATCTAATGCAAAATCAGGCGGTCTACTGATTCAGTTGACCTCCTTAATGCGAATTATGTAAGTGCCATGAATCCATTATGTATGCAAATTTTCCCTATTCTTGATTCTACATGAGTGCACAATCATTCATTACAAATGCAACATTCATATGACAACACATTAAAGTTCAACCATATACGAATGCAAACATATATGCATATGCAATATGAAGTGACTGAGCCGATCTAAAACCTAGATTGTGTGTGTATATGCAACCACGAGCAACCACTAGCAATCATTTGCAACCACTTGCAGCCATCATCCATAACATGTTTCAATTACATGTTTCCATCCAAAAGGTTTCTACCTAAAAGATAAGGTCGAGGAAATATACCTAAAAAGATAGATAAAAGCGCAACTTAAGGAAAAGGAAAGATCAAGGATGTACCCTCGAACAGAAAAGGGTAGGCTGTACGGGTTCTAGCTTCAGTTTCCCAAGTCGCGTCTTCCTCGGCGTCGCTCCACTGAACTTTGACGAGCTTGACTTCACGGTTGCGTAGCTTCTTCACTTCCGTTCCTAAGATGCGGGTTGGAACTTTTCTTATGGTTGCTTCGCGTTCCACTTCGGCCTCTTCGAGTATATTTGGCTCTACCACTTCAGCAGAATCATGTAGACATTTTCGTGAAAGACGTTGTGAACTTCGTCCAATTTTTCGGGTAGCTCTAATCTATAGGACATTTTCCCAATTGTTCCTATCTAAAGGTATAGTCGAATGATAGAAGCAAGTAAAAACTTTGTGCCCATTAGGCAATGTCAAAACTGAAAACCTATGCCACATATATATTGATTAGGAGAAGAACTCTCTAAGCATCAGCCCCGAAGACCGAAATCAACATCAGACTGACACCCAAAGAATTACTCAACCCAACCACCATATATGATTCTAGGAAACTAAGCATGATGGACTCCTTTTAGGTCACAAGGGAGTCCCTTCCTAAAACCAACCCGTAGCTTATAAAACTCAAAATCTTTAGTCAAACCAATTGAACACCCTCGAGCCCCAACATGTGTTACTAACAGATGAGTCATACTCCCTATGTGGTTTGCAACAGAAATTGGATTGAGAATGGGACCGAGAGGATGTACAGAAAAGATACCATGCAAGTAAGCTCTACAGGAAGAGAGGGATCAAGGATATACACTTAAGAAGAGATATTATGCACGAATCTAGTCTTCAATCTTCTAAGTCGCATTTCTTGAGCTTAACACCATTATGCTTTGTCCGTCTTTAACTTCACAATTTCGTAGCTTCTTAATTCTTGTTTCCAAAATATGAGTTGGAACCTATTTCACTGTTGCCTCTCGTTCCTCTTTCACTTACTCTACTTCTAGTACTGTCAGCTCAAACATAACGACGTACTCATGGTTTCATGCAAGCTCTCCAAAATTCACTAGTGAATCTTGGATCTTGTTCACTTACTAGAAGGTATCCCACATAGATGAATTATCTCTTGAAAATAAACAAATGTCAACTATGTTGCCAAATGTACTTACTAAGGTGATTCTTTACAACTCATGCATCAGCGAAATGAACCTTCAGCCTTAGTGGCGAACACTACTGGAGCGCCCTATTCTGAAATGCTCCTCCTAATGAACCCCTTTTTTAGAAGCTCTTTAATCTGTTTACTGAGCTCTTTCCTTTCTCGTGGAGCCATGTGTCTAACGGGCAACGCAACGGGCTTTACATTATCTACAAGATATATGCGGAAGTCTATTTCTCGCTTCGGAGGCAAGCCCTTCACCTCTTCGAAGACATCCGGATATTCCCGGACCACTCTAACTGATTTCAAATTTTCAACAGAGGCATCTAGCGATTCAAGATAACTAAGCATAACCGCATACGAGGGATTACAAGAAATTTCCAAAGTATTACCGAGCTGGGTTAGGAGCCTAACAACCCTTTTCTCACAATCAAGGATGACCCCATTACTGGATAGCCAATCCATACCCAAAATCAAACCATACCCCGAAAAGCCCAAAACAAAGGCACTACATTGAAATTCAACACTTAGGATAGAAATTTTCAAATCCAAACAGATCATAGACAAATGAGCTGGGCCCCCAATTGGGTTTGAAACAATTAAGGGGTCCTCTACCATACTAGTTTTTAGGTGCAGAGATTCTACTAAAGCAGACGAGATAAAGGAGTGTGATGCGCCAGAATCAAATAAAGTGCGAACGGGGTGATCATAAAGATAAACTACACTTTCTACAGAAGTATTTGTACCTCGCTGTTGCAAAGGTGGCGCTTCTAGCACATGAACCTGTGCCCCTGGGGTGGATCCAGCGCCCTGCCCCTGTCCTCGTTTCTTTGGGCAGTCCTTAGCCCTGTGGCCTGTCTGACCGCACGAAAAGCACCCACCATTCTCCTTGGCCTTCTTTTTTCGACAGTCCTTTACTAAGTGCCCCACTTTGCCACAGAAATTACACTTCCTCTTCTCCATGTTGCCTTTCCCGCCTTTCTTAAAGTCCGTCTTCTTAGGCTGCAAACCCTCTTTCTTCCCTTGAGAGCTTTCTGCCTTTGTCTCCTTCTTGCCCTTGTCCTCTTCATTCAGCAATGCCACTTGCACCAATCTTTCATACGTGGCTCCCATGGGTATATGGGTCATGGCCAAACTGTGTAATGGCTCATTTAACCCCTTGACGAAACGGAGAGCCTTCTTGTGCGGGGTGTTGACTAGGTCAAGCCCAAACCTAGCCAGCTCATCGAACTGATTCACATACTCTCTGACAGTCTTGTCCCCTTGTTTAAGAAATAAGAATTTTTCCAACTGCAAACTTCTTTCCGCATCTGAGAGAAACTTAGTCTCAAACCTTGCCCTAAAGTCCTCCCATGTCTCCACTGGTCTTTCAGCATTAGTGACTTCCCACCAGTAGGAAGCCTCGCCCTTCAATAGCCACACCGCCAGTTGTACTTTTTGTCTATCTTCTACCTCAAAGATGATGAATAGGTCTTCAGTTTCTTTCAGCCAATTCCTAGCTGCTACGAAGGACTCAGTTCCATGGAAATCCCTTCCTCCCATGGCTTTAAAATCTTTACATATCTTAGCGAATGTGTTTCCCCGTGGAGGAGGTGGAGGAAAAGGTGCTGCTGCAGCTGGATGATTTCCTGCAGCTGGGGGAGGAGGAACGGTGGGACCTGGCTGAGTGGCCCTTGCTTCTAAGAACCGTCTAAACCAACCAGGTATGGGCACCCCTTCCGGCAAGTTAAGATCTTCGGACATGCTGAAACAAAAAGGATAGACTCAAAACGAAGGATAAGAGATAGTACCTATGGCTTTGGGGAGTGGACTTTGCCTTTTTAAAATAAAATAATATTTTTCTTTTTAAAAATGCTTCTTTAAATTTCCCTTTTGAAAATAATTTTTCAAAACTTTTTATCTTATCTGGTAAACCTATGCTCTGATACCAAGTGAAACACCCCACCTCCGTTAGGGTCACTCTCAAAGGGAATGCCCTAATTTTGGTGGAGGTTTATAAGTACAAGTCACAGATATACAAGACAGATATAAGAACACATATTTGTAAACAGCGGAAGAACAATAAACTTTTATTTCATAAAGTCAAATACGTGTTACAACAACATCCTTTCCAATAACATAACATAACACTTTCATAATCTGTCTTGAGTACATTATTTAAAGAAGCATAAATAAAACATAGATAAACTGCAAAAGCCCCATAGTGGATTGTCCAAAGCCATAGTTTAAAACAGGAAAGTCCAAGCAATACATTTCTCTTCTTCAAGCTGGATGCTAAGGTTGGTCAAGCTGCTGTGTTCCCTCCCAGAGAACCTGGGGGGGGGGGAAACGGAAGAAAGAAGACGAAAGAAAAGTAGAGTCAGACATAAAGCCTGAGTAAGTCTAGTACTATTTTGTCTATGAATAAAGAACTGGGTATGATAAGTATAAACAAGAAGCGGGCATGCACTATAAACTTGGTTAAGTTGTCTAGGGTCGAATATACTGTCATACCCCATGTTATTCTCTGAACCCATATAAACTAGTTTCCAACTGGCACCCATAATCAGGGTGATGTGATCCATTCTATGATGATCGGCTCCTACTCGCATAGTTGCATGTGTCTTACGGCCCCCGATGTCGTAGTTACCTATGCTGGTCCCACCATGGGGTGTATCAAGTCCCATAGTGGCAACCCGACACAACCTTAGAGTGCACAGGTATGCTACTGGTGTCCAGTGCCTTATTTTTCTGCACCGGAGTGTGTGCACGCCCGCACTCCGTTAGAACCTACACTGCTACACCACCGCCGTCGATTTGACCTCTTACAATCAGCCCAGTAATCGTGCCCACCCTGCCTAGTTTCAGGGTATCCTGATACACCTTTTAGGGTTACTGCTGAAAAGGGTCCCCCGTTACTAGGTTTTCTATCTCTAGCCAACATGCTAAGTTGGTTAAGTGTTTCCTAACCTAACCCCACCAGTCCGTTTAGTTTAGCATGTTCCATTTTGATTAAGTCTTTAGTTCACTTAATCCTAACAATCCTGACTCAGCCTTAATTGTCTTATTAAGGCCCTGACCTCTCACATTAGACAGGTATTGTTGTGGCTGCCTGTTGCCGGTTGGTTCCGGGCAGTCTTATGCCACAACTCAGTCTAACCTCGGGTCCTTGCTGGGCTCCATGTTTAACCTCCCACATTGGATAGGTATTGTTGTGACTACTGGACAGCCGGGCGGTTCCGGGCAGGTTTATATCACAACTCAATCCAACCTCGGGTTAAACACATCGTATGTTCTACATTTACATATTTTGTCATTCCTCTTTATTTCTTATATGTAAATATTTGCGGCCCATTATTAAGTTAATGGTGTAAAGGTTACACCAATCATGGGCCCAACCCATACTTGAATTTGGGCCCTTCTATTTTATATTTTCATTCATTAGTAATTTTAACCCAACGTTATTTTCCCCCGTTTAACACGTCCGTTTATATATTTTGGGCTTAGCCTTTTAAAGCCCAAATTAGCCATGCGAAAAGGGGAGGCTTAAAGCGTGATTACATACACAAAGAGGGGAAGGTGAGCGCATGAACTTGCAATATGACGTTGGAAACACAAAATAGAAACTGGTGTACTTGCATAGTGATAACATATACTTTGGTCATAAAGCATAGGTGATATGAACCAAACCATGTAAACTTAAGATAAGAATCTAAATTAGGTGTCACATAGTCTTAACTACAACATAGACCTATATTCTCATTTAGGCATAAACATAAACAAGTCATGTTCATAAGGTTTCTACATGTTTACAAAGGGGATACTTTGTTACTAACACAAAAGCATAGTTCAACTTAATCATGGTTTAAGTCTAATCACATAACGATGGTATAAACATACTTATGCATAAATATTCCTAAACATGGTGTTTGCTTTAAACTTGCAAAAAGGGATTTTTGAGTCTAACCTAGCCATGTCTCACATATGTCATCATATAATTCTTTTAAACAAGATAGACTTAATCATGGATTTCAATTATGCCAAATATCATTCATAGCCTAGCCATATTCATAAGTTTTGCAAAAGCATGACTTAATACATGGATTATGGTGTCAAAATTCCAACATAGTTTCATATGAACTATAATAACCAAACTTGTTTTTCAATTACTTGCAAAATGATTTATGCACAAAAATATACATTATGATGGCATAATAACAAAGCCCCAAACTTGCATGAATTTCAATCAACTACATACATGTAGCTTCAACATAGATTACATAATTTGCGAAATATTCCAAACGCGTACTTGCATAGAACTACCGCATGTAGTTCTTTATAACATGAATAACATAATTCAAGAATATCCAAACGTATATAATATTTCAACTTGATAAGAACGCACAAATATGAATAACTTTATTGCCACAATTCAAGCATACAAACCAACACAATTGTTTATTCATACCAAAGTAATACTCTACTTACAATGGTTGCGGCGAATTCTCTAATTAAGAGATATGATTCCTTTGTTGAATTGATTGGCTTTAGGTTGCTTGAATTGCTTTAGGCTTTAGAACTTTGTTCCTAATTCTCTCTCTAGTTGGCGGCTACTCTTAGTCGTTCCTCAGCAACATGGCGGCTATGTTCTTAATTTTGAATGAATAGATTAGGGTTTAGTCTAGGGTTGTTTATATAGAGGTTAGGAACTGATTAGGACCATTGATGTTGCTAGGTTAGATCGTAGCCATTCATTAGATAGAGAGACCAATTAGAACTTGCCACCTAGCCCTAGTGACAAAGCAGACCACAGAAAATCGACCACACACAGACCTGGCCAGCCAGGTTGACTGGGCTCGACCAGGTCGATACCCCTGTCGACAGGGCTGTCGACAGCCCTGTCGACATGGGTAGCCCAGGTCAACAGCCCAGTCGACCTGGGTGGCCTAGGCGGGTGTTTATCCGCCCTGGCCCATTGGGCCCCATTTTTAATTATTTTAAACCTGAATTATTCTGTTTGAATTTAAACTTGATTTAAAAACTTCCGAAGGCCATATCTTCTCCATACGGACTCCGTTTTTCGAAAACTCGGACTCTATTTCGCGTATTTTTCCGAGACGAACGCAATGGCGTATCCCGTTTCCCTTAGTTCTTTGATTTCAGATTAATTATGCTTTAATTTGTTAATTTCACAGTTATAGAATTTTCGGGGTGTTACAGACTTGCTAAATAGGCTCATAAATTTTATGCCTAGATAAAATATAAACTCGTACTCTTTTTGTTGGGCATCTAATTAAATCCCTTCCATTTGTTACCCAATTCAGCATATACCAATGTCTTCACAATTCATTTCCAATCAGTATATCCTCAAAACAATCATTCTCTCATAATCAAGCCACATTCCATTTTAGACTTCAATTCCAAATCCTTACTCAATAGTCCAATCTCATTCCAGATAAATTAAAATATAAGTCTTAATTTATATAAAGAAGTAAAAAAATCGATTTTAACACCAGTATTTTTAATGGAATTTGTACTTAACATTTATAAATGGAAATATAATTGAGATTATAAGTGTTAGAAGAAAAAAAATGAGATTTTATATGAATAATTATATAAATAGAAGTATAAAAAGAATTTGGATTTAAGATATTATTTTTAAATGCGAAATTAAACTGTTTTGATTATATAGAAGGAATATTATTCACATTTGATGTGAATAATGGACTGAAGCAAATATATTTTTGCAAATGAAAATATTTAAAAAGTTAACTGGGTTTTGGAAATAAGAATTCAAATGGGAATTCGAATGGAAAAGGGAAATTTGAAATCGTTTGAAAACAAAACGATGGATTTTGTTTCAATATTTGGAACATAACTAAATTGAGATAAATCCAAAGGATTTATAATTGGAATTCGACTATGTCGAATTTTATAAATAATTTATTCAAATTATTTATAACTTGATGAGAAAAATTATATTTGGTTTCGAACCAATAATGTATTATCAAATATAAATTCGATAGTTAAACTTGTTAATTAATTAACAGGAAGTGAATTATAGATGAGAGTTCTAAATGAAGTGGAATATGAATGAAGATTTATAAAGCGACTCGATAAGAAAGAATTAAACCTATAATTCTATTTTAAATGAAATCAAATCTGATATTATATAATGACTCCATATTTCTATAGAAGGAATAATATTCAATTTTAAAGTGAATAATGTTTTGAAAGCAACAAACATTGCAAATGGAAATGAGGACAAAGAAAATGGAGCTGACCAGAACGGTGAGATATTTCTGAAGTTCAGAATATTAAACGAATGTGAGATTATTCCAAAGTTTGGAATATAGATCAAATGAGGTTATTCCGAACTTTGGAATATGAATCGAATAAAGATTTTTCGAAAGAGAATTTACATTAGAATTCGAGTACGTCGGATTCGGGGAAGTATTATTTACTTTCCACTTTTAATAAAGATTAAAAAAATTAATGGTTTATATTATATAATGATTATCTATTGAAATTAATGAATAAAAGATATATTTAAGTTTATCATATTTCGGAAGCATGGATTATAACATTATTGTTATAATCAATGATTCTGTAAAAGAAGTGTATTCGTAAATTGAATCTGAGAGTTACGTAAGCAACGTTTGTTAAAGATTGAAGTTGTGAACTTTGTCTACTTTGAAGTTAATAATGCTGGTCAGTTAAGGTCTGAGAGGCAATTATACCCCAACTTAATTGACTTCATTGTTATCTAAGGAATGGTTAAGGTTCGATAGCGAGGGTGGTTAAGTGAATTAAGTTAATGAGTGTTGATGCTTTGGATTTGGCATAGCGGTGTTTTATTTAACATATGCTGTAATCCAATAAAGGAGTTTTGGAAACATTTTCCAAATAAAATCAGAAATATTTTCTAATATAGAAAATAAGAATTAGGAATAAATATGGAAAAAAGATTCCGATGTTAATAACGTATAGTTTCTAAATATAGAAGTTGTGAATATATATGAGAATGTTTTCTGATGATTAAAAAGAAATATTTTATGGAATATAGGAAAAAAATAGTTTATAGTAGATGGAAACATTTCCCAAGAATCGATGCTAAATGGGTTTGGAGAAATATTTGGGTAAAGATATGGAAGAGAAAATGGGAAATGAATAATTTAATGACAAATTAATTTAAAGGGCTCGATGTTGATTGATGATTGATCGATAGAATTTCCATTTGAAAATAGGATCGTTGTTTGTATGGATGTTTTCCTTTGATAGTTAAATAACCGACTATCAAAGTTTTTGACCATTTTTCCGTTGTTAATCGGAGTGACTAGGATCAGATTTATTATCTGGAAACCACTCTGTATTGGCATAAGCATTGCGAATTAAATGTGCTGAAGAGAACTGAAGACAGAGTTTATACAAGGCCTGTTCTAGCAATCCTATGTAGAAATTGCCTAAGATGGATTGACGAAATGGTACATTTGGTTTGTCCAGTACTAGGACAATTTGTATAGATGATTGTCTGACAGAGTATGTCTAACAGATTATATACATTGATCTCTTCAAACATATTATGTTTGGTGGTGGAAGATATCATTTCTCTTAGCTTTATACCCATGATATTGTTGGGAAATCGATAAATTGTTTGGAGGGTTTGACGATGTGGCATTCAAAGTGAATGAAGATGTGGAATGTCAAAAAGATAAGGGTGGCCTCAAGCCTCACAACCGGGAAATGGTATAAAATCAGGTAGGTCGCATGGCTAAGTGGGTAGCTCCTAATTTGGGTGTATCGTCAATTGATCTAGGGAAAATCCATTTTCTTATTTAATCTATTTCGATGCTATCCATTTTGGGAAAGGTTGCTGATCCCAACCGTTGGTGATAATACATTCGGTACACTCAAACAAAATGAGTGAACGGTCATGTTTAACTTGGCTTGCAAGATGTTCTTGTTAAACCCGGTGTATTCCTCGATAGAGATACACTGTTGGAAGGTGGTCTCATACCTTGCTAGTTGGAATCCATTCTCTAATAAGAGCCCGTGTTTTTTGTTTGTATATTATGTATCTGGGCGTGAGATGTAAGCATTCTGCTAGATTGCTATTTATTTGATTTAGACACTATTATAATATCAGAATAGTGTTGATTTCAAAGAATCTTTGGGTTACCCTAAGGTAAAAACTATATGTGTTTATGTGTAGATCGGTGTTATGATTATCCTTTCTTTTAAAGGGATTTTAAAAGTTAAACAAAATGGCTGGAGTTTACTCACACTATCCCATGACTGACCCAGAGTTTGTTTTGTTTTGTTTTACCCTAAACTCTTCGGTGCCTAAATTTGTATAGGCAGTCAAGTAGTCGTGATTTTACAGATATACTTGGAAGAGCTTGGAGTAGGAGGCTTTAGCACTTGATAGCTATTATTTATTTCCGTTGTATTGTAAAGGTTGTACTCTGAAATGGTTATGTATATATAAGTACATAATTTAATTTCAAAGTTATGTTATAAAATATATTTATTCGTTCTGCTGTGAGATTCATGTTTACTCTGATTTCGTTTTATTTATGTTCTTTTTCTATTCTAACTTTCTTTATTTCTATTTCTCACCCTCTAACTTCTTTCTGTTAATGATCCGGTAAATTCCGGGTGCTTGGTTAGTCGATATGCTATTTGTGTCGATAATCGGGACCGGGAATTCCCCAGGCCGTTACATTTGAACTGTTTTGACATGGCAAATCATTAGTTCAAATCAGCTAAAATATTTTTTGTTTTGTTTGCTTAAAAGTTCTATGTTTGAAAAAACATAACTCATTCAATTTGCAGCGAATTTCTCCAAATTTTAAATATGTTATAGTCCATGTGTTAAAGTTTGTTACAATAAAATTTTAATACTTTCTGGGGGTTTTTGATTTGCTAAACAAATCTTCAAAGTTGACAAAAAACTAGATTTTTAGCATATTTCATTTTATGTCTAAAAATTGCTATTTTTGAAAATGTGCATCTTCTTACTTTCATAGCTAAATGCAATCAAATTTTAACATGTTGTTGCATATATACTAAAGTTTATTACAACAAAATTTCATTAATTCCTGGGTGGTTTCGATACGCTAAACAAATCTTCAAAGTTGACTAAAGACTAGATTTTTAGCACGGTTCATTTTATGTCTGAAAAGTGCCATTTTTATTAACCTGAACATATCGTCAAAGTTGGCTAAAAACAAGAATTTTTGTTTTGCCATTTCAACTTGGAGCATTCTTCATTAGTCTTTGGTGCTAAATTTGAGTTAAGCGATATTTGAATTGAAAAGTTTAATAATGGATTTTGTAGCCATGATATCCGATAATGGATTGTCTCAGTTTTTAAGATATTTTGAATTTAAATTTAAATATCGATAAATATCCATATTTGAAGATTTTGATGGTTTTAACTTTTTAGATTTCATATAAAATTTGGAAAATTTCTTAAAAATCATGATTTGGAAAATAAAAGTTTTTATGTCATTCGAAAGGACCTTTAGTCAATTATTAATACTTTTATTATTTTAAAACTAGAAAATTTATATAAAAATGGGTTTTTCCTTATAAAGCTTATATAAAAAAATTCCTAAAAATTGCTAAAAATCCTATTTTCTCTATAAAATTATTTTATATATATTTTAGCTTATTTTCTTGAATTTCGGCGTATAAGAATGAGAATTAAAAGATTTAGTAAAAATAAGTGGTCTAGGACATGTGTTTTACTTTATTGCTTAATATCGGACTTGTACGATTGAAACCGTTTTGATGCAATGTTTTAAGACGACGCCAAATTTTGGTGAAGCCCATTGGTTGTTGAACTACTCAATTGGAGTATGCTCGATGATGAACCAACCATGATGCAATGTAAACTTGCCAATGAGATGTGGTAAGCTATTCTATGATAAATTCATGATGTTTTGATGTTTATGATTTCATGATGTTTATGAATTTATGATGTTTCGAGGTTTAGATGGATTTTTACTTATCAATGAGATGAGACAAGTTAGATTGCCATTTAGTACTCGTCGGGAAGAGAGAAAGATGAGTCAAGTTTGGTATCTTTACACTGGCCGACGAGACGAGGCAATGTATATTTGATGATGTTTTCTAATGTGGCAATGACTAACGGCTAGTAAACCATTAGGTGCGAACATATGGTATGGGACATACGTTGACGCCTTATGGATTCCTATCCAAGAGGTTAAGACACATTCAAGATGATTACTAGAACTATAACCGAGTACTCGTTGGAGTCATTACGATGTTTCCGACTACAGCCATCATGATGACCATGATTTTTTTGACTCCAATCACCATGATGTTTATTACTTGGGTTTTTGTGACTTAGGGGCATCACGATGTTCTCGGCTATAGTCATCACGATGATGATGTTTATGTTCCTAGTCATCACGATGTATGGTACCAAAAAGCATAGTACTAGTCAAGATGTAATGCACGTGCAGTTTCTCATGAAGCTTTAAATGTCTTGATTACACATTTATATTACGATGTTTATTATTGCCTCGAGAAAGATGAAGGCTTAAATAAATTAATGGTTTATGACAATTTCGAATCAGTAGTTTTGGACTCCGTACAAGTTATATTACGATAATTTCTATTAAAATGAGTCTGAGATTTAAGGTGGATTTAAGATGTGTTTATATTTATATCGATGAGAAGAGATATAAATGATTACGAAGATTTTTTGTGTTGAGTTTTAATGATGGATTTATGATATGTATATATTCATATTGATGAGATGAGGTATGGATTAACATGGTGCTCCTTTTATGATCTTGTGTTATATTTCCTTTTATGATATTTGAGAATATGCCGATGAGATGAGGCATGTTCATTTGCATTTATTTCTATATGTGAACAATATATATACTTGAAATATACATGTCTTGGTGTTTTCTTCTACGAAGATATTCAATTCTTTTGAAGTATACACCACTGTTGACATAATGCGAAAGCGAGTTTGATTGAGTCGTACTTTTAACATTCTTCTAGTTGAAGTCTCTTTAATTAAGTGTCAATTATATCAGTTGAATATGATCATATCCTATATATTTCTTATTTTTCCCTAGAGCAAATATTATTCCTTCTTATGATGTGAATCATTGTTATGGCATGGTATCCTTTGAGTAAAAGGACACCATATCTTTCCCTTAATTCTCATTACCCATTTTTCTATTTAACGGATGAATATAAGTAGCCTGACCCGTGTGTTTTCACTCGGGTCGGACCGAATTTGTTTCAGGTATCATCCTCCCTTTTGGCTCTTAGCTGTTTCATGAAGCTTCTTTATGGGATCGAGTTTTTCTCTTGGGATTGATAGCTTCCTTATGAGATGTTATCGAATTGTTTTTTATCTATGCCTCTTGTATATTGAGTGATTGTCATACCACTTCATTGTAGTATTTGTATTATATTGTGATGTATCATTGTATATGTAAACGTAAGTATATTTGTAATTGTTCTATGGTGATATAGATATCCATTTAGATGCAGTATTTTGTTCTGGTAGATCCATAGCCATCTATGGCTTGTTTTAATTATTTATGGGATATGTCAATCCACTTAAGTTGAAAAAAATAGATCGCAATTGTTGACATGTCCAGTACATAATTAAGACAAGTTTATAGTTGGTCGCCCCCAACAAGCCCTATTCTCCGCATTAGCAGACGGAATTACTTTGTAATTCTCTTTTTTAATGTAGGTCTCAAGGTGGGGCATTACAGTCCAGGTTGCAAGATGTTCTTATTGATTCCCGGTGTTTTATCCCTAGAGAACACTAATCGAAAGGTGGTTCGTTACCTAGTCTTGTATGGAAATCCAAACTTCAATATGAGCCTTACGGTTTTAGATGTAAACCAACTATGTCAAAAAGTGAGAGGCAAGCTTTTTGATATACTCATATTTTATTTGTGGATTGATACACATTATTATAATATCACTGGATTTTATAATAAAAGTGATTTGGTTATCGTACGGTAAAAATCACGTGTCAAGTTAATGTGTGGTCATGTCTTACGAGAGTTCCCATCTTTCAAAGGATTTTCTAAAAATTAAGGAAGTTTTTTTGTGATGTGAGTTTTCTCGCTGTATTATCCCAGACTGACAATCCATGTTATTTTTCTTTCTGCAAAATGGGCTTGGTCAGGCCGAGTACATTTTCCAAGTTGCATTGGATTTTTCTTGGAGCTTCAAGAGAGGAGGCGAAGTCGAGACGTGTTCCTATATTTTCTAGTATTAGTTATTTCCACTGTGTGTGTTGTATTTATCAGCATTTTATAGGATGATCTAGTTGTGTAATTTGATTTGGTATTATGTATATACAGTTTTCTCTTTGGGTAAAGAGTATTGATATATTATATTTTATCCATTCCATTGTGAGGTTCTATTTCTACTCTGATTCTATAGTATGAGTATTATTCTTCTTCTTCCATTCTAACATTTCTTTCTTCTTCTCACCCTCAATCTTCTTTCTTTTAACTATCTAGGCTTGAGTTTTGACAAGCGAATACAAGTATGTATTATCGTCGAAATTCGAGCGTCGAACTTCACAGGTCGTTATAGTTGGTATCAGAGTTGAAGCTTGAACTGAAAGTTAAGTGATAACCTTGGCTCTGTGGCATAACTCAATAGAGATGGAGTTAGGAATACTCTAGATTGAGTTTGAGGGTGTGTATATACATGAGAGAGCATACTTATTAGTGTTATAAATTGTTTTATAGTATGCTTGTTTATCTGATGAATGGTATAGGAATTTCAAATTAACGCATTTAGCCGATGTTTACGATAGGGATTATAAAACACTTAAACGAGGTAAATCGACATAATATTGTTTCAAAGTGTTATAAATGAAATAAATTTACCAAGATTATATATATATATAAAATAATTTTCAAACTAAATATAATTATTAGATGATTGGTTTGACTGGAAATGATAATATAACATTATTATCATTCAATATTTGATTGGTCATGATCACTTTTGAGCATTGACTATTGTTAATTGATTGGTAGTTGTGCCCTAACAGTTTATAGGTATTAGCTATTTATTTAGATAGGAAAAATCTTATCAATTTTTGCACGGGCTAGGTAAGAATTTAACCTTTATGAAGTTATTTAATATGAAGTTAAACAAGGGTAAACCTATATAGGGAAATATTATATAGAATTAAAAATATACACTACAAGAAAAATGATTTTTTATTTCAAAAATCAATGGTGTTTATTAACAAATGCAAGCAAAAGTGTTTTCAGTACCAATGTAAGCACGGCAAAAAAATTTCACATTCCCGCCTCTTCGTAAACACAAGTCCGCATGTCCAAAGAAAACGTAACCAACCTATTCTCTTTTCCTATTCCCTCATACTTAAAATCTTTTAACCTTCTGTAAAGGCTCATAAATCCACACTTTGAGTTGACTAATATTACATACGTCCAACCCAAATTGCACGAAAACACGAATCTTTAATAGAAAAAAAAAATTAGAGGGTGAGATAAGATAAGAAAGAAATATTAGAATAGAAGAATAAGAAAAAGAACCAACACGTGATCAAAGTCTCACATCACAGCGGAATAAAATATAATGCAGAAATAAATTTATAAAGAACTTGAAATAATACTTACAATCATCAGAGTATAACTGTCAAAAAAATCTGGACAGTTATAACAACTTGTCCTCAATACAACACACAGTGGAATAATACTATATACGTCTGGACTTCTCCAACACTCTCCATGTGCGATTCTTACGAAGACTTCAACTTCAACTTCTTCTAACACTCCATGTGCAAAGCACATGTTCCAATCTAGCAATACTATATACCATACGTTTGGACTCTTCCAACTCGTTTCTGAACTCCAAAGAATCTAATAACCTGAACCGGTAACTCGAGCTGACCCGAGACATTACAAATGCCACGGATCAGTCTGGAGAACCAGCGTGAGTAAAACTCACTAAGTTTAACTAACATCCATATTGCTTAACCTTGAAAATATTTTTGAAAGAAAAGGTAATAGTAAGACTAGCCCACACATAAACACGGACGGTTTCTACCTTACTATAACCAAACATTTTTGAAACCAATACTATTCTGATATTATAATAATGATGTAAATCAAGTAAATAACCAAGTAGTAGAATGCTTGCATCCCATGGTCTATATATATAGTATAAAATCAAAAACCGCGGGCGGTTATTAGAGATTGGATTCCAACTATAACAAGGTATGGGACCACCTCCCGATCAGTGCACTCTAGAGGGGATACACTAGGGTTCAACAATAACGTCTTGCAACCCGGCCACACATGATTGCCCACTCATTTAACTTGAGTGTAGCGAATATATTATCACCCATGTGGTTTTAAGGGCCTATCACACATCTGCGGAGATACGGAATTGAAAGAAGAACAAATAAGGAATTTCTCTAGATTAACGATAATACACCCTGCTTGGGAATGACCCACCTAGCCATACTGTCTGCCCGATTTTTGTCATTTCCCGATTGATGAGGCCTGAGGCTACGCTGTCTTCTGGAACAACATGTCGCCATTATCTTTGAATACCGCATCGTCAAAACTGCCAAATCATAATTTGATTTCCCGAAAAATAATACGGGCATAAAACTAAGAGAAACAAATACCTCCATCACCAAACGTAAATACGTTTGAGGTAATCAACCCGTGATCTATTAGGTATACTCTGTCAGACATTCTTCCATGCAAGTCATCTAGGAACAGGATGAACCGAAGGCACTCTCCTACCGCATCCAAAAGACCAGTAGCGAGAAGTCCTTGCAAACCCGTAAAATCTCAATCACGACCGAATCACTTCAAAATATCTTTGGCTGCACATCCGGAGAATATTCGAAAAGTAATCCTTCCGCTTATGAAGATCCACGGTCTTCAATTGCTCCATCTTCAACAGCAGATTTAACGTTTTCGTATTTGCTAGTTGGAATGGTTTACGAATATAAATTCGATTCCGGTCTTTCTGTACCAACAATCATTGGCCAGATTTTGATAGTCGGTTATTTAACAATCAAAATAAAATAACCATTCATCCAAAAAAAGAAAATGAATTCACTAATTCAATACTCAACATCATTTGGCTTCTTTAATTAATCATCGATTAATTAAACTTCTAAAATCTTATATCTTTCAACATTCGGAAACCATTTCAATTTCAATTATACTATCCAATTTTAAAACACAAACTTTCAAACCAACAAAGCTCATTGATTATCTCATTTATCCAATCCTCACTATCGAACTTGACCATTCCTTAGTGAACAATGAAGTAAATCAAGTTGGGGTATAATTATCTCTCAGACCTTAACTGAACAACATTATTAACTTCGAAACAGATAGAGTTCCCACTTCAAAAACCAGTAAACATTTACTCCTGTAGACCTTGGATTCAGTTTAGGAATCTATTTCTTTTATGAAATAACCTTGGTTATAATAACACATTATAATTTCCATTTCCGAAATAATTATCTTTAAAATATAACTTTCTTCGTTAATTTGGATAAATTAATAAATAAATAATTACTATTAATATAACTTTTCTCAACATTCCATTTAACCACGAATAAGGCTTTACGACTTAATAACTCTAATTTGAATGAATTAAATTCTAAGATTATCACTTTGATTATTAGTTTCTAAGTAATAACAAATCCCAATATTATTAGAAATCAAATTTGTTTACTTCACCATTAACTATTATTTAAAATAGTAAATCTTCCTTTAGATGTCATCAATTTAATAATCGACTTTTAAAAATAATTAACAATTCAATAATTTATTGAATAACCGATTCTAGTTAAAACAATTTCCTTAGTCGTCTCCAAGCATGGTTAATTTGTTAATCAATTCTCATTCATCTTTAAAATTAAATAATTGAAATAAACCTCATTCCGGTCATTGTTTACTTATAATTTTGAGTAATTATAAAACATAATTAACTTCAGTGTTTTAAACAAAATCATATTTCCAAATCGTATATGAACATAACTTTCAAAAAGGTTCTGAATAGATTAAATGTCGATTTGAAAAATCTTTATTTTTATCGATGGTACTAAAGAGGCAAATGACTACTAGAGTACCAAACCATGAGATACCAGTCCATTTCACATTCAGTAACAATATACAAATATATTGATAAAAATTATCAATAACAAAGAGGAATCTAGTTGGATTCCCCCAACCTGTCCTTCCCTACATCACAATGGGTTACCAAAATTTCAACATAGAAATATACTTATCAAAATAGAAATAAACAATTTAACTATTAACAGTCAACAATCAATTAATTACATCAATTCAAGCATCCAAATATTTTATTAAATACGTTTATATTATTATAAACGTAACCAATAAGGTATGTTACCTCATTCGAAATATAATCGTTAAAATAATGATTTATTTCAATTAAATTAAACAACGTTTAATTAATTAATGAATATTTAAAATTATTCAGCATCCATGCAAACATTCATCGAATCATCAATCATTAGCAAACATTGCACACAAAATAAAAGCCCGTCTTATAGAAAATATATGAAGGTAAACTGAGTGAGTTGAACTCACTATGATTCGTCCGTTGCTAAAAAAGTTCGTTTTAATGCGTTTAATTTAATTTCGATTCTCAGCTGCTTTTATCTCCATCCAACTAGCTCAAGATTGTAATGTTTGATCCTACGGTTCCAACGCCGTTTGTTTGGTCCAATTCTGTTATGTACAAACCATTTAAAACAATATAAGTTTTACGATCTATATTAATATAATTAATCCGTAATTAAATAATTATAAACATTAATTATATGCTTAGATATAACTAGCCATCTAAATTTTAGATTAGGCACATTCAAATTACTCTCCCTTACCTCCGAATTTCCGAACCCTACTTCTTCTGCATGGTCAAGAATGCACCGACCTCTTTGAAATGTTTGCTGCTTTTATTATTTGAAAATGCTTTAAGTGTTTATCAACTTCACGTGAACCCTTATAAACTCATAATCAGCCCAAAGCCCTTCAAGAAATATAGACCACGTACCATACCCATCTCATATCAATTCCTTCTTCCCGGAAACGTATTTCTTCAAATGACCATTACAAAAAGACAGCCCAAATATTAGTTCTTCTTCCCCATAACAGTAATATCCAACTCATCTCGCTACTGCTGCCGCTCTTATTCTTGCGTGACTGCCCAACTTCCTTTTCACCGTCTACTAGAACAAACCAAACCGGCCTATACAATTCATCCTCCACGTCAACTTTCCATCTGCTCTAGGTTTTTAATTCCTCCCTTTGTTAACAACAACTCCTCAACAGAACGCTATTACTTCCCTCTAGACTTTCGAACCACCTACTGACGTCACCCAATCCACTAGCGTTTCCTCCTCTTTGTCACCTACTTTACTGTTCATCTTCTGTTTTAAATATATAAACTTCTACAACTCTTCACCTAATTCTCATGCACCATTCCTTAATTTCCTTCCTCATGCACAAAAAACACACGCACTTCCCTATAAATAACACACACCCCACTCTTTCTATGCCCACATGTTGATCACAAACTACCCCACCTTTGATGTAAAACATTCCCAACATGGTGTTCCTACCATGTCTTCTACCCTGTTTTATAATACGCAGTAACTCTCGATGATTATTCCAGCGCCCGACGCCTCTCTGTCCTTAACTCGCAACTTCACAGAACCTCCCAAAAAAAGACAGCGCCTCCTATGCCGAACATGACTCCATGCTTACACAAACAGATCGCGTTGCTTTGTGAGTGAAAATGTGCAGCTCTTAATGGAGCTCGCCAATTTTGAGTAAACAAAAAGAATGGAGCTTGCGGATTTTTCTTGATTGCTAAAAACCAAAATGGAGAGGAGTAGCGAGTATAAAATATATATAAAGGAGGAATGGGAAGGGTAAGCACCTTGTCATTTCGTTTGGGTACAAGGTAGGAAACATGTAGCTGCAAATAATAAGGTAGCTTTGCATTGTGATATTTCATTTCAGAAGGGTACATGGTACATTCACATGCTTGGTCGGCTGAAAAGAAAATTCACGTCGGCTATTCAGAGTGTGGCCGAGAATGAAAATAAAATAGGTTTTAATGAAAAGAAAAATGTATATAAAGTTGCATACAAATTGTTTCCACATTTGTTTGAATTGTTTTCACATTCTAAAGTTTTAAACACTGATATATACATATGCTTAGTCATGTGTGTGCCAAAAGAATTTGGGGTAAGTTAACTAACATATGCGGATGGAAAAGATTAGAGAGGGTAGTTTTATAATTTATGTTTTTGTATGCTTAACCGCTATTTAACGCAGTACATTAAATTCATATCGATATCCATGAACTCCCAATAGAACGAAAATGAATATATCACTATGTCTCGACATTACGGTCCCAACGAAACTGGTTTTGTTGAAAACGGACTTCGTTTGCAAAAAAAGATGTATTTTAATATATCAGTTCACCTTTAAATTTCATCCACCGGCCAATCAACTCCGTTTGGCCCCAAACTGGAAATATAGAACTAATTAATTATACGCATTCCAATAAAGTTCGTTTTGGTGGAAATGGAGATCATTTGAAAATCGACTGTTTTTAAAGCTTAGAAACATCGGTATTATATATTTAATTCAAAAACAGCTCAATTTGACAAAAATAAATTAATATCATCGTTTATGAGTAACATATAGCTTCAGATTGAACCAGTATAGATTTAACATTCATAATTTTGGGTTAAACGATATTCAAATATATAGAAATTTCTTTATATTTATTAAATAAATGTTATCGTTTGTTAACGAATTTCATAGTGATTATTTGAAAATTTGAGCTGAACATAACTTGAATTATATAGTATGAAATCTTGATTTTTCCCTTTCATTAGAAAATTATTATCTAATAGATTCGAACGTTTCTTGTTTCACAAAAATCCGACTTATATCGGATCCTGTATATTCAATTAAAGTTCAAAACTCAATATTACGAACTACCACGTCATTTCGAGCTCATTTTAGTTATATGATAAATTTAAACGTTCAACTCAATTTTATTAACAAAAATCCGATATAAACATTCATTAATATCATCAAATCGATATTTAAAATAGATTTAAATATTCGTAATTAACGTTTAAAAATCTGGGACGTTACATCTTTGTTCCCTTTTCTTCATTTTTCCGAAAAAACCCTAGCTTTTTTCCTTTTTCAATCTACCGCTTATTATTTCTCGGTTTAATTCGATTTTGTAAAGACTATATCATTCAATGTTGGTATGGATACTAGTAGAGGCGGTTCATCTCAACGACGCTACAAAGCGATTTGATTCAATTCCTAACCATACTCAAAATCGTGGAATCGGTAAAGATAGAAAGGTATAAAATCAAACTTGATTTATCTAATTTTGTTTGGATCCTATCGTTTAGGGTTTTGAACAGTTAAAATCCGCTGAGTTTCGTTTTCTGAAACCACAAACCAAAACAGTTGATTTCTGCAAACAATGTTTGTAAATGGGTTTTATATCTGGGTTTTTAAGTTACATTTGAGCTCTAGGTTTTGATAGTATACCAGATTAAATTACTTCTAAATCGAATGGGTTTTGAACTCTAGGTTTTGACAGTATACCAGATTAAATTATCAAACATTGTTCATTTCTGGTGTTTGCATCTGAATCGAATGGGTATTGAACCTGTTTTGTACATATATGTTGATTGCCTGAACTATACAGATTGGAATTTAATGTGTAGATTGATTTTAAATGTTAACATGTTCATTTAAATTGCTTGATTGAGTACTTGCAGCAAACATATTACGATGATATATATATATATATATATATATATATATATGTATGTATGTATATGTATATATATAGGAACCTTACAATGCATGAATTATATATATGAGTTATATAGTATATAAATTGTGCAGCATATGACTTGGGAGTTTATGAATTTTGCAATATGTGATATTATGCAAGTATATCAGAATGTGTTTATGTATGTTAATTTAATTTGTTTTATTCCATATGATTTGCATGTATAAGAGTATACATGAATACTGAAATTGTGTTGTATAAAAGAGCACTTAACTGATACATTTCATACAAAATTTCCATGTAGGCTTAGGAGATGCATTATGTTATATATAGGGCAACTCAGTTTCCTCTTAACAGAAAACCAAAAGGGATGAAGATAATTTGTTTTAGGCTCTTGTCCCATCAATATCAATAATCGAAATTGCAAAATTTGTGTTAGGGCATCAACGATCAAGTTGAACCTAAATCGTATTCACAATCTCGTTATTGATATTAATGAGGTCAAAGAAATGTGAATTGATGTGGGAAACTGAACAGAGAAACAGGTTCAAAACAGGTATACCTGCATTGCAATCAGAATGTGTTTACGTATGTTAATTTAGTTTATTTTATTCCATCTGATTTGCATGTATAGGAGTTTACATAAATACTGAAATATGC
Source organism: Allium sativum (assembly GCA_030737875.1). Classification (NCBI taxonomy): domain Eukaryota; kingdom Viridiplantae; phylum Streptophyta; class Magnoliopsida; order Asparagales; family Amaryllidaceae; genus Allium; species Allium sativum. Next base: position 309,371,444 of record CM060915.1, on the reverse strand, counting down.
CATATATACGTTGTGATTGAACATATAAATCCGGGCTGCCCCCTCCCCCCATATATATATACACACACACAAACACACACACACAGAGTGATATACATGAAAGGTTACTGCTTTTAAATATAGCTAAATAATGATAGGCTAAAATAGTGGCACTTTATAATTATTATACCTACTTACCTTGTGTTTTACATTAGGATATGCAAATGGTATTTATTTTACTTTAATTATATACAAGTTGCTTCTGGATATATAAATGGATAACTTGTTATATATAAACATTATCTGGACATACCGATCCATTTAAAGTTTTCATAGGAATGTTATGTTGTACACATAATTGGATAAATATATGTTTAATGTACGACTTTTGCATGCACATGTGTGTGTGTATATAACATACAATGATTATGAGCAGACAGACATAGATAGTGCAGGCGAAACTATGTTTTGTATTTGTGAAGCATGAGCACATATGTTTGTGAGTGGTGTATATATCAAGTGTGTGTGAACGTTTCGAGAAATCTCAGAAATATGAGCAAGTTAATTTAATGGCAAAGAGGTCTAATTTATATGAACTGACAATTAATTTGACTTGGGAGTTACTAAATTAAGTTAATTTGACTTGAGAGTTACTAAATTAAGTTAATTTGACTTGGGAGTTACTAAATAAAGTTAAGTGACTACCTTCAGTTTATTTTGGGAGTTACTAAATTAAGTGACTACATTCAATTGACAATTAATTTGAAACGTAACACTAACATGGTAGGTTCTCCTATCAAAGTTCATTGCTAGTGCATAGTAGTGTCGTCAGGAGGTATATTTCGGATCCATGTCGGCAAGTGTTTAGTATTTTTAGGATACTACGACTTATTTCCGTGAAGGTGGAACACTCACATGTTATTAAGAAACAAATCACGAGTTCTATTCGTATACGTGGAGGTAAGAGAATTATTGATCTAGCTTTCTATGGTCTGGTTGAGGAAATACTTTGAAATGATGAAAACTTTACAATAAAGTTTTCAATCACTAAGGAGCTTCGAAATTTAGTAACTCATGTTCAGAAGATCAATAAGTTTCAATGGATCAATTTAGTAACTCCTAAGATAAGTTGAGTTTGGTTGGTTTGCTAACCAGAACAGATTATTAAATAGTAAGAGGTAAAAATATTTGTCTATATGATCAACTTTATCATTTCAAAGTGTTTCCTCAACCAGCTCACAGAATGCTTGTTCAACATCTCTTTTATCTTCAGGTTCATGCATATAACTCGTGATTTAGGACTTAATAAAACGTGAATGTTCCATCTTCATTGAATTTGGTCATAGTATCTTTAAATTACCGAACATCTCGTCGGCATAGTTATGGAATATACTTTCTGGCGGTACTACTTAACAATGTCGGGATCTTCAAAAGTTTGTGTTAGCTAATGAATGTTACATTGGTTAACATCCTTCCTACTATGCATAGGCAGATCACTCTAGGATTATGTAATAGTAAAAGGATTATGTAACATTCTGATACCTTTCATACAAAATTTCCATGTAGGATCTGGAGAAGCATTATGTTACATATGGGACGAAGACAATTAGTTTTAATCTCTTCCCCCATCAATATTAATGATATAGATTGCAAATTACATGTTAGGCCATCAATGATCAAGTTGAACCTGAATCGTATTTGCAATCTTGATTATTAATATTGCTGAGGCTAGAGAAACCTAAATTGATGTGGGAAATTGAACAGAGATCCGATCAACCTAAATTGGTGTTATAGAAGAAATGGTTATACCATAAAAGGGGAGTTTGAGATCCGGTCTTACATTTGTTTGGACAATTATGTTTCTGCTTATCTGAATATGCCTGCAGTTCAAAAGGCTTTTCAAATTTGTCGCATCGCTGGGAACTCTACAGGCATGCTTATTACTTACAAAAACTTCATCTATTTTTTAAATTAACAATTTTTATATGTCTTAACAAATTTTGATTGCTTATAGTGCTATTGGATTTTCTACGAGACAAACGATTTGGTATGATTTCTTATTGCTGCATGTTAGCACGTTTTATCCTAAAACTAATCCTTAGTTACTGCTGTTTAAACTGGCTTGCGTTCTATTATATTATGCAGATTAGTAAAGCCAAGAATATATGCGAGAGCATGATTGCATGTGCTTGTAAGGACATCAATGTAAATAATAGGAGGTAGGAAAACAGGTAAACCTTAGGATCATTTAGGGTAATTCAAATCCCATATACATATAGATACATGGTTGTATGTGTGTATATATATGTGTGTGTATGTATGCATATGTTTCAGCTAAGATCGTAGATCATGGAGAGAAATAACATGGCTATTTACGTGTTATGTGTATAGATGACATGCTGAAATTGATCAAGAAACATGGTTGAGTTATGTTGTACTTTATCGATTTGTGGATACTAGGAAACATGACTGAGTTCAACATTTCAATGGAAGTAAGTTATCACATAAACATTTGGTAGCCTATGTGTAATCTAATGCTCATTTTGTTGTATACAATTTAACTAATAGGTCATTTAATATGTCTGTGTGTTAGATAATGTTGATCTAGGAACTGTCTGTGGAAGTACTTTCGGGTCAGTTGCCTTAGCATTATCAGTCCAGGTTAATTTATACTACTTTACTATTTACACGAAAGAAACACATAAAAGCTAGTTTTTGCTGAGATTACTATATTGTATTGTTACTTGTGCTAAAGCTATATATTGGTTCGAAGATCGATGTACGAATCACAACATTGAATCTAAAGGAAACAAAATTAAGGATTTCTACGACTTGCAAAAATTCCTAGTTTTTTATCCTTTACATTTTCACAGTTTTGAACTCTAGCCAAATGATTTTTGCTACTTTTTTTTGCACTTGCATTACTTGGTATGTCCAGTCATGTTTTGAGATGACTCATAATCTACTGGCCATGCTATACTTGGCAGCATTGATCATTCGCTGGCCTTGTAATGCGGTTCTAGTAACACCCCGTATTTTCGGTGAATATTTAAATTAAAGAATTTAAGAACACTTAAATTTTAGAAGAGGAATTAAGGGAAACGGTTTACGCCATTTCGTTCGTCTTGGAATTCTGCGGGAGATAGAGTCCAAGTTTGCGTAAATCGGACTCCGTATGAAGGAATTATGACCTTTAGAGGATTCAAGAATTTAAATAATAAGACCAGCCCGAAATTAAAGTTTCGAAATTAAAAAAAAAACCGAAGCAGGCTGGGTGGGAAATTTCCCGCCCCGAGACCAGGTCGACCAGGGTACATAGGTCGACCAGGGGGCCAACCTAGGGGTCGACCTTCCCCTCGGGCCAGATCTGAAAACATGACGTGTTTCTTTGTGTGATGATTTTCTAAGTCATTAGGGCTTGTGTGGCAAGTTCTGGTTGGTTCTCTTAGGTTTGAATGGCTTTGATTGGCCCTAGGTTGATCTAACGACTCTTATTAAATCAAACTTCTATATAAGCAACCTAAATCTAAACCCTAAACCACACAAATTCATACCAAGAGCCACCATGCCGTCCATGATCGTTCTAGTTTAGCCGCCATTCCTTCTTCAACTTGAAAGCAAGATTAAAGATACGAATCAAATCAAATCTAAATTAGAAGAACAATTAGTCTACTTCAGTGGAGAGCTATTCAGTTTCAGAATACAGATCCCAGAAAAACAAGGTTTTCCTTTGTTTTGTAAGTCAGTTACTTTTTAGATTTGAACACCTAAATCTAATTGTGACATGTAATAAAATGAATATGAGAATATGCCTTGTGTAAGTTATCCTTTCATTGAATATGTGCTTGAATATCTTTGGGAATCATTTTTTACTATGAAATTGGTCCAATCATATCTCTCCTTGTTGTATATCGGAATTGTAATCCTCTTTAAGTTCATTTGCCTGTGATGATTCATGATGATATTCATATCATATATATATTCCTGCGATGTATTCTATGCAAAATTTGTCTTTTAGTACATCAAGTATATTGGACCAATAGTTCTTATCATCATATGACTATGCCCATCCTTACGATGTTCCATCTTGCTTCTCCCCTTATTTTATGAATCTTGAGTTAAAACTCGAAATATGTATGTTATGAATGCGGGGGTAATTTGGTATAACATGAAATTGACATTATTTGGCATAATTTGGAACATGTAGTATGGCATGACTGTTAAGATGAAATTTGGGGTAATTTGACATGAATTATGAAATATATAATTTGACATATTGAACCTAGAATTAGCATGAACAACAAAGTATGAAATTGGCATATAAATCAAGTTTTGGGGAATAATTGTTATTGTTGCGAATTTGGGGTAACTTGAGCATTTAATCTAGATTGGGCGTAAAATGTAAATTGGAACATTAAGTCTTGATTTGGCCTAACTATTGATTTGGGATGCCAAGTATAATGAATATTGTAATTTTGAGGCATGTCTATTATTATAAACGTGGGAAGATTAGGTGTAGCCTATTTTGAGTAATAACTTGAAATTGAATTTGGGGGCCATAACTTGCAATTAGCTTTGTTGGGCATAACTTGAGAATCAGAATATGGCTTGTTTGGATAATTAACATATAAATCTAGACTTGGACATTTATGGAAAATGTGGCATAACCTGAAATTGACAACTATTGTGAATAATTTACATATAAACTGTAAATATGTAAATTAGTGAAAAGACGAATGTGCCTAACCCGAGGTTAGATTGAGTTGTGGTGTAAAACTGCCCGGAACCGCCCAGCACATCTAGTAACCACAACAACACCTATCTAATGTGAGAGGTCAGTGCATCATGCCCAAGAAAAACTCGAGGTTAGATTGAGTTGTGGTGTAAAACTGCCTGGAACTGCCCGACACATCCAGTAACTGCAACAACACATATCTAATGTGAAAGGTTGGTGCACTAATAAATCAAATAATGCCAATGAACAAGACATGCTAAGAAATGAGTAGGGTTAAGTTCATAGGAACATTTAACCAATATAACATGAATGACAAGGGTTAAGTTAATGAAAAACACTTAACCAATATAACAAGATGAATGACTAGGGTTAAGTTAATAGGAAACACTTAACCAGTATAGCATGATGAATGGGTAGGGTTAAGGATTAAGAAACACTTAACCAATATAACTTGATTTGTGGTAAGGTTAAGTTAACACGAGAGGGTAACACTTAATAACTTGATTTATGGTAAGGCTAAGTTAACACGAGAGGGCAACACTTAACCAATATAACTTGATTTTTTGGTAGGGTTAAGTTAACACAAGAAGGCAATACTTAACCAAAGTAACATGACAAATAGGTGGGTTAAGTTAACTTGAATTTATTAATGACACTTAACCAACACAACATGACGAACATGTAGGGTTAAGTTAACAAGAAATACTTGACCAATATAACTTAATGAACGAACGGGGTTAAGTTAATAAGAAACACTTAACCAACATGACATGACGAATGGGTGGGTTAAGTTAACATGAATGAAAAACACTTAACCATTAAATAAACATGTTTGAATCAGTGGAAGGGTTAAGCACATATCGGGTTGGTGGGTAATATTATTAAGTATAGGCCCATAAACTTAACCGTTAAATAAACATGCTCGAATCGATGGGAGGGTTAAGTACATCTCGTGTAGGTGGGTAATATTAGTACATATAGGCCCACAAACTTAACCGTTAAGTAAACATGCTAGAATCGGTGGGAGGGTTAAGTACATCTCGTGTAGGTGGGTAATATTTGTACATATAGGCCCACAAACTTAACCAATAGGAAACCCTAGTAAGGGGGACCCATTTCAACAGTAACCCACATAGATGTATCATGGTACCCTGAAACTGGGTAGGGTAGGGCACGATTACTGGGCTGATTATAAGCGGTCAAAACAGCGGCAGAGGGTACGTCAATGTAGGTTCCGATAGTTTACGGGCATGCATGTACTCCGGAGTAAGAAAAAGCAGGCACTGGGTACCAGTAGTTATACATTGTGCATCTTGAATCGTGTCGGGTCACTGTCATAAGGATTGATACACCTTATGGTGGGACCAGCACAGGGTGTCTACATGCAAGAGAGGGCTGATTGACAAAGAAACATGGAATATTAGTGCAAGTAAAGAGCCGATAGATAGGGTAGTAAGGGTACATCCAACATGTTCATGGCAATTAGGCAGATTGAGGTGGAATCCTTACGATAGATGTTCACCTGAAGGCTACAACAATTGCGGGGATTGGGATTACGTGATCATATTATCATTTTATACAGATTACTAGTTAGGACACTAGTTAGGTGGTGTAGAGATAGATATAAAAATTAGAATAACAAAGTAGTAGCGAAGCAGAGAAAGAGTGGAAGCGCATCCAGTTTATCTTGCCTTATCATATCTATACTAATCATATGTTATCTTGTTATCCTTGTTCTCACACTATTGTCTTATATTCAGTTTATTCATGTCATGATGCTTTTGCCTGTTTATATGCTGAAAGTCACTGGACTTACCAGACTTATGTCTGACCTAATTTTGTTTCACCTCTTTTCTTCCGTCCTCCCCCCCCCCCCCGGTTCTTAGGGAGGAAATGTTACCACTTAGCTCAGTTTTCTTTCCAAACTCGAAGATAGTCGATGTATTGCTTTGGACTCTCTTCCATTGCTATGGCTGGTTCATGCTTTATTGGGGAATATCATTGTTATTTTTATGCTTATTTTATATTTGGAAGTTTTTAAATCAAGAAAGAAGCTCTATGTATTAATTTTAAGTATGATCGGGACAGCTATTGTAAAAGCTTGACCGAACCACATTGTTTATAAAATGACTTTATTTTTCGCTGCTTTATTTGTCTGTCTTGTAATTTATCTTCATCTTTTACCTAAAATGCTCCACCAAAGTTAAGGCATTCCCTTTGTGAGTGACCTTAACTGAGGTGGGGTGTTTCACTTGGTATCAGAGCTGATGATTACCAGATCAGATAAAAGATTTGAAAAATTATTTTCAAAACGGTTTTAAAAGAAGCATTTTTAAAAGAAAAGTCTTGTTTTAAAGGCATATTCCCCAAAGCCATATGCATTATATTTTGATCCTCTAATTGAATCCTTGTTTCCTTCTTTCCTGAGTCTCCGGGGCTCCTGGCTTTCTGGGAGGTAACCTCATTGCGGCATGGTTCCGTAGGCTTGACAAGACTACGATACCTATCAAAGGGCGAAGAAGTGCCCAACTTCCATCTATAGTCGCTGTAGTTTCACCTGCGGCTAATTTTCTACCAAGCTTTGTAGGATTTTACGTGCGATGGAGGCAGCTTTTGAGAGACTTGTCAACATGTTACACAAGGATAGTAAAGTGAGACCGAGGGAGTTTTGCTAAGGAGGACAAACCAAGGATGAGGAACTCATGGATATGGACTTGGTTCACAAAGGAGGTTAAAAGAAAGAGGTGTAAGTGGAAGAATCACAGGACAAGAGAGGAGGAACGAATAGTAAAACCTAAGACAAGAGGAAGTATCTTTATTATGGTATAACGGATCATATAATTAAGGATAATGGCAAGAACTAAGGACAGGATTTTCAGGAGGGAAAATGCATGCTCTCACCACCAACGTACCTGAGAGAGAGGTAGAAGGGTTTGTGTTGAAAGAGTTTAGTTTTTCCTTTTTGATCATCTTGTTATTACTCTTTTTGATTTTAGTGCTTCACATTCGTTTATATCTGCTTCCATAGTTGAGTCTCTGCACCTTAGTACTTGTATAGTAGAAGATCCCATTATTGTCTCAAATCCAATTTGTGGTTCGGCTCATTTATCTTTGGTTTGTAAGGATTTGAGAATAGCTATATTAAGTATTGAGTCTAAGTGTAAAACTTATGTTTTTGGTTTCATGGACTATGGGTTGATTCTAGGCATGGATTGGTTAGCTAGTGATTGTGTAAGGAGGGTAGTTAGACTTTCGACTTGCCTCCGGAATACCCTCGTGATTTCATGCGATCCTAAGGGATCAGTTAGGCTTAGCTACCTAGAATCACTTGATGCATCTATCGACAATTTGCGATCCGTTAGAGTAGTCCATGAGTACGTAGATGTTTTTGATTAGATTAGGGGTTTTCCCCCTAAAACTCGAGATAGACTTTCACATATATCTAGTTGGCAATGCAAAGCCAGTTGTGTGATCAACGATAGTTTTGGAGCAAGATTGGCGAGGATAGCCAAAGTCGATTAAGTGCTCAAATTGTTTGGTTGTTTTGCTAGTATCATCTCACGTAGATCGTACAAATTCGGAGGAGGTATTCCTTGGGTGCTTGTCTGATATTGGTTTAGGCCTTTAGGGCTTGTACCTGAGGGATGTCGAGTTCGACTAGGATGGTTTGCGTCAGAAATATATGGTTGTGGCAGGCGCCCAAAATAAGACTGACCTTAAGAGAGGTAAAAAGTACATAGCAACCTTTAGCTTTAGACTCTCAGATTTGTGACATGATGGATAAGCTAAGTAGAGGAGGGACATCTAATCATCTTAGTATATACACTTGGTATCATGGTTAACACCTGTTTATCTTGGAAAGATAGTTCGACTACGTTGGGTAACCTCTAGCATATTAAGTGATCAAGGTCCTATCTTTACTAGTGGGTTTTGGAAATGGAGGTCAAGGAGCTTCGCAATCGTGAAGTTAAATTAGCTAAGGTATAGTGGAGTGAAGCTCAAGAAGATGTGACTTAGAAAATTGAAGACTAGATACACGCAGCCTACCCTTTTCTTTTAAGGGTACATCCTTGATCTCTCTTTCCTTAAGTTTATGCATGCTTGTATCTACCTTTTAAGTATATCTCCTCGATCCTATTCCTTATCCTTAGGTAGAAAACAATGGATGTAAACATGTGTTTGAAACATGTTATGATTGGTGGTTGCAAGTGGTTGCTTGTGGTTGCATATACACACATTAGGCACTAGATCGGCTCAGTCACTTTCATATTGCATATGCATGAGTGAATTTTTAAATATATGAACTGAAACTTGATGTGTTATCATATGGATTTTGCATTTTTATGAATGACTATGCACTCATGTAGAAGTTATAAAGTACGATTAGGAATAATTGCATACATGATGGACTCATGGCACCAACATAATCTGCATTAAGAAAGTCAACTGAATCAGTAGACCACTAGATTTTGCATTAGATAAGGATATGTACACACACTATGCATATGATCATGAAAGCATTAGAATTTTTTTTTAAGGACAATGGACGCCTATGATTGAATGGTTGAATAGATGGATGTTGGATGTTAGGATATGCATTCTTCTTAACTTAGAGATTTCAGGGACGAAATCCTTTAAGGAGGGGAGAATGTAACACCCCGTATTTTCGGTGAATATTTAAATTAAAGAATTTAATAACACCTAAATTTTAGAAGAAGAATTAAGGAAAATGGGTTACGCCATTGCGTTCGTCTCAGAATTCTTCTTGAGATAGAGTCCGAGTTTGCGTAAATTGGACTTCGTATGAAGGAGTTATGACCTTCAGAGGATTTGTAACATCCCAGAAATTTGGGCAGTTTTGATATGGAATTAATTAGAGATGTAATTATGAATGGCCAATTTTATACTGATATGTGGATTGGAAATTTGAAATCAAATATATTGATTGAACTCGTTATTTAATTAAAAATGGTTGGGTGAAAAATCAAATCTTTAGTACTTGATTTGGTGGGATATTTGATTTGGATTTGAAATTCAATTGAAGGATTTAGATGGTTGAATTGAAAATAAAACGGCATCAACGTTGTATAAATTGGAGATTTTAATTGTTAAAATATATGGAGAATTGGATTGGTTATTCGTATAGATAAATAGAATTTAACGTTTCAAATTTAAAAGAAAACGGAGTTGGTGTGTGAACAGAATCTGTGAATTGATAAATGATCAATTTAAATATAAAATAACGTCAGACAAACAGAGTCGGATTACAACTGACAAAATTTTATTGATTCAGAACGTTTGATTTTGGAGGTACATCAGATTTTGTTGCGTTCAGAGCTTGTGTTAACGGTACAAATATTAAACGTTCGACGATAATTTGCGGTAGAAAACGAATATTAATATAAATGTAAATAAACTCTTCCCTAGAATTACCTACCTTAATCAGAACCTCCCTCAGTTAAAAATTAGCCGACCTACTTCTGGTTTACGCACAGCTATCCTATACCTGTTGAAATAACGTCGTTCTTATCCTTTTATTTTACCATTATAAAATCTCGCCTCTTTCCCCAAATTCCTTCAGCAACAAATTATTTTCTCCCTTTTCAATTTTAATGGCCGAAGCCATCTCCCTCCTCTTCCAACTAAATCGCCATCGGCTTTCCCCTAACCCAAATTGAAATCATCCCCAAATTCGAAGCCCTAGATCAGAATCGCAACCTTTACTCAACTAAGCGTCATCATCTCGTCGACGCTTGCTTCTCCAAATCGTGGCTTCAAAGAACATCGACCCTCGAATCAAAGTCGCTGCTCCAATATCCATCACTGCGCCTTCTTGCTGTAGCGTTCAAGGTGAGCATCGCTCACGATTGATTAATCATTGATTCAAGTTATTAACCTCAGTAATTAACTAAATACGATAGTTAATCTTTGAATGTTTAAACCGCTTGTCATGTTCATTTTGGTTGCTGTGTCAATTGCTGGAAATATTAAGTCGGTACGTTTTATGATTTCAGAACCTAACTGTGTTTAACCTTCGGTAATTGGCATGCTTTACCCTAAACTATATCGTACCGGACAATTGGAATACCCTATTGATAGTTAGAAATCTGGAAAACAGCCGAGTTGCAGTCATGTAGTTTACCATGGCCACGAGCACTATCATTTGGTACATGATTCTTTTTAGTTACATTTGCTGAAAACACTCAGTATGCACTTTGAAACCATTTATATATGCATGTTGTTAGTTGATCCATACAAGTTATATGTCCCCTTACGATCGCATGAACCTGTATGTAATATGCATATGTTGAAAGTCTGAACCCATTTGTATTATGATCAATATGCACTTAAGTTGGCACCTTGAACACCTTGTTAATATTAATTCGAACCAAAGAACTGGGATATACACGTTGTTGTATATCATTGAACCTGTATGTGTGAAAACCTGAGGGTATATTTTGATGTTAGTATCACATGCTGCTTGCTTTACAAACAAAGTGAGTTCACTATTGAGTTGTTGGTTAGTTCATCATTCCCTTTAAACAAATGACCTGCTTATGTAATATACTAACATGATATTCTACTGTAACTTCAATGACCTGCTTATGTAATACATCTTACTGAAATAACATGATATAGTATAAGGGAATGATGGCCTCATGTTGAGATAAATTGCTCGCAACTTAACTGCAAACAATTTGGTTTGCTAAAATTTAACTTTAACATGCTTTCTTTGCAAACTAAATAATGCAGAACAGAGGTGATTAAAAGGGTGGAATGTTATATATTGTATGGAAATGGTTGATGAAAATTTAACTGTTTATAAAAGGTGAAGGAGACCAAATCTTATATGAATAAGTGTTTACTGTACATACCTGACTGCTAGTTTATAACTTTGTTCGTGTAACCGACTTGTACACCAATTGTAGGGGCCAGTTCCTTGCATTTATTAGCGGAAATTGCTAGTATGCAGGCACACATATATACCAGTATATATATATGTGTACATGTATTCTATGCGGACTGATATAATTAGGTCGAAAAATGGGGTGCCATATATTCATGACCTGCCGTGCGTTAGCATTGTAATCCCCTGAATACACATCTTTGTCTTGTTTACCCAAGGCAAGTCTAAACCTTGTTGTGTACCCTTGATTACTGACGTGAGTATATGGCTGTGTAAAATTACACTACTGTAACCTGTTTAAATTCCATGTTTCGTCATCACCAATTACCAAGGCATGGTTCTATTATTTCCTTCGAACTGTTTGAGTTATACACTGTACATCTTTGCACCCATGTATTGTTAACATGCATTCATTTGTATTTATTGTCATGGTTTTTAAGGATGCCTTGCTGCCTTGTTAGAGAAAGGCGGAAATACACCTATGACTGGTTCTTGTTTATTTGCTACAACCGACAGACCCTTTGTTTTGTGACTAAGAAGTAAAACCTGCTATATATATTCTTACATGATTAAGTATTTTTATAATAAACCTATGTATATATTTCACTTGGTTAATAACTTGCCACGTTAAAACACTCTTGGCGGTTTTTCCTTGAAAAGCAGCTCAATACCTTGTTGTATAAAAGTTGGTTAGGCATATTGTTTATTTCCCTACGAGGTCACCTTATTGCCACACATATAGTGTGTTATATTTAGAAAATCCGGAAAATGGTTATAGGATATGAACGTGCCATGCTCATGAAACTTGAAATGCGTTGCATATATAATTACATGGATCCATTATTCGCCATGTTGCACTTTTCTTGAAACCTTAAATGCACAAATTCATTGCCTTAAGTGTCAACCTGAGGGGTGGCAAACCCTGTAAAAGTATAAATATAAATGTTATTTTTATCATACTGTATGAGTTGCTGAACACAATTATCTGGTTCATGCATATTTCATGCTAATTTGGTCATGCATGTTGATTGGGTATTTTTGTGATCTACCATGTTCGAACTGCTTGTATGGGGTTTTACCATTTGACTAATGTTGCACTTTTGAGTATATACCGCTTTTTGAATTAAAAGTGTCCTTACATTATTGTGCACATATTCCATAGCTGTTCATGTGTTAATCCTGTTATGCCACGCCATCTATATATATACATGTATATGTATGTATGTTGCTCTTGTCGTGTACCTTGTGATTTTGGCTTATGGGATGTTGAGGCAGTGCACACGTGTACCTGTGCACGTGTGTACGTGCAGACTTCCGTAACCGTTTATCCTTGAAATAAAAAAAAAGGGGATAAGTACAGATAATATACTTGATGTTAGGATGAACTATTATATTTCAGTTTCTATTGAAGTTAATTTACTTGAACTATGATTAATCCTGACTCGAGTATTTTTTTATGTTTTACATGGGATGCTCGAGTCAGACCCGAGCATTTCAGATTTAAGGACTTCAGTTCAGGATCCGAAGCTGGCAAAGACTGGGGATTCTCGAAGACGTGCGCACTCTGAAAGATTCAAACCAGTAAATATTTTTCTGTATTTAAACTGTATTTTATATTCCGCTGTATAGAAAATTCATGTATCAAAAATCCTGATTAATAAATAAAAGTTTATTTTGCTGTTAAATATTGTGTTATCTATTTATTCAGTGTTTTCTTGTGTTGACTGTATTTTTTAAACTCTGTAAGCTACACGCGCTCCGTCGTTTTTGGACGTTTTAAATTGGTTTAATCACCGGTTTGAAGCAGCCAAAATGGCGGGACGTTACAAGTGGTATCAGAGCTTTGGTTTATTCAAAGCTTAGCTTATTGAGTTTAAAAACGGATCTTGAAAATAAAGCGATTTTGAAAAATAATTATTTTTGAAATATCAAATATTTTGAAACTAGTGTTTTGAAATTAATACGGCGGAAATAAAAATTTATTTTGAGATTTAAAATTTTGTTCGGAATCCCCAGTCTTCAGAAGTCTTCGAATCCAGGTTTGCGAGAATTATTCTTCAATAAGTTCCCCTAGGATTTGAATCTAGAATCCATCATCGGATGGTATCTAGGATAGATAGGAGAGAATCAACGAATTAATTTCGTTAAGCGTGAATTTTAGAAATCAAAGATAACTGAAGTTGATTGTAAATGAGAATTCAATTTGAATAGAAAAAGGAAATTTGAAATCATTTCAAAGAAGAAACGATGAATTTTGTTAAGAATATAAGTTGATGAAAATCAAATAAAAAGGGTTAAGTGAAGAGATGACGATGTTTTATTTAACATTTGTTTAAATCAAACTAAAAAATTTAGAGATGTTGCAAGAATAAAGTATATTCTCGATAGAAAATAAAGCTTTGTGAATATATGGAAATATTTTCCGGTGACAATAAATGATTTTTAAGAATGGAGAAAATGAATAGAACAATTGGAAATATTTTCAAAGGATAGTGAGAGGTTAACATAATTCAGAATAACAAGAACTGAAGAACAAAGAGCTACGTCGAAGACGAAAGAGGGCAGAACGTAAAGAGAAGTGGAATTGTAAATTGAATCCGAGAATTTCGTAAACAATGATTGATAAGAAGTGGAGTTAAGGAATTTAGAAACTGACTAAAGATTAGTTAAGTTGAATAGTTTTCTGAGTATTGATCTGATGTTGGTTTCGGCCTTCGGAGTTGATACTTAGGGAATTGTTTGCTTGCTAATTAACGGTCGAGGTGTGGACGTGAAGGAGTGATAATGCAAAAAAAAAAAAAAAAAAAAAAAAAAAAATTTGTGAAAAATATGGAATTTTGAGAGAATAAAGTTGTGACTGAAGTGATGAATTTTTAATTAGAGGTTTGGAAGAAGAATTGGTTATAACCAATAGATTCATAAATTCAAGTTAAAGGAAATATTAGAAATCTGAATTGGATAAGAGATCAAAACTGAAATTGAATGGAGATTTGAGGATGCTCGATGTGAGATAGTGGATATAGAAATTTTCAGAACTTATATGAGAAATGCATAAAAATATAGCGAAGTCGAGAACTATTGATTTGAAAGGTAATCGATTTAGATAAAATCTTATATAACGGAATTTATATAAGACGAGATGTTTGAAATATGATTTGGAAAGAAAATCTTATGACGTAAGTATGGTTTATGAAATAAAATACTATATGTATATAGTATGGTATGTTTTTCAAAGTAAAGATAAGGAAAGTACCTTCCTTCTCTTGAATTTCGAGCTTGGTTGAGATATGCTGCTGGTGGAAGTAGGTTGTCCGGACATAAAACTCATGAGTTGCCATTTAGCACGACTGCTAGCGTAATTCGCAGGGCTGCAGATAGCCTACGGCGGTCGGATGTTTCTTGAGGGAATCAGGCGTAACCATTGTGATCGCTGCGATCTAGAGTCGTTGGAATTCGACCGTGTAGCGAAATTCGCAGGGCTGCAGATAGCCTACGGCGGACGGATGTTTCTTGGGGGAACCAAGCGTAACCATTGTGACTGCTGCGATCTACAGTCGAATGTAAGGGCGTAATCCGCAGAGCTGTGAAAGCTTACGGGTATGGATGTTTCCTGGGGGACCCAGGCGTAACCATTGTGTACCTGCGGTCCACTTAGATATCTTAGTGAGTGTGAGCCACCTGTTTGATGCAGCAGTTAGTCTTCGTGACTTGATTGGTCTTCGTGACCTGATTTGTCTTTGTGACTTGTGTTGTCCTCGTGACTTGATTTATCTTCATAATTGGATGATTTAGTGATCCTGAGAGAGAGCAACCAACGCTCAATGACCTCAGATCGTCTTTTGATTCTTAAGTATCTTCCGTTGGTCTGTCCATGACGAAATTCGCAGGGAAGTGAATTCCTACGGATACGGATGTTTTCTGGGGGATCCAGACGAAACCATTGTGTATTTGCGATTCATGAACAATCAACATATTATCACATTGGTACTTTCCGTATCTGTTTTTAAAGGAATTTTTGAAATATTTTCCACTGGAAGTTGAAACAAGGATATTTAGTGCTCGGAGATTTTAGTCGTGCGTCTGGCCAGCGTATGCCTAACATCTGTGAGAACGATGATAGACTTATCAAACTTCGAGTTATCTAGTAATTTCAAATAGTATTTTGAAATGAAAATCTACTTAATATAATATAATTTCGGGGTATTTTCAGGTCCCATAGTTTTGAAGGAATATTTCCTATATAAATAAAAGCTATAAAGATATCAGATTTTGGAAATTTTTAAGTCAATAATTTGTATTTGGAAATGGAGATGTTATTTACACTCTTCAGTGAGTATTGGGAAAAGTTAAATGATCGAAATTGATCTTCGACTATACAAAAGCGAAAATTCGGTTAATTGAATATGATGATAAACAAAGAGGATCGATAGGTTAAATATCGATATTTAAATTAGTTGTGAGGAAATTACACACAAATATGAAAATTTGTAGCGTATGTTGGTATAACTCTAACTATCTTTCCTTTTCGAGGACGAAAAGTTTTAAAGTGGGGAAGAATGTAACATCCCAGAAATTTGGGCAGTTTTGATATGGAATTAATTAGAGATGTAATTATGAATGGCCAATTTTATACTGATATGTGGATTGGAAATTTGAAATCAAATATATTGATTGAACTCGTTATTTAATTAAAAATGGTTGGGTGAAAAATCAAATCTTTAGTACTTGATTTGGTGGGATATTTGATTTGGATTTGAAATTCAATTGAAGGATTTAGATGGTTGAATTGAAAATAAAACGGCATCAACGTTGTATAAATTGGAGATTTTAATTGTTAAAATATATGGAGAATTGGATTGGTTATTCGTATAGATAAATAGAATTTAACGTTTCAAATTTAAAAGAAAACGGAGTTGGTGTGTGAACAGAATCTGTGAATTGATAAATGATCAATTTAAATATAAAATAACGTCAGACAAACAGAGTCGGATTACAACTGACAAAATTTTATTGATTCAGAACGTTTGATTTTGGAGGTACATCAGATTTTGTTGCGTTCAGAGCTTGTGTTAACGGTACAAATATTAAACGTTCGACGATAATTTGCGGTAGAAAACGAATATTAATATAAATGTAAATAAACTCTTCCCTAGAATTACCTACCTTAATCAGAACCTCCCTCAGTTAAAAATTAGCCGACCTACTTCTGGTTTACGCACAGCTATCCTATACCTGTTGAAATAACGTCGTTCTTATCCTTTTATTTTACCATTATAAAATCTCGCCTCTTTCCCCAAATTCCTTCAGCAACAAATTATTTTCTCCCTTTTCAATTTTAATGGCCGAAGCCATCTCCCTCCTCTTCCAACTAAATCGCCATCGGCTTTCCCCTAACCCAAATTGAAATCATCCCCAAATTCGAAGCCCTAGATCAGAATCGCAACCTTTACTCAACTAAGCGTCATCATCTCGTCGACGCTTGCTTCTCCAAATCGTGGCTTCAAAGAACATCGACCCTCGAATCAAAGTCGCTGCTCCAATATCCATCACTGCGCCTTCTTGCTGTAGCGTTCAAGGTGAGCATCGCTCACGATTGATTAATCATTGATTCAAGTTATTAACCTCAGTAATTAACTAAATACGATAGTTAATCTTTGAATGTTTAAACCGCTTGTCATGTTCATTTTGGTTGCTGTGTCAATTGCTGGAAATATTAAGTCGGTACGTTTTATGATTTCAGAACCTAACTGTGTTTAACCTTCGGTAATTGGCATGCTTTACCCTAAACTATATCGTACCGGACAATTGGAATACCCTATTGATAGTTAGAAATCTGGAAAACAGCCGAGTTGCAGTCATGTAGTTTACCATGGCCACGAGCACTATCATTTGGTACATGATTCTTTTTAGTTACATTTGCTGAAAACACTCAGTATGCACTTTGAAACCATTTATATATGCATGTTGTTAGTTGATCCATACAAGTTATATGTCCCCTTACGATCGCATGAACCTGTATGTAATATGCATATGTTGAAAGTCTGAACCCATTTGTATTATGATCAATATGCACTTAAGTTGGCACCTTGAACACCTTGTTAATATTAATTCGAACCAAAGAACTGGGATATACACGTTGTTGTATATCATTGAACCTGTATGTGTGAAAACCTGAGGGTATATTTTGATGTTAGTATCACATGCTGCTTGCTTTACAAACAAAGTGAGTTCACTATTGAGTTGTTGGTTAGTTCATCATTCCCTTTAAACAAATGACCTGCTTATGTAATATACTAACATGATATTCTACTGTAACTTCAATGACCTGCTTATGTAATACATCTTACTGAAATAACATGATATAGTATAAGGGAATGATGGCCTCATGTTGAGATAAATTGCTCGCAACTTAACTGCAAACAATTTGGTTTGCTAAAATTTAACTTTAACATGCTTTCTTTGCAAACTAAATAATGCAGAACAGAGGTGATTAAAAGGGTGGAATGTTATATATTGTATGGAAATGGTTGATGAAAATTTAACTGTTTATAAAAGGTGAAGGAGACCAAATCTTATATGAATAAGTGTTTACTGTACATACCTGACTGCTAGTTTATAACTTTGTTCGTGTAACCGACTTGTACACCAATTGTAGGGGCCAGTTCCTTGCATTTATTAGCGGAAATTGCTAGTATGCAGGCACACATATATACCAGTATATATATATGTGTACATGTATTCTATGCGGACTGATATAATTAGGTCGAAAAATGGGGTGCCATATATTCATGACCTGCCGTGCGTTAGCATTGTAATCCCCTGAATACACATCTTTGTCTTGTTTACCCAAGGCAAGTCTAAACCTTGTTGTGTACCCTTGATTACTGACGTGAGTATATGGCTGTGTAAAATTACACTACTGTAACCTGTTTAAATTCCATGTTTCGTCATCACCAATTACCAAGGCATGGTTCTATTATTTCCTTCGAACTGTTTGAGTTATACACTGTACATCTTTGCACCCATGTATTGTTAACATGCATTCATTTGTATTTATTGTCATGGTTTTTAAGGATGCCTTGCTGCCTTGTTAGAGAAAGGCGGAAATACACCTATGACTGGTTCTTGTTTATTTGCTACAACCGACAGACCCTTTGTTTTGTGACTAAGAAGTAAAACCTGCTATATATATTCTTACATGATTAAGTATTTTTATAATAAACCTATGTATATATTTCACTTGGTTAATAACTTGCCACGTTAAAACACTCTTGGCGGTTTTTCCTTGAAAAGCAGCTCAATACCTTGTTGTATAAAAGTTGGTTAGGCATATTGTTTATTTCCCTATGAGGTCACCTTATTGCCGCACATATAGTGTGTTATATTTAGAAAATCCGGAAAATGGTTATAGGATATGAACGTGCCATGCTCATGAAACTTGAAATGCGTTGCATATATAATTACATGGATCCATTATTCGCCATGTTGCACTTTTCTTGAAACCTTAAATGCACAAATTCATTGCCTTAAGTGTCAACCTGAGGGGTGGCAAACCCTGTAAAAGTATAAATATAAATGTTATTTTTATCATACTGTATGAGTTGCTGAACACAATTATCTGGTTCATGCATATTTCATGCTAATTTGGTCATGCATGTTGATTGGGTATTTTTGTGATCTACCATGTTCGAACTGCTTGTATGGGGTTTTACCATTTGACTAATGTTGCACTTTTGAGTATATACCGCTTTTTGAATTAAAAGTGTCCTTACATTATTGTGCACATATTCCATAGCTGTTCATGTGTTAATCCTGTTATGCCACGCCATCTATATATATACATGTATATGTATGTATGTTGCTCTTGTCGTGTACCTTGTGATTTTGGCTTATGGGATGTTGAGGCAGTGCACACGTGTACCTGTGCACGTGTGTACGTGCAGACTTCCGTAACCATTTATCCTTGAAATAAAAAAAAAAAGGGATAAGTACAAATAATATACTTGATGTTAGGATGAACTATTATATTTCAGTTTCTATTGAAGTTAATTTACTTGAACTATGATTAATCCTGACTCGAGTATTTTTTTATGTTTTACATGGGATGCTCGAGTCAGACCCGAGCATTTCAGATTTAAGGACTTCAGTTCAGGATCCGAAGCTGGCAAAGACTGGGGATTCTCGAAGACGTGCGCACTCTGAAAGATTCAAACCAGTAAATATTTTTCTGTATTTAAACTGTATTTTATATTCCGCTGTATAGAAAATTCATGTATCAAAAATCCTGATTAATAAATAAAAGTTTATTTTGCTGTTAAATATTGTGTTATCTATTTATTCAGTGTTTTCTTGTGTTGACTGTATTTTTTAAACTCTGTAAGCTACACGCGCTCCGTCGTTTTTGGACGTTTTAAATTGGTTTAATCACCGGTTTGAAGCAGCCAAAATGGCGGGACGTTACAGGATTCAAGAATTTAAATAATAAAACCAGCCCGAAATTAAAGTTTTGAAATTAAAAAAAAAAACCCGAAGCAGGCTGGGCGAGAAATTTCCCGCCCAGAGACCAGGTCGACCAGGGGGTCGACCTGGGTACATAGGTCGACCAGGGGGTCGACCTCCCCCTCGGGCCAGATCTGAAAACCTGACGTGTTTCTTTATGTGATGATTTTCTAAGTCATTAGGGCTTGTGTAGCAAGTTCTGGTTGGTTCTCTTAGGTTTGAATGGCTTTGATTGGTCCTAGGTTGATCTAATGGCTCTTACTAAATCAAACTTCTATATAAGCAACCTAAATCTAAACCCTAAACCACACAAATTCATACCAAGAGCCACCGTGCCATCCATGATCGTTCTAGTTTATCCACCATTCCTTCTTCAACTTGAAAGCAAGATTAAAGCTATGAATCAAATCAAATCTAAATTAGAAGAACAATTAGTCTACTTCAGTGGAGAGCTATTCAGTTTCAGAATACAGATCCCAGAAAAACAAGGTTTTCCTTTGTTTTGTAAGTCAGTTACTTTTTAGATTTGAACACCTAAATCTAATTGTGACATGTAATAAAATGAATATGAGAATATGCCTGGTGTAAGTTATCCTTTCATTGAATATGTGCTTGAATATCTTTGGGAATCATTTTTGACTATGAAATTGGTCCAATCATATCTCTCCTTGTTGTATATCGGAATTGTAATCCTCTTTAAGTTCATTTGCCTGTGATGATTCATGATGATATTCATATCATATATATATTCCTGCGATGTATTCTATGCAAAATTTGTCTTTTAGTACATCAAGTATATTGGACCAATAGTTCTTATCATCATATGACTATGCCCATCCTTACGATGTTCTATCTTGCTTCTCCCCTTATTTTATGAATCTTGAGTTAAAACTCGAAATATGTATGTTATGAATGCGGGGGTAATTTGGTATAACATGAAATTGACATTATTTGGCATAATTTGGAACATGTAGTATGGCATGACTGTTAAGATGAAATTTGGGGTAATTTGACATGAATTATGAAATATATAATTTGACATATTGAATCTAGAATTGGCATGAACGACAAAGTATGAAATTGGCATATAAATCTAGTTTTGGGGCATAATTGTTATTGTTGCGAATTTGGGGTAACTTGAGCATTAAATCTAGATTGGGCGTAAAATGTAAACTGGAATATTATATATAGATTTGGCCTAACTGTTGATTTGGGATGCCAAGTATAATGAATATTGTAATTTTGGGGTATGTCTATAATTAACTTGGGAAGATTAGGTGTAGCCTATTTTGAGTAATAACTTGAAATTGAATTTAGGGGCCATAACTTGCAATTAGCTTTGTTGGGCATAACTTGAGAATTGGAATATGACTAGTTGGAATAATTAGCATATAAATCTAGACTTGGACATTTATGGAAAATGTGGCTTAACCTGAAATTGACAACAATTGTGAATAATTTACATATAAACTGTAAATATGTAAATTAGTGAAAAGATGAATGTGCCTAACCCGAGGTTAGATTGAGTTGTGGTGTAAAACTGCCCGGAACCGCCCGGCACATCTAGTAACCACAACAACACCTATCTAGTGAGAGAGTTTTGTGCATCATGCCCATGAAAAACCCAAGGTTAGATTGAGTTGTGGTATAAAACTGCCCGGAATTGCCCGGCACATCCAGTGACCGCAACAACACATATTTAATGTGAAAGGTTGGTGCATTAATAAATCGATTAATGCTAATGAAAAAGACATGCTAAGAAATGAGTAGGGTTAATTTCATAGGAACACTTAACCAATATAACATGAATGACTAGGGTTAAGTTAATGAGAAACACTTAACCAATATAACAAGATGAATGAATAGGGTTAAGTTAATAGGAAACACTTAACCAGTATAGCATGATGAATGGGTAGGGTTAAGTAATAAGAAACACGTAACCAATATAACTTGATTTGTGGTAAGGTTAAGTTAACATGAGTGGGTAACACTTAACCAATATAACTTGATTTGTGGTAAGGTTAAGTTAACACGGGAGGGCAACACTTAACCAATATAACTTGATTTGTGGTAGGGTTAAGTTAACACAAGAAGGAAATACTTAACCAAAGTAACATGACAACTAGGTGGGTTAAGTTAACTTGAATTGATTAATGACACTTAACCAGCACAACATGACGAACACATGGGGTTAAGTTAACAAGAAATACTTGACCAATATAGCTTGATGAACGAACGAGGTTAAGTTAATAAGAAACACTTAACCAACATGACATGACGAATGGGTGGGTTAGTTAACATGAATGGACAACACTTAACCATTAAATAAACATGTTGGAATCAGTGGAAGGGTTAAGTACATATCAGGTTGGTAGGTAATATTAGTAAATATAGGCCCACAAACTTAACTGTTAAATAAACATGCTCGAATCGATGGGAGGGTTAAGTACATCTCGTGCAGGTGGGTAATATTAGTACATATAGGCCCACAAACTTAACCGTTAAGTAAACATGCTAGAATCAGTGGGAGGGTTAAGTACATCTCATGTAGGTGGGTAATATTTGTACATATAGGCCCACAAACTTAACCAATAGGAAACCCTAGTAACAGGGACCCATTTCAGCAGTAACCCATATAGATGTATCATGGTACCTGAAACTGGGCAGGGTGGGGCACAATTACTGGGCTGATTATAAGCGGTCAAAACAACGGCAAGGGATACGTCAGTGTAGGTTCCAACGGTTTATGGGCATGTACGTATTCCGGAGTTGGAAAAAGCAGGCACTGGGTACCAGTAGTTATACACTGTGCATCTTGAATCATTTCGGGTCGCTATCATAAGGATTGATACACCTTATGGTGGGACCAGCACAGGGTATCTACACGCAAGAGAGGGCCAATTGATACAGACACATGGAACATTAGTGCAAGTAAAGAGCCGATCGATAGGGTAGTAAGGGTACATCCAAGATGTTCATAGCAATTAGGCAGATTGAGCTAGAATCCTCACTATAGATGTACACCTGAAGGCTACCACAATTGCGGGGATTGGGATCACGTAGTCATATTATCATTTTATACAGATTACTAGTTGGGACACTAGTTAGGTGGTGCAGAGATAGATATAAAAATTAGAATAACAAAGTAGTAGCGAAGCAGAGAAAGAGTAGAAGCGCATTCAGTTTATCTTGCCTTATCATATCTATACTAATCGTATGTTATCTTGCTATCCTTGTTCTCATAGTATTGTCTTATATTCAGTTTATTCATGTCATGATATTTTTGCCTGTTTATATGCTGAAAGTCACTGGACTTACCAGACTTATGCCTGATCTAGTTTTGTTTCGCCTCTTTTCTTCCGTTCTCCCCCCTAGGTTTACAGGGAGGAAATGTTACCACTTAGCTCAGTTTTCTTTCCAAGCTCGAAGATAGTCGATGTATTGCTTTGGACTCTCTCTTCCACTGTTATGGCTGGTTCATGCTTTATTGGGGAATATCATTGTTATTTTTATGCTTCTTTTATATTTGGAAGTTTTTAAATCAAGACAGAAGCTCTATGTATAACTTTTAAGTATGATTGAGACAGCTATTGTAAAAGCTTGACTGAACCACATTGTTTGTAAAATGGCTTTATTTTCCGCTGCATTATTTGTCTGTCTTGTAATTTATCTGCATCTTTTGTCTAAAATGCTCCACCGAAGTTAAGGCATTACCTTTGTGAGTGACCTTAATGGAGGTGGGGTGTTTCAGTTCTTGGCATGCTGCATTTTCTTACCTTGATCTTCCATGCTCATTGTACATTGCTCCATTTTGTTTACTAACTTATTTGCATTTGCATTATACTATTGTATTGGCCTATAATTTGTACACTTGAGTTCACCCTTGTTCTAGTTGATCATCATTCATTTGACCTCTATTTATTGTGTTGTGTCTTTGCACAGACCATACTTCAAAGTTGTACTGCTATACATTTGTCACTGCCTATATAGATCTAAACAACACATGTAAGTACACCTGTTGAAATATAAAGTATATATTTGGCACATATACCTTAATAAGTTGCAAGCCGGATGTGTGCATAACCTAGTTTATTTTGCTTGTAGACTTATTCAAAACATCAAAATACATAACTATATTTATTTGTTCTTCATGAACCCTAGCACGTACTAGCAACTGTGGCTCCATTTTTCTAAGTAGAAGGTTACACCATAACATTTGGTAGCCAAGTCCGTTCAAAATAGTTGCAAGTTGGGTTTCAATCTCTTGTCTGAGATAATTTCATTAAACACAACTTGTTAACATTTGTTTATCTTGTTGTGAAATCTGGGAGGACCTGTCTGACTATATGTTGCATCACTTCAAAGAGCAAAGTGGTTATTGTACTAGATGCGTAAATTACAGGTATAACATTTTCTTTTTATAAATTATGTAATTTTGTATATAAGAGTGGTTATTGTATGTGACTTGTTCATTTATACAGAAAACTATTGCATTGAAGTGGTTATGCATATTTTACTTGATTACATGGCTAATTGTTTTTATGATGGTTTGAACATGATGAGTATGTGAATGATTATTGATTGATATTATAGAAACAAAATAGAATATTAACATGAAATAATTGTAGGGAAAAAAATTAATTAATATTTTTAAGTAGCGTTTTAAAAATGCTACATAAATACATTTAGTGGCGTTGAATAAATGCAACCGTAAACCAGGGGTAAAATTGAAAATTTTATTAGTTGCATTAAAAACCTTTTTATGGCATTTATAAAGTTCTACGAATTTTTTTTGGTGGCGTTTAATAAACGTTACAAAATAAGAATTTACAGTCGCGTTAAAAAAAGTGCAACCACTTTGCAATGATTTGTAGTGGCTGGTTTTCTCGTAACGATTATCAGAACGCCACCAAATATGATTGGTAGCATTTTTTGGGCACTACAATTTTTTTCTTGTAATGATAAATAAAATTTATAAAAGGGGTTTATAAATAGGAAAAGAATTTGAGTTAAGAATGGAAGGATCTGAAAATCAGGTGAGTTTGGAAAATGGGTTTTCAAAATGAAGCAGTAGTTTATTTTAAAGCTGTTTGTGAATATAAATGTATTTGAAAGATTTTAATAGCATAGATCTTACTCGTGTCATTGGAAAATAATTTTGATGATGAATGCAGCATCATCGGTGTTCATTTTCGAGTTTCTAAGTAAGACTTGCTACTATAGATAAATTGTTGTATTAAAACGGAAGTTAGTTTTGATTCCAGAATTTATAATTTTGAAATTTAGAGTTTGGTCCCAAAATTCTCAACCAAAGTATTATATGGATGCATTTAGATCCTAAGTATTAGAATTAGTTGATTGCACATTTGACTTGATGTGATATTCCGTAGGTTTGTAATGGACGATGATTTTGGATAGACAAAAGTTTCAAAGTTAGATTTGAGAACCTAGCTTAGTTTATATTAAAAACTTATGTGAATATGGTTATAATTTATAAATTTAAATAAGTGGAATGTATTAAGTAAAAATTAAATTAAAACGAGCTCAACGCATTGCGGTAGTTCGTAATTTTATGATTCGAATTTCAATTGAGTATATGAAATCCATTATAAGTCGGAATTTTTGAAACAGGAATCTTCCGGATCCATTGGGTTATAGTTTTTCACTGAAAGAGAAAAAACGGGATTTCATCCTACAAATTTTGAGTTGTCAAAATCAAATTTTCAGAAAAATCGTGGTATGGTAGTTTATAAACCAAAATGATTTATTTAATAAAATGGAAGAATTTTATGTGAATAAAATAGGAATTTCCATTAATAAAATATACATGCTTGGTATATTAATTTATGGTGAGTTTGGACTTGAACTTTTGTTTTTCTTAAGATAGCATGAATGACCAGTTGAGTAATAACCTGAGGTGGTTGAGCGGATGGCGACGCTTAACAGGTTGTTTATCAACCTTATTGATAATAAGATTTATATTTTGAATAAATCTCGAGTTAAGATTTAGTGTTTATAACATTATATGATAATGATATGTGTTGATTTATTATGGTTGTATGTAACATTATGTTACATATGTGGGGCTTTCCGAATTGCATCATTTGGTTGTTGATATGATGGATATGTTTGTTATGCATATATTGGTCGTCGTTGTTATAGTTGTTTATTTGCTTAACTCTCTTTGGGTTATTATGTAAGAATATATACGTATATGGAGATAAAAGTTGGTTAGCTTGCTTATATCTTCTGGTTTCATAAATAAGAGTTTAACTGTCGGACAGATAAGCACACATTTTATTTCAGTTTGTTTACGTGATTTTTACGTCCCAGATTTGGGTAGCTACTTGTCTTTTATTTTCTTTTTGGATTGAGTGAGGCCTTACTACGCATTTAGGATTTTCAGATCGAGCCCGACAAGGGAGATGCTACAGAAATTTTCGGGTGTTAGAAAATTTAACAAGTTTTATTAAGCAATGTTTTTAAAGTAAAATTAGTCGATTTATAGCAACCATCTTCACTTGTGATTTCGGGGACCTGATCCATTTAAGGAGGAAGAATGTAAGGAACCTTATCTTTTTATATTGGAGTATTTAATTATCTTAAATATTTAAATGACTAATTTAAAGGTTTAATGTCCTGAATTTTATTTAAATAAGGAATTGGACATTAAATTAACATCAAATTTAAAATCTTGAATTTAAGTCGACTTAAGTTATTTTGAAGCCATAAAAGATTCTATTTGAATATATACAATAATAAGAATTTATTATCGATTGATTTCGCTGTTTCGAAATTAATATATACTTTATTGATTTAAATTAAAATGTTAAAATAGTCATTTTTTGAACGACCTCGGATTTCAATAAAACTAATTTTATAAAATCCATAATGGTTAATTATAGCTACGTTTCAAGTTTTGAGTCAATTGGAGTTATTATGTGATCGTGCGTGATATAAACGCACATCGATTTATTATTTGAAATTAAAATAATGTTTTTACAAACTGTCTCGGAATTTGATGAAACCGGTTTCATTGAGTCTAAAATATTAAATTATAGCATGGTGTAAATTTTCGTAGCGATCATAGATTCTACGTGATGGTGCGAATTATAAACGTGAAACGATAAAAAAAGTGAATATAATATAATAATATCTCATTAGTCTCTACATCTTGGAAGATCAGTACAAATCTTTACTAAATCTATACAAAATCTTGGAACAAAAATCTCATTGTCCTTGGTTCAATGATTGCAGCTGATAGCGACAAAGAATCTTGACTTAAAAAAATACTTCATCCCTTTTCCATTCGAACCCACATGTTGAAAACCGAGAGCACCACTTCAAAAACGCAACTTTATAGATCAAAATCAAATCAATTCATAGAAAATCCAAAAATTTAAAAAGGAGGCATATTTGTTCTTATTTTTGAGTGCAGCTTCAACTGGATACCCTTTTTTTCAACACACATGTAACACCCCGTAATTTTAAAACATTAAAATTAACTAATTTAAGAACACTTAATTTTTAGAATAAGAATTAGGTGAAACGGGTTACACCATTGGGTTCGTCTCGGAATTCTACTTGAGATAGCGTCCGAGTTTATGTGAATCGGATTTCGTATGAAGAAGTTATGGAGCTTAGAAGATTTCAAGTGTAAGCAGAAATTAAATTAAAATAATAATTAAATAATAAAAATAAATTCGAAATTCAAAATTCAGGAAAGCACCTGAGCGAGAAATCTCCCACTCAGGGGTGTCGACCCCCTCCCTCCACAGGGGGTGTCGACATGGGAGTCGACCCCCCTATAGGGGTGTCGATATAGGTGTCGACCCCCCTGTAGGGTTCGACCACTGCTGACTGTTCTGGACAGTGACGATTTTCTGAGTCGTAGGGCTACGTGGCGACTTCTGATTGGCCTGATGACACATTTTCTTGGACTGGATGGTTTAAATGGATCCTAGGTTGATCTAAAGGCTCAAATTAATCCTATATTTCTATATAATCACATCAAACCTAAACCCTAATCAAAACTAAATTGATTCTTGAGCCACCATGCTGCTGCATCCCAAACTAATCTAGCCTCCACCATAACTAATCAAATTGAAGATTAAAGATAAAGATCAAAGCCTACAACAAGGGATTAGCTTATCAACTTCAGAAATCAGATTCCAGATCTTCTCTTCTTTCTTAATCTCTATGAGTTCATGTAGCTTTCACAAGATAATTAAACTAAAGTAATTATGATAAGTTGTAAATTGTGATCATATGATTATGCCTATAATGGATCTTATCAAATTTGCAAGTTGTCATCTTTTTTGATTCATAGCCTATGCTTTTCTGATCAATTCTACCAGTTCATGCCTGTTCGTGCTCGTATATTTATGCCTATTTTGATATCATGATTCTCTTCCCTCTTCCTTTTTCCTTTTTTTATGAGTTAGGCTAACTTCGGGCCTAACATATTATGCGAAATTCACGCATGTATAATGCTTGAATGATCGGGAAAAAGTTTGGGAAATGTTGAATAACATGTGATTTGTAAAAAGGCATAAATTGATGATGGCTATGATTTGGGAAAAATTGTATACAATAAGCAAACATGAGACTTGACGTAAATGGGTTTGGTTGTAAACTTGTGATAATTTGGCAAGTTCAGTTATTTCTCAGATGTGGAACATGTAATTGGAATCATGACTTGTAATGAATTGAATCTAGAACTATGCCTAATTGTAAGATAATCAATTCTGATTCATGCTTATCCTTTTTGTCAAAACTGAATTACCTATGCCTATTAGACTGTTGTGATGGAACCTATCATGTTGTACACCAAATTGGTGATTCTTTTATGTTCAATTCTATCGAATCTTTATGCCTATGATGTAACTTGCTCAGTTTAGCCATACTTGTTGTTAATGTACAACATGTCTATTCAAAAAATGATTCTTGAGTTGGGTACACCTTTACAAGCTTATTTTGTTCCTTATGCCAATTCTTGTGTTTCTCCTCTATCCCTCTCCATTTTATTTTTGGACCTTGTTGTACATGCGATTGAAACGCGGGGAATTGGGTATAACTTAATTAAGTAATTTTTGGCATAACAAGTAAATGTGGCATAGCTTGAATTGACCACACTTATGGATAATTTACATATAAATCTAGACTAGATAGTAAATATGTAAATTGGCTAAAAGATGAACGCCTAAGACACGAGGTTAGACTTGGTTTGTGGTATAAGACTGCCCAGAACCGCCCGGCATATCCAGCAACCGCAAACGACAGCCTAATGTGAGAGGTCAAAGGCATAAATTAGATGATTAGACACGAGGTTAAGTCTGGCTTGTGGTGGAAGTCTGCCCGGAACCACCCGGCATATCCAGCGGCCACAAGTGATCGACTTAATGTAAGAGATCAGTGCATTAATAACTAATTAATATTGAATATGATACCTAAACAAGTTAGGTAGGTGGGATTAAGTTAACATGGGTAAGAAGACAACTTAACCAATATTACATGAACAAAGTGGATAGGGTTAAGGAAAGCTTAACCAATAATACATATGGACTTGATAAGTAAAGGGGTTAAGTAAATCTTCGGTAGGTGGGTAATATCAGTATATATAGGCCCACAAACTTGACCGTTAAATAAAGATGCATGAATCAATGGGAAGGTTAAGTGACATATGATAGGCGACACTTAACCAATACAACAAGTTAATTAAACAAATGGGTGGGGTTAGGTTAAATTGAGAACACTTAACCGTTATAACATGTTGGTTAGGAAACCCTAGTAACGGGGACTCATTTCAGCATTAACTTACATAGATGTATCATGGTACCCTGAACTAGGCAGGGTGGGGCACGATTACTGGGCTGATTATAAGCGGTCAAAATAGCGGCGGGTGGTGCGTTAGTGTAGGTTCCAACGGAGTACGGACGTGCACGTGCTCCGGAGTGGAAAAAGCAGGCACTGGGCATCAGTAGTCATACACTGTGCATCTTGAATTGTGTCGCGTTGCCATCATAGGGATTGATACACCCCATGGTGGGATCAGCACAGGTATCTACAAACAAGCAGGGCCGAATGACACAAGCAATGAATACATACGAGTTAAGGATCCGATCGATTAAGCGATAAGGGGGTAGTGTGGGGACATCAAGTATTTAGTAGGCTGTCAAGGATTGTATGGGGTGGATACCTCTTACTAGATGTTACGCCTGAGGGCTACCAATTGCGGGGTTGGGAAAAACTTTCATTATGGAACTAGTAACGGTGCGATATATTTTAGCATTGGTGCAGTGCAGTAATTACCCTATAGTGATTAGAAGCGCAATCAACATTTATCTTATTCATCTTGCCTACCTTGTCATGTAGGCTTATGTACAGTCATTTCTTACTTTCCAGTTTATGTTCTTATCCTGTTATTTTAATGATTATATTGTTAAAGTTACTGGACTCACCAGACTAATGTCTGACCTAGTTTCTTTCGCCTCTTTTCTTCCGTCCCCCCCCCCCCGGTTCTCAGGGAGGAAATACTCAAGCTTAGTTCAGATATCTCTTTCTTCCAGCTTGAAGTTGAAAGATGTATTGCTTGGCTTTGATTCTACTTATGGCATTTTCTGTTGGGGATTATGGCTTTAAAATTTTGTACTCTAAAGGCTTTTGTACAAGACTGATATTATGTACTTGGTTTTGTTGTTTTGAAGGCGTAACCAAACATATTTCTGTTTCCACTGCAATAATGTCATAAAATTTTGCAAGTACTACTTTATCCGTCTTGTAACACCCCACCTCCGCTAGGGTCACTGTAACACCCCACATCTGTTAAGGTCACTCACAAAGGGAATGCCTTAACTTCAATGGAGTATTATGGGTACTGGAACAGAAATATTACAAGACAGACATATATAAAACAGCGGAAAATAAAGTGGAAGTACTTCAAATCATTTATTAAATATAAATGTTTACAAGAAAAGCCCATCAACTTCCAATACCCAATTTCATAGTTAAAATATCTGTCTTGCTCAAAAACAAAGAAGCATAAAAACAAACTGCAGTATTCCCCAATAAAGCAAAGCAAGCCATAGCCAAGAGAAATCCAAGCCATACATGAAAGAGCCTTGGAGCTTGGTAAGATCCGAACTAAGCTGTATTCCCACCCTGTGAACCTGGGGAGGGGGGAAACGGAAGAAAAAGAGGCGAAACAAAACGGGTCAGTCATAAAGACTGAGTAAGTCCTAGTGACTTTCAGCATAAAAATAGGTAAAGATAACATGGCATGAATAAATTGAAAGTAAACATAAGCATGATGAAAAGATAGGCAAGATAAACTAAGACAACAAGATAAACTATGATAACAAGGTAAACTAAGGTAACAAGATAAACTTCGGGCACGATGAAACAAGTATAACGTCCTATAATTCCTATCAAATATCCCACCGCATGGTTTCTATCAAGAATAACATCGCAAGGTTTCTAAGCTTTACCATTAAAACGATATCTATTTGCTCTGCACCACCTAACTAGCATCCTCATAAGTGTCTTACATGGAATGATCCGTATTCCTACTAGTGTCCCAACTAGTGTCCTGTGTAACAAGGATCTGTACCCCCTACTAGTGTCCCAACTAGTAGCCCGTGTTATATAATAATTACAACGTGATCCCAATCCCCGCAATTATGGTAGCCTTCAGGTGTACATCGATTATGAGGATTCCACCTCGATCACCCCAATGGCCATGTATATATTTGATGCACCCTTACTACCTTATCGATTGGCTCCCTACTTGACCTAGTTCTCGTTTGTGTCACGCGGCCCCCTACTTGTAGATACCTGTGCTGGTCCCACCATGGGGTGTATCAAGTCCCATGCTGGCAACCCTGACACAATCAAGATGCACAGCTTTATACCTACTGATGCCCAGTGGCTAAATTTTCTGCGCCGAAGTGTGTGCATGCCCGCACTCCGTTAGAACCTGCACTGCTGCACCAATCGCCGCTAATTTGACCTCTTATAATCAGCCCAGTAATCGTGCCCCACCCTGCCTAGCTCAGGGTTCCATTGATACCTAATGTGGATTACTGCTGAAATGGGTCCCCGTTACTAGGTTTTTCTAATGGTTAAGTCTGTGGGCCTATATTCTCTGATATTACCCACCAGCCTTGATGTGTACTTAACCCCGCTACTGATTCAAGCATGTGTATTTAATGGTTAAGTGTATGTGGGCCTATATTTACTAATATTACCCACCAACCCGATATGTACTTAACCCTTTTACTCGTTATGTTACCATGGTTAAGTGTTTACCTTAGTTGACTTAACCTTTCTCGCTTATTATGTTTGATTGGTTAAGTGTGGTTTATTAACTTAACCCCGTTCGTCTATCTGGTTACATTGGTTAAGAATTTTCTTGTTAACTTAACCCCATGTGTTACTTAACCCTACCACGCATCACATCAGATTGGTTAAGTGCATGTTAACTTAACCCCATCCACTAGTCATATTATAATGGTTAAGTGTTGTCAACTTATTCAAGTTAACTTAACCCACCCGCTTGTCCTGTTATGTTGGTTAAGTGTTACTACTTAACCGCAACCACTTGTCTAATTAACCCATCGTATTAGTTAAGTGTTCTCATTAACTTAACCTCACTCTCTAGTCCAGTTTAATCATGTTATAATGGTTAAACATTTGATTAACCTTACCCACTCCCGTAGTCAACATATTAAATTGGTTAAGTGTCCAGATTAACCTAATCATATTACTTAACCCACCCATTTATATCATATTGGTTAAGTGTTCTTATTTACTTAACCCTACCCACTGGTCTAATTACCATGTTACGCTGGTTAAGTATTACTATTCGTATTTCCACATGTCACCCACATGTCACCCACTTAACCCCCATGTCCCACCACATGATTATCTGGTTAAGTATTTCTTAATTCATTAAGGTCGTAACCTTATAAAGACCTCTCACATTAGACTGACATTTATGGCAGCTGGATTTGCCGGGCGGGTCCGGGCAGTCTTACACCATAAAAGAGTCTAACCTCGTGTCTTTACAACTGTTACGCTTTTAATTTGGGCCTAGGACCTCTCACATTGGGCTGACATTTGTGACTACTGGATTCGCCGGGCGGTTCCGGGCAGGTTTACGTCACAAATGAGTCCAACCTCGTGTCCTAAGCATTGATTATCACTTATAATCTTTTACCCCAATTTGAATTTATTTTCCCCTATTCAAATTAACAATTAATTCCTAATTTAATGATGTCCATAATTGACTCAATTATGTCCATCTATTAATGGTATGCAAAATCATACCAATTTTATCACAATTTATCTTATGCCATTAAAGGCAGCTTATCTCAATTTATATTTATCCCTCCTTTAAGGCTATTACATGCCAACTACCCAAAACCGCCTTAGGCGTGTTCATATTAGCCCTTTTTCAAGACATAAATTATCATATGTGTTTCAACTACAAATCTCACATAATTAACATATGCCCAAGTTCTAGATTACATATCAGTTTTACCTATGCCCAATTCATACCAAATCTACATATGTTCAGTTCATGCCTGTTTACATGTATGCCAAATTTATATATGCCTAATCTTAGACAATTTACATATATACCAAGTTCCATGCCTTTTTATACATATATCAAGATTCATAGTTTACATGTTTACAAAGCTATGCCCAATTCACATAGATCAATTTTTAACCAAATATATGTATCAATATTCTTGCCATATTTTACATAGGTCAAGTTTCATACCCAAATCCGATGATTCATGATGTAGTTATCCCAAGCTATAATCTTTTTGTTTCAATACATGCCAGTTGCCCAAGTTCATAATACACGTTTATGCCAATTATAAAGTTTACAATCGCTTTCATGCTCAAATTCCCAAATCTACATATGCCTAATTAACATAAGCCCAATCTTTTGATTTAATTTACATAGATCCAATTGGTGTCGAATTCCATGTATATAATATTTATGCAAATTTTATCATAACGAGATTATACCAAACTTTACAGATCTACCCCAAACTTGCAAATTAAATGATAATATACAATTTCATGTTGCCAATTATTAATCATATCCATATAGGCAATAATCCCATATTTCCCCCGTATACATCTCGTATGCGAATCGCGATTTTAGGCCAAGGTCCGAAGTTGACCAAGGTTCATCAAAAGAAAATAAATAGGGGGAGGTAGAAATTTGCATAATAAATAGATCAGAGAGAAAAACAACATTATGATAAGCATAAAGATTAGAACTTGATGATAACATCATTACGAATCAAGAAAACTGCTGAATAAATCACAAACTTGTCATGAGAATAAAGGTAGACAAGTCTCAAAACTAAAGATTCAAAAAGCAACAGGAATAGATCATACTTAATCCAATTCCACTTTAATTCATGGCCAAATTATAATTAAATATTTAAATCGGAAAGTACTAGAACTTACAGAGAACGGCTAATGAATTAGGGAGTGAATTTGTCGTAGAAAGTTGCAGTGTCATTGATCTATCCCCTTGAATTTGTTGTAGAAGCATTGATCTTTGATTTGATTTGGGTTTGAACGCTTAAGCTTTAATTTGGAGACGGCGGCCATGGCTCAAGAGAGATTCCAGCAGCATTTAGGTGTAAGAATAATTTGTTATGAATTAGGTTAGGTCTAGGTGTTATTTTATAGGTGTAGCAATTTATTTCAGCCATCGGATTAACCCTAAAACCCATCCGGATCATCAAAAATCATCCTGGGCCTCAAAAATGGGTTCTGGGCCACCCCAGGCCGACCAGATCGACCTGTACAGAGGGAGAGTCGACACCACAGTCGACACAGGGGGGGCAGGTCGACTTGGGTGTCGACACTACAGTCGACACGGGTAGTCTGCCAGAAAGTCTGCTGAAATCTTGTTTTGGCCATATCTTGGTCATACGGACTCCGATTTTCAAAAACTCAGACTCTATTTCGCGTATTTTTCCGAGAGGAACGCAATGGTGATGTCCATTTTACCTAATTCCTGATTCTTGAATTAGTTATCCTTATTTTACTATCTTTTCCGTTACATACGCCGTTATCGAACTAATTTTTCTTCTCTTCCATGTATTAATTAATTCTCCATATGCATCACCATTATTTACCTATCATAAGCATATTTTCATATATTTTATTTCATTTTTAATTATATTAAAAGAAATACGGGGTGTTACAGTCACTCGCAAAGGGAATGCACTAGTTTTGGGGGAGCGTTATCGAGGTAAACAATCACTGAATTATTACAAGACAGAACATAAATAAAACAGCAGAAGATTCAAAAGCTAAATTTCATTACTTTCAAAAAGAGTCATAATCTTTTACATCAAATAGGCAAGGTCATTATTTTCCATTACAATAAATTATGTCTTGCATAAATAAAGAAGCATAAACTTGAAACAACAAAAGGAGCTTAATTCCCCAAAGGTAGCAGAAATGCAGCATAGCATAGCTCAAGATCAAACCGTACATGAGCTGAACCGAAAGCAAGTGAAATCCAAGCTAAATGCCAGAGTTTCCTCCTTGAGAACCAGGGGGGAACAGAAGAAAAAGAGGGGAAAGAAAACGGGTCAGTCATAAAGACTGGTAAGTCCAAGTGACTTTCAGCGTAAAAACAGATAAAGGTAAAATAACATGTATAAACTGAAAGTAAACATAATGATGTTGTAAAGATGGGCAAGATAGACTAAGATAACATGATAAATCAAGTATAAATCAAGTATAGCATCACATATTCAAGGTTCGCTGCATCAACTGTACTAGAATCCCAAACCTATGTCTTATATAAATCATCAAATAATCCCTTGGCCCAATATCATGAAATGACCCATTTCTAGGTCCAACGAAATGATCCACTAGTCGATCGACTCCCTACAAGTTCTAGCTCGTCATGTGTTTGTGTCATACAGCCCTATCACGAATGTAGTCACCTGTGCTAGGTCCACCATAGGGTGTATCAAGCCCTATGGTGCCAACCACCGACACGAATCAAGCATACGTAGGTAAACCTACTGATGCCCAATGCCTGCCTTTTCAACTCCAGACCACGTGCACGACCATAGCCCGCCTGAACCTACACTGGCGCACCAACACAACCATCGATCTAGTCGCTTACAATCAGCCCAGTAATCGTGCCCCACCCTGCCTAGTTCCAAGGTACCATGATACATCTAGTGGGTTACTGCTAAAATGGACCGCGTAACTAGGGTTTTCGTCCAATGGGTTAAGTGTTGTCATTTAAATTCGTGACTTAATCCTTATCAGTCTAGCATGTCAAGTTGGTTAAGTGTTGTCATTAAAGTTCGTCACTTAACCTGCCTACGAATCACGTATCAAGTTAGTTAAGTGTTGTCTTTCATGTTCATGACTTAACCCTATCAAGTGGCATTAACTCATTAATGCACCCCAACCTCTCACATCAGACCTGTTGTTGTGGTCACTGGATATGCCAGGCGGTTCCGGGCAGAATTACACCACAACTCAGTCTGACCTCGGATTTTCAAGTGCGATATGACCAAAAACCCACATTGGATCCTATTGTTTGTAGTAACTAGATTTGTCGGGCGGTTCCGGGCAGAATTACACTGCAAACTCAACCCAACCTCGAGTTGGCCATTTTCAAGTTCATTCTAGTGTCATGCCCATGTTCAAGTTTCATGTCATGTTCATGTCAAGTTTCAAGGAAAGTTTCATGCCCATATCCAGATTCAAGTTATAACAATGTTCATGTCAAGTTTCATGGCGAGTTTCATACCAAGTTTCCTATAATTACCAATTTTTTCCAACGTTACCCCGTCTAAATATCAGGCTAACAATCTTAGCCTAATTTTCAGTCCGCATGATTTTTGGCATAATATTAGGCTAAAAACTTAGCCTAATTTAACGTACACAAAAATTGCATAAAGAAATTCATTAACATGACATAGGTGTAAACTTGGCATTCTTGGCATAGTCAATATGAACACCATAGATGTGTACTTGCAAAACAATCAACATGAATATCATAGGTGTGAACTTGCAACGTAGACTAAACCAACATACATATATGTGAATTTGCAACATAGACTAAATCAACTTACATATATGTGAACCTGCAAATCAATCACGAAAATATGAATAAGTGTGAACTTGAAATATGACATAGGTTTAACATATACACATAGACATGTAGATCTAACATTTGGTCACATCTATTTACTTATATTGGAAAGGAGAAACCAAACTCTTATTTTTCAGCCACGTGTCCCGATACTTTTTTTCCCTTTTTCCCAACGCTACGTTCGCCTGACCTTCCTTTCTCAAAACATAAAAGAACGGTTATTCATAATTCCTCCGCTTCTCTTCCAATCCAATTTGTTGCAACCGTTCGACCGGCCGTCCATGAATCTACACAGGAGATTCCTCTTCTCATCTTTCTTACCTGATACAACGAATCCATGTTTCAATTTGACGGATCTTCAATTTTCTGTTGACCATGTCTCCAGTATCTTATCGATCCCAATCGAAGCCGTACATTAGTTGGCGTCTCAACCATAGTGCTACTGCCTGCGGCAGGTAATGTTTAGATCTATACCTTTTAGTTTGTCTCAAATTTGGAAATCCAAAATCTGTTGTCAAAATTCTATTTTTAGGGTGAATTTGTTCCATTACTCCAGTTTATGATCGACCGCAATACTTTAATTTTTTTCCCACTTAACTTTTGAAAATCACAACAAGTCACCGTAAAATCAGTAAACGAAAGAGGGAAAAAGTAACTCTGATTCTCTAACAGGAAGGAAACCATTACAAATGAAATTAGAAATAAGGATGAACATGATTATATTATAAAATTAGTCAGAGTAATAGTTCCTACGGATTACAACACAAATTCACTACCCAAAAGATAACTACTTCAATTAACCGTGCAGATTTTGTTCTATTTTAGAAATTGGTTTACGTGAATGCTTTATATCATGTGACTTGCTAGATGCATTTATCCAGCATTAATGGGCTATGATTGAAAATAACAAACATTCTTATTTTTTCCAAATTTCATTGACCACCCTAAAACTTTGATTTATAAACTTAAACCTTGACCTGGACTCCTACAAACATGCTTTAGCGCTGTTTTCCACTGGAAGCTAAGGAGATGATATACATAACGTAGGCAATTTGTCCATTTCTTATGTATTATTTTACGAAACGACACTTTATATTGATGTGCTTTGGAATATATGATAAATGTCATATATAGTTGAATGGATTTTAGTTAGCTTCTTATGGGCAGGAGTTTAGAAAGGTAGGCTGTCATGGTTTCTATGTTTAAATTGCATTTGCTTCTTGAATAGGTATTCATATAACAACAGGAAATAATTGGAAAGCCCTTTATGATTGGATATATAAAATATAAAGTGTGATTAATATCTAAAATTTAGTTGGATCCTTCTCTACAATCTCAGCTTTGTTTCAATGATGGATGTGTTGTTGTAAAAATATATATGTTCTCCAAATCAGTTAGGAAATCAGTTTTCAGTGGTGTTTTGAAGCAGGTATTAAGACCTTAGTTTTTATCATTGAATATTTTAAATTATATCTAACTTTGGAAACTCAACATGTCAATATGTATATATTATATACTGTAGGAATAGTTAAGTAGTTTATATTACTTCATGGTTACATCTTTAAGAAATTGCTGTATAATGTGACAAATGTATCGAGTTTATTTTGGGAGATATAACAATTGTGAAGGTAAACTGGAATTAAACAAATTAGTCTGCTGGGTTTTGATATTCACCATACGCTAAAATATGCAACCAATTTGCACCTGCAACGTATCCTTTTGTAATAAATATCTTAATTTTAGGTCGTTTATACTTTCATAATATTAGTTCATATCATTCACATATAAATTTAGGCTGTGTATGACTTTATCAAATTCTCGGAAGCCTTATTCTATGTTGAGAAAGTTCTAATCTGAGTACATGCATGAATTGAATCAACTTTGATCGGATTTTCTTTATGTAGTACTCATTTCAGCGTTAGCCAAAATAAAGGAGATGATGCCATGGTATGGACGAAAATGACATCATTCATTTTGCTAAATTCCACTACGGTAACAAAATTACTTTTATTATTCTCCTATTTATATTGATCTTCACCTTTTTTTCCCATGTTAGCTTTTTGACAATATACTTTCTGTGGCATATAGTATAATAATGTTCTGTGAATGGAATACACTCCAAAAAATAATTAACTTTTCAAGCTGTTTCAACAAAAATAGTATAGACGTGTTGTTTAAAAATGAAAGAAGTTGGATAGATGAGTTAAAGTAGAAGCATATAATGCAACCTTTGCATAACAAACATGATATGAAGCAATATAAGGAGATTCAAATGGAAACATTAGTTCCTACTTATAATGGGATTCACATGCTGTCATAATCCTTTCAAAATCTTTCTAATTATTTTGGATGGTTTAATTGTCCTATTATATTTTATTTATGAGTCTTCATTCTCATCTTAGAAGGCAATTAAACAAATTGTTATTATTGTTTGAAATAAAACTAATTTACTTTGATTCTAGATTTTCAAACAGTATTTGGATATTTAATTTGACTTGGTTTAATCATTTTTTTTTAAATCTGCGCTGCATCTTAAGCAAATGTCTACTATGAAAGACATTTTATAAACTACTGTTACTGTTATTGCGATTATTGTTATCATTATTAGTCAAAAATTATGTATGAAAATGTAGTCTAACAAAACATAGATATTTTTCAAAAATCTAAAATATCAATTAAATAATGGAAGCTTAGCGGAGATACTTGGTCAACATGTGTTATACTTCCAAGTTTATGTCGTAAATGACAGTTTGACAAAATTTAAGCTAAATCATTGCCCAAAAAAATACATCCTCTACTTTACAAATGAAGGATTTACTGGATGTGTGACATGGATATTTTAATAAACATCTGTTCATTTAAGTCTAATTTCATTGATTTATTCTTAGCTGTTAATCATTGTCTTCTTATCTGCCTTTTTTGTCCCAACATATAAGGGATACTGGAGATCCCTTATATACCTATCTTTTTTTTCTCCTCAATTATGCTATTTTCTTAGTAAAACGACAAAGATATTCAAACTGAATTTTGTCTGTTGATCAGTAAAATGCTTGCCTAATTAAATTAAATCATATCTTGATGGTTATGTATAGTCCGATGCAATGATGTTTTATGGCAAACTTAGTTTTGGATTTTCTCTGAGTTCAGCAAGTTAGTTATTTACCATGTTATGGTTAACCATTGGTTGGACATCAAATCCGTTAAGTGGGTAGTTGTTAATGAGTTCATCTCCTTTACAGTTAGAATAGAAATTAAGATTCTCTATCTGATTTATTTTAATATGAGTAAAAGATCATGTAATTTATATTTGCTTATGTTAGCTCATTATTAAACGGATTATGCATTGTTAACTACTATAATTTGTTGGCCATAAAAAGATATAGCAGAAATTCTCAAAAATGGTAGAAGATGGGACATAAAAATAAAAGAGTGAAGAAGTACTTCCACATGTATGGAAAAGTATGTGCAGTTACATTGATGTTGTTATTATAGTAAAATCTATATAAATTTTTACACTTTCACTGTAACGGTGGGAACCTATCAGTTTAGAAAATAGAAAGTACAATATGAATTATGGCAACTATATTTCTGGTGTTTAATCATATTATGGTTTTCTTTTTCAAGTACGATTGTCTCCTAACACACCTAAGTAGATAATAAAATAATAAGCTGAACCATCGTAATATGTATTTGG
Organism: Allium sativum; assembly: GCA_030737875.1. Taxonomy (NCBI): domain Eukaryota; kingdom Viridiplantae; phylum Streptophyta; class Magnoliopsida; order Asparagales; family Amaryllidaceae; genus Allium; species Allium sativum. The sequence goes on along the minus strand of CM060915.1, from coordinate 309,330,472 downwards.
TGGCTTGGATCAGTTAGTTTCATTGAAACACGTTTAATTTATTTTTTACTCCCAACTATAATATCAAAATCAGTAATGCAAATCTAATGAGTATAATGCTAATCTATAACTTAAACCGGAAAGGAGAACCCACCTCATATTTACTTGACACGTGTCTAACTTTTTTAGTATTGCCTTGAAAGTTCGTATTCATAACGTACTCTTACTCTACCAGACCCTCAGGATTCTTTTTCAAACTTTCTTCCAAAAGGAAACCGTCTCCTCACTCCAGATTAGTACCAATTCTACATTCTTCAGCCCCCAAACAAATTTCTGCATAGCTACAATGCTTTATTTGGATTTTAAAAACCTGTTGTTACTCGCTTTCAATTTGGTTGCTTCCTTCGCAACCCTAAGATAAAAAATTGGGTTTGTAATCATCAATCGTCACCTGCTGCTCGCAACATGTCTACTTTCACTCGCAATCTGGTATCCTCACCTCTTTCACTCACCAAGATTACCAGGTGTTAGTGATACTATCTGTTTGCATGAGTATAGTATTCTTAGTTGGCAATCAAAGTTTATATTCTTCTTTCTTTTTCAAGAAATACTTAACTGATGTATGTGTTTTCAGGCCATCTGATAGTTTTGTAATGTAAATTTTCTTCATTAGTGACGAAAATTAAACATATTTGTATCGGACGTCAAGTTTTAAGTTGTATAGCTAATATGCACGGGAGATACATAATTCATAGCCATCTGTTTTTCTCATTATGCAAAATATTTTCATACCTAATATGCCTTTCCTTCTGGCCTTTTGACATTATGCGCCGTCTGTTTCCTTTATAGTTATAGCGATTTTAATCCAAAACTACAGTCCACAAATGTTTTCAAGTTTATGCAGATGCATAAGCGGCATTTAAAGAGTTCAACAAAAATTACTAAAGATTTAAATGGTGAGGAGTAATATACATACACACACACACACACACACACATATATATATATATATATATATATATTCCCAAATAATTAGTAAAGAATTGCATTTCCTACCGCCCATAAGACCCTACCTTTAGGACTTGCAGCATAGAATTTCCTATTTTGCATTTCTATTTTTTTTAAAACATCAAAAGCATAGCAATATAAGCACAGACAAATAATTTCTTCGCACATGGACACCTGACATAGAGGAACCGATTGGAGATTCACTTTTAAAAAAATTAGTATGCTTTGTGTTGCCACGATTTGAACACTGTTTGCACTCTGTAGTCTACTTAAGTATTTCATGCTTTTGGACTGATATTAGGTACATATGAATTTTTATCATGATATCAGATTAATGATTTTAATTTGAAATGGAATTTTTATACGTATTTATTTAAAGATATCAGTTTACTATAGTCATATGATGTATCATTTCTGTTGAACTTGGGAAACCACGTTATTGGTTTATTTATTTATGGTCCTAAGGGGGAAGCTGTTTATAGGATGGTTGTAACGATAAGTTAAAACTTAATTTATATTTTGCATTAGTAGTTATATATTTCAATTTTTACATCTTCTATAACTAAACAGGTTTAGGGTATTAAATGAATTACTCAAAATTAGAATGAATAGCTGAATCTTGAACATAGGATTCTACAAATCAATATGAATGGTAGTTATTTTAATCCGTGCCAATGTTTCTAAAAAGAGGATTTTTTTTTGGAATAAATCCAAACTATGATGTACATGAATGTCAGCTTCTTATTATACTCGGCTACTATATGAATTTAATCAAATAATGCATTAGTAAGATCAATATTGTTACCAAATACTGTTCGTGTATTACATATGAAAAAATAGCATGCTGTTGCTGTTTTGATTTTTACTATAAGTTACTTATGTGCTTACTGTTTTCACTTTATTGTTCAAACATTAGTTAGTATTCAGATTTGTCAATTTATTCTACATTGTAAAAGAATGTTGCATATGATCCTTTTATGTCTGAACAGCCTTATATACCTTTGCTTTATTTATTAGAGTAACATTGTGAAGTCTTACCAAGACATTTTTATGGTCCGATAAAGTGGAAATTTAGTATACTGTTTTATGATATCGTTGAAGGATATTTTGTTTGTCCAGACAGGTAATAAAAATTACTTACAAAACAATAATCTGTTCCCAAATAGTTAGGAAAGAAAGGTCAATGATAGATGTAATTAGTAGGGTTGTTATTATATCAGCCTCAAAGTTGTAGGTGTTACAAATTCTAAAGCTAAAATATCCTTTTTAATCACTTAGTCATCACATTTTTCCATTTGTCAGTTTGACTTCATAAAATGCTAAATATAGATCACAATATGTTGTCCTTGACCTTAGTTTGAAAGAAGAAAAAATGATATTACTAGAGAGAAAGAAAAACAACAATGATTATTTGTTCTGCATGTTTAATCTCCAATTTTGTTATACTGAGATAACTGATGATTTTATCCCACAACTCAAAAATTGGCAGATCATTAGTTTTATTTTTTGGACTGAATTATATTAGTGAGAACTCATTTTTTTTGTAGCTAATATATTGTTCATCATGGGCTAAACACTTTGCCTTAAACAGTAATTTTAACTATATGTCCTGTACTATTTGTGGCAGATTTTTTTGGTGGCTTTTCGTTTATTTTTAATAACTAACAGTAATCAACAAAGAAACCGGTTTTCATTTATTTTTATTATTAATAGAAGAAATTGCAATTTATTGGATGTACCTTCAAGGAGTCTAAAAGTTTATTTTGTATAAAAATTACACTCCAACATGGTACGGATTAGTACTTGGAATAGGCTCAAACAAGGTTTAGAATAGTTGCATAAATGTTCATTTATTATTTGTATTTCTTTTGATTAATTTCGTTTATGTCTCTTCTCTCTTACTGCAGAATTTGATCTCTACATACATAACAGGAAAAAACAACGTAAACGCTACAAAGGAGGCAGACCAAGAAATTACTGTAATGGAGGCCATAAGAAGCCACGGTGAATGGGTGTCCAAGCAAATACCAGGCATGTTTCTGTCCATCATAATTAATTTCTATAATTAGTAATTATCTTCTTCCATGGTTTTCTAAATTATAATGTTTGGTTGTGTGTTTCCTACCATCTGTGTACATGTAACTCATAAGTATGAACGATCCCAATGTCTGGCCAAAATTTTCCTACTCTACTTTTTGGCCTTTGTGACCTATATATCAAAATTCATGTTTTATGACAAATTGGAAAGCAAATATTAAAAATACAATTTTAAACTATGTTAACTTTTCTGAACAATATGGTTATGTTACTTTGATTAGTAAATCAGCGTTATACGATTTCACTGAATTTATATGATTTGCAAATTATTCTGCATAGATCTGTACATAACATGTTCGGTATAGGAAAACAATAATAGTGGAGACATCGTACTTCTTGATAACAGTATATTCTATGGACCCAGGCCCAGTTTAGGGGCAAGTCCAGCCAGGCAGTCGCCTAGGGTAACCCCCCGCATCGGATCATCGTATTGATAAATTTTTATAGCAACGCCCAAGGGTTGCTATGTTTGGTCATGATAAGTTTGTTAGCTTAGTAGATTTTGATAGAAAGATCTCTTTCGTACGTATATTACTTCATGGATGAAATGTTCCTGCAGAAGTGCTTGAGGCTTATAGGGGAAGTGGTACTATGGTATTCAACTGCAGTAGGAAATCAAGGATGAGCTGAAATGACTGGGAAGCAGCAAGGTTTAGCCAGCAAATCTAGAACGTGTAAACAGTAAAATGAAAAGTTGGTAATATGTACGTGGTTGTATGCATCTGCATCTTGACCCAAGCTGTTGTAAATCCTATTACTTTGCTTTGTCTTATAAAGGGAGAGTTTGGGAAGTGGAAGCCTAGCTCGGTTTCATTGTAAATTGTAGTCATACTAATTTGGATGATATAGTTTTTGTCATGCAGGTTATAATTGAAGTAAGTTATTTATCAAGTGACTGGAGTCTTATAATATGCTATGTAGTATATGTACTTATGGAAAGGATTTTTGTTGTTTGGGAATCAAGATTTTCTAACTGAACTGTGCTTTTTGTTGCAAGTGACTGGATGCATATACTGAATGAAAATAATCAAGGCATACCCTATTCCGACGCATTTACTAAATCAACGCTTACAACCTCATGTCTCAAGTGACTAATGCATATAATCAAGTCAATGCATTTACTACTTATAATATCATTTTCCATATATATACTGAACCGCTTTAAACCATGCATTTACTGCTCTGATAACATCATTTACCGTAATAGATCTCAATATTATATCTACTATTTTTTATGGGGATGGCTACCTGGACACAAAATTTGTGTCTTCAATGCTGAAGATCAATTGTATTAACAATTTGTGTTTAAATCGACTTATCCTTTTGTTATAGTGACATAATATTAATTTCATGATTTTTTTTCTTTGAGTAACACGTGGAACCTTAAAATCACAGCATATATTGACGCTCACTTAAATAAACCCCGCGTCGTGTGTCTACTCCGCTTTGTATAGTCGTCACATATGGATGCTTAACGTCCTAGCCCCCGAAGTCGTTTGCAGCGGGATTTGAACCTGTCCGCACACAGTGCTTTGATCCCCATCTCCCGACTTCAAACCATCCGAGCTACGAATGGTGGGTATTAATCTCATGATTTTAGATCAAATATAGAAGCAAAGGGGAAAAAATATATAAAGATCATGGTCTTTAAATATATAGTTGCATGCTCAACATGGAAGATTGATTCACCACTATAAATATTCAAAAAATGAACTTAATCGAGGATTCATTACTTGAAAAATAATTAAAATGGGAAATTATAAGAAAAGAAGTCAAGTGACAAAAATAGAAACAGAGGTAAGAAAGAGAAATCAGTAATACACTTCAGATTAATTGTTCATAAGACTCCAAATAAAGTTATATACACTGCCCATATGCGTAGCACGGGCCTCGCACTTGTATGTGATATGATTTCACAACCTAAAACTTGCATAACATGATAAATTACACAACTTGTCATCATGGGTTATACTCCAAGTTCATGTACATATGAATGGACTTATTCATTAATTCCCAATTCAACATGATGATAAAATAGAACCACAGGCATAGATCAACATAATAAACATTGCTCTATTATCAATTTATTTCCAAGGCATGACCTAACTGAATAAATTGATTAAAACATCGCAGGCATCACATTATGAACATGAAAAAGGTTTGAATAATAATCTAGATTCAAGAACACGGATAGATCTAACTTAAATAGAAAAATCCCCAAAATCAAGACAAATAAAGAAAATAGGTCTGAATAGAAAATCAAGCTTAGATCCAATTTCATAGTCATAATCCTACGCAATAACCTCATAGGTGATTAGCCACAATTGCCCTTGTCATAGTTATAGGCAATAGTCTTATATTCACAGGCATATGCATAGGCATAGTCTTATGTTCACCGTCATAGTCATAGGCATAGTCTTATGTTCACCGTCATAGTCATAGGCATAGGCATAGTCTTATGTTCATATGCATAGTGATGATCTTATGTTCACAGTCATAGGCGTAGTAATAGTCTTATGTTCACAGTCATAGGCATAGTCATAGTCTTATGTTCATAGTCATAGGCGTAGTCACAGTCTTATGCCATTAACAATAGTTTCAACGTCGTAGACAATATTCCCAATAGTCAAGATCCAAGAAGAAAACAAGAATAGATATGAATCATACATAAATCAATTCCAATTTAACATGCCCCTGTTAGATTTATAGTTTTTATCTAAAAGTAACTAGAACTTACAGATCGTGGTCTAAGAAATTTAGATGCAGAAGTCAAGTCCAGAAATTTGTCGTAGAACATTGCGGTGTCGCTGATCTATTCTCTTGAATTGTTGTAGAAGCGTTGATCTTTGATTTGAATCAAGTTTGAATGCTTAAGCTTTAATTTGGAGGTGGCGGCCATGGTTCAAGGGGTAAATTAGTAGCATAGCAGTGTAAGAATGATTTGTATGAATTAGGCTAGGTCTTAGTATGTATTTATAGGGGTAGCAACTAGTTTAGGCCCTTAGATCAACCCTAGAATCAATCCGGACCATCAAAACACGTCTCAGACTTCAAAAATGGGTTCTGGGTCAAAACAGGCTAACCAGGTCGACCTGTAAGGGGGGAGGTTGACCATATGGTCTACCTGGGGGGTAGGTTGACCCTAAGGTCGACCACATGATCGACCTGACCCCCAGGTCGACCTGCCTGGTCTGAAATTTGCCGAATCTTCTACAAGCCATAACTTCTTCATCCGGACTCCGATTTTCGAAAACTCGGACTCTATTTCATGCAGAATTCCGAGACGAACGCAATGGCCTAACCTGTTTCCCTTGATTCTTATTTTAAAATTTAATTCTGCCTTGATTTATGGTTTTAAAATTTTATAAAAATTCGGGTTGTTACATTCTCCCCTCCTTAAAGGATTTCGTCCCCGAAATCTTCAAGTTAAGAAGAATGCATCCTATCATCCAATCAACCATCTACTCAACCATCATCCACAAGCAACCATTGTACTTAAAAGATTTCTAATGCTATATGAACATATGCAGAAAGTGTGTGTATATGTTCCTTATCTAATGCAAATGATCAGGCCTGATTGATCTTCCTAATGCAAAATATGTTTAGTGTCATGAATCCAACATGTATGCAAATAGTCTTAGTCACATAAACACTATATGTGTGCACAAACATCCATCTGTATGCAACATCCACATGATATCACATTCAATTTCATCCATAAACGAGTGTAAACACTCATGCAAATGCAATATGAAAATGTGTCTGAGCCGATCTAGTGCCTAATGTGTGTTATGCAATCACGAGCAACCACTTGCGACCACTTGCAACCATTTGCAAACATCAACCATAACATGTTTCAATCACATGTTTATATCCAAAAGGGTTCTACCTAAGGTTCTCAAGATAGGATTGAGAAGATAAGCAATATAAAACAAAGCATCTAGGAGAAGAAGTTAAAGATGTAACCCAAAAGGTCCTGCTTGCGGGGCTTGCCCTTGCTTCTTAGAGAAGTTCTTGCTGATATGTCCAATATCACCACACTGAAAGCATGCTCCCATCTTCATCTTCTTCCTTCTACAATCCTGGACTATATGCCCCTCAATACCGCAGAAGTGGCATTTTATTTTTTTCATGTGTCTTGTTATCATTATTGTTGTTGTTGTTCTTGCCTCCCTTCTTGGAGTCTACCTTCTTGTTTGGAGACTCATTTGCCTTGACTTCCTTCTTGCCATTCTTGTCTTCTTCATTTAAGAGCGCCTGTCTACTAGCTTTTCGTAAGTAGCCCCCATAGGTACGTGGGTCATAGCCAAGCTGTGAAGTGGCTCATTCAATCCTTTGACAAAGCGGAGAGCCTTCTTATGAGGGTTATTCACTAAGTCCAATCCAAACCGAGCCAGCTGACTGAATTGATTGACGTACTCCTTGACCATCATACTTCCTTGCTTAAGAGATAAGAATTTTTCCAGTTGTAAACTTCGTTCAGCTGGCGAGAGGAATTTCATCTCAAACCTTGTCCGGAAGTCCATCCATGTGTCAACAGGTCTTTCAGCGTTAGTGACTTCCCACCAATAGGAAGCTTCGTCTTTGAGCAACCATACTGCCAACTGTACCTTCTGCCTATCTTCCACCTCGAAGATAACGAACAGATCATCTGTTTCTTTGAGCCAGTTCCTCGCTTCTACGAATGATTCAGTTCCCTTGAAATCCTTTCTACCCATGGCCCTAAAATCTTTACAGATCTTTGAGAAAGCAATTGCACGAGGAGGGGGAGGAGGAGGAGGATTCGCTGCAGCTGGAGGAGGAATATCTGCTGGGCCTGCATCGTTGGCCCTAGCCTCTAAGTACCTCCTGAACCAGCCAGGTATTGGCACGCCCCCTGGAAAGTTAAGATTCCCAAACATGATGAAATGAAAAAGAAGAGACTCAAACGAGGAAACAAAAGATAGTGCTAATGGCTTTTGGGGAATAGCCTTTAAATAAAACAAGACTTTTCTTGAAAAAAAATGCTTCTTTGTAAACGGTTTTGGAAATAATTTAGAAGGTTCTAAAAACTTTTGCCCAGTCTGGTAACCTTCTGCTCTGATACCAAATGTAACACCCCACCTCCGCTAGGGTCACTCACAAAGGGAATGCACTAGTTTTGGAGGAGCGTTATCGAGGTAAACAATCATCGAACTATTACAAGACAGAACATAAATAAAACAGCGGAAGATTCAAAAGCTAAATTTCATTACTTTCAAAAAGAGTCAAAACCTTTTACATCAAATAGCCAAGGTCATTATTTTCCATTACAATGAATTCTGTCTTGCATAAATAAAGAAGCACAAACTTGAAACAACAAAAGGAGCTTAATTCCCCAAAGGTAGCAAAAATGCAGCCATAGCATAGCTGAAGATCAAACCGTACATGAGCTAAACCAAAAGCAAGTGAAATCCAAGCTAAGTGCTAGAGTTTTCTCCCTGAGAACCTGGCGGGGAACGGAAGAAAAAGAGGCAAAAGAAAATGAGTCAGTCATAGAGACTGGTAAGTCCAAGTGACTTTCAACATAAAAACAGATAAAGGTAACATGACATGTATAAACTGAAAGTAAACATAAGGATGCTGTCAAGATGGGCAAGATAGACAAAGATAATACGATAAATCAAGAATAAATCAAGTATAGCATCGCATATTCAAGATTCTCTGCATCAACTGTACTAGAATCCTAAACCCATGTCTTATATAAATCATGATATAATCCCTTGGCCCAATATCATGAAATTACCCATTTCTAGGTCCAACGAAACGATCCACTAGTTGCTCAGCTCCCTACAAGTTCTAACTCGTCATGTGTCTGTGTCATATGGTCCTATCACGAATGTAGTCACCTGTGCTAGGTCCACAATAGGGTGTATCAAGCCCTATGGTGCCAACCACCGACACGAATCAAGCATGCACAGATAAACCTACTGATGCCCGCTGCCTTCTTTTTCAACTCCGGACCACGTGCACGACCATAGCCCGCCTGAACCTACACTGGCACAACAACACAGCCGTCCTTTTGGTCGCTTACAATCAGCCCAGTAATCGTGCCCCACCCTGCCTAGTTCCAAGGTACCATGATACATCTAGTGGGTTACTGCTGAAATGGACCGCGTAACTAGGGTTTTCGTCCAACAGGTTAAGTGTTGTCCTTTAAATTCGTGACTTAACCCTTATCAGTCTAGCATGTCAAGTTAGTTAAGGGTTGTCATTTAGGTTCGTGACTTAACCTGCCTACGAATCATGTATCAAGTTGGTTAAGTGTTGTCTTTCATGTTCATTACTTAACCCTATCATGTGGCATTAATTCATTAATGCACCCCAACCTCTCACATCAGACCTGTTGTTGTGGTCACTGGATATGCCGGGCGGTTCCGGGCAGAATTACACCACAACTCAGTCTGACCTCGGGTTTTCAAGTGCGATATGAGACATTGGATCCTATTGTTTGCAGTAATTGGATTTGTCGGGCGGTTCCAGGCAGAATTACACTGCAAACTCAACCCAACCTAGAGTTGGCCATTTTCAAGTTCATTCTAGTGTCATGCCCATGTTCAAGTTTCATGTCCTGTTCGTTTCAAGTTTCAAGGCAAGTTTCATGCCCACATCCAGATTCAAGTTATAACAATGTTCATGTCAAGTTTCATGGTGAGTTTCATACCAAATTTCCTATAATTACCAATTTTTTCCAACGTTACCCCATCTAAATATTAGGCTAACAATCTTAGCCTAATTTTCCGTCCGCATGATTTTTCGCATAATATTAGGCTAAAAACTTAGCCTAATTTAATGTACACAAAATTTGCATAAAGAAATTTGTTAACATGACATAGGTGTAAACTTGGCATTCTTGGCATAGTCAATATGAACACCATAGGTGTGTACTTGCAAAACAATCAAATGAATATCATAGGTGTGAACTTGCAACGTAGACTAAACCAACATACATATATGTGAATTTGCAACATAGACTAAATCAACTTACATATATGTGAACTTGCAAATCAATCACGAACATATGAATAAGTGTGAACTTGAAATATGACATAGGTTTAACATATACACATAAACATGTAGATCTAACATTTGGTCACATATATGATATGATTTCACAATCTAAAACTTGCATAACATGATAAACTACACAACTTGTCATCACGGGTTATACTCCAAGTTCATATACATATGAATGGACTTATTCGTTAATTCCCAATTCAACATGATGATAAAATAGAACCACAGGCATAGATCAACATAATAAAAATTGCTCTATTATCAATTTATTTCCAAGGCATGACCTAACTGAATAAATTAATTAAAACATCGCAGGCATAACATTATGAACATGAAAAAGTTTTGAATAATAATCTATATTCAAGAACACGGATAGATCTAACTTAAATAGAAAAATCCCCAAAATCAAGACAAATAAAGAAAATAGGTCTGAATAGAAAATCAAGCTTAGATCCAATTTCATAGTCATAATCCTATGCCATAACCTCATAGGTGATTAGCCACAATTGTCCTTGTCATAGTTATAGGCAATAGTCTTATATTCACAGTCATAGGCATAGTCTTATGTTCACTGTCATAGTCACAGGCATAGTCTTATGTTCACCGTCATAGTCATAGGCATAGTCTTATGTTCACAGTCATAGGCATAGTCATGGTCTTATGTTCACAGTCATAGGCATAGTCATAGTTTTATGTTCACAATCATAGGCGTAGTCATAGTCTTATGTTCACAGTCATAGGCTAGTCATAGTCTTATGCCATTAACAATAGTTTCAACGTCGTAGACAATATTCCCAATAGTCAAGATCCAAGAAGAAAACAAGAATAGATATGAATCATACATAAATCAATTCCAATTTAACATGCCCATATTAGATTTATAGTTTTTATCTAAAAGTAACTGGAACTTACAGATCGTGGTCTAAGAAATTTAGATGCAGAAGTCAAGTCTAGAAATTTGTCGTAGAACGTTGCGGTGCCGCTGATCTATTCTCTTGAATTGTTGTAGAAGCGTTGATCTTTGATTTGTATCGAGTTTGAATGCTTAAGCTTTAATTTGGAGGCGACAACCATGGTTCAAGGGGTAAACTAGCAGCATAGCAGTGTAAGAATGATTTGTATGAATTAGGCTAGGTCTTAGGATGTATTTATAGGGGTAGCAATTAGTTTAGGCGCTTAGATCAACCCTAGAATCAATCCGGACCATCAAAACACGTCTCAGGCTTCAAAAATGGGTTCTGGGTCAAAACAGGCCGACCAGGTCGACCTGTAAGGGGCGAGGTCGACCATATGGTCGACCGGGGGTAGGTCGACCTGACCCCCAGGTCGACCTGCTTGGTCTGAAATTTGCTGAATCTTCTACAGGCCATAACTTCTTCATCCGGACTCCGATTTTCGAAAGCTCGGACTCTATTTCATGCAGAATTCCGAGACGAACGCAATGGTAAAACCCGTTTCCCTTGATTCTTATTTTAAAATTTAATTCTGCCTTGATTTATGGTTTTAACATGTTATTAAAATTCGGGTTGTAACATTCTCCCTTCCTTAAAGGATTTCGTCCCCGAAATCTTCATGTTAAGAAGAATGCATCCTATCATCCAATCAACGATCTACTCAACCATCATCCACAAGAAAACATTGTCCTTAAAAAAATTCTAATGCTATATGAACATATGAAGAAAGTGTGTGTATATGTTCCTTATCTATTGCAAATGATCAGGCCTGATTGATCTTCCTAATGCAAAATATTTTTAGTGTCATGAATCCAACATGTATGCAAATAGTCCTAGTCACATAAACACTATATGTATTCAAAAACATCCATCCATATGCAACATCCACATGATAACACATTCAATTTCATCCATAAACAAGTATAAACACTCATGCATATGCAATATGAAAATGTGTCTAAGCCGATCTAGTGCCTAATGTGTGTTATGCAACCATGAGCAACCACTTGCGACCACTTGCAACCATTTGCAAACATCAACCATAACATGTTTCAATCACATGTTTACATCCAAAAGGGTTCTACCTAAGGTTCTGAAGATAGGATTGAGAAGATAAACAAGATAAAACAAAGCATCTAGGAGAAGAAGTTAAAGATGTACCCCCATAAGGTCCTGCTTGCGGGGCTTGCCCTTGCTTCTTAGGGCAGTTCTTGCTGATATGTCCAATATCACCACACTGAAAGCATGCTCCCATCTTCATCTTCTTCCTTCTACAATCCTGGACTATATGCCCCTTAATACCGCAGAAGTGGCATTTTCTTTTTTTCACGTGTCTTGTTATCATTATTGTTGTTGTTGTTCTTGCCTCCCTTCTTAGAGTCTACCTTCTTGTTTGGAGACTCATTTGCCTTGACTTCCTTCTTGCCATTCTTGTCTTCTTCATTTAAGAGTGCCATGTCTGCTAGGTTTTTGTAAGTAGCCCCCATAGGTACGTGGGTCATAGCCAAGCTGTGAAGTGGCTCATTCAATCCTTTGACAAAGCGGAGAGCCTTCTTACGAGGGGTATTCACTAAGTCCAAACCGAGCCAGCTAATTGAATTGATTGACGTACTCCTTGACCGTCATACTTCCTTGCTTAGGAGAAAAGAATTTTTCCAGCTATAAACATCGTTCGGCTTGCGAAGGAATTTCATCTCAAACCTTGTCCGGAAGTCCATCCATGTGTCAACAGGTCTTTCAGCGATAGTGACTTCCCACCAATAGGAAGCTTCGTCTTTGAGCAACCATATCGCCAACTGTACCTTCTGCCTATCGTCCACCTCAAAGATAATGAACAGATCCTCTATTTCTTTGAGCCAGTTCCTCTCTTCTACGAATGATTCAGTTCCCTTGAAATCCTTTCCACCCATGGCCCTAAAATCTTTACAGATCTTTGAGAAAGCAATTGCAGAGGAGGGGAGGAGGAGGAGGAATCGCAGCAGTTGGAGGAGGAATATCTGTTGGGCCTTTATCGTTGGCCCTAGCCTCTAAGTACCTCCTGAACTAGCCAGGTATTGGCACGCCCTCTGGAAAGTTAGGATTCCCAGACATGCTGAAATGAAAAAGAAGAGACTCAAACGAGGAAACAAAGGATAGTGCTAATGGATTTTGGGGAATAGCCTTTAAATGAAACAAGACTTTTCTTGAAAAAAATGATTCTTTGTAAATGGTTTTGAAAATAATTTTAAAAGGTTTTAAAAACTTTTGCCCAGTCTGGTAACCTTCTGCTCTTATACCAAATGTAACACCCCACCTCCGCTAGGGTCACTCACAAAGGGAATGCACTAGTTTTGGAGGAGCGTTATCGAGGTAAACAATCATAGAATTATTACAAGAGAGAACATAAATAAAACAGCGGAAGATTCAAAAGCTAAATTTCATTACTTTCAAAAAGAGTCAAAACCTTTTACATCAAATAGCCAAGTTCATTATTTTCCATTACAATAAATTCTGTCTTGCATAAATAAAGAAGTGTAAACTTGAAACAACAAAAGGAGCTTAATTCCCCAAAGGTAGCAGAAATGTAGCCATAGCATAGCTCAAGATCAAACCGTACATGAGCTGAACCGAAAGCAAGTGAAATCCAAGCTAAGTGCTAGATTTTTCTCCCTGAGAACCTAGGGGGAACGGAAGAAAAAGAGGCGAAAGAAAACGGGATAGTCATAAAGACTGGTAAGTCCAAGTGACTTTCAGCATAAAAACAGATAAAGGTAACATGACATGTATAAACTGAAAGTAAACATAAGGATGCTGTCAAGATGGGCAAGATAGGCAAAGATAACATGATAAATCAAGTATAAATCAAGTATTGCATCGCATATTCAAGATTTGCTGCATTAACTGTACTAGAATCCCAAACCCATGTCTTCTATAAATCAAGAAATAATCCCTTGGCCCAATATCATGAAATGACCCATTTCTAGGTCCAACGAAACGATCCACTAGTCGATCGGCTCCCTACAAGTTCTAGCTCGTCATGTGTCTGTGTCATACGACCCTATCACGAATGTAGTCACCTGTGCTAGGTCCACCATAGGGTGTATCAAGCCCTATGGTGCCAACCACCGACACGAATCAAGCATGCACAGATAAACCTACTGATGCCCACTGCCTGCTTTTTCAACTCCGGACCACGTGCACGACCATAGCCCTCCTGAACCTACACTGGCGCAACAACACAGCTGTCGTTCTGGTCGCTTACAATCAGCCCAGTAATCGTGCCCCACCCTGCCTAGTTCCAGCGTACCATGATACATCTATTGGGTTACTGCTGAAATGGACCGCGTGACTAGGGTTTTCGTCCAATAGGTTAAGTTTTGTCATTTAAATTCGTGACTTAACCCTTATCAGTCTAGCATGTCAAGTTGGTTAAGTGTTGTCATTCAAGTTCATTACTTAACCCGCCTACGAATCAAGTATCAAATTGGTTAAGTGTTGTCTTTCATATTCATGATTTAACCCTATCATGTGGCATTAATTCATTAATGCACCCCAACCTCTCACATCAGACCTGTTGTTGTGGTCACTGGATATGCCGGGCGGTTCCGGGGAGACTTACACCACAACTCAGTCTGACCTCGTGTTTTCAAGGGCGATATGACCAACTACCCACATTGGATCCTATTGTTTGTAGTAACTGGATTTGCCGGGCGATTCCACGCAGAATTACACTGCAAACTCAACCCAACCTCGAGTTGGCCATTTTCAAGTTCATCCTAGTGTCATGCCCATGTTCAAGTTTCATGTCATGTTCGTTTCAAGTTTCAAGGCAAGTTTCATGCCTACATCCAGATTCAAGTTATAACAATGTTCATGTCAAGTTTCATGGCGAGTTTCATACCAAGTTTCCTATAATTACCAATTTTTCCCAATGTTACCCCGTCTAAATATTAGGCTAACAATCTTAGCCTAATTTTCCGTCCGCATGATTTTTGGCATAATATTAGGCTAAAAACTTAGCCTAATTTAACGTACACAAAATTTGCATAAAGAAATTCATTAACATGACATAGGTGTAAACTTGGCATAGTCAATATGAACACCGTAGGTGTGTACTTGCAAAACAATCAACATGAATATCAAAGGTATGAACTTGCAACGTAGACTAAACCAACATACATATATGTGAATTTGCAACATAGACTAAATCAACTTACATATATGTGAACTTGCAAATCAATCACGAAGATATGAATAAGTGTGAACTTGAAATATGACATAGGTTTAACATATACACATAAACATGTAGATCTAACATTTGGTCACATATGTGATATGATTTCACAACCTAAAACTTACATAACATGATAAACTACACAACTTGTCATCACGGGTTATACTCCAAGTTCATATACATATGAATGGACTTATTCATTAATTCCCAATTCAACATGATGATAAAATAGAACCACAGGCATAGATCAACATAATAAACATTGCTCTATTATCAATTTATTTCCAAGGCATGACCTAACTGAAAAAATTGATTGAAACATCGCAGGCATAACATTATGAACATGAAAATGGTTTGAATAATAATCTAGATTCAAGAACATGGAAAGATCTAACTTAAATAGAAAAATCCCCAAAATCAAGACAAATAAAGAAAATAGGTCTGAATAGAAAATCAAGCTTAGATCCAATTTCATAGTCATAATCCTTGGCAATAACCTCATAGGTGATTAGCCACAGTTGTCCTTGTCATAGTTATAGGCAATAGTCTTATATTCACAATCATTGGCATAGGCATAGTCTTATGTTCATCGTCATAGTCATAGGCATAGTCTTATGTTCACCGTAATAGTCATAGGCATAGGCATAGTCTTGTGTTCACAGTCATATTGATATTCATGGTCTTATGTTCACAGTCATAGGCGTAGTCATAGTCTTATGTTCACAGTCATAGGCATAGTCATAGTCTTATGTTCACAGTCATAGGCGTAGTCATTGTCTTATGCCATTAACAATAGTTTCAACGTCGTAGACAATATTCCCTATAGTCAAGATCCAAGAAGAAAACAAGAATAGATATGAATCATACATAAATCAATTCCAATTTAACATGCCCATATTAGATTTATATTTTTTATCTAAAAGTAACTGGAACTTACAGATCGTGGTCTAAGAAATTTAGATGCAGATGTCAAGTCTAGAAATTTGTCGTAGAATGTTGCGGTGTCGCTGATATATTCTCTTGAATTGTTGTAGAAGCGTTGATCTTTGATTTGAATCGAGTTTGAATGCTTAAGCTTTAATTTGGAGGCGGCGCCCATGGTTCAAGGGGTAAATTAGCAGCATAGCAATGTAATAATGATTTTTATGAATTAGGCTAGGTCTTAGGATGTATTTATAGGGGTAGCAACTAGTTTAGGCCCTTAGATCAACCCTAGAATCAATCCGGACCATCAAAACACGTCTCAGGCTTCAAAAATGGGTTCTGGGTCAAAACAGGCCGACCAGGTCGACCTGTAGGGGGAGGTCGACCATATGGTCGATCTGGGGGGTAGGTCGACCACTTGGTCGACCTGACCCCCAGGTCGACCTGCCTGGTCTGAAATTTGCTGAATCATCTACAGGCCATAACTTCTTCACCTGGACTCCGATTTTCGAAAACTCGAACTCTATTTCATGCAGAATTCCGAGACGAATGCAATGGCGTAACCCGTTTCCCATGATTCTTATTTTAAAATTTAATTCTTCCTTGATTTATGGTTTTAACATGTTATTAAAATCGGGTTGTTACACGTCTTGTAATATTCCGTTCTATTTACTTATAACGCTCCACGAAACATAATGCATTCCCTTTGTGAGTGACATTAACGGACGTGGGGTGTTACAACACAGTTGTGTTTCAAGAGATAGACAGTTTGTTGAGAATTTTTTTGGCAAAAGCTGTCATGGCTCAAACGTGTCGAAGCCTAATGCAGAAACAACATCCACCGACCCTAGCGATCGTCTCTTACTTCAAAAAGACCGAACAAGCTTCGACCCGAGCCAGCTTGCCTCGAGCAACGGCATCTCATGCCCCGACATAATCACTCTGCCAGACCGACCGAGTCTGCTATTTCCTTAGAGATCAGATCGATTAGATGTCTTTGGATCTACCCGGAAATATCCAAATGAGTCATTCATTGCTTAACCCGAATCTCAAGGCATTGAAGCGATCAACAACTTCAGGCCAAAGCTCTACCTTTGATACACCTCATCTCTAATGCCACGCAAGCCACAATTCTCCAGGATACTATTAATTAGTAGTAGACTGGGTCCCACTGCCGAAACTATTTCAAATGACCGAGCTCCACATGTCCGAGCTCCGTAAAAGAGGTAGGCCATGTTGCACCTCAATAGCCCACCTCTCCATCAATAAATACCTCTATACCAAGAATAGAAAAAAGGACTTTTGGCCGGAGCTTTCTCTCTCAAGCTCAGATTCTATGGCTAACTCCAAAAATAGCCAACTCTTTCTCTGCAACACTGTCACTTGTAATCATCTCCCACTTTCTTACAAAAGAAAATATAATGTACGTGTAATCAAAAGCAAATCAATATATAAAGTGGATTAGTCACCATCTTTTGCCGAACCACTATAAAAATTATACGTATTCCCTATTTTTACTTACTTTACTGTAACTTATTATTGTTATTCGTGTTTTCAACACATGATTAAGGGTAGACCGTCACTAATAACCAATTTTTGACATCAACACTTTGGCGGGCCAGGGAGGGGGCTCGCACCGACCAACCCCACGACCTTCTGCTATTTTTGATCAATGGCAAACAAACGAAAGAAAGATGCAACATCTTCTCATCTTACAGATGCCGATGCAGCAGAAACTCACGCTATAGAGGCAAGTCAGGAAGCTTCCTCTCACGAAGACACGCCCCGATATCTTACCCGGGACGACATGGATAAGATTCTGGCCGAGTTCAGAGGCCAGACGACACCTCAGGCTAAACTCCTCGAACAACAGCAACAGTTGATGAATAACCTCCTTGCTCAGATGGAAAAGGGATCTTACGCTTCAACATCAACTCCACTGAGCGAAGCCAGGGCAACAACTGATCTTCAGTCTGCAAAAATACAAGCTGCAGATCAGACCGTACCTTTGCTTCCTCCTGGCTTGACATAACTTCCCAATCACCACAGCCAGGAGTATCACTTCCAAAGACCAACGCAGCCGCAGTTGAAGATTCACAGAAGGCCCGCGACCAAGATCTAGGTTGTTCGACCATTTTGCCTCCACTCCAAGGACAGCTCAACTCCCTGGTTCAACCGAACAACAGCTGGATCGACCGGGATCATAGTCATTCCCATTACAACCCGGCATCTTACCACAGGCTCGTCTTACACCTCCTCCCCTCCAACGAAGAGCTGGCGGAGCCGTCCCTTCGAACCAGGAAGATCACTCAACCATACCGGTTTCCAATATGGCGGAGGAAAACGCTACTATAAACCCTTCTAGCATCGCTTCGGACGGGAGCACCTGAGAGCCCCGAACATCACTTGCTATGTTGGATCGGCCTGCTGCTAACCAAACTCGGACTAATCCAGCAGGAGAAGGTATGGTTTAGTCCAATAATGATCGGTCAGTCCTCACAGCGGCTGAACCGGGTCCTGAAACTGCTATAGACCCTAACCTTCACTCAACTCTCAGAGGTCAAGCCCAGCCAACGGCCACCCTTCTGAGCATGCTTTCGGCGGATCTTAGTACTAGGATTCTCCCCAATGCAAAGTTGGATTCATGGAAACGGCTCCTCGGAGATGGAAGCCAGCTTGCAAGCATCATCCGACGCTTCACCCGGGGCACTTCTTTTCAACAGGACATAGATGATATGCGCCGTAGAGCCCTACAATGGTCGGACCAACCCGACCATTTATCTTACGCGATACATGAGCCATATGGAAGTACTATCTGCATCGACCAATGTTATGGCTAAGTGCTTCCCCCTCTTCGTGTAACACCCCACGTCCATTAATGTCACTCAAAAAGGGAATGCATTAACTTCTATGGAGCGTTTTAAGTGAGTATAGAACAGAAACTTAACAACAAGACAGATACAAACAGTACTTGAAAATTTTAAAAACTTTATTTCATTGCAGCGGAAAATACATATGTTTGATTACATCATCAAAACCAGAGGCAAGTACATAATATCCATCTTGACTAAATCAAAGTACATAAGTTGAAAGACATAATCCCCAATACAAAATAGCCATAAATAAAAGAGAGGCTGAACTTTACTTCAGTGATCTAAGCAATCTTCTAAAAGCGAGAAGCACAGCTGTCCAAAATCAAGCTCCACTGGTGCTAGTTCCAACTTGAGCACCTGGGTAGGGGAAAAGGAAGGAAAGAGGAGGAAACAAAGGGGGTCAGACATAAAGTCTGGCGAGTGCGATAACTTTAACAATATAATTATCAAAGTAACAAGGCTAAGTCATAAGTTGGAAAATCAGGAAATGACCATGAACCATTGAGTATGGCAGAGTAAACAAGGAAACAAGATGAACAACGATATCGTTAAAGCGCACCTAAACCACTATAAGATAATTACTAAACTACACCAATACTATAAGATAATTGCTATACTTCACCACCACTAGCCACCCAAAGGTTGATCCCGCCTACAGACTTAAATAATGACAATGGTAGTTTCGTGCACCCCTAGCTGCCTTCATAGGTGCCGCCTGCCCCTATCTCCACTAGGTGTACCCACTACCCCCAAGCGATCGGCTCTTGAACTCATAGATACCCATGCTGGGCCCACAGTGGGGTGTATCACTTCCCAAGGTGGCAATCCAATACCACAAATAATGCACAGCTTATACCTACACGATGCAACAACGTCTTACCTACCAGCCCGGGTCCACACACGAATATGAACCCGTTGGACTTGTGTTGCCACCGCTAACCCGGTTTGGCCTCTTACAGTCAAGTCCAGTATGCGTGTCCCGTCCTCGAGTTGGGTCGAGCCCACAAAGACACGTATGGGTTATTGGTTGAAATGGGCCCCCATTAATTGACACAAGCTATCCACCTAAGCTTGGTCCCCTCTAGTATATCCTACTTAACCCTCTTCTTATTCATGTTTCAATTTCATGTTTCAGTTTTTGGTTAAGTATTTCTAATCGTATTTCAAATGCCACCCAAGGCACCCACTAGATTCCACATGCCACCCAAGGCACCCACTTAACCCCCTCATGTCCCACTACATGTTTATCTGGTTAAGTGTTTCTTAATTCATTAAGACCGTAACCTCATAAAGACCTCTCACATTAGACTGGCATTTGTGGCATCTGGATTTGCCGGACGGGTCCGGGCAGTCTTACACCACAAACGAGCCTAACCTTGTGTCTTTACAATTGTTACGTATTTAATTTATGCCTAAGACCTCTCACATTAGACTGGGATTTGTGGCAGCTGGATTTGCCGGGCAGGTCCGCACAGTCTTATACCATAAAAGAGCCTAACCTCGTGTCTTAGACGATTAATTACTCCTAATTAATCATCCCCCAATTTGAATTACTTTCCCTATTCAAATTATCAATTAATTCCAAATTTAACTATGGCCATAATTGACTCAATTATGTCCATCTATTTATGGTATGTAAAATCATACCAATTTCATCACAATTTATTTTATGCCTTTTTAAGGCATTTATGCCAATTAAATCTTTTAATATTATCCCCTTTACCCCACGTTGTACGTTCGTTCATTTAACATAAAATATACATTAGACTCGAATAGTCTAACTCATGGAATAAAGAGAAAACATCACAACATACATATAATTAAAAATAGATCTAAACATAAGGGGTGAACTTGCATGTGTGAATGATGTTCTACATCTAAAACTTGCATAGGCCAAAGTTATAACTTGCATAAACAACATATGTCATAGATCCAAATCTAAAGGTGTGAACTTGTTAGGATAATGGTCACAAACTTGCATAAATCATGTATGTCATGGATCTACATCTAAAGGTGTAAACTTGCATAGTCAATAACTACAAACTTGCATAATATGATTCATATTCCAAACTCATATATTTATATAAACTTGCATATGTAATTTATGCAACATAACAATGGTGTGAACTTACATCTAAACATGTAAACTAGCATGTAGAATTTGGCATATAACTCACACATGTCATAGCCTAAATTTAGATCTAAAAATAGATGTTATGAAGCATATAAGGTTATACATATAATTTTCCCCAACTTGTATATGATTCATGTCTTAATAAAAATCTAAACTTGCATACATATGATTTATCATATGAATCAACATTACCAAACTAGCATATGAACAACATGGTGATTCGATTATACATAAGCCAATCATAAATTACAACATAGATGATCACAACTTTACAAGATAGCATCATAGAATTTACAACATAAACATCACAATTTTACTACATGAATAATAACATGCGGTCAATAATTCACATCATATCCAAATAGTCCACATCATAACTCAATCCAATTAATTTGCTAATTATTTTATTAAAATTATCGAACTCACAAGTCAAAGAAGGTCTTGAGTTCTGAATTCTGAGTTTTGAAGTTGTAATAGCTTTCCCTTGAAGAAGATTCGTTGTTAAAGTTGAAAAGAATTGAATTAGATTAGCTTTCTTCCTCTCTAATTGGTGTCGGCTATGCTGAGTTGCTAGGTGACGGCATGGAGGCCATGAATCTAATTTTTGTTTTGATTTTAGGGTTTGAGTCTATAGGTATTTTCATAGAGTTTCGGATTAGTTTAAGCCGTCTGATCAACCCAGAATTAATCCCAGCCAATCAAAGCATATCAGAAACCCTAATGAGTCAGCATCTAGTCATCAACATGTCATAAAACAAATCTGCCTGGGGGGCAGGTCGACCCTATGGTCGACCTGGTCAGGGCAGGTCGACCCCCAGGTCGACCCTATAGTCGACCTGGTCAGGGCAGGTCAACCCCCAGGTCGACCCTATGGTCGACCTGGCCCTGGCGGGAATTTTCCCACCTAGCCTGTCTGACTCCGAAATATGAATTTTCTGAAATCTGTTTTGAATTTTCTGAAACTTCCGATGGCCATAACTTCTTCATACGAAGTCCAATTCACGCATACTCGGACTCTATCTCAACCAGAATTCCGAAACGAACACAATAGCGCAACCCGTTTCCCTTAATTTTCACGTCTGAGATTAGTTATTCTTTAATTTATGAACATTAGTGTTAACAAAATTACGGGGTGTTACACTTCCTCAGAGATATAGCCGGCATGGGGTTTTGGCAGCTAACAATGGAGTCGATCGACAGCTGGAACATGCTAGTCACCCGCTTCATCGAGTAGCTTAGAGTTCACATCTCTCGACCAAAGAGCAATCATGTTCCTGACCTTTATGAAGCAATGACCTAGTGAAACCCTCCGGTCCTTCCCAGAAAGATTCAACGTGGCCGTAGCATCAGTCGATCGACCCGAGACATTGATGGTGCTTATGGTCTCCATTGCAGGTGTTCAGAACTGGTCGAAATTCAGGATTTCTTTAACCAGAGATCCTCCCAAGAACATTGACGAATTTTATGTCGGGACCGAGCGGTTCCTTCGACAAGAAGACTCCAGCATTGAGATGGAAAGCCTCGAGGTACTGGATGCTAAAGACGGAGGTCCATCCAACACCAATGGCCAGAATAAAGGAAAAGGAAAGGTCTCGGAAAAGAACGACAGAAACATACGGCTCAGGAGAGAGAACAAGTACGATCAATAAACCGAGCTCAACTCCTCCCTGCTCGACATCATCCTTGATGTAGAGGATCTCTGCCCTTCCCAAAACCTTCTAGGAGAGAGCCAACGCATTTGAATCTGGAAAGCACTGCATGTACCACAACATGGTAGGCCACAGTACCAGTGAATGTAGGCACTTGCGCGATCTCATCGAAGATATGATTAGGCGGGGAGAACTACCAGAGTATGTCAAGAAGTTTGCACAGGATTTGCCGCTACAATCTTCTGCCCAAGCTCCTCCGGCCGGTCCTCGACCTCCTAGAAATGGAATGGACCCTGAGCCCAATACTCGAAACATTATCATCAATTGATGATATTTAGATTATTTTTTCCCTTTTTTAGAAGTGTAATTCTCTTTCAATAATATGGGCAGGTCGAAGTACACATGTGCGGGGTTAGGATTTAGCTCCTAGGCGTGCTTCGGGTTCAGCTCTCGCCTACTTAGAATTTATTTTCATTCCCTGGTAATATCCCTTTAGCAGCAATAAGATTTCTTTCCTGAGCATGAATTATGTTTAAACCCGAGAACGAATGACGCTCGCCAACCCAAACATGGTCAGTGTTAACCACCGTTATTAAAACATGGTCGATACCTTCCACCACATCAAAACCAGCTCCTCGAGCTAAGCATGGTTAACCCTCTATATACCGAGCATGGACGATGCTCGGCCCTTCTATGATCCAAGTACTCCTTTCGCTCGACAAATTTCACAATGCTCAAATGTTACTCATGAGAATATGGTCGATGCCTGCCACCATATCTGATACCACTAGTAAAACACAAGCAAAATTATATAAGCCAAGCACGATTAACACTTGCCATAAGCCGAATATGGTTGGTACTCGCCACCTCCATAAGCCAAGTATGATTGATACTCGCCACCTCCGTAAGCCGAGTATGATTAGTACTCGCCACCTCCGTAAGCTGAGTATGGTTAATACCCGCCACTCCTCTAAGCCAAGTGTGATTACTGCTCGCCAACTCTTTAAGCCGAGTACACTCGCCCTATAAAATTCAAAGCCATGTCTAAACCGAGAACGGCCTACACAATCTTTGCAGGTAATGTATCCTATGGCAAGAATCCTCGAACACTTTCATAGCGTTATCGGCTTAATACGATCTTTGGTGGTTGTTGGTTTTCTGGCCTTAATACAATCTGTACCGATCGTCGGTTTTCTGGCCTTAATACAACCACCGAGATCGTTGGATTTATGGCATAAACATGGTTCGGCTTAACCATAGCAACCTGAGCATTGAACTCCGATATCACATCCAGAACACACCTTCTTTTACTAAGAAAGATGTGCTCTGAGGGCAAAGTGTTGACCAACTTTTTAGCAAAAGATGTCACGGCTTAACGACTTGAAGCCCAATGCAAAAATAGCATCCACCGACCCTAGCGATCGGCACTTACTTCAAAAAGACTTAAAAAGCTTGGGTCCGAGCCGGATTCCCTCGAGCAACGACATCTCATTCCTAGACATAATCGCTTTCCCTGACCGATCGAGTCAACTATTCCCTTAAAGATCGGATCAATCGGATATCTTTGGATCTACGTGGAAATATCCAAATGAGTCATTCATTGCTTAGCCCGAATCTCAAGGCATTGAAGGCGGTCAACCACTTTCAGCCAAATCTCTACTTTTGATGCACCTCGTCTCGAATGCCACGCAAGCCACAATTCTCAAGGATACTATTAATCAATAGTAGACCGGGTCCCACCACCGCAACTATTTCAAATGATCGAGCTCAACGTGTTTGAGCTTCGCAAAAGAGGCAGGCCACGTTGCACCTCAATCAGCGACCTCTCCATCTACAAATACCTCCATACCAAGAACAGAAAAAAGGACTATTGGGCGAAGCTTTCTCTACCGAGCTCAAATTCTACGGATAAATACAAAAATAGCCAACCTTTTCTCTGCAACACCGTCACCTTGTGTTCATCTCCCACTTTCTTACGAAAGAAAATGTTAGACCGAATTTTGGTACTAACACCCAAATGCAGTGTGAAGCCATTACAATCACAATCACAGATCATAGAATGAAAAATACAGTCAAATAAGAGAAGACACATGAAGTTTTTATAGTGGCTCGGCTATAGATGTAGCCTACGTCCACTTTATAATCTTATTGTTATACTAACAGATCACAAGAATCAGTTACAAGAAGACACATAATCTGTGTGTTGAAAGAGAATACAAATGATTATACATGTAATGTACGTGTTAATTTAGTTTTCTGAATGAATTACAATGCTCTTATTTTATAGCAATGGAGGCCGAGAGTGATAGCGGCCAATGATTCCTTCAAAATGTCATGTAGTGATGTATTTATAGGGGTGGAGAGGCTCTGGGTTGGATGCCACATGTCACAACCAGAGACGATCTCGGAAAGTAGTGGAGAATGCTCTCGAAATCATGCTATGCCAAGTGGAATTCGATCCATGAGAGTACGAGGCGGTTATGCCACGAGAATAGGTCAAAGTTGTTGTGCAGTCGCAGGCCCAAACGGATTGGATCGGGTTCCGAACCAAACCGATGCAGAGCTTTTGAATCGAAGACGTGGTGTACCCAGAATGCGAGGAGGGTCGGGTCGTTCTACCCCCAAACCGATTCGATGTATCCAGAAAACCGTTTGCCAGGTTCATGTGCTATCGGCCTGATCCTTCCCCTACTGAACCGATCCGATGCTGAATTCTAGATGCCTCATTCCGATCCGATACAGATTCCAATCAGTGCGCGTTCACGGAAACGGGCGTAATTTCCAAACCGTAAGTCCGTTTTAGCCAAATAAAATCTCTATCTGAAGCTTATTTAGAGGGCTACAAGTGTTACTATGCCAAGCACTGTAATTGATGCTTTCAGGCCCTAAAGAGTTCATCTGATAGGAGTTTCGGGCCATTCTATATTTGTAAGGGCTTTAGCCAAAAAGTGTACCAATAGAAAATAAATTGTATGTGTAATCAATAGCAAATAAATATATAAAGTGGATGTAGGCACCATCTTTTTCTGAACTACTATAAAAAAATTGCATGTTCCCTATTGTTACTTACTTTACCATAACCCGTGATTGTTATTCATGTATTCAATACACGATTGGTGGTTGACCGTCACTAGTAACCAAATTTTGACATCAACATAGTTTAATGCCATGACTAAGGCTGGATCTTAAGTTTGATTTAGGCGACTTGAGGGAATTCGGAGTGTGGATTTGAAGTAGTGATAGAGTTTTGGACCTTGCGTGAGATTTTGATGGAGATTCACAATGAAAACTTTCGCACCTTTTACTGTGTAGCCAGGAGAGGTAGCTTAGTCGCATTCATATCCATGTCTTCGGAGATGTTGAAGTAAGTAGTGGCCAACAAGAGGAAATATAGGAGAGCATCACAATGGTGAAGTCCATTTGTCAAACGAAAATTGTAAGCCTCGTATCAAGGTGGAGGCGTGCAGGGAGGTATGCGTGTATGAAGCAGGCGATTAGAATTTGTTTAAAAGGAGGAAGAAGGAGTTATGATTAATAAGGCCAGTTAAGGTATAACTGAATAGTTAATTAACGATTAACGAAGTTTTAAATCCTATTCAAACTTGTAACAACGATATATATATATATATATATTTCATACAACTTCATATTCAAGTGAAACAAGTTACGCTGGAATCGCTGCTGGGTGCTACGCATAGGAATTTGGTTAGAGTGATTTGGAGCTCATTGGAATTTTATCTAAATTTAAATTCCTATTTAAAATTAGATAAAATGATGTGAAATCCTCGATTGAATTTAACTATGAGTTAATTCTCACTCTTTCTTTCTGAATATTATTATTTTGTAATAATATTCATTGTTGTTAGGATAAATTATGTGTTTAAATGCTTGGATGACTGTTGGTTATTGATGATTGTCAACATTTATATTTTTGCTATTTTAAATGAATTAGATTGAATTCTTATTTCATACGCAAATATGAAATGATATTATGACGTGTGATGCAGCGAAAAGCAGGTTAGTGGGATCCAACAGGATTTCTCAAATATTGTATGTTACTTGCTTTCGTATTATTCATATGTGAACCGTTTAAACCAAATAACATTAAATATTTTTTGGATGTTGATTGTTGAACTAAAATTCGACGTTGATGTGTTATTAATATATAAACAATATTGATTACGTGATTGGCAGCAGATGGCCTAAAATCCATCTTTTTAAGACGTTGATTCGCCGTCAGGCAAATTGGTGAAGTTTAAGTTATAAAAAATTTAAACTAAAGCAACATTTTAAATTATATTTTATATAAGTTATATGAAATATAAGTTTTATAAATAAATTGATATTTATAATAGGTTTTTAGAAAGAAATTCTAAAATGGTTTATATAACAAATTTTTGTGTTTTAAATAAATTTTATATATAAGAAAGTTAGAAATTAACCTAAGGGTTAATAGTTTGGAGTAACTGTTTTAAAGAAACAATAAAGTGAGATTATGTTAAATTAATTAAGGAGAAGGATTAATTGAAATCAGTTAACAAGTGAACTATGTTTTCAAGATAAACAGGTCAACTGTTCAAATTGAAATTAATTATTTAATAAATTTGTTACTAATTAATTAAACTAAAATAGTTTAACAAACAATTAAACTTAATGGGTGTTTTTAGAAGTTAAATTGATCTTCTAATAAACTGTTTATAAAGATAAATATTGATTTGTTTATTATTAATAAAGTTAATTATTATTTTAATAACTTTTTAAAAAGGGATTAACTCTTCTGGTTTTAGTTAATAACGAAGTTAACTACTTCTATTTTAGTTAATGTTGAAGTTAATTATTATTTTAATTTATAATAATTCAAGTAATTTCCTTTTTAATTGGAATTCAATCAAGGAAGATATTAAGTTGTATCGAGTTTAAATTATAGAGAATTGTATTAATGGATTTTGTCGACAAAACCCAAGTTTTACGAAGTTAGAAATAACCAAGTTTTATAAACAAAGAAGTTTAACAAGTGTTTTAAATTATTGGAATGAGTTTATAAACCGGTTTATAAACTCAAGAAATGGCATAGAAATGGAGTTGAAACTTAAAAAGGGTAAAAGGTATGAAGTTAGAAATCTAATCAGGAGCCGAAAATTGGCCAAAGTTGATTATGCACGTTAAGTTATGAAGGATTCAATTTAAGTTTGAAATTTTTTAAATAAAAAATGAATTTCTATTAAGATAGAACTAAAATAAGTTGTGTAAATAGTCTTTTAAAGATTTTTATAAAGGATTCCTTTTATGATGAAAATAAGGCTTTGTGAATAATGTTTATAAAGGATTTGGTGAATGGATTTTTTTAACATATCTAAGTTGTAAATGAATTGTGTTAAAGGGGCTTTAAAGAAAAGGGTTTGTGTTTAGTAAGAGTTTACTTAATAAAAGAATTAAGTAAAAGATATTATAATTGAAAGGAGATTTTTTTTTCAAATGCAAAGAAATGGTGTATAAAACCGCCTTTAAATGAAATTGTGTGATATTTTAATTAATATCCGCTTTTGTGTTACAACTTTTATCTATCTTAAGATAAAAACATTGTCGAGTCAAGGTCTGAGAGGTAAATAAAATACCCCAACTTGAATGACTTCATTATTATCCCAGAGATGGTACTAGTTTGAATGGGTAGCGATGTTGGTAAAAATTTATTATTTCCATAAGAAATATTACAACTTAGTTTTGTAAGATCTAGATATTTAAATAAAATTATTGGGTTTTATTGTAAATAATGCATCTCTTGACATTATTTAGCCCAGGTATGATGTGTGAGTATACTTATACCATTTGGTTAAATATATAAC
Organism: Allium sativum; assembly: GCA_030737875.1. NCBI lineage: Eukaryota > Viridiplantae > Streptophyta > Magnoliopsida > Asparagales > Amaryllidaceae > Allium > Allium sativum. Next base: position 309,301,764 of record CM060915.1, on the reverse strand, counting down.
ACTATTTTCTAAGTAATTAAAATAGTAGGGTTTTATGAATACATTTATTTTAAGAAATAAGTGAATGGATACAGTTTTCGAAGTTATGAAACAAGAGGTTATACTGGTTTGGAAATGGAAATAAATATTGGAAATTTAATTATAAGTTCCGTAAGCGTTATTGTAACCTCTAAACTGTAAATTTTTGAAGTAAAATGAAACCGTTTCGGTTTATATAATAAAAAATGTGTTGCATGACGTTATTTTAGCCATATAAGATTTGGTAATTAAACTTACATTGTTTGGTTAAGTATGTATAGCAATATTTTTGAAGTGAAGGAAATAAAAAAAGGGTTTTGTGAATACACTTAAAGAGATAAGTGTATGGTTATGGTTTTTAAAGAAATAAAAATAAGAGAACTGTGAATATACTTATTCCGTTGAGATAAGTATATGGAATTGATTTATAAGAATCGATGAAATGGTTTTTGATGAATGGTTTTAATTTCAAAAGAGCTTAAGCTGTTGATGTACTTAACTGTACTGTTTGATTTGATAGTTAAAGAACCGGCCATCAAATGAATACTCCTTTTAACTTATGATGTGTTAGTTCGAGGGGACCGGGATGGGAACTCGACCCCAAACCACCTCGAACCGACTTTGCGTTCTAGACTAAAATTGCAGGGATGATTAGTGTGTTGAGATGATTTGAAAGTGTAGATCATCGGAGCGAGGTTTGTGCTCGCTGGTGTCTCTAGTTAATTACCAGGATTATACCTGTAACAGTAATCCCTACTTTTCGGGTTCTGCATGGCGCAAGGACTTCTTGTTACTAATCCTAGGGTTTATCCCAATAGGATGTAGTAAAGGAGTACCTTTGGTTTATCCTTTTCCAATATAACTTGTATGGACGAATGTTTGAGAGTATTTCCTAAAATCACGTACATTGATTTTTACAGATGTACTGAGTATGGTAGCAGAGAAGGTAACTTCATTTATCTTAACACCCAGAGTATTTTTGTGCAAGTCAACTAGTGATTTAATGGATCTAATAATGTGACATTCAAACATTGAATGTGATGTCTGAAAAAGATAATCTTGACCTCAAGCCTCATCAATGGGGAAATGACTGAAATCGGGAAGACAACAGGGCTATGTGGGTCATACCCATTAGGGTATATCATGACTTTATCTAAATAAATCGATTGTCCCTTTTTGTTTGCTTCAGAATGAGTATGGTTGGACGGCCTAAAACCGTGGTGATGATATACTCGGTAAACTCAAGTTGAATGAGTGGTTGGTTCTGTATGACCGGGTTGAAGATATTCTTGTTGAACCCCAGTGTTTTATCTCTAGAGAACACTGATCAGAACGTAGTTCCTTACCTATTCCTGTATGGAAATGCAAACTCCAATATGAGCCATATGGTTTAGATGTAAACCATCTATGTAGAAAAGTGAGATGTTAGTTTTTGGCTAGATTCCTATTTTATTTGTGGATTGATAGACATTATTATAATATCATTGGATTTTATAATTAAAGTGATTTAGTTATAGTAAGGGAAAAACATGTGTCATTTTTATTTGTGGTAGTGTCATACGAGAGTTCCATTTTTTCAAAGGATTTTCTAAAAATTAAGCAAGTTGTTTGTGATGTGAGATTTCTCACTACAAGTATAAAAAACTAGCAATACGTGTGACTTTGCTTTCCGCAAAATTGGCCCGGTACGGCTGAGTACATTTTCCAGGTTGCATTGGTTTTTTTTTTTGGAGCTTTAGGAGTGAATCTAGAGTCAAGACGTAATCCCGTATTTTCTGGTATTAGTTATTTCCACTGTATGTGTTATATTTATCAGCATTATATAGGTTGATCTAGTTATGTACTCTGATTTGGTACTATGTATATACAGTTTTCTCTTGGGGTAAAGAGTATTGATATATTATATTTTATTCACTCCGCTGTAAAGTTCTATTTCTATTTTGATTATATAGTGTAAGTATTCTTCTTTTTCTATTCTAACATTTCTTTCTACTTCTCACCCTCTAACTTCTTTCTTTTAACTATCTGGGTTTTTGATACTTGAGTCTTGGCAAGTGAATACATGTAATGTATTTCTATCGAAATTCGAGCGTCGAATTTCGCGGGGTCATTACAACTTAATTTACAATCTTCTCGCTAGTTACTATTTTCTAAATCTAATTTACCTTTTAACATGTTTTTTCCAAGGCCTAGATTACATTTTGCCTACTTTGCATAAAATCCCATGTTTCCCTCTTTCCTAGCAATCAAACCTTACTACTAAGCCTCTACACCACCAAACCAGTGCTAGGAATCACCTAATCCTTGTTGCACCCATTGAACACACCACACAATAATGACCCGCACCCAAAATCCACAAATCCTAAACCCTATTGCATAAGTTTCTATTTTCTATTTTTTTAGATTTTACCCTATTTTCCCATGGCCATAACTTACTCATAAATAATCAGAATCCACTTTTCTATTTTTTTAAGACACGGTGGAATTGAAATATCAAAAACTTTCATGTTTGCAACATTTGCAGATTTTATGATTTACTGTGTCGAAATTGTGAATCTTTCAAGCACATTTTCAGATTCATTTCTAACCCAAAAAATTGTTAGTTGCTGTTTCAGTTGTATCTTCTTTAAATTTTATCAAAATCCAGTTTTCTTTTTTTAAAATTGAAGAGGAAATTATTTTTGAAAGCTTTATTGTTGACCACTTTTTTAATTTAAGTGATAAACAAGTTCAAAATTATGTTTCAAAAATGTCGAAACTTTTTTTGCTTTTTTTTTTGAAATTTTTGAAGGAAAATCTAAGTTCATCTTCCCTAACCTAAACCCTTATACTCTATTCTTTTAAGATTTCTTTGGATATTGATTTGTGAATATATTCATGACATCGTGTTAGATAGCATGTAGTTGTTCTGGTAGTCGGTGCTGCGCATCTTACTTTCCATGTCCATTCGTTTGTCATCTCCATTTTGTGCCATAAAAGGAGAGCTTATCTCATACTTAACTAACATTTTGGGAAAGGATAATTCAGCATGTGTGAATGGTTAAGATGAAATGTCAGGATTGTTTTAGGTTACAAGAAAATAAAATTTTATATTAACTAGTGATTTAAAATCCAACAAAACTAATACATGAAACAAATCATACCATGAGAGATTTTCCATTTAAAAGACAATATACTACAGGTTAAAATTATATTCAGCAGTGACAATCCAATATGAATATTTGTGACTAAGGTAAAGGCTGAACATCATGAGCGAGTATGAAATAGAAAATAAGCATGAAAAGATTTTCCCTTTGTAACGCATTGATTTGAGATTTCTACTCAAATATCTACATCCAAGTTTGCAACAGAATATTAACGACGTATTTTTTAACTTTTTTGTTGTTTTTATTTCATTTAGAGATGACAATATTTTGAAGTACCAATTGTATTTTTATCCATCCACGGAATAAGGAGAAAAAGTGAAATGAAAGAATGAATATGGGAAGGAAATCACTTACTGGATTTATTTTAGTTGGCAGAATGAAAAAAATTTCCATTACTTTAACTAAAATGCCCTAAGTAATCACTTTAAAAAATTTGTTCCCCCACTTTTTCAATTGCCCTCGTATGTCCGATTATAAATGGCTATTTATGGTGCAAACTTACTGAAATCCTTTCCAAAAACAACCCTTCATTTTAAAGTCATTTAAAGTTACACAAATATCATATATCGATGCATATAAATATAATTTCTTATATGTAATCAAAAAATTACAAACAACTCTCAAACATCAAATAAATCAAATAGTAAATGATATTTTTAAATAATAATTAATTTATAACATTTTATTACTCAACTAAACAATGGGGTTTTTAAAAAATCCACAAATGTTATGATATTTTTCGTCAACACTGGAGATAGGTCTATGGAAGTGGACCTAAGGGAAAAATAGGTTGTTTAGCCTTGGCAAGTTTGAGTTAGTTTACTGTCTCCTAAGAATCAAGGTCTAGAATCCGAAAGAATAGTTACTCTTCCCTCAATGGGGGTGAGTCACTCTCAGGCGATTCGAAAACTAACAGTAATCCCAGGAGGATGAGTTTCTCAACCCAACCCTTGATAAGGACTTAACGCATGGTAGAAAGGGGGTTCTGCACTAATCTTGTTGAAGGGTCTAAGATTGAAGGAAGGATTTAAGCTTGTGGAAAAGGGTGTTCCACTTGACCTGCAGAAAGGCTTGGTCGAAGGCTTATGTATACATAGGAAATAAACAGTAAGTTGCAGCAACAATAACTAAGAAATAGCATGGAAAACTTATAAAGAAATATCATAAGCATCAATTCACTGTTTATTGATCTTTGATTTAGAGTACAAGAATTGAATGGAAGAAATCCCCAAATGGATTTAAAAATTAGGGTTTACTCTAGAGAAAAAGAGTACAAGAATAAGAATGAGGAAATACTTCCCAAAATGTGAACCTTGGGATCTTATTTATAGAGAAATTGGGGCCCCTTCTTCTGTTGGGCCGTTGGGCCTGCAGGAGCCTCTATCAGCCAATTTTTCCCTTAGTCTCGGGTGTTTTAGCTTCTGACCGCTTTATGGTTCTGATTATAGCTTCTGTAATGAAGGTTCTGGTTAGTTGGAGCTTCTTTGAGATTAATATGAGCTCTCGGTTGTATGCTCTCGGTTATAAGCTTCCAGATGTTGGCTTTTGGTTTTCCCGTGAATACTTAGAGGAGCTTTCCCTCATGATGTACGTAGAAAACTGCTGGTTCGGAACCACTATTGTAAAATCCCATAATTTTAATAACACTAAGATGATAAATTAAAGAATACTTAATTTAATATTCAGAATTAAGTGAAACGGACTGCGCCATTGCGTTCGTCTCGGAATTCTGGTCAAAATAGACACCTGTTTATGTAAAACAGACACCGTATGAAGAAGATATTAAGGTTTGAAGTTTGTATACACACAAGAGAAATATATATGAACAAAATAGGTTGAGAATTCAAAATAATTCAAAATCGAAAAGCAGAAAGAGGAGCGGGAAAAATCCCGCCCATGGGTATCGACCCCATCAAGGAGGTGTCGACCCATGGGTCAACCCTATCAAGGGGGTGTTGACCCCTAGGTTGACACACCAAGGGGGGTCAACCCCTATGGCATTCTGGGCAGATTGGTGGTTTCGTACGTAGACTGATTTCTATTCAAGATTCATTGGCTGATGGCTATAAATAAGATCCCATTTCTCTTGTTTTTACACACAAAAAACAATGGAGAACTAGATGCTGCCTCTACCCAGATTAAATCAACCTTTTCTTCTTCAATAATCAAGTCATTCAAGTTTAGAGATCTGTGATTCAGCATCTGCAATTACTCTTCTATTTCTCAAATCCTATCATAGTGAGTCTATATTATTGTTAGATATAAATATTTAAAAGTTATTCTTGACATGACTATAAATTGGATCTAAACCAGTGACTCTTTGAATCGCATCAGATTTGTCATAACCTATGTATCTAAGTTATTCTGACATAACTATGAATTAGATCTAAGCCTGTGACTATTGAATCATGTCAGATCTGCCATTATTTGTATATCTAATTCACTAATTAGATCTCATAATGCATGTTTATGATCATGACACTATGTCTAATCAGTTCTACTATCACATGTTCATCAGATATGTTCCTATATGCTTATCTTGTCACTATGCCCGATTTTGTCACTACATGCTTATTAATTGCTATGTCTATTTTTGTCGTCATATGCCAATCTTGTTATTATGATCATTTCTGTTCTCTTCCCTTTTTATTTTCTCTTTTTATTTTATAATTAGGCCACTTTCGAGCCTAGGCATGCCGCTGAAATATGCGAACGCTTGAAATTGGGAATGAGGGGAAAACGTTAAAATTGGGCATAACTTGGATTTGGAAATTTGGGTATAAATTGAATCAAAAATATGAATATGGATTTGGGGCATAAATCAAATTGCGATTTATATCTTAATTTGGGGAATACGGTACATGATGAATATGACTTGGAAAGGGGGCATGAAAACCTAGATTACACTTGTGGTAGAAGTCTTCCCGGATCCGCCTGGCTTATCTAGAAACCACAAGTAGTGAATCTAATGTGAGGGGTCTAAGTGCATAAACATGTAACGGGCTAAGATATGAGGTTAAGTCCGGCTTATGGAAGAAGTCTGCCCAGAACTGCACGGCATATTCAGCATCCACAAGTTGTGGGCTTAGTGTGGGAGGTCTAGCACATTATAGACATAAATGAATATGGTAATGAAATTGAATACTTAGCCTAGTCGAATCCATAAGGGATTGTATAAACATGTTAACTTGAGTAGGGGTTAAGTATACTTATATGAATCAGTAAGAGGGTTAAGTATATCTTGGGGTGGTGAGTAATATTTATATATATAGGCCCACAAACTTAACCTGTAGGGTTATGCAATCTTTTACTCTAGTATGGCGTGCAATCTTTTTTACTTCGGTATGGCAAGCAATCTTTTTACTCTGGTATGGCAAAACCTATGGAAAACCTAGTAGTGGGGATACAAGCCTAGGGGGAGCTTGTATCATCTTGTGTGTGGGACCCGTTTTAGTTAGTAATCCATATTTAGGTATCAAATGAGTACTCCGAACTAGGTCGGAGTAGGGGAACGCTTACTGGGCTGATTGTATGAGATCCAAACAAAAGGGTGGTGTGGGCGGCGCATACTGACGGAGTCATGTGCATGCATAGGTCCAGCAGAGGAGGCTAAGACGCCGTGACACCTGTAGATATAGTTGTGCACATCCTAAAAACGAAGGGTTGCCACTTTAGGAAGTGATACATCCTACTATGGGGCCAGCACAGGGTATCTACGGAGTAGGGCGCCGATCGACTGGGGTAGTAATTAGGGTACATCTAGACTCTGGTATGTTTAGGAGCCCGTTATTATCCTTAAGGGTAACTCTGGTATGTTTAGTTGGGCTGCCTGTTATTGTATGAGGTAAAACCCCTCACTAGAAGTATGCCTAAGTCTACCATCTTATACTTGTTGGGGATCAACTTGTTCATACGACACTAGTATTAGTGCAGAGAGAGAGAAAGTACTAGAGAAACACAATATATTTTGTCATGTTTATCATGTTTACCTTGTCATACCTGCTTTATTGTGCTGTTATCTATCTCTCCAGTTTATGTGCTTGTCATGATACTTTTAGTTATTTATATGATAAAGTAACTGTACTTGCTAGACTTTTGTTTCCTCTTCTTTCTCTTCCGTCCCCCCCCCCCCCGGTCCTCAGGGTGGGAATACTCAAGCTTGATCAATATCATTCTTTCCCTCTTCTTGGAGCTGCTTAGATGTACTGCTTGACTTCATATCTCTTTACTACAGCTATGTTTTGGGGATTATGCTTCTTTTATTATTGTACTTTACTGATTTAAGTAAAAGACAGAAGTTTTAAATTGATGTACTGGATTTTATGCATTTCAGACTTGTGATGTAACTATGTTTTGAACCACAATGTTTTCTGCTTAATAAAAGTTTTAAATTCCACTGCTATTTTATATCTGTCTTGTAATGTTTTTGTTTTTGTTTACCGATAACGTTTCACGAAACTTAATGCATTCTCTTAATGTGTGACATTAACGGACATGGGGTGTCACATTTGGTATCAGAGCTGAAGGTTACAAGATCAGATAAAAGATTTTGAAAATTATTTTCAAAAAGGTTTTAAAAGAAAGCATTTTCAAAAGAAAGGTCTGTTTTAAAAAACATATTCCCCAAAGCCATATGTAATATCTTTTGATTCTCTGTTTGAATCCTTTTTCTTTTCTTTTCAGCATGTCCGGGGAACCTAATATTCCTGAGGGCATTACGATACTACGTTGGTTCCGTAGGTATCTGGAGGCCACAGCGCCCGCCAATGGTCCAGCAGACGTTCCTCCCCCAGCTGCACCCGCTGTTCCTCATCCTCCTCCTTCGCAAATGGATAATTTCTCTAAGATCTGCAAATACTTTTGTGTTATGGGTGGAAATCCATTCCAAGGAACCAAAACTTTCGTAAAGGCAAGGAATTGGCTTAAAGAGATGGAGGATTTGTTTGGAATTTTTGAAGTTGACGGTCGCAGGAAGATTCAGTTGGTCGCTTGGCTGCTGAAAGATGAGGCTTCAGTCTGGTGGGAAGTGACGCACGCAAGGCATCTAGTGGAGACTTAGGATGATTTTCGATGGAGGTTTAAAATGAAATTTCTTTCTTAAGCTGAGAAAAGTATGCAAATGAAAATGTTTCTGGCACTTAAGCAAGGAGGCTTGACTGTTAAAGAGTATGTTAACAAATTTAATCAACTGGCGAGGTTTGGGTTGGAGCTAGTGGACACCCCACAAAAGAAAATTTTGCGGTTTGCTAAAGGACTGAGTGAACCCCTCTATGGGTTAGTTATGTCTCATATTTCAATGGGAGCAACTTTTGAAAGGCTCGTTGATCTGGCATTGATGCATGAGGAAGAAAAAGCTGAAAAGAAAGAAGAAAAGGTTGAGGAAACACAAAACCAGAAAGTATGGACCAAGAAAGAACAACAACAACAAAAGAAGGGAGGAAAGAACGACAAAGACAAGGATAAGAGAAAGGGACATAATTTTGGATGCGAGGGTCACTTGATCAAGGACTGCAAAAGAAGGAAGAATGTTTGTTTCAGTTGTGGAGAGGTCGGACACTTTTCTAAGGAGTGCCCGGAGAAGTAAGGACAAGGTCAAATGGCAGGATCTTCGAGAGGGAAGGTGCATTCTCTCGTGGACAGTGCGCTAGATAGAGGTAGGAAAGTTTCCGTTGAAGGTTTGATTTCTCTTTCCAATCATACTGTTATAACTCTTTTTGATTTGGGCGCTTCACATTCTTTTATATCTGATTCAGTAGTTGTGTCTCTACACCTTAGTACTAGTATGGTTTTGGATCCTGCTGTTGTCTCAAACCCCAATGGGGGTATGCTCATCCATCTATGATTTGTTAGGGTTTGAGAATATCTGTGTTAGGTGTTGAATTTGATTTCGACGCATATGTGCTTGGTTTCATGGGCTATGGTTTGATTCTAGGAATGGATTGGCTAGCCATATATGGTGCCATTCTAGATTGTGAGAGGAGGGTCGTCAGACTTTTGACTTGCCATGGGAGGACCCTTGAGATTTCTTGTGACCCAAAGAAGTCTGCTATGCATAGTTTCCTAAAGTCACTTAATGCATCTATCAATGATCTACGATCTGTACCTGTAGTCTGTGAGTTTCCTGATGTTTTTGGCAAGGTCCGGGGCTTACCTCTGAGGCACAAGATCGATTTCGTATATACTTGGTGGATAACACAAAGTCAGTTGCATTGCATATGCGCCATATGGCTCCAAGAGAAAGAAGAGAGCTCATCAAGCAAGTAAGAGAGTTACTTAAGAAAGGGTTTATTAGGCAAAGCATATCTGAATGGGGTGCTTCAGTGGTATTCACAACTAAGGCTGATGGTTCGCTTCGCTTATGTGTAGACTATAGAGAGTTGAACAAGCTCACTAAAACGAACAGGCACCCACTTCCGAGGATAGATGATCTGTTTGACCAGCTTGTTGGTGCATCTGTTTTCTCTCAGTTAGACTCGGCCATGGGGTTTCATCAGTTGAGGTTGGCCAAGGACAATATAGACAAGACCGCTTTTATAACTCCAGATGGTTTCTTCGAGTGGCTCGTTATGCCTTTTGGATTGAAAAATGCACCAGCCTATTTTGTTGATCTAATGAGTAGGGTGTTTCGGGAGTTTCTAAATAAGTTCGTTGTGGTCTTTGTGGATGATATCTTAATTTTCTCGAAGAGCGAGGAAGACCATACCTAACATTTGAGAGAGGTTTTGGAAATTCTCCGTGTGCACCAGCTTAAGGCAAAGTTCTCCAAATATCATTTTTGGAGGAAAGAGGTGAGATTCCTAGGGCATGTGGTTTCTAAAGATAGGATAGCAGCAGATCCCACGAAGATATTTGCAGATCAAGATTGGAAAATCCCAATGAGAAGTTTTCTGGGTCTAGCAGGCTATTATAGGAAGTTCATTAAGGACTTCGCAAAGATATCAGCCCCACCCACCAAGCTGACGAAGAAAAATTTAACGTTTTCATGGGATATAGATTGTAATGTTGCTTTCCTGCGAATGAAGAGGGCTCTGACAACAACCCAGTATTGACCTTTCCCGATGGAAACAAAGTGTTTATAGTATACATTAATGCATATTTTACAAGGCTTGGTGCGGTTCTGATGCAAGAGGGAAGGGTAGTATGTTATGGAGGTAGACAGCTAAGGGTTCATGAGAAGAACTACCCTACCCATCACTTAGAGCTAGCTGCCATAGTATTTGCTCTTAAGGCTTAGCGCCATTATTTACTTGGAGATAAGTTCGAGTTGTACACTGATCATAAATCCCTCAAGTACTTGTTCTCGCAGAAGGATCTTAATTTAAGGCAACAAAGGTGGATGGACTTCCTAGCATCTTATGACTTTGAGACTGCTTATACCCCTGGCAAGGTTAATGTGGTGGAAGACGCACTGAGTAGGCAGAGGATGACCTTATGTCCTCTGTTTGTGGAGTGGAAAAGCTTGGAGTTTATATTGACTTTTGATTTTAGACCCTCCACCGAGTTTATACCTGGTTTATTGGCATCATTAGAGGTGTGACCTACTCTTTTGGATCAGATAGGAGCTTCGTAGCGAGAGGATCCACAGATTTCAGACATCTTGGATAAGCTTAAAAAAAGGGAGACTTCTAGTCACCTCAGTAGATATTCCATAGACGATAGAGGGTGGTTCCGATGAGATGGAAGCCTGTGTGTTCCCCAAGTTGGGAGTCTGTTGAAGACAGTCCTTGAGGAAGCCCACCATTCTAAGATGACTATTCATCTAGGTGGTGATAAGATGAATCGAGATATGAAGAGGGTTTTCTATTGGGCTGGGATGAAGAAAGATGTAGTGGAGTTTGTTTCTCAATGTTTGATTTGCCAACAAGTCAAGGCTGAGCAAAAGAAGCCCGGTGGTTTACTTCATCCTTTAGAGGTTCCACAGTGGAAGTGGGAGAGCATCTCTATGGATTTCATCGATGGTTTTCCTAGATCAAGGAAGGGAAACACTAGAATTTGGGTTGTACTAGACAGACATACTAAGATCCCTCATTTCATTCCAGCTAAGAGTAAGAGGATGGCGACATGGTTGGCAGCAATTTACGTTCGTGAAATATTCCGTCTTCATGGATGTAACACCCCGTATTTTTAGTGTAAGATAATAAAATAAGAATAACTTAATTTAATATTCAGAAATAAGTAAAACAGACTGCACCATTGCGTCCGTCTCGAAATTCTGGTCAAAATTGATACCTGGTTTGCGTAAATCGGACAACATATGAAGAAGTTATGAGCATTAGAAGTTTGTATACATATAAGGAGCTTATATGTATATATTATTTATATATATCTAGAAAATTCTAAAATCAGTTCAAAAATCAAAAATTCACGAGTGGGAAAAATCTAGAGGGAAATTAGACCATTGGGGGTCGACCTAGGGGTCGACCCACCAACAGGGGAGTCGACCCATCCGCGAATCTAGAACCTTCTTTTCTGACGTGGACGATTCTAGTGTTTTTGATTTAGATCTAAGGGTCCTGGTTCCTCCGCCACACCTATAAATAAGACTCTAGACCTAAACCTAACCCTCATAATTTGGCGGCTACACTGGAGCTCTACCATTGCTTTCTCTCTCACTCTCTCCTCAAACATATTCAGAAATTTAGATTTGTAAATTAGCAAAATCTTAAATTAAGATCTGGAGGGAAGAGATTGGTGTTTTTATAAGCAAGGTAATGTTCTAGATCCAATCTATTCGTATTCTTCCTATTTTATTTCCCTTCTCTTTTAATGAAAATAGTCGATCCACGTTATTAGGTTTCAAATCAAATTAAAGGGGAAAGGAAAACCATGGATGATAGAATGGATCGGATCCAAAATTTGGGGAAAGCATGAAAGGTGAGTGGGTTTAAACTATAGTCTTTAGATAATGTTATAACTATCATTTAGCATTCCCTTTTTATAAATTGTGAAATTGCCAGTTTAATTATAAATTGCTGTTATAACAAGTTGAGATGTTAAAATGAATAGATCAAGAAATTCATACGTTGAATCTATTAAATTATTGGAAGGATTACATGTTGGAAAACAACTTGTTAGAAATGGTCAGAAATTACTGTTGTTCATAATACACATTAATTTGTCACATGAACCCTACTTGTACAAATTGGTGCAATTATATGATTAATGGTTTCATGTTAGAATTGATTACAAGAATATAGTTTGGGCATAAATCAAACTATGATTATAGACTTATTTTGGGCATATAGCACATGAGAAATATGACTTGGGAAAGGGGTATAAACACCTATAATTAAATGGGTAAAATTGTAAAAGAATGAATATGTCTAGGATTACAATTAGAAATTGCAACTGCACGTATAACATGATGTTAGGTTGCATTAGTGGCGGAAGTCTGCCTAGACCCGATCGGCATATCCAGCGGCCACTAATGTTGAACCTAATGTGAGAGGCCTAAGTGCAAAAATTAAAATTTTGTAATGGTGCTAAGACAAGAGGTTAATTCAACTTGTGGTATAACTCTGCCCGGACCCGCCCGGCAAATCCAGCATCCACAAGAGTAGGCTTAATGCGAGAGGTCTAGTGCATATATATATATATATGTATAACAAGATATGAATAAATGGCAATTATGGTAATTAAAATTCTAACTCAGAAAATAATAAACGAAGGGATGTAATGAACTCAGTTAGTGTGACAGAAAGGAAAAGTGATGTATTTAACTAGGTGACCTATTTCTGGTAACGTGGTTACAAGTAGGCCACAATAACTAAAGTAGTAAGAGTAAAGAAATTACTTGCTACCATGGATTTAGATGTGAATACATTATGAAAATAAATCACTGATTCCTTCTATCAAACTGATAAGGTGCATGAAGTGTTTTCCTTAATTAAAATAAGGAATATATATATTATGGTGAATGAAGGATACTGGAATACAACAGAAAAAGAAAATGGTATAAAAGGGGAATGATAATCACCTATTATAAATAAATAACATTAATGAAAATGTTGTATAATAGGTAGACTTGTCCTAGCGATAAGTGGGGATTATAACTTAGGTTATAATAAACTAATAAGGAAATTGGATAACTGGTGAAATGAGAAAAGGGACACTTAATTGTAAATTAAGTAAGCAGAAATGGGGAAAGCCGGAAACCAGATGGGCAAAGGGGGAAAATATATGAAACATAAGAAGTTGTACTTAATTATAAATTAAATAATCTGTAAGCTTGGAAGTCTGAAACCCATTGATAAGAATGTTTAGGCTTGTCCTAGGGACAAGAGGAAATTATAACATAGGTTATAATAAATAGGTAGAGAAACTTATTAAATGGCCTTAGTTAATAGAACTAAGTTAATAATTATTTAGCGATAAGTTGTCTTGACAATGTAAAATGGAATTATGACTAAATGAGAAAGGATAAGGAAAACTTATGAAATGAGATAAGTTATATTTAATCATAAATGGTAAGTGACATGTTAATTAGAAAACATGTGAATTGGATATACTTAATTACAAGTAAAACATGTTATTGTAATGATGAAATCAAACATGAATATAAAAGGGGTTGTGGATTACAGACCTTGGACCACAATCTAGAGAATCACATGTTGTGGGCTTATTAATAAACTTAAACAGATTAAGTTGTACAATTGAAATTAATAAGAAAGAGAAACTTGGTAATTTAAACAAGAATTCAATATGAATTGGGATAACCAACTTAACTAAAAAAACCTGGTGAGGTGAAACAAGCGTGTAAAAGAATGTTTAGACATAGGGTCTAACAAAATATTAAATTGAGGCGCTTAGACCAGTCTGTACGGTTGAGGGTGAATAACATGACGGGGTTGATCATCGAGGTGTTATAATGCACAAAGGAAGCGCACATTCATTTGGTTGTTTTGACGGCTCCAAAGGAATGGAATGGGAAGCACGCAGCTTCCTGAGGTACGTAAGGTGCTCCTTGTAGTCCTCTGTGTGGTAACATATGTCTTAGGCTATGCTCGCAGAGGTTGGGTCTGCCCGTAACTACTAGGTGGGTGGGCCTTGACTGCAGATGTAGCTATGCAGTCATAATGCTATGATGAGGTTACACCAGGGTAGTTCGGTGGTTGCCTCACGAGGAGGCAGAGGGTCATGACCAACAAGGATAGTAGACCATTGGATACCCGTCATCGGCAGCCAGTGGGATGTGGAAGGGCTCTAGCTAAACCCAAGATACCATTTCACCCATCACTATCGGGGTAAGGGGTTGAGGGGAACGTATTTGTAATTTTAAAAATATAAATATTATATTTATATATATGTATGTATGTATGTATACCTAGATCTATAGGGGAACCCACTAAATGGAAAGAGTATAATATGGTAAAAAATGGGAGGACACTTGTTTTGTACACTAAAGGAATGAATAAGGAAATCTGAGGCCCCTAGGTAATTCGGGTGGAGAGTGTACAATATACTTTGTATGGAAGGAAACTAAACCCCATATGATTAGTATTTTGGGTTAGTGGGTTTGGCAGTAAAACCTTATAGATTGTAAAAGGTTAGAAAGAGAAAATTGGATTAGGAATATATATATATATATAGTAGAGAGAATTGATATTGGGGAATATCTAGGAAAGCCTAGAAAATTGGAAACCGGCTTTGAGTCTAACCCCATTGTTAACTTTTAAGAACTTGAAATTATAAAAGTTTTGGGAAAATGGTTTATGGTGTTTTCAAGTTTTAATCTTAAAAGTTATAGTTTTAAATATGTAAAGTATACATATTGGGTTTTAAAGTAAAACGGGGTATATTTTGAAAATAGTGATTTCTTGCGAAAATTTTGTCTAAAGTAAAATTCTCTCAATAAAAGGTGCATATTATAGATCATGTATAGCTCACTAGTTTTCTTGTTATATTTCATACAAGAATTTTTAATAAAGAAACAATTTAAATCTCTATTCTTATAACAAACCTTTTTGATAAAAAATTTTAAGATAATTTTTTGGGTGGACAAAACAAGTTGTAGAAAATAAGAATAGAATGGATGTTTGCACCTTGTAGTAAGAGATAGAACTAACCTTATAGGTAAGAACAAGTCATAAACCCATTGAGAAATAATTGTCCGTATCTACTCCAGTTTTGTGATTTGAAAATAAAAATGATGATTTACATTTTTTTAAGATGATATGTATTATGGTTTGGCAAAAGAAAGTTTTCATAAGGAAAATAAAGTTTTGGCACTTTTAATTTTTGGAAGGAAAAAGGGACAAACCATGTTTTGAAAAAAAGTATGGAGTAGGTAAGGATTAGTGCCTAAGGAAGATAGGAAAAAGTTTTGAGGCTATAAAGTAAATAATGAGAATTATCTTGGAATAATAGTAAGTTCCCATAGAATACATAAGCATTGGAAAGCCTATGGTGTTGCTTGAAATAACTGTTGGTACACAGCTAGGACTAGCAGCGACTACTAGATAGAAAAGGGGCAAGCAAATTTTTAGGCCCTGTTACTAATTTTCAGGTTAGGGGTAAAACCCGTTACTAAATTTCTGTAGGGATCGTTCCATTTTTTTGTTTTTGTGGGGTAGTTAGGGTAACACCTAAACCTAACATGGATCCCATAGTTTGGACTTTTTTGACTGAGGGGGGATATAGTCCCAAAATTCTTGGCCCTTAGTAGTAGCTGTGTTGAGTGTCTGTTCTCCTGTTTTAGTTGGAAGACTAGAAGCTTATTTAAATTTAAACTAAGATCAGATAATTAAATAAGCTAAGAAAAGAAAATTAGTACAACTAAAAAGGAAACAGAAAATTCGGTAAAGCAACAAACATGATAAATTATGGGAAAAGATGGATAAAGATAAAAAATTCCAAGACAAGATGAAAAAGAAAATTAGCAACAAAAGAAAAAAAATCTTATATAGGTTGTGCTTGGATAGGAAAATAGGAGAATCTTTATAATAGTTTCATAAAATCCAAGTACGGTTAGAAAGAGGTTGAAAAAAAATGGAAGATGCAAAGTTTTTTGTTTTCCACCTTTTTGTAACATAAGAAATCAAATTTAGAAAATAAGATTTTTCTAAAATTCGAAAAATAAAGTTGGTTGGTAGAATTATGGATGCAACAATTGGATGAACTACGCTCAAGAGTGTGGGAAAATTTGGATGAAAAAGCATTTTTGATTTTCAAAATGTTGCATTCATGTAGAACTGCCAGTATATTTAAGATGTGAGCATCATATTTTAAAAGGATTTTTGAAAAGCTTGCATACACATAGGAGGTACCGCTTAGGCATGCATTATTATGTTGTACTTCACTTTGCATAAGTGCACAATGTTTGCAAAAATTGGATGCACACATGATGGATTTATATTATGCGAAGGGTTAATTTATTTTACCCTTATCAAATTTCGAGGAAGAAATTTCCTAAGGGTGGGAGAATGTAACACCCCGTATTTTTAGTGTAAGATAATAAAATAAGGATAAGTTAATTAAGTAATCAGAAATAACTAAAACGGATTGTATAATTGCGTTCGTCTTAGAATTCTGGTTTAGAAAGAGTTCGATTTTGCGTAAAACAGACATCGTATGAAGAAGTTATGGACGATGGAAGTTTGTCAGAAAAATCAGGAGCGAGCCAGAACAACTGGCTCACTTAGCAAGTGTTCCAAGCCATTTTTGCATTGGCGCACTTGCCAGGTGCACCCAGAACAATTTTCGGCCCCCGAACCCATGGGGGTCGACCCCTTCAAGGGGGGTCGACCCATGGGTTGACCCACCTGAAGGGGGCTCGACCCACATGAAGGGGGGTCGACCCCCAGCGGCAGATTTTGGCAGATTAGTGTTTTCTGATATTTTGATGGTTCGGATGGCTTTTGGCCAAATCTGAGGGTCCTGTTGCTCCATACACCTATAAATAAGACCCTAAACCTAAACCTAAACATCATAACTCGGCGGCTATATGGGAGCTCTGACATAGCTCTCTCTCTCTCTTCTCAAATCTATTCTGAAATTAAAATGTTAGCCTAGGAGAATTATGGATTCAGATCTGAAAAAGGGAATCAATGTTAATAAAATGATTATTGAATCGTGAAAGCAAGGTAAACTTCTAAGAACCAATATATTTAAATTATTTCTCTTCTCTTTTCATGAAATAATAAATCCATGGTCGTTAGGTTGTGAATCAAATTAAAGGGAAAAGGGAAACCATGGATGATAGAACAGATCGGATCTAAAATTTGGGAAAAGCATGAAAGGTGAGTGGGTTTAAAATATACTTTTTGAATAATAGTACCTTTATCATTTGGCATTCCCCATAATGAACATATTGGAAGGTTTAATTTGATGAAATGCATTATTGCGCTAAAATGGATAATATGTTCAATTAGTCAATATGTTGAGATGTACATTTACTTGAATGTTTAAGATAAATGAATATCGTTGTATAGATCCATTTTATGAACCTATGAATTGGGTAAATGATACATTATTGGAGAACTACATGTTATTTTAAATAAATTAATTACATGTAGGAAGACATGCGACATTTATTGGGATTTGGGGCATAATTTGAAATGGGATTTTGGAACATAACATATATTATGTTTTGAGACTTTAATTTGGAGGCGCAATCGGATATGAACATAAATTGTTGAAAATTCATACATAAGATTAGTTGAAATATTGGAAATGTTTATATGTTATAGACGTGTTAAAAATATTGGCAGTAACTACCACTGTTCATATTGCATATTGATTTGTCCCATTTATATACAAGAGCCCTTACCTATGTGAATTAGAATGGTTGTATGATTATATACATAGAATTGAACAAATGAAGATGAATGCCTAGGAATACAATTAGAAATTGTAATTGCATTTATGACACGAGGCTAGGTTGCATTAGTGGAGGAAGTCTACCCAGACCCGACCGGCATATCCAGCAACCACTAATGTTAAACCTAATATGAGAGGTCTAAGTGAGAAAATACGAGAAGGGCTATGACACGAGGTTAGGCCCAACTTGTGGAAGAAGTATGCCCGGACCCGACCGACATATCCAGCATCCATAAGTTGTAGGCCTAATGTGGGAGGTCTAGCCCGTTATAAACCATAAATGGACATGGTAATGAATTGGACTACTTAACCTTATCTAATCCATAGGGATTACATGAATATGAACTAAAGTTAGGGCTAAGTAACAAAAAAGTTTGGTTGGATAGTGGGTGGGCTAGGCAAATCTAAGGGGGTGGGTAATATTTACATATAGGCCCGCAAACTTAGCCCAATAAGGTTATGTAATTAAAGACACCTAGTTGTATACATAACCGGTAGAAATAATAAAGTTATGCAATTAAAGAAACCTTTTAGGGTAAGCATAACTTGTAGAAATGACAATCACCTATTATAAATAAATAACATTAATGAAAATGTTGTATAATAGGTAGACTTTCCTAGGAACAAGTGAAGATTATAACTTAGGTTATAATAAACTAATAAGGAAATGGGATAGCTGGCGAAATGAGATAAAGGACACTTAATTGTAAACTAAGTAATCAATAAATGGGGAAACCAGAAACTAGTTGAGAAAAGAGGGGAAAATATATGAAACATAGGAAACTTAATTATAAATTAAGTAATCTGTAAGCTTGGAAGTTTGAAACCCGTTGATAAGAATGTTTAGGCTTGTCCTAGGGACAAGAGGAAATTATAACATAGGTTATAATAAACGGGTAGAGAAACTTATTAATGGGTCGTAGTTAATAGAACTAAGTTAATAAGTAAACAGCGATAAGTTGTATTGATAGTGTAAAATGGAATTATGATTAAATAAGAAAGGATGAGTAAAACTTATGAAATGAAATAAGTTATATATAATCATAAATAATGACTGACATGTTAAACAGAAAACATGTGAATTGTGATAACTTAATTACATATTAAGTAGAACATGTTATTGTAATGATAAAATCTAATAACAATATAAAGGGATTATGGATTTCAGATTTTGGACCACAATCTAGGGAATAACATGTTGTGGGCTTATTAATAAACTTAAATGGGTTAAGTTATATAACTGAAATTAATAATCAAGAGGAACTTGGTAATTTGAATAAGAATTCAATGTGAATGAGAATAAACAAGTTAAAAGGAAACCTGATGAGGTAAGGCAAGCGCGTAAAAGAATGTTTAGACATAGAGTCTAATAACATATTAAAGTAAGGCGCTTGAACCAGTCCGCACGTTTGAGGGTGAATAACCCAACGTGGTTGATCATCGTGGTGTTATAATGCACGAGGGGGAGCGCACATTCATCTGGTTGTTCTGAAAACTCCGAAGGACCGGAAGGGGAAGCACGCGGCTTCCTGAGGTACGTAAGGTGATCGTAGTAGTCCTCTGTGCGGCGACAGATATCTTAGGCTGTGCCCGTAGAGGTTGGGTCTGCGCATAACTACTAGGTAGGTGGTCCTTGACTGCAGATGTAGCTATGCAGTCAGAATGCTGTGACGAGGTGACACCAGGGTGGTTAGGCGGTTGCCTCACGAGGATGCAGAGGGTCACGACCAACAAGGATAGTAGACCGTCGAACACCCGTCATCGACAGCCAATGGGATGCGGAAAGACTCGAGTTAAACCCAAGATACCATTTCACCCTTCACTATCGGGGTAAGGGTGGAGGGGAGACGCCCCGTGGATGTTTAGATTTTTTGCGTAGGGAAGTCGTTTAGCTCTGGTAGTCTTTACTAGTTGAGGGAGGGGTCGAGGTGGGGCCATAACCACCACGAAAACAGATCTTAGGTATATTTGTATATAGAGGCTCTTTATAAATGGGCCTGTAAAGATATGGAAAAGCTCCCGACCGAGTTTCGTGTTTCTTGTATCGCCCTGCCACGGAACTCGGTGCACATTAGAGGACGTGCGATTGAGGCAACGAGCTACAATTGAAGATACGTATGGTGGACAGTCTAGATACATGCATGTCGGCACTGGGTGGTGTATCGTAGACTAGAGGGCATTACTCCGGTATGGAGTCTGATTCGAACAAAGGTGGAAATCAGTACATTTACGTAGCATAGTAATAGTAGATATATGCGGAATGTAATATTGTTATCCGTAAGTCACTACGACGAAGGATGAGGGACTGCATATATTCCGACGATGTTATGCTGGAGACCGTGCGAGTGAGGTACCATGAGGTGTACCTCAATATCTGGTATCAGAGCTTAGGTTCAGGATTCTTGTATAAATAGTGTGGGAACGTATTTGTATTTTTAAAATATAAATATATTATATATATACCTAGATTTATAAGGGAACCCACTAAATAGAAAGAGTATAATATGGTAAGAAATGGGATGTTTGTTTTGTACACTAAAGGAATGAAAAAGGAAATATGAGACTCTTAGGTAATTCAGGTAATATACTTTGTATGGAAGGAAAATAAATCCCATATGATTAGTACTTTGGGTTAGTGGGTTTGGCAGTAAAACCTTATAGATTGGAAAAGGTTAGAAAGAGAAATATGGATTAGGAATATATATAGTAGAGAGAATTGATATGAGGGAATATCTAGGAAAGCCTAGAAAATTGGAAACCCGCTTTGAGTCTAACCCATTGTTAACTTTTATAAACTTGAAATTATAAAAGTTTTGGGAAAATGGTTTATGGTGTTTTCAAGTTTTAATCTTAAAAGTAATAGTTTTAAATATGTAAAGTATACATACTGGGTTTTGAAATAAAATAGGGCATATTTTGCAAATAGTGATTTCTTTTGGCAATTTTATCTAAAGTAAAATTCTCTCAATAAAAGGTGCATATTATAGAGCATGTATAGCTCGCTAGTTTTCTTGTTATATTTCATACAAGAATTTTTAATAAAGAAAGATTTTAATTCTCTATTCTTATGACAACCCTTTTTGATAAATTATTTTAAGATAATTTTATGGGTGGACAAAATAAGTTATAGAAAATAAGAATAGAATAGATGTTTGTACCTTGTAGTAAGAGATAGAACTAACCTTGTAGGTAAGAACAAGTCATAAACTCGATTGAGAAATAGTTGTCTGTATCTACTCCAGTTTTGTGATTTAAAAAAAATGATGATTTACATTTTTTAAGATGGCATGTTTTATGGTTTGGCAAAAGAAAGTTTTCATGAGGAAACTAAAGTTTTGGCACTTTTAATTTTTGGAAGGAAAAAGGGCCAAACCATGTTTTGAAAAAAAAGTATGGAGTATGTAAGGATTAGTACCTAGGGAAGACGGGAAAAGTTTTGAGGCTATAAAGTAAATAGCGAGAATTGTCTTGGAATAATAGTAAGTTCCGGTAGAATGCATAAGCACTGGAAAGCCTAGGGTGTTGCTTGAAATAACTATTGGTACACAGCTAGGACTAGCGGCGACTACTAGATAGAAAAGGGGCAAGTAGGTGTTTAGACCCTGTTACTAATTTTCAGGTTAGGGGTAAAACCCTTACTAAATTTCTGTTGGGATCTTTCCATTATTTTGTTTTTGTGGGGTAGTTAAGGTAACACCTAAACCTGACATGGATCCCATAGTTTGGACTTTTCTGACTGAGGGGGGACATAGTCCCAAAATTCTTGGCCCTTAGTAGTAGATGTGTAGAGTGTTTGTTCTCCTGTTTTAGTTGGAAGACTAGAAGCTTATTTAAATTTAAACTAAGATCAGATAATTAAATAAGCTAAGAAAAGAAAAATAGTACAACTGAAAAGGAAACAGAAAATTCAGTAAAGAAACAAACTTGATAAATTATGAGAAAAGACGGATAAAGATAAAAAATTCCTAGATAAGATGAAAAAGAAAATCAGTAACAAAAAAAATTCTTATATGGGATGTGCTTAGATAGGAAAATAGGAGAATCTTTATAATAGTTTCATAAAATCCAAGTACGGTTAGAAAGAGGTTGAAAAAAAATGGAAGATGCGAAGTTTTCCATTTTCCGTCGTTTTGTAACATAAGAAATCGAATTTAGGAAATAAGATTTTTCTGAAATTCAAAAAATAAAGTTGATTAGTAGGATTATGGATGCAATAATTGGATGAATTATGCTCTTGCTCAGTAAGAGTTTAGGAAAATTTAAATGAAAAACCATTTTTGATTTTCAAAATATTGCATTCATGTAGAACTGCCAGTATATTTAGGACGTAAGCATCATATTTTAAAAGGATTTTTGAAAAGCTTGCATACACATAGGAGGTACTTCTTAGGCATGCATGCATTATTATGGTGTACTTAACTTTTCACAAGCACACAATGTTTGCAAAAATTGGATGCACACATAATGGTTGTATATTATGCGAGGGGTTAATTTATTTTACCCTTATCAAATTTCGGGGATGAAATTTCCTAAGGCTGGGAGGATGTAACACACCGTATTTTTAGTGTAAGATAATAAAATAAGAATAAATTAATTAAATAATCAGAATTAACTAAAATGGATTATATTGTTGCGTTCGTCTTGGAATTCTGGTCAAAATCGATACTTGGTTTGCGTAAATCGAACACCGTATGAAGAAGTTATGAGCATTAGGAGTTTGTATACATATAAGGAGCTTATATGTATATATATTAAATAAATATATCCGGAAAATTCGAAAATCAGTTCAAAAATCAAAAATTCACGAGCGGGGAAAATCTGGAGGGATATTTGTAACACTCCTAAGTGCCACATCGTGGAAGCCTGTGTAAAGTGGGTACTTACATAGTTGAGCCCATCTCTTACTAACGCTGAGGCCTTTTGAGGAAAAAATCCCACACCTATACGGTGGCTAAGTTAGAGACAATATCTTGTGTGAATGGAGGTGCGGGTTGTTACAGTGGTATCAGAGCCAATACCCAGCTAGAATTGTGGCTCATGTGTGGACCACAGCGCCTGGGTGAGGTGTTTGTGAGCCAATGGGGACGTTGGGCTTTGTAGGAAGGGAGAATGTAACACCCCTACGTCCCACATCGTGGAAGCCTATGTGAAGTGGGTACTTATATAGTAGAGCCCATCTCTTACTAACGTCGAGACCTTTTGAGGAACAAAACTCCACACTTATACGGTGGCTAAGTTAGGGACAATATCTTGTGTGAACGGAGGAGCGGGTTGTTACAAAATTAAACCGTTGGGGGTCGACCAAGAGGTCGACCCACCAACAGGGGGTTCGACCTAGGGGTCGACCCACCCGCGAATCTGATGCCTTCTTTTCTAACTTGGACGATCCTGGTATTTTAGATTTAGATCTAAGGGTCCTGGTTCCTCCGCTACACCTATAAATAAGACCCTAACCCTCATAATTTGGCGGCTACGCTGGAGCTCTGCCATTGCTCTCTCTCCTCAAACATATTTAGAAATTTAGATTTGTAAATTAGAAAATCTTAAATTAAGATCTAGAGGGAAGAGATTGGTGTTTTTATTAAAAGGTGTTCAGAATTACATGAAAAGCAAGGTAACTTTCCAGGTACGATCTATTCATATTCTTTCAATTTTCTTTCCCTTCTCTTTTAATGAAAATAGTCGATCCACGTTATTAGATTTCAAATCAAATTAAAGGGTGAAGGAAAAACATGGATGATAGAACGGATTGGATCCAAAATTTGGGGAAAGCATGAAAGGTGAGTGGGATTAAACTATAGCCTTTAGATAATGTTATGACTATCGTTTAGCATTCCCTTTTTTATAAATTGTGAAATTGCCAGTTTAATTATAAATTGTTGTTAAAACAAGTTGAGACGTTAAAATGAATAGATCAGGAAATTCATATGTTAATCTATTAAATTATTGGAATGATTACATGTTGGAAAACAACTTGTTAGAAATGGTCAAAAATTACTGTTGTTCATACTACACGTTAATTTGTCACATGAACCCTATTGTACGAATTGGTACAATTATATGATTAATGGTTTCATGTTAGAATTGATTACATGAATATAGTTTGGGCATAAATCAAACTATGATTATAGACTTATTTTGGGCATATCGCACATGAGAAATATGACTCGGGAAAAGCGTATAAACTCCTATAATTAAATAGGCAAAATTTCAAAAGAATAAATATGCCTAGGATTACAATTTGAAATGGTAACTGCACGTATGGCGCGAGGTTAGGTTGCACTGGTGGCGGAAGTCTGCCCGAACCCGACCTGCATATCCAGCAGCCACTAATGTTGAACCTAATGTGAGAGGCCTAAGTGCAAAAATAAAAAAATGTAATGGTGCTAAGACACGAGGTTAAGTCAACTTGTGGTAGAAGTCTGCCCAGACCCGCCCGGCAAATCCAGCGTCCACAAGAGTAGGCTTAATGTGAGAGGTCTAGTGCTTATATATATGTATGTATGTATATGTATATAAATGATATGAATAAATGGAAATTATGGTAATTAAATTTCTAACTCAGAAAATAAGAAAGGAAGGGATGTAATGAACTAAGTTAGTGTGATAGGAAGGAAAAATGATGTATTTCCCTAAATGACCTATTTCTGAGAACGTGATTCCAAGTAGGCCACAATAACTAGTAGTAAGAGTAAATAAATTATTTTCCACCACGGATTTAGATAGGAATACATTATGAAAATAAATCATTGATTCCTTCTATCAACTTATAAGGTGCATGAAGTGTTTTCCTTAATTAAAATAAGGAATATATATATATATATTATAGTGAATGAA
The DNA here is from genome assembly GCA_030737875.1 of Allium sativum. NCBI lineage: Eukaryota > Viridiplantae > Streptophyta > Magnoliopsida > Asparagales > Amaryllidaceae > Allium > Allium sativum. Next base: position 309,276,946 of record CM060915.1, on the reverse strand, counting down.
GGATACTGGAATACAACAATAAAAGGAAAAGGTCTAAAAGGGGAATGATAATCACCTATTATAAATAAATAACATTAATGAAAATGTTGTATAATAGGTAGACTTGTCCTAGGGACAAGTGGGAATTATAACTTAGGTTATAATAAACTAATAAGGAAATCGGATAACTGGTGAAATGAGATAAGGGACACTTAATTGTAAATTAAGTAAGAAGAAATGGGGAAATCCAGAAACTAGCTGGGAAAAGGGGGAAAATATATGAAACATAAGAAGTTGTACTTAATTATAAATTAAGTAATATGTAAGCTTGGAAGTCTGAATCCCGTTGATAAGAATGTTTTGATTGGTCCCAGGGACAAGAGGAAGTTATAACATAGGTTATAACAAACGGGTAGAGAAACTTATTAATGGGCCTTAGTTAATAGAACTAAGTTAATAAGTAAACAGCGATAAGTTGTATTGACAATGTAAAATGGAATTATGATTAAATGAGAAGGGATAAGGAAAACTTATGAAATGAGACAAGTTATATTTAGTCATAAATGGTAAGTGACATGTTAATTAGAAAACATGTGAATTGGATATATTTAATTACATATTAAATAAAACATGTTATTGTAATGATGAAATTAAACAAGAATATAATCAGGGTTGTGGATTACAGACCTTGTACCATAATCTAGAGAATAACATGATGTGGGCTTATTAATAAATTTAAATGGATTAAGTTGTATGACTGAAATTAATAAGCAAGAGAAACTTGGTAATTTGAATAAGAATTCAATATGAATTGGAATAACGAAGTTAACTGGAAACCCTGGTGAGGTGAGGAAAACGCGTAAAAGCATGTTTAGATATAGGGTCTAACAACATATTAAATTGAGGCGCTTAGACCAGTCTGTATAGTTGAGGGTGAATAACCCAATGGGGTAGATCATTGAGGTGTTATAAGGCATAAGGGGAGCGCACATTCATCTGATTATTCTAATAGCTCTAAAGGACTGGAAGGGGAAGCACGCGGCTTCCTGAGGTACGTAAGGTGCTCTTAGTAGTCCTCTGTGCGGTGACTGATGTCTCAGGATTGCTCGCAGAGGTTGGGTTTGCGCATAACTACTAGGTGGGTGGGCCTTAACTGCAGATGTAGCTATGTAATCAAAATGCTGTGACGAGGTGACACCAGGGTTGTTCGGTGGTTGCCTCATGAGGAGGCAGAGGGTCACAACCAATAAGGATAGTAGACCGTCGGATACTCGTCATCGGCAGCCAGTAGGATGCGAAAGGACTCGAGCTAAACCCAAGATACCATTTCACCCTTCACTATCGGGGTAAGGGGTTGAGGGGAGACGCCACATGGATGTTTAGATTGTTTGCGTAGAGGCAGTCGCTTAGCTCTGGTACTCTTTACTAGTTGAGGGAGGGGCCGGGGTAGGGCCATAGCCACCACAAAAGCATACCCTAGGTATATCTGTATATAGAGGCTATTTGAAGACGGGCCTATACAGATTTGGAAAAGCTCCCGACCGAGTTCCGTGTTTCTTATTTCTCCCTGCGATGGAACTCGGTGCACATTAGAGGACGTGTGATTGAGGCATCGAGCTACAATTGAAGATACGTATAGTAGACTGTCTAGATACATGCATGTCGGCTCTAGGTGGCGTGTCGTAGAATTGAGGGCATTACTCCAGTATGGAGTCTGATTCGAACAAAGGGGGCAGTCAGTACGTTTACGTAGCATAGTAATGATAGATATATGCGGAACGTAATATTGTTATCCGTATGTCACTACGACGTAGGACGAGGGACTGCGTATATTCCAATGGTGTTACGTTGGAGACCGTGCGAGTGGGGTACTATGGGGTGTACCTCAATATTCGGGGTAGCTACATATATATGGTATTAGGTTAATCCACTGGGAAGTAAATGGGTATGACGTATGTGTAAGCCTTGAGTGTCATTAACCCAAGTAACCTAATAAATAAGAAAATATGATTGAACGGTATATGTAGGATTATTCAAAGTGTATAGTTTAGATCCAGTCACCAGAACTTGTGTTCTGACCTCCTCCTCATAACATACTCGTAGGTTAGGTTTGTGGAAGAGACATGAGACATTATAGCTTTGATACTGGTTAGGCAGTATTATTAATACGGTAAGGCTATACTTTGATTTATATCATATTTTATCCATTTCGCTATGAGATATTTTCTGAGCTCGGACATATTTTATGTTTTTGTCTTTTCTACAGGATACCGGAGCACAACAACTTGAGTTTCGATAGATTGGGGTTTTTGAAAAAAAATCTAGTCTGTCGGAATTAGGGTTGTCACAATGGATTACCTTCCAGTATCGTAAGTGATCATGACCCCATTTTCACCAGTGAATTTTGGAGGAGCTTGCAAGAAGCATTAGGTACACAGTTGTGTTTGAGCACCGCTTATCACCCTCAGACCGATGGACAGACGGAAAGGGTGAGTAGAGTCCTTGAAGATCTTTTAAGACTGTGTATCCTAGACTTCGGAGGGACTTGGGAAGATCATCTTCCTTTAGTATAGTTCGCCTACAATAATAGTTATCAATCTAGTATTGGCATGGCACCCTTCGAAGCATTGTATGGACGACCTTGTAAATCACCGGCTTGTTGGTGGGAGTCTATAGAAAGACTTCTACTTGGACCGGATATGGTTAGAGAAACTTCCAAAAATATTGATCTTAATAGACAGCGAATGAAGACCGCTCAGGATAGGCAGAAATCCAACACAGATAGGAGAAGGACTGACATTGAGTTTGAGGTGGGAGACATGGTTTTCATTAAGGTATCACCATTAAGGAATGTGGTTTGCTTTGGATCTGTAAGGAAATTGGCACCAAGATTTGTAGGGCCATTTCCCATAACAGAAAGGATTAGCCAAATGGCCTATAGAGTAAAGCTATCAGAGAGACCGTCCGGTGTTCATGATGTTTTCCATGTTTCTCATTTGCAGAAGTGCTTGCATGATACTGCAGAAGTAGTTGAGACGAGTATGCTTGAGGAAGTAGAGGTAGAACGGGAGGCGATAGTTCAACGAGTTAATACCCGTGTTCTTGGATCAGAAGTTAAGAAGCTATATAATTGAGAGGTCAAGTTGATGAAAGTTCAGTGGGGAGATAACTAAGAAGATGCAAATTGGGAGACCGAAGACAAATCCGCGCTTCGTACCCTTTCCTTTTCAAGGTTATGTTCTTAACTTCCTTTCCAAAGCTTTTATTCATTCTTATTTCTATCATTTAAAGTACATCCTATCAATCGAATCTTTGACCTTTAGGTAGGAATCTCATGGATGTAAACATGTGTTTTGAGACATGTTATGTTTAATGGATGCAAGTGTTTGCTAGTGGTTCCTCGTGGATGCATATACACACACATTAGGCACTGGATCAGCTCAATCACTCTTATACTGCATATGGATGTGTGTGCATTTTTCTTCTTTTAATGGATGAAAGAGGGTGTATCATCATATGGAATTGCCATGGGTGAATGATTGTGCACACATATAGAACTTACTTAATGTAATAGGATTATTTGCATACATGTTGGATTCATGACACTAACATATATTGCATTAAGGAGGTCGACTGAATCAGTAGACCGCCTGATCTTTCGCATTAGTGTAGGGACATATTCACACACCTTTGCATATGTTCATATAACCATTAGAAATCCTTAAGGACAATGGATACCTGTGATTGTAGATGAGTAGATGGATGTTGGATGTTAGGATATACATTCTTCTTAACTTAGAGATTTCGGGGACGAAATCCTTTGAGTAGGGGAGAATGTAACACCCCATAATTTTAACAACACTAAAGATGATAAATTAAATAATATTTAATTTAATATTCAAAATTAAGTAAAATAGACTGCATCACTGCGTTCGTCTTGGAATTCTGGTCAAAATAGACACCTGGTTTGCGTAAAACGAAGACTGTATGAAGAAGATATTAAGGTTTGAAGTTTGTATACACATAAGAAAAAGATATATGAACAAAATAGGTCCAGAATTCAAAAATATTCAAAATCGAATAGCAGAAAGGGGAGTGGGAAAAATCCCGCCCATGGGTGTCGAACCCGTCAAGGGGGTGTCGACCCACGGGTCGACCCCATCAAGGGGGTGTCGACCCATGGGTCGACACATTAAGGGGGTTTCGACCCCCACGGAGATCTGGCCAGATTGGTGGTTTCGTACGTGGACTGATTTCTATTCAAGATTTGTTGGGTGATGGCTATAAACAAGATCCCATTTATCTTGTTTTTGCACACCAAAAACAATGGGGAACTAGATGCTGCCTCTGCCCAGATTAAATCAACCTTTTCTTCTACAACAACCAAGTCATTCATGTTTAGAGATCTGTGATTCAGCATCTGCAATTACTCTTCTATTTCATAGATCCTACCACAGTGGGTCTATGTTAGTTTTAGATTTAAATACTTAAAAGTTAATCTTGACATGACTATAAATTAGATCTAAGCCTATGTGTAACACCCCTCTCGACAAGCTAACACAAAAAAAAAATTTAGCACAATGGTTAGTGCGTGGTGTTGCTTTCCGGGAGGTCAGGGGTTCGAATCCCATGGGTATCACATTTGGTATCAGAGTCTATACCCAGTCAGAATTGTATATGTAATGTTGCGGATGTCGGTCAGTATGGTATTGATGCGGGTTACATGCACAATGCCTGGGTGGTGAGTGATATGAGCCAACAAGGACGTTGGGCTCTTTAAGCGGGGTAGTCTGTAACACCCCTCTCGAAAAGTTAACTCAAAGATATTTTAGCATAGTGGTTTGTGCGTGATGTTTCTTTCCAGGAGGTCGGGGGTTCGAACCCCGTGGGTGTCACACTATGTCTATTTGAATCGCATCAGATCTGCCATAACCTGTGTATCTAAGTTATTCAGACATAACTATGAATTAGATCTAAGCCTGTGACTATTGAATCATGTCAGATCTGCCATTATTTGTATATCTAATTAACTAATTAGATCTCATCATGCCTGTTTATGATCACGAAACTATGCCTAATCAGTTATATTATCACATGTTCATCAGATCTGTTCCTATATGCCTATCTTGTCACTATGCCCAATTTTGGTCACTATATGCTTATTAATTGCAATGCCTATTTTTGCCGTCATATTCCAATCTTATTATTATGATCATTTATGTTCTCTTCCCTTCTTATTTTCCCTTTTTATTTTATAACCAGTCTACTTTCAAGCCTAGGCATGCCGCAGAAATATACGAACGCATGAAATTAGGAATGAGGGGAAAACGTTAAAATTGGGTCATAATTTGGATTAGGAAATTTGGGTATAACTTGAATTAAAAATATGAATATGGATTTGGGGCGTAAATCAAATTGTGATTTATATCTTAATTTGGAGCATACGGTACATGATGAATTTGACTTGGAAAGGGGCATGAAAACCTATAATGACATAGGAATAATTGGTTAATAATGGAAATGCTTAGAAATACAATAATTAAAAATTGTAACCGCGCTTAGACACGAGGTTAGATTACACTTGTAGTAGAAGTCTACCCGGATCCGCCTGGCATATCCAGCAACCACAAGTGGTGAATCTAATGTGAGGGGTCTAAGTGCATAAACACGTAACGGTCTAAGACACGAGGTTAAGTCCAGCTTGTGGAAGAAGTCTGCCCAGAACCGCCTAGCATATCCAGCATCCACAAGTTGTGGGCTTATTGTGGAAGGTTTTGCACATTATAACCATAAATGAATATTGTAATGAACTTGAATACTTAACCTAGTTGAATCCATAAGGGATTGTATGAACTTGTTAACTTGAGTAGGGGTTAAGTAAATTTGTACGAATCAGTAGGAGGTTTAAGTATATCTTGGGGTGGTGGGTAATATTTATATATATTGGCCCACAAACTTAACCTGTGGGGTTATGAATTTTTCACTCTAGTATGGCATGCAATCATTTTACTCCGGTATGGCATGCGATCTTTTTACTCTGGTATGGCATAACCTATGAAAAACATTATAGTGGGGACACAAGCCTAGGGGGAGCTTGTATCGTCTTGTGTGTGGGACTCAATTCATTTAGTATCCTATATTTATGTATAAAACGAGTACTACAAACTAGGTTGGTGTCTGGGCACGCTTACTGGGCTGACTGTAAGAGATCCAAACGAAAGGGCGGTGTGGGCGGCACATACCGACGGAGTCAAGTGCGTGCATGGGTCTGGCAGAGGAGGTTAAGATGCCATGACACCTATAGATATGGTTGTGCACATCCTAAAAAGGAAAGGTTGCCACTTTAGGAAGTGATACATCCTAGTGTGGGGCCAGCATAGGGTATATATGGAGTAGGGAGCCGATCGATTGGGCTAGTAATTAGGGTACATCTAGACTCTGGTATGTTTAGGATCTCGTTATTATCCTTAGGGGTAACTCTGGTATGTTTAGTTGGGTTGTCTGTTATTGTATGGGGTAAAACCCCTCACTAGAAGTACGCCTAATTCTACCGTCTTATACTTGTTGGGGATCATCTTGTTCATATGACACTAGTATTGGTGCAAAGAGAGAGAGAAAGTACTAGAGAAGCATAATATATTCTATCACGTTTACCGTGTCATACCTTCCATATTGTGTTGTTATCTATCTCTCCAGTTTATGTGCCTGTCATGATACTTTTAGTTGTCTATATGCTAAAAGTAACTGGACTCGCTGGCCTTTATGTCTGGCCTATTTTGTTTCCTCTTCTTCCCCCCCCCCCCCCAAGGTCCTCAGTTGTGAATAATCAAGCTTGATCAGGATCATTCTTTCCTTCTGCTTGGAGCTGCTTAGATGTACTGCTTGATTTCATATCTCTCTACTATGACTATGTTTTGGGGATTATGCTACTTTTATTATTGTACTCTGATGATTTAAGTACAAGACAAAAGTTTTTAAATGATGTACTGGGTTTTATGCATTTCATACTTGTGATGTAACTATGTTTTGAACCACAATGTTTTCTGCTTAATATAAGTTTTGAATTCCACTGCTATTTTATATTTGTCTTGTAATGTTTCTGTTTCTGTTTACCTATAACGCTTCACGAAACTTAATGCATTCTCTTAACGAGTGACATAAACGGACGAGGGGTGTCACAACTGTCGGCTACTGTGCTAAGTAGACTAGTACGGATAGCTTGTATCCTTTTTGGTGTTCCAGTTTACCACCCGGGGGAGTTTTCGGGTATAGCCTGTTCTTCCAGAAAGTTGCACCAGGTGATTTTTCTGTTGTCTATCAATATATCCTTTTGGTGTTTATGTAGTAGTTGTTTTTGAAGCCTGTTCCAGATAACCTTTATGTGTTTCTGGCTTAGTACTCTTGATGCCTTTGCCTCCTGATGTATTGGTATTAGGCAAGTTAATACCGACAGCCCTTCCATCCTTCCGGGTTTCAATTAGTGGAGCTCTTGCCTCGTTCTTTCTTAGCTTCCAACTTGGATGACCTTTATCTACAGGACCCCCTTGCTGGATAGACCCTGTTGGTATTCTGTAGCTTTTTGAGTTCCTTCTAGTGTTTGACACTGGTTTTCTAAAGAATTCCTATGTGCTTGCGGTCACCCGACGCCCCTTCACCGTCAGCTTGTTTCGGAGTTAATTTTGGTAGTAACATTAACCCCTAGTGAAGGGGTATTTTCGACTTTCCAAGTCAAACTTTTTGTCTTTTCCGAAGTGTCATATCCGAGTCTTTTGATCTTCTTTGATCGGAAGCATTGGTTGGACTCTGCCTGTACGGCCCAGATCGGCCTTGAAATTTGAACAAAAATTCTTCTTCTTCCTTGTTTCCGCCTTTCACCTACAAATCAAATTCTCGAGCAAGATTACCATTTCTCTTAAAGCTACTCAAATTCTCTTTTTGAAAATCGAAGCTCAATTCTCTAATCACAAAATTGACGGGGAAGTTGATTAGGATTACGCTAATCACAAAATAGGTTTAAGCAACAACATTCTTTTTCATCATGATTAATGTTCAATATGAGTGGCCGCCTTTTTCATAGATTACCCTGTTTAGGAAATGTGATACGCATAACAAGACACACAAGTGGAAAGCAACTTTTCCACTAATTAAGATCCTATGCCATCGATATGAAATGATTTCAACATAATTAGGGCTAATCCACTCCTCTCGTTTGTGTTTTTCCTGAGTTTTTGTTGATGACATTGAACTATCTGATTCTGACATAATTCCCATTGAGGTATTAATGATGTTAAGATATTTTCTCCCCTGTCTCTAACAACTTAGCTATCCACTAATGAAAATACATTATATACTATTTTTTTAAACTCAATTCCTGGGCTCAATTTGTCTTACGACAAATCAAATTTTATGTTAACAAGATATAATGATACTCAATCTATTTATAAGTGTTATGCATGCATTTATGTAAAAAGTGTGTATACTAATGCTATTGTGATGGAATGATGTCATCTGGCAGAATCATGTCTAGTAAAAGTCCTGATAAGGTGAAGACCAAAGATTCTAAGGTCTCACTTCCAAAGAAATAATTTGATCTAAAGCCATCCTTAATTACTTCCCAAAGTTCCATGAAGGCAATATTGGATAGTTTTGGCATATCAAGTATTGATGCCATCGTAGCTTCTTCTACAGATTTTCTTAAGAACCCTCCAGAAGGTGTTTTGCGTATTCAGCAATTCACATCTAGCATGGAGGCTTTCTTCTTTTCCCACCTTTTTTACACAAGCTTTTATGCGATTTAAAAGTTTCTCCTATACAACTCTCACCCAATACATATACAACTCTCTTATTCTTGGAAGCCTTAGCGCTTGCATCGGATCAGGATTCTTTAAGCCCTAAACTCATTCATCATATGGCCCAATTTTCTAAAAGTACGGAGCCGCCGATATGGAGGGCTAATCCGATAAGTAGACTGATTAGCGATAGTATTAGCAAAACTAGACCATGGGAAGATCAATTTTTTCTCGCCAAATGTCCTCCTGGTATATAAGGAAAATTTGTTAATGACAGTAGGCTTCTTTTTTCAGAAAGTAAGTGTTTTATATTTGTGGCTTTCATTTATCTGTATCCTTCTTTTATTACAAAACCCCCTCTAAAGATATGATTTTAACGACGGAGGAAGCCCAAATTGTCTAGGCTACCATCAAAGCACTGGTAGAGCATATGTGTCGGTTATTCCTCTTAACCACCGACAGACTTCGTCAATATGGCTTGATTCCCCCAGGGCAGAAGATACAAGGGCAACCTCCCATCCAATTTTCTGGTCCTAAAGGACTACCGCTGAGTTCTAGCACGTTCAATGTTGGCTCTCCCATCTTTCCAGGTGATTTGGATGAGACCATATCTTTGATTGGACAATGTTTGTCATTCTTCCTCTATTTTCCTTGTTATTATTTTTTCTAACTTAACTCGTCTTTGTTTAGGAACTTCAACTTCCCAGGATGCATCTGCACATGTAGCCTTTAACTAGTCTAGTGTCAGAGCCATAAAGAGGCTTGCTCATACCGACATTGAATCACCGTCAAAGAAGTCCAGACATAACAAGCCAGTTAGCTTTTCAGAAGACATTGTTATTACCCAAAAAAAGGCATACTTTGATCCTACTACTATTGATGACGACCAGGAGGTCAATGTTGATGCCTCCTCTGATATTCCTCTGAAAGGTAAGTCTGTAAGCAGCCCTGTTCTTTCCGATATTTTCGGATAGTTAGGCGGGGAAAGGCATAGCCTTCCGATGCCTTGCTCTTTTCAGCCTGTTATCTCTCCTTTACCTACTCCGCCAATCTCAGATTTTGATAGGCTTGTGAATCTTGCTCTTCTATCTCCTAAAGTTGCCAACATCATGCCTACTTCTTCACCCTTAGATTCAGAATATTTCCACCGGCAAAAAACAAAGACCAACTTTTGGTATTGATTTATCATTTCCAATGCCTTTGTATTCATATTATTTTTGTGAGAAGATTAATTCATTTCCATCCCTTAGGTGATGAAGACTTGGAATTCATCTAGAGGGATGGTTTCCGCTTCAGCGACGGAGGTCAATGCCTTTAAGGAGGAGAACAGGGCGCTGACGGATAGGGTTAATACTCTGTTGCAGGAGACAGCAGAAGGTGATAAAAAATGTAATGAGTTGGTGACCCTACTGGAAGAGGAGATAAAGGCTAAAGATGTGTTGGTGAAGCAAGTTGAAGATCTTAAGGAAGAAAATTCAGGGATGGAGGTTGATTATGCCTTCGAGGTGGATAGGATGAACACTCAGGTTTCTACCGCAAAAAGAATAATTTACAAGGCTAGTTACAGAATTTCCAATTTCATAAAAGTTCACCTTAGTAACATAGTTATGGAGTATTATGAAGATGACCTCATCCTTTCTTTTTCTGATAATTATAAGAGGCTTTCATAATTTGATTTCTCTTCAATTGAACCCTCTGTCCGAGGTAGGATTTTAGAGAAGATTGAGCAGGTGAGGAGAGAGCATAAGGTTCCTTCAATGGACAAGATAAACCCTGCATCCCTCTTATTCATTGAAGAGTTTTATTAAGATTACGAGGAAGAGGTAGAGGAAGAAACCATAGCGGAAGAAGAAATAGGAGATGACATGGACCAGCGGGGTGGATCTCGAAAGGGTGATGGGATATCCTCTTCCATACCGAGAGAGTTACTTGATGATGAAGGAAATGTTATTGGCTGCACAAGCATTTCACTTACTCAGAGTCCAGCTGCACCACCCTCTAATGTATATGGTTCTTTGGATTCTAAGGAAAAACAGGCCCGTGTACGGTCTGACGTCGATGTTACTCAGGTATTCCTTTCACTCTCGAAATATTTTCCTTCTCCTTGAAGTTTGTTAATAACTGATATTTTCATGTCGCGACAGTTCTCTGCTTCCCCAAAGATGTAAGCTACAGTAATGATTTAGATTCTGTGTTTTGAAAATGTGGAGAATTTCCAAGGAATTTGTCTTGCAAAAACAGTCTAGCAGGAAGTTTCAAGTATTATTGTATGAAGTATTTTTTTTCTTTTAACTTGTCCGTGAATGGTGTTGGCTTCATGACATTTGGTGGATTTTGATGTTGTATTTATATGTCAGTGTGGATGTTATGCATATGTGTGTATGAATTGATAAAGGTCATGTGATTGTCTTTCCTTGAAATGCATGATGAGTGTATATTTAATGTGTATGTTTTACGTATTTCGTCATCTTATCCATGACTAGGAGGACCAATTCCAGAACCCCCCTTTCACGGTTTAGAGAGGAAACTTTGGACATTGCTAACTGCAAGGACATTTTTGGGAGTGCTCCTCTTTCGGGCTATAAAAAGATGTATTATCTTCAAAAGATAATTGTTACAAATCTCAAGGAACGGGTATCTCATTTGGAAAATCAACTAAAGGAGAAAGATGAAATTATTTATAATTTGCAACTTAGGCTAGCGACAAAATCCTCTGAGAGTTCAGACGCAGAAGTAGGTAGTCTATACCAACAAATTGGCAAGTTGGAAAATGAACTAAAGAAAGCTAAGGAGAATTGTGCTTCCTTGGAATTCGCTTTACAAAACCCTGACTCAGAATGATAGACTTTTCTCATATGTTTGTAATTCACATCCTTTTAAAACAGCGATTATGTTTGTATAATGGTTTATGTCATGACTTCTAGTAGGCATGCCTGTGTATTGTATGATTTATTTGATGTATTGCTTTTGTCGGAAACAACGTCATCATAACATAGGGTGTTGTAATGACAAAAGACCTGCTTGTGCCAAGTGTTAGTAAAAAAAACTTCCTCATGTAACAGGTATTATTGGGAAAACCCCTATTGTAAGATTTCCTAGAAAAAGGAGTAGTCCTAGTTATAGGACTCTATTAGAAATGTTTGGGATCTTTTCCCTAGTTCCCTCCCGAACTTGTGTTTTAATGTGACATTATTTCTCATGTTGCGTAAGCAGCTGGTATATTAAAAAAAAGACTGATGGACGTATAAATTAAAGTTACCTCCCTGAGAAAACGAGAGGACCATGAGCTTATCCGTAGTAATGACGGAGATGTAGTTCTGAACCATATTCGAATTACTGAGAAGGTTGAACGACTCTTTCTTGTTTAGATTTAAGAGTCTGAGCTCATCCTGGTTTAGGTATTCGTAAAGAGACCAAAACCCCACATTCGGTTGTAGTTTCCTTCTGGATCAATCCAGATTTGGGTATTAAGATATCAGACCGAGAGCCCACTTCTTGTCTTTGTTGAGAACTGAATCAACCCCGATTCGAGTATTGAGGTAAGACCGGGACCCTCCTTCCAGTACACGTGTGGATCTGATGCAACCAGATTCTGGTTATTAAAGTAAGAGACTGGAAGTCCGCTTCTGATCTTCGCTAAGAACCGAATCAGCCTAGATTCAGGTATCGATATAGAAGACCCAAACCAACCCTTGTTCATGAAATTAGGGATTGAAGACCAGGAATCCCCTTTCGGTATTTTTTAATAACTGAACCAACCCAGATTCGGGTATTAATATAGTACGCATGAACCAACCCTTGTTCAGGCAATTAGAGAACCAGAAGTCCACTTTCGATATTAATGTTTTGGTATTCCCCTTGGATTCGATTTTTGAAGCAGAGATTGCACGTTCTTCTTGAGCCACTCTCTGGGCTTATGATTTCAAAGCAGAGGATGTACGTTCTTTGTTGCCCACTCTCTGGGCCTGTGTGTCCGATGCGCTTCGCTGGCTTATCCACAAGTAGGGCCCAAGGACTTACCCAACCTTCCTCCAAGAGGCGCCTTATCCTTACCATCGTAGGTGATGTAAGGCCTTAGAAACTTAGACTGGGCCATTGTAGACATAGAACTAAGGTTTACTCTTTTTATGCTCTATACTGACCATTTTAGGTACTGATAGAGGCTTACACACCACCCCCACCTTCGAGGGGTGCCCTATCCTGACCATCGTAGGCGATGATAGGGGTTGAGTTCCCTTCTGCAGGTAACGCGGAACATAACAGAGATAGGACGTGCTCTTCTGTGAGCAGAGGTAGGACGTGCTTAGTTCTAGCATAGGTAGGGCGTACTCTTCTGCGAGAAGAGATAGGGCATTCTAATTTTAGATGCACCACCACGACCATTTCTGGTGTGAAACGGAGGCTTACGGTTTTGATGCTTTAACCTAGCCCCCTCTGATTTGGGCATGGAGAAAGACTAACACACCACCCCCCTCTGGGCGATGCCTTGTCCTGACCAATTTGGTGATGGCAAGGGATTTGATCCATGCATGATTTGACACCTTTTGGGTTTCTTTATGCTTAGAAAGGAGGGTTTTCTGTACCCTCCATCATGTTTGTTAATCTTTTTCCTAAGGACTTTTATTGAACTTAATCCGATTGTTTTATAAACTCTCGTAATTGGCCTTGGTTGATAAATTAGATGACCATTTCCTCAAGGATTCTGCAGTGGTTGATTTCATGTTCATTCATCTTGTGGTGATGACAATAGGGTCTTACTGTTTTCCTTTCGTATTTGGGATTTTTCTTTGGGAATGGCTAATAGTTGAGTTCGTGTTTGGTTAGGAAGTAGATATTTTCCATTGAAGTGGCAAGGCAGTACCGCTTGGGCAATCCTGGCGTAAGCCTCTCTCCTTGCCACTGGGACTTAACCACTAAATGACCCAGTCTCGTTGTTTTACCTATATTTTGTCCCTACTTTCTGGAATATACAGATGTTGAGGTGTTATACTTTCAGACCATTTGTTGGTGAAGTGGTCAAAATTATTCATTATTTCTTGTTTAAGCATCGTTCCTCTGATTTGCTTGCGAAGAGTTTTCTTTAGGTGAGAGAAAATGTTAATGTCCTTTGATGTAGAGCTATTTGGAGGAGGTGCTAGGGTGTGTCCTATGTGGGAAAGGCTATAATCCTCGGTGTAGGAAGCATATTGTTCTACTTCTCTTTTCCGCTCTACTATCCATAGGGCTTCCCCTCTTAACCTTCGTCCTTTTGTCACTCTTGGGTCAGTGTTTTCAGACTTATCCATTCGAGATCCAGATGGCTTTTATTGGGACCTATTACCCATAACTTTACTTCTTCAAAGCCTTAGTCCAATCCGGGACGGTTAAAAACGTGGAAAGTTACCTAAAGGGTTAAAGGTAATAGGAATTGGAGGTTCGAGCCCTCCTTCTAGCACCAAAATGTTAACGATATTTTTTGTCAATACCGGAGATAGGTCTATGAAAGTGGACCTAAGGGGAAAATAGGTTATTTAGCCTTGGCAAGTTTGAGTTACTTCACCATTTCCTAAGAATCAAGGTCTAGAATCCGAAAGAATAGTTACTCTACCCTCGATGGGGTGAGTATCATGCTTAGGCGATTCAAGAACCAACAGTAATCCCAGGAGGATGAGTTTCTAAACACAACCCTTGATAAGGACTTAACGGATGGTAGAAAGGGGGTTCTGCATTAAGCTTGTTGAAGGGTCTAAGCTTGCCAGAAGGGTTTAAGTTTTTGGAAAAGTGTGTTCCACTTGACCTACGGAAAGGCTTGGTCGAAGGCTTATGTATACATAGGAAACAAACAGTAAGTTGCGGCAACAATATCTAAGAAATAACATGGCAAACTTATAAAGAAATACCATAAGTATCAATTCACTCTTTATTGATCTTTGATTTAGTATAAGAATAGAATGGAAGAAATCCCCAAATGGATTTAAGAATTAGGGTTTACTCTAGAGAAAAAGAGTACAAGAAAAAGAATGAGAAAATCCTCCCCAAAATGTGACCCCTGGGGTCTTATTTATAGATAAATCAAGGCCCCTTTTGCTATTGGGACGTTGGGCCTGTAAGAGCCTCTTTCGGCCGGTTTTTGCCTTGGTCTCGGGTGTTTTAGCTTCCGGTCACTTTATGGTGCTAATTATAGCTTCCATAATGAAGTTTCCAGTTAGCTGGAGCTTCTTTAAGATTGATATGAGCTCCCAGTTGTATGCTCTCGGCTATAAGCTTCCAGATGTAGGCTTTCGGTTTTCCCGTGAATAATTAGAGGAGCTCGCCCTCATTATGTATGTAGATAACTGCTGGTTCGGAACCACTATCGGCGTTTGTGCTAAGTAGAATAGTATGGATAGCTTGTACCTATTCTGGGGTTTGGTTTACCACCCGAGGGAGTTTTCGGGTATAGCCTATTCTTCCGGAAGCTTGCTCCAGGTGATTTGTCTGTTTGTCTACCAATATATCCTTTCGGTGTTTATGCAGTAGATGTTTTGGAAGCCTATTCCAAATAATCTCTATGTGCTTCTTGCTTAGTGCTCTTGATGCCTTCGCCTCCTGATGTATCGGTATTAAGTAGGTCAATACCGACAACCCTTCTGTCCTTCCAGGTTTCAATTAATGGAGCTCTTGCCTCGCTCTTTCTTAGCTTCCAACTTGGATGACCTTTAGCTATAGGATCCCTTTGCTGGATAGACCCTGTTGGTATTCTGTAGCTTTTTGAGATCCTTCTAGTGTTTGACCCTGGTTTTCTTAAGAATTCCTATGTGCTTGTGGTCATCCGACGCCCCTTCACTGTCATCTTGTTCCGGAGTTAATTTTGGTAGTAACAACAAATATTGGTATGCGACCCAGAGGTGCGAATTCATTAGATTTTTATTAAACAATTCAAATATTGACATTCATACGTAACGTAAGTTTGGGAAAATTCATTGGTTATAGACATTTTTGGTAAAATCATGTCCAATAATTTCTTAAATGGTACCATATAATGATTGTTATTTCCTCATATTCTCCTCTCAACACTAGGAATTATGGAATTTATTTTTTGGCATTGTTAATGACACGCCACTTTTGGATAAGGGATGATCATTTTTTAAGGGCACACCATTCGCTTTTGAATTGCTAAGGGGTGTCTCTAGCTAGAAACAAATTTCAAACTTTTGGACAAAATTACCCATAGGAATACGGTAGCATTTGGTTGAATTTAATAGGATGAAATGGTGAAGGAAGGTTGTTTCACGTATATACTGTATTCAGTGTTATATGACCGAAAATTAGTTGTGTAAACAATTATCTCTTACCAAAACTTAAAGGGATAATTTAGTCATACTTTATTGTATTAGTAAGGGAGGGATGTTTGTAGGAGTGCACCCCATAGTAATAATAAAAAACCCTAAAAATGGACATCCCTTATCCAAAAAGGGTGTCATTAACAATATACTTATATTTTCTCAATATTCGAATGTTGTCGTAATTAAACTCAGTTAGTCCATATAAGTCATTAAATGATTCTAAGAAGGCATGAAGTTTTAAAATAATTTAAATTTTCTAAATTGATCTACGAATGTAAACACATTAATAAAAAAACCATATGATTTCCATGTACACATGAAGGTTCGATAAGACAACTAATATATAACCTCCTTTTTGTTGGGGATGAGAATCACAGATCTTAAGGCAAAACTAACACTAGAGAGGGGTGAATAGTGTTTTAAAGAGATTATGGAAAACTTAAACAATTAACGATTATTCAAACAACTGTATGAATCACGGAATGAATATCACAATAGAAACAATCATAAATGCAAATAAAGCAGAAATAAAATACAGAAAAGGAAAGAACACAGAGAATTTTATACTAGTTCGGATTACTCCTACGTCCAGTCCCAGCAACGCTGGATTGCGCAGAGTTTTATTAATAAGTCAAAAACTACCCCTTTATATAGAGTCCCAAAGGTTGCAACATGTCTGAATCATTTCAAATAATGAAAAGACGCTTCCTTTGAAATTTGAAAATGTGACGGTTATATTTCGACATTTGTATGATATTTGAATTTTTAAAATCATTTTTCAAGTGTTTAAATTGATATATATATATATATATATATTCTGGAAATTCTTGAATTAAAACTAGTTATTTAAAATACATTTTCTAAAGTGTCAAAACATAGTAATATATAATTTAAACATATAAACATATATATATATATAATTATATGATATAAAACTATATACTATAATTATTAACATACATATAATGTAAATATAAAACTTTATAATATATAAACTATATAATAAACATATTTTCATTTGAAAACATAAATAAAAAATAATTTGAAATCATTTAGAAAGGAGTTTGAAAAGAAGATGATTTAAAAATAGAATTTGAAATTGCTAATCGGAGTTTTAAATATTAAATAGACTCTATTACTTTGAGATCTTGATTCTCATGTGTTGAGTCAAGGAATTCAAGATGTTTTGATCAATGACAAGGAGAAATTCAAGATCGACAAAAAGAAGAGATTCGATGGTATTCAATGTTAGAGGTTGATTATTTAGTGTTTAGTTGAGTTATATTTGTTAAAATCTATCCTCAAATAATCATATACCTCAATGTTTTTTTGAATATATATGTGAATATATGTATGCACATTCATTGTGCATACTTGTAACGACCCAGAAAATCTGAACCAATTTAAAATTTTTAAATTGGCTAAAATAATGGATTTTAAATATTTAAAATAAATATTTTAAATAATGGCAATGAAAAGTGAGTTGAATCGACAATTGAAAACGAATATAATTAATTATAATTATAAACAGGGCTTGAAAAGGCGCTGCAGTTTCAAAAAATTGAATTCAAACTTTGTCGGACTGTACTGGGTGCAAAGCAATCTGGATTTTAGTGAAACCAAAAATATTTAAATCTGGTAGTGAATACCTTTCTAACGAATCTGAAAAATCGAATTTTCATAGCGGAAAGCAAAAGTTATGGCCGAATGAATTTTCAGAAGGGTCGATATGGAATTTATATAGCCCGTGAAAATGGCCATTTTGCATACGACCTCGGAATTCGACGAAACCACTTTTGTTGGATCCGGGATGTGAAGTTATTGCTAGGTTTCAAATTTCATAATTTTTGAAGCTAGTATGTGAGCGTGGCAAAAGAAAATGTGTTTTGGTCAATTACAGTTAAGTTGGATCGACCAAAAATGGGCCTTTTTGCAAACGGTCTCATAATTCGACGAAACTAGTTTTGTTGGGACCGTATCGTCAAAACATAGCTAGATTTATTTTTCTGGAATTTTTCGAATCAGTTTGTGGCCCTGGCAAATTGAAATGTACGCTCAAATTAAATATTGAATTTTATATATTTTAATTTAAAGGAAAACTGACTGAAACATCCGAATGGGCCTTCGAAACATATCCCATTGTTTTCGAAATGGGAGTAAAACGCTAGGGACGACAGTCGTTGGGTTTGAATTGGGGTTCATGAGTGAAAGAGGTATTTTCGAAATTTAAAAATATATAAATTAATAAAAAAAATATCATTGGTCGAAAGCCTTTCTCTCTCCCCGATTCCCTTCACCGACGAACGACGGAAATCACCCCAAACCTTCTCTCCTCGATCTTGCTCCAATCTCTCAACGAAACACCATAGTTCTTTGGAAGATTTTGAAGAACATCAGGAGATCTTCAGATCCATGCTAACTGTGTAATTTATCGTTGAGCGTGCGTGAAGATCCAACGCTCGAAAGTTACCGATTCTCGACCGTCGCCATGGGTTCCTGACGCCGTCGAACTGAAGGTGGGTCCCAGCGCCGGAAAGCCCCTTCCAACCCCTGCGTCGTCGTGCAACCTGATCTGGACATCGAGCTACGGAATTTGCGAAAATCTAAAACCTAGATTTGAACAAAACTGAGGTATAACGACTGTTTTTATTTTAAACTGATTTTAACAGTTTTAAAGTGTTGCAAACTTTGAAAAATCATATCTTTATCATTCGTTAATGAAATTCGATGAAACAGGAAACATCGTGACCGTGTGGACGTCTTCTACATTTTAGAAGAGACCGCATATTTTTCTGAGCCTTCTGCTATTTTTGGTGGAGTGGAACCCAATGTGAGATTTCTAATTTAAAAACATATATGGAAAATGACGATGTATAAATTATATAGTCGATGTATGAGTTATATAAGCGTTGTACACCTCATGTATAAGCGTTGTATAAGTTATATGTTCGATGTATAAGTTATATATGCGTTGTAAAAATTATATATGTGTTGAAATAAAAGTGAATTGCTATATATAAATATATATATATATATATACTCCCCTCGTCCACAAACCATGGACGATATTTATTGGTTGTGATGGTTGTGAAAATTGATTGATAGCGAATGATTGTTTGGGATTGTTTGTGGTTGCTATTGATTGATTGTGATTGAAAAATACCCGTTTGTGGTTGAGAAATATTTGGTTGAAACCACATAGGATTAGTTTGTGGAAATGAAATAAATATATACATGCCGCATGCGTGCGAACTAGATGCATGATCCCGATTGTCAAAAACCGCGAGGTTTTAAGGTAGAGCGAGGAGCCGTACTAGGGACGGTCCCGGTTTTAACTACCCTGCCGTTATGCTGCCGAAATTTTCTGAAATATACATGTGTTAGAATAATTTTCATTCGTTGAAATAAATTACATATGTTGAGAGAATATTCATGTGTTGAGTTGCAATTCATTCGTTGAGTTGAAATTCATGTGTTGAATATTATTTGAATTTAAACAAATAATTTTAGCGATAAAAATCACATTTTTATATATATACAAACTATAGAGAATATTCATGTATTGAGTTGCAATTCATTCGTTGAGTTGAAATTCATGTGTTGAATATTATTTGAATTTAAACAAATAATTTTAGCGATAAAAAATCACATTTTTATATATATACAAACTATAGAGAATATTCATGTGTTGAGTTGCAATTCATTCGTTGAGTTGAAATTCATGTGTTGAATATTATTTGAATTTAAACAAATAATTTTAGCGATAAAAATCACATTTTTATATATATACAAACTATAGAGAATATTCATGTGTTGAGTTGCAATTCATTTGTTGAGTTGAAACTCATGTGTTGAATATTATTTGAATTTAAACAAATAATTTTAGCGATAAAAAACACATTTTTATATATATACAAACTATAGAGAATATTCATGTGTTGAATTGAAATTCGTTCGTCGAGTTGAAATTCATGTGTTGAATGTTATCGTATTTTAAAATAAAATGAATAGACAATAAAAACTACATTTTTATTGTGAATATGAAGTGTTAAAAACATTCACGTGTTGAATAAATAATTTTTGATGATAAAAATATTTCTTTTATCATGTATACGCTTTGATAAAAATACACACGTGTTGAAATAAATAATAGTTTGCTAGAAATATTATTATTGGCTTTGTTCTGCATATATATACATGTGTTGAACAGGAAAAATGGATTAGCTGTAGAGTAAAGAAATTATTTGCGTGCCCGACAAATAGGTAAGCCTTGATGAGTTGGCTGCGCAATTTTATTTTTATATCAACTCCTGTGAATGCCATTGGATGCGGAGTGCTGGTTATTCTGTGTGAAATAATAAATATCGCCATAGGATAGTAACAATTAAATTTGAACTACGCTACATGGCATACTTCTTGACGATAGGCATACTTCATCATATTCCACATAAGCAATTGGAGCTTGTGTGACGAGGTGGAAGACTTACCATACGAGCGAGAGGCTTGTATGGCGATGATTATATACTACAGGTTGAACTGATGACTGATATGGACTCTATAAAATATAACGATAAATTGCCAGATTAATAAAAACCCCACACGGGTCTGGAGTTGACAATAATCACGTCTCTCTAGTTACTAGATACGGCACATGGACTATTTATTTCCACACGGAAACGGGGTGACGAGAATTTATTCTCTGGAGTGATTATCTATACATGCTCCCCCGTAAACACCAGAATATATCACTATAAATATGTGAATGCTTTTTAGGATTTATTGGGTACCTAACACGGCCCAATAAATTTCCAAACCCCTCCCCGTACAAAGGAGGTTATGGCGAAATTTTTTGAAATATTAAGGCGTTAGTGAAATATTTGAAGTGAAAACGATATTGAAATTGTTGAATGAACTATATTTATATAATTATATAAATATAAATAAAATTAAAACGAAATGTGGCCGTGCAGTTCGTGATTTGAAACCGTGATTTCAAACAACTAGTGCGGGAGATCCGACCATCGGATTTTCCTGAAATCGCAACCGTTGGGTTCGCCTTAGAAAAATCTTTCCAACGGCACCAACTTTGTAAAAATCCAACGGTTGGATTGTCTGGAATGTTTAATTCAAATCTGAAGAAAAACAGTGCCAGAATCGATTATATTTATATATATATATATATAATTATATTTAATCGAATAACGACGCTGCAGTTCGTATTTTGAAATCGAAACTTCAAACGATTGTACCGGGATATCCGACCGTCGGATTTTCCCGAAACTGGAACCGTTGGATTCGTTTTGAAAAGATCTTTCTAATGATGTAAATTTTGAGAAGATCCAACGGTTAGATTTTCAGATATGTGTAATTCAAATCTGAAGAAAAACAGCGCCACGGCCGCGTTATGGCCCGAAGCGTCGTTTAGAATAAATTGGCTATTTTAATATAAATAAAAATAGCGATAAATCGTTATAAAATATCATAAACGATATGGAATGGAAATAAACTAAATTTGCTCGATTTATGTGGTATTTGATGGTTGAATGTGTTTGGTATGAAAATTACATTAAAGAACAAAATTGGTGTTGTCGAATGATTTAACCATTGAAATAAATTGATTAGAAATTCTAAATATACGTGAATTATTTGAAAAGGCCGAGTTAATTCTCATTTCAAATAATTGACCGACGATTGAAATTCGAAGATGAAGACGGTGGTCGAAGACCGGAGATCTTCACCTCGTTTGGATGGTAACCGAGGTCCTGATTGGGAGGCATCCCGAAATATGGATAATGAGTGGTGATCGTCCAGACGTACGTGGTGATCGATGGGTTTGCGAGGTATTCAGTGCCTCCGGTTTCGTTCAGACCCAGGACGGACTTGTAAATGGACTGTGTGTCCGACATTGGATTTTATTCTGTGTTGATTGATCTCTATTAAATATACATCTGTTTGGCGGCGGAGAATTTATTCTTTTGCTTAACGCCCTTCTCTGAGACGCACGAGCTCAGAGATTGTATATCGATGGACATCAGTCGCATGGCATGAATTGCCTGTGTGGCATGCTAAGATGCATTTATCAGGGCTTCTGTTGAAAAGCAAAGTCTTGTGGTGATGATCAAAGCACCGCCTGTGTGGCATAGCTTTGGGTATAACGTGAATTCGCGAGCCTCACACCCCGGTATGAACCAGAAACGGGAGAAGGACCTCAGGGAGGGCATGCGTTTCTTTCTAGCTAGGGTGGTGTCAGTGACCTACCAGCCCTGACATTTATATACTTTTCACCTATGTGGTTGTTGCTGTTGCGAGGCGCCTCGGTTAGATCGGACGATCCGGGTCCGATGGAGCCATTCGTTGGCTCATTTACACCCCAAAGGGTGGGGAAACGTAGTGTTCAGGAATTTTAATCCACATCGGTGGACCGGCCCTGACGATCCAAAGGCTTGACTGAGTACTTGCCTGAGGGGCGGGCTAGAGCGTCTCGAAGTCGGTAAGGACTATCTTTTGCCTTGGTTCATGACGGGAATCCAATTTCCAAATATGTGACTGTGCGGTTTTAATTGTATAGATATATGGCGACATGATATATGGTACCCATGCCGTCTATGATTGATAGTTATGATTTGAAATTGTTTTCGAAACATATAAACACTAGCAATAATATCAAATGCCTTTGTTTTATTCGTATCAAGCATATTTTGGCCGTTATAAGGTAAAAACTCTATCCTCCGGTTTGCGTTGCATTGTGTGATGGGAACTAAGTCTTATAATGGCTTCATTTTTATAAAATACATTGCGTTGTTTAAAAGAAAGATTTGTTTTAAAGCACTGGCAATCCAATGGAGTAAACCCGTTCCACGAAAGTGGCGTCGTCCTGTGATTAGCCAATTATATATGTGTTGAATGGATTTCTCATACCAGTCCCATGACTGACTCGTAGTTTGTTTCACTTTCAAACTCGGGTGCCCCTTTTTCTACACGGGCAGCCTTGTATTCAGGTTTAGCTGGTTCTTTCTCTGGATAGTTGGAGCTGAAGATGGATTCTATCATTTATCTCTTTTTATGCTGTTCAGCTCCTATTGTACATATTTTGTTTATTTCCGCTGTAGACATTTATGTATACCTGAACTGTATTTGTACTAAGTAAGATCCTGTATACTGTGTAACTCTGATGTTTATGTTTATCCAGTATATTCTATTGTTCATTATCTGGTGTATTTATTTAATTCTGTTCTGCTGTTATCTGTTTCTGTGTTATATTCCAAAGATTACCCTTGTCTCTGTCTAAATGGGATTTGGGGTCGTCTCAACGTGGTATCAGAGCTTTGGTTAAGCTTAGTTCTGGAATATAACATTCGAATGAACTCGTCAGAAATAGAACCAGTAGCGTTCTAGGACGAGCAACTCATTACAGATAGGATCAGTAATATCCTAGTATGAGTAGCAGAATGAAATAACACCTAGATAGACTCATCTACATTCAAGTATTTGTCTCTATTTTTTGAAATATCTTTTCTGTTGACCTGACACTTGATCTGCAATTTGTAGAAGAACTAGAAATGAGTGACAGAAACAGAAGAAGTGATGCTGACCCGGAGATAGAAGCTCTATTTATGAAATATAGAAATCTGGGTGGAAAACCCTTCACGGGTGAAGAATCTATTATGAGAACACAAGCTTGGATTCGTTCGGCTGAGAAAATCTTCGAAGCCTTAAAACTGAGGGATGACCAGAAAAGATTACTGGCCTCTTGGGCACTCAAAGATGAAGCTTTGTTCTGGTGGGATTCTGTTATTAAGGATAATCCAGAAGGTGATATCACCTGGGATATATTCAAAGTGATTTTCCTGGAAAGATTTACTCCTCCCGAAGCGACTGAGCGGTTATGCGATGAATTCTCTTATCTGATACAAGGAGACATGACAATCCCAGAATATCATAAGAAATTCAACGAACTTTCTCGCTTTGTTCCTCATCTAATTCAAAATCTGAAGAGGAAGAATTTGAGATTTATCAATGGGCTTCAAAGGAAATACCAGAATAAAGTATTGGGGCATGTGAAGCTTCCTTTTTCAGAAATGATTTATATGGCTTATCAATATGAAGATCTAGATAAGAAAGGTATGTTACAGTACGAAGATGAAGTCAGCTCTAGTAATAAAACTGAGTCTGAAACTGATCATCCTGAGGCAAGTACAAGGTCGGAGATCAATAAGAAGCCCAGTGCCAAGAGAAAAAGAGCCGAATCTGGGAATGAACGAATAATGACCGCCACGTGCTCAAGCTGTAATAGAAAAGGGCATTTGGCGATAAGTTGCAAATCTTGGAACAAACGAAGAAAAAGTGGATCTAAGCCCACTAAGAAGCAAAAGAACCCACATGGGTAAAGGAGATGCCATAAGTGTCGTCAAGCAGGTCATATTGCACGGGAGTGCCAACTCTCAAAGAAATCTGAAGCAGTACATATATATGAATTGGCAGAGACTTCCGAGCCCTCATCTAGTCAAGAAAGGGCCGATGTTTTAGAAGGCACGCTAACTGTCAAAAACATTCCAGTCAAAGTACTGTTTGACACAGGCGCATCACGAAGCTTCATTGCAAAGGATGCAGCTAAGAAATTGGGTTTGAATTTGAAGAAGCTCAAGGAACCAATGACTGTCCAGAATCCGGTTGGGGGTTCCATTGATCTTAGTTGGATTTGTGGGGTGCCGGTTTCTTTCTCTCGTTATCGGTTTCCTACCATCGCAGTCGTCATGAGTTTTAAAGAGTTTGATCTTATCTTGGGGTTAGACTGGTTGACCAAATATGAAGCTGAAGTTAAATGCGCCGACAGAGTCGTAAAGGCCAAGATTAAATCAGGTGATTATATAACCATTCCCTGTGAAGGTCAGAATTCTAATAGAAAAGACTTCTGGGCAGCTTTGGATGTTTCTTCCGCCCAAATAGAAAATATCCCTGAAGTCACAGAGAATATTCCTGACCTCATCAAAGACATTCCTGTCGTCAAAAACTATGCGGATGTGTTCGAAGAAGTTGTTCGCTTACCTCCGCAGAGAGAAATAGATTTCAAAATTGCTTTGATTCCCAATGCAAGGCCGGTAGTTCACGCTATTCGAAGAATGTCCTTGAAAGAGAAGGAGGAGTTAGACAATCAAACAAGACAGTTGGTATGAAAGGGTCTGATCAGGCCTAGTTTCTCTGATTGGGGTGCAGCAGTGGTATTTGTCCCAAAATCTGACGGTACTCTACGGCTATGCGTGGACTATCGTGATCTGAACAAGCAGACAATAAAGAACAAGTATCCTTTGCCGCGGATTGATGATTTGTTGGATCGATTAAATGGAGAACAAGTATTTTCAAGAATGGACCTAGCTACAGGCTTCCATCAACTTCGAATTGCCGAAGAGTGTGTTCCAATGACAGCATTCAGAGGTCCCGACTTATTCTACGAGTGGTTAGTAATGTCGTTCGGCTTATGTAACGCTCCTGCTTACTTCGTCGATCTAATGAACAGAGTATTCAGAGGAGTATTGAATAAATTTGTTTTGGTTTTTATTGACGATATTCTAATCTTCTCTAAATCAAAGGTCGAACATGAAAATCATCTGGAACAGGTACTAGAAATTCTGAGACGGAATGTATTAAAAGCCAAATTTTCCAAATGTATCTTCTGGCAAGATGAAGTAAAATTTCTAGGCCACGTCGTATCGAAAGAAGGAATCGTTGTGGATCCCAGCAAAATCACAGCTATTCAAAACTGGAAACAACCCAGTACCCCCACTGAAGTCCGCAGTTTTCTCGGATTGGCTAGCTATTACCGGAAGTTCGTTAAAAACTTTTCGAAGATATCTGGTCATTTAACGAAGCTTACGAAGAAGCACTCTAAATTCAAATGGACTCCAGAAAGTGAGGAGGCTTTCGAAGAGCTAAAGTTAAGATTAACAACAGCTCCAGTGTTAACCATCATCGATGGCAACCAAGATTTAAAAGTCTGGACAGATGCTTCTAGAGAAGGCCTTGGCGCAGTGTTAATGCAAAGAGGCCAAGTGATTGCTTATGCTAGCCGTCAACTGAAGCCACACGAGAAAAACTACGTCACTTATGATCTTGAGTTATTGGCTATAGTATTCGCTTTGAAAATCTGGAGACACTATCTGTTGGGTGAGAGATTTGAACTGTTTACAGATCATCAGTCATTGAAATATCTGTTCACCCAGAAAGACCTGAATCTGAGACAGCAACGTTGGCTAGAGTTTCTTGCAGCATATGACTTTGAAATTATATATACTCCAGGAAAAGCCAATGTCGTGGCCGATGCGTTGAGCCGAAAGAATGAAATGACCGCTAGTTTTATTATCACGACTTCATTGCTAGATAAAATATCTGCTCTTCAGGAGTATGATCACTTCATTCAGAAGATCAAAGAGATAATTCAGCAAGGCGAACCCTCGAGTTTTCAAGTTGATAATGATGGAATTCTAAGGCTCAAAGGTCGAATCTGTGTCCCTAACATTCCTGAGCTTCGAAAGGAAGTACTGGACGAATGCCACAAGTCAAAACTTAGTATCCATCCGGGAGTAAGCAAAATGTATAATGACATCAAACGCACTTTCTGGTGGAAGTCGATGAAGAGGGACATTTCTTTATATGTTAGCCGATGCCCTACTTGCCAACTAGTCAAGAGCGACCAACAGAAATTGGCTGGATTGTTACAACCACTAGAAGTTCCTGGTTGGAAGTGGGAACATATTTCTATGGATTTCATTGATGGTTTGCCCAGAACCAGAAAAGGGAACGACAGTATTTGGGTAATCGTAGATCGCTTCACGAAGACCGCCCATTTCATACCTGTCAGATCAAATAGAACTGCTCAGAGTCTGGCGCAAATATACTTCAGGGAGATAGTTAGACTGCATGGAGTGCCGCTCAGTATAGTCAGTGATAGAGATACAATATTCACTAGCAAATTCTGGGAAGCATTTCAAGTCGAGCTAGGAACGAAGTTGAACTTAAGCACCGCTTATCATCCTCAGACAGACGGTCAGACTGAGAGGGTGAATCGCATTTTAGAAGATCTATTGCGGGCTTGTGTTATAGATTTCGGTGGATCATGGGAAGACCATCTGCATTTGGCTGAATTCTCTTATAACAACAGCTACCAGGCGAGTCTGACAATGTCGCCATTCGAAGCATTGTATGGTAGACCGTGTCGATCTCCTGCTTGTTGGGTCGAGCCAGGAAATAGACTTGTGTTGGGTCCAGATATGATTCGAGAAGCCGCCGATAAAGTCGATTTTATTAAGAAGCGATTACTCGCCGCTCAAAGCCGACAAAAGAGCTATGCCGATAGGAGAAGAAGAGATATATCCTTTGAAGTTGGCGACTATGTATATTTGAAAGTATCACCGATGAGAGGAGTTATCCGGTTCGGTAAAACAGGAAAGTTGGCGCCCAAATTCATAGGTCTGTTTCCTATTCTGGAACGGATAGGAACTCTCGCTTATAAAGTCAAATTGCCTGACTGATTGCCTGGAGTTCATGATGTATTTCACATATCTCAACTTCGAAAGCACGTTCATGATCCAGACTTGATCGTGGAAGAAGCAGCTCAGCAGGATATTGAAATTACTCCAGAATTAGCTGTGAGAAGAGAGCCGCTCAAGATCATCGGCAAAGAAACCAAAGAGCTGAGGAACAAGAAGGTTCACCTAGTCAAAGTGCAATGGAGTGGAGATCCGAGAGATTGTACTTGGGAAACTGAGGAGAGCATTCTGAAAGCCTATCCCAGATGCCGAGTAGATATCTCTGTTTGACTCTGGTGCAAGGTACATTTACCCTACTTTGCATTACCATTTAATTCTATATTCTGTTGCTATTTTCTTCCCATGGACGTGCACTATTTATTCTATACTCTGAATGATTTTTAAGGGAATATAGGATTTGATTAGTATATTTTTGGAAGGTTAAAAACAAATTGGTTATTGTGTTGTGTGATTGTAGATTTATCAAACCACTTTCGACTTTGTTCCTTTTCGGGGACGAAAAGTTTTAAGTGGGGGAGATTGTAACGACCCAGAAAATCTGAACCAATTTAAAAATTTTAAATTGGCTAAAATAATGGATTTTAAATATTTAAAATAAATATTTTAAATAATGGCAATGAAAAGTGAGTTGAATCGAAAATTGAAAACGAATATAATTAATTATAATTATAAACAGGGCTTGAAAAGGCGCTGTAGTTTCAAAAAATTGAATTCAAACTTTGTCGGACTGTACCGGGTGCAAAGCAATCCGGATTTTAGAGAAACCAAAAATATTTAAATCTGTTAGTGAATACCTTTCTAACGAATCTGAAAAATAGAATTTTCATAGCGGAAAGCAAAAGTTATGGCCGAATGAATTTTCAGAAGGGTCGATATGGAATTTATATAGCCCGTGAAAATGGCCATTTTGCATACGACCTCGGAATTCGACGAAACCACTTTTGTTGGATCCGGGATGTGAAGTTATTGCTAGGTTTCAAATTTCATAATTTTTGAAGCTAGTATGTGAGCGTGGCAAAAGAAAATGTGTTTTGGTCAATTACAGTTAAGTTGGATCGACCAAAAATG
The DNA here is from genome assembly GCA_030737875.1 of Allium sativum. Lineage (NCBI taxonomy): Eukaryota > Viridiplantae > Streptophyta > Magnoliopsida > Asparagales > Amaryllidaceae > Allium > Allium sativum. Next base: position 309,248,263 of record CM060915.1, on the reverse strand, counting down.
GGCCTTTTTGCAAACGGTCTCAGAATTCGACGAAACTAGTTTTGTTGGGACCGTATCGTCAAAACATAGCCAGATTTATTTTTCTGGAATTTTTCGAATCAGTTTGTGGCCCTGGCAAATTGAAATGTACGCTCAAATTAAATATTGAATGTTTTATATTTTAATTTGAAGGAAAACTGACTGAAACATCCGAATGGGCCTTCGAAACATATCCCATTGTTTTCGGAATGGGAGTAAAACGCTAGGGACGACAGTCGTTGGGTTTGAATTGGGGTTCGTGAGTGAAAGAGGTATTTTCGAAATTTAAAAATATATAAATTAATAAAAAAATATCATTGGTCGAAAGCCTTTCTCTCTCCCCGATTCCCTTCACCGACGAACGACGGAAATCACCCCAAACCTTCTCTCCTCGATCTTGCTCCAATCTCTCAACGAAACACCATAGTTCTTTGGAAGATTTTGAAGAACATCAGGAGATCTTCAGATCCATGCTAACTGTGTAATTTATCGTTGAGCGTGCGTGAAGATCCAACGCTCGAAAGTTGTCGATTCTCGACCGTCGCCATGGGTTCCTGACGCCGTCGAACTGAAGGTGGGTCCCAGCGCCGGAAAGCCCGTTCCACCCCCTGCGTCGTCGTGCAACCTGATCTGGACATCGAGCTACGGAATTTGCGAAAATCTAAAACCTAGATTTGAACAAAACTGAGGTATAACGACTGTTTTTATTTTAAACTGATTTTAATAGTTTTAAAGTGTTGCAAACTTTGAAAAATCATATCTTTATCATTCGTTAACGAAATTCGATGAAACAGGAAACATCGTGACCGTGTGGACGTCTTCTACATTTTAGAAGAGACCGCATATTTTTCTGAGCCTTCTGCTATTTTTGGTGGAGTGGAACCCAATGTGAGATTTCTAATTTAAAAACAATATGGAAAATGACGATGTATAAATTATATTGTAACACTCCACGTCCATTAATGTCACTCACAAAGGGAATGCATTAACTTCCATGGAGGTCATAAGTGAATATAGAACAGAGAAATTACAACAAGACAGATAATAAATAGCACTTGGAAATCTAAAACTTCATTTTATTGCAGCGGAAATTAAATATGTCTGTTACATCATAAAACCATAGATCATAACCAAGTACAACATCCGTCTCCACAAAAACAAAATACATAATCCCATTACAATAAATAGCCATTAAAAAGAAAGATAACAAGCTGGACTTTACTTCTGCAGTCCAAGCTTTCCAAGAGATAAGCGATCCAATTAGACTCCACTAGAACTTGGCCCAACCTGAGGACCTGAAGGGAGAAAAAGATGGAAAAGAGGGGGTCAGACATAAAGTCTGGCGAGTATGATAATTCTACAATACTATTATCAAAATAACTGGACTAAGGCATAAGCTGGAAAACAAGGAAATGTCTATGAAAGAGCAGATTAAGGACATAGACAATCGCTAAAGGCAACGTTATAGGCGCTCCTAAATACTAAAGGATAAACACTATACTGCACCACACCAGTCACCCTAAAGATTGATCCCACTTAGCTTCACTTAGAAACTTTCTTAATGGCTTTACGTACTCCTAGCTGACTACATAGGTGCCGCCTGCCCCTATCTCCACTAGGTGTACCCCACTTTCCATTTTTCGATCGGCTCCCTACTCGTAGATACCCGTGCTGGCCCCACAGTGGGGTGTATCATTCCCCTAAAGTGGCAACCCGATATAACGGAGATGCACGGCTTATACCTACACGATGCAACAACGTCTTACCTACCAGCCCGGGTCCACACACGCATATGAAACCCGTTGGACTTGCGTTGCCACCGCTCCCTGTTTTGGCCTCTTATAGTCAGACCCAGTATGCGTGTCCCGTCCTCGACTTGGGTCGAGCCCACAAAGATACGTTTTGGGATACTGGTTGAAATGGGCCCCCATTATTTCCCACAAGCATTCCACCTAAGCTTGTCCCATTAGTCCATCCACTTAACCCACTTAGTCATGTTCATTTACATGTGTATTTGGTTAAGTCTAATCGTATTTCAAATGCCTCTAAAGGCAACCACTAGATTCCTCATGCCACCCAAGGCACCTACTTAACCCCCATGTCCCACCTTACATGATTATCTGGCTAAGTATTTCTTAATTCATTAAGGCCATAACCTCATAAAGACCTCTCACATTAGACTGGCATTTATGGCAGCTGGATTTGCCGGGCGGGTCCGGGCAGTCTTACACCATAAAAGAGTCTAACCTCGTGTTTTTACCACTGTTATGCTTTAGTTTGGGCCTAGGACCTCTCACATTGGGTCGACATTTGTGACTACTGGATTTGCCGGGCGGGTCCGGGCAGGTTTATGTCACAAACGGGTCCAACCTCGTGTCCTAAGCATTGATTATTATTAATAATCCACTTTCCCTAATTTTAATAATTCCCTACTTGAATTATTAATTAATTCCAAATTCAACAATGTCCATAATTGACTTAATTATGGACATCCATTCAAGGCGTGCAAAATCATACAAAATTGCACCCAATTTATTAATTCCTAATATCACCCCTACCCCACGTTTGAACGTTTATTCGCAAAATATATATTAGACTCGAATAGTCTAACTCATAGCATAAAAGAGATTATCACAATAACAACATGTATATATGACTAAATGAATCATAATAAGGGGTGAAACTTGCATATGTACAACTTGCATAGGATTATACATGTCATGGATCTAAAGATGTCAACTTGTTCATAATTCACATAATATGATCTAAATCAAATTTCATAAACTTGCATAGGAACATGTGTGAATCAACATCATCTAATCTAACAATATGGGTTTATATGGGTACACCTAACTCAATAGGCAAATTCCCATAATAAAAATTCATTTAGTCATAGATTCATGCATATGGGTACACCTAACTTAATAGGCAAATTCCCATATTCAAGATCTAATTTAAATTGTGGATTCATGTATATGGGTAAACCTAACTTAATAGGCAAATTCCCATAATCATGATCCATTTAATTTTTAGAAAAAAAAATATAAACTTTAAACATGATCCAATTCACATAAATAACAACATCATGATTTTACAACTTGTACGATTCAACACAACTTAACATGATATCATTATCATATAACATATGGATTTCAACATATGTGTTAACATGAGATCTACAACATATATAAGATTTATGACATAACATAGCATGATTTACACATAGCATAGCATGATAGCATAACATAGCATAGCATGATTTTCATCATAGCATGGCATAGCATAGGAGAATTTACAACATATAATTTACAACATATGACAACATAATAACATAACAAGAGATCCACAATATAGAATTTACAATTACAATTCACATCACTTTCTTGTGATCCATTCATAACTTAATCGAATTATTTTATAATAACATTGTGAGAATCATCATACTCACAATTTAAAGAAGAGAAATAGAAAGAGTCTTTTATTTAATTTGTTTGTTGAGTAGATTTAGTTGTAGGCTAGGCTTTCTCCTTCTTCTTTAGTTTGTGACGGCTACGCTAAACTCCATGGCAACGGCATGTCGGTAGCTCTCCAATTTTTCAAGTGATTTAGGGTTAGAGTCTACCCACTTATTTATAGATGTTAGGATGCATTTAGGCCATTAGATTTACCCTAGAATAGATTAGAGCCATTAGATTTCGTCCAGCCTTCAACACACAGCCCGAAAACCGAACCAGATGCACCCAAGTCACCTGGGCTCGACCAGGGAGGTCGACACCCAGGTTGACTCTAGTGTCGACCTGCCCCCCCCCCCCCAGGTCGACTCTCAAGTCGACCCCCAGGTCGACCTGGTCTGGGCGGGAGTTTTCCCGCCTGCCTCCATTTCTGTGTTTTTGAAATCTGTTTTAAAATTTGAATTTTTCGTGAAACTTCTCGAGGCCATATCTCGGTCATACGAACTCCGATTTACAAAATTTCGGACTCTATTTCGCGTATTTTTCCGAGACGAACACAATGGCGTAGCCCGTTTCCCAATATTCTTATATTTGAAATTATTTATTCTTTCATTTGTGAATATTAGTATTAACTGATTTACGGGGTGTTACATTCTCCCCTCCTTAAAGGATTTCGACCACGAAATCTTCAAGTCAAGAAGAATGTTTAACCTAACATCCAATCAACCATCTACTCAATCATCAAACACTGGCATCCACTGTCCTTATAGACTTCTAATGCTTTTATGTTTAAATGCATAGTGTGTGTATATGTCCGTATCTAATGCAAAATCAGGCGGTCCACTGATTCAGTTGACCTCCTTGATGCAATTCATGATAGTGCCATGCATCCATTATGTATGCAAAAGATCCTAATTGCTTACATACTACTTCTATATGCGTGCACATCCATTCAACCGAATGCAGCATCTATATGATGGTAAAACCATTATACATCCATTATACTAAATACATTCATTTATGCAATATGCAATATGTAGTGACTGAGCCGATCTAGTGCCTAAAGTGTGTGTATACATGCATCCACGAGCAACCACTAGCAAACACTTGCATCCATTTTGCATCCATCATACATAACATGTCTCAAACACATGTTTCAACCATAGGATTATCCTAACTAAAGGTCAAAGATACTAATGAGAGGACATACTAAAGATAAGATAAGCTAAGCGATAAAGGAGAAATTAAAAGACATACCCTCAAAAAGAAAAGGGTACAACGAACGCATCTTCTCTTCTGTCTCCCAAGTAGCGTTGCTCTCATCATCTCCTCATTGCACTTTAACTAGTCTGACCTCTCGATTCCTCAACTTTTTGATCTCCGACCCAAGAATGCATGTAGGAGCTCATCTAATTGTTGCATCACGCTCTATTTCCACCTCTTTAAGCAAGCTCGGCTCTACCACCTCCGCGGTCTTGTGCAAACACTTCCTCAAATGTGATACATGGAATACGTCGTGTACTCCACTAAGTTTCTCAGGCAACTCCACCCTATACGCCATCTTCCCAATCCTGTCTTTTATAGGAAACGGTCGTACAAACCTTGGCACTAATTTCCCAACGGACCCAAAGCGAACAACATTCCGTAACGGAGACACTTTGATAAAAACCATGTCCCCAATGTCAAACTCAAGATCTGTCCTCCTCTTATCAGCATACGATTTCTGCCTATCTTGTGCTGCTTTCATCCTCCTTCGAATCAAATCAATCTTCTCCGAGGTTTCCCTAACCATATCGGGCCCAAGTAGGATTTTATCGGTAGATTCCCACCAACATGTAGGCGAACGGCAAGGCCTTCCATAAAGAGCTTCGAAAGGTGCCATGCCAATACTAGACTGAAAGCTATTATTATATGCGAATTCTACCAACGGAAGGTGCTCTTCCCATGTACCCCCAAAGTCTAGGATACAAAGCCTTAAAAGATCCTCTAGAATACGATTCACCCTCTCGGTCTGGCCGTCCGTCTGAGGATGTTATGCTGTGCTCAAACATAGCTGAGTCCCTACCGCCTCTTGTAAACTCTTCCAAAATTCGCTAGTGAAGATGGGATCACGGTCGCTTACTATACTACAAGGAATACCGTGCAAACGAACTATCTCTTTAATGTATACATAAGCCAACCACGGAACAGTCCTCTTACTTTTCACGGGAATAAAATGGGCGCTCTTAGTAAGTCTATCTACTATAACCCAAATCCCCGTATTACCCTTCCTTGATCTTGGTAATCCATCCACAAAATCCATTGAGACGCTTTCCCATTTCCATAGTGGAACTTCCAATGGGTGAAGCAACCCACCGGGTTTCTTTTGTTCCGCTTTTACTCGTTGGCACACCAAGCATCTAGCGACGTACTCGGCCACATCCTTTTTCATACCGGCCCAAAAGAAAACCCGCTTCATATCTTTGTACATCTTATCTCCGCCGGGATGAATGGTCATCTTTGAGCGATGAGCATCATCAAGAATGGCCTTCCTTAAGTCTCCGTCTTGTGGTACACAAAGTCTATTATCCCTTCGTAACCAACCCTTATCGTCTAGGGTATACCTACGAAGATGGCTAGACGACTCCCTTCCTTTGAGCTTTTCTACTATCTCAACCAACTGTGGGTCATCTAGCTGTGCCTCACCAACTCGTCCTAGAAGTGTAGGTCTAACCTCCAAGGATGCTAACAAACCAGGTACTAGGTCAACGGAGGGTCTAAAGTCAAACATGGAGATGAATTCTAAGCTTCGTCGTTCAACAAACAACGGACTCAAGGACAACCTTTTCCTACTTAAGGCGTCTGCTACCACGTTACCCTTGCCCGGGGTATATGCTATTTCAAAATCGTAGGAGGCTAAGAATTCCATCCACCGTTGCTGCCTTAAATTCAAATCCTTCTGAGAGAATAAATATTTTAATGATTTCTGGTCAGTGAATAGTTCGAAGTTCTCACCAAGAAGATAGTGACGCCAAGACTTAAGCGCGAAAACAATTGCGGCTAACTCAAGGTCATGCGTAGGGTAATTCTTTTCATGAACCCTCAACTGCCTTCCACCATAGGCTATTACTCTTCCCTCTTGCATAAGGACCGCGCCAAGTCCCGTCCCACAAGCATCAGTATAGACGGTAAACGGTTTATTCCCGTCTGGCAGCACTAAGACTGGGGCTGAAGTTAAGGCTCTCTTTAAACGTTGGAACGCATCATCACAATCTTCGTCCCACGTAAAAACCAGGTTCTTCTTCGTTAACCGTGTTAATGGATCTGATATTTTTGCGAAGTCTTTGATAAACTTCCTATAATAGCCAGCCAACCCCAAGAAACTTCTTACTTCGGTTACATTTTTAGGGACCTTCCAATCTTGGATGGCCACCACCTTTGCGGGATCCACTGCTATCCCTTCCTTGGAAACCACGTGCCCTAAGAACCGTACTTCTTTCCTCCAGAAGTGACACTTAGAAAATTTTGCCTTAAGGTTATGCGCTCGAAGGGTTTCCAACACTTCCCTAAGATGTAGGGCATGCTCTTCTTCATTCTTAGAAAAGACTAAGATGTCATCCACAAAGACTACCACGAATTTGTTAAGGTACTCCCTAAACACCCTACTCATCAAATCAACAAAATATGCGGGGGCATTTGTCAAACCAAAGGGCATCACTAGCCATTCATAGAATCCGTCAGGAGTCCTAAAAGCAGTCTTATCTATACTATCCTCAGCCATTCTCAGTGGATGAAAGCCAGTGGCTAAGTCCAACTGCGAAAACACTGAGGCGCCAACTAACTGATCAAAGAGATCGTCAATCCTCGGCAGTGGGTGTCGGTTCTTTTTAGTAAGCTTGTTTAGTTCTCTATAGTCCACACAAAGTCTAAGGGACCCATCCGCCTTTGTAGCAAATACTACTGGAGCACCCCACTCTGATATACTACGTCTTATGAACCCCTTCTCAAGCAACTCCTTCACTTGCTTATTGAGTTCCCTCCTTTCACGAGGAGCCATGTGGCGCACTGGCAAAGATACGGGTTTAGCATTATCCACAAGATAAATTCGAAAGTCTATCTCCCGCTTTGGAGGTAAGCCCTTCACCTCCTCAAACACATCCGGATATTCCCGGACCACCTCTACCGATCGTAGATTCTGTACAGACGCGTCAAGCGATTCAAGATAACTCAGCATAACGGAATCTATGGGATTACAAAAGATGTCGAGAGTGTTACCAAGGCGAGTCACAAGCCTAACTACTCTCCTTTCACAATCAAGAATGGCCCCATTTCTAGATAACCAATCCATTCCTAAAATTAGCCCATAGCCCGTGAAGCCCAATACATAAGCATCACATCTAAATTCAACGCTAAGTATAGAGATTTTCAAATCCAAACATATCATGGTCAAATGAGCCGAACCCCCAATTGGATTTGAAACAACCAAGGGATCCTCTACTAAACTGGTGTTCAAGTGCAGTAATTCAACTAATGATGCAGAGATAAACGAATGAGATGCGCCAGAATCGAATAAGGTACGGACAGGATGATCAAACAGAAAAACTAAGCTTTCAACAGAAATTGTTCTACCTCTTTCTTGCAGCGGTGGGGCCGCAATAGCCTGAACTTGCCCCCTTGCCTGCCCTGGTGCCATAAGAGCCTGCACCTGTCCTCCCGAGGTAGACCCTGCCCTCTGCCCCTTCTTTGGGCAGTCCTTCACCAAATGTCCCGCATCTCCACATTGAAAACAACCAGTCTTCTTTTTCTTTCTACAATCTTTGCTGAGATGGCCAGGCGTCCCACAATTGAAGCATCTCTTCTTCCCTTTGCCATTATTGTTTTTACCACCCTTCTTATTTTGCTGTTGGGGTTTCTTCTGATCCCCTTTCTTTTCAACTGCCTTATCCTCATGCATAAGTGCCATTTCTACTAGCCTTTCAAAGGTGGCTCCCATAGGGATGTGGGTCATAGCCAACCCTTGCAACGGTTCATTCAAGCCTCTAACGAACCTCAAAGCTTTCTTCTTTGGCGTGTTCACCAACTCCAAGCCAAACCTTGCTAATTGATTAAATTTATTGACATATTCCTTCACTGATAAGCTCCCTTGCTTTAATGTCAGGAATTTTTCCATATTTAAATTCTCCTCTGCCCTTGAAAGAAACTTTGCCTCAAACCTTCGTCTGAAATCCGCCCATGAATCAACTGGACGTTCCCCGTTAGTGACCTCCCACCAAAACGAGGCCTCTCCCTTCATTAACCAAGCAGCTAAACGGACTTTCCTCCCATCTTCCACTTCAAAGATATCCAACAATTCCTCAGTCTCCTTAAGCCAGTCTCTGGCCTCCACAAACGTCTCAGTCCCTTGAAAAGTTTTTCCTCCCATAGCCTTAAATTCCTTGCACGTCTTTGCAAAAGTGTCAACACGAGGAGGAGGAGGAGGAATGGGTGCAACTGGGGGTGGAGGAGCATCTGCTGGGCCTGCAGTGGTGGCCCTAGCCTCCAAATATCTCCTAAACCACCCTGGAACCGTCACACCTTCTGGGAGATTAAGATCTTCAGCCATGCTGAAATGAAAAAGGAAAGATTCAAAATGGAGAATTCGAAAGATAAAGATAAGGATATGGCTATTTGGGACTATGTTTTTCATAAAAACTCTCTCTAAATAACATTTTTTGAAAGCACTTCTTCCAAAAATACTTTAGAAAAATATTTTTCTAAAATTTTTATCTGTTTTGGTAACCTTATGCTCTGATACCACGTGTAACACTCCACGTCCATTAATGTCACTCACAAAGGGAATGCATTAACTTCCATGGAGGTCATAAGTGAATATAGAACAGAGAAATTACAACAAGACATATAATAAATAGCACTTGGAAATCTAAAACTTCATTTTATTGCAGCGGAAATTAAATATGTCTGTTACATCATAAAACCATAGATCATAACCAAGTACAACATCCGTCTCCACAAAAACAAAATACATAATCCCATTACAATAAATAGCCATTAAAAAGAAAGATAACAAGCTGGACTTTACTTCTGCAGTCCAAGCTTTCCAAGAGATAAGCGATCCAATTAGACTCCACTAGAACTTGGCCCAACCTGAGGACCTGAAGGGAGAAAAAGATGGAAAAGAGGGGGTCAGACATAAAGTCTGGCGAGTATGATAATTCTACAATACTATTATCAAAATAACTGGACTAAGGCATAAGCTGGAAAACAAGGAAATGTCTATGAAAGAGCAGATTAAGGACATAGACAATCGCTAAAGGCAACGTTATAGGCGCTCCTAAATACTAAAGGATAAACACTATACTGCACCACACCAGTCACCCTAAAGATTGATCCCACTTAGCTTCACTTAGAAACTTTCTTAATGGCTTTACGTACTCCTAGCTGACTACATAGGTGCCGCCTGCCCCTATCTCCACTAGGTGTACCCCACTTTCCATTTTTCGATCGGCTCCCTACTCGTAGATACCCGTGCTGGCCCCACAGTGGGGTGTATCATTCCCCTAAAGTGGCAACCTGATATAACGGAGATGCACGGCTTATACCTACACGATGCAACAACGTCTTACCTACCAGTCCGGGTCCACACACGCATATGAAACCCGTTGGACTTGCGTTGCCACCGCTCCCTGTTTTGGCCTCTTATAGTCAGACCCAGTATGCGTGTCCCGTCCTCGACTTGGGTCGAGCCCACAAAGATACGTTTTGGGATACTGGTTGAAATGGGCCCCCATTATTTCCCACAAGCATTCCACCTAAGCTTGTCCCATTAGTCCATCCACTTAACCCACTTAGTCATGTTCATTTACATGTGTATTTGGTTAAGTCTAATCGTATTTCAAATGCCTCTAAAGGCAACCACTAGATTCCTCATGCCACCCAAGGCACCTACTTAAGCCCCATGTCCCACCTTACATGATTATCTGGCTAAGTATTTCTTAATTCATTAAGGCCATAACCTCATAAAGACCTCTCACATTAGACTGGCATTTATGGCAGCTGGATTTGCCGGGCGGGTCCGGGCAGTCTTACACCATAAAAGAGTCTAACCTCGTGTAATTACAACTGTTATGCTTTAGTTTGGGCCTAGAACCTCTCACATTGGGCCGACATTTGTGACTACTGGATTTGCCGGGCGGGTCCGGGCAGGTTTACGTCACAAACGGGTCCAACCTCGTGTCCTAAGCATTGATTATTATTAATAATCCACTTTCCCTAATTTTAATAATTCCCTACTTGAATTATTAATTAATTCCAAATTCAACAATGTCCATAATTGACTCAATTATGGACATCCATTCAAGGCGTGCAAAATCATACAAAATTGAACCCAATTTATTAATTCCTAATATCACCCCTACCCCACGTTTGAACGTTTATTCGCAAAATATATATATTAGACTCGAATAGTCTAACTCATAGCATAAAAGAGATTATCACAATAACAACATGTATATATGACTAAATGAATCATAATAAGGGGTGAAACTTGCATATGTACAACTTGCATAGGATTATACATGTCATGGATCTAAAGATGTCAACTTGTTCATAATTCACATAATATGATCTAAATCAAATTTCATAAACTTGCATAGGAACATGTGTGAATCAACATCATCTAATCTAACAATATGGGTTTATATGGGTACACCTAACTCAATAGGCAAATTCCCATAATAAAAATTCATTTAGTCATAGATTCATGCATATGGGTACACCTAACTTAATAGGCAAATTCCCATATTCAAGATCTAATTTAAATTGTGGATTCATGTATATGGGTACACCTAACTTAATAGGCAAATTCCCATAATCATGATCCATTTAATTTTTAGAAAAAAAAACATAAACTTTAAACATGATCCAATTCACATAAATAACAACATCATGATTTTACAACTTGTACGATTCAACACAACTTAACATGATATCATTATCATATAACATATGGATTTCAACATATGTGTTAACATGAGATCTACAACATATATAAGATTTATGACATAACATAGCATGATTTACACATAGCATAGCATGATAGCATAACATAGCATAGCATGATTTTCATCATAGCATGGCATAGCATAGGAGAATTTACAACATATAATTTACAACATATGACAACATAATAACATAACAAGAGATCCACAATATAGAATTTACAATTACAATTCACATCACTTTCTTGTGATCCATTCATAACTTAATCGAATTATTTTATAATAACATTGTGAGAATCATCATACTCACAATTTAAAGAAGAGAAATAGAAAGAGTCTTTGATTTAATTTGTTTGTTGAGTAGATTTAGTTGTAGGCTAGGCTTTCTCCTTCTTCTTTAGTTTGTGACGGCTACGCTGAACTCCATGGCAACGGCATGTCGGTAGCTCTCCAATTTTTCAAGTGATTTAGTGTTAGAGTCTACCCACTTATTTATAGATGTTAGGATGCATTTAGGCCATTAGATTTACCCTAGAATAGATTAGAGCCATTAGATTTCGTCCAGCCTTCAAAACACAGCCCGAAAACCCAACCGGATGCACCCAGGTCACCTGGGCTCGACCAGGGAGGTCGACACCCAGGTCGACTCTAGTGTCGACCTGCCCCCCCCCCCCCAGGTCGACTCTCAAGTTGACCCCCAGGTCGACCTGGTCTGGGCGGGAGTTTTCCCGCCTGCCACCATTTCTATGTTTTTGAAATCTGTTTTAAAATTTGAATTTTTCGTGAAACTTCTCGAGGCCATATCTCGGTCATACGAACTCCGATTTACAAAATTTCGGACTCTATTTCGCGTATTTTTCCGAGATGAACACAATGGCGCAGTCCGTTTCCCAATATTCTTATATTTGAAATTAATTATTCTTTCGTTTGTGAATATTAGTATTAACTGATTTACGGGGTGTTACATATATAGTCGACGTATTAGTTATATAAGCATTGTACACCTCATGTATAAGCGTTGTATAAGTTGTATGTTCGATGTATAAGTTATATATGCGTTGTAAAAATTATATATGTGTTGAAATAAAAGTGAATTGCTATATAAATATATATATATATATACGCCCCTCGTCCACAAACCATGGACGATATTTATTGGTTGTGATGGTTGTGAAAATTGATTGATAGCGAATGATTGTTTGGGATTGTTTGTGGTTGATATTGATTGATTGTGATTGAAAAATACCCGTTTGTGGTTGAGAAATATTTGGTTGAAACCACATAGGATTAGTTTGTGGAAATGAAATAAATATATACATGCCGCCTGCGTGCGAACTAGATGCATGATCCCCATTGTCAAAAACCGCGAGGTTTTAAGGTAGAGCGAGGAGCCGTACTAGGGACGGTCCCGGTTTTAACTACCCAGCCGTTATGCTGCCGAAATTTTCTGAAATATACATGTGTTAGAATAATTTTCATCCGTTGAAATAAATTACATATGTTGAGAGAATATTCATGTGTTGAGTTGCAATTCATTCGTTGAGTTGAAATTCATGTGTTGAATATTATTTGAATTTAAACAAATAATTTTAGCGATAAAAATCACATTTTTATATATACACAAACTATAGAGAATATTCATGTGTTGAATTGAAATTCGTTCGTCGAGTTGAAATTCATGTGTTGAATGTTATCGTATTTTAAAATAAAATGAATAGACAATAAAAACTACATTTTTATTGTGAATATGAAGTGTTAAAAACATTCACGTGTTGAATAAATAATTTTTGATGATAAAAATATTTCTTTTATCATGTATACACTTTGATAAAAATACACACGTGTTGAAATAAATAATAGTTTGCTAGAAATATTATTATTGGCTTTGTTCTGCATATATATACATGTGTTGAACAGGAAAAATGGATTAGCTGTAGAGTAAAGAAATTATTTGCGTGCCCGACAAATAGGTAAGCCTTGATGAGTTGGCTGCGCAATTTTATTTTTATATCAACTCCTGTGAATGCCATTGGATGCGGAGTGTTGGTTATTCTGTGTGAAATAATAAATATCGCCATAGGATAGTAACAATTAAATTTGAACTACGCTACATGGCATACTTCTTGACGATAGGCATACTTCATCATATTCCACATAAGCAATTGGAGCTTGTGTGACGAGGTGGAAGACTTACCATACGAGCGAGAGGCTTGTATGGCGATGATTATATACTACAGGTTGAACTGATGACTGATATGGACTCTATAAAATATAACGATAAATTGCCAGATTAATAAAAACCCCACATGGGTCTGGAGTTGACAATAATCACGTCTCTCTAGTTACTAGATACGACACATGGACTATTTATTTCCACAGGGAAACGGGGTGACGAGAATTTATTCTCTGGAGTGATTATCTATACATGCTCCCCCGTAAACACCAGAATATATCACTATAAATATGTGAATGCTTTTTAGGATTTATTGGGTACCTAACACGGCCCAATAAATTTCCAAACCCCTCCCCGTACAAAGGAGGTTATGGCGAATTTTTTTGAAATATTAAGGCGTTAGTGAAATATTTGAAGTGAAAACGATATTGAAATTGTTGAATGAACTATATTTATATAATTATATAAATATAAATAAAATTAAAACGAAATGTGGCCGTGCAGTTCGTGATTTGAAACCGTGATTTCAAACAACTAGCGCGGGAGATCCGACCATCGGATTTTCCTGAAATCGCAACCGTTGGGTTCGCCATGGAAAAATCTTTCCAACGGCACCAACTTTGTAAAAATCCAACGGTTGGATTGTCTGGAATGTTTAATTCAAATCTGAAGAAAAACAGCGCCAGAATCGATTATATTTATATATATATATATATATATATATATAATTATATTTAATCGAATAACGACGCTGCAGTTCGTATTTTGAAATCGAAACTTCAAACGATTGTACCGGGAGATCCGACCGTCGGATTTTCCCGAAACTGGAACCGTTGGATTCGTTTTGAAAAGATCTTTCTAATGATGTAAATTTTGAGAAGATCCAACGGTTAGATTTTCAGATATGTGTAGTTCAAATCTGAAGAAAAACAGCGCCACGGCCGCGTTATGGCCCGAAGCGTCGTTTAGAATAAATTGGCTATTTTAATATAAATAAAAATAGCGATAAATCGTTATAAAATATCATAAACGATATGGAATGGAAATAAACTGAATTTGCTCGATTTATGTGGTATTTGATGGTTGAATGTGTTTGGTGTGAAAATTACATTAAAGAACAAAATTGGTGTTGTCGAATGATTTAACCATTGAAATAAATTGATTTGAAATTCTAAATATACGTGAATTATTTGAAAAGGCCGAGTTAATTCTCATTTCAAATAATTGACCGACGATTGAAATTCGAAGATGAAGACGGTGGTCGAAGACCGGAGATCTTCACCTCGTTTGGATGGTAACCGAGGTCCTGATTGGGAGGCATCCCGAAATATGGATAATGAGTGGTGATCGTCTAGACGTACGTGGTGATCGATGGGTTTGCGAGGTATTTAGTGCCTCCGGTTTTGTTCAGACCCAGGACGGACTTGTAAATGGACTGTGTGTCCGTCATTGGATTTTATTCTGTGTTGATTGATCTCTATTAAATATACATCTGTTTGGCGGCAGAGAATTTATTCTTTTGCTTAACGCCCTTCTCTGAGACGCACGAGCTCAGAGGTTGTATATCGATGGACATCAGTCGCATGGCATGAATTGCCTGTGTGGCATGCTAAGATGCATTTATCATGGCTTCTGTTGAAAAGCAAAGTCTTCTGGTGATGATCAAAGCACCGCCTGTGTGGCGTAGCTTTGGGTATAACGTGAATTCGCGAGCCTCACACCCCGGTATGAACCAGAAACGGGAGAAGGACCTCAGGGAGGGCATGCGTTTCTTTCTAGCTAGGGTGGTGTCAGTGACCTACCAGCCCTGACATTTATATACTTTTCACCTATGTGGTTGTTGCTGTTGCGAGGCGCCTCGGTTAGATCGGACGATCCGGGTCCAATGGAGCCATTCGTTGGCTCATTTACACCCCAAAGGGTGGGGAAACGCAGTGTTCAGGAATTTTAATCCACATCGGTGGACCGGCCTTGACGATCCAAAGGCTTGACTGAGTACTTGCCTGAGGGGCGGGCTAGATTGTCTCAAAGTCGGTAAGGACTATCTTTTGCCTTGGTTCATGACGGAAATCCAATTTCCAAATACGTGACTGTGCGGTTTTGATTGTATATATATATGGCGACATGATATATGGTACCCATGTCGTCTATGATTGATAGTTATGATTTGAAATTGTTTTCAAAACATATAAACACTAGCAATAATATCAAATGCCTTTGTTTTATTCGTATCAAGCATATTTTGGCCGTTATAAGGTAAAAACTCTATCCTCCGGTTTGCGTTGCATTGTGTGATGGGAACTGAGTCTTATAATGGCTTCATTTTTATAAAATACATTGCGTTGTTTAAAAGAAATATTTGTTTTAAAGCACTGGCAATCCAATGGAGTAAACCCGTTCCACGAAAGTGGCGTGGTCCTATGATTAGCCAATTATATATGTGTTGAATGGATTTCTCATACCAGTTCCATGAATGACTCGTAGTTTGTTTCACTTTCAAACTCGGGTGCCCCTTTTTCTACACGGGCAGCCTTGTATTCAGGTTTAGCTGGTTCTTTCTCTGGATAGTTGGAGTTGAAGATGGATTCTATCATTTATCTCTTTTTATGCTGTTCAGCTCCTATTGTACATATTTTGTTTTTTTCCGCTGTAGACATTTATGTATACCTGAACTGTATTTGTACTAAGTAAGATCCTGTATACTGTGTAACTCTGATGTTTACGTTTATCCAGTATATTCTATTGTTCATTATCTGGTGTATTTATTTAATTCGGTTCTGCTGTTATCTGTTTCTGTGTTATATTCCAAAGATTACCCTTTTCTCCGTCTAAACGGGATTTGGGGTCGTCTCAATACTGCCTGAAACCGGTCGACCGGTTTCATTCTGGACGGTCAACCGTTTCTGGGTAGAATGCATAATGAACGTGCACACATGTATACAACGTATATATATTCAAATACCAGTCTACTGGTCATTTTTTACCAGTCCACTGGTCTACGAACTGAAGCCATCTTTTCGAATAGACACCCTATTTCATCAATGGTTATGATCCTTTCTTTTCACCAAAAATCATCTCTATTCATTGCTTCTCTTCACCAATGATTACATCTCTCCATCCTCTATAAAAGCAACATGAAATCATCATTTTAATCACAACAATTCTTTCTATTCTTGCTATCTAAGTGCTGATTTCATTCTTACTCTTTAAAAGCATTCAGAAGCTCACTATTCTCATATATCGTCATTTGAATCCTTGAATCTATATATTATTCTTTAGATTCAAACAACGATATCATCTTCCAAATCTTCATAATATCAAAATCATATTTGAGGATAAGATTATAGGAAGGTTGTACAAGAATTGACAAATTCGTGTTATTAAGAACACACATTGTCAAACTACAAGTTTATATCTTGTTTGAAGTCCTCGGTGTTGTAAGAGGCGAGTTGTGAAGTCCTCGTGTTGATAGAGGCGTGAAATCCCGTTCGGCTGCTCGGGTGTTGTGAACCTGTTTTCCTCAGGGTTAAGTGAGGATAGTGTTTAGTAAAATTCCAGATAGGAGATCTGGGACTGGACGTAGGACGGTGCTCCGATACCAAATGAAAGTTTCGATAGACGACTTTAGGCAGGATAACCGTAACACAGTTATTTGATATATTCTAATAATATGGCAAGTAACGCAAGCACTAGTAACACCACTTACACAGAAGGTCAGTCAACACAAAGACCTTCTTTCTTTAATGGCCTAAACTATAGCTATTGGGCAACACGTATGGCTTTTTATATGCAATCAACAAGTTATGATGCTTAGAATGCTACTCAGAAAGAAATAGTCAATCCAACAACTGAGTATGCAGAATGGACAGCTGCTGAGAAAACCGCAGCTGCTGTAAATGCAAAAGCAATAAATATGTTGTTTTGTGCATTAGATCAAAATGAATATAACCGTGTTAGTATCTGTACCACTGCATATCAAATTTGGCAAACGCTAAAAACCACTCATGAAGGTACTAACAAGGTTAAACAAGCAAAAATAGCTTTGTTGAAAAGTCAATTTCAAAAATTCAAAATGAAGCCGAATGAAACAATCAATGAGATGTATTCAAGGTTTCAAACCATTCATCATGCTCTTATCGGTTTGGACAAAAATATTCTGATTTTGATGTAGTTTCAACAGTCCTACATTCACTGACTAATGAATGGGAAGGAAAAGTATTAGCTATAGAAGAAGCTAATGTTCTTTCCACCATGAAGCCAGATGAATTGATAGGAAATCTTATGTCCTATGAAGCTAACTTACAGGCTCGAAAAGAACAAAAAGAAGAAAAGAAAAATGTAGCTTTTCATGCTAAGAAATATGAAGACGTCTCATATTCCGAAGATGAGGATCTAGCATTCATTGCAAAAGGATTCAAAAAATTCTTAAAGCAACGAAAAGCTAGTCGATACAACAGAAAGAAGTTCGGATCAAATAAGCCATCATCATCAAATATAGAATGCTTTAACTGTCATAAGAAGGGACACATGCAAAAGGATTGTCCAGAACAAAAGAAGAAGACAGAAAATGACAAGTTCAAACACAAAAAGGACAAGTCAAAGAAACAGGCATTCTCAGTGACATGGGATGATTCAGACTCATCTTCATCTGATAGTGAAAGTGACTCAGACAATGAACAAGCTAATGTATGCTTTATGGCTAAAGAAGATGAGGTACAAATTCCGACTTTTGAAGAAGTTCTAGATTAAAATATGTAAAACGACAATGCAAGCAAGCTCAAGCTGATTTAAGTAGAGTAGAATTTGAAAGAGATATGTTGAAAGACGAGAAGAAAATATTAGAGGAGGAACTTGAAAAAGCTCAAGAATCATCATCTAATATTGATTCTCAACTATCTCTTTTGAGTCAAGAAATTGAAACTCAAAAAGAGAAAAATGATGCTCTAACTACCGAAAATCATGAGCTTAAGGCAAAAGTCAAGATGTTAGACCTTGAAAAAGCTAGTTTACAAACAAAGTTAGACGACATTACTCAAAATGTTTCTAACTTTAACAAAGGTCGAGAAAATTTGACAAAAATTATTGAAAGTTCACAAACTGCTACAAATAAACAAGGTTTGGGATATAAGAAACAAGTTATCAAGAAACATCTTGGTAAAAGAAAAAATAAGGAAGTACGAGAAACTAAAGCTAGGAAAAATCTTTGTTTATTATATTCCAAACCAAAACCGATTGTGAAATTTCAAAAGAAGAATGTCAAATCTATAAAAATGTGGGTTCCTAAAACAAATAATAATTTGATTAGGAACAAGTACATTCAAATTTTTTTGAGTTCTGTGCATCATAATCCAAATTATGTATATAAAGGGGATACCGGACCCGTATGGGTTTGGACTCCTAAGACCTAACTCTTAGGACCCTATAAAAAGGTGGGTACCATGGACTTAATTTAATTTTTTGCAGGTCCCACTTAAGAAAAGAGGAAAGTGGATACTAGATAGTGGTTGCTCGAAGCATATGACTGGAGACAAGAGCTTATTAACAAATATCACTTATTCGGATGGTGGCTCAGTCACTTTTGGAGATAATTCAAAAGGCTATATCATCGGCAAAGGCGATGTGAGAAATTACGGTACATCAAACTTACCTCTTATTACTAGTGTCATGCTAGTTAGGAATTTGAAACACAATTTACTAAGTATCAGTCATTGTGCGACAAAGGTTTTATCATTTCTTTTTCGGACAATAAATGTAGTATTTTAGATAAAGATCGAAATATAGCTTTTGAAGGATATAGAGACAGAAACATCTATATTCTGAATATGAATACCAATCATAATTCAGATATGTGTCTTGTAGCAAATGATAATGACCCATGGCTATGGCACAAACGTTTCTGTCACATAAACTTCAGAACTATTGACAAGCTAGCCAAGAATGATCTAGTTAAAGGACTACCCAAACTAAGCTTTAAGGTTGATAATCTTTATGATGCATGTCAATTAGGAAAATTGACCAAATCGTCTTTCAAATCCAAGAAAGTCATATCAACGTTACAACCATTGGAGCTATTACATATGGATTTATTTGGACCAACACAGGTTCGGTCAATAAATCATAATCGATATGTGTTTGTAATTGTTGACGATTACTCTCGATATACATGGGTAATTTTCTTGAAAAACAAAAGTGACACTTTCAAACATTTCAAATCCTTCGTCAAAAGAATTCAAAAATCAAAAGGGCTTAAAGTTAAAAACATAAGAAGTGATCATGGCGGAGAGTTCGAAAATAATGATTTTGAACATTTTTGCACAAAGAAAGGTATAAATCATAATTTTTCGTTTCCTAGAACTCCACAACAAAACGGAGTTGTAGAACGGAAAAATAGGACTTTACAAGAATGTTCAAGAACATTATTAAATGGATCCACTCTACCAAAACATTTTTGGGCAGAAGCTGTTGCAACTGCGTGTTATGTTTTGAATCGTGTATCTATTCGACCTCTGACCAAAAATACATCCTATGAGCTATTTAATCAAAGAAAACCAAATATCTCATATTTCAAAGTTTTCGGTTCTAAATGCTTTATTTTAAATACGAAAGATCATCTTGGAAAATTTGATTCCAAATCCGATGAAGGTATATTTTTCAGATACTCGGAACGAAGCAAGGCCTATCGTATATTTAACAAGAGAACTAAAACTATTGAAGAATCACTTCATGTTTCTTTTGATGAATTCTTTAAATCATCTCATATCGTATCAGATGACAAAGAAACCATATTCACTGATAATCCTGTCATCACAAATAACGACTCTGACTCAGAAATTGTTGACGATATCCCTCAACCTGTTGTGATACCTTCTCCACCAAGATTTAGATCTCCTCCGAGAATTCTAAGAGATCATCCAGTTCAAAATGTTATTGGAGAAGTAACATCACAAATTAGAACAATAAGTCAACTAAATCAAATGGGACATGTCGCATTCCTTTCAAATATCGAACCTAAGAATCCGAAAGAAGCTGCTACTGATGATTACTGGATCATTGCCATGCAAGAAGAACTAAATCAGTTTGAGTGCAATGATGTCTGGGAACTTGTTCAAAGACCGACTGATCAGTCAGTCATTGGTACGAAATGGGTCTATAAAAATAAGGCTGACGACCAAGGAAATATAACCAGAAATAAAGCAAGATTAGTAGCACAAGGATATAATCAGGAAGAAGGTATCGATTATGAAGAAACCTTTGCTCCCGTAGCTCGATTAGAAGCTATTCGAATTTTACTGTCCTTTGCTTATCATCATGATTTTAAACTTTCTCAAATGTATGTCAAAAGTGCATTTTTAAATGGATTTATCAAAGAGAATGTATATGTCGAACAACCTCCTTTGTTCGTACATGAGAAATATCCTGATCACGTATATAAACTTAAGAAAGCTTTATATGGATTGAAACAAGCATCTCGTGCTTGGTATGAACGATCAAGAAGCTATCTTATCGATTCTGGATTTCAAATTGGTAAAGTTGATCAGACTCTATTCATTAAAAATTCTCAAAAAGATATATTAGTTATCCAAATATATGTAGATGACATTATCTTTGGTTCAACAAACGACGACCTTTGCAAAGAGTTTGTAAATATTATGACCAAAGAATTTGAAATGTCTCATATGGGAGAACTATCGTATTTCCTTGGTCTTCAAATCAAACAACTTTCTAACGGTATTTTTATTAGTCAAGAAAAATACTGTGGAAACTTAGTCAAACGCTTCGGTTTAGAAAATACCTCTGGTAAACCAACTCCTATGAGTACGACCACACATCTTGAAAAAGATGAACATGGTAAGAATGTTGACCAAAAGTTATATAGAAGCATGATTGGTTCTCTCTTGTATCTTACCGCGAGTCGTCCTGATATTATGATGAGTGTTTATTTATGTGCAAGGTTTCAAGCTAATCCTAAAGAATCACATTTACGAGCTCTAAAAAGAATTATACGATATCTTAATAACACCAAAGACTTTGGTCTTTTCTACCCGAAATATTGTCCATTTGAATTAGTATCATATAGCGATGCTGATTTCGGTGGCTCTCGCACGGATAGAAAGAGTACAAGTGGTACGTGCCATTTTATTGGAAAATCACTTGTCTCTTGGTTTAGTAAGAAACAAAATTGCGTTTCACTCTCGACATGTGAAGCTGAATACATATCAGCTGCTCTAGCTTGTACTCAAGTTTTATATATGCAACAAACACTTCGAGATTTCGATATTCATTTATCAAAGCCCATCATATATTGTGATAACACAAGCGCAATCAATTTATCAAAAAACCCAGTTAATCATTCCCGAACAAAGCACATTGATATTCGACATCATTTCTTAAGAGATAATATTGAAAAAGGAACAATATGTCTCGAATATGTCCAGACTGACAACCAATTAGCAGACATTTTTACCAAGCCTCTACTCGAATCTAGTTTTATCTCTTTACGTAGAGAGCTTGGCTTGATTTCTAGAAACGAACTTGGTGTATAATGTATATAAATATATATATACACTATTGAGTTCTTCTCTAGCCGGTACATTCAATATTTTTTTAACTTAGCTAATTAATAGTCTTTTACTATTATTAGCAATTCATTTTGAGCTTTACAAACTTTGAGTGGTTCATATTCTCTGAATGCTTTCCATCCATTACTTCCTACTTCGTAAAAGCTATAAATACATACTCCTTCTTATTGTTTTCTGCATCACTTTCTTAGTGTCTAGTTTTAACATTCATACACAAGTCCATATACTCTTATGGCACACATATGTGATGAATGTGCTCAACGGTCTCACTTCTCGGTCACTAGCTCCGAACCGGAGGAGTACTACTCTCCGGAAACACCGAAGAGCAGACTGGAATGTTTGCATACTCCTAGACATACACCCAAACCCAAACGAGCTAAGAAAGCACTATTTTGTTCTCCGGGTACGAGAGAGAAGATCAATGAAATTCATCACTACCAGACACATCAGTTGGATCTCCAGCGTCAACTGCATTATGAACAAAAACTTACATATGATCGTTTAACTCTCTTAGAACGAATGGCATCATTTTTCTGTAGCACAGATAGACATGGGGTACACGAACCAATACCAATGCCACACCCTCCGTCTACATCTCGAAGTCCTAACTCATTGGACCGTAATTATGCGAGAAATGAAGGATCAAGAGAAAATTGGTCGCCATGGACGCCGAGAGTTTCGAATATTCAAGAAAAATCCGAAGACAAGTCATCTACCTCTCATTAAGTTATATCGTTTTTTTTAAAACGTTTATGTTGCAAAATAATTTTTTTAGTTTTAACTCTTATTTCCGTAGTTGTTTTCATAATCTTCGTTCAAAATTCATGTTCTCTATTTTCAAAAAAAATTCAGAAACCAGAAAAACAAGCATACACAGGAACGGTCAACCATCTGGAATAGACCAGTCGACCGATAAAGGTCTCTGGAAATGTTTATTTTGTTGAACCGGTCGACCGCCTGAAAACTACCAGTCGACCGTTCAATTCTCTGGAATTTTTTTTTCAACTCAAAAGTACACCAGTCGACCGTTTATAATCCACCGGTCGACCGGTAATGTTCTCTGGAATTTATTACCCCTAGGAACCAGTCGACCGTTTTTAATCCAACAGTCGACTGGCAAAGTTCTCTGGAACTTATTTACCCAGGAACCAGTCGACCGGTCCAAAAATAACGGTCGACCGATCACGCGTTTTTTCAGTTTTCCCTCTCCAAATCGACACATCGAATCATTTTTACTACATCCTTTCACTGATTATTTATTCATCTCCTTCTCTAACTTTTGAAAAACCAAAAACCCCCAAATCAATATCTTTTTATTTTCAATGGCACCTCCTCAAAAGAAACCCAAAAAATCATCCTCCACTCCACTTCAACCCATAGATGCTAACATCAAACAATGGCTCATGGATCCTATTGCAGTGAAACGATGGAATGCTATGAAGGATTACACCATTCACGAAGGTTCTTTCATAGATTTATCTGCTTTTATCCTCTATGATTTTGAAGAATTGACGGTTAAGGCTCGTATAAAATCACTACTTACTTTTGATAAGAACAACATAGAGATTAATCATATTATGATTAGGTTGTTCTATGCTAACATTAACCTACAGAAATTCAAACCAGAGAATGCTTCTAATTGTCTTTGGTCCGTAGTTTGTGGTCATCATGTTTTCATTTCGAAGGAAAGAATGGCCATGGTTCTTGGTTCACCTAATAGTGGTCAAGAATTTTCTTCTGATTTCTGTACAGTTCACACTCGTGATAGAATCAGTCATCTTTTTATCGAGGATCATAAAACGAGTACCAAGGCGATTAATTTACGACCCACAGCTCGAGTTATACATCATGTTCTTACACGATCTTTATTGCCAAGGGTTGGTAATTTTGATGCGGTTTATAAAGAAAATTTCAAGGCACTTTATGCGATCTATGGAGATATCGAGATAAATTGGATAAACATGATTTTCGATGAGATCCTACTTGTGAATGACCGCACAAGGCCACACTTATTTTACAATGAATATATTATGCGGCTATTACTCAATTGTCGAGTAAAATCTTGCGAATCTAAAATCTCCAAGCCAAAGTGCATTAACAAAGCAACTCGAAAAAGGATGAAGCTTCCTAACCCTTGTATGAGTATTATTCCTTTTGAGCAACACCAACAACAACGTCCTCAAGAGACCACTTCTTCTACGATTCGCAAACCTAAGCCCGAAGAAGTCAGGCTTCTTGACCCTTCGTCGTCAACTAAGGACTCGCTTGCACAAATTGCACAAAACCAATTCCTTCTAGAAGCTAGACTTAAAAGAACTGACACCAAACTCGACCGTTTGGATACAAAGCTTGATAAACGGTTCTCCAAGCTTAAGTCCTTCTTTGGTACTATTTGGGATGCAATTTATTGTGCATCGTCATCCTCCTCTGTTCAAATACAAGATCTGGGAAAATGTCCCATGCCTCCTACATTTACATGGTCAACATCTGATGAAAGCACATACTCAGGAAACAATGCTGGACGTGGTCGCGGGACTTATGAGACCGAGGAGGAAGAAGAAGGAACCAACGATGACGACGAATTGGAAGGAGACAAGGATGAAGGACAAAGTAAAGCCATTGATTTGGAATCTACGGAATCTGATTCTCCACCTCACTAGCTTATTATCATTCGCGTTTTATGATAGTATGTTTTAATTTTATGCAAAATTTAAAATCGGCACTTGTATATAAATTGTGTCGTATTTATTTTAGGTGTGTACGTCTTAAAACTTTAGCTACTTGACTTGCTTTTGGTATGCTTGGGTTGTATTATATGCTACAATATTGAATGCTTATTGTGCTTTTATAATTTGTGTGATCTCTAATCCTTTTTGTCGATGACAATGGGGGAGATAAATGTTACTAACAATGTGTTTTGCAAACATTTTTTTAAGTATGTATTTCAGGGGGAGTATACATTCAGGGGGAGTAATAAACTCTTTCAGATCTATATTGTCAATAATCAAAAAGGGGGAGAATGTTGAGTCCAGGAATTCAAGATGTTTTGATCAATGACAAGGAGAAATTCAAGATCGACAAAAAGAAGAGATTCGATGGTATTCAATGTTAGAGGTTGATTATTTAGTGTTTAGTTGAGTTATATTTGTTAAAATATATCCTCAAATAATCATATACCTCAATGTTTTTTTGAATATATATGTGAATATATGTATGCACATTCATTGTGCATACTGCCTGAAACCGGTCGACTGGTTTCATTCTGGACGGTCGACCGTTTCTAGGTAGAATGCACAATGAACGTGCACACATGTATATAACGTATATATATTCAAATACCAGTCTACTGGTCATTTTTTACCAGTCCACTGGTCTACGAACTGAAGCCATTTTTCGAATAGACACCCTATTTCATCAATGGTTATGATCCTTTCTTTTCACCAAAAATCATCTCTAATCATTGCTTCTCTTCACCAATGATTACATCTCTCCATCCTCTATAAAAGCAACATGAAATCATCATTTTAATCACAACAATTCTTTCTATTCTTGCTATCTAAGTGTTGATTTCATTCTTACTCTTTAAAAGCATTCAAAAGCTCACTATTCTCATATATCGTCATTTGAATCCTTGAATCTATATATTATTCTTTAGATTCAAACAACGATATCATCTTCCAAATCTTCATCAAAATCATATTTGAGGATAAGATTATAGGAAGGTTGTACAAGAATTGACAAATTCGTGTTATTAAGAACACACATTGTCAAACAACAAGTTTATATCTTGTTTGAAGTCCTCGGTGTAGTAAGAGGCGAGTTGTGAAGTCCTCGTGTTGATAGAGGCGTGAAATCACATTCGGCTGCTCGGGTGTTGTGAACCTGTTTTCCTCAGGGTTAAGTGAGGATAGTGTTTAGTGAAATTCCAGATAGGAGATCAGGGACTGGACGTAGGACGGTGCTCCGAACCAGTATAAAAATCCCTGGTGTGATTTTTCTATTACTGCATTTACTTATCTGTGATATTGCTACTGTGAGATCTTTCTTAGTATATATCATATATTCCGCATATCCATATTACTGATCCTGCCTAAAGTCGTCTATCGAAACTTTCATCATGAGTCTTGAATCTTGAAATCTTGAATCTCTTAAACTGTACAGTCTTCTATATCACCTGTATATATAATTCCTATATATATATACTGGATAAAGATGTTAGTATATATTTTATAATCAATAATGTTAATAATTAAACAAGATTGTTGTCATCAAAATTCCATTCTCCAACAATCTCCCCCTTTCTGATGATGACAACCTTGATTTTATAAAATATTCATACCTGATATACCTATTGATCTGATTTCTTGAATACTCCCCCTTTCATCATGAATTTCTCATGACTCCCCCTTAAATTATGCATATCTTAAGCTATAACCTATTTTATAATTTCTCCCACTTTGTCATCAACAAAAACTAAACCTAACTGAACTATATTCCCCCTAAATCTATGATATAGATGAATCTAATACTAAATAACTTATTATATATATAACACTTTCCTAAGATTATATTAATAAATCTATATTATTGAATATCTATACTAAAATGAGAACAAACATTGTATAAACTTTGTTAATTCAAACAATGTTTACAAACAGGCCAAACAACATATACAAAGCATCCAAATAAAGTATTTACGAGTACACGTATTTACAAAAAAAAATATGAATATATGTTTTACATCATTTATACAAAAATCTAAACGTTTAATGTGTTTTGACGATTGGAGATTTGTGAATTGGGCAATGGGGATAATGAAGACAAAATTCCCCACTTTGTTCAACTACATTTCCATAGTTGTCAAAGCATACTTCACCTACACATATAACGTTATCGTTTTCGCCCATATTTTCATTTATCACCTCTACTTCTTCCATTACTTCTTCTTTTTCCTCTTCTTCCATTTGATTATCATCTTCGATAATGATTGGATTAGTGCGGTTATCCATAACAAACTGTTGCAAATTTCTCATCATCTCCCCTTTTTTCTTGTGCTCTTTGTTCATTCTTATTTATAGAAATTGAATTTCAGTAAGCATTTTTTGTACATCCTTCATTGATTCCTCCAATTTCATGACTCTCGCAAGTGTCGTTCGTTGAAATGGACCTTCGGACGGTCCAGGAAACAAAACAGGGACGTTTTGATTGATATTATTAGAGGAGGCCATTGTTTTAATTGTTTGAGAATTTTTTCAGAAAAAATGAAGAGATGAAAAAGGAATTTCGAGATAATGAGTTTAAATATAGATTGTAACTAAATTTTGGTGGGAATTAAATTTAAAAATCTGGCAGTTATATGTTGACATTAAAAAAACATGTATGTCGACATATATGTGTGCATTTTTTCTGATTTTTATACTATATTATATTATGTATATATTAATATATTTAGTTACTCTATTTCACTCAAGGAACTAATGCCTAACTCTCTTCTAACTTTAGTAAATGTTGCTTCGTTTATAGGTTTGGTTAACGTGAGGACCCGATACTTCCCCGGTCTCCGAAGAGGAGAGGAAGAACGGATTGCCTTGAGGACAAGACGAATCAGAACACAAACAGAAGGACATTTCATTGCTTATTACAACAATTTAATCAGAATACAAGAATATACAGAGTATGAATGAATATTACTAATTAAATATCAGAGATTTACAATACATTACATAGCAGCGGAAAATAATATAAAATACAACTGAAAGAGATAAACTGATACAGAGCTTTCCGAATACCGTTCCAGCTGTAAACCAGGGCCCTGTGGATATAAATATGCAAAATTTCCATTTTTAAGGGCCAAAATTCCATAGCGACTATTCTGAATTTTCAATTGGACATAACTTTTTATCCCCGCTATGAAATTTCAATTTTTCGGATTCGTTGGAAAGATATTCTCAAATAGATTCTAATATTTTTGGTTTCGCTAAAATCCGGTTTATTTTGAATCATGTACATTCATTTGAACTTTGAAATCGAATTTTCGAACTACCGCGCCATTTTCAATTCCTTTTATAATTATTTATGTTATAATGCCGATTCAAATAAATATATACGTTCTAATTCTATTCAAAATAAATTTCTCGTCGTTATTATTTAAAATAATTCATTTTAAATATTCAAAATTCATCAAAATTTCCAAAATAAAAATTTTAAATTGGCTCAGATTTTCCGGGTTATTACAGTTAATATATCGGCTATTTGTTTTTTGTTTCTATGAAATGTAGTGAAATTTTCTCTTTACTTACGTTATCTCTTAGAAAATGCTGTCTTGTATCTATATGTTTGGTTCTCGAACGATGAGTTGGATTTTTGGATATATATATAATGCTTGTTTTATCATAATATATTGGTGATTTATTTATATTTAATCCAAAATCTTTTAGAGTTTGTTGCATATATATTACTTGTGAACAAGCCAAAGCAGCATATATATTTTTTGCTTCAATTGTAGACATGAATGACGTATTTCATTTTTAATTAAACCAAGAAACTAGAGAATGTCCTAAGAAGTGACATGTTCCATTAGTGCTTTTACGATCTGATTTACATCCCGTGTGGTCAGCGTCACAATAGGATATTAAATCAAATGAATCACTTTTAGGATAAAATAATCCAAAATCTAATGTATGTTTTACATATTATAGAATATGTTTTACAACTTTTTGTGAGTTTCCTTAGGTTGAGACTGATATCTTGCACAGGGACATACACTATGCATTATATCTGGTCTACTAGCAGCTATATATAATAACGATCTTATCATTCCTCTATATGATTTTTGATCAACGCCTATTGATGTATCGTCCTTACTTAGGGCTATATTAGTTGCCAAAGGTGTAGCCCTTCAATTGGTTGTAGTTAAATTGTATTTATTCATTAAATCTCTTGCCATTTTTCTTTATTAATAAATATTTCATTCTGGTTGTCTTATTTGTAATCCTAAGAAAAATGCGAGTTCACCCATATTACTCATCTCGAATTCTTGGGTCATAATATCTGAGAATTATTTATTCATTTGATTATCCATTGATCTGAATATTATATCATCAACGTATATTTGTACTAATTGAATATCGTTTTTATTTCTTTTAATGAAAAGTGTATTGTTCACTTTACCAATTTCGAAGTTTGATTGTAATAAATGTGTTCTTAATCTATCATACCATGCTATAGGAGCTTGTTTTAATCCATATAATGCTTTCTTTAATTTATAAACGTGATTTGGAAGTTTTTCGTCTTCAAAGAGAGGAGGTTGCTCTACGTATACGTCTTCTTTAACATATTCATTTAAAAATGCACTTTTAACATTCATTTGAAATAATCTGAAATGATTATTATTAGCGAAGGCTAGTAAAATTCTAATTTCTTCTAGTCTTTCTACAAGAGCAAAGGTTTCATCATAATATATTCGTTCCTGACTATATCCTTGTGCAACTAGTCGAGCTTTATTACTTATGGCCTCATCGAGTTTATTCATTTTGTTCTTGTGAACCCATTTAGCTCCAATTACAGTTTAATCCTCTGGTCTAGGAACAAGTTCCCAGACATTATTCCTGGTATATTGATTCAATTCCTCTTGCATAGCATGGACCTACGAATCATAACATGATGCTTTCTTTGTGTTTTTAGGTTCAACAGTTGAAATAAACGCTGAATTACTCATATTATTTAATTGATTTCTAGTTCTAACTGCAGATTCAATATCTCCTAAGATATTTTCTACTGGATGATGTCTTAGAAGTCTAATTCTCTTATTTGGTTGAGTAATTTCATTATTTACTTCATCGATATCATTTTCGCATTCATCATCATTATTTTATGTTGAATTCTTATATTTCTCGTCAAAAGACACATTAAAAGTTTCTTCTATAATATTAGTACTTAAATTAAAAACTCTATATGCTTTACTTCTTTCTAAATATCCAATAAATATTCCTTTATCAGATTTAGAGTCAAATTTGTCTAAATTTTCTTTGGTGTTAAGAATAAAACATTTTCTTCCAAATATTTTAAAATATGATACCTTTGGTTTCTTACTATATAAAAGTTTGTATGGTGTTTTATGAGTTGAGGTCTTATAAAAATTCTATTTTATGTATAACAAGCTGTTGCAACTACCTCAACCCAAAAGTTTCTTAGTAAGTTACTATCTGATAACATGGTTCTCACACACTCTTGAACTGATATATTCTTACATTCAACTACTCCATTTTGTTGGGGGTTCTGTCGAAAGAACAATTATGGGTTATCCCCTTTTTGTTACAAACTTTTTCAAACATTTTGTTTTCGAATTCTCCAACGTGATCACGACGTATTATTTTAATTTTTAAAGATAGAAAATTTTGAATTCTTTTAGCAAAGTTTTAAATTTATCAAAAGCATCACTTTTATTTTTAAGAAATAGAGTCTAAGTGAATCTAGAAAAATCATCAATTATTACGTAAACATATCTATTGTGATTTATCAATTGAGTTTGGGATGGACCGAAAAGATCCATGTGAATTAACTCTAATGGTTTTTAAGTTGTAATTTCTTTTAAACGAACTTCTCTTCAATTTTCCGAATTGACAAGCTTCGCACAAAATATTTTAAATTTCATTTTAGGTAAACCTCTAATTGAATCTAATTCTAAAATCCTAGAAATATGTTTGAAATTTATATGATCGAATCTCTTATACCAAATCCAAGGGTCACTTGTATTGGCCATAAGACATAAATTATCGTCAGAAATTATACTTATTATATAGATATTTCTCTTCCTATCTCCTTCAAAAATTATTTTTGAATTTTCATCTTTTATAAAGCATTTATCTTTTTCAAAATTGATTTTATAGCCTTTATTGCATAGTTGACTTATACTTAGTAAGTTATGTTTCAAATTCCTAACTAATAAAACATCAAAAATAGCAGGAGTTTCAGAATTACCGACATTGCCGACGCCAACCACATATCTTTTAGAATTATCACCGAAGTTAACCATTCCTCCATCTTCATATACTAGATTATTCAATCCTGGATTTCCCGCCATATGTCTTGAACAACCACCATCTAATATCCATTTATCCTTTTTGATTTCCATCATTTGACCATCAAGATTTGAAATTTCAATAGCCATGTAACACACATTTTCTCTGTTAGAACAATAATTCAGTAGATCACTTGTTATTTCAACAAAATATAAAGCAGACATATTTAACACTGATGCAATGCATGAATTTGAACTAATGTTATAAATCATTTCAAAATTTGCAATTTAGTATTTCCAAAATTCAGATGATAAACTTTTGAAAACCTATGCTCTGATAATAATTGTTACGGATGAGAATCACAAATCTTAAGGCAAAACTAACACTAGAGGGGGTTGAATAGTGTTTTAAAGAGATTATGGAAAACTTAAACAATTAAAGATTATTACAACAACTGTATGCATAGAAAGAATATCATAACAGAAACAATCACAGATGTAAATATAAACAGAAACAAAATGCACCAAAGGAAAGAACACACCAGATTTTATACTAGTTCGGATTACTCCTACGTCCAGTCCCACGCAATGCTGGATTACACAGAGTTTTATTAATACTAGTATCAATTGTACAACACCCTTGATTTCACGGCTACAAGGTTAATATCGATTCCACACCTTTGATTTCACGGGTACAAGGTTCATACCGATTCAACACCCTTGATTTCATGGCTACAAGGTTCACACCGCTCCCTTTCCTTGATTTACATGCTACAAGGAACACACCCTTTATTTTTCAATTACAAAAAGCCCTAGAACCCCTGGATAACACTTCCAAACAGAGAGTATTTGATAAAGATTGAGAAGAGAAAGAGAATGATATAATTTGTATTGAAATCTCTGGGGTATAAGTGTAGAAATCAAGAAATTAAGTTAGAATAATGGTGGTAAGAGTAAGGATGAAGGAGAAAAGTTAGTTAATAATTTGAAAACGACCCCTTTATATAGAGTCTCAAAGGTTGCAATAGTTCTGAATCGTTTCAAATAATGAAAAGACACTTCCTTTGAAATTTGAAAATGTGATGGCTATATGTCGACATGTCAAATATTGTATATCGACATATGCACGATGTTAACGATATTTTTCGTCAACACCAAAGATATGTCTAAGGAAGTGGACCTAAGTATAGAATGAGATTATTCAGTTCCCACAAGCTTGAGTTAGCTCACCGTTTCCTAGATATCAAGGTATAAAGTCCGAAAGAATAGTTACTATTCCGTCAAGGGGTGAGTATCACGCTTCTGCGACTAAAGAACGAATAGTTACCTTAGGATAAGGGTTCCCTAAGCATAACACAAGCTAGGAAGCAAACAACCTGCGGAAGGGTTACTTAGCGATCTAAGGTTGTAGGTAAGGTTTGTGCGGGAAGGCTTTCGTTGAGAAGAAAGCATAAGGTGTTTAGGAGACCTAGGTTCAAGGATAAGGCTTGCATATGAAGCTCTTATTGAGGGGAAAGCATAAGGTAGCTTGGCACGTGTTGAAAGAGTGAAGTTGCGAAGCGTTAACTAACATAGCACGATAATATACTATAGAATATGTAAAATAGTAAGGAACACAGCAATTTATAGTGGTTCGGTTCGGATTGAACTTATGTCTACTTTAAGGGTTTTGATGATTTTATTCAGGGAGGAGGTTACATAAGAAATCCCCAAATTGATTTACAAATTAGGGTTAGCTCTCTTATAAATGAGAGGAATATTGTGGAATGAGGAAAAGTCCCCCAAAATGAGACTCCTTTTATAGGCAATATGGGCCGCCTTCTATTGTGAGCCCAGCAGAAGCCTCTCTCTGATGCTGAAATAAGGTTTCAGCTGCTCTTGTAACTTCCTGTTCCGATAGAGAGGTCTTGGCCGCCCTTTTACTTATTGAGTGTCTTCACTAATGTCTCCTTTCTTTTAGAATATCTCGAGCTTTCAGAAGCGATTATGTTGACATACCTTTCGGCTACTTGGTTTCGGAATTTGAGAACTTGACTTTGGTGGGTCTCGGTCCATATCCATACCTTCCGGTTTTGGCTTTTAGGTCTTCATGGTGCTTTGCCTTTGTGCTTTGGATACTTATGCTTCGAGAACCGTCATTCCTTTCAGTAATTGTATTGAGCAGGAAGGTTTTTCTCCCTAGGGGCGCTGATTTGTTTTTGGTAGGTTTCTGAAGTTGGCTCCGATCTTCTGGAGGATGTTTCTGATGCATTACTTATTGACTGCTCAAGTTGCCTCTCAGTAATCATTAAGTTTGGGTCTTGTTAGCTAGCTTCCGGAAATCCTCCTTATGTTTCTTCTTTGTTCACACTATCCTTCCAGTCTCTTTCCTGAATTCCAGGATTCCCTTTTATGATTGTGCCGGTTGCTTGTTGTGTTGATTGCCTCTTGCTTCCTTCAGCTAGGTTTCGGTTAACATGCCTTATGGCAACTTCTTATCACCGGCTCTCGATATCATGTGAAATGCTTTCGGAACTGTTCTTCCATGTGTAGGATCTAAATTAACCCTAGAGGGGAGCTGAATAGGGTTTACCGCAGATTTTCACAGAGTGATTAAATAAAAACAGCACAGATAATCAGAATAAATGCAAAAAATAATTAACACACAGATATACCCAGCTTCGGCAAAACCCTGCCTACTGCTGCATTCCCCAAGGTTTCTACTAGGAGTTAAAACAATCTCTACGCTTACAATCCCCTGTAAACTCGCGACACTCGCTCCCAACTGTTCTTAATCCTACACTCAAAACCCTGCACTGGTTTTTATCCCCAAAACCAGATTTCCCCGAATTACAAACCCGGTAATTCGTTTCCCTAGTTTTAGAGACAAACTAGAAAACTCTAATTTGATTACAACTTGAATCTAAAGACGAATAAAAAAATTAAAAACAAATTCAAAACCCTTAGGAGTTAAAATAAATGGGTCATCCCCCTTTTAGAAAAACTTAGCTGGCCTCTTTTGTTTTGCCTAGCCCCTTGTTTTCTTTGACCCGATCTCCTTTGCTTTAGAAAAAAAATGGCGGCGGTGGCTTTGCTCCTATGGGTTCTTCAAATCCCAAAATCGCGATGGTAATCTGATGCTTGTATTCTTTTTGATGTTCTTTGTCGATCTCTGCTGCTTCTCTCTTCACGATTTGGATATTGGATTTCGATCCAAGCTTGCTTCTTAACTGGTATGATTTTTGATTTCGATTTTCGGTTTTTAATTAGTGCTAGAACTTGGATGCTTTGCCTGTGATGAATCGGTGGTTATTTATAGGATTAGAAATCCTAAATATTCTCTGATTTCAATATTCGACTTGGTAAAGATAAATAGGAAAATATTTGGGGCTTGATTTTAATCGGCTTTGTTTATGTGGAGTTTGAATTCTTCAATCTTCTGGAATCTTGCGTGTGGTTTTTTATTGCTTTGAAATCCTTGGCTTTTTAATTGTAAACTTTGAAAGTTTCAAACTTGTTCTGGAAAAAAATGCCATATATATATATTCATACTTCTGAAAAATATCTCGAATTTGTTCATACTAATACCGATAAAAAGAAATCGCTGCCTTGATCTTCCTTTGAATAGAAACAATACTTGAACTTGCCAGATAATTTTAAACTGATAAGGATGAATATAATATTTGATCAATTTGGCATAATTTCTTTTGTACTAGAACTTGCCAGTTATCATTCTTTTGCTTTGAATTTGAACTGATATCGTACTTCTTGTTGGTATGTTGTTGCTCGAGTAGTTTGTTGCCCAAACACTTTGCTATACACTTTGCCAAGACTAATTTGAACAGATAAGAACAGATGCTACATATGCTTTGGTCTTGCCGAATAAAACTATTGTTTTACTTTTCACGTCTTATCAGACAATATACTTGATCTTGCCATATCATTTTCATCTTGTTGTTGCCTGTAGTTTCAAAACTATTGTACTTTGCTGTTATATGATCTTCTACCTGAAATATAGAACTGTCTTACTGTCACATTGTTGTATGCACTCTTGTACATGTTGTAGTACCATTTTAACATGCTCGATTTTCTCTTCTTTGTGTTGAATTGCTGATGTTTTGTCATCTGCCTCGATATTTAGCTTGCCCCACTGTATTTGTTCAACCCATTTTTGTGATACTGCTCTTGCTCGTTTTCAATATACTTGCCATGTGCTTTGTGTACTTGCTCAAGACCTATTAGCATTTAAATCACTTGCTATGTATTCAGTCCCATTTGTCCTCATTCTGCTGCTGCTTCATGAAATTTTCCGAACTATGCCTTCATATATTACATGAACCTGATCACTTTAACTTGTGTAGTCCATTGTGTTGAACTTGATGCACCAAGTTTTTCTGTGCATGTCCTTTGTTCAGTCCATATAGTAATCCATGTTTTTGTGCATTCTTCCACTTGAGTTGTATTATGTTCTTGAACCTGAGCTATGTTGCATTCACTTTTTGTTTGTCCATTCCTGGAAAACAAATTTCTTGTATGCTGAATTTTAATAGTTCCCAAACATTAATTTGTGCATGATAAAATCTAGAAAGACTTAATTTCTTGCTTTAAAAAAACTTGATTGCTTTCACACTTATCCACTTCTTATTTGTTCACTGATTGTGTGCCACTGTTTGTAATTATTGTGTGTCCACTTGCACTTGCAATCTGTTTTTATACATGTCAGACCTGTAATCTTTGTCCTGACTCGACCATGCTTCTTGTACTCCTGCTCCACTTTAAAACTGAGTTGTTGTTGACCATTCACCATACTTGAGTTACTTTCTAATGATGTCCATTGGTACTTGTAGTTGATCATTTTGCTTGAGACTGTGCTTGCACCATTGTACATGCTTTCATTACCATGTCACTTGTATTTGCACTACTGCTTGTGGATTTTTATGATATTTCACTTGCATACTTGTAATGTTCATGTTGTTTGTTTGTGACATGTACTTGAACTATGAACTGGCTCGACCTAGCTTGACCACTTTGACATTGTCATGTTTACTTCCCCATCATATTGCTGTGACCATGTACATCTTGTCCATGTTATCATTCGGCTCAACACTTGGGCTGTTTGAATATTTGTTTGTAAACCTTGTTCTTGCTGAATCATGTTTGTTCAGTTTTGAAAACTAATTTGATCTCGTCCGCTTTGGCTTTGTGTCATTTGCACATTGATTTGCACTGAATTGAGACGGTCCTTGTGGCTACTCCTCAGTTGCACACTGATTGGCGAGGCAGTGCACACGTGTATACATGTGTGTACATGCAGCCATCCGACGAGTTTTTCTGTCCCTGCTTATTAGACCAAGTCTAGAAAAATGATGAGAAACACACCGTAATTCTGAGGCAAATTTAAAAATAAACTTTTTACTTGATTTTATTTAATTTTATTTTTGTTGCAGTCTACTGTGTGTGTTCTTCTGTATGTGACAGGTAAGAAGAGACTGGACTGGATTGGAGCATGTGAAGATTCAAAAGACAGAAGACTGAAGACAGAGTGTCAGTGAATGAATGTGTATATGAAAATACTGAGTGATGAGTGATGTATGTAATGAGGAATCTGTGTATATGAAATCGATTGTAGACATGAACAAAATTGTACTGTTATTTGTAATAAAAAGATGTGATTGAAATAAAATATTATTTTATTGTGTTCAATTCAATATGTCTATTTTTATTTGAATTTCTTCAGTATTACAGTTTCATGTGTGATGATGTGAAATCTAGAATAGTACTATTTACAAACACATTTATAAAATAATATATATATGTTTGTTTCATCAAACAAAAATCAAACTGTTATACTCAACAATCTCCCCCTTTTGATGATGACAAACATATACAAGATTTTGACTGTGTTAAATGTGTTTGATCGTGAAATATATTACTCCCCCTATTTGTATGCTCCCCCTACAACTGAACTCCCCCTATTTGTATGCTCCCCCTACAACTGAACTCCCCCTATTTGTATGCTCCCCCTACAACTGAACTCCCCCTATATATGTGGAAAATATAAATGATGAAATTCAATTGACCATTCTCCCTCTAGATATTTAATTTCCAATCTTAAATTATTTTTGAATTAAATACTCATCAATCAAAATCTTGACCATTCTCCCCCTTTTGTTATCGTCAAAAGGATAATAGAAATCGAAACAGTAATGAATATAGACTAGAAATATAAAATCAAATCAAGAGAGAGAATATATATCGTAAAACCCATTTAATCAAACAAAAATCATAATAATCTTTAAATCAGAAGCAAAATTTCACTTTCAGAATGAATGGATTTATGATGGATTTTATTGAATAAGGAGAGTTCAATAAAAAAAATTGAATATTTGAATATGAATTTTGAAGATTTTAAGAATGCTCAAATTGTGTTAAGCACTTTCTAACCACGCACAGCCCAAAGGTCTTTTAAATGGGGTTAGTAGTAACTTAACTTTATCCTCTCTAATGAATTCCATCCATGCACAGCCCAAAGGTCTTTTAAGTGAGAATGGAAGCACATAGAGATTAAGGTAATTTACCCACACATAACCGCGAGGACTTTTAAATGGGAGTGAATACCAAGGATAAATTATTTATATATTTATTTTATTTTTATTTTATTTTTAATTCCAAGAATAATTAGAACTCCCCAAATTAAATAAACCATGATGAATGACAGAAATACGGTAGATATAGAAGATGGTCGTGAAATAAGCTCTAATTCAAAGGTATTATAAAATCTGTCCAATCATCATGAGATTTAAAATAATATCTCCTCTAGTTATGAATTATACCATAGTCACAACTCATCACAGCTTCATAAATCTATCAATAATTTTGTAGAGTTTCAAAACGGTTCAAATTAATCAATAATTTCAATTTTTGAATAAATAATCAAAAATAATTTTAAAATTGAAAATATCAATTTCAAGAGGAGTTTTTGAAAACATCAATGCAAGTTGAAAATCAGTTTCAAAAATCAATCAATAGAAAATGGAATTTTCTAATATTTCTAACACTAATTACTCCTAGACAAATTATTTTTTAAAACTATTTATATATTTAATTCAAATTGCCTATGAATTTAACTAAATCCAGTCACTGATTTTCTAACTTATCATTTAATCACCAACATACTTAAAATGAATCAAATCAATTTCCTTATCAGAGCAGCACAAGATCATTTTCAAAGCAAGAATCACAAGTGATATTCTCAGAGAATTTTCAGAAAAGCACAAGAAACATTCAACAATCAAATCTGAAGATAATTATTTGAAATTACTTAAGAGAAAAAAATCAAATTTTTTGATAATCAAAGAAATTCAATAGTTAATAACGAATGATTTCAAAATCAGCCGAGTAAAAAATAAAGAAAAAAAAACTAAAAAAGGAAAAATAAACTAAAAAGGAAATAAAATAAAAATACGATTTTAGAGATCTTACCTGACTTACCATAATCGATGTGATCTATGAATCTCCAACTCTGAATCTATGGCTAAGGAACTTCAAACAATTCAATAAAGCGGAACCACTTGAATTATATCTCTTTTAAGCACAGTCATTCCTTAGCCTCCCTCGGTACCTAAATGTTTATAGGATCGAGTGGTCTAACAAAAATTGTTTTACCACTCTTATCTTCATTTACACGTTTTGGTACCCAAACCCGTTTATATATCAATCCATTACTATCCACTAGCGTACCCTTTGGAACCCAAATGCGTTTAGATTTATTCAAATTTATTTTGTTATTTTTTGGAATCCAAATTCGTTTAATTGAATTGTTTCTAAACGAGTTTTCATATCGTTCATGATTTAAAAACCCTTTGAAATTATTAGAATTCGAAATTTCAATTTGATCAATTTCAAAGCCATTTAAAGGTTTTTTAAAATCATTAGGATTTTGTTTTTCAACAGGATCAAATCCAAAACCAAGTCCCTTTTTGTTCTGAACAAAAAATTGATTTTTTAACAACATATTCAACGATTTCTCTCCTTTAGAAAATTTAGTCAAAGCTGACTCAAGTTGTTGAATTTTAAATTTAAGATCGCTATTTTCTTTCATTAAATTTGAGCAACGATTAATAGTGTTTTTCCTATTTTCAGCATTAGTTTGTTTTAAAACCAAATTTTCGTTTTTCAAAATCACGTTTTCACTTTTAAGTAATTCAAAATTAGTTTTGAATTTCAAAGAATCGTTACTCAAAAATTAACATTTTTCGCATTCTAAAACCGGTGAATTCTTAACTTTTTCAAGTTTTCTTTCTAAACTGTTATTTTCATGAACTAGTTTTGACCTATCAGATTTTAATTTTTTAACTTTTAGTTCAAGAGAATCAATGGTTTTTGTGAGGTCGTGACACATTAAAATTAGTTCTTTGTAGGTAAAATTCGATACCTCACTAGAATCCTCTTCACTACCTTCCGAATCAGATTAAGCCGTAAGACACAAGTTAGCTTCCTCTTCATCACTTTCAGAAACTTCTTCTCCTTCCTCGTCATCCCATGTAGCAGCAAAAGCTTTCTTCTTTCTTCTGAACTTCTTATTCATTTCATTTTTGAGCTGTGGGCAATTTCGTTTGATATGTCCGGGTTTCTTGCAGTTGTAGCAAAATACTTCATCGTCTGAACTTTCTGAACTTTCGGATTTGACAGTTTTCTTCTTTTGTGGCTTGTATTTTCCTTTGGCCCACTTTCTCAAAACCATGGCTAGCTCTTCAGCGGAATCATCATCATTACTTTCAACAGAATTATTTAGAGAGAACATCTTCTTCTTTGATTCAGAATCCTTTCATTCTTCTCTTGATTTTAACTCCATCTCGTAAGTAATCAGATTTCCGATCAACTCTTCCATGCTTACTTTATTCAGATCTTTTGATTCTTGAATCGCCGTTACCTTTGCTTCAAAATTCATCGGAAGCACTCTCAGTATTTTTTGATCAATTCTACTTTAGTATAGGTTTTTCCAAGAGCTTTTGCATTGTAGACTAGTGATTAGAAGCGTCCATACATCTCTTTTATATCTTCGTCTTTTTGCATAGAAAAATTTTCATATTCGTTGCTGAGTAGAGCGAGACGAGATTCCTTCACTTGAGATGTACCTTCGTGTGTGACCTCCAACGTATGCCATATTTCCTGTGCAGTCTCACAATGAGAAATTCGGTTAAATTCTGTTTTATCAAGGGCACAAATTAAAGCATTCATCGCTTTGGCATTAGTTGAAAATAATTTTTTATCATTGTCATCCCACCTGTCTTTTGATTTAGGAATTTCAACACCACTAACAATAACAGTGGGAGATCTATAACCCGTTTCAATAATATCCCACACATCACAATCAACTGAACTCAAATAAATTTTCATCCTAGCTTTCCAATATGCATAATCAGTTCCACTAAACATTGGTGGCCTAGCTACGGACTGACCTCAGAAAACGCGTTATTAGATAGATTCATGACTCTAGAGTTAAAATAAAATAAAAAATACCTGCTCTGATACCACTTATAGGATCTAAATTAATCCTAGAGGGGGTGTGAATAGGGTTTATCATAGATTTTCACAGAGTAATTAAATAAAAACAGCACAGATAATAATCAGAATAAATGCAAAAAATAAATAACACACAGATATACCCAGCTTCGGCAAAACCCTGCCTACTGCTGCATTCCCCAAGGTTTCTACTAGGAGTTAAAACAATCTCTACGCTTACAATCCCCTGTAAACTCGCGACACTCGCTCCCAACTGTTCTTAATCCTACACTCAAAACCCTGGACTGGTTTTTATCCCCAAAACCAGATTTCCCCGAATTACAAACCCGGTAATTCGTCTCCCTAGTTTTAGAGACAAACTAGAAAACTCTGATTTGATTACAACTTGAATCTAAAGACGAATAAAAAAACAAATTTAAAAACAAATTCAAAACCCTTAGGAGTTAAAATAAATGGGTCATCCTCCTTTTAAAAAACTTGGCCGGCCTCTTTTATTTTGCCTAGCCCCTTGTTTTCTTTGACCCGATCTCCTTTGCTTTAGAAAAAAAAAATGGTGGCGGTGGCTTCGCGCCTAGGGTTTTTTCAAATTCCAAAATCGCGATGGTAATTTGATGCTTGTAATCTTGTTGATGTTCTTGATCGATCTCTGCTGCTTCTCTCTTCACGATTTGGATATTGGATTTCGATCCAAGCTTGCTTCTTTACTGTATGATTTTTTATTTTGATTTTCGGTTTTTAATTAGTGCTAGAACTTGGATGCTTTTCCTGTGATGAATCGGTGGTTATTTATAGGATTAAAAATGCTAAATATTCTCTGATTTCAATATTCGACTTGGTAAAGATATATAGGAAAATATTTGGGACTTGATTTTAATCGGCTTTGTTTATGTGGAGTTTGAATTCTTCAATCTTCTGGAATCTTGCGTGTGGTTTTTTATTGCTTTGAAATCCTTGGCTTTTGAATTGTAAACTTTGAAAGTTTCAAAATTGTTCTAGAAAAAAATGTTGTATATATATATATATATATTCATACTTCTGAAAAATATCTGGAATTTGTTCGTTCTAATACTGATAAAAAGATATCGCTGCCTTGATCTTCCTTTGAACAGAAACAATACTTGAACTTGCCAGATAATTTTAAACTGATAAGAAC
The DNA here is from genome assembly GCA_030737875.1 of Allium sativum. Classification (NCBI taxonomy): domain Eukaryota; kingdom Viridiplantae; phylum Streptophyta; class Magnoliopsida; order Asparagales; family Amaryllidaceae; genus Allium; species Allium sativum. The sequence continues at coordinate 309,206,389 of CM060915.1, read as the reverse complement.
GAATATAATATTTGATCAATTTGGCATAATTTCTTTTGTACTAGAACTTGCCAGTTATCATTCTTCTACTTTGAATTTGAACTGATATTGTACTTCTTGTTGGTCTGTTGTTGCTCGAGTAGTTTGTTGCCCAAACACTTTGCTATACACTTTGCCAAGTCTAATTTGAACAGATTAGAACAGATGCTACATATGCTTTGGTCTTGCCGAATAGAACTGTTGTTTTACTTTTCACTTCTTATCAGACAATATACTTGATCTTGCCATATCATTTTCATCTTGTTGTTGCCTGTAGTTTCAAAACTATTGTACTGTGCTGTTATATGATCTTCTACTTGAAATTTAGAACTGTCTTACTATCACATTATTGTATGCACTCTTGTACATGATGTAGTACCATTTTAACATGCTCGATTTTCACTTCTTTGTGTTGAGTTGATGATGTTTTATCATCTGCCTCGATATTTAGCTTGCCCCACTGTATTTGTTCAACCCATTTTTGTGATACTGCTCTTGCTCATTTTCAATATACTTGCCATGTGCTTTGTGTACTTGCTCAAGACTATTAGCATTTAAATAACTTTCTTTGTATTCAGTCCCATATGTTCTCATTCTGTTGCTGCTTCATGAAATTTTCCGAACTATGCCTTCATATATTACATGAACCTGATCACTTTAACTTGTGTAGTCCATTGTGTTGAACTTGATGCACCAAGTTTTTCTGTGCATGTCCTTTGTTCAGTCCATATAGTAATCCATGTTTTTGTGCATTCTTCCACTTGAGTTGTATTATGTTCTTGAACCTGAGCTATGTTGCATTCACTTTTTGTTTTTCCATTTCTGGAAAACAAATTTCTTGTATGCTGAATTTTAACAGTTCCTAAACATTAATTTGTGCATGATAAAATCTAGAAAGACTTAACTTCTTGCTTAAAAAAACTTGATTGCTTTCACACTTATCCACTGCTTATTTGTTCACTGATTGTGTGCCACTGTTGGTAATTACTGTGTGTCCACTTGCACTTGCAATCTGTTTTTATACATGTCGGACCTGTAATCTTTGTCCTGACTCGACCATGCTTCTTGTACTCCTGCTCCACTTTAAAACTGAGTTGTAGTTGACCATTCACCATACTTGAGTTACTTTCTAATGATGTCCATTGGTACTTGTAGTTGACCATTTTGCTTGAGACTGTGCTTGCACCATTGTACATGCTTTCATTACCATGTCACTTGTATTTGCACTACTGCTTGTGGATTTTTATGATATTTCACTTGCATACTTGTAATGTTCATGTTGTTTGTTTGTGACATGTACTTGAACTATGAACTGGCTCGACCTAGCTTGACCACTTTGACATTGTCATGTTTACTGCCCCATCATATTGCTGTGACCATGTACATCTTGTCCATGCTATCATTCGGCTCGACACTTGGGTTGTTTGAATAATTGTTTGTAAACCTTGTTATTGCTGAATCATGTTTGTTCAGTTTTGAAAACTAATTTGATCTCGACCACTTTGGCTTTGTGTCATTTGCACATTGATTTGCACTGAGTTGAGACGGTCCTTGTGGCTACTCCTCAGTTGCACACTGATTGGCGAGGCAGTGCACACGTGTATACACGTGTGTACATGCAGCCATCAGACGAGTTTTTCTGTCCCTGCTTATCAGACCAAGTCTAGAAAAATGAGGAGAAACATACCGTAATTCTGAGGCAAATTTAAAAATAAACTTTTTATTTGATATTAGTTAATTTTATTTTTGTTGCAGTCTACTGTGTGTGTTCTTCTCTGTGTGACAAGTATTGAATTTCTTCAGTATTACAGTTTCATGTGTGATGATGTGAAATCTAGAATAGTACTGTTTACAAACACATTTATAAAATGATATATATATATATATATATGTTTGTTATCATCAAACAAAAATCAAACTGTTATACTCAACACCATGTACCATTTAGTGTTGGAATTGCCTTGCCATAGTCTAATTTCGTCCTACTGTCGATTCTCAAATTTGCTTTCGGCAGCACGTTAGCCTTGCTCTTTTCTTCGTAATTTAGGTTTCGCTGTCCAAAACACTTTATTCTTTCGGCTCTGATGCTTCTGCTTCTTAATATATGGCCATTGCAAATTTTTATTTTAACAGTTAACCCCCCCCCCCCCCCACCCCCATAGTGTAAAGGAGCTTTTTTTTCTTTAGGACAGAATCCTGTAACTTCTGTATTGTTTTCCTGCAACGCAGGAATCGCTAGACATGTTCGACATTAGCTTCATATTACTAAAAATAATGACACAAGGGGAAGCACAAACTTTACTGATGGGTAGAATTTGAATGTGTCTAGGTAGAAAGTTAGAAATTCTCTATTTAACAAATATAATGTGTCAGTAAAGGTGATATGACTTGCACAATGTCTAACATTTTACTTATGATGTGCCCAGCATAATTATGACCACAATTTATGGTAGCAGAAATTAGGGGTAAATAGTCGTGAGTTTAGAAAAACTTCATGTATGTAAGTATTGTGTGATCATAGTCTTTGTTGGAAGGCTTTGAATGGGAGGTCCATAGCACTTGTTTGTGTTCTAACTTAGGAACCTTTTCCTTGGAGTAAGAACAATATATTCGAATTCCATAAGTGAGTATAACAGAAAGAAATTAACATCTTCTTTTCTAGAAATAAGCATAAAGAGTGCACCACTAAACTTGACTGTTATAATAATGCGGGTCTAAGGATTTTCCATCTGAAATATTGTAAATCTAGAATATTTGTTTGGAAAAACAAAGTAAAGAGATTTGAGGCCCAAACTTGAACTCATACAACGAGATTTTGAAAACTTGAATGTGATAGAATAATGCAAATTTTCAAATAGAAAATCAGATATCAGAAGTTCACATCTGTAATCAGTAGGAACCCCAAGACTCATACTTGGGTGAATAGAAGGTCAGATATCATATCTGAAAATAGTGGAAACCATGAGACTCATGCTCGAGTAAATAAGAAATCAGAAATCCTGAGACTCATGCTTGAATAAATGTAAATAAGAAATTCTCGAAAAAACATTGAGGATCACACTCATGTAAGTAGAAAATCAGCAATTACACAGAAACCCCGAGACTCATACTCGGGTTGGTGAAAACCTAAAGGCATATGGAAACCCAGAGGCCCACACACTTGGGTAAGCAGAAATCATAAATCACATGGAAATCCCTAGAATCACACTCAGGTAAATAGAAATCAAAAATTATGGAGAGACACCGAGACTCACACTCGGGTAAGTATGAATCATAAATCACATGGAAATCCCGAGACTCTTACTCAAGTAAATAGAAATCAGAAATTATGAAGATACGAGACTCACACTCTGGTAAATATGAATCATAAATCACATGGAAATCCCGAGACTCATACTCGGGTAAATAGAAATCAAAAATCACATGGAAACCCGAGACTCTCACTCGGGAAAATAGAAATAAAAAATTATGAAGAGACTCCGAGACTCACACTCGGGTAAGTATGAATCATAAATCACATGGAATCCCGAGACTCATACTCGAGCAAATAGAAATTAGAAATTATGAAGATACCCCAAGACTCACACTCGGGTAAGAATGAATCATAAATCACATGGAAATCCCAAGGCTCATACTCAGGTAAATAGAAATCAAAAATTATGAAGAAACCCTGCACATTGGAAAATGCTGTAAGTGGAATGTCTTAATAAGAGTATAAAGCAAACATTGAAAGTTTGCTCAAAAGCCATTTAATGAAAGCATCCCAAATCATCCATGGATTACATATGTGCACAGTGTTAGTCTATCCAAATATTATCAGAAGTGATCAAGCAACCACAAATTAAATAGGATTCCTCGGAGGTTCACCCAAAGGAACCACACAAGTGAAAGAGTCGTAAATATACCGAGGGATAACTTCTCAGGAGCATATGCAGAGGACTGCTTTCGAAATAAATTAATCCAATCTTGAACCAAATAATAATTAAGCAATAGTTCCGTTTAGTTTTCAAACCATTTGACCCTTTAGCAGTAGTTTTATTCAGTTTTCAAACCATTTGATCCTTCAGCAGTAATTCTGTTCAATTGTTTCATCATTTAGCCATTCAGCAGGTAGTTCCGTTCAATCATCCAATCATTCGATTGTTTGATCGTTCAATAGGTAGTTCTGTTTGGCCACCTGAATCCACAATCGTTCAACTAGAGGTTCTGCTAGGTAATCTAGTTATCAACCGTTCATCGAGATGTTCCGTTTGATTATTTAGTCATAAGGTATCTAACATCTAGTCTTATTCCTAACCCCCAGGATATGCAAATGAATGAATGCTCTCTAAGAGAGCGACACAAGGCCCCTTTATGGGTAGATGCACAACTAGCCCCCACTTAAGGGGCAACTTCTCTAACCGGAGATGCAGGTATATTTAGCCCCCTATTGGGCACTCCATTGCTAGAGATGTAAGCATTGTAGCCCTGCTTGAAAAGCACTCCTTTGTAGGAGATGTTGCTTCTCTTCTTAGAAGATTTTGATGCTCCCTTAGGGAGGGTTTTGTTTATCGCTCCTCGTCAATTAGGTAGTGTTTATTGTGGCTTCTCTCTTTGGAAGCTTTGTTTGACACTTCTCTTTTGGTAGGTTGTGTATGTTGTAGCTTCTCTCTCTGGAAGTTTTGTTTTTGTAGCTTCTCCCCTCGGAAGCTTTGTTGATGTAGCTTCTTCCCCTGGAATCTTTGATGATGTAGCTTCTCCCCTGGAAGCTTTGTTTCTTTTCTTCTTAAGGATCTATTGGTTCGTCCTTCCTTCTGAAGGCTTTATTGGTACCATTTATCAAGGGAAGGTTCCACACCTTTCACAGAAGCATTTAAGTATGTCAATATAACATGTTTTAAAAAGTTCATGAAATTCTGAAATAATGGAGATAAGATTTAGGAGAATCTTATTTAAGACGAACAATAACAGGTGCTTAATCATTCCTTTGTTGCATGTTTATCTGGACAACTTCTGTTACGCCCTGAATTCGTCCGGCCTTCGAAGAGACGAGAAAACGCGGATTGTAATGAGAACACGACGCATCAGAACACAAACATGAGAACATTTCATTGCTATTACAACAATTTACATCAGAGTACAAGATATCAGAGTATGAATAAATATTACACAGCGGAAATACAATATCAGAGATTAAAAATTTACAAAACAGCGGAAAATATAATACATGAATATAATGTGCGATGGAATACATCAACTACCACAACTGAAAGAAATACACGGATACAAAGCTTTCCGAATATAGCTACAGCTGTAAACCTGGGTCCTGCGAAAGGAATATCTGCAAATCCAAAACTACTAACTGCCCATGTGGAAAATATGGGCACCCAGAGTTTAGGTAGAAACAATAATCTCCGAGTCAGACATGGGACTAGTGTGAGAACTAAAATAGTTATTAACTTTATTTCAAAATATGGTAAATCAAGGGACCATGTCATATAACACGGAATGGGTTTTCTCCCAAGAATACCATAAAACAAACAACGCAATGCTATAAAGAAAAATGAAGCTATTATAAGACTCAGGTCCCATCACAAAATACAACGCAAGCCGGAGGATAGAGTTTTACCTTATAATAGCCAAACATGCTTGGTACGCGAAATTTATCTTTTATTATTACTATAAGTGAAGAAATCAACTTCAAAAATAAATATATCAATCATAAGCGGCATAAGTACCATATAATATGCATCATATAGGTTTACAACTAAAACCGTAAAGTTGCGCATTAGAAATCGGGTTTCCATCTATGAACCGAGGCAAGGGATCTTCCTCACTGATTTCAAGACACTCTAGCAAATGCCTCAGGATTAAACACTTATAGGCAACCCTCGGTTAGCAGAAGGGTCAGTCCTCTCTTACTTTTGAGTATTAGTTATTCTTGAACAATACGTTTCCCGGTCCTATAGGACCTATCTCTGAGCCTTTTAGTCGGCTCGATATTCGAGGCGCCTCACAATCCGTCATCCACATAAGTAAAAATGTATGGGCTCCGTACCATGACACCACTCTTAGCTAGAAAGAAAAGCATGCACTCCCTACCGTCCTCATCCCGTTTTTTGACTCATACCAGGGTGTGAGGCTTGCAAATTAACGCTATACACAAAGCTATGCTACTTAAAGCTGTGCTTTTATCATCATCCACAAGGCCCTTCTTTTCAACAAAAGCTTTGATCATTTGCATCTTAACATTCCACATTGTCAATTCATGCCATACAACTGATTTCTATTAGTATATAACCTCTAAGCTTATACGTCTCAAAGAAGGGTGTTAAGCAAGAGAATAAATTCTCTGCCACCAAACAGATAATTATTTAATAGAAATCAATCAATACATAACGAAATACAATGTTAGACATAATCCAATTACAAGTTCGTTCTGGGTCTGAATGAAACCGAACGCACCTTATTCCTCATCCCATATGAGCAATACAGGAGAGAGGTCATCGCATATTCGATCAATCTACAAGTGCGCCTGGTCGATCACTACTTATTACCTTTTCTTGGGTGTACATCCCAATCAAGACATCAGTAATCATCGAAACGATCTGAAGATCTTCGGTCTTCAACCACCATCTTCGCATCTTTGACTTTTCGTCATCGTATCAATTATTCAGAATGGGTTATGTAAGACTCCACTTCCGTTAATGTCACTCAATAAGAGAATGCATTAAGTTTCCTGAAGCGTTATAGGTGAACGAAAACAGAAACATTACAAGACATATATAAAATAGCAGCGGAATTTAAAACTTTTTATTAAGTAGAAAACATCATGGTTAAAACATAGTTACATCATAAGTCTGACATACATAAACCCAGTACATCAACTTAAAATTTTTGTCTTGTACTTAAATCATCAGAGTACAATAAGAAAAGAAGCATAATCCCCAAAACATAGCCATAGTAGAGAGATATGAAATCAAGTCGTACATCTAAAACAGCTCCAAGCAAGATGAAAGCAGAGTCCTGATCAAGCTTGAGTGTTCCCACCCTGAGAACCTAGGAGGGAAACGGAAGAGAAAGAAGAGGAAACAAAATAGGTCAGACATAAAGTCTGCGAGTCCAGTTACCTTTAGCATATAAATAAGTAAAAGTGTCATGACAGGCATATAAAGTGGATAAGAAAGATAACATCATAAAAAGGTAGGTATGATGAGGTAAACCAGATAAACATGATAGAATGTATTGCGCGTCTCTAGTACTTTCTCTGTCTCCCTGCACTAATACTAATATAACCAGAATGAGATGATCCCCAACATGTATAAGATGGTAGACTTAGGTGTACTTCTAGTGAGAGGTTTTAACCCCATACAATAATAGGTAACCCAACATACCGGAGTTACCCCTAAGGATAATAATGGGCTCCTAAACATACTAGAGTCAACATGTACACTAATTACTACCCCAATCGATCGGCTCCCTACTCCGTAGATACCCTGTGCTGGCCCCACAGTAGGATGTATCACTTCCTAAAGTGGCAACCTTTCGTTTTTAGGATGTGCACAACCATATCTACAAGTGTCACGATGTCTAAACCTCCTCTGTCGGACCCATGCACGAACATGACCCGTCAGAATGCGCCGCCCACAGCGTCCCCCAAATTTAGATCTCTTATTGCCCCGACTCTGACCTAGTTCGGGGTACTCGTTTGATACCTATATATGGGTTACTGACTGAAACGGGTCCCGCTCACAAGTGATACAAGCTTCCTCCTACGCTTGCATCCCCACTAAGTTTTCCATAGGTTATGCCATACCAGAGTAAAAGATTGCATAACCCCACAGGTTAAGTTTATGGGCCTATATATATATATATATATTTATTTATTTATTACCCACCGACCCAAGATATACTTAACCCTCCCACTGTTTCATACAATTTTACTTAAACCCTACTTAAATTAACGTATACAATCCCTATGGATTCAACTAGGTTAAGTATTCTAGCTTATTACCATATTCGTTTATGGTTATAATGTACTAAACCTCCCACATGAAACCTACAACTTGTAGATGCTAGATATGTCGAGAGGTTCTGGACAGACTTATTCCATAAGTCAGGCATAACCTTGTGTCTTAGCACGTCACGTGCTTGAGCACTTAGACCCCTCACATTAGATTCACCACTTGTGGTCGCTGGATATGTCGGTCGGTTCCGTGCATACTTCCACCACAAGTGTAATCTAACCTCATGTCTAAGCGCGGTTATAGTTTCTAATTACTGTAATTCTAAGCACTGCAATTATTAATTAATTATTCCTATGTCATTATAGGTTTTTATGTCCCTTTCCCAAGTCATGTTCATAATGAACCATATGCCCCAAATTAAGGTTTTTAATCACAATTGTGGTTTATGCCCCAAACCCACATTCATGTATTACGTTCAATTTATTCCCAAATTTCCCAATACAAGTTATGCCCCAATTTCCCAATACAAGTTATGCCCCAATTTTAATGTTTTCCCCTCATTACCAATTTTAGGTGTTCGCATATTTCAGCGGCATACCTAGGCTCGAAGATAGCCTAGCTATATAAACATAAAAGGGAAAAGAAGAAGGGAAGAAGACTGAAATGATCATAATAACAAGATTGACATATAATGGTAGAAATAGGCCTAGCAACTAACAAACATACAGTGGCAAAATTGGGCATAGTGACAAGATAGACATATAGGAACAGATCTGATGAACATGTGATAGTAGAACTGATTCTAACATAATAGGGACATCATAAACAGGCATGATGAGATCTAAGCAATGAATTAAATCAACTAACAATGGCAGATCTGACATGATAAATAGGTATAGGCTTAGATCTAGTTCATAGTCATGTCAGAATAACTTAAATACACTAGTTATAGCAGATCTGATATGATTCAAATAGTCATAGTCTTAGATCCAAGTTATAGTCATGTCAAGATTAACTTTTAAGTATTTAGATCTAAAATTAACATAGAGTCACTGTGATTGGGTCTAAGAAATAGAAGAGGGATTGTAGATGTTGAATCACAGATCTCTAAACTTGAATAACTCTAGTTGATTGTTGAAGAAGAAAAACCTTGATTTAATCTGAGCATGGGTCTAGTTCTCCATTGTTTTTGTGTGAATAAACCAATGAGAATGGGGTCCTCTTTATAGCATATGGTCTACGAATCTGGTCATAAAACAAGTCCTATACACAGAAATGTACCAGGCTTGGATCTAGGGGTGTCGACGTGGGTGTCGACATGGATGTCGACACCCCCCTTACACCCATGGGCAGGGGCTGACCCCCAATGGGCCAGGTTCACGCGCTGTCCTGCCTTCAATTTTCAGACAGATTTTTGAATTTATGGAATGATTATTTATATATATAATTAGCTTTTTTATATATATATTGTGATGACCCCAAACTTCCACGAGTGAAAGTAGGAGTAATCATTTTTGGAATACAACATAAATACAATAAAACTATTCACAGATAAAATATAGCAAAGGAAATTCATAGAGTAATAACATTATAGCAGCGGAAAAATATAATGTCATCAATCACAGAAAATCCACAGTCACAGAATCTAAGCTATTACAACAAGTTGCAGAAAAGAAATAAGTTTGATGTCTAAAAAGAAAAGAAAAGATGCCATAGAAACAAAAGATAAATGTCTTCAAGCTCCAAGTCATCACCTATCTACTTCAGCAAATCCAAGAGACAGAAAATAAGCAGCTCCAAAGAAAAGACTACAAGCAAAGAATGAACCTGTCTACTTGGATGCCCGTGTATAAGAGAGGGCACCCAAGTTTGCAAAAAGGTGAAACAAACTATGGGTCAGTCGTGGGACTGGTGTGAGAATTCTTAAGTAAAATAACTATTAGATATAAGGCAAATCCAAAGACCACGCCGCTAACGCGGAACGGGTTTACTCTAATGGATTGCCGTGCATAATTTAAAGTGTCATAACAAATAAATAAGTACATCGTAAACAACGCAATGCTTTTTGGGAAAAATGGAATCACCATAAGACCCAAGTCCCATCACACAATGCAACGCACACCAGAGGATAGGGTTTTACCTTATGGTGATTAAACATGCTAAATACGGCAAATACGCATCTAATATTATTATTAGTGTATATGAAAGCATTTCAAAGTAAATGTATTAATCTTAGGAAGCATAGGTACCATATACTATGCCTCCGTACTAGTAATACAATCAAATTCGTCGGTTCGTATTTGGATTTTGGTTTCCATCATGAGTCAAGGCTAGAGCGGAGCTCCTTACCGATTCGAGACACTCTAGCTAGTGCCTCAGGATTCCCCGCGGAGAACCCTTGGAAATGGCAGGGCCGGTCCGCAAATACAGCTTAGCGGATTGGCAATTCCTAAGCACACGTTTCCCGGTCCTATAGGACCTATCCGAGGCGCGCCACATTCCATCATCCACATAAGTAAAGTATCAGCGCTGGGAGGTCCCTGACACTACTTCTAACTAGAAAGAAACGTGTTGCTTTTCCTGCGTTCCCTTCGCCCGTTTTAGACTCTACCGGTTTGTGAGGCTCGTGAGGTTACGTAATACACAAAGCTCTGCTTATTCAAGCAGTGCTTTGATCGTCACCACAAGGTTCTGCTTTTCAACAAGAAACCTTGATCATTGCATCTTAGTATGCCACACTGTCACTCCATGCCATACCATTGCTTCTCCATCAATACATAAATGGGTGTTAAGTAGAGAATAAATTCTCCACCACCAATATTTATATATTAACAGAAAATCAACAATATGATATATAACGAAGTACGATGTCAGACACACCATCCATTTAAACTTATGCTCTGGGTCTGAACGAAAGTCAAATCCGTGAAATCAACGCGTACGTCTGGGCAATGACCTTGACCCATGAATTGGTAGCAAGTCAATTCAAGATCTCGATCGCTGTCCATTCGAGGGAAGATTTACGGTCTTCATACGTCGTCTTCTTACTTCGATCTTTAACGCCGCTGCATTAATTTGGGATGAGAATATCTCGGACTTCCCAAACAATCCTCGTATGTATATACATATATATATTTTGAAAATCCTTCTTATTTGTTAATAATTATTTTTATTAACAATTCATTCTATTTTAATTATTTAAAATAGTCAAACTTCTTATTTAACGACGCATTCTCAAAATCATATTTTTATTTACATTAATTAAAATGTAAACTTGCATTTACATGTCGCATTCTTACCTATTTACATTGAATAAAATGTAAACTTTCATTACATGTCGCATTCTTACTTATTTACATTGAATAAAATGTAAACTTGCAATTACATGTCACATTCTTACCTATTTACATTGAATAAAATGTAAACTCATCCTACGGTGGAATTCCTTTATTTTAACATTAAAATAATGTAAATTCTTCCCTATGGTATATACACTTTTTATATTAACATTTAGAATAATGTTAACTCATCCTACGATGCATATTTTCTTAATTTTAACATTAAAGATAATATTGACTTATCCTATGGTTAAATTACCCTTTATTAACATTAAAAATAATGTTAACTCACCCTATGGTGTTATTCCATCTTAATTTCATAAAAAAATGTAACATTCCTACGGTCAATTCTCTTTTCTGTTAACATTATATAATAATGTAAATTTTCTCCAACGAAGTAATTCTCTTAATATTAACATTAAAAATAAATGTATATTAACCCTATGGTTAAATTATCCTTTATTAACATTAAAAATAATGTAATCTCATCCTATGGCGTTATTCCTTCTTAATTTCAAAAAAAATATGTAACATTCCTACGGTCAATTCTCTTTTATGTTAACATTATATAATAATGTAAATTTTCTCCTACGAAGTAATTCTCTTAATATTAACATTAAAAATAAATGTATATTAACCCTATGGTTAAATTATCCTTTATTAACATTAAAAATAATGTAATCTCATCCTATGTTAAATTACTTTATTACTTTACATTAAAAATAATGTAGCGCAATCCTACGGTTAAGTTACTCTTTAATTTAACATTAAAATTTTGTTAATTCAACCTACGGTTGAATTTCCTTTATTTTAACATAAACAAAATATAATGTTAATTCGTGGAATTCACTATATGTTAACATTAAAAACAATGTTAATTTATCTTACGGTCAAATTCCTTATATACTAACATTATAAATAATGTTAATTACCCTATGGTGAAATTCTTTTGTTTAAACATTAAAAATAATGTTAAATCCTTCTACGGTGAAATTCTTTTACTTTAACATTAAAAATAATGTTAATCATCCTACGATGTAAATTCTTTTTATTTAACATTAAAAATAATGTTAATCATCCTACGGTGTAAATTCTTTTTATTTAACATTAAAAATAATGTTAATTTTATCATACGTTTAAATTACGCATCATTAACATTAAAAGTAAAGTTAATTTTATCATACGGTTAAATTTTCTTTATATTAACATTATAAATAATGTTAACTAAATCCTACGGTTGAAATTTCTAGTTAATTTACATTAAAAATGTCCATTTCATCCTACGGTAAAATTACTATTTAATTGACATTAAAAATGTCCATTTTTCATGCATTGTAAACTACTTATTTTTAACATCAAAAATATTATTAATTCCTCATACAACGTAAATTCTTATTTGTACCATTAACAAAATTGTTAATTTTCATTCGATGTGAATACTTATTTTTAACATTGACACAAAAATGTTAATTTATCATACGTTGTAAATACTTTTATATTAACATTAAAAATATTAATGACATCCTACGGTTAAAATTTTATTATATTAACATTAAAAATGTTAATTACATCATACGGTGTTATCTTTAACATTAAAAATGTTAATTTACACATGCGGTGAAATTACTATTTAATTAACATTAAAAATAATGTTAATTGCTCATGCGGTGTAGTTTCTTATTATTAACATTTAAAAATAATGTTACTTTCTCATACCATGTAAATTCCTTATATTTAACATTAAACAAAATGTTAATTTCTCATCACTTTAATTTTACATAATTCAATGTAAATTTCATGTTAACACAAATTCCTACTTTGGTTTTACATAATTAAATGTAAATTTATGTCATTCCAAATTTCATACCTTAATTTTACATAATTAAATGTAAATTTAATGTTAATACCAATTCCTACTTTAATTACATTGATAAAAATGTAATCTTTTTCCTACGGTGAAGTCCTTGAATATATTACATTAATAAAAATGTAAACTTTATTTACATATCACATTCTTAATAAAATAAAACGTAAACTTTAGTTACATTTCACAAAATTTAAATTTCACCTGCGGAGTAAATTCTTATATATATTACATTAATAAGAATGTATATTGTGCATACAGTTAAAATTATCATTTTATTCACATTACAATTTATTCACATTAATAAAAATGTGTTACATGTCTAATAATTTATTTTATTCACATAAGTAAAAATGTGAAATTTTACATGTCCAATATTTAATTTATAATATTAACATTAAAAATGTTAATGTCATCATACGGTTGAATTTTTATAATATTAACATTAAAAATGTTAATGTACATACGGTTGAATTTTTATAATATTAACATTAAAAATGTTAATTTCATCCTACGTTTTATTTCTTTTTATATTAACATAAAAAAAATGTTAATGTACACTTGCGGTAAAATTACTATTTAATTAACACTAAAAATGTTAATTTTTCATGCATTGAAAATTACTTATTATTAACACCAAAATAAATGTTAATTTTTCATACAACGTAAATTACTTATTATTAACATCAAAATAAATGTCAATTTTTCCCTATTTCAATTTTACAAAAAAAAAAAGAATATGTAAATTTCATCACAAGTCGCGTTCTTATTTACATCAAATAAACTATAAATTCTCATCACATCGCATAACAACATCCAAATACAACAATAGGATCAGATTCGATACTAACATCGAGGTAAATTGCAAGATGGGGTTTCACACAGCATATGTAAAATCAACATGGCATGGTTAAATAAATAACACATAATTAATTTTAATGAATTATGAATTCAGATTTTAGCCTAAAATTTCAGATCTAATCACATAGCACTATAGGCAATTTAGATTCCACATCATATGTTATGAACGGTTTAGATCTATGTTTAAACATCGTGTCATATTAATTCTACTGTTAATAATCATGCAAATAATAAATAAATAAATTAAATAAAAATTAAAAATAAAATTCTCACCCTAATCAGTCTCAGCAAAGCCTAATTGTCGCCACGGTCCTGTCGGATCTGAAATTTTCAGATTCGGGGTTCATACGCATTAGTTATCAATGTTTGAATAATTCTGACTTTTAACAACTGCTGCAGCAACGCTTAAAAGCGTCGCAAAATCTGAAGCATACCTTATTTTCAGAATTTGTTCAAAACTTCAAATTCGATTTTCTGGAGTTGTAGTTGACGAAACGACGAGCCGTTTGTTGGAGAAGGACCGGCTACGAGAGAGCTACGCACGGCCAGAAGGTGGCGAGGTGCGGCGGCGGCATGGGGCCCAGGGGAGGCTGCGACCGGCGGACCTTGGAGGGGTTGGTGGCGGCGCTACGGTGTACGAGAGGTGCTGGGACTTGTCGGAGATCGAAGTGCTCGGGAAGAGCTTCGAAATGAGTACTCACACGCTAAATTCCGTTAAGAAACGGAGGAGAAAACTGAGTTTGAATTTTTGAAGGCCATGGGTAAATGTGGCGGCTGAAGTAACGTGGAAGAGGAGTGATGAACAGTGTTTTCGGATTTTATAATATTATATTAGGGTTAACTAATTATGTAATTAGCCCATTAAAGCCCGTTTTGGTCCGAACTCCGATTTAGGCCTGCTTACTGTCGTTCTTAAGGTTTTGTGTGAAAACCCGTAACTTCCCCGTAAAGGAAAGCGCGGATAGTTCGAGAACAAGCCACAACAGAACGCAGACGGAAGAACATTTCATTGTATATTACAACAATGCATCAGATACAAGAATATACAGAGTATAAATGAATATTACACAGAAATATCAGAGATTTAAATTACATTTAAATACATAGCAGCGGAAAATAATACAATACACAACTAGAAGGAGATATACGGATACAAAGCTTTCCGGATATCGTTCCAGCTGTAAACCAGGATCCTGTGAATATAAATCTGCAAAACCAAAACTACTAGCTGCCCGTGTCAAAATAATGGCACCCAGAGTTTAGGTTAAAACAATAAACTCCAGGTCAGTCATGTGACTGGTGTGAGAACTAAAACAGTTGTAAATCTTTATTGTAAAGTTAGGTAAATCAAGGGACCACGCCGTATAACACGGAACGGGTTTCCTCCCAAGAATACCAGTGCATAACAACAGCGCAATGCTAAATAAAGAAAAATGAAGCTATTATAAGACCCTGGTCCTATCATACAATGCAACGCAAGCCGGGGGATAGGGTTTTTACCTTATAATAGCCAAGAATGCTTGATACGTTTAAAAGAAATCATTTGATACTATTATAAGTGTATAGTGTATAAAACAACTTCAAATCATAAGTATCAATCATAGGCGGCATGAATGCCCCATACCACTATGTCGCCATATATAGGTTATACAATCGAAATCGCAAAGTCACGTATTTGGAAATTGGATTTCCATCTATGAACCGAGGCCAGGGATCGTCCTCTACCGATTCGAGACTCTCTAGCCCGAGCCTCCGGAACAGCCGCAACTGCCCCATGGAGCGACAGGGCCGGTCCACCGATGTGGATTATAGTGCCTGAATAATATGTTTCCCCGCCCTTTGGGGCGTAAATGAGCCAACTAAATGACTCCATCGGTTCGAGAACGACCGATCAATCCGAGGCGCCTCGCAACAGCAACAACCACATAAGTCAAACTCGTCAGGGCGTGTAAAACCACTGACGCCACTTCTAACTAGAAAGAAACGCATGCCCTCCCTGAGGTCCTCTCCCGTTTTTGGTTCACAACCGGGGTGCGAAACTCGCGAAGCAAATGTTACACAAAGCTACGCCACGAAGGCCGTGCTTCGATCATCAACCACAAGACTTTGCTTTTCAACAGAAGCCTCGATCAATTGCCACTTAGGCATGCCACACAGGCAATTCACTCCATGCGTTTGATATCCATCAATGTATAACCCCTGAGCTCGTACGTCTCAGAGAAGGGCGTTAAGCAAGAGAATAAATTCTCCGCCGCCAAACAGATATATATTTAATAGAGATCAATCACACGGACTAAAATCCAATGTCAGACACACAGTCCATTTACAAGTCCGTTCTGGGTCTGAACGAAACCGGAGGCACCTAGTACCCCGCATATCCATCGATCTCCAAGTACGTCTGGACGATCACCAACTGTTTCCATCTTCTTGGGTGTACAGCCCAATCAAGATCGTCAGAAATCACCCAAACGACGTGAAGACTTCTGGTCTTCGACCACCGTCTTCATCTTCGACTTATCGTCGTATCAGTTATTCAGAATGGGATAAACCCGGTCTTTCCGAATAACTCGCGTATATTTTAAATAAGTGTTACACAAACACAACATACGCCTCATTCCAATTCGTCAGTCACTAACCGTAAATTAATCAAGAGAATAATTCCCCAAATATTAACCCCGAAGGCCGAAACCAACATCAGATCAATATCCAGAAAACCATTCTGCTTGGCTAACCGACAGTTAGTTTCTAAATTTCACGTTCATAGGGAAAGGTTCCCATTAATTTTATCAAAGATAAATTCCTTGAATTTATCCTTTAATCTACTTTTGAATTTCGATTCAACTAGTCGGGATTAACGAAACTTACCGAAATAATCATTTGTTTTAGTTTCCCAATCCCAACCTATTTATCCCATGAAGTAAAACTGGTAATACTTCATCTCTAACACCACAGTGTTATCGGTAAATTCAATTACCATTTCACGTTCAAATCTAATTAAAGATTTAACTATCGCCTGGAGCAAAACTGGTGGTACTCCATTCTCGATCATTTCAATCTAATTAAAGATTCATTAAAACTCCACTTAGTTTTAATCGTTAACTGGGTTAAAGAATCAGTGTCATTTAAAACACAGTTCACGATAAACCCAAAATTACATTCATTAATTATCGGGTTAAAGAACGAGTGTTATTTAAAACACTGTCCACGATAAACCCAAAAATCAGTATCAATTCAATTCCAATTAAATATTATTTAATTGGTACACTTCATTAAATCTAAATAAAAAGGTTTAATCTTTTCTCAACTGGGTTCAAGAACAGTGTTAGTGAAGACACCATTCACGACAAACCCAAATCACATTTGATATTCAATACAAGGCTCTGAATAGAAAATATATCGGCTTATATTCAATATCAAATTCTACGATTAACAAATGTCGTATTGGAAATAACGATATAAATATATATATATCTTTCAAATTTCCATAACAACATCCGTATAATCACGAATTCCAACATCGAAATATTCCGAAGACAATTTCGATTCAAATCCACTCCAATGCAATCATTGGAAATTCTGGTTATTTTTAAAACCCTTTCGAATTCAATTTATTTATTTAAAAATAAATAGAATTATAATTCTAGTTCAAAACTAGTTTACTTCGATAAAAAATCTATTTTTATCTTTTCAAATATGGGGTTTTTCATCCCAATTCTTTCTAAATCATTTCTTATGATTTTACACAAATTATTACTATTTTTAATAATTTTATCAAGGCCCGTACAGTCGATTTCCACCAATGGCCATCGAACTGCACGTATAGCGACCTTTTTCAAATTTGATTTGGACATAATTCCAAATCCAACCGTTAGATTTTTAATTTATCACATTCGTTAGAAAGCTCTTTTCGATACGAACCCAACGGTTCCGGTTTTAGGAGAATCCGACGGTCGGATCTCCCGTAATGTCCGTTTGAAATAAATGGTCGAAATTCACGAACTGCCGCGGCGCGGCGCGTACTATTCAGGCCATTATATTATATATATATAATATATATAATATATATATCGTCGATTTCTATTTAAAACGAATTATATAAATAGTTTTAAATTCGTTTCAAAAGCAATTTCAACTTCCTTTTCAATTCAAATCAAAATTGAATTCTTCTTTATAAATTCGTTTTAAAATTCATTTCTATTCAATTCAAATTTCAATTCAATTTGAATTCATTTCAATTCGCTTTCAATTCAATTTGAATTCGTTTTCAATTCAATTCATTTCGAAATCGTTTTCAATTCAATTCATTTCGAAATCGTTTTCAATTCAATTCATTTCGAAATCGTTTTCAATTCAATTCATTTCGAAATCGTTTTCAATTCAATTCATTTCGAAATCGTTTTCAATTCAATTCATTTCGAAATCGTTTTCAATTCAATTCATTTCGAAATCGTTTTCAATTCAATTCATTTCGAAATCGTTTTCAATTCAATTCATTTCAAAATCGTTTTCAATTCAATTCATTTCAAAATCGTTTTCAATTCAATTCATTTCAAAATCGTTTTCAATTCAATTCATTTCAAAATCGTTTTCAATTCAATTCATTTCAAAATGAATAAAATCGATATAAATATCGTTCACGTCCAAAATGGCGTCAATCTAACCAACACGGCTTCATATATTTCTATTTTCAAATATTCTATTCAACAAATGAATATTTATTTATTTTTTTGTCAACACACGACTAATCTCAACGAATGAGTACTGTCCACGTGTGACAATTTTTGTTAAATTATTTTGTTCAACACATGACTAATCTCAACGGATGAGTACAGTCAACACATGAACCTTTATTTTATATTGATAAAGATGCAAATTTTATTATTAAAATATTTCGTTCAACACATGACTAATCTCAACGAATGAGTACAGTCAACACATGAACTTTTATGTTATAATATTCTTTATTTTCTAAATTGGAATGAGGCCCAATCAATCACCATATAATGTTAATTATATGGATTTTCATACATCACACGTATATAATAGCATTGAAAAATAATCAACCATCAACCAAAGTGCACTACACTGTATAAGCATCAAATATAGATATCTAACACTCATAACAGCCTGTCAATCAATCGATTGACATATTTAATCAATCAGGATGAGTGAACTTCAAATTTCATCCCAACACCCGTGTGGGGTTTCAAACAATCAAACATAAATTTTATTTGTGCAGTTGGACGATGTGTAAAATTTATCGACCCAATCAATGTCCTTCAAATAGGTGTACATAAACAAACTGTCTGGCTTGTAAATGAATATTCATTTATTCACATTCACGTTAAAAATTATATTTTAACGACAAAACATTTTATTATAACTTATGAGTTTCTATTCAGTTCATCCTATAAATAAAATGATATTTTTATTTTTCTAAATTATTTTAGAAAATTTCGGCGGCATAACGGCACGATACTAGAAACGGGACGAGGCCTAGCCTTATCCCCGGTCTAGTGAAGGCCCACGCCATTCACATATCAATCAAATTCACCAAACAATCAAATTCAAATCAAATCATCAAACTAATTTATGCAACCAAACAAACAAGTCCATGGTCTGTGGACGATTGTGTCGGGTGCTACTGAGCACCGTCTGCATCCTAGTATATATATAACTAGAAAAGAAAATGAAGAGTGAGAGGTTCTCACAAATAGCTATCCAATCAACTTGACTCTTCTTTGATAGAAATCTTCACCGTTATTGCATTCTTGTCATCTTCGTTGCTGTAGCCACTACATATGTAAAAATCGAATTTTTACTTCGCTATTCGATATATAAAAATCACATTTTTACTTCGTTGTTCAATATATAAAAATCACATTTTTACTTCGTTATTCAATATATAAAAATCACATTTTTACTTCGACGTTCAATATATATAAAAATCATATTTTTACTCTGCTATTCAATATATAAAAATCGAATTTTCACTATGCTATTCAATATATAAAGATCTCGCCCTTTCAACTATAAAGATTTTACCTTTTCAATTATATAGTCTTCGCCTTTTCAATTATATAGTCTTCGCCTTTTCAAAAATAAAGATTTCGCCTTTATA
Organism: Allium sativum; assembly: GCA_030737875.1. Taxonomy (NCBI): domain Eukaryota; kingdom Viridiplantae; phylum Streptophyta; class Magnoliopsida; order Asparagales; family Amaryllidaceae; genus Allium; species Allium sativum. Next base: position 309,186,241 of record CM060915.1, on the reverse strand, counting down.
AAAATATAGTCTTTCCTATTTAAGCAAAAATCATATTCCTACATCTTCTATATAGTAGAGATTATATTTTTAATACTTTAAAAATATAAACATCATATTTTTCTCCTTCGTTATATATATACAATAAAAATCAAATTTTTATTTTGTTACATATATAAAGATGATATTTTTACTATCTATATCATATAAAAATCGTATTTTTATCCTATCTATATTAGAAAAATTATATTTTGAACCTTCCTATAATGTAAATATTATATATTTATCTTTTATATATAATAAAAATCATAGTTTTATTATTCTAACAATATAAAGATCGTATAAAAATCAATTCTTTTTGCTTTACAATTACATATATAAATATATTTCAGTTTTTAAAACCATACCAGTTTAATTTCTAAACTATTTATCTAAAAGAAATTAAAAATAAAACAAAGTATAAATAAACAGAGAACTTACAGAGGGGGGGTGGGGGTGCGCCATCGCTCAGGCGAAGGAAGGGGAAGAAGAGAAGGATGGCGTCGCTTGGGGGTGCTCGGCGGTGGAGGAAAAAAAGGGGGGGCTCTCGTGCGTCGATCGAACTGGGGGGGTGCGACTTCGAATCGGTCGTGGGAGGAAGAGGGGAGCAGGAAGACGAAGACGGGCGGAGCAGGGGGCTCGGCACCTCTGGCGGCGGCGCGTCGGCAGCTGTCGCTGCTTCTTCTCTTTTTTTTTTTTTATAAATCGATTTCTGGTTTGAACGTGGGGGGGGGGGCAGAGTTAAAGGGGGAGATTTAATTTTTTTTATTAATTTAATTATTTTATTTTGCAAAAAGTTGACTTTCACATACGACCTCTAAACGAGGCCCACCGCCTGTCGTCCATAGCTAATTACCCCCATTTCGAACACAATGGGATATGTATCGCAGGTTGATTCGGCTGTTACAATCAATTTCCGTTAAATTTACATTTAAATCATTATATTGAATTTTAAACGTACATTTCAAATTACTGGGGTCACATACTAACCAGAAAAATTCCAGAAAAATATTTTCTAGCTTCATATTGACGATACGGTCCTAACAAAACTAGTTTCGTCGAATTCTGAGACCGTTAGAAAAATGGTCATTTTCCAGTCGATTAAAATCAACTGAAACTGGTCAAATGCGTTTTCCTTTGCCACGCTCACATATTGATTCAAAAAAATATGAAATTTGGAATCTAGCAATAATCTGACACCACGGACCCAACAAAACTGGTTTCGTCGAAATCCGAGGTCATTTGCAAAATTTCCATTTTTAAGGGCCTGAATTCTATAGCGACTATTCAGAATTTTCAACTGGACTTATCTTTTGATTCCCGCTATGAAATCTTGATTTTTCGGATTCGTTGGAAAGATATCATCAATTAGATCCTAATGTTTTTGGTTTCGCTAAAATCCGGATTGTTTTGCACCCGGTACATTCAATTGAAGTTTGAAATCGAATTATCGAACTACCGCGTCATTTTCAATTCCTTTTATAAATATAAATAAATATTTATATTCTATCGTCGATCTATATAACTATATACGATTGAATTTTATTCAAAATAAATTTCTCGTCATTTTTATTTAAAATAATTCATTTTAAATAATCAAAATTCGCTAAAACTGCCAAAATAAAAAATTTAAACTGGTCCAGATTTTCGGGTTGTTACAATCTCCCCCACTTAAAACTTTTCGTCCCCGAAAAGGAACAAAGTCGAAAGTGGTTTGATCATTCAACTCTACGTTCGATCTGGCTTCCATTCTCCAACCTTTCAGTTTCTGAGAATTTTCAAATTCTTCAAAAATTTGTCTAACACCCTAAATTTTCGAAAAATTTCGCCATAACCTCCCCTGCAATGGGAGCATCGGGGAATTTCAAATAGCTTCCCCGGTCCTTCTAATCTCAAAAAGAAAAAGAAAAAGCCAAGCGGCTAGCCAATAGGCTCATAAAATCATCATCACCCAAACAAAACAGTAAATTATGTAGTAAGCATGTACCTATTTGTCGAGCAAACAAATTTTATTCTCTGTTCTAGCCTCCTTGCTATGACCTGTTCAATGTAAGTATATGTATATGCATGCAAATGCGACCAATTTTCAATACAATTCAATATTTGATGCAATTAGGCAAAAATGGTTCAAAATTTTCAAACAAATAAACAAACAACACAAACATCAATCAATTAGTGGATTAACGTTTCAAATTCATAATTTTGATATATATATAAAGAAAATCATGTTTTGATGCCAAATCACAACAATGTATTCTAGCTATATTAGTTTTGGTTCTCACACCAGTCTAATGGAAATATATAGAAAATCACACCTTCGAAACTTGAACATAAATGTTGATGATGCGATCGCTATCATCAATATCATCTTCGGGCGACTAGAGTGTGATGCTATATCTATCCAATATATTAAAACTTTGAATATACGTTTGCAAGGCGTATATGCAAATTCTTTATATACTGAATTGTCCAAAATCAATATAAATAAATAATCAAATACGAATAGTTGATTTAAATTTTCATAACAAAATTTGTTTTCACTTTTTAAAAATATACTCTTCACACTCGTTCTAGGATACTACTGATCCCATCTCTAACGAGTCATTCTAATTGGATATTACTAATCCAATATCTGATGAATTCTTTCGTATGGTTCTAATGTGCCTTGTTCTCTGAGCTTTGTAAACCAAAGCTCTGATACCAACTGTGAAAACCCGTAACTTCCCCGTAAAGGAAAGCGCGGATAGTTCGAGAACAAGCCACAACAGAACGCAGACGGAAGAACATTTCATTGTATATTACAACAATGCATCAGATACAAGAATATACAGAGTATAAATGAATATTACACAGAAATATCAGAGATTTAAATTACATTTAAATACATAGCAGCGGAAAATAATACAATACACAACTAGAAGGAGATATACGGATACAAAGCTTTCCGGATATCGTTCCAGCTGTAAACCAGGATCCAGTGAATATAAATCTGCAAAACCAAAACTACTAGCTGCCCATGTCAAAATAAGGGCACCCAGAGTTTAGGTTAAAACAATAAACTCCGGGTCAGTCATGTGACTGGTGTGAGAACTAAAACAGTTGTAAATCTTTATTGTAAAGTTAGGTAAATCAAGGGACCACGCCGTATAACACGGAACGGGTTTCCTCCCAAGAATACCAGTGCATAACAACAGCGCAATGCTAAATAAGGGAAAATGAAGCTATTATAAGACCCAGGTCCTATCATACAATGCAACGCAAGCCGGGGGATAGGGTTTTTACCTTATAATAGCCAAGAATGCTTGATACGTTTAAAAGAAATCATTTGATACTATTATAAGTGTATAGTGTATAAAACAACTTCAAATCATAAGTATCAATCATAGGCGGCATGAATGCCCCATACCACTATGTCGCCATATATAGGTTATACAATCGAAATCGCAAAGTCACGTATTTGGAAATTGTATTTCCATCTATGAACCAAGGCCAGGGATCGTCCTCTACCGATTCGAGACTCTCTAGCCCGAGCCTCCGGAACAGCCGCAACTGCCCCATGGAGCGACAAGGCCGGTCCACCGATGTGGATTATAGTGCCTGAACAATACGTTTCCCCGCCCTTTGGGGCGTAAATGAGCCAACTAAATGACTCCATCGGTTCGAGAACGACCGATCAATCCGAGGCGCCTCGCAACAGCAACAACCACATAAGTCAAACTCGTCAAGGCGTGTAAAACCACTGACGCCACTTCTAACTAGAAAGAAACGCATGCTCTCCCTGAGGTCCTCTCCCGTTTTTGGTTCACAACCGGGGTGCGAAACTCGCGAAGCAAACGTTACACAAAGCTACGCCACGAAGGTCGTGCTTCGATCATCAACCACAAGACTTTGCTTTTCAACAGAAGCCTCGATCAATTGCCACTTAGGCATGCCACACAGGCAATTCACTCCATGTGTTTGATATCCATCAATGTATAACCCCTGAGCTCGTACGTCTCAGAGAAGGGCGTTAAGCAAGAGAATAAATTCTCCGCCGCCAAACAGATATATATTTAATAGAGATCAATCACACGGACTAAAATCCAATGTCAGACACACAGTCCATTTACAAGTCCGTTCTAGGTCTGAACGAAACCGGAGGCACCTAGTACCCCGCATATTCATCGATCTCCAAGTACGTCTGGACGATCACCAACTGTTTCCATCTTCTTGGGTGTACAGCCCAATCAAGATCGTCAGAAATCACCCAAACGACGTGAAGACTTCTGGTCTTCGACCACCGTCTTCATCTTCGACTTATCGTCGTATCAGTTATTCAGAATGGGATAAACCCGGTCTTTCCGAATAACTCGCGTATATTTTAAATAAGTGTTACACAAACACAACATACGCCTCATTCCAATTCGTCAGTCACTAACCGTAAATTAATCAAGAGAATAATTCCCCAAATATTAACCCCGAAGGCCGAAACCAACATCAGATCAATATCCAGAAAACCATTCTGCTTGGCTAACCGACAGTTAGTTTCTAAATTTCACGTTCATAAGGAAAGGTTCCCATTAATTTTATCAAAGATAAATTCCTTGAATTTATCCTTTAATCTACTTTTGAATTTCGATTCAACTAGTCGGGATTAACGAAACTTACCGAAATAATCATTTGTTTTAGTTTCCCAATCCCAACCTATTTATCCCATGAAGTAAAACTGGTAATACTTCATCTCTAACACCACAGTGTTATCGGTAAATTCAATTACCATTTCACGTTCAAATCTAATTAAAGATTTAACTATCGCCTGGAGCATGGTGGTACTCCATTCTCGATCATTTCAATCTAATTAAAGATTCATTAAAACTCCACTTAGTTTTAATCGTTAACTGGGTTAAAGAATCAGTGTCATTTAAAACACAGTTCACGATAAACCCAAAATTACATTCATTAATTATCGGGTTAAAGAACGAGTGTTATTTAAAACACTGTCCACGATAAACCCAAAAATCAATATCAATTCAATTCCAATTAAATATTATTTAATTGGTACACTTCATTAAATCTAAATAAAAAGATTTAATCTTTTCTCAACTGGGTTCAAGAACAGTGTTAGTGAAGACACCATTCACGACAAACCCAAATCACATTTGATATTCAATACAAGGCTCTAAATAGAAAATATATCGGCTTATATTCAATATCAAATTCTACGATTAACAAATGTCGTATTGGAAATAACGATATAAATATATATATCTTTCAAATTTCCATAACAACATCCGTATAATCACGAATTCCAACATTGAAATATTCCGAAGACAATTTCGATTCAAATCCACTCCAATGCAATCATTGGAAATTCTGGTTATTTTTAAAACCCTTTCGAATTCAATTTATTTATTTAAAAATAAATAGAATTATAATTCTAGTTCAAAACTAGTTTACTTCGATAAAAAATCTATTTTTATCTTTTCAAATATGGGGTTTTTCATCCCAATTCTTTCTAAATCATTTCTTATGATTTTACACAAATTATTACTATTTTTAATAATTTTATCAAGGCCCGTACAGTCGATTTCCACCAATGGCCATCGAACTGCACGTATAACGACCTTTTTCAAATTTGATTTGGACATAATTCCAAATCCAACCGTTAGATTTTTAATTTATCACATTCGTTAGAAAGCTCTTTTCGATACGAACCCAACGGTTCCGGTTTTAGGAGAATCCGACGGTCGGATCTCCCGTAATGTCCGTTTGAAATAAATGGTCGAAATTCACGAACTGCGCGGCGCGGCGCGTTCTATTCAGGCCATTATATTATATATATAATATATATATCGTCGATTTCTATTTAAAACGAATTATATAAATAGTTTTAAATTCGTTTCAAAAGCAATTTCAACTTCCTTTTCAATTCAAATCAAAATTGAATTCTTCTTTATAAATTCGTTTTAAAATTCATTTCTATTCAATTCAAATTTCAATTCAATTTGAATTCATTTCAATTCGCTTTCAATTCAATTTGAATTCGTTTTCAATTCAATTCATTTCGAAATCGTTTTCAATTCAATTCATTTCGAAATCGTTTTCAATTCAATTCATTTCGAAATCGTTTTCAATTCAATTCATTTCGAAATCGTTTTCAATTCAATTCATTTCGAAATCGTTTTCAATTCAATTCATTTCAAAATCGTTTTCAATTCAATTCATTTCAAAATCGTTTTCAATTCAATTCATTTCAAAATCGTTTTCAATTCAATTCATTTCAAAATCGTTTTCAATTCAATTCATTTCAAAATGAATAAAATCGATATAAATATCGTTCACGTCCAAAATGGCGTCAATCTAACCAACACGGCTTCATATATTTCTATTTTCAAATATTCTATTCAACAAATGAATATTTATTTATTTTTTTGTCAACACACGACTAATCTCAACGAATGAGTACTGTCCACGTGTGACAATTTTTGTTAAATTATTTCGTTCAACACATGACTAATCTCAACGGATGAGTACAGTCAACACATGAACCTTTATTTTATATTGATAAAGATGCAAATTTTATTATTAAAATATTTCGTTCAACACATGACTAATCTCAACGAATGAGTACAGTCAACACATGAACTTTTATGTTATAATATTCTTTATTTTCTAAATTGGAATGAGGCCCAATCAATCACCATATAATGTTAATTATATGGATTTTCATACATCACACGTATATAATAGCATTGAAAAATAATCAACCATCAACCAAAGTGCACTACACTGTATAAGCATCAAATATAGATATCTAACGCTCATAACAGCCTGTCAATCAATCGATTGACATATTTAATCAATCAGGATGAGTGAACTTCAAATTTCATCCCAACACCCGTGTGGGGTTTCAAACAATCAAACATAGATTTTATTTGTGCAGTTGGACGATGTATAAAATTTATCGACCCAATCAATGTCCTTCAAATAGGTGTACATAAACAAACCGTCTGGCTTGTAAATGAATATTCATTTATTCACATTCACGTTAAAAATTATATTTTAACGACAAAACATTTTATTATAACTTATGAATTTCTATTCAGTTCATCCTATAAATAAAATGATATTTTTATTTTTCTAAATTATTTTAGAAAATTTCGGCGGCATAACGGCACGATACTAGAAACGGGACGAGGCCTAGCCTTATCCCCGGTCTAGTGAAGGCCCACGCCATTCACATATCAATCAAATTCACCAAACAATCAAATTCAAATCAAATCATCAAACTAATTTATGCAACCAAACAAACAAGTCCATGGTCTGTGGACGATTGTGTCGGGTGCTACTAAGCACCGTCTGCATCCTAGTATATATATATAACTAGAAAAGAAATTGAAGAGTGAGAGGTTCTCACAAATAGCTATCCAATCAACTTGACTCTTCTTTGATAGAAATCTTCACCGTTATTGCATTCTTGTCATCTTCGGTGCTGTAGCCACTACATATGTAAAAATCGAATTTTTACTTCGCTATTCGATATATAAAAATCACATTTTTACTTCGTTATTCAATATATAAAAATCACATTTTTACTTCGTTATTCAATATATAAAAATCACATTTTTACTTCGACGTTCAATATATATAAAAATCATATTTTTACTCTGCTATTCAATATATAAAAATCGAATTTTCACTATGCTATTCAATATATAAAGATCTCGCCCTTTCAACTATAAAGATTTTACCTTTTCAATTATATAGTCTTCGCCTTTTCAAAAATAAAGATTTCGCCTTTATAAAAATATAGTCTTTCCTATTTAAGCAAAAATCATATTCCTACATCTTCTATATAGTAGAGATTATATTTTTAATACTTTAAAAATATAAACATCATATTTTTCTCCTTCGTTATATATATACAATAAAAATCAAATTTTTATTTCGTTACATATATAAAGATGATATTTTTACTATCTATATCATATAAAAATCGTATTTTTATCCTATCTATATTAGAAAAATTATATTTTGAACCTTCCTATAATGTAAATATTATATATTTATCTTTTATATATAATAAAAATCATAGTTTTATTATTCTAACAATATAAAGATCGTATAAAAATCAATTCTTTTTGCTTTACAATTACATATATAAATATATTTCAATTTTTAAAACCATACCAGTTTAATTTCTAAACTATTTATCTAAAAGAAATTAAAAATAAAACAAAGTAAAAATAAACAGAGAACTTACAGAGGGGGGGTGGGGGTGCGCCATCGCTCAGGCGAAGGAAGGGGAAGAAGAGAAGGACGGCGGAGCTTGGGGGTGCTCGGCGGTGGAGGAAAAAAAGGAGGGGGGGGCTCTCGTGCGTCGATCGAACTGGGGGGGGTGCGACCTCGAATCGGTCGTGGGAGGAAGAGGGGAGCAGGAAGAAGAAGACGGGCGGAGCAGGGGGCTCGGCACCTCTGGCGGCGGCGCGTCGGCAGCTGTCGCTGCTTCTTCTCTTTTTTTTTTTATAAATCGATTTCCGGTTTGAACATGGGGGGGGGGGGGCAGAGTTAAAGGGGGAGATTTAATTTTTTTTATTAATTTAATTATTTTATTTTGCAAAAAGTTGACTTTCACATACGACCTCTAAACGAGGCCCACCGCCTGTCGTCCATAGCTAATTACCCCCATTCCGAACACAATGGGATATGTATCGCAGGTTGATTCGGCTATTACAATCAATTTCCGTTAAATTTACATTTAAATCATTATATTGAATTTTAAACGTACATTTCAAATTACCGGGGTCACATACTAACCAGAAAAATTCCAGAAAAATATTTTCTAGCTTCGTATTGACGATACGGTCCTAGCAAAACTAGTTTCGTTGAATTCTGAGACCGTTAGAAAAATGGCCATTTTCCAGTCGATTAAAATCAACTGAAACTGGTCAAATGCGTTTTCCTTTGCCACGCTCACATATTGATTCAAAAAAATATGAAATTTGGAATCTAGCAATAATCTGACACCACGGACCCAACAAAACTGGTTTCGTCGAAATCCGAGGTCATTTGCAAAATTTCCATTTTTAAGGGCCTGAATTCTATAGCGACTATTCAGAATTTTCAACTGGACTTATCTTTTGATTCCCGCTATGAAATCTTGATTTTTCGGATTCGTTGGAAAGATATCATCAATTAGATCCTAATGTTTTTGGTTTCGCTAAAATCCGGATTGTTTTGCACCCGGTACATTCAATTGAAGTTTGAAATCGAATTATCGAACTACCGCGTCATTTTCAATTCCTTTTATAAATATAAATAAATATTTATATTCTATCGTCGATCTATATAACTATATACGATTGAATTTTATTCAAAATAAATTTCTCGTCATTTTTATTTAAAATAATTCATTTTAAATAATCAAAATTCGCTAAAACTGCCAAAATAAAAATTTTAAACTGGCCGAGATTTTCGGGTTGTTACATTTTGAGGCCTTCTGAACGCAATGGAACATGTTACAGGACCCAATTCCGAAATTTATTATGAGTTCTGGAATAATTACATTATTCTATTAATATTTTAATGTATACCGTACATGAAAATTCACCGAGGTCACAAATTAACTTCAAAAATTCTCGAAAAATATATTTAGCTATGTTTTGATGCTGTGGACCTATGAAAATTAATTTCATTCAATTCTGAGCCCGTATGAATTTTTAATGAATTTTTAAAGTCAAAAATTTGCCCGTTTACACTGAAAAATCAATTATAATTATATTTTAATTCTAAAAATTACCAAAAAATCATTTTTAGCTTTGTTTTGATGATACGAATCCAACAAAATTTATTTCATTCGATTCTGAGACTTTTTAAAAAATGGCTATTTTCAAGGCGAATATATTTAATATTAAAAATACATTTTTAAACAAATATTTTCTGAAACTCGAAACATATAAGTGTTTACTGTTTTTCAATGCAGAAACGTCATTCTGAAACCAATGGAAGTGGTTTCGAGTCGAAATTCCTTTATATGCAAAAAGTAACATTTTTGACCTATGCAAATTACCCATCGACCTTTCTAAAAATTGAATTGGCCATAACTTTTGATTTCCGCTATGAAATTTCGATTTTTCGGATTCGTTGGAAAGATATTTTTAAATAGATTCTAATATTTTTGGTTTTACTAAAATCCGTTAAATTTTGCATCCTGTATGGTTAGTCAAAGTTCAAGTTTGACTTTTCAAACTACCGCGCTATTTCTAGCTCTTTTTATAATTAAAATTAATTTATTCATTCTAACTTCGATTTGAACCAAATTTGTGATCCTTATTATTTAAAATAGATTATTTTAAATATCAAAACTCATTTAAAATCACTTAAAATAAATTTTAAATTGGCCTCAAAATTCAGGGTCTTTACAGTCTCCCCCACTTAAAAACTTTTCGTCCTCGAAAAGGAAAAAGAAAAATAGAAGAGGAAGAATAAACACAGTCTTCTTCGAATACACGATCAAGGGAAGAGTCAAAATACATCGGTAATGGTGATTCTAAGAGATAGAAAAGATCGAAGGACGAAAGAAAAGATGACGATAAAGTGACTGGCTATTATGTATCTCATGAAATGTTCGCCGTAGAATATAGTGATTCTACGTAAACGAATTATTATAAATATGTTATATTCCGCTTTGTAAACCAAAGCTCTGATACCAACTGTGATGACCCCAAACTTCCACGAGTGAAAGTAGGAGTAATCATTTTTGGAATACAACATAAATACAATAAAACAGAACACAGATACAATATAGCAAAGGAAATTCATAGAGTAATAACATTATAGCAGCGGAAAAATATAATGTCATCAATCACAGAAAATCCACAGTCACAGAATCTAAGCTATTACAACAAGTTGCAGAAAAGAAATAAGTTTGATGTCTAAAAAGAAAAGAAAAGATGCCATAGAAACAAAAGATAAATGTCTTCAAGCTCCAAGTCATCACCTCTCTACTTCAGCAAATCCAAGAGACAGAAAATAAGCAGCTCCAAAGAAAAGACTACAAGCAAAGAATGAACCTGTCTACTTGGCTGCCCGTGTATAAGAGAGGGCACCCAAGTTTGCAAAAAGGTGAAACAAACTATGGGTCAGTCGTGGGACTAGTGTGAGAATTCTTAAGTAAAATAACTATTAGATATAAGGCAAATCCAAAGACCACGCCGCTAACGCGGAACGGGTTTACTCTAATGGATTGCCGTGCATAATTTAAAGTGTCATAACAAATAAATAAGTACATCGTAAACAACGCAATGCTTTTTGGGAAAAATGGAATCACCATAAGACCCAAGTCCCATCACACAATGCAACGCACACCAGAGGATAGGGTTTTACCTTATGGTGATTAAACATGCTAAATACGGCAAATACGCATCTAATATTATTATTAGTGTATATGAAAGCATTTCAAAGTAAATGTATTAATCTTAGGAAGCATAGGTACCATATACTATGCCTCCGTACTAGTAATACAATCAAATTCGTCGGTTCGTATTTGGATTTTGGTTTCCATCATGAGTCAAGGCTAGAGCGGAGCTCCTTACCGATTCGAGACACTCTAGCTAGTGCCTCAGGATTCCCCGCGGAGAACCCTTGGAAATGGCAGGGCCGGTCCGCAAATACAGCTTAGCGGATTGGCAATTCCTAAGCACACGTTTCCCGGTCCTATAGGACCTATCCGAGGCGCGCCACATTCCATCATCCACATAAGTAAAGTATCAGCGCTGGGAGGTCCCTGACACTACTTCTAGCTAGAAAGAAACGTGTTGCTTTTCCTGCGTTCCCTTCGCCCGTTTTAGACTCTACCGGTTTGTGAGGCTCGTGAGGTTACGTAATACACAAAGCTCTGCTTATTCAAGCAGTGCTTTGATCGTCACCACAAGGTTCTGCTTTTCAACAAGAAACCTTGATCATTGCATCTTAGTATGCCACACTGTCACTCCATGCCATACCATTGCTTCTCCATCAATACATAAATGGGTGTTAAGTAGAGAATAAATTCTCTACCACCAATATTTATATATTAACAGAAAATCAACAATATGATATATAACGAAGTACGATGTCAGACACACCATCCATTTAAACTTATGCTCTGGGTCTGAACGAAAGTCAAATCCGTGAAATCAACGCGTACGTCTGGGCAATGACCTTGACCCATGAATTGGTAGCAAGTCAATTCAGGATCTCGATCGCTGTCCATTCGAGGGAAGATTTACGGTCTTCATATGTCGTCTTCTTACTTCGATCTTTAACGCCGCTGGATTAATTTGGGATGAGAATATCTCGGACTTCCCAAACAATCCTCGTATGTATATACATATATATTTTTTGAAAATCCTTCTTATTTGTTAATAATTATTTTTATTAACAATTCATTCTATTTTAATTATTTAAAATAGTCAAACTTCTTATTTAACGACGCATTCTCAAAATCATATTTTTATTTACATTAATTAAAATGTAAACTTGCATTTACATGTCGCATTCTTACCTATTTACATTGAATAAAATGTAAACTTTCATTACATGTCGCATTCTTACTTATTTACATTGAATAAAATGTAAACTTGCAATTACATGTCACATTCTTACCTATTTACATTGAATAAAATGTAAACTCATCCTACGGTGGAATTCCTTTATTTTAACATTAAAATAATGTAAATTCTTCCCTATGGTATATACACTTTTTATATTAACATTTAGAATAATGTTAACTCATCCTACGATGCATATTTTCTTAATTTTAACATTAAAGATAATGTTGACTTATCCTATGGTTAAATTACCCTTTATTAACATTAAAAATAATGTTAACTCACCCTATGGTGTTATTCCATCTTAATTTCATAAAAAAATGTAACATTCCTACGGTCAATTCTCTTTTCTGTTAACATTATATAATAATGTAAATTTTCTCCTACGAAGTAATTCTCTTAATATTAACATTAAAAATAAATGTATATTAACCCTATGGTTAAATTATCCTTTATTAACATTAAAAATAATGTAATCTCATCCTATGGCGTTATTCCTTCTTAATTTCAAAAAAAAATGTAACATTCCTACGGTCAATTCTCTTTTATGTTAACATTATATAATAATGTAAATTTTCTCCTACGAAGTAATTCTCTTAATATTAACATTAAAAATAAATGTATATTAACCCTATGGTTAAATTATCCTTTATTAACATTAAAAATAATGTAATCTCATCCTATGTTAAATTACTTTATTACTTTACATTAAAAATAATGTAGCTCAATCCTACGGTTAAGTTACTCTTTAATTTAACATTAAAATTTTGTTAATTCAACCTACGGTTGAATTTCCTTTATTTTAACATAAACAAAATATAATGTTAATTCGTGGAATTCACTATATGTTAACATTAAAAACAATGTTAATTTATCTTACGGTCAAATTCCTTATATACTAACATTATAAATAATGTTAATTACCCTATGGTGAAATTCTTTTGTTTAAACATTAAAAATAATGTTAAATCCTTCTACGGTGAAATTCTTTTACTTTAACATTAAAAATAATGTTAATCATCCTACGATGTAAATTCTTTTTATTTAACATTAAAAATAATGTTAATCATCCTACGGTGTAAATTCTTTTTATTTAACATTAAAAATAATGTTAATCTTATCATACGTTTAAATTACGCATCATTAACATTAAAAATAAAGTTAATTTTATCATACGGTTAAATTTTCTTTATATTAACATTATAAATAAAGTTAACTAAATCCTATGGTTGAAATTTCTAGTTAATTTACATTAAAAATGTCCATTTCATCCTACGGTAAAATTACTATTTAATTGACATTAAAAATGTCCATTTTTCATGCATTGTAAACTACTTATTTTTAACATCAAAAATATTATTAATTCCTCATACAACGTAAATTCTTATTTGTACCATTAACAAAATTGTTAATTTTCATTCGATGTGAATACTTATTTTTAACATTGACACAAAAATGTTAATTTATCATACATTGTAAATACTTTTATATTAACATTAAAAATATTAATGACATCCTACGGTTAAAATTTTATTATATTAACATTAAAAATGTTAATTACATCATACGGTGTTATCTTTAACATTAAAAATGTTAATTTACACATGCGGTGAAATTACTATTTAATTAACATTAAAAATAATGTTAATTGCTCATGCGGTGTAGTTTCTTATTATTAACATTTAAAAATAATGTTACTTTCTCATACCATGTAAATTCCTTATATTTAACATTAAACAAAATGTTAATTTCTCATCACTTTAATTTTACATAATTCAATGTAAATTTCATGTTAACACAAATTCCTACTTTGGTTTTACATAATTAAATGTAAATTTATGTCATTCCAAATTTCATACCTTAATTTTACATAATTAAATGTAAATTTAATGTTAATACCAATTCCTACTTTAATTACATTGATAAAAATGTAATCTTTTTCCTACGGTGAAGTCCTTGAATATATTACATTAATAAAAATGTAAACTTTATTTACATATCACATTCTTAATAAAATAAAACGTAAACTTTAGTTACATTTCACAAAATTTAAATTTCACCTGCGGAGTAAATTCTTATATATATTACATTAATAAGAATGTATATTGTGCATATAGTTAAAATTACCATTTTATTCACATTACAATTTATTCACATTAATAAAAATGTGTTACATGTCTAATAATTTATTTTATTCACATAAGTAAAAATGTGAAATTTTACATGTCCAATATTTAATTTATAATATTAACATTAAAAATGTTAATGTCATCATACGGTTGAATTTTTATAATATTAACATTAAAAATGTTAATGTACATACGGTTGAATTTTTATAATATTAACATTAAAAATGTTAATTTCATCCTACGTTTTATTTCTTTTTATATTAACATAAAAAAAATGTTAATGTACACTTGCGGTAAAATTACTATTTAATTAACATTAAAAATGTTAATTTTTCATGCATTGAAAATTACTTATTATTAACACCAAAATAAATGTTAATTTTTCATACAACGTAAATTACTTATTATTAACATCAAAATAAATGTCAATTTTTCCCTATTTCAATTTTACAAAAAAAAAAAAGAATATGTAAATTTCATCACAAGTCGCGTTCTTATTTACATCAAATAAACTATAAATTCTCATCACATCGCATAACAACATCCAAATACAACAATAGGATCAGATTCGATACTAACATCGAGGTAAATTGCAAGATGGGGTTTCACACAGCATATGTAAAATCAACATGGCATGGTTAAATAAATAACACATAATTAATTTTAATGAATCATGAATTCAGATTTTAGCCTAAAATTTCAGATCTAATCACATAGCACTATAGGCAATTTAGATTCCACATCATATGTTATGAACGGTTTAGATCTATGTTTAAACATCGTGTCATATTAATTCTACTGTTAATAATCATGCAAATAATAATTAAATAAATTAAATTAAATTTAAAAATAAAATTCTCACCCTAATCAGTCTCAGCAAAGCCTACTCGTCGCCACGGTCCTGTCGGATCTGAAATTTTCAGATTCGGGGTTCATACGCATTAGTTATCAATGTTTGAATAATTCTGACTTTTAACAACTACTGCAGCAACGCTTAAAAGCGTCGCAAAATCTGAAGCATACCTTATTTTCAGAATTTGTTCAAAACTTCAAATTCGATTTTCTGGAGTTGTAGTTGACGAAACGACGAGCCGTTTGTTGGGGAAGGACCGGCTACGAGAGAGCTACGCACGGCCAGAAGGTGGCGAGGTGCGGCGGCGGCATGGGGCCCAGGGGAGGCTGCGACCGGTGGACCTTGGCGGGGTTGGTGGCGGCGCTACGGTGTACGAGAGGTGCTGGGACTTGTCGGAGATCGAAGTGCTCGGGAAGAGCTTCGAAATGAGTACTCACACGCTAAATTCCGTTAAGAAACGGAGGAGAAAACTGAGTTTGAATTTTTGAAGGCCATGGGTAAATGTGGCGGCTGAAGTAACGTGGAAGAGGAGTGATGAACAGTGTTTTCGGATTTTATAATATTATATTAGGGTTAACTAATTATGTAATTAGCCCATTAAAGCTCGTTTTGGTCCGAACTCCGATTTAGGCCTGCTTACTGTCGTTCTTAAGGTTTTGAGGCCTTCTGAACGCAATGGAACATGTTACAGGACCCAATTCCGAAATTTATTATGAGTTCTGGAATAATTATATTATTTTATTAATATTTTAATGTATACCGTACATGAAAATTCACCGAGGTCACAAATTAACTTCAAAAATTCTCGAAAAATATATTTAGCTATGTTTTGATGCTGTGGACCTATGAAAATTAATTTCGTTCAATTCTGAGCCCGTATGAATTTTTAATGAATTTTTAAAGTAAAAAATTTGCCCGTTTACACTGAAAAATCAATTATAATTATATTTTAATTCTAAAAATTACCAAAAAATCATTTTTAGCTTTGTTTTGATGATAAGAATCCAACATAATTTATTTCATTCGATTCTGAGACTTTTTGAAAAATGGCTATTTTCAAGGCGAATATATTTAATATTAAAAATACATTTTTAAACAAATATTTTCTGAAACTCGAAACATATAAGTGTTTACTGTTTTTCAATGCAGAAACGTCATTCTGAAACCAATGGAAGTGGTTTCGAGTCGAAATTCCTTTATATGCAAAAAGTAACATTTTTGACCTATGCAAATTACCCAGCGACCTTTCTAAAAATTGAATTGGCCATAACTTTTGATTTCCGCTATGAAATTTCGATTTTTCGGATTTGTTGGAATGATATTTTTAAATAGATTCTAATATTTTTGGTTTTACTAAAATCCGTTAAATTTTGCATCCTGTATGGTTAGTCAAAGTTCAAGTTTGACTTTTCAAACTACCGCGCTATTTCTAGCTCTTTTTATAATTAAAATTAATTTATTCATTCTAACTTCGATTTGAACCAAATTTGTGATCCTTATTATTTAAAATAGATTATTTTAAATATCAAAACTCATTTAAAATCACTTAAAATAAATTTTAAATTGGCCCCAAAATTCAGGGTCGTTACATATATAGATATATGCAAACTTCAAACCTTAATATCTTCATCATACGGTGTCCGTTTTACGCAAACTCGAAGTCTATCTCAAGAAGAATTCCAAGACGAACGCAATGGCGTAGTCCATTTCACTTACTTCTAAATATTTAATTAATTATTCTTTAATTTATCATCTTTAGTGTTGTTAAAATTATAGGGTGTTACATTCTCCCCTACTCAAAGGATTTCGTCCTCGAAATCTTAAAGCTAAGAAGAATGTATATCCTAACATCCATCATCCATCTAGTCATCCATCAATCACAGGCATCCACTGTCCTTAAAAGTTTCTAATGCTCATATGGACATATGCAAAAGTGTGTGTGTATGTCCTTATACTAATGCAAAAGATCAGGCGGTCTACTGATTCAGTCGACCTCCTTAATGCAATGTATGTTAGTGCCATGAATCCAATATGTATGCAAATAATCCTATTATAACATGTAAGTTCTATATGTGTGCACAATCATCTGTTCAAATGAAACATCCATATGATGATACACCCACTTTCATCCATTAAAAGAAGAAAAATGCACACACATCCATATGAAGTATGAGAGTGATTGAGCCGATCTAGTACCTAATGTGTGTGTGTATGCATCCATGAGCAACCACTAGCAAACACTTGCATCCACTTGCATATATCAAACCTAACTTGTCTCAAACACATGTTTACATTCATGGGATTCCTACCTAAAGGTCGAAGATTCGATTGATAGGATATACTTATATAATAGAAACAAGCGTAAACAAAAGCTTTAGAAAGGAAGTTAAGAACATACCCTTGAAAAGGAAGGGGTACGAAGAGCGAATCTTGTCTTCAGTATCCCAAGTTGCATCCTCTTGGTTGTCTTCCCACTGAACTTTCATCAACTTGACCTGTCGATTGCGTAGCTTCTTAACTTCTGATACAAGAATACGGGTAGGAACTCGTCTAACTGTCACCTCCCGTTCCACCTCTACTTCTTCCAATATACTCGGTTCAACTACTTATGCGGTATCATGCAAGCACTTCTGTAAATGAGAAACGTGGAAAACATCATGAACATCGGATAGTCTTTCTGGTAGCTTTAATCTATAGGCCATTTGGCTAATCCTTTCTGTTATGGGAAATTGCCCTACAAATCTTGGTGCCAATTTCCCTACAGATTCAAAGAGAACCACATTTCTTAATGGTGATACCTTAATGAAAACCATGTCTCCCGCCTAAAATTTAATGTCGGTCCTTCTCCTATCTGCATAGGATTTCTTCCTATCATAAGCTGTCTTCATTCGCCATCTAATAAGATCAATCTTTTCGGAAGTTTCTCTAACCATATCTGGTCCAAGTAGAAGTCTTTCTGTAGACTCTCACCAACAAGTAGATGATCTACATGATCTTCCATACAATGCTTCATAGGGTGTCATGCCAATACTAGCTTGATAACTGTTGTTGTAGGCGAAATCTACTAAAGGAAGATGTTCTTTCCAAGTACCTCCGAAGTCTAGGATACACAGTCTTAAAAGATCCTCAAGAACCTTGTTCACCCTTTCTGTCTGTCCATCAGTCTGAGGGTGATAAGCGGTGCTCAAACACAACTGTGTACCTAATGCTTCTTGCAAGATCCTCCAAAATTCACTGGTGAAAATGGGGTCACGATCACTTACGATACTGGAAGGTACTCCATGAAGACGGACTATCTCATGAACGTCATATTCTTCTTCTTCAGCCTGGTGAATGGGGCTGATATCTTTGCAAAGTCCTTAACGAGCTCCCTATAATAGCCTGCAAATCCCAGAAAACTTCTTACCTTTGTTGTATTCTTTGGGATCTGCCAATCTTGAACTGCAACTACCTTTGTAGGATCTACTGCTATCCCATCTTTAGAAACCACATGCCCTAGAAATCTTACCTTTTTTCTCCAAAAATGACGTTTGGATAATTTTACCTTAAGCTAGTGCACATGGAGAGTTTTCAAAACCTCTCTCAAATGTTGGGCATGATCTTCCTTGCTCTTTGAGAAAACTAAGATGTCATTAACAAAGACCACGACAAACTTATTTAGAAACTCCCAAAACGCCCTACTCATCAGATCAACAAAATAAGCGGGTGCATTCGTCAACCCAAAAGGCAAAAAGAGCCATTCAAAGAAACCATCGGGAGTCCTAAAAGCAGTCTTGTCTATATTGTCCTCGGCCACCCTTAATTGATGAAACCCCATGGCCAGGTCTAATTGAGAGAAAAATGATGCACCAACAAGATGGTCAAACAGACCATCTATCCTCGGAAGTGGGTATCTGTTCTTCTTAGTGAGGTTATTCAACTCCCTATAGTCCACACATAAGCGAAGCGAACCATCCGCTTTAGTTGCGAATACCACTGAAGCACCCCATTCAGATATGCTTCTCTTAATAAACCCTTTCTCATTAGCTTCCCTACTTGCTTGTTATGCTCCCTCCTTTCCCTTGGAACCATATGGCGCATAGGCAATGCAACTGGCTTTGCATTGTATGCCAAGTATATACGAAAATCGATCTCGCGCCTCGGAGGTAATCCCTAAACCACACTAAAAACATTAGAATACTCACGGACTGAAAGTGTACGTGAACGTATGTGCTAGTAGTACACACGGATCGTGTAATATGGTGAATAACACACAAGTATGAAATAATAGCAAATCACAGATATAAGACAGTAAAAGCAGTAAAATAGAAAAATCACACCAGGGATTTTTATATTGGTTCGGAGCACCGTCCTACGTCCAGTCTCAGACTTCTATCTGGATTCTCACTAGTCAATCACCTCACTTCACCTGGAGGAACAGGTATACAACACCCGAGCAGCCGAATGGGATTTCTTTCCTCTAACAACATGAGGACTTCAACACTTGCCTCTTATAACAACGAGGACTTCAACTAAGACGAGTAAACTTTTGTTGTTGAAAATATGTGTTCCTGATAACATGATTTTGTCTCTTGTAGTACAGGACTTCCTATAACCTTATCCTCAAATAATGTATTTGTGTATGTGAAGATTAGGAAGAAAATATCGTATTGAATCAAAAGAATATTATATAAATTCTAGGATTCAAACGATATAGAATAGAATAAGAGCGAGTGAGTGCTTGAGAGTATGAAAAACTGAGATCAAAAGATTAGAGATTAGAATGATAGAATTAGTGAATTGGAATGATTATCTCGTGATGTTTATATAGAGTATAAGCAGTTATAACCCTTTGTAAAGAGTTATAATCAAAAGTCATGATCATTGGTGAAAAGGAAGAGAAGCAACTCTTGAAGAATTGGAAGTGTCTTTATGAAAAGTTGTTTCTGTTCAAAAACAGTCGACGGGTCAAAATGGACCGGTAGACAGGAATTTGAATATATATATATATATATATATATATATACACGCTATATGTATGTGTGCATGTTTATTGTGCAAACCGGGAAGAAATGGACGAACGCCACAAAATGAACCGGTCGACTGGTTTCACCCAGTGAGCACAATAAACGTGTACACAAATATATTTTTATATATATTTAAACTTCTGAGGTATGCGATTATTTGAGGATAGAGTTTAACATTAATAACACTACTAAGACAACAAATAATCATCCTCTAAAGTATAAATACCATATATATATAGCTTTTGTGCTTTGTTAAACCGATGAATTCTTCTTTTTGTCGATCGTGGCTTATCTGTTCGTCAGAAATCAAAACTCCGTGAATTTCTTGACTCAACATTCTCTTCCTTTTTGATTGTGACAACATACTTCTGAATCTCCCCCTATATATGATCTCCCCCTGTAATGTGCCTGTAAAACTATATTTTCTTGCATATTCCAAGTTAGCACCATTTTCTCCCCCTTTGTCATCGACAAAAATGAGTTGATAATAAAAGGTAAATGATACTAGAGAGAGTTAGAAGCAACATAACGTATACCATAGAACAACAGTTATCAAGAGTCATAAAATAAGAACATACACAAGTCAAGTATGAATTAAACTATGGAACTATTTACGTACAAGTGCCGAATAATGTCTGAAAGCAAAATAAGGTTCTAAGTACGTAGGAAAACGATAAAAGGATAAACTAAGAAAAACTATTCTGAATCTGTGTCATCAACTTCTTCCTCTGCTTCTTCTTCTTCAATTTGATTTTTCCCATGTCCACGCCCATGACTAGTTCGTAAACTAGTACCCTCCTCTGAAGATGTCCAATTAAAAGAAGGAGTAGCCGGGCATTTCCCAGGATCTTGAGCTAGAGTAGAAGAGGATGACGCACCACATAAAATAGCTTCCCATAAAGATCCGAAGAAGGACTTAAGTTTGTCAAAGCATCTATCCATTTTAGTATCCATTCGCTTAAGTCGAGCTTCAAGAAGGAATTGATTACGAGCAAGACTTTCAAGTGATTCTTTTGTAGAGGAAGATGATTGTAGAAGCTTGACTTCCTCCGGTTTTGGTCTAGTTGATCTTGAAGAAGTAACTTGATGTCCTTGCTCTTTCCATTGTTCAAGCGGCATAATGTTGAAGTATGGAGTGGGAAGCTTCATCCTTTTTATCGATGCTTTGTTAATGCATTTGGGCTTGGAAACGGTCGACTTAAGAGGATCGATGCCACAATCAAGTAAAGGTCTCATAATATATTCGTTATAAAACAAATGCGGTATAGAATTCTTGTTCACTTCTAAAATTTCATTGAAAATCACGCCAATCCAGTTGATACGAACATTACTGTAGATACAAAGCCTTGAAATTTTCTTTGTAGACAGCATCGAAATTTCCTAGTCTCGGGAAAAGAGAATGCATAATGGTATGATGGAGAATTCTTGTAGTTGGTCATAAGCCAATGGATTTAGTGCTATCTTTGTCATATTCAATGAATTGGTGGCTCACATTATTACGGGTATGAACATTACAAAAATTATCCAAGAATTTTTAACCTATGAAGGAAGAACCAAGTACATTCGCCATCCTTGCACACGAGATAAAAACTTCCTTGCCACAAACCACAGACCAAAGGCATTGAGCAGGGTTTTCAAGTTTGTATTTTTCTAAATTTAGGTTAATATAGAATAACTTGATCATTACATGATTAATTTCCACATTATTGTGATCAAAGTCGATGAGATTTTCAATATCAGCACTCCTTGCTAAACTACGAACACGATAATTAGAGAAATCATCAAATTTAATATACGAACCCGGGTGAATTGTATAATCCTTCATTCCATTCCATCTCTTAACTGCAATTGGATCTACAAGCCATTTATTCATTGAGAGATCGATTGGTTGTGTTACGGATGATGAAGCTTGCTTCAATTTCTTTTGTGGAGGAGCCATTGACTGAAATTGAGGATGGATTCTGAGTTCTAGGGTTTTGAAGAGTTTTGGAATAATAAACGTTGGAAAAAATTTGAGGGGATATGTGTAAAAACCGTCCTAATAAGAGCGCTGGGAAACAACTTTTCCCGTAATCGGTCGACCGTTTTCATACAGATGGCAAAACGGTCGACGGGTTGATAATGACTGGTCGACTGGTTGGGCTAGGTTGTGTTTTCCTTCATTTTTTGCTGATGTTTTTGATGATTAATGGTCCAAACATCATTGATTTTATTCGGACAAGATATATATAAGAAAAGATACATGATAAAAGATACGAAAATGCAATCAGAAAAATAAATAAATAAAGTTAATGAGAGGTAGAAGAACTATGCTCGGTAGACTCTTCTTTGGCTTCGTTAATGCGTGGTATCCATGGCGACCACTTCTCTTTCGCTCCTTCATTTCGATTATAGTTTCTATCCCACGAATTATAACTCCTAGAGGATGAAGGTGCATGTGGCATTGGTTCGTATACGCCATGCTTGTTTGAACCACTGTTGTTTAGGAAAGCCGAACTCTGGGACCAAAAATATTCTTATTAATAAATCCAATCAAGTTATTCCAGGATTTTGATTGATTGAAAACACAGAAAGTAACAACAAAGAAAAAGAGATTTATATAATAAGAAAAAGCAATTAGGGGATAATAACATAGATTGGATTCACACTCATCAATAGCCAACAAATAAATATAGATCTAATTCATGTTTCTGTCACACACATGAATCAATGATAATTAGGTTCTTAGAAACAAATAAGTAAATAACGACAAGCATAGCCTATGCAGGAGCTGAGCTTTTAAACAACCATAAACTATCAGGACAGATTCACTAATTAATTTCTAAAACCGTAAAATTAGATCTAAAACCGATAATTGTTAGATCGAACACGAATATACCCTGTGAAGGAGCATAGCTCTTAAACGACAGAGAATATGAAGGTTCAAATCTAACCCTTGATTCAGATCCAGATCTACATGTATAAGGTCCTCATCTATTGGCTATGTGATTCATGTTGAATCATATCTATTAGCGTCATCACCCCCTAATCAAAGGGGATTAGCTAGACATAGCTGAAGAAGAAGAGAAAAATAGACTAAATAACATGAACATAAATAAAACTAAAACTAAATAGAACATAGGAAGAATGATTTTATTCCAAGAAGAGAATTACAGAATAAAATCCAATGTATTTTTACATGAATAAAATACAAGGTATTTATAGTTGTATTGGCCAAGGCTAAGAGGCTCATTACACAATGTGGGACAAAATCCCTTTTTCAAAATAACCAAGTAGCTAAGTGTGAACGCATGTGAATGGAAAGCCTTTCAAATGAGCCAATATGAATGCAGCATGAGAGAGATGCCTTGCAAATGAGCTAATATGAACGCGTATGAATAGATTTGTAATTGTAGTAGCTTGTGGGCAACAAATGACATCAATTTCAATTGTTTTGATCATGAATAGGAACTCCATATCATCTGCAACAAGCTGTCTTTATGAAAAGGCATTGGATTGTTAAAATATGCGGCAGAAGGTGGTTGAACAACAAAATTTCTTCAAGCTTTAATATAACTCTCAAAATCAACACTGTTCATACACCAATTCTTCAAGCTTTTCAACAATTAAGTGCATTAATCCATTCATCATAAATAATCTGAAAACAAAACTATAAATACACAGTATCAATTATTTTAAATATAAAATAAGATAAATAAGCGGATAAAATATACAAATTTACGTGTATGTCAACCATAAAAGTATGATGCCATTCGTTCTAAAAGAGAAAGTCATTCCGAGGTTAGTTGTTGCTCATAATGAAGTTTTCTCTGAAGATTGATTTGATGCTTTTGATAATGATGAACCTCGTTGATCTTGTCTCTAGTGTGGGGAGAACAAAATAGCACTTTCTTTGCACGTTTCGAAGTTGGCGTATTACCAGGAGTATGAGTGCATTTGTGATGACATTTGATTTGTTTTTCGGTGTTTCGGGAGAGTAATACTCCTCCGGTTCTGAACTCGTAACCGAAATGTGTGAGTTTTGTGCACACTCATCACAAATATGTGCCATAATGAAGTATATAAGTTATATAAAGTATGGACACAGATAGAGATATGAAAAAGAGAAAACTTTGACAATCTTATATAGGATTTTCTATTTAAAAACCTGTGGATAAAAATTGTCAAGCAAAATTTGATGTAGAAACAATGGAAAGCTCATATTCATTTTCTAAAGATAGTAAAAGCTAAAGGATAGACTAAGAATTTTAGAAAGAATAGTCGAAAAGTAGAAAGAACTTTATTATGTAAAATCAGTGATTACAAGTCAAGTTCTTTTCTAGAAATTATACCAAGCTCTCTACGTAGCTTAATAAAACTAGATTCAAGTAGAGGCTTAGTGAATATGTCAGCTAGTTGATTATCAGTCTGGACATATTCAAGACATATATTTCCTTTTTCGATATTATCTCGAAGGAAATGATGATGGATATCAATATGTTTGGTCCGAGAGTGATTAACTGGATTCTTAGATAAATTTATCGCACTTGTATTATCACGGTATATAATCGAATTTGATAAATAAATATCAAAATCTTGAAGTTTTTGTTGCATGTATATAACTTGAGTACAAGAAAGAGCCGTTGATATATATTCAGCTTCACATGTTGATAGTGAAACACAATTCTGTTTCTTATTAAACCAAGAGACAAGTGATTTTCCAATAAAATGGCACGTACCACTTGTGCTCTTTCTATTCGTTCTTGATCCTCTGAAGTCAATATCACTATATGATACTAATTCGAATGGACATTCTTTCGGGTAGAAAAGACCGAAATCTTTGGTATTATTAAGATAACGAATTATTCGTTTCACTGCTCGTAAGTGTGAATCTTTTGGATTTGCTTGAAAGCATGCACATAAACAAACACTCATCATTATATCTGGATGACTAGTTGTAAGATAGAGAAGAGAACCAATCATGTTTCGATATAACTTCTGGTCAACACTCTTGCCATTTTCATCTTTTTCAAGATGTATAGATGTACTCATAGGAGTGGGTTTACTAGATGTGTTTTCTAAACCGAAACTTTTGATAATATTTCAGCAGTATTTCTATTGATTGATAAAAATACCAGTCGGAAGTTGTTTGATTTGAGGACCAAGAAAATATGATAGTTCTCTCATATGAGACATTTCAAACTCTTTGGTCATAATACTTGCAAACTCTTTGCAGAGTTTATCACTTGTTGAACCAAAGATAATGTCGTCTAATATATCTAGATAACTACAATATCCTTTCGAGAATGTTTGATAAACAAGGTTTGATCAACTTTTCCTATTTGAAATCCTGATTCAATAAGATAGCTATGTAGTCGTTTGTACCAAGCACGTGGTGCTCGACCATACAGAGCTTTCTTAAGTTTATACACATGGTTAGGATATTTTTCATGAATGAATAAAGGAGGTTGTTCGACATAAACATTCTCTTTGATAAAACCATTGAGAAATGCACTCTTGACATCCATCTGATAAAGTTTGAAATTATGGTGACAAGCAAAGGATAACAAAATTCTAATAGCTTCTAGTCGAGCAACTGGTGCAATTGTTTCTTCATAATCGATATTTCTTCCTGATTATACCCTTGTGCTACTAGCCTTGCTTTATTTCTAGTGATATTTCCTTGTTCCTCGGCCTTATTTTTATAAACCCACTTAGTACCAATCACATATTGATCAGTTGGTCTTGGAACAAGTTCCCAGACATCATCGCGCTCGAACTGATTCAGTTCTTCCTGCATTGCAATGATCCAGTAATCATCGGTAGCAGCCTCTTTAGGATTCTTAGGTTCGATATTTGAAAGAAACGCGACATGAAACATTTGATTGAGTTGACTCCTTGTTTTGGCTTGTGATGTTACTTCCCCGATTATATTTTGAGTAGGATGATCTCTTAATATCCTTGGTGGAGATTGTACCTTTGGTGGAGATTGTATCCTTGGTGGAGATTGTAACTCACATGGTTGATGAATATTTTCAGTAACTATTTCAGAGTCAGAGTCAACATTTGTGATGATTGAATTATCAGTTATTATTGCTTCGTCATCATCTAACATATTTTGAGGATGCTGATAGAACTCATGAAAGATACATGAAGAGATTCTTCAATAGTTTTGGTTCGTTTATTAAATATATGATAGGTCTTGCTTCGTTCCAAATAACCGACAAATATATCTTCATCGGCTTTTGGATCGAATTTACCGAGATGGTCTTTCTTATTTAAGATAAAGCATTTAGAACCAAATACTTTGAAGTATGAAATATTAGGCTTTCTGTTGTTAAATAATTCATCAGAAGTATTCTTAGTGAGAGGTCAAATGGATACACGATTCAAAACATAACAGGCAGTTGCAACGGCTTCTGCCCAGAAATGTTTTGGTAAGGTGGTTCCGTTTAATAATGTTCTTACACATTCTTGTAAGGTTCGGTTTTTCCGTTCTACAACTCCATTTTGTTGTGGAGTTCTAGGAAACAAAAAATTATGATATATACCTTTCTTTGTACAAAAATGTTCAAACTCTCCGCCATGGTCACTTCTTATATTTTTAACCTTAAGCCCTTTTGATTTCTGAATTCTCTTGATGAAAGATTTGAAATGTTCGAAAGTGTCACTTTTGTTTTTAGGAAAATTGTCCAAGTGTAACGAGAAAAGTCATCAACAATTATAAACACATATCGACTATGGTATATTGACTGAACCTGTGTTGGTTCGAATAAATCCATATGTAATAGCTCAAGTGGTTGTAATGTTGGTATGATTTTCTTTGATTTAAAGGAGGATTTAGTCAATTTTCCTAGTTGACATACGTCACAAAAGTTGTCAATTTTAAAGCTTAGTTTGGGTAGTCCTCTAATTAGATCGTTTTTAGCTAGCTTGTCGATGGTTCTGAAGTTTATATGACAGAAGCGTTTGTGCCATAGCCATGGATCATTATCATTAGCTATAAGACACATATCTAAATTATGATTAATATTCATATTTAGAATATATATGTTTCTGTCTCTATATCCTTCAAAAACTAAATTATGGTCTTTATCTAAGATACTACACTTATTATCAGAAAAGGAAATTGTGAAACCCTTGTCGCATAACTGACCATTGCTAAGTAAATTGTGTTTCAAATTTCTAACTAGCATGACATTAGTAATAAGAGGTAAGTTAGATGTACCGCAATTGCTCACATCGCCTTTGCCGATGATATAGCCTTTTGAATTATCTCCAAAAGCGACGGAGCCACCATCTAAGTATGTAATAATTGTCAATAAGCTCTTGTCTCCAGTCATGTGCTTCGAGCAACCACTGTCCAATATCCACTTTTCTTAATTGGGACCTGCAAAAAATAAAATTAAGTCCATGGTACCCACCTTTTCATAGGGTCCTAAGAGTTAGATCATAGGAGTCCAAACCCATACGGGTCCGGTATCCCCCTTATATAAGTAATTTGAATTATGATGCACAGTCATGAACTGCTGAATCTATTTGTTCCTAATCAAATTGTTATTTGTTTTAGGAACCCATATCTTTATAGTCTTGACATTTTTCTTTTGAAAATTCATAACTGGTTTTGGATTGGAATATAATAAATTAGAATTTTTCTTAGTTTTATTTTGTTTTACATTCTTCCTTTTGTAAGCAAGATGTTTCTGAGTTTCTTGTTTCTTACATCCCAGACCTTGTTTGTTTGAAGCAGATTGTGAATTTTCAATAATATTTGTCAAATTTTCTCGACCTTTATTGAAGTTAGAAACATTTTGAGTAATATCATCTAACTTAGTTTGTAAACTAGCCTTTTCTAGATCAATAATTTTGACTTTTGCCTTTATCTCATGATTTTCAGTAGTAAGAACATCATTTTTTTTTTGAGTTTCAATTTCTTGACTCAAAAGAGATAATTGAGAGTCAATATTAGATGATGATTCTTGAAGTTTTTCAAGTTCTTCTAATATTTTCTTCTCGTCTTTTAACATATCTCATTCAAACACTGCTTTATTCAAATCAGCTATGGCTTCTTTGAGTTGACGTTTTATGTCTTTATATTTGACTATCAATTCAGGATTAATATCGAGTACTTCATCAAATGTAGGAATTTGTACCTCATCTTTTGCTACCATGAAACAAACATTTGCTTGTTCATCCTCTTTGTCACTTTCACTTTCTGATGAAGACGAGTTTGAATCATCCCATGTAACTGAGAATGCTCGTTTCTTTGATTTGTCCTTCTTGTATTTGAATTTGTCATTTTCTGACTTCTTCTTTTCTGGACAATCCTTGTGCATGTGCCCCTTTTTGTTGAAATGAAACACAAAAAAACACCCATTTTTGTTGAAATTGGAATGATACACGAAATATACAATTTTTGTGTAAATTGAAAGTTGAAAACAAAATATGCATTTTGTGTATAGGATATGTATGGAAATTTAAAATGAAAAAAAAAAACATTGTTTTGTGTGATGATATATATCAATATTGGATATAAATAAGAATATTGGTTGTTAGCAGGATATAGTGTAATAAAATACATTATAAACATATCGATATGAAATTGTTTTCAAACTTATATATGCGAGAATTATTTGGAAAGTCCGAGTTTACTCTCATTCCAAATAATGATACGACGTTCGAAGAATTGAAGACGACGATTGAAGACCGACGATCTTCACATCGAATGGGTAACTAGTGTTGAGGCTTTGGATTGATTTGCTCCCAAGACGGGGCTAAGATGGTAGTTATCCGGACGTAGTATTGATTTGTACGGATTTGGCTTTCGCTCAGACCGAGAGCATAAGTTTATAAATGGAATGTGTGTCTGACGTTGAATTTTGTTCTATGTAAATTGATTTCTATTAATATACAACCGTTGGTGGTGGAGAATTTATTCTCTTGCTCAACACCCTTAGAGGTTGTGTATTAATAGTTATCAATCGCATGGTGTGAATTGTCAACGTGGCACGTTAAGATGAAGATGATCAAGGCTTTGTTGAAAAGCAGGCCTTGTGGTTATAACGTTACTTCGCGAGCCTCACAACCCGGTTGAGTCTAAAACGGGAGAAGGGAACGCAGGGAGAGCAGTACGTTTCTTTCTAGCTAGAAGTGGTGTCGGTGCTTAAACTGGCTGATATTTACTTATGTGGATGATGGAATGTGGCGCGCCTCGGATGATAGGTCCTATAGGATCGGGAAACGTGTGTTCAGGAATTGCCAATCCACGAAGTTGTATGTGTGGACCGGCCCTGCAGGATCCAAGGGTTAACTGCGGGGAATCCTGAGACATTAGCTAGAGTGTCTCGAATTGGTAAGGAGCTCCTCCCTGGCCTTGACTCATGATGGAAACCCAATTTCCAATACGACCTCATGCGGTTTTGATTGTATTACTAGTATGGAGGCATAGTATATGGTAGCTATGCTTCCTAGGATTGATACATTTACTTTGAAATGTTTTTGAAACATATACACACTAATAATAATATCAAATCCGTTTTTAACGTATCAAGCATTTTTGACCATTATAAGGTAAAACTCTATCCTTCGGTTTGCGTTGCATTGTGTGATGGGACTTGAGTCTTATGATGGTTTCATTTTTCTAAAAAGCATTGTGCTGTTTAACAATTTACTTTTAATTATGCACCGGCAATCCATTGGGATAAAACCCGTTCCGCGTTAGCCGCGTGGTCCTTGGATTTGCCTTATTACTATTAGTTATATTAGTTAAGAATTCTCACACCAGTCCCATGACTGACTCGTAGTTTGTTTCACTTTGCAAACTCGGGTGCCCTCTTTTCCACACGGGCAGTCGAGTAGCTTTTTGCAGATATTTATCTCTTGAGCAAGATTCTGGATCGAAGCCTAAAGCTGTGTCCAGAGCATAGAAGTCTTCCGCTGTTTATTGTATTTAATATTGTAATTTATCTTCCGCTGTAATTTTATTCGATGTACTCTGATATTCTGTATTCTGATGTAGCATTATTGTGATGTTATAAAAGTTTACTATTATTATTCTGATGTGTTGTAGCCCAAAGTAAGCGTATCCGGCGATTTCCCACAAGGGCGATTTTCGGGTCGTTTCAAAAGGAAATAAGATGAACAAAGATAACGTTAAAGGCGCACCTAGTCGCTATAAGATAATTACTGCACTGCACTACACCAAACACCCTAAAAGTTGATCCCGCCTACTAGACTTTAATAATGATAATGGTAGTTTCGTGTTCCCCTAGTTGCCTTCATAGGTGCCGCCTGCCCCTATCTCTACTAGGTGTACCCACTACCCCCATGCGATCGGCTCCCTAACTCGTAGATACCCGTGTTGGTCCCACAGTGGGGTGTATCACTCCCCAAAGTGGCAACCTGATACCACCAACAATGCATGGCTTATACCTACACGATGCAACAACGTCTTACCTACCAGCCCGGGCCCGCACACGCACATGAACCTGTTGGACTTGCGTTGCCACCGCTAACCCGTTTTGGCGTCTTGCAGTAAAGCCCAGTACGCGTGTCCCGTCCTCGACTTGGGTCGAGCCCACATAGATACTTATGGGTTACTGGTTGAAACGGGCCCCCATTACTTGACACAAGCTATCCATCTAAGCTTGGTCCCCTCTAGTACATCCCACTTAACCCTCTTCTTATTCATGTTCGCTTACATGTTTCCAATTTTTGGTTAAGTGTTTCTAATCGTATTTCAAATGCCACCCAAGGCACCCACTAAATTCCACATGCCACCCAAGGCACCCACTTAACCCCCTCATGTCCCACTACATGTTTATCTGGTTAAGTGTTTCTTAATTCATTAACACTGTAACCTGGTAAAGACCTCCCACATTAGACTGGCATTTGTGGCAGCTAGATTTGTTAGGCGGGTCCGGGCAGTCTTACACCACAAAAGAGCCTAACCTCGTGTCTTTACAATTGTCACACATTTAATTTATGCCTAAGACCTCCCACATTAGACTGGCATTTGTGGCAGCTGGATTTGCCGGGCGGGTCCGGGCAGTCTTACACCACAAAAGAGCCTAACCTCGTGTCTTAGGCGATTAATTACACAAAATTAATTATTCCCCAATTTGAATTAATTTCCCTATTCAAATTATCAATCAATTCTAGATTTAATGATGCCCATAATTGACTCAATTATGTCCATCTATTTATGGTATGAAAAATTATACCAATTATCATCATAAATTTATTTTATGCCATTTAAGGCATTTATGCCAATTCTCACTATTAAATCTTTTAATATTACCCCCATTGCCCCCACGTTGTACGTTCGTTTGTTTAACGTAAAATATACGTTAGACTCGAATAGTCTAACTTATGAAATAAAGAGAAAACATCACAACATACATAGAAATAAAACTAGATCTAAACATAAGGGGTGAACTTACATGTGTGAATAAGGTTCTTCATCTAAAACTTGCATAGGCCAAAGTCACAAACTTGCATAAAACTACATATGTCATAGATCTAAATCTAAAGGTGTAAACTTGTTTAGGTAATAGTAACAAACTTGCATAAACCATGTATGTCATAGATCTAATCATAAGGTGTAAACTTGCATAGGCAATAACCACAAACTTACATTACATGATTTATACTCCAAACATATATATTTATACTTGCATATGTTATTTATGCAACATAACGATGGTGTAAACTTACATCTAAACATGTAAACTAGCATATAGAGCTTTGTATACTAGCATATAACTCACACATGTCATAGCCTAACTTTAGATCCAATTTACACATAAAATAGATGTCATGAAACATGTAAGGTTGTACATAATTTCATTAACTTGCATATGATCTAGATCTAAACTAACATCTAGACTTGCATGCATACATACATATGATTTAACATATGAATTAGTTCCAACAACATAACCAAACTAGCATATGAAACATCATTATGAATTAATTATACATAAGCCAATCATAGAATTACAACATAGATGATAACAACTTTACAACATAGATGATAACATCATAGAATTTACAACATAGATAATAACATACGGTCCATAATTCGCAACATAGCCATATAATCCAAATCATAGCTCAATCCAATTAAATTGTTAATTATTTTATTAAAGAAATCGAACTCACAACTCAAAGAAGGTCCTGAATTCTGAAATCTGAGTTTTGAAATTGAATTAGCTTTCCTTTGGAGAAGACAATTTGTTGCGGTTTAGATTAGAATTGAATTTGAGTAGCTTTTCTTCCTCTCTAATTGGTGCCGGCTATTCTAGGTTGCAAGGTGACGACATGGAGGCCATGATTCTAATTTCTATTTGATTTTAGGGTTTGAGTCGACATGTGTTTTTATAGAGTTTAGGATTAATTTAAGCCGTCCGATCAACCCTGAATTAACCCCAGCCATTCAGACCAGATCAGAAACCCTAATGACTCAGCATATAGTCATAAACATGTCATCAAACAAATCTGCCCGGGGGGGGGGGGGGCGCAGGTCGACCCCCAGATCGACCCCCAGGTCGACCCCCTGGTCAACCTGGTGAAGGTAGGTCGACCCCCTAGTCGACCTGGCCCTGGCGGGAAATTTCCCGCCTACCCATTCTGACTTTGAATTTCGAATTATTGAAATCTGTTTAAATTTTTCTGAAACTTCCGATGGCCATAACTTCTTCATACGAAGTCCAATTCACGTCAACTCGGACTCTATTTCAACCACAATTCCGATACGAACACAATGGCACAACCTGTTTCCCTTAGTTCTCACATCTGATATTTGTTATTCTTTAATTTGTTACTTTAGTGTTAACAGAAATACGGGGTGTTACAGCAGCCAAGTAGCTAACTGAATCTTCCGACGATCGTCAACTTCGAAAATTCCAAACAAATCCTTCGTCTCTTCAAGCTAATTCCTTGCCTCTATGAAAGTTTCAGTTCCTTGGAAACCTATAGCATAGAAATCTTTGCAGATCTTAGAGAAATTATCTACTCGCGGAGGAGGAGGATGAGGAACAGCGGGTGCAGCTGGGGGAGGAATGTTTGCTTGGTCACCGGCGGGCGCCGTGGCCTCAAGATACCTACGGAACCAGCTGGGTATCGTAACGCCCTAAGGAATATTAGGTTCCCCAGACATGCTGAAAAGAAAAGGAAAAGGGATTCAAACAGAGAATCGAAAGATATTACATATGGATTTGGAGAATATGTTTTTCAAAATAGACTTTTCTTTTGAAAATGATTTCTTTTAAAACATTTTTGAAAATAATTTTCAAAATCTTATATCCGATCTGGTAACCTTCAGCTCTGATACCAAGTGTGACACCCCACATCCGTTAATGTCACTCATTAAGAGAATGCATTAAGTTTCGTGAAGCGTAATAGGTAAACAGAAACAGAAACATTATGAGACAGATATAAAATAGCAGCGTAATTTAAAACATTTTATTAAGAAGAAAACATCATGGTTCAAAACATAGTTACATCATAAGTCTAAAATACATAAACTCAGTACATCAACATAAAATTTATATCTTGTACTTAAATCACATAGTAAAATAATAAAAGAAGCATAATCCCCATAACATAGCCATAGTAGAGAGATATGAAATCAAGTCGTACATCTAAAACAGCTCCAAGCAAGATGAAAGCAGATTCCTGATCAAGCTTGAGTATTCCCACCCTGAGAACCTAGGGGGAAACGGAACAGAAAGAAGAGGAAACAAAATAGGTCAGACATAAATTATGGAGAGTCCACTTACATTTATCATATAAATAAGTAAAAGTGTCATAATAGGCATATAAAGTGGATAACAGAGATAACATCATAAAAAGGCAGGTATGACAAGGTAAACCAGATAAACATGATAGAATGTATTGTGCTTCTCTAGTACTTTCTCTCTCTCTCTCTCTACACCAATTTTAGTATAACCAGAATGAGATGATCCCCAAGATGTATAAGATGGTATACTTAGGTGTACTTCTAGTGAGAGGTTTTAACCCCATACAATAGCAGGCAGTCCAACATACCAGAGTTACCCCTAAGGATAATAATGGGCTCCTAAACATACCGGAGTATAGATGTACCCTAATTACTACCCCAATCGATCAGCTCCCTACTCCGTAGATACCGTGTGTTGTCCCCATAGTAGGATGTATCACTTCCTAAAGTGGCAACCCTTCGTTTTCAGGATGTGCACAACCATATCTACAGGTGTCACGGCATCTAAACCTCCTCTGTCGGATCCATGCACACAAATGACCCCGTCGGAATGTGCCGCCTACACCGTCACCCACATTTGGATCTCTTACAATTAGCCCAGTAAGCATGCCCCGACTCCGACCTAGTTCGGAGTACTCGTTTGATACCTATATATGGGTTATTGACTGAAACGGGTCCCACACACAAGATGATACAAGATTCCCCCAATGCTTGCATCCCCATTAGGTTTTCCACAAGTTATGCCATACCAGAATAAAATATTGCATTACCCCAAAGGTTAAGTATGTGGGCATATATATATATATATATATATATATATATATATATATATATATATATATATTACCCACCAACCCAAGATATTCTTAACCCTCCTACTTTTCATACAATTTTACTTAACCCTTACTCAGGTTAACATATACAATCCCTATGGATTAAACTAGGTTAAGTATTCTAGTTTATTACCATATTCATTTATGGTTATAATGTACTAGACCTCCCACATTAAACCTAAAACTTGTAGATGTCTGATATGCCGGGCGGTTTCGGGCAGACTTCTTCCACAAGTCAGGTTTAACCTTGTGTCTTAGCATGTCACGTGTTTATGCACTTAGACCCCTCATATTAGATTCACCACTTGTGGTCACTGGATATGTCGGTTGGTTCTGGGCATACTTCCACCACAAGTGTAATCTAATCTCATATCCAAGCGCGGATACAGTTTCTAATTACTGTAATTCTAGGCATTGCAATTATTAATCAATTATTCCTATGTCATTATAGGTTTTCCTTCCCCTTTCCCAAGTCATGTTCATAATGAACCATACGCCCCAAATTAAGGTTTTTAATCACAATTGCGGTTTATGCCCTAAATCCATATTCATGTATTACATTCAATTTATGCCCAAATTTCCAATACAAGTTTTGCCCCTATTTTAACGTTTTCCCCTCTTTCCCAATTTTATGTGTTCGCATATTTCAGCGGCATGCCTAGGCTCGAAGGTAGCCTGGCTATATAAAAATAAAAGGGAAAAGAAAAAGGGAAGAGGACAGAAATGATCATAATAACAAGATTGACATATAATGGCATAAATAGGCACAGCAACTAACAAACATACAGTGACAAAATTGGGCATAGTGACAAGATACGCATATAGGAATAGATCAGATGAACATATGATAGTAAAACTGATTCTAACATAATAGGGACATCATAAACAGGCATGATGAGATCTAAGCAATGAATTAGATCAACTAACAATGGCAGATCTGACATGATAAATAGGTTTAAGCTTAGATCTAGTTCATAATCATGTTAGAATAACATAAATACACATGTTATAGCAGATCTGATATGATTCAAATGGTCACAGACTTAGATCCAAGTTATAGTCATGTCATGATTAACTTTTAAGTATTTAGTTCTAAAATTAACGTAGACTCATTGTGATTGGATCTAACAAATAGAAGAGGGATTGCAGATGTTGAATCACAGATCTCTAAACTTGAATAACTCTAGTTAATTGTTGCAGAAGAAAAGACTTGATTTAATCTGGGCAGAGGCAACATCTAGTTCTCCATTGTTTTAGTTTGAATAAAAAAATGAGAATGGGGTCCTATTTATAGTATAGGGTCTACGAATTTGGTCAGAAAACATGCCCATATACACATAAATGTACCAGACTCGGATCTGGGGGTGTCGACATGGGTGTTGACACCCCTCTTATTGTGTCGACCCATGGGTCGACACCCTTAGACAAGGGGTCGAACCCCAATGGGTCCTGGTTCACGCATTGTCACGCCTTCGATTTTTGGACTGATTTTTGAATTTCTAGAATGATTATTTATATATATAATTAGCTTATATATATATATATATGTAAACT
Organism: Allium sativum; assembly: GCA_030737875.1. Taxonomy (NCBI): domain Eukaryota; kingdom Viridiplantae; phylum Streptophyta; class Magnoliopsida; order Asparagales; family Amaryllidaceae; genus Allium; species Allium sativum. The sequence continues at coordinate 309,149,559 of CM060915.1, read as the reverse complement.
TCAAACCTTAATATCTTCTTCATACGATGTCCGTTTTATGCAAACTCGGAGTCTGTCTCAAGCAGAATTCCGAGATGAACGCAATGGTGTAGTCCATTTCACTTAATTCTGAATATTTAATTAAATATTCTTTAATTTATCATCTTTATTTTTGTTAAAATTACGGGGTGTTACAGGTTAAACCCAGACTTTCTGTATAACTCGCGTAACTTATAATCATGTGAAACATAAACACATCATACGCCTCATTCCAATCCAGAATATTCTTTTATTCAAATATTCATTACATTGAGAATCATTCCCATAAATTTTATCAAACATTTAATTCATTTAAACTGCTTGTTTAAATCTTTCTTTGAAAACCATTGCAGAAGATTTTTTGTTATCTTTTAACAAACTTAAACCAAATTAAGGTTTATCAAACGAATTGGGATTTATGAGCCTTACCGAAGTAATCATTCATTTTATCATCCCAATCTCAACCTATTCACTCCACGGAGCAAAACTGTTAGTACTCCTTATCTAACACCCATGTTGTTATCGGTAAATTCAATTACCACTTAACGTTCAAATCTAATTAAAGATTTAAATATCGCATGGAGTAAAACTGGTGATACTCTGTAATGACCCGGATTTTCAACGACTTTGGTTATCGACATAAACACGATGTCGATAACCAAAACACCGAAAAATCCTGGTAATTAGTGAAAGAAATTAGAGGGTGAGGAAAGATAAGATAGAAACTTAGAATAGAAGAAGAAGAAGAACACAACATCAGAGTAACACGAATCTCACAGCGGAACGAATAACATATAATATATATAACATAACTTGAAATATACATCTGTACTTGAATATACATCAATATCAAAGTACATCACTTACAACACAGCGGAAATAACTATAGCTATATGATCCTGAAGCCTCCTGCTCCAGCTCTTCAACTATATCTGTAAATCCCAACTACTTGACTGCCCATACAAATTTAGGCACCCAAGAGTTTAGGGAAAACAACAAAGTAAACTCCGGGTCAGTCATGGGACTGGTATGAGTAAAACAGTTTAAAACAGTTCGAGCAAGTAAACGATATCTCATAAGACCACGCCGCATAACGGAACGGGCTTTTCCCTTATGAGAATCCAAAATATCTTTATATCAAAAACCTTTTGATATTATAATAATGTCTATCAACCACAGTATATATATATAATCATCTAGCAGAAACGCTTTCATCTCACGTTCTACATATATAGTATACAATCAAACCCGCAAGCACGTATTGGATAATGGGTTTCCAACTATGACAAGATATGGAACCACCTTTCGCTAGTGTACCTCTAGAGAGGAATACACTGGGTTCAACAAGAACATCTTACAACCCGGCCATACATGACCGACCACTCATTTCGCTTGAGCGTATCGAATGTATATCACCAACAGTTGGGATCAGCAACCGTTTCCCGAATGGGACAGCATCAACAATAGATTTTTAGAAGTAAATGAAACTCTAGATCAGGTGATTATACACCCTACTTCGGTGCGATCGACTTAGCCATGCTGCCTGCCCGATTTCTGTCATTTACCGGATGTGAGGCTAGAAGCTACGCTTTATCATCACACCAGATTCACTTTGAATGCCACATCGTCAAATCCATCAAATCACCGATTGACGTCCTCAACCATACATTATGTGTTAGCTAAGAGAAGTTTCCTTCTCCGCTTCCACTCTTGGTACGGTTGGAGAAATCAATATATGTGATCGTCTGGAAATACTCTGTCAGACATCCGTCCTTACAAGTCATCCAGGAACAGGATGAACCGAAGGCACTATTCTGTAAACAGGATAGCCCTTGCATAACTCCGTCTTCAATTTTCTTTGGCATATATGATTCGCAACGCTTATGCCAATACAGAGTGGTTCTTTGGATAATAATCCAACCGGTCTCTCCATATTAACAACGTTAAAATGGTCAAAACTTCGATAGTCTGTGATTTAACTATCGAAGAAAAACAGATGTGCAAACAAACGATATTATTTCCAAATGGAAATTTATATCGATCAAACATCATTCAACATTTATATCCTTAATTCATTTTCATCTCCTGTTTCCCTATATTCAACATTTCTTATTTTTTAAATTTGGAAAATATACGTTATTAACAATGGAAAACATTTCCATTCCTTGTTTTCTTTATTAGAAAACATTTCTGGTTTCTTATTTGGAAAACATTTCCAAAGCTTCTTCATTGGACTTAGACAGATGTTTAAACAAACCATCGCGATGCCAACTCAAACCATTTCCTTTACTGCCAAACCTTAACTATTCCTTAGTTAAAAACGAAGCCAATCAAGTTGGGGTAGAACTACCTCTCAGACCTTAACTGAACAACAATTCTAACTTTGAAATAGACAAAGTTCACTTTATATCCCTTTACTAACTTCCTTACTTAACCCTCCTTCGAATAGCTATATTCGATTGACTCTTTTCACTTAACTCTATTCGATTAACCCTTATCAATTAACTCTATTGGACTAACACTATTGGATTAACTCTATTTGACTAACGCTATTGATTTACTCATTTCACTTAACTCCTTTCGAATAAACTATATTCGATAACTCCTATTTCTTTTTTTCGAATAAACTATATTCGATTAACTCCTTTTACTTTAACTCTAATCGATTAACTAACATCGATTAACTAACAACGATTAACTCCTTTTACTTTAACTCTAAACGATTAACTAACATTGTTTAACTCCTTTTAACTTTAGCTCTAATCGATTAACTAACATCGATTAACTCCTTTTAACTTTAGCTCTAATCGATTAACTAACATCGATTAACTCCTTTTAACTTTATTCTCTAATCGATTAACTAACATCGATTAACTCCTTTTAACTTTATTCTCTAATCGATTAACTAACATCGATTAACTCCTTTTAACTTTATTCTCTAATCGATTAACTTACATCGATTAACTCCTTTTAACTTTATTCTCTAATTGATTAACTAACATCGATTAACTCCTTTTCGAATAAACTATTCATTTATAAAGATTTACTTTTAGTAACGGTTCTTCACTTTACAAATGATTTCCTTTTATTCTAACTTATCCTTTGATTTTATAAATATTTCTTTTATAAAAATTCTTTTCCTTTCCTATATAAAATCCATCGATTTTATATAAATAATTCATTTTCAAAATACACTTTGAAAATCCCCTTCCCCATATCCAGTATTTCTTATGGTATTTAACATACCATATAACAACGATAAATATCGTCCAAACACACATAATCAACAACAGATTATATATCACATCATATATCACAATATATGAATCACAGTAAAATAAATGTTGAGGAATCCAGTTGGATTCCTCCAACCTGTTTCCCTGCATCACAGATGTTAAACAATATAGATAACATCACTTTTCAGTTCCATATGATATATTCTGTTAAACAGAATCAATATAGAAATTCACTAACTGACTAGCAGTTCAATCAAACAGTCAACATACAGTCAATCAGCCAATATCTAACAGTTCTAAAAATACAACATGAAATTATAAACTGTTCAGAGTTAGTGAGATTTACTCACATTGGACTATCATCGTTAAATAACGATAATTGTCATTGATTTAGATCGGACAATTTATTTCACTATAAATTGTAACGAGCTTGGATGGACTTCCAGTCAGTTTCATGTTGTAGTTGATGTCCGTACGATCCCGACGCAATTTATGGTTCGTCAAACAGATAATGTATGAGAGAGATATGAATATTTTAAACTAAATACATTAATTTAAATTTAAAATAACTTAAGATATTAACATTTGGGCTTTAACCTTAGTGTCGGCCCATCATCCGTTCATAAAAGAAATCACACCCGACTCCTTCTTCCTCAAAACAAATCGCTCCCTCGGTATCCTATTTCCCCTTTTGACCGCCCGTTGACCACCCCATGCTCCTCCTCCGGTCATCTAACTCCACCGCCGCTCATACCAGAGGATTCGGCGTCCAAAACTCCATCACCCCCTCCTCCATTTATACAGCTCGACGTCCAGATGGGAACCTCGTCGCTATAGTGCTCCGACGGAAAAAAAACCACCGGAAGCCACCAAATGTTGCCAACCCATGTTATTCCACCTCGCCATTCCCAAAATCGATATAAATACTCAGATAAATGTCTCTGTAAAACCAAATCGAAGAACCCTAATTTACTGTGTGTTTCGAGCATCCAAAAACGAGGCGCCGCACCCTTCGAAACCGCCACCAGGTTGAAGCTGATGATGGCGTGAATCCATATACATATATTGTGTGATTTTAGGAATTTGTTTTGATTTTATTTTGATTTTCTTTTCTTTGAAAACTTCTTGCTGTGATGGTTTATACGCCTTATATAGGCTTGAATGGGTTAGGTAAGGTTTGTGGTGGAGATCGAAGGCCATGTGGTCTGTGCGGAACCTCAGAAAATGGGAGGGATATTTTCAATTTTATTTTTGTATTTTATTTTATTCGATTTCTCCTTGTATCTGCCTTTTAAAAATCCCAGCGATTTCATACGATACCTAAAAATCACCAAACTGGACATGTAGCTAGAGTTTGACATTACGGTCCCAACGAAACTGGTTTCGTCGAATTCCGACTCCGTATGCTCACACAGCGTATTTTTTTCTGTCGAAATACTGACTATTTTACACTCTAAAAATCCGTACGGCCACACAGTGACTATAAAAATCACGAAACTGGAAATCTAACAACTATTTGATATTGCGGATCCAACAAAACTGGTTTCGTCGAATTCCGACTTCGTTTGCAAAAGTGGCTATTTTTAACGCTTTAAATAGCCTATTTAAATATATAAATATATTTAAATATAATTAAATTAAATATTTAAAATTAAATATTATCGTCTATATTCATAGTGGCATACCACACAGCTCTAGAATATTCCTGTATGTATTTCCAACTCGATATTCACTTCTGGGTCAGCCCGATATTTGATTTATATTGAAATCCCTTTTAAAAATATAAATAATTCCTTTATAAATTATAAAGGAATTCCACAGCGACTTTTCTAAAATTTGATTTGGACATATCTCAAAATCTACACGACGAAATCCTGATTTTTCTCTTCCACTAGAAAGATATACTCCACCAGCTCCACATGTTTCTTGTTTCACGGAAATCCGGCTTAGAACGAATCCTGTACATTCAGTTGAAGTTCGAATCTCCAAATAGCGAACTGCCGCGCCATTTCAAGCTCTATTTTAATTATATTATAATTATACGTTCAAACTGACGTCGATTGAATATATTCGATGTTCAAATTCAATTCTAAACTGAATTATATATCACAGATGATCCGGTTCACACCATATCGTCATTTCAGCCAATTCTGATTATTTCAGAATTAAATATATTATTTAATTTATTATTTTAATTAAATATTCACCATTTTTTAATTCCACGACCATTTAATTCACTATATCACTATATATATAATTAAATTAATTAATTATAATACCTCTGCCAATGCGGGTCATTACATACTCCATTCTCACACATTTCTTGAATTCGGTAAATTTAATTACCTTATTCACATTTCAATATATTTAAAGATTTATTAAAACTCCACTTAGTTTTAATCTCAAAAATAATTTCTTAATGATTTTTCAGAGTTAGGAAATAAATCCTATCTTTACTTGGATTAAAGAACCGATGTCATTTAAAACACAGTTCACAATAAACCCACAATCATCTTCTATTAAAATAGAACACTTCTCTCGATTCCAATTTAATGTATTAAATTGGAAAACTTTACTTTGGAAAATTTCATTAATCTTATTTAAAAGAGCTATCTGTTTCTCAACTGGGTTTAAGAACAGTGTTATTGAAGACACCATTCACGATAAACCCAAAATCTAATTTGATATCAAATACAAGTCTCTAAATAGAAATTATATCGATTTATATTCAATATCAAATTATGAAACCAACTGATATCGTATTGGGAATAACGATATAAATATCGCATAGGTACCATATATTATGTCGCCATATGAACCAATACAAGGGATCTTCCTCACCGATTTCGAGACACTCTAGCAAATGTCACAGGATTACACACTTATGGGCAACCCTTAGTTAGCAGCAAGGTCAGTCCTTTCTTAATTTTGAGGATTGGTTATTCCTGAACAATACGTTTCCTAATCCTATAGGACCTATCTCTAAGCCTTTTAGTCGGCTCGATATCCGAGGTGCCCCACAATCCATCATCCAAATAAGTAAAAATGTCTGGGCTCCATACCATAACACCACTCTCAGCTAGAAAGAAACACATGCACTCCCTGCTGTCCTCATCTCGTTTTTGACTCATACCGGGGTGTGAGGCTCACGAATTAACACTATACACAAAGCTATGCTACTTAAAGCTGCGCTTTGGTCATCATCCATAAGGCCCTGCTTTTCAACAAAAGCCTTGATCATTTGCATCTTAGCATGCCACATTGTCAATTCATGCCATACAACTGATTTCTATCAATATATAACCTCTATGCTCATACGTCTCAGAGAAGGGTGTTAAGTAAGAGAATAAATTATCCGCCACCAAACAGATACATATCTAATAGAAATCGATCAATACAGAACGAAATACAATGTCAGACATGATCCATTTACAAGTTCGTTCTGGGTCTGAACGAAACTGGAGGCACCTTATTCCTTATCCCATATGTCCAGTACAAGAGAAGGGTCCTCGCATATCCGATCGATCTCCAAGTACATCTGGACGATCACCACTTATTACCTCATCTTGGGTGTATAGCCCAATCAAGACATCAGTAATCATCCAAACAACGCGAAGATCCCTGGTCTTCAACCACCGTCTTCATATCTTTGACTTTTAGTCGTCACATTAGTTATTCAGAATGGGTTAGACCCGGACTTTCCGAATAACTCGCGTAACTTATAATCATGTGAAGTATAAACATATCATACGCCTCATTCCAATCTAGAATATTCTTTTATTCAAATATTCATTACATTGGGAATCATTCCCATAAATCTTATCAAACATTTAATTCTTTTAAACCTCTTGTTTAAATCTTTCTTTGAAAACCAATGCAGAAGATTTTGTGTTATCTTTTAACAAACTTAAACCAAATTAAGGTTTATTAAACTAGTCAGGATTTGTGTGCCTTATCGAAGTAATCATCCATTTTATCATCCCAATCCCAACCTATTCATCCTACGGAGCAAAACTGGTAGTGCTCCATATCTAACACCCATGATGTTATCGGTAAATTCAATTACCACTTAAAATTCAAATCTAATTAAAGATTTAACTATTTCCTAGAGTAAAACTGGTGATACTCCATTCTCGCACATTTCTTGAATTCGGTAAATTTAATTACCTTATTCACATTTCAATCTAATTAAAGATTTTTTAAAACTCCACATAGTTTTAATCTCAAAAATCATTTCTTAATGATTATTCAAAGTTAGGAAATAAATCCTGTCTTTACTTGGATTAAAGAACCAATGTCATATAAAACACAGTTCACGATAAACCCAAAATCATCTTCATTTAAAATAGAACTTTCGCTCGATTCCAATTTAATGTATTAAATTGGAAAACTTTAGTTTGGAAAATTTCATTAATCTTAATTAAAAGAGCTATCCTTTTCTCAATGGGGTTTAAGAACAGTATTATTGAAGACATCATTCACAACAAACCCAAAATCCAATTTGATATCAAATACAAGTCCTTGAATAGAAATTATATCGATTTATATTCAATATCAAATTCTGAAACTAACTGATATCATATTGGGAATAATGATATATATATCTTCCAAATTCCTCAATAATATACGTATAAATCACGGAATCCAATATTGAAATATTCCGAAGATTATTTCCATTCAAATCCTTTCCAATTCATACATTGGAAAAAATAATGGTTAAATTAAACCATATAATTCTCTATTCTAGTTGCTAACCATTTCATTCAAATAGAAATATCTTTTATCTTTTCAAAATTTGGAGTATTTCAATATTTTTGTGTCCATCCAAAAGCGGACATCAAAATCATATTTTGATTCTTCATTGAATATTATATCAAAATATTCGTTATTTCTAAATTGGAATCGGACTCAATTAATTACCATATCATTTTATTTATATGGATTTCATACATCGCATGTATTCAACAATAGTGATAAACAACTACTAAACATTCAATTCACATCCAAAGTGTATTTGCAAATGTATAAGATTAAACAATTAAATAACGCTTATAATAGTATGTCAATCAATCGCTTGGCATACAACCAAACACAAGGGAGATGTGTGAAGTTATTGTCATCCCTAGACCCGCGTGGGGATTCAATCAACATCCAATGATCATTAATTGCATAATTGGACAACGTGCAAAATTATCATTCCAATACCCATGTGGGATTTAAACCACAATCGATGTGAACTTATCTAATGTTCGGGAGATGGGTAGGTAAAGTGTCTTCCCAATCATTTTTAATATAAATGTTTTATTTATAAACATTTACGATCACAGTTTAATAATGATACCATTAAAACTGTGAACATCCATCAAACAACAAACAAATATTGCAATCATAAACAAACTATATATATATACAGTTATAAAAACAAATAACTATACAAAATTTTGAGTGAGAGAGTTCTCACTATTGGTTTCCACTCCGTCATTCTTTAATTGACAAATTTATAAAAACAATTTCGTAAGAATCAAGCTGCTGAAATCTGCGAATCAGAGGAACTGACAAGTCACAAACGAAGTCGAAATGGGCTGAAACTCGGCCTAGAAAGAGCCTGGATGGGCCTAAACTATTGATTGTGGTCTCCACTAGTCAACAGCAGAAAAACAGAATTCAGACGTCTGAATTAAAAATTCAGACGTCAGAATTTGCATTTTCCTGATAGTCCATTTTGGTGCAATTTCAGACGTCTGAATTTTTTTCCCAGACGTCTGAATTAAAATTTCAGACATCTGAATTCTGGTACTCACGTTTTTATAATTATTCTAGCAGGTCAAACGTCTGGCCCAAAATATTCGGACATCTGAATCCTGAAGCAGAGCACAATTTTCCTAGATAACAAGCTCAAAGTGATATCGACAAATCCCCGAAGGCTTATGATGTTATATACATGAATATGCGGCTCCTATAACTCACTGAAGCGACTCAGAACACCCAAATGCACATGCACAAACATATATACATGAGATTGCCATGATTTTGGTCTTAAGCTCTAAAACGAACATAATATTAAACCAAAGTAATCAAACACGATATGAACGAATTATGAAGTACCCAAACTTGCCGGTGCAACAACGAAGCTTCACAATATCGCCAAATCAACTCATAGCATATGCCTTAGATTGTGTGGACAATTCTAATCATAATTTCGATTCAATGAAACTAAAACTAATGAACTGGAACGTGTATATTTATCTAACCAATCCATATGCATATACACAAATCAAAATGAACCTAAATTACACTATACAAGATAATAGCTTATGGCATAGACACTAAGAACTCACAAAGCTCTCACCTTTGATGGTTATAAGCAAGAAATCGTTCCAATGACAAGCTAAAACAACCTCTCTTCCAATATTAATCATGAATCTTCAACCTATGATCATATGAACATGTTTCCTAAGAATTAGGTCGAAGGAATTATGATGAATTGAAGTGGAAATGAGATGGAGAAGATGGAGATGGACTTACCTAAGCTTCTCCTTTGATCCCCTAGATTAAGCTAGGGCTTAGGGAATTTCTATTTCCCTTTCTTTTTCCCCATTTCTATTTTGTTTGAAGTGCTAGAATGGAATGAAGAGGAAAGGGGGCTGATGGGGCACTTAAAGGAAGTGGGTTAAGTTGGATAACCAAGCCCCAACCAAAGTGCCGAAATTCTGAAGCTCGGAATATACCGAAGTTTATACTTTTCGAACACGCAAACGACATTTTGAACTCAATGGAAGTGGTTTCGAGTCCAAATTCGTCCATATGTAAAAAGTGATACTTTGGTCATACATCCGTGAAAAGGACCAAATTTCTCCAACTCGAAAGATATCGATGTTTATAGTTTTCGAACATGCAAACGACATTTTGAACCCAATGGAAGTGGTTTCATTGAAAACAGAGTTCATTTGCAAAATGATGATTTTTAAGGGATATATATAATTTTATAATATATATAAATTCCAAAGCGACTATTCTAAATTTTAATTTAGACATAACTTGAAATTTATAAAGTGAAATCTCAATTTCATACATTCGTTAGAAAATTATAATTCAAAATGTTCCAATGTTTCTTGTTTTACCAAAATCTGATTTGTATTGAATTCTATACATTCCTTCAAAGTTTAAAATCAAATTTTCAAACTACCGCACCATTTCAAGCTCGTTTTAATTAAACTTTAAAATTTGTATGTTCTAACTTCGATTTAAATAAATTTTAAGTCGTTTATTCTCAAAATAATTCATCTAAAATATTTAATTTCTATGAAAATCCATTAAAAATAGATTTTAAATTGGTTCCAAAAATACAGGTAGTTACAGCTTCCACCGAAGCTTGTCATTGATTGATAAATTTGCCATGCATTGTGTTCCTTAAGTGCTTCCTTTTGAGCTTTCGTTCCCTTCTGTGGGACGAGTCATAGGCAGTGGTTGGGTGCGCTTTAGGTGCTCCCCTTGAGCTCTTGTTATATGCACAAGATTGAACATGGTTTGGCTTTTACCTGTAAAGACACTTGAACTTGTATTAATATTCGTTTGATTACAAACAAGATATAACATGAAATGACTAATGGAGAATGGAATATGAAATAGAAAGATCATTGTTATATTCTAGTCCCATGCTGCAGTGTCTTTATCCATCTCTTCCGCTTGTCATCTTCCGGCCTTCTTAAACATGCTTCCTTTGCTTCTTAGTTTGGATCCTTTTTGCCACACCCCGACATTGTCTGGTTCGATGTCCTTCCGTCTTATGATATGAACAATAGTCTTTCTCTTCGTCGGACTTTTGAGAGTTGACTGCAAAAGAATTAGAATCAGACTCTTCTGCTTTTTAATTTTTCCCTAAGCTCTTCCTTGTGTTGGGTATCCTCTCCATACGGATGAATTGTCAGCTCTAGAATGAAAATCACTCAAACTTTCGCACTCGTTTAAGATAAGTTCCCTCCAGAAAGGTGTTGGGGCAAGCAACCCTGAATGCACAACTATTAGCTTTTATCTGTCTGTTGCTCCTTCTACTTTGAGCGACTTGATATGAAACCTCTTCAAATAGTCAAGAGTGATTCTTCTAATCCCTGTTCAATGGTGGCTAAATCATAAACGCTAATCATCGGGTCCTTCCACACATGGAATTCTGTACTAAACGCAGTAGACAGTTGTTTTCAAGTAGTGATGATTGTGACATGGTAATGTTTGCACCATTTGATGGCCTCTCCACTAAGTGTTGTTAGTAAGATCTTGCAACAAAGGGTTTCGAGGGTGTTATATAAATCCATGTAGTTCTCAAAGAAACAAAGGTAATTTTCTGGGTCTGTATTTCCATCATACAGAAGTGGTGGCATCTTCATGTCAAATGAAGTTCTGGCTATTTTTATTTCATTGGAGAAGGTGATCCCTTGTAAATTCCTATCTTCTGACAATATTAGGCTCATGCTTTCTTTCGGACCATCTACCTTCTTTAACAATTGGTTGCTCCCTTGTATAACTGGATTGTCCTGTAGGCTTGGTGTAGTTATAACTCGGGCATTCACTGAGGTTCCATCGTTCTTGACTCCATTTCATAAGGTTCTACTTTGGAAAACCTTTTGACTATATTTTCTTCAATAAGCCTTCTTGCAATATCAAGTTGTAAAGCTAATTGTAGTACGTCTAACTCATAACTTGCTCCTTTCATCAGACTAAGCCGAAGTTCGGAAGTATACCATCTTCTAGGGTAGATGATGTACTGAAATCTTGCTCATGATTCTTTCTCGGTCTAACCATCTTCAATGGGTGCTTGGAGCCCCTTGTTAAAATAAAAAGGGAAATAAGGTAAAGGCCTTATGCCGGAAGGAGGACAGTAAGGATGGAAGGTTTAAGATATGGACGAAGGTGGGAGAAAATGAGAGTTAACAATAGGAGGTGAAAGTATAGTAAATAAGGTAGGGGATTCAAGGTTATACTACTCTTTAAATGGCTTTGATCAACGATACTTTAAGTAGCTGATCGACATTCATAAGCTCTTCACCGAAACTCTTTATCTATAATCTTGCTTCTTCAAAGCTTAGTCCAACCCGGGATAGAGCAACACAGTTAGACATGTAGCAAGGTTATCCAAAGGGTTAAAGGTAGGAATAAGGGGACGGAGGTCCAGGCCCTCCTTCTAGCACCAAAATGTTAACGATATTTTTCATCAACACCGGAGCTAGATCTAAGGAAGTGGACCTAAGGATAGAACGGGATTATTCAGTTCCCACAAGCATGAGTTAGTTCACCGTTTCCTAGATATCAAGATCTAAAGTCCGAAAGAATAATTACTCTTCCCTCAAGGGGTGAGTATCACGCTTCTACGATTTAAGAACCAACAGTTGCCTTAGGATAAGGGTTCCCTGAGCATAACACAAGCTAGGAAGAAAACAGTCTGCGCAAGGGTTGCTTAGCGATCTAAGGTTGTAGGTAAGGTTTGTGCGGGAAGGCTTTCATTGAGAAGAAAGCATAAGGTGTTTAGGAGACCTAGGTTCAAGGATAAGGCTTGCATATGAAACTCTTATTGAGGGGAAAGGCTAAGGTAGCTTGGCACCCGTTGAAAGGGTTAAGTTGTGAAGTGTTAACTAACATAGCACGATAATATACTATATATGTAAAATAGTAAAGAACACAACAATTTATAGTGGTTCAGATCGGATTAAACCTACATCCACTTTAAGGGCTTTGATGATTTTATTCATGGAGGAGGGTACATAAGAAATCCCCAAATCGATTTACAAATTAGGGTTAGCTCTCTTAGAAATGAGAGGAAGAATGTGGAATGAGGAAAAGTCCCCCAAAATGAGACCCCTGGGGTCTTATTTATAGGCAATATGGTCCCCCTTCTGTTGTGAGCCCACCAGAAGTCTCTCTCGGATGCTGAAATAAGGTTTCAGCTGCTCTTGTAACTTCCGGTTGCGACAGAAAGGTCTCGGTCGTGCTTTTTCTTATCGAGTGTCTTCATTGGTGTCTCCTTGCCTTCAGAATATCACTCTCGAGCTTACGGGATCGGTTCCGTTGACATACCTTTCGGCTGTTTGGTTTCAGAATTTGAGAACTTGACTTTTGTGGCTCTCGGTTCCGAAACCACTGGTCTCGATCCATATCCATACCTTTCAGTTTTAGCTTTTAGTCTTCGTGATGTTTTTCCTTTGTGCTTTGGATACTTATGTTTCGGGAACCGTCATACCTTCCGGCACTTGTATTGAGCAAGTCAGCGTGAAAGGTTTTTCTCCCTAGGGGGTCTAATATGTTTTCGGTAGGTTTCTGAAGTAGGTTCCGGTCTTCCGGAGGGATGTTTCTGATGAATTACTTATTGATTGCTAAAGTTTCCTCTCAGTAATCATTAAGTTTGGGTTTCGGTAGCTGGCTTCCGGAAAGCCTTCTTATGCTTCTTATGGGTCGACACTATACTTCTGGTGTCTTTCCTACTTGTGAATTCCAGGCTTCCCTTTTATGATTGTACAGGTTGCTTGTGGTGTTGATTGCCTCTTGCTTCCTTCCGCTAGGTTTCGGTTCACATGCCTTTCGGCAACTTCTTATCAATGGCTCTCGGTGCCATGTGAAATGCTTTCGAGGTTGTTCTTCCATGTAACTTTTAGTCTCGGAATTGCCTTGCCGGTGTTTACTTTCGTCCCGCTGTCAGTTCTCGAACTCTACTTCTGGCAGCACGTTAGCCTTGCTCTTTACTTCGTAATCTAGGTTTTGATGTCCATAACCCTTTATTCTTTCGGCTTTGATGCTTCTGCTTCTTTATATTTGTCCAATGCGAATTTTAATGTTAACATATGATATTTGAATTTTAAAATCATTTTTCAAATGTTTAGATCAATATATAAATATATATATATTGGAAATTCTTGAATTAAAACTAGTTATTTAAAATACATTTTCTAAAGTATAAAAACATAGTAATATATAATTTGAACATATAAACATACATATATATAATTATATGATATAAAACTATATATTATAATTATAAACATATATATAATGTAAATATAAAACTTTATAATATATATAAAGTATATAATAAACAGATATATTTGAAAACATAAGTAAAAATAATTTGAAATCATTTAGAAAGGAGTTTAAAAATAAGATGATTTGATAACATAATTTGAAAATAGTATTTGAAATAGAATTTGAAAGTGCTAACCGGAGTTTTACATGTTAACTTGACTCTATTACTTTGAAATATTGATTCTCATGAGTCTTAAAATCTTGAATCTCTTAAACTATACAGTCTTCTGTATTACCTCTGTGTGTGTGTGTGTGTGTATATATATATATATATATATATATATATGGCGGACTCTGTTCCGCCAAAAACAAATTCTAATTCAAATCGCAATCCTCAAAATCCAATTTTGGTGAATTCGAAATCGGTTCAAGGGAAGTGGATAACGCAGATTCATTTATTGATGATGAACTATCGTCACTTCATTTCATTAAGCCGTAGGAGAATCATGTCTTTTTATCTGAGAATACCTTTAAAGCTTTGGCAGATTCGTGGTTAAACACAATCGCTTTGCATCCAGTTGTGTTTAGATTATCGATGATAAAGTTGAAATATTATATTCAGAAGGTCTGGAAACCTAAAGGTAATTTTTGAGTTCGTATTGCTCCTGGAGTTCATTATACTATTCAATTCGAACAAGTGTTTGATTATATGTCTGTTTTGAGAATGTCAACGTACTCTTATTTTGGAAGACTGCTTATGGTTTTTAAATTGTTCCCTGGGTATAATTTTCAAAAGTTTGAGGCTAAGAGGGTTCAGATCTAGGTAAAACTCTTTAATCTAGAAATGGATATGTGGTTTAAGGAGGGTTTTTCTATGATTGTAAGCTTTATAAGTGATCCAATTCGATTGGATGATAATACAGTTAAAAAAAGGATTACTAGATATGCGAGAATGTTGACTGGAATAGATATGGATTAAAATTAGTTGATAAAATCCCAATTAAGATGTATAATGGTGTTCAGAGATAAGTTACTATGGAATATGAATTTGTTCCATCTCATTGTAACCTCTGTAATGTTTTTGGGCATACTTCTTTGATTCATGAGCAAATTAGAGGACCTGCATGGATGAAGAAGCCTAATGATATAGCATGTTCCTAAAATGTAGAGAATCAAGCTTCTGATAAGGAGAATGAAAATAAGCATAGTGATGGGAATGATAATGAGAATGAGGATCTGGGATTTTTGGGTGCAGAATTGCCTCAAAACATTTTACCTGAAGGTTTAAACCACATTGCTGATAACTTGACTGAAGTACCTCAAGTGGAAAAGCAGCAGGATGTTTCTTTTGGTGTTACTACTAATAAAGAGTATTTAGCTAATATGAAGGGTAAGAATAAGGTTGATGTTGCTCCTCCTAAAAGGCCACTTAGGAGCAATGCTCCCATTAAATGACGATCATGACATGGACGTCAGGGGGATGAATACGTCATTACGAATGGGTAATGTATTCTCTCTGCTGACTAAATACAAGCCAACTCTCGTTGGTTTGGTTGAAAATAAATTGAATAGTGATAGTTTAAATAGTTTTAGTGGACTAATGCCAAGTGGGTGGGATTTTCTACCACGCAATTCTACACAGTATTCAGGGAGAATTTTGTTGCTTTGGAGCATTGAGGTATGGTCCATACATATTATTTCATCTTAAAACCAGCATGTATCAGTTTTGGCAGCAAATAGAGGTGGTTGCTCCTTTTACTTCATAGTTGTAACAATCCGAAAATCTGGGCCAGTTTAAAATTTTTATTTTGGCAATTTTAGCGAATTTTGAACATTTAAAATAGATTATTTTAAATAAAAAAGACCAGAAATTTATTTTGAATGGAATTCGAACGTATATATTATATACGTCGTCGTTAGAATATAATAATTATAAATAGAATTAAAAATGGCGCGGTAGTTCGATAATTCGATTTCAAACTTCAATTGAACGTACCGGGTGCAAAACAAACCGGATTTTAGTGAAACCAAAAATAATGGAATCTATTTGTGAATATCTTTCCAACGAATCCGAAAAATCAAAATTTCATAGCGGGGATCAAAAGATATGTCCAGTTGAAAATTCTGAATAGTCGCTATGGAATTCAGGCCCTTAAAAATAGACATTTTGCAAACGACCTCGGATTTTGACGAAACCACTTTTGTTGGATCTGTGATGTCAAATTATTGCTAGGTTTCAAATTTCATAATTTTTCGAATCAATATGTGAGCGTGGCAAAGGAAAACGCGTTTGACCAGTTTCAGTTGATTTTAATCGACTAGAAAATGGCCATTTTTCCAACGGTCTCAGAATTCGACGAAACTAGTTTTGTTAGGACCGTATCGTCAATACGAAGCTAGAAAATATTTTTTGAGAATTTTTAGAGTGAGTATGTGACCCCGGTAAAATGAAATGCGTGTTCAAATTCAATATATAGAGTTATACTTTGATTTTGACGAAGACTGATCGAAACGATCGAATCAGCCTATGATACATATCCCATTATGTTCGGAATGGGGGTAATTAGCTACGGACGACAGGCGGTGGGCCTCGTTTAGAGGTCGTATAAAAAAGTCAACTTTTTGTAAATTAAATAATTAAATAATTAAAATTAAAATCCCTCTCTCTCTCCTCTCCTTTATTTCCTTTGCCCCCCCCCCCCCCCCCGTCAGTTCATTTTTCGATCGAAGAAAGAAAAAAAAGAAGAAGAAGGCGCAGCAGCAGCCGCGCGAGGCGCGCCTCCCCCCCCCCCCTCAGCGACCGCCGCCTCCCTCTCTTCTTCTTCCTCCCTCCTTCATCTCCTTCTGCGAAAAACAACCCCAAACCCTTCCCCCTTCCAAAACCGCGACCACCGCCGCCTGTGGCCCCCTTCCGCCGCTTCCAGCACCTGCCGCGCCACCCTCCGTCCATCCCTCCGCCTCCGGCCACGTCAGAAAACCCCCTCCCCTTCTAACAGTAAGCTCCTTTATTTTTATTTATTTAATTTCAGTTTTTTTTAGTTAGTTTAATTTATATATACCTTTATAAAAACTGATTTTAATACATATTTTAGCAAATTGAAATGGTTTGATTTTACTTACAAAGCTATGATTTTTTATTAGGCAAAAAGATTAGATTTTTAAAATAGAAAAGATTAGATTTTTAAAATAGAAAAGATTGGATTTTTAAAATAGAAAAGATTAGATTTTTAAAATAGAAAAGATTAGATTTTTAAAATAGAAAAGATTAGATTTTTAAAATAGAAAAGATTAGATTTTTGAAATGGAAAAAGGCGAAATCTTTATGTAGAGAATAGCGTGTAAAAATGGAATTTTTATCTGTATAGTAGCGATGTAAAAATGGAATTTTATCTATATAGTAGCGAGGTAAAAATGGAATTTTTATCTATATAGTAACGTAGTAAAAATTCGATTTTTATATATTGAATAGCGAAGTAAAAATTCGATTTTTATATATTGAATAGCAAAGTAAAAATACGATTTTTATATATGTAGTGACTACGGGCGACGAAAGTGACAAAAGACGAGAACAACGAAGACTTCTACTTTTGAAGAGTCGTGGAGTTGGGATAGCTATCGGTGAGAACTTCTCACTCAAATTTCCTTTTTCTAGTAATATATATATATATATATATATATACTAGGATGCAGACAGTGCTTAGTAGCACCCGACACCCGTCATCCACAGACCATGGATGGCTTGTATGCTTGTTTGATGTGTTGTGAAATTTGTTTGTGTTGTCGATGTGAAATCGATAATATAAATTAATGTGTTGAAAGGAAATAAAATATTTATATAGTTAAAAATATTTTATCGTTAAAAATATAATTTTTAACGTGAATGTGAATAAAGGAATATTTATAAACAAATCGGCCGATTTGTTTATATACACTGATTTGACTGATATTGATTGGGATGATAAATTTTACACATCGCCCAACTGCACAAATAAAAATCCGTGTTTGTTGATTTGAAACCCCACACGGGTGTTGGGATGATATTTGGGTACACTAATCCCAATTATTTGATTGTATGTCGATCGATTGGTCGACAGGCTGTGTAAGCGTTAATTATTTATATTTGATGCTTATGCAGTTGTGTGGTGCACCTTGGATGATGGTTGATTGTTTATCATTGCTATTATATACATGTGTTGTATGGAATCCATATAATTAACATTATATGGTGATTGATTGGGCCTCATTCCAATCGGGGAAAATAAAGAATATTATAAAAGAAAATTCATGTGTTGAATATAAAAATAGTCATGTGTTGACGATGATCATGTGTTGAAACTATTCATGTGTTGAGTAAAATATTTTAAATAATAAAAACTACATCTTTATCATATTTAAAATTAGAATCTACTTCATGGTGGAGTCTAATTAAAATCAAACGATAGATACCATAGTTTTATAAAATATTTTACATAACAAAAATAGTGATGTGTTGACAGTACTTATGTGTTGAGATTAGTCGTGTGTTGAAAGAAATATAGATTCATGTGTTGAATAGAATAAATATTCATTTGTTGAATAGAATAACGAATTTATTGAAATATATAAAGTCGTGCTGATTAGAGATGCATTATTTTGACGCGAACGATATTTATATCGATTTTATTCGTTTTATAATGAATATTGAAAAGTGATTTCAAAATTTAATATTTTGAAATGAAATTCAAATTGAATTAAATTAAAATTCGAATTGAAATTTTATTGAATCAATTTGAAATGAATTCGAATCGAATAGAAAGTGAATTTGAATTCGAATTGAATAGAAGTGAATTCAAATTGAATTAAATTGAAATTGAATTAAAAATGAATTGAAATCGTTTTGAATGAAATTTAAAACGAACTGAAATTGAATTGAAATCAATTTGAAATGAATTCGAATTGAATTGAAATCAAATCGATTTGAAATTGAATGTAGCGTTGAAATGGTTTTGAAAACGAATTTAAAACGATTTATAAAATACGTTTTAAAAAGGAAATCGACGAAATATATATAATATATATATATATATATTATATATATATATATATATAATGGCCTGAATAGAACGCGCCGCGCCGCGGTAGTTCGTGAATTTCGACCATTAACTTCGAATTGACATTGCGGGAGATCCGACCGTCGGATTCTCCTAAAACCGGAACCGTTGGGTTTGTATCGAAAAGAGCTTTCCAATGAATATTAGAAATTTGAAATCTAACGGTTGGATTTGGAATTATGTCCAAATCAATTTCAGAAAAGGTCGCTGTAAGTGCAGTTCGATGGCCGTTGTTGGAAATCGACTGTACGGGCCTTGATAAAATTATTAAAAATATTGATAATTTGTGTAAAATCATAATATGTGAATTGGAAAGAACTGGGATGAAAATTCCACATTTGAAAAGATAAAAATAGATTTTTATCGAAATGAACTAGTTTTGAACTAGAATTAAAATCAATTTATTTTTGAAATAAATAAATTGAATTTGAAAGTGATTTTAAAAAAAATCAATATTCCCAATACGTGGATTGGACTGGAGTTGAATCGAAAATTATCTTCGGAATATTTCGATGTTGGATTTCGTGACTATACCGATATTGTTATAGGAATTTGAAAGATATATTTTATATCGTTATTTCCAATACGATATTTGTTGGTTTCAGAATTTGATATTGAATGTAAGCCGATATATTTTCTATTCAGAGCCGTGTATTTAATATCAAATGTGATTTGGGTTTATCGTGAATCGTGTTTTAGATGACATTGGTTCTTTAACCCAGTTAAAGGCAGGATATTGATTTTTGAAAAGATTAAAACTAAGTGGAGTTTTAATCTTTAATTAGATAAAAAAAAGTGAATTGATAATTTAAATTATCAAATCTGAAAGGTGATCGAGAATGGAGTACCACCAGTTTTGCTCCAAAGCGATAGTTAAATCTTTAATTAGATTTGAACGTGAAATGGTAATTAATTTTACCGATAACACCGTGGTGTTAGATATGGAGTATTACCAGTTTTCTCCATGGGATATATAGGTTGGGATTGGGAAATAAAATAAATAATTACTTCGGTGTGGTTCGCTAATCCCGACTAGTTTGAAATGATATCCAAAGGAAGATTAAAGAATAAATTTAGAAGAATTTATCTTGGATAAAATTAATGGGAACCTTTCCCTAAGAATGTGATTTTGTGAATAAAAGAATATTCTGAATTGGAATGAGGCGTTCGTTGTGTTCGTGTAACATTTGTTTATTATATACGTGGGTTATTCAGAAAGGCCGGGTTATACCCATTCTGAATAACCGATTCGACGAGATGTCGAAGATGAAGACGGTGGTTGAAGACCGAAAGTCTTCACATCGTTTGGGTGATTACTGATGATCTTGATTGGGCTGTACACCCGAGATGAGGGAATCAGTTGGTGATCGTCCAAACGTACTTGGAGATGGATGGATATGCGAGGAAAGTGCCTCCGGTTTCGTTCAGACCCAGAACGAACTTGTAAATGGATTGTGTGTCTGACATTGGATTTTATTCTGTGTTGATTGATCTCTATTAAATATACATCTGTTTGGCGGCGGAGAATTTATTCTCTTGCTTAACGCCCTTCTCTGAGACGTACGAGCTCAGAGGTTGTATATCGATGGACATCAGTCGCATGGAGTGAATTGCCAGTGTGGCATGCGTAAGTGGCAATTGATCAGGGCTTCTGTCGAAAAGCAAAGTCTTGTGGTTGATGATCAAAGCACAGCCTGTGTTGCATAGCTTTGTGTATAACGTGAATTCGCGAGCCTCACACCTCGGTATGAGTCAAAAACGGGAGACGGACCGCTGGGAGAGCACGACGTTTCTTTCTAGCTAGGGTGGTGTCAGTGACCTACCAGCCCTGACATTTATATACTTTTCACCTATGTGGTTGTTGGATACGAGGCGCCTCGGATATAGGTCTGTAAGGACCGGGAAACGTGTGTTCAGGAATTGCCAATCCTCAAAAGTAAGAGAGGACCGGCCCAGCCGATTCCAAGGATCATAGTGGGGTCCTGGGACATTTGCTAGAGTGTCTCGAACGCGGAGAGGAGCTTGGCCCTTGCCTCGGCTCATGACGGAATCCAATTTCCAATACGTGTGTTTCGGTTTTATTTGTAGAGCCTAGTATGGCGACATAGTAGATGGTAGCTATGCCGCCTATGATTGAAATTGTTTTGACACTATACACCTATAATAGTATCAAATAATGTGTTTTAAACGTATCAAGCATGCTTTGGATGTTATAAGGTAAAAACCCTATCCTCCGGCTTGCGTTGCATTGTGTGATGGGACCTGGGTCTTATAACAGCTTCATTTTTCTTTATTTAGCATTGCGCTGTTTGTTCTATGCACTGGTATTCTTGGGAGGAAACCCGTTCCGTGTTATACGGCGTGGTCCCTTGATTTACCTAACTTTAAAACCAATATTAATAACTGTTTTAGTTCTCACACCAGTCACATGACTGACCTGGAGTTTATTGTTTTAACCTAAACTCTGGGTGCCCCTATTTTCGACACGGGCAGCTAGTAGTTTTGGTTTTGCAGATTTATATTCACAGGGTCCTGATTTACAGCTGGAACGATGCTCGGAAAGCTCTGTATCCATGTATCACTTCTAGTTGTGTTTTGTATATTTTTCTGCTGCGATGTATTTAAATGTAATTTAAATCTCTGATATTTGTTGAATGTAATTTATTCAGTTATACTCTGTATATTCTTGTATCTGATGGAATTGTTGTAATAACAATGAAATGTTCTTCGGTCTACGTTCTATTTTGTCCTGTTCTCAAACGATAAGGGGTTTTCGAACGGTCTTAGTCGGTTTAACGATCGATTTGGATCGAGCGAAATTCCTTGCCGTCTCAGTTGGTATCAGAGCTTTGGTTTACAGAGCTCGAGAACAAGACATATTAGAACCATACGAAAAAATTCTCAGATATTGGATTAGTAATATCCAATTAGAATGACTCGTTAAAGATGGGATCAGTAGTATCCTAGAACGAGTGTGAAGAGTATATTTTTCAAATGAAAACGAATTTTGTTTTGAAATTTAAATCGTTTTAAACGTATTTGAATATTTAATTATTTTGAATTTGGACAATCCAATATATAAAGATTTCGCGTATACGCGTCATGAATGTATATTCGAAGTTTTAATATACTGGGTCGATATAGAATCACATTCCAGACATCCGGGGATGATTCTGATGATGGTGCTTCGTCATCAGTATTTATATTCGAGTGACGAAGGTGTGATATCTATATATTTCCATTAGACTGGTGTGAGAACCAAAACTAATATAGCTAGAATACATTGTTGTGAATTGGCATCAAAACATGATTTTTGTATATGTATCAAAATTATGAGTTTGAAACTCTAATTCACTAATTGATTGATGTTTGTGCTGTTTGTTTATTTGTTTGATAATTTTGAAACATTTAGCCTAATTGAATCAAATATTGAATTGTATTGAAAATTGGTCGCATTTGCTTGCATATACATGTACTTACACTGAACAGGTCATAGCAAGGAGGCTAGAGCAGAGAATAAAATTTGTTTGCCCGACAAATAGGTACATGTTTACTATAATTTACTGTTTTGTTTGGGTGATGATGATTTTATGAGCCGATTGGCTAGCCGCTTGGCTTTTTCTTTTTCTTTTTGAGATCAGAAGGCCTATATGGCAATTTCGGGATTTTCCCGTGGCTCCCGGTGCAGGGGAGGTTATGGCGAAATTTTTCGAAAATTCCGGGTGTTAGCCAAATTTTTGAAGAATTTGAAAATTCTCAGAAACTGAAAAGTTGGAGAATGGAAGCCAGATCGAACGTAGAGTTGATTGATCAAACCACTTTCGACTTTGTTCCTTTTCGGGGATGAAAAGTTTTAAGTGGGGGAGATTGTAACAACCCGAAAATCTGGGCCAGTTTAAAATTTTTATTTTGGCAATTTTAGCGAATTTTGAACATTTAAAATAGATTATTTTAAATAAAAAAGACCAAAAATTTATTTTGAATGGAATTCGAACGTATATATTATATACGTCGTCGTTAGAATATAATAATTATAAATAGAATTGAAAATGGCGCGGTAGTTCGATAATTCGATTTCAAACTTCAATTGAACGTACCGGGTGCAAAACAAACCGGATTTTAGTGAAACCAAAAATAATGGAATCTATTTGTGAATATCTTTCCAACGAATCCGAAAAATCGAAATTTCATAGCGGGGATCAAAAGATATGTCCAGTTGAAAATTCTGAATAGTCGCTATGGAATTCAGGCCCTTAAAAATAGACATTTTGCAAACGACCTCGGATTTCGACGAAACCACTTTTGTTAGATCCGTGATGTCAAATTATTGCTAGGTTTCAAATTTCATAATTTTTCAAATCAATATGTGAGTGTGGCAAAGGAAAATGCGTTTGACCAGTTTTAGTTAATTTTAATCGACTGGAAAATGACCATTTTTCCAACGGTCTCAGAATTCGACGAAACTAGTTTTGTTAGGACCGTATCGTCAATACGAAGCTAGAAAATATTTTTCGAGAATTTTTAGAGTTGGTATGTGACCCCGGTAAAATAAAATGCGTGTTCAAATTCAATATATAGAGTTATACGTTGATTTTGACGAAAACTGATCGAAACGATCGAATCAGCCTATGATACATATCCCATTGTGTTCGGAATGGGGGTAATTAGCTATGGACGACAGGCGGTGGGCCTCGTTTAGAGGTCGTATAAAAAAGTCAACGTTTTGTAAATTAAATAATTAAAATTAAAATCCCTCTCTCTCTCTCTCTCTCTCTCCTCTCCTTTATTTCCTTTGCCCCCCCCCCCCCCCCCCGTCGGTTCATTTTTCGATTGAAGAAAGAAAAGAAAAAAAAGGCGCAGCCGCGCGAGGCGCGCCTCCCCCCCCCCCTCAGCGACCGTCGCCTCCCTCTCTTCTTCTTCCTCCCTCCTTCATCTCCTTCTGCGAGAAACAGCCCCAAACCCTTCCCCCTTCCAAAACCGCGACCACCGCCGCCTGTGGCCCCCTTCCGCCGCTTCCATCACCTGCCGCGCCACCCTCCGGCCATCCCTCCGCCTGCGGCCACGTCAGAAAACCCCCTCCCCTTCTAACAGTAAACTCCTTTATTTTTATTTATTTAATTTCAGTTCTTTTTAGTTAGTTTAATTTATATATACCTTTATAAAATCTGATTTTAATACATATTTCAGCGAATTGAAATGGTTTGATTTTACTTACAAAGCTATGATTTTTTATTAGGCAAAAAGATTAGATTTTTAAAATAGAAAATATTAGATTTTTAAAATAGAAAAGATTAGATTTTTAAAATAGAAAAGATTAGATTTTTGAAATAGAAAAGATTAGATTTTTAAAATAGAAAAGATTAGATTTTTGAAATGGAAAAAGGCGAAATCTTTATGTAGAGAATAGCGTGTAAAAATGGAATTTTTATCTGTATAGTAGCGATGTAAAAATGGAATTTTATCTATATAGTAGCGATGTAAAAATGGAATTTTTATCTATATAGTAACGTAGTAAAAATTCGATTTTTATATATTGAATAGCGAAGTAAAAATTCGATTTTTATATATTGAATAGCAAAGTAAAAATATGATTTTTATATATGTAGTGACTACGGGCGACGAAAGTTACAAAAGGCGAGAACAGCGAAGACTTCTACTTTTGAAGAGTCGTGGAGTTGGGATAGCTATCGGTGAGAACTTCTCACTCAAATTTCCTTTTTCTAGTAATATATATATATATACTAGGATGCAGACAGTGCTTAGTAGCACCCGACACCCGTCATCCACAGACCATGGATGGCTTGTATGCTTGTTTGATGTGTTGTGAAATTTGTTTGTGTTGTTGATGTGAAATCGATAATATAAATTAATGTGTTGAAAGGAAATAAAATATTTATATAGTTAAAAATATTTTATCGTTAAAAATATAATTTTTAACGTGAATGTGAATAAAGGAATATTTATAAACAAATCGGCCGATTTGTTTATATACACTGATTTGACTGATATTGATTGGGATGATAAATTTTACACATCGCCCAACTGCACAAATAAAAATCCGTGTTTGTTGATTTGAAACCCCACACGGGTGTTGGGATGATATTTGGGTACACTAATCCCAATTATTTGATTGTATGTCGATCGATTGGTCGACAGGCTGTGTAAGCGTTAATTATTTATATTTGATGCTTATGCAGTTGTGTGGTGCACCTTGGATGATGGTTGATTGTTTATCATTGCTATTATATACATGTGTTGTATGGAATCCATATAATTAACATTATATGGTGATTGATTGGGCCTCATTCCAATCGGGGAAAATAAAGAATATTATAAAAGAAAATTCATGTGTTGAATATAAAAATAGTCATGTGTTGACGATGATCATGTGTTGAAACTATTCATGTGTTGAGTAAAATATTTTAAATAATAAAAACTACATCTTTATCATATTTAAAATTAGAATCTACTTCACGGTGGAGTCTAATTAAAATCAAACGATAGATACCATAGTTTTATAAAATATTTTACATAACAAAAATAGTGATGTGTTGATAGTACTCATGTGTTGAGATTAGTCGTGTGTTGAAAGAAATATAGATTCATGTGTTGAATAGAATAAATATTCATTTGTTGAATAGAATAACGAATTTATTGAAATATATAAAGCCGTGCTGATTAGAGATGCGTTATTTTGACGCGAACGATATTTATATCGATTTTATTCATTTTATAATGAATATTGAAAAGTGATTTCAAAATTTAATATTTTGAAATGAAATTTAAATTGAATTAAATTAAAATTCGAATTGAAATTTTATTGAATCAATTTGAAATGAATTTGAATCGAATAGAAAGTGAATTTGAATTCGAATTGAATAGAAGTGAATTCAAATTGAATTAAAAATGAATTGAAATCGTTTTGAATGAAATTTAAAACGAACTGAAATTGAATTGAAATCAATTTGAAATGAATTCGAATTGAATTGAAATCAAATCGATTTGAAATTGAATGTAGCGTTGAAATGGTTTTGAAAACGAATTTAAAACGATTTATAAAATACGTTTTAAAAAGGAAATCGACGAAATATATATAATATATATATATTATATATATATAATGGCCTGAATAGAACGCGCCGCGCCGCGGTAGTTCGTGAATTTCGACCATTAACTTCGAATTGACATTGCGAGAGATCCGACCGTCGGATTCTCCTAAAACCGGAACCGTTGGGTTTGTATCGAAAAGAGCTTTCCAATGAATATTAGAAATTTGAAATCTAACGGTTGGATTTGGAATTATGTCCAAATCAATTTCAGAAAAGGTCGCTGTAAGTGCAGTTCGATGGCCGTTGTTGGAAATCGACTGTACGGGCCTTGATAAAATTATTAAAAATATTGATAATTTGTGTAAAATCATAATATGTGAATTGGAAAGAACTGGGATGAAAATTCCACATTTGAAAAGATAAAAATAGATTTTTATCGAAATGAACTAGTTTTGAACTAGAATTAAAATCAATTTATTTTTGAAATAAATAAATTGAATTTGAAAGTGATTTTAAAAAAAAAATCAATATTCCCAATACGTGGATTGGACTGGAGTTGAATCGAAAATTATCTTCAGAATATTTCGATGTTGGATTTCGTGACTATACCGATATTGTTATGGGAATTTGAAAGATATATTTTATATCGTTATTCCCAATACGATATTTGTTGGTTTCAGAATTTGATATTGAATATAAGCCGATATATTTTCTATTCAGAGCCGTGTATTTAATATCAAATGTGATTTGGGTTTATCGTGAATCGTGTTTTAGATGACATTGGTTCTTTAACCCAGTTAAAGGCAGGATATTGATTTTTGAAAAGATTAAAACTAAGTGGAGTTTTAATGAATCTTTAATTAGATAAAAAAAAGTGAATTAATAATTTCAATTATCAAATCTGAAAGGTGATCGAGAATGGAGTACCACCAGTTTTGCTCCAAAGCAATAGTTAAATCTTTAATTAGATTTGAACGTGAAATGGTAATTAATTTTACCGATAACACTGTGGTGTTAGATATGGAGTATTACCAGTTTTCTCCATGGGATATATAGGTTGGGATTGGGAAATAAAATAAATAATTACTTCGGTGTGGTTCGCTAATCCAGACTAGTTTGAAATGATATCCAAAGGAAGATTAAAGAATAAATTTAGAAGAATTTATCTTGGATAAAATTAATGGGAACCTTTCCCTAAGAATGTGATTTTGTGAATAAAAGAATATTCTGAATTGGAATGAGGCGTTCGTTGTGTTCGTGTAACATTTGTTTATTATATACGTGGGTTATTCAGAAAGGCCGGGTTATACCCATTATGAATAACCGATTCGACGAGATGTCGAAGATGAAGACGGTGGTCGAAGACCGGAAGTCTTCACATCATTTGGGTGATTACTGATGATCTTGATTGGGCTGTACACCCGAGATGAGGGAATCAGTTGGTGATCGTCCAGACGTACTTGGAGATGGATGGATATGCGAGGAAAGTGCCTCCGGTTTCGTTCAGACCCAGAACGAACTTGTAAATGGATTGTGTGTCTGACATTGGATTTTATTCTGTGTTGATTGATCTCTATTAAATATACATCTGTTTGGCGGCGGATAATTTATTCTCTTGCTTAACGCCCTTCTCTGAGACGTACGAGATCAGAGGTTGTATATCGATGGACATTAGTCGCATGGAGTGAATTGCCAGTGTGGCACGCGTAAGTGGCAATTGATCAGGGATTCTGTTGAAAAGCAAAGTCTTGTGGTTGATGATCAAAGCACGGCCTGTGTGGCATAGCTTTGTGTATAACGTGAATTCGCGAGCCTCACACCTCGGTATGAGTCAAAAACGGGAGACGGACCGCTGGGAGAGCACGACGTTTCTTTCTAGCTAGGGTGGTGTCAGTGACCTACCAGCCCTGACATTTATATACTTTTCACCTGTGTGGTTGTTGGATACAAGGCGCCTCGGATATAGGTCTGTAAGGACCGGGAAACGTGTGTTCAGGAATTGCCAATCCTCAAAAGTAAGAGAGGACCGGCCCAGCCGATTCCAAGGATCATAGTGGGGTCCTGGGACATTTGCTAGAGTGTCTCGAACGCGGAGAGGAGCTTGCCCCTTGCCTCGGCTCATGACGGAATCCAATTTCCAATACGTGTGTTTCGGTTTTATTTGTAGAGCCTAGTATGGCGACATAGTAGATGGTAGCTATGCCGCCTATGATTGATACTTATGATTGAAATTGTTTTGACACTATACACCTATAATAGTATCAAATAATGTGTTTTAAACGTATCAAGCATGCTTTGGCTGTTATAAGGTAAAAACCCTATCCTCCGGCTTGCGTTGCATTGTGTGATGGGACCTGGGTCTTATAACAGCTTCATTTTTCTTTATTTAGCATTGCACTGTTTGTTCTATGCACTGGTATTCTTGGGAGGAAACTCGTTCCGTGTTATACGGCGTGGTCCCTTGATTTACCTAACTTTAAAACCAATATTAATAACTGTTTTAGTTCTCACACCAGTCACATGTCTGACCTGGAGTTTATTGTTTTAACCTAAACTCTGGGTGCCCCTATTTTCGACACGGGCAGCTAGTAGTTTTGGTTTTGCAGATTTATATTCACAGAGTCCTGATTTACAGCTGGAACGATGCTCGGAAAGCTCTGTATCCGTGTATCACTTCTAGTTGTGTTTTGTATATTTTTCCGCTGCGATGTATTTAAATGTAATTTAAATCTCTGATATTTGTTGAATGTAATTTATTCAGTTATAGTCTGTATATTCTTGTATCTGATGGAATTGTTGTAATAACAATGAAATGTTCTTCCGTCTGCGTTCTATTTTGCCCTGTTCTCAAACGATAAGGGGTTTTCGAACGGTCTTAGTCGGTTTAACGATCGATTTGGATCGAGCGAAATTCCTTGCCGTCTCAATAGTGGTGTATGCTAGTAATCTTTTTCAAGAAAGGCAAAGTTTGTGGCAACAAATAATTCATGAGGCGGGAAATATGAGTGATGATTGGGTATTAATGGGGGATTTTAATAATTCTACCTCTCATTTAGATAAGCAAGAAGGATTACGAGTTCCTTTTCAGCAGATCAGAGCAATTAATAATTGTATAATACAGTCGGGTTTGATAGAGATAAAAGCATTTGGATTTAATTTTACATAGAGGCGAAGGGGTCTTGCAAACAACATTGATAAAATCTTTGTGAATCATTCATGTTTGCAGATTTTACTGATCTAAAAGCTTTATCCTTATCACAATTATCTAGTGACCATAATCCTTTGCTTCTTGATTTAATACCTACTGCTACATCTAAAGGCTTTCCATCCAGGTATTCAAATGGTTGGCATGTAAAACCAAGGTATTTGGAGAGTGTAAATAGAGGCCTAAATGCAAGTGGTTGGGGTCATTTGAGTTACATTTTTCAACTAAAGTTAGATGCATGTAAAGCAAAACTAAAGAAGTGGAATAAATTCAGACCTAAAGAAAACTCATTATTTATGGAGATTGAAGCGAATTTCAAAGAAAAAGAAATGGCATCAGATTTGGAGCCTGAGAATATAGAGTTATATGAACGTATACTAAAGGCGAAGAAAGAGTGGATGCTACAAAAACAAATCATACTCTAGAATTATAAGCAAAAGGCTAAAGTAGCATAGTTGCAAGATGGTGATACCAATTTCAGATTTCTTTCATTCTAATATATCAACAAGGAGAATTACGAATTACCTCAAAGCTCTTATAAATGCAGAAGGGGAGTTATTATATAAATCTGATGACAATGCAAAGGAAGCCACAGATTACTACAGCTCTTTACTTAATGGGGAGGTAAATACAGAGTTTCCATAGTTTCAGTCTATTGCTACAATTAATATGCAGGGGAAACAAGTATTATTAAAGCCCATAACTTTAGATGAGGTTAAATCTGCAATAGATTCAATGCATATCGACTCAAGTCCGGGACCTGATGGGTTTAACGCTAAATTCTACATTATTCATTGGGAGCAAATCAAATATGATCTGTTGACAGCATTACAAGACATCTTTAATTCTGTTAAGTTACTAAAGAATATCAATCACACTTTTGTAACTCTAATCCCAAAGATTGATAGGCCGACAACAATATCACATTTTAGACCTATATCTTGTTGTAATTTATATTATAAAATTTTCAGTAAGATTTCATGCAATAGGATAAAATGGTTTTACCTCATATAATCTCGCCTAATCAATGTGCCTTTATTCCCTCGAGAGCTATAGGTGATAATATCCTTCTTGCGCATGAATTGTTAAGAGATTTCAAGAAAAATGGGGTGAATAAATTTTGTGTTAAAGTTGATCTCCACAAGGCATATGATATGTTAAGTACGGAGTTTATATGCCATGTTATGTCTAAAATTGGCTTTCCTAGTCATTTTATTAATATAGTGATATTAGTGTATCTCGACTCCAACTTTTTCAATCTTGGTACAAGGAATTCCTAGAGGTTTTATAACTTCAAATAGAGGGATTCGTCAAGGGGATCCTCTATCTCCATATTTGTTTTCGTGGCTATGGAATTATCTACTTTTTGTATGAATAAGGTTACAACGCAGAATTTATTTTCCCCTGTGTTCAAAGAAGATCCTATTGTCTCGCATTTGTTATATGCCGATGACTTGGTTGTTTTTGGCAAATGCTCACCCACTTGTGCTAATTCTTTGAAAGATGTGTTTGGTAAGTTGAAGAAGTATAGTGGCTTGACTGTGAGCGAAATGAAGACAAAGATTTGTTTTAGTTATTGCGCAAGGTTTACCGAGGAAGTGTCTTCAATTTTGGGATTTCAAACTGATCATTTACCTGTTACGTATCTTGGAGTGCCACTTTCTTCTAGTTATATTCACTATAATGACTGCCAAGCACTATTGCATAAAATTCAGAATAAAATACAAGCTTGGGATGCTAAACTATTGAGCTTTGCTGGCAGGGCTGAGTTAATCTAGTCAGTAATAACGCCAATAGTATTATATTGGTTACTGGTGTATCAACTTCCAGAGCATCTGTTGGACAAAATAAATACAATGTGTGCAGTTTTTTTTTTGGGGTGTGGGGGGGGGGGGGGGGAGGGAGTAGTATGCATAAAGTCAGTTGAAAGGATTTGTGCAAGCCTAAGGAAGGAGGGATTGGGTTAAAACTGTTTTCAGATCTGAAGAAGGCTACATGCATTAAGCTGATGTGGAAATTTCTTTTGTCTACATCTCTACGGAGCAGTTGGATGAATATGAAGTATTGTAGGGGAAAGCTTTTCTGGAATATGAGAATAGACAACAATGCGTCGAGTACTTGGAAAGCCATACTGAGATTGAGGAATTCTGGTAGTCAGTTATACAGGAAATCCATTGCTAATGGTTCATCTACACTGTTATGGTTTATATCGTGGATAAATGGTAAATGCTTAGTGAATATGATTGGATGGTCGAGGTTTCAAACATTGGGGAGAGAAGAAGAAATGGTTTCAAATATTATAGTTGATGGTAGACTTCATGCAAACAGACATGCAGCTACTAGAGAGGTTGCGAACCAGGTTAATGAAGTACTGTCAATGATCAAGTTGAAAGAGATATGTATGAGTGGTGTAAAGGAGGAATGTTCACATTTCATGAGGTGTGGGAGTTGATCAGAGAAAAGAACAATGTAATGAGGAGTTATAAGGTAATTCGGCATAATAAGAACTCAAAAAGAATGACATTTATAACCTTTCTGGCAACGAAGAACATATTATACACGCAAGAGAGAATGAGTAGATTTTGTATCACTCATGTAAATTGTTGTAGTTTGTGTGGCAGAGAAGAAGAAACAGTGGAACATTTGTATTTTGCATCTGAATATTTTGCTTATATTTGGCACTCTATAGCATGTAAATTGGGTATTGTAGCACATGGTGTTTATACTTTACATGGTGAAGCAGAGAAGATATTGAATGGAGTTAAGGAGGAAGATCAAATGTTGGATATGGCTCGTGGAGTTTTTACAACTGCTGTGTATCATATACGCGGCAAGGGGAATGCAAGATTGTTCAATAATAAAAGCATTGTGAAGGAGGTTAGGCTGATGATGATTGAAAAGGAAGTTTACTGGTTAGTGAAGAACAATGGAAGTAGAACAAGGCGTAACAGGATGAAGACCGATTGGCTAAAGCAGTGGGGTATTGATTTAGTGGATACAAGCTGAGTTTGTTATATGTTATAAATACTTGTTTGTAAAGAGATAGTGGTATACGTGTATGAGAGTGATAGTGAGAAGAGAGTTTATTGCTTGTCTTTGAGAGATTTTTGTATTGTTGATATATGAAGAAACAGGAAACTTGTGTGAAGGACAAAAAAAACAAAAAGTTTGCCCAAAAAGAAACTTATGTGAAATTTATACATGCTCTTTTTTCTTATATCGCACCCATTTAGGTTGGAAAGTATAAGGTTTTGATGAGGCATATAAAGGAAGTATATGATCGATATAAATAATAAAGTGTAACAATTTTCATATATATATATATCTATATATATGATCAGGGAGCCCTCCTGAATTTTAGCCCCCCATCTGCACTCGAACCATAACCACTCATTTATATTAAAGAATGTGAGTGGAAAGTGAGAATGAGTGGAAGGAGAGAGAGAGTGTGAAATACTTGGTTGTGGTTGATGACCTTTTGAGGTGCTGCACTGTTTGAGGTATCCTCGAACCTACCCCATATATATATATATATATATATATATATATGGTAGTATATATTTTATAATCAATAATATTAATAATTAAAACAAGGCTGTTATTATCAAAATTCCATTCTCCAACACTTTTTACCTTAAGCTACGTAAGTGCATAATAAATTCTTTTCAAAAAACATACAAAGAATAAAATATTTTAGATTGTACATAAATTTTATATATGATTAAAATAGTTAATAAGAAATGTTATTCGACATGAAGATAAGCAATTATTACATTTAAAAGGTGGTACAAATTATTGAAATATACTTTGTAAAACAAATAATAAATTAATTCAAATTGAAAATAC
This sequence comes from Allium sativum, assembly GCA_030737875.1. NCBI lineage: Eukaryota > Viridiplantae > Streptophyta > Magnoliopsida > Asparagales > Amaryllidaceae > Allium > Allium sativum. The sequence continues at coordinate 309,116,111 of CM060915.1, read as the reverse complement.
ATTTATAATTGAATGACAAAGTTATTAATAAGTGGAAATAAAGTTTTTTCTCCACTAATTTAGGACTCATTTGATATGCAACATTATATTTTTTATGTCTAAAGCTAATACCTAAAATAAATGATTAACCAAATAGTAACTCCGGAAATTTTGGAATAACCTCAAATGATATTCATAATAAAATAAATTACCATCTACAAAATTTTGTAGTAGTGCTGCAAATGACATGATAAACGCGCTAAAAGTTTGTTCCAAGAGATATGATAGGTCACAACTGGTATATAATTTCAACCTCATATATAAACAAAAGGAAATACAGTCATGCATTTTTTATATACAAAGGAGCTTAACCATTTTTTCCTACATGGAAAACAAAGCCATTTGGGGAAAGGATATATTTTGGTAGTGCACGTACTAGTCCTTTCAATCTGCTTTATAAATCTCCAATGTGCATTTGTGTAGACAGCTTTCGCTTTCAGTGCTCCTGCTGAAAGCTTGTTATTAATTGCAAGGCATTTTATTTAGCAAAACAGAAAAAAATATACAACACTCATGGGCATTGGAAATTCTATAAACTACAACTGATATATCATAAGAGGAAGCTAAGTCCTTGACACTTCATTAGGAGTTCTTGAATTTTTTCGCTGATAGCGCGGAAAAAGCATTCTCCTTATCTTCTTTTCTGCTGAGCTTACTGATGTTGCCTGCAGAATTAAACTCAACACTTTGAAATCAAATACAAGTTTCATGCAAACACATAGACAATGTAATCGACAAAATTAAACTAATATAGAACCAACACTGATATATCATCAACTGAAACAGACAAAGCAATCGCTCGATGCTAGTAGTATAAATATAAAATTTTAGCTTGCCAACATATCATTTGTTGTAGCTAATTCTCATTTGTCCACCCAATACACACTCTATTATTGTTGAAACATAGAACAAACTTCTGAATCCAAGGATGTTATTTATGGGACAATGGCATAGTTTTTTATTACTGTTTATCTATAGGCTTTAAGATAGAATTCATTAGCATCATTAATCATAGTTAACATCAGTTAATCATGTCATATGCCTAGCAAGTAATAATAGTTAGCCAATTAAGCATCCCTATCAGTTTATCAGGTATACACGTTTGCTCTTCGTTTATCCCTGTATTTTCATTTGGGAATTAAAAAAAGGAGAGCGAATGGAAACAGATAACAGGATTATAAGAAGTTTCTACCCGAGAACTAAATGAGAAGCGTAGAGTTTGCGCTGTGATTCCAGAAGAAACTCTTACATCCATGCCAAGACTGTCAACCCCAACCAAAATTGCAGTCTGCAAAAAAAAAAAAAAAAAAAAAAAAAAAAAAAAAAAGAAGAAGAGAATATCAGCTTGTTTATGCAAGCTACTTTGAGGTTGAACAAGAATATCATATCATATACCACTATAATGATACTGGCAAATGATGTGCAGTTTTCACACAACATCAACTGCTTGAATTGCAAATGCAGTGTTTACTAAACATTTTTAGTGCACAAAACAGAACTTCCGCCAAAATTCAATTTTCTTAATTATTGACCTGGTGATCTTGAAGTGACAGATGATGGTAACAGTTTACACATCAACGGCAGAAATTAAAAATGGTTAACACTGTGAATAAACTTCAATACACTGACCAAAAAACACTATCAGTATATTTTTAGAGACTTACACCAACACTCAACCCCTGCACTTTTCATTTGGCATTCCTATGCTTCTGCCAAATGAGCTAACCTTGAAGGAGGACGAGGAGTATTCTAATACACACTACACTTTCTCATGTTATGTTAAGTTACAATCTTTTATATATACACACATACACATAAACGCACACACATACGACATATGTGTGAGGAGTGTTCCGTTGCACCCCAAATAGCGCGGCACCCCAAATAGTGCGGCACCCCTAAATGCCCTATGTTTTCAATCATACGTTTCAACCATAAGACCATCTCTAACATTAACAAGTGCTATTTTTAGGCATAGGTAGTTTTGTGGTGTCGGGACAAAGTACTAAAGGTACAAGTGATGATGAGCTAACTTGGTGCCTCCTTTTCTTTTTAAAAGTACTCTAGTGTTGGAGATGGTCATCATGGTGATTCAAAAGACACTGTTCTCAATAACCATTTCAGGAACACTAAATTAAGATTCATAAAATAGGCATGAAATAAATAAATACATTGTCATATCCTTGGTGTTCATTGGTAATGATAATTAAGTTGGTTGTGTAATTGGAGGATAGATAAGTAGACATACCGAGTACCAATTAACTTAAAACTTCTTGTTGCAATATATCAATGATAATTGAGGGAGCGTTGGGACCCTGCACACTGTATGCACAGGAGTACCACTTATGTCAAATATAATCTATTTTGCAATGATTTTTATGTGTAGAACAATGTGAAAAAAAACCAAACTAGATATTGATTCCTACCAAAAGCTACGGTTATGACTTGTTAATGCTTATGAAAAGCAACATTTTTCCAACACAAACGTTGTTGTCTCGTAAAAGTATATCATGAAACACAGTGAAACAAACATTTTTTTTTCTCTGGTAGCTTTCAAAATATCAAACAGAAATTTACACCAGGGTTAGTGTGAATCCCGAACTGGGCCAAGAATAATATACGATAATTATATACAACAAAGTATAACCAAAAAAAATACAAATATGCATGTACGATGGAATATCAGTGTATGGTAGAACACATCTACATAACATTTCTTTGTGTGTATGATGTGTTGATAACTAACATAAAATTATTTTTTGTGTATACATGAAATAAGGTACACTATATCTACCTTTTTAAATCCTAGGATAAAAAGGGGCGTGCATATATACATTGATACACATGTGTATGCTATGTCCATATACACACTCGCACAGAACACATAAGCACGCACAGTATAAGTGTGTATAAACAACAAGGAGAATTTTGGGGAAATACTTCTAGAAGATTATCACCTCAACGACAACTCCTTTCTTCTTTCGACAAAGAGACTTTAGAGCCACGCTTATTTGCATTCCATTCTCATTGAAGCGTTCTACTATTGTTGATACTGAATTTCCAAGCAAATCAGGTTCAGCATCTTGAAAATCTTTCAAGCTAACATCAACCTGCTATTCAAATAACTGTAGTATCTTAAAATAAAAATAAAAATAATGAAAAATATAATTTGTATAGCAAGATGCATCAATTTTTGACCAAAAACGGTCACTTGCCTGATTACCATATATGGAGAAGAGCTCTACAGACAAAATTTCAAATTTATAGATCGTTGAACTGATATAACCTTTGCGGCGAAATCTCATTATTTCACCATCTACATTTCAATAATATTATTAATTTTATTTGTTAGATGGAGATATCTGATAAAAATAAATCTAGTAATAGGTGAAGAATTCAATCACCAATTATGAAAGTTCCAGACACCTGTTCTTCATCGTCTTTATCTATGTCATCTGCAGCATTTCGATTTTGGAGAATACTGAGGCATGTGTTTACACAAATCATTTGAAAAATAGACTGAATTATAAAACCCTGAGTTTGGTGGGAACTTCTAGTGACAGTAGACTATACCTTTCCAATCAGAAAAATAACCATCGCCATCTTCATGATTGAATGACCTCCGAAGATAAAATTCTTCATCTAGAAAAGCAGGTCTGAGGCATCCCACTAAGGAAACGCCATTCGTTGGAAATTCCATCTTATTCACGTATTGAGTATTCACAGACTGCAAGATATTAGAAAACTGTCTACACGCTTCATGAATAACAAGATAATTTTATCGCAAGATTTAGGCCCTGTTTGGTTTGCTATTTTCAGACTATTTTCAGCTTTTTGGCAGTGTAGTCAATAGCGAATAGCGCAAGGCTTGCACTATGCGCTATTTGGTCTACTTTTTTTTTTTTTTTTTTTTTTTTTTTTTTTTGCATCTCTTAATAACTAATCAAGTATATTATATCTAATTGAAATTTAATTCTAGTTTTTGCATATTTCATGCCATATCCAAACCCTTCAATACTCCAAGCACAAAAACTATCGTACTTTATGCATAAATATTTGTTGATGTAAAATGCAATTATATTAGAGAAAATTCAATAATTTTATATTACACATTAAAAATAATTGATGGCTCATAATATATTTGTCTTATAGAATTTAAAATCTAGTCTTATATGTGTATATTATGATAAAAATTATTCTTATTTTGTGAGTAATGATAATAAAATTATACAAACAAAATGCATGAAAAAAAACAATTTTGCATAAACTATAAAATATTTTCTAATGACAAGAATTAAGTAAGAATATAAACAACAAAAAGCAACGAAGTAAAAATAAAAAAAGTCAAAAACTATAATTATAAGTAAGTTATTTTGTGTTTAGAGAACTCACTTAAAAGAGAAGAAAACATTTTGATACTTTAAGGGTAGCAAAAAAATTTGTTGTCCAGTATACTAAACATATTGGAATTGCTTTTAAATACTGCATGCATCTTTTTACTGATGATGCTCAAACAAACAAAAGAGTCTCTATTGTTTCTAGATATTGGATCTAATAGCCTAAACCAAAGAACATAAATATAGAATGGTGTATCTGGACAACGGTCCAACCAAGTCAAGTTCTCAGTAAAACATAATTGTGAAAAGCATTAATAAAACTTGATGGAACACTTGCTAAAGCAATATGCAAACCATAGAAGGAAAAGGCATGCATGCAGAATCAAAAAACATTGTAGATATGGTTGCATCTCAATGGGTCTAGGCTTTAATTACTATACAAAATTAAAAAAAATCAAATAGTGCGTTATTCTGCGCTATGTTGCGCTTCGATAAAATAGCGCGCTATTTATGCGCTATAGGGAACCCCTGAGCTATTTTAGGTTCCATAGCGCAGAGCTTGCGCTATGCGCTATTTAGCGCTATAGCGCACGCTTTAATAACACAACTTTTTGGTTTGAGAAACTTCGAAAACTCGTTTGTTCTACTATTTTGAAAATTTTATTCTGAAAATTATCCATTTTTCAAAATGGGCCTTACACAGCAAACTGAAAACAGCTTTGATTTGTTTTCTTTTTCTCTGTTTTTCAGGCCTGACCGAAAACCCAAAAAGAAAGAGACAGACCAAACGCTCTAAAAATCCTAATTCATTTCTTGCCACAGTTATCTTCTTCTTCCTTCTCCGTCGATTCTGGTAAAATCGATGTTTTTTGTTTGTTTTGTACATCTTTTGGTGCAATATGATTAGATCATAAAATTTACTGTTATTTTGTGCAACAACCCCTTCCCTTCAGTATGAGTTAGGGTTTTCCTTTTAATTGAAACTGCTTTTGATTCAACATCATTGTAAGGTAAATTTCGTCAATTTAGTGATATTTGTTTTCTAATGATCGATTTAGCGATATTTTGTCATGTTTCTTATCATTCCAAAGGTAATGAGTTCTCATTTATTTATTTATTTGTACAAAAAACGATTATGAGTTTTTCAGGATTTAGGACTTCACTTATCTTGCAAATTATGTTTGCTAAGTTTGAATGGTTGAATATATTAGGGTTTGTTTGCTCGAATGTTTGAATATTTGGTTATATGTATGCTTTAGGAAATAGGAAAACTTTGAGAATTTCTTGAGGATTGGGAACATGGTACTTCAATATCATGGTTATTGGATGTCTGGAGGAGCGATAGCATAAATGAACATGGTACTTCAATATCACAGTCATTTTATTTTTTCTTTTATTCAAATCATGTCAAAGTTTGTTCATATGGATAATGGATAGTATGTATTATCTATTATGTTAATAAGTACCATGGTTTAAATGTAAAAGTTGTCTGGATGACAAAATATGAAAAGCATATTTCAAACCAAACTCACTTATTGGTTTTCATTAAAAAAAAAAATGTTTTTAAAACAGGCACATCCAAATGCATTTTGTAAAATAGTGAAAACTGTCAAAATGAAAAACTGAAAATGACTGAAAAAACACAAAATTGGAAACTCAAAGCTCAAACCAAACACTACCTGAGCTACCCTAGCAAAACAATTAGTTTAAGCAATGGACCTCGAATATTTTTCCGAGCACATGATATATGTGTTCTTAAATCCATACTGTTGTGCAATAAATGCTTCATATTCAACACTGGAATAACAATGTTAGTGGTGCTACCTTTGCTATACATTTTGAGAAATATATAGGATGAATATAGCGCATCTTCTTTGGCAATCCCCATTTGATGAGAACATCATTTACTTCTGCATTAACTATCTGTTGGTATACAAATGCATAAATGCACATGTTCAAGATTGACACTGCAATAGTCTGTGCTACGTAGGAATCTATTTTCAATCACTGAAAACTATATACCTCATCGTAACCGTAGTCAAATAAGGTGCCATATCTACTATTGTTACCCAAGCTTTGATCATAATTCCCACTTGCCATTCTATTCTCTCCACAAACAGAGCTGTCCATCCCAATCAGAACTGTCTAAAAGCAAAATAAGAAGTTGACAATCACATGTAATTGATATAACATTGATTTTTTTTATTTTTTTTATGCTTTATTCTAATTATAAAAAAACCAAGGTATATGCAGGCCAACCACAGGATTGCTTGCAGAAGGATCTTGCAAGATGCGGTTATCGTCCAAAAACTCGAAAAATATATCTGTAGAACACAACTACAATGAATTATTCACATGCAAGAACGAGCCGATTGCTCAAAAATCATTCTTAGTTCATTACCTATCACATCCCAACTCTCCCTCCTCAGGTTATATTTGCATGATCAAATTCAAAACTTCAATACGAGGAGCAAATACTTTCATTTAACATTGAGTAACTTTAGGTGTTAATAAATCTAGAAGTTTTCGGTCTTGCAATTTGATTTACACTGGTTAGGGCCTTCATACAAAAAAAATAATGTTCGACTTCTCACCTCCATACTCATCAAGGATGTACCGATATTCAGCCCATGAGACATGTCCATGTGGCTCATTATGTACTCTTCCTGGAAAGACCAGTAATGCCTTGCTATTAGCCTAAAAAATAAGCATATAAATTTCATTATGGAGTAATAATTTAACTTTTTTCTTAAAAACCGTCCAATAAATCAATGAGTAAATGTCTTCGTTATAAATGTAATAAACATCCTTAATAATTATAAGAATGCATTTTAGCATGAAAATATAAATGTCAAATTCAAGTCAATAAATTTATTTCTACTCCTTTGGGATTTACGGCTTCCCCCTTAACAGATGAAACAGGAATGGACTAGCCATGAATCTACGTGGTTCATAGCAAATTGCACGGTGGATGTGAGCATAAGTTACTTACAAGTTACAACAACAACCTACCCGTTTCAGTGAATTTGCTAAATGCTTGGGTTGTTTTAATCCTGCTATTTGAGGCAAAGATTTACCCAAAACCTTATGCCAACGAAGTTTCAGATATGGGAGTACAAGAATCCGACCGTTATATACTTTGACACCAATCAAGGTCAGCGGCCCTTGTACTATGTTACTGAGAAAACAGATAGTGACAAATCACGTATTATTACTTATGAAGTGGGATATTCACTTGCAGTTGTTCATAAAATACCCTATTCAAATAGAGCACTTTCATGAATATTTCTTTGCAACTAAAAGGTTTATATGCACACACACACACACACACACAGAGACAGAGACAGAGAGAAGGGGGGGGGGGGCGAGAGAGAGAGAGAGAAAGGGGGGAGGGGACCTCAGTTGTAGTCCTTGCAATTTCAGCATCCGAGAGAAACACATCTATTTTTTTTTCATGTTTCTTCAATTCTTCAAGAGGATGGTAACCATGGCGTGCGATATATTCAGATGAATCAGATGTTGACTCTGAGAATTCATATGCCGCTACTCGAACATTAAGCATTGTTAGCTCATTTTCTTTTGATAACCAGTGCCATTTCATATTTCTACAAAAAGGGTACCTGCATTTAAAGTTGAGAGTCTTGAGACAACCACTTGAATTCCTAGTGTCTCTTACATAAGAAGGGTAAGCAAAGGGCAACACTATTTTGAAAGTTAAAAAATCAATACTTGCTGGTTGACAACTTTACATTGTTTTCGCTTAGTTCTTATTTTATTTTCAGTTTTCCACATTGGCGGAAAAAAAAAAAAAAAACTTTTAGTTTTCAGTGTTATGAAAAATCAGTTTTCTTAAAAATGAATTTCATAAAATGTTTAACCAAACAAATCTACAATTATTTTTATAAAACCAAGCCAAAAATGGTTTGAAACTGGCAAACCTAACATCCCCTCATTGTTTCAATAATTGGCTTGTTAGTCAAACTTACAACTCTTAAGAAGTACAGAATGTAACCAGTTTGATGATGCTTAACATTCAAGTGACATTAGAGCATAATCATTTTCCTAGCAGATCCATTTATGAAGGTAATTGCAAAGGTATCTAAATGCTAGGATTGCACGGAGGATCAAATTCAAAGATGTAGATTCAAAATCATGATGGTTCATTAACATAGATTCAAAGAAGTAAATCCAAGTTGAAGAAAGTAGTGTTTTTAGAATTAAAAACATAGCAAAAGGAAGATGAAAGAACTTCAGGTATTTCATCTTTGACTTTCATCTTTGATTGGGAAGAAAGAAAGAATACGGAGTGGAACTTATTTCCAAAAGCTATGAGAAGCAAAAGGCAACATGATGAATTCATATTTACCACTTTCACTATGTAAAAAAAGACCATTGCATATAGAAACAACAAGATAACACTAATTACGGTTATAATAAGGATACACAGCTTGAATAATTTAAGATTGTTTGAAACCACCGAGAAGTCAATTTTCTGCTATTTAGATGTGTATCGATGATTAGATGTTAGATTTTATTTTATCAATTAGCATGGTTGTTACGGCGACAAGTCGAGTCGAGTCGATAGAGGTCCAACTGGTCGACTAGTCGGATTAGTCATAGACTAGTCATAAATAAATAAATACATACGTATATATTAATTCATAATTGCAGTATATAAATAAATAAATATATACATCTTTGCAGTGTATTAATAGATAATTGCAGTTTATAATAAACAACTTCGTATTTGATTTTGTAAACTGCAAATTTGTACGGTGCGACTTCGTAAACTGGAATCAAATTTCAAATTTCAAAATGGGTTCAACTTCGTATTCGACTTCGTGATTTGGGGTCGACTTCGACTTTGTGATTTAGGGTTCAAGCTCGACTAATGTCAAGTCGACTCTTCCAGTTGATGCTCCAATGTCAATTGATTAACTAGTTGATGACTAGACGCGACTAGTCGAGTGCCATAATAACAGTGTCAATTAGAGACACTAAATAACGACTTTAACAAAATCTCATGGTTTATCACTAAATAGCGATGTTTTTTTTTTTTCATTCTCAATTTAAACACAAACATCATTTACCTTATGCTCTTACATGCAACGCTTGCATCACATGAATTATTAAAATATTTAGTACTGAACATCTTTAATCTTCAATTATTTTGTAACTAGTGTGTAATCTATGCTTTGCACACTTCTTACGTACAAATCACCAGATTAAATTTGAAATTACGTATGATCGAGTACAATGACGTTTTCAGTTTGCAATTAATTTGCTGCAAATATATTTTATCTTCTGATTTATATTGCACACAATGACTAATATTCAATATGGTTAATGGAAGCGTTTAGTATATTCCATAAGCTATAATATATCTGATTTAATTTCTACTTTTAAGTGAAGATGAAATCGCGATTTATGTGTCAATACGTTTACATATCTAATTGAAGATTTAATTCAACTATTCTGAAACTCAATTTTTATGTTCAGTTTATTTAATACAACTTTTGTTTTTTGTATACTTATTTCTCATTTGTCTTTTGTATGAAAATACATCTTTGTAGAGTTTGACATATTAATTTCTTTCAGTATATTTCATGAAACTTTATATATTTCTTCAGAATATTAATTTTGATTCTTTTTAATTTAGAAGTTACACTTCTACAAAATTTAATTGGTATTTTCCAAAAAATAATAATATAATTTTAGAATCAATATCTGAAAATTTATTTTATCATTGACTTTTCAAGGTTCCATAAAAGCAATTGAACTGTCTTAATTACGAAATTAGTTAGTATTAGTTAGATTTTAAATATAGAAACATATTTTGTATATATTTGTTGTGAATTTATAGTTTTTAATTTAAACGGCTAAAGAAAGAATTAAGTAAATACATAAAAAAGAACATTGGTGCTTGTGATAACCATTGTGAGAACAAAACTTAAATGATTTGAAAGCTTGATGTTTCACTATTCGATTAATCACCATATAGACAAATATAATTTTCAAACGAACATAAAAGAACAGCCATAACTTTCTGCTGTGAAGACGGGTTGCGATTGAACCTAACTCAAGTAGACTTTGCTAATTTTGAATTACTGCTTTAGGGCCCTACCGCATGTTTTCGGGCTGTTAGCATGATTTTATTTTAAAATTTTGAATTTGTTCTTGGGTTCTTTGGAAGCGATTTTCTGAAAGATATTATATTCCAGAACAAATTAAGTATTCAAAAGATTAATTAAAAATTATTATTAAGAGTATCTCCAGTAGTAGATATGATAACAACTAGCAGTGACCCCATAGAATTAATTTATTCACATTTTTTTCCCAGTAGTATATCCATAACTAATAGTGATCTCATGTGGTTAAGTCACCTTACTTATTTTAAGCATGGGAACTTCAAACGAATGCGAAATTTCCACTATCTTCTTGTCCACCTAAAATTGATATATACACAACCACTTACGAAATACAGATTTACAAGAAAAATTTAGTGGAAACAATATTGCTGGAGATGCTCCAAAAAGTTTTCTAGAGACAATTAGTATACTACTATTTGTAAAGGCAAAAATTACTTATATCCTCAATTAAAGACGAAGCGTCAAAGAAACTCAACAAATGCCCAAGTTTTAAAAGAGAAACCAAAGTATTCAACAAAAACTAAGGGGTTGATTTATTTTATTAACAGAATATTTTGAATGACCGAGAATTTTTTTGAAAAGAAAATAGAAAATTTTAATTTTAATTTTTTTGGCATTGTTAACGAGACTTCAATTTTGGAGTCAAAGACCCATTTTAAGGGTGGCTCAACCAAAACAATTTGTTATGAAAGACATGATGATGAAACCAAATAAAATGATTTACTTTTTTTATCCTTGTGCAAAGCAAAATTTGGCAAGACCACATCGAAAAATAAAGGAAAAAACAAGAAAGGTTCACCGAAACAGTTTTCGATGGAGGTATGATTGAGAAGAAGGTCAAAAAACAGTGGAGGATCACTAAAATAATGAAGATGGTTACATATTTTATTTTATTAGATGGAGCGACATTTTTTGGTACAGCTGTTACCAATTTTATGTAAAATGAAAAGGTAGTCCTACCACCCAAAACTGAAGCCCCTTTACCAACTGAGCTCCGCTCGCAGACATATTTTAACATTCAGAAAAATAAGCTTTGCTGGAAAATTTTGAGAAAGCATTCATCGAAAACACATACTCCAAACCATTTGAGGATATATAGTTGAAGAGGATTGAACAATCAACCTTGCTTCTAAGCATTGCATATCTTAATCAACTATGCTCCTTTAGAGAGGCTAGGATTTATTTTTCTTAAATATGAGAAGTTGGAGACGAAATACGTTGAAGATTTGGTAAAAATTAACCAATGTCATTTTTTTAACAAGATTCGATCTTGCATCCTTATCAAAGCAGCGAAATCAATCTTTAGAATAGCAAGATATTTTATATAAAGCAATTAGAGTGTTTCTTAATTTTGGGAATCTTTTAGAATGAAACATACAGTTGTAAACTCTGGAGAAAAGTACAGAATCTCACTGCCTATTCCAGATTTATCATGGGATGACTTGAGCAGCTACAACGCTCGGCTATGAGCCTAAAAATGTGATCTTTGACCAGCTGACAAATGACAGCGCAACAAATGGACAACTCTACAGGGTTAGATATAGAGTTTTTAAAGTGAAACGGGCATCTTTGTTATGAGGTATTCCTTTTTTTCTTTGGTGTAAGCCAAATAAAAAGAGTTCCTAAGATTTGACCTGATGCAACTAAGCGCTACTTAAGTGAGCTTAAGCATTAGTTGATAATGCTCCTGTTAAAAGAAAACAAGTACTGAAATACCATTCCACACTTAGCAGTAAATATCTTTCGATGATTCAGTTCTACAAACCAAGAGAATACAAGAACAAATTACAGTCACTGGTATAGATCAGATTATCAATAAAAATACAAAACCAAAACATAAAACTGAAATACCTTATGCTAGAATGATGATGGTTCCTTCTATTATCAAATGAAGCTCTGATCAGTCCACTAGTACTCCCAGCTGATATCGAACAGCAAAACCCTTCTTTATTACAATGTTGACACTGAACAGAAGCTGATAACATAATACACAAAACAGCATCAATAAATACAATAGCACCAGTAAAAATTTCGCCTTTTTATCAGGTTTAACTAATATCCATGATCGTATCTAAATACTCAACAGAGGGATCTGCTAAAATGATCAGAGATAAAACAAATCATAAAATAATTGGACTCCAATTTGAGGAAACAAAGAGACGATTAAAGGAGGAAGAAGACAATAATTTTACCTGCAAATACGAGGGCAGATGCCATTAAAATAACAGAAAGAATATACAAATTTTGTTCTTTTTGTAGCACTTACTCGCTCAATTCTCAGCTTCTCTTTAGTCCTTTAGTGCAGTAAATGCGTTCGGAATGAAGCTGCAATAGCTGAATGACAATCCTGTCTCTTTCAGTGTTGTAAATGGTGCATGTTGCGGCTTTGATGTTTTAACCCAGATACCTAGGGGTAGGGGTGAGCATTATTTGGTTAAACCAACTGAACCAATTTATTTTGGTCGGTTTGGTTTGGTTTTGAAATTAAATCGGTTTGTAATCGATTTGAAAAAATATTTAGTTTGATTATCGGTTTAACCAAATTAACCGAACTTTTATTATATTTTAAAAACTATCAATATTATAATAAACGAGTGGAAACCCGTGCGTTGCACGGAAGCATAGAGTACGGGGTGTTGTAGTTTGCACGGGAGCATAGAGTACGGGGTGTTGTAGTTTGCACGCGCGTGGTCGTAACGGCATGCGCTTCGCGCGAAGAGCGTAACGGCACGCGCTTCGCACGTGATGATGGCACGCGCTTCGCGCGTAATCAAGGCACGCGCTTTGCGCGTGATGATGGCATGCGCTTCACGCATGATCACGGCTCGCGCTTCGCGTATGGACCGTTGTGCCACAAATATTATGTAAACAGATATATAGCTCTGTCTCATAAACCTTTTGCTTGCTGGGCTTGCAAGCTTTCCATGCATCTTTTTGAACATTAACATAAATACACTATGTGAAGACATTAATCATATAAAAATTTCTAGCTCTTACAATTTGCTAAAACTCCATGGAGAGAATTTTATTACATTTCGTGGAATAATTTCAAAAAGCATTGAAGTATATTAATAACATAACAGTTAAATGATATTTCTAAACAATTAAATGTGTATATGAATGATAAAGTATTTTTTTTGTTCTTGCAAATTAGACATTCCTGTGAAGTGTAATGTGATCACAACACTCCAATTTTACTTCATATTTGATGTTGAGTAATTAATGCTTCATAGGCTTGTGATATCATATGTTTGCATCCATTTACGTAATGAAAAGATTATTAAGTGCTAAATAAGATATACTGATAATAATATAGGTACCGTAATAAAAGGCAAACTCTGAATTAGTGCAAGTTGATTCATAAATAGCAATTCCTAATTGGTGGAATACTGAAAGTTGAAAACAAAAGTATGGTGTTAAATAATATGCAAAGAAACAAATATTTATGATTTTACATAGTTGCTCGACAACAACTTGGTCAAATTATATATGGGTGAAGAAGACAAATAACATTAAAAAAACATAGTTTATATGAAATAAAGAAAATAATAATAGCAATATTTCAAAACTTTCTAAGGAGTTGTATGATATTTTTAGGAATCCAAATTAGAAAATGGAAATCTAGCAAGAGTAAAAGCTCAAATCCTATTGAACTAATTATTTCTTTAAAAATGCCTAATTTTTATAGGTGGAATAAGAAAACACCTATATCAGAAAACTACAACATGTTGACCAAAATTTGGTAAGCCAAACTATCCAAAGTTGAAACCACAACGCCAATTTCGGATGCATTTGATTAAAATAGATTTGAATCAACAAAGGATATCAGTTATGTTCTTTGTATTCCTTGGTTGCATTTGATTAAAATAGATTTGAATCAACAAAGGATATAATCAAGGTTTTATTGGATAACATTAATGTAAAGAAAGGAAAATGCACATTAAAGGAAGAGAAATTTAATTTCCCTATGTTGAAGATTACTAATTTTAATGTTCATAAAAAAATGAAATCAAACTCTAAGCCACTTGCCTGATAAAATTAGATTACAAACTGAACATCATTTACCAAAATCAAGTACCACTTATATGATGCATTTAAAGACTAAAAAAATAAGTTGAGAGTATAAGGAAAATTTCATGTGGTCCAATATTTTAATATCAAATATCAATTAACTGACAAATTTATCAAGCGGATTTCAACTTGCATGTTACTCCATTTCCTAAAACCTTAACTATTTAATGTAACATATATTTTAGAAAATGAAAACGGTATAGATCAATCTTTTATAGCAAGTTTTAATACATTATTATATTTCAGCTGTGCTGTAGACTATAACTTAATAAATTTCAATCACTAAAAATTCCATTCAAAAATAAAATAAAAAAACATGAAATGGTATTGGGCAAGAACTATTTTGAATTGTTTCCAGTTTTGATCAACATTTTTGGGGCAAGAAAACATACGACATACATTCAAAGGGCTATAAAATCATACAAATTGATTCCATATATCACGCAAGCTTTCAATGCCAATTCAATCCAAATAACTGCAAACAATCATGCAACAAAATCCACCGTTCCTCAATTATAGGGGATGTGTTTTAATTAGATGGTGGATTTGTTTTTGCGGGATTAAATCTCAGCCGCTCTTTGTCTCCTATATCAGAAAACTACAACATGTTGACCAAAATTTGGTAAGCCAAACTATCCAAAGTTGAAACCACAACGCCAATTTCGGATGCATTTGATTAAAATAGATTTGAATCAACAAAGGATATCAGTTATGTTCTTTGTATTCCTTGGTTGCATTTGATTAAAATAGATTTGAATCAACAAAGGATATAATCAAGGTTTTATTGGATAACATTAATGTAAAGAAAGGAAAATGCACATTAAAGGAAGAGAAATTTAATTTCCCTATGTTGAAGATTACTAATTTTAATGTTCATAAAAAAATGAAATCAAACTCTAAGCCACTTGCCTGATAAAATTAGATTACAAACTGAACATCATTTACCAAAATCAAGTACCACTTATATGATGCATTTAAAGACTAAAAAAATAAGTTGAGAGTATAAGGAAAATTTCATGTGGTCCAATATTTTAATGTCAAATATCAATTAACTGACAAATTTATCAAGCGGATTTCAACTTGCATGTTACTCCATTTCCTAAAACCTTAACTATTTAATGTAACATATATTTTAGAAAATGAAAACGGTATAGATCAATCTTTTATAGCAAGTTTTAATACATTATTATATTTCAGCTGTGCTGTAGACTATAACTTAATAAATTTCAATCACTAAAAATTCCATTCAAAAATAAAATAAAAAAACATGAAATGGTATTGGGCAAGAACTATTTTGAATTGTTTCCAGTTTTGATCAACATTTTTGGGGCAAGAAAACATACGACATACATTCAAAGGGCTATAAAATCATACAAATTGATTCCATATATCACGCAAGCTTTCAATGCCAATTCAATCCAAATAACTGCAAACAATCATGCAACAAAATCCACCGTTCCTCAATTATAGGGGATGTGTTTTAATTAGATGGTGGATTTGTTTTTGCGGGATTAAATCTCAGCCGCTCTTTGTCTCCTTGTTTGTCTAAGGGTTTGTCTGGGGGGGAATTTTATTATATAGATATTTTAAGTTAGATTTGTTCTCCAAGTAATTTTTTATCATCATGCATGTGTCAAAATTACTTTTAGAAAGCATAAGAATCATAAATAATAATACTCTAATCATATACTTATGATTTATTTCGAATTATAGTTGATATTACAATCATATGGTCTAAAATATTTTTAGTTCGGTTAAATCGGATAACCAACCGAACCAACCAAACTAAATTTGGTTTGTTTGGTTTGGTTTTCATTTTTATCGGTTTTAGTTTGGTTTGACAATTTTCATCACTGGATAAACCGAACCAACCAAACGCTCACCCCTACAGATACCCAGATAATTTTACAAATCGATCTTACGGCGATAAACAATGTTTTTAACTCAAACGAGAGGAAAGGTAAAGAAACAATTTTGGAAAAGAAGAAAATGGTGGGGACAACGGAGGGAGATATAAAAGCAGGAATGATTCTGTTTTCATAACCAGGCCCGAGAAAGAAGCACGCGTGGCGCAATTTGGTTTGCCCATGTGCATCATAATGAAAATTAGCTCGGTCGAAAGATGGGAAAACGCTAAATCGGTGAAGAAAGTACACATGGTCCAGGGCTCACGAAACCGACATTGAGTTTGTTCACATCCTTTTTAAGGATGTGAACATAACTCTTGCTGCCCATTGATGGCAGCCGGTGGGGCCCCGGTAGAATTCAGGGGCCCTCTATGACTGCCACCAATGGGCAGCAAGAGTTTTGTATACACTTTCCCAAAAAGTGTGTACAAACTCAAATTGCATGAAACCGGCCATATTCATCCGTTGCTAGACTCATTTGTTCGAAATGAACTCTTTTTTAAAACTAGTATAAACGCACAATAATACACAAATGGATTGTTTGATTATATGATTTTAAAAAAAATGTATTTTTAAATTAATCGACAAAAACATGATTGATTTAATAACTTGTTGTATTTTTAAAATTTGTTGTATTTTCTGAAGAATCTAATTAGATCCATCAAAAGATATCATAGTAGAAACATAGTATTAACGGTGGATTTGAAACAGATTTAAAATGTAATGAGTATTTTAGAGAAATTTTAAATGTTAGAATTTGAATCGTTAAAAACATCGAAGAAAAAACAATTTTAAGAAAGAAAGAGTAATTTTTGACTTCACAAATGTTTATTTTGGTCAAGTGACAGTAAACAAATCTTCCTAACAATCAGTTTGATAATTCAATGATTGAATAGAGATACCCAACGAGTTTTTTAATAATAGGCCCATTTGTTTTAAAATGAGTTTGTTGTTTTACCTTTTAATATGTATGATGTAACTTGCGCATTATGCCATAATGTTATTAAAAAATAATGTTGATATTTAATTGTTGCAAAAACATATTTTATTATGTAATATATAACTAGTATGTCCGCACAACTGTGGGAAAACTAACCCAAGGTGTTTAATGTAAAATATAAAATATAAGATAATTTGTTAAAATTTATTTTAATTCAAATTTTAGTGAAAAAATTATAGCGCAGTTTAAGAGAAAATAAAAATAATTGAAAAGGTGTAAATCCAATTACATAGTAAATTTTATATGTAAACCGACTTAAAACTAAGAATATGTTATCAAAGTATTGATGTGAAACACTCACAAGCACAGACATACATTTTTATTAGTGAAAATTAGGCACACATCCCTAAAACGAAACTTAATTAGGCTCACATCCGGTCCTAAATTTATTGTAAATTAGGTCCCTATTTTTCAAAAACATATAAAAAAATATTAAAAAAATATAAAAAAATCACGTAAATTCATAATTAAATAAAACATGTTCACGCCAAAAAATCAGGTGGAAAATCAATCAACAAACACGTCAAAATCAAAAAATACACAAAACAGCGAAAAATGCAGTAAAATGCATAAAAACATGCATATATTTCAAATAGTTGCATACATGTATGCATCTATTTCAATTCCGCATCATATATGCATACATGTATGCAGATTTTCCGAAATACATGCATGATTTCATGCATCTATTCGATTTCTGCATGGAAAACACGCATGCTTGCATATGTGCATACGAGTATGCAGTTATGCAGAAAATATGCATTCAAGTATGCACATATTGTCACGCCTTCGGCTTTCAACACATTACTGCATACAAGTATGCAGCTATTTTGAATAACAGCATACTTGTATGCAATTATTCAGCAGGCTTGCGGATCTTTTTTGCATGTGTATTTAAAAAGTTGCATACATGTATGCAACTATCAGTAATAGTTGCATACATGTATGCAACTTTTTTTTTTATTTGCGTGGGCTCCTGGGATTATTTCCAGATTTTAGAATTTTTTTTTTTTTTTATGCATGAGCGCATTTTTTTTTGGCCAGAAATTGAAAAAGGCGAAGGGGACATGAGGAGCAGGCGAAGGGATCAAAAATTTTGGGCGGCATCTAATTTTAGGGACCGGAAACGTATGGAAAACTTTGGCTGGACGTGGCTTTAATTTAAAACTTAAATAAGGACGTGAGACAAAAGTACCCTTTTTATTATATGTCAAGTAGGATCAATGTACTCTTAATGTTTAGCAGTTTTGAAGCTCCAAATCATTAATGGATTTAAAAAGTAAAAGGAGAAACGAAACAAATATAAGCTCAAAATATATCATTATATAAGTGAATACTGAATTGAAATTAAAAAAAATACAAGAGTAGATGTAATAAATAAATCACAAATTATTGAACTAATTTATTTAAATAAATCACCTAAAAGTAGCATTGTTATTTAAAACTAAAACCGCCAAAATAAAAAACCCGAAGATAAAACTAAATGTAAATGTTGGACTCTGTCATTGTTGATATTTCTTCCAACAAAAAACTTGATTCGATTGAATAATCAATGAGCGATTGCAATATAATGGCAATCTCTTTGTTTTTTCATTCATGCACTCAATCTAGGTAATACCAACCCTAAAGACAAGACATCCATAGCAACTCCTATAAGAGTTATGCTACAAACAGATTATTTGTAGTTACCAACATGCAAAAATATAAATTAAAATAACTTTTTAATGTCATCACACATTTTATTTTATTTTTGTGGGCCGACCTGTTTTTATAGTGCTCTGTAACACTTTATTATATTAGAATAATAAGTACAAGCAACCACAAGATATACAGTGTGTATATTTACTAAAGAAAAAAATAAAACCTTTCATGCAGGGCAAGGTAACTTAACCAAAAGGTTCAACAAAACTAACATAATACATGTTCCCTAACAAAGGCAACATGCCACAGAACAATAACACAACCTTCTAACATATAGCTTCTCATTTCAAATTACTTTGGGACAACAAAAGACCCTACTTGCCACAGCACAGCCTAAACAGTGTTGAGAAGAAATCCCTTTAGCCTACTCCTAGCGTTAGGGGAGTTGGCCACCAACCACCGTGAGACCTAGAATAATGGCTGACAGTGGGGTTGGCAAAGCTGCTATGTCGAGTGGTGCCTTATACGCCGCTAGAGGAAGCAAGTGCACGTAAGAATTTGGGTTAGATTGGTTGCTTTTCACTTTTTTCATAGCAGAGGAGGGGGAAGCCTCACCATCATTGTTTCCAACATCAACTACCCTGTTAACACCTGCTATTCTATTTCGAGGTGGGGGTGGGGGAGGGGACTGACTTTGTTTAGAAAGCCAGGTTTCCTTTTAGTTTCCTTGAATGACTTAGCTTTCCTTTTCTTCCTAACAACATACCTCCAATCATTCTTTTTTTAGTCACAATTGAGTCGGTTGCATTAGCTAATTCAACTCCCTTCACAGCTACAACATCAGTTTGCTCGAGCTCCTTAACATCGACATTCATTGAGTTCACAACTATATCCTTATTCCTCCTATTACATTTCTTAAAAACATGACTGAATTCTTTACGCAAGGAACACAGATCAGGCTTCCAAAGGTTGTTACAAGGATTGTTTATTCCATACGATCTAATGGTTGGATAGGAAAACTATCGGCTAACTCATTCGACGGAGAAACTTCAACCATACACTTTGCAAACTAGATATGTTCCAAACTTTCTGTATTGG
Organism: Allium sativum; assembly: GCA_030737875.1. Taxonomy (NCBI): domain Eukaryota; kingdom Viridiplantae; phylum Streptophyta; class Magnoliopsida; order Asparagales; family Amaryllidaceae; genus Allium; species Allium sativum. Next base: position 309,095,869 of record CM060915.1, on the reverse strand, counting down.
AGTCCATACAAAGAAATTTACCAGCTCGAGTTGTAAGCCAACTTATGCCTGGTCTAGACCAAGCATAAAGCGGGATGTTGTGTAGTTTAATCCACACTGGAACGCTCTTGATGTTACTGCATGAATTACCCAAAGCAACATCACATTGTTGAACCACAAATAGTTTATTTCCAATGATTAGTGGGTCAGCATCCAAAGTTCTTTTTCTATCCTCAGAACGGGAAAGTAAGGTAAAAGAATAAATTACCATTGGATTTAATTTTAATCGAACCTGGAGGTCCCTATACTCGTTTCAGTTGGTTCACCACTGACATGTACGAAAGTGGTGCATCAAGGAAATACTCGACTAGGTAATTATTCAATTCATCATCGTTAGCGTTAAGTATATCCTCTGTTAGGACAAGCCTCTCGCCTTCGAACTTTAATGTAAAAAAGGCGGTTGTTGGAAAACCCCCACGTTTTTTGGTTTCTTTGCAAATAGTGATAATCATTTCTTTGCAGGCAGAATAGGGTCAATGGGGAGAGGAGTAGGAGGAGGGTCCGAGGATGGTGGGACAGGATCTGAAGGATGATTAGGAGGAAGAGGGGACAACTGCTGTAATGATCTGAAATCCCCCGATCTTCGAAGAGAAGGGAAATAGTGGATTGCTTTAAGAACACGACTCATCAGAACGCAAACAACAGAACATTTCATTGCTATTACAACAATTTACATCAGAGTACAAGAATATATCAGAGTTCAAATAATATACAATGGAAAAATATCAGATATTTACAATTTACAAAGCAGCTGAAAATATAATACATGAATAAAATGTACCACGGAAATCATATACAACCACAACTGAAAGAGATATACGGATGCAAAGCTTTCCGAATATGGCTCCAGCTGTAATCCAGGATCCTGTGAAAAGAAGTATCTGCGAAAACCAAAACTACTAGCTGCCCATGTGGAAATATGGGCACCCAGAGTTTATGTTAAAACAATAAACTCCGAATCAGTCATGGGACTAGTGTGAGAACTAAAACAGTTACTAAATCTTTACTTTAAAAGTTGTGAAATCATGGGACCACGCCGTATAACACAGAACAGGTTTACTCCATATGAATCTCAGTTTAAAATAAACAACGCAATGCTTTTCGAAAAATGAAGCTATTATAAGACTCAGGTCCCATCACACAATGCAATGCAATGCAACGCAAGCTGTAGGATAGAGTTTTCCCTTATAATAGCCAAACATGCTTGGTACGTTTAAAACAAATCATTTTGATATTACTATAAGTGCATAGTGTCAAAAACAACTTCAATATAAATGTATCAATCCTAGACGACATAGGTACCATATATTATGCCACCATACTAGGTTTACAACTAAAACCGAAAAGTTGCGTATTGGAAATTGGATTCCATCTATGAGTCGAGGCAAGGGACCGTCCTCAACGATTCGAGACACTCTAGCCCGTGCCTCAGGATACAGCCGCAACTGCATCTGGATCTTCAAGGCCGGCCCACACTTACTTTAGTGGATTGGTTATTCCTGAACACACGTTTCCCTGCCCTATTGGGCATAAAATATGGCCAGTAAGTCGACCATATCAAGAGCCACTAGGGACTCAAATCCAAGGCACCTCGCAATCCATCATCCACATAAGTAAAATGTCTGGGCTCCATACCATGACACCACTCCTAGCTATAAAGAAACGCATGCACTCCCTGTAGTCACTATCCCGTTTTTGACTCATACCGGGTGTGAGGCTCACGAGTTAACGCTATACACAAAACTATGCTACTTAAAGCCGTGCTTTGATCGTCAACCAAAAGATTTTGCTTTTCAACAAAAGCCTTGTTCATTTGCATCTTAGCATGCCACATTGACAATCCAAGCCATGCGACTGATGTCTATCGATATATAACCTATAAGCTCGTACGTCTCAGAGAAGGGCGTTAAACAAGAGAATAAATTCTCCGCCGCCAAACAGATATATATTTAATAGAAATCAATCAACATAGAATGAAATCCAATGTCAGACACACATCCATTTACAAGTCCGTTCTGGGTCTGAACGAAACCGGAGGCACCTTTATTCCTCGTCCCATATGTCCAATACAGGAGAGAGGTCCTCGCATATCCGGTCGATCTCCAAGTACGTATGGATGATCACCACTTATTACCTTGTCTTGGGTGAATAGCACAATCAAGACATCAGTAATCATCCAAACGATGTGAAGATCTCCGGTCTTCAACCACCGTCTTCATCGTCGACTTTTAGTCGCCGTAACAGTTATTCAGAATGGGTTAAAGCCGGTCTTTTCGAATAACTCGCGTATCTTATAATCAAGTGCTATAAAAACACATCATACGCCTCATTCCAAACCAGAATATTCTTTTATTTAAACATTCACATTTTTAGGGAAAGGTTGCCATTAATTTTATCAAAGATAAATTCTTTTAAATTTATTCTTTAATCTTCCTTTGGATATCGTTTTCAAATATTTTATTTTATCCTTTAAACAATTCTAAACCAAATTATGGTTCGTAAAACTAGTCGGGATTATCGAGTCATACCGAAGTAATCATTTATTTGTTAATCCCAATCCCAACCGATTCATCCCATGGAGCAAAACTGGTAGTACTCCATATCTAACACCCACGATGCTATCGATAAATCTAATTACCATTTCACGTTCAAATCTAATTAAATATTTAACTATCGCATGGGGTAAAACTGGTGGTTCTCTATTCTCGATCAATTCCTGAATTTGATAAATTAAATTATCTCATTCCCATTTCAATCTAATTAAAGATTCATTAAAACTCCCCTTGGTTTTAATATCAAAAATCATTACTTAATGATCGTTCAATTTTATGGAAATTTATCATCTCATTTACTGGGTTAAAGAATCGATGTCATTTAAAACAAAGTTCACTATAAACCTGAAAATCATCTTCCATCAAAATGGAATCTTCACGGAAATCATCATAGTATATAATCAATATAAATTTCCGTATCAGACTAATAATATAAATGGAATAGTGGCGAAGCCTTTTAAATTCCATATATAGTAACAGTCTTTCTTTACAGAAGCTCATCTCGATTATTACCAAATCGAATTCCATTCAATTCCAATTTAATTAATATATTAAACTGGAAAACTTTTCTTTGGAATATTCCATTAATCTTAATAAAAAGATTTATAAATTCCAAATCATTTCTTCACCGTTAATTGGGTTAAAGAACAAATGTTATTTTAAACACCATTCACGATAAACCCAAAAATCCAATTTCAATTCAATTCCAATTAAATATTAATTAATTGGTAAATTTTTCTAAATTTTATTTAAAAGATTTATTCTATTCTCATCGGGGTTTAAGAACAATGTTATTGAAGACACCATTCACGATAACTCCAAAATCCAATTTGATATTAAATACAAGGTTCTAAATAGAAATAATATCGGCTTATATTCAATATCAAATTTTGCAACCAACAAATACCATATTAGGAATAACGATATCTATATCTTCCAAATTCCTCAACAATATCCATATAATCATGGAATCCAATATCGAAATATTCCATAAATTATTCCATTCAAATCCATTTCAATTTATTAATTGGAAAATTCTGGTTATTTTAAAACCCCTTTTTCAGTTCAATTTATTTATTTAAAAACATTGGATTATTATTCTAGTTAATAACTAGTTCATTAAGAAAAAAAAATATTTTTATCATTTTAAATATGGAATTTTTCATCCGAACTCTTTCCAAGTCATTTATTATGATTTTACATAATTTTTCCATATTTTTAATAATTTTAATACCGCCATTTCAGTTGGTTTCCAATAACGACCACCGAACTGCATCCATAACGACCTTTTCTAAAAGGATTAATTGACATAAATAATCCAAAGTTTAACGTTTCCGCCCATATTAATCTCAAGTTTGCGTTATTTATAAATAATCCCAAGTTTGGGGGGTCCCTTCCCATATTGATCATGTTGACCTTTTAACCTCTTATAGCCAGTTTATCTCTTCTCTCTCGCGATTTAATGGCCTTGTACCTCTGTTACCTTGTTCGCTTCTAAAAATAAACCCAACACCTTCGTAATTCCTTTCTCCATCCTAAAACCTGAAAGCAATTTAAGCCATTTCCTCTTCGTTCTTTTTCCCAGTCAAACCAAATTCTCCAATTATAAAACTAAAAAAAGGAAATCGAAATTGGGGATCTCAATCGAATCTGCGAAGTCCCCTGAAGCTAGACGTCGGCAGGTTGAGGCGCATGCAAATTAGGAAATAGGGGTTCGACGATGGGTTCAGACGGGTTCTGTCGTTGCCGGGGGTTGTGGGGATTCCGACCTTGATAAGTGTGCGATGGGTTGGTAAGGTGCTACGATTTGGAGGAGATGGATGCAGGTTTTGTTGACAACTGAGGGGGGTTCGAATGGGATCTATGTTCTGAGTGGTGCGAAGGTACCGATGGGTGGACTGGGGTGTTTGCTTCGGTAGTGGAAGATAAGAATTCGATCTTTGATTTTTTTTTGGATAGTGGAAGCAGGCGTGACAGCAATGGACCGTCAATTGGAGAACTTGTCTGAACTGTGAGGACAACGTGGTTTGAGGCTTTTGCAGTGATTGCAGTATTGAGGCTGAAATGTTTGAGGCATTTCAAGGGATGATCAGTTTGCAGGTTGTTGTTTGATGGTGATTGTCGTATTGACTTGGACTGGGTTAGGCGGTGATGTTGGTGGTGTAACGGTAGGTTATGAATGTTATGAGAGTTATGAATGTTATTTCTAGTAATTCACAGTTTTGGTTATTAATGTTGCTGTTATGCATGTCATTAATGTTGCTGCGGGAGTTTGATGGAGTTCAATTGCTTGGTGAAAGTGAGGAGAAGAATTCGGTGATGGAGGTAGCAGCTCTGGTCAGTAGGCAAACGGTTTACACTAGGAGGAAGAAGATTGTGTAAGGGATTAAGTTAACAAAGGTTACTAATTAGTGTTGAACGACTAAAACGGGTTTAATAAGTTAACAAAGATTACTAATTAGCAAACAATTACAACTTGAAACCTGCTATAGCAGGTCATCGGGGAAATGGGATCAATTTGGGAAGGTACCCCCCAAACTTTGGATTATTTTTAAATAACGCAAACTTGGGATTAATATGGGCGGAGACGTTAAACTTCGAATTATTTATGTCAATTAATCCTTTCTAAAATTGATTTGGACATATTTTAAAATCCATCCATTCAAATTTAAATCTCTTATATTCATTGAAAGATCTTTTCAATACGAACCCAACGGTTCCTGTTTTAGGAGAATCCGACGGTCGGATCTCCTGTTACATCAATTTGAAGTTAATGGTTGAAATTCGCAAACGGTCGTTGCGCGGCGCGTTCTATTCAAGCCGTTATATATATATAATATATATATAGTCGATCTCCATTCAAAACATAATTTATAAATTCATTTTAAAATGATTTCTGCTTCATTTTCAATTTTAAATCAAAACTGAATATTCCATATCATTATAATATTACAATGATAATGTTTTCAAAATATCTGATTTTGAAATCAATTCTTTTCGATATTCATTATAAAATGAATAAAATCGATCGATATACCCGCTCGGATTAAAATGGCATTTAACTACTTACTCAGCTTCATATATTGCAATATTTTCGTGTCCATCCAAAATCGGACATTGTGATGGCCCACCCCACACCAGCCGGCATTTCCAATGAAACGCGCTATGCCGGTGCCCAACCAGCAGGGGACGATCGTCATGAATCATCAAAGAACCTGTAATATATCCCACAGCACATGGAACAAAATATAATAATAACATAACTTGGTATAAAAGAGGCGAGACAGTGCATAAGCTGAAAACTAAATCATCATAGCAGCGGAAAATTCAAAATATAGCTTATGATCCAAACCATCTTTATTACAACTTTTAAAACTGTCTCTAAAGCAAAATAGGAAGGTACACTACTAATGCCCAAAGTAGTGACCAGCAACAACGTAGGGAGAATATATGGGAGTAATACGTGTAAGTCTCCTGCTCGTCTCCGGACAGCTACTCGTGCATAACCAGCTAACCTGTCTCTAGTCTGCTTGTTTAGGAGAACCCAGAGTTATAAGAAGAGACATAAAACTCTAGGTCAGACAAAAATCTGGTATGAGCGATAAGCAGCAAAAACAGAACAATAACAGTTATACATAATCATGCCTGAACCTGGACCTGCAACCAAAGAGTTAGCGCAACAGGATGTACAATACTCTAAGGTGACACTAACACATGGTGTGAAAATAATGGGGAGGGGGTGTGCATGTCATGGTGATAGCAAACATCAAACATAGCAATCATCCTCAATCTCTCACACAATGCGTAAAGTATACAATATCTACCACTTTGATCACCCAATTCTTTGCTATGATCACTCTGCGCCATGGAGTCATGACGGCTCCACTGCACTGATCCGTAATCAGTAATAGTTTGTTATGTCCACTTTGCCCTATGGAGTTATAACAACTCCACTGGCTCATAGCCCTGCTATGATCACTTTACCCCATGGAGTCATGACAACTCCACTGCACTGAACCATAGCCAATATCTGTCTCTCAGTGGTGAGTCAAAGCTATAGGCATCAGTAACCCCTTTGCACACATCCCTCAGCAAATCCCAACTCATGACGTTAACTCGTTGATCCCCATTTGGATCCTGAGTGATAACCTCCCATTTGGATTTCCTTTGCATCTCGGGTTTTGGTCGAATTGGAGTTGGTCTTCAGAAGAGTCGTCGCGTAAGAGTAGGAACATACGTTCGATTTGGTTCGGTCATCCGGTTCGGTTCGGTATATGGGGTCCTCCATGTCGCATCGGTTCGGTTTGGCCCTCCTTTCCATGCTCCGGCTTTCGTTCGGCTCGGGTGTCCTCATCCGGTTCGATTCGGTGCTTGCAATCCTGGCCCGGTTCGGGTTGTACTCACCATTTCGGATCTGATTCCCCTCGCCCTCATTTCCGATCCGAGCCCAACTCCAACCCTATTACTTCTTGCCAAGTCTCTTATGCCAAGTTCCGGTCCGGTTCGAATTTCTTTACCCGTTTCTCCTATCCGATCCGAACCCTATAATCCGATCCAATCCGAAACCCTGCACGTTTTCCAGCGAGCATATATCGTCCATATTCGCTATACGACGGCGTTTTCAACAATTCTAACTTTCCTACAAGATTACTTAACATTCCAAATAGTCATAGTAACATATAGGATCAATCAACAAGGCCAAAACATCAGGCACATAGGTTATTTTAGATCAAACATACCCAAAACCCATGTTTTCCCCTTAACCTCCTTAATCATGATTTAACCATACGATTAGCAAAACATGTCAAAATTAACCCAAATTTTTACTAGATCCCTAAAATAATAATTAAGATTTTTTACATATTTTTCCAGAATTTTAACATGCATAATTTCGCTAATTAACATTAATCACCCCCAACTAGTCGTAATTAGTGAAAAACAGTGCAAATCACTCACCTTAGCCACAAATGAATTATAGATCTGAACTTTACTACTATTTTGGGTTGAATTCATATGCAACACAGCAGCTCCAACTCTGATTTGGTGTTGATTTGCCTTGGTTTGATGTGGCTTAGCTTAATCCTTGATTAGAAAGCGATTAGGAGTTGTTTAGAAGATATTTAGGAGGTGGAAGCCATTGTTAGGGTTGAAGAGAAAGTTTGTAGCGGCTAGGAAATGACAAAGGAGGGTTTCTCTAACCCCTATCAGCTCTTATGCAACCCTAATCCCGAAATACCTAATGGGCCTAGCTGCTAATCACCCTAATTAGGCCCGGTTAAGCTGTTTTTCACCTTCTAAACCTTGTTTCAGCGATATCTCCCAAACTGTAAGTCCGTTTATCAATGTGACCACTCTACGGAAAGGCGGATCATCATCCGGATTCAATGCAAGTGGTTTCAGCTCAAAACTCCTTACCAATCAAAAGTTATGGGCGAAACAAGATTCACCAGGGGCAAAATGGTCATTTAAAAGTCGGCAAAAATCATGAATATGGGAAATGACCCCAATAGTCGTTCCCAAAAGTTACACGGCCATATGACCTCATACGAAAATGAAATAAATATTCTACGATCCTCCGATGCGTAGAATGCGGTTCGTTACATTCTCCTCCCCCCTCCTTAAGAAATTTCGCCCCCGAAATTCCTTAACCAAAACATACAATGGGTTCCGCATGCCTATCAACCATTTAAAAACAATTAAACACACATAATAACACAACAAGTCTATCCTAGCATGCGGAATAGCTAAATTGCAATTAAAATCTTACTAGGCAAAGAGTTCTGGATACGACTCCCTTATGCTCTCCTTTGTTTCTCAAGTATAGTCATGCTCGTTACCACCCCATTGAACCTTGACCAGTTTCACCGCCTTCCTTCGAAGTTGCTTCGTATCATACTCGACAATACGGATCGACCCGCGGTTCCCAACCGCCTCGGGTTCTACTTCGATGTCATCCAACTAATCCAGTGAAATAGTCATATCGGGCGCGTGCACGAACTTCCTTTACTGGGAAACATGAAATACGTTATGAACTCCTGCCATCTTGTTAGGTAACCAACTTTATACGCTAGATTCCCAACTTGCCTGAGAACTGGGAATGGACCAACAAACCTTGCTGTTAGCTTGCTTCTTCTACCAAATCGAATCACACTCTTTAACGGAGAAATCTTGATAAACACTAAGTCGCCAACGGAGAATTTCAATTCTCTTCGTCTCTTATCAGCATAACTCCTCTGCCTATCTTGGGCATCCTTCATTTGCTGTTGGATAACCTTGATCTTATCTGAGGTTTCTCTTATCACATTCGGTCTAAGCACAAACTTCTCACCGGTTTCTAACCAACACAATGGTGAGTTGCACGGTCTTCCGTATAAAGCTTCAAATGGAGCCATACCAATACTGGACTGATAACTATTATTATATGCAAATTCAACCAGATGCAAATGGTCATCCCATGACCCTTCAAAATCTAATATGCAAGCTCTCAAGAGATCTTCTAATACTCGATTCACCCTCTCTGTTTGACCGTCGGTTTGAGGATGGTACGTGGTATTGAGATGTAATTCTGACCCTAAAGCCTCTTGTAAGCTCTTCTAAAAATCCACTAGTAAACAACGGATCTCGGTCACTCACAATGCCTTTGGGTACTCCATGAAATCTCAATACCCACTTCATGTACAGTTCTGCTAACTTAGTTGTTGTTCTATTCGACTTGATGGGTATAAACCTTGCATTCTTGGTCAATCGATATAAAATCACCTAAATACTATCGTGACCTGATCTAGTCCTTGGAAATCCATCAATGAAATCCATGAAGACTTGTTCCCATTTCCATTCAGGAATTTGTAGCGGTTGTAACAAACCACTAGGCTTCTTTTGCTCAGCTTTAACTAGCTGGCAGTTCATGCACTTGGATATAAACTTCCCAACGTCTCTCTTCATCCCTTCCCAGTAGTAGGTCTGCTTCATGTCTCGATACATCTTGTTACCACCAGAATGTATAGTCGGTTTTGAGTGATGACATTCTCTAAGCATTTCTTCTCTCAATCCATTAACATTGGGTACAACTAGTCTCTCATTCTTCCAAAGCCATCCTTCTCGGTCCAGTCCATACTTGTTCATTCTCTCATCGTCAATACTCATCTCTACCTTGGGGATGACTTCCAATAGATTAGGATCGTCCCTTTGACTAGAACCAATCCGCTCAACTAAAGTGGGTTTGATCGTCAAGCTTGCTAACATTTCTGGATCCAATTCGCACTTTGGTCTGAAATCATACCCAGCGATATACTCCAGTTGCTACCATTCCAGAAACATAGCCCCAAAACTGGCATGTCTCCTACTCAATGCATCAGCTACCGCATTGCCCTTTTCTAGTGTATATGCGATATCGAAATCATAGGAAGCCAAGAATTCTAACCATCTTTGCTGTCGGAGATTTAGATCCCTCTGAGAGAAGAGATACTTTAATGACTTATGATCGGTAAACAACTCGAATCTTTCTCCCAAGAGATAGTGTCTCCACATCTTCAATGCGAACACGATCACTGCTAACTCCAAATTTTGGGTAGGATATCTTTTCTCATGCGGTTTCAGTTGCCAACTAGCATAAGCTACAACCCTACCTCTGTAACACCCTGTATTTTCTGAGAATATTAAAATAACAAATTAAAGAATGATTTATTTGAAAAAGAGGAATGAGAAAAGAATGATGTTTAGCATTGTTCTAAGGTTTGTAAGCAAAAGTCTTAGTAGCTCATTTGGTTAGAACATGTGACTTGCATACAAGAGGTACAAAGTTCGATCCCCACCAGCGCCATATTTTTGTTTTAGGGGAATGGCTAAAAAGTGGCTTAGTGTGAACGCAGTTCAAAAAGTGGTTTAGTGTGAAAATGGTTAATTATGAAGAAGTTATTAAGCCATGAAGTTTGTATGCATATGAGAGAAATACATATAGATATACATAAAAATTAAATAAATAAATATTCAAAAAAAGTTCATAACAGCAAATCGGGAGGGGGAATAGCTGAACCGCACCATTTTTGGAGTCGATCCAAGCCCCGCTGGGTTGACTAGAGGTCAATTCAGGGTGTTTGGCTGCCAACCCTTGGCCCGATTCACCCTAAGGGCTGATATGGCATCTGAGTGGTCCAGATCAGTTCTAGGGTTAATCCTATGGCCTAAATAACTTCCTACACCTATATATACACCCTAAGACCTAACCCTAATTCATAAATATTATCTATGACACCATTATGCTGTCAAATTCTCTCTTAAACCCTAGTCGTCGCCTCTAAATCAAATCTCAAGTGTTCAACTTCAACTCAAATTACAGAATAGAGTTTCTACAACAATTCAAGAAGATAAATCAGCAACACCGCAACGTTTCTACACCAATTTTATTGCATAATTCTATTCTTTAACCACGAAAGGTGAGTACGGTGATTTTCACAATATAATGGGATTAAAAGTAACATGATGAAGTTGTAAAGAGGATTCATATGTATGTATGTAATTTAAATCTCATCCAAGTCTTCACCTTTTTTATTCATGTCATCATATGCCTATGTTTCTATGTGAAGTTCATACCTTTTATCAGTTTATTCATGTTGAATCTATCATTATGCCTCTTTGCCAGTTTACTTGCCCCTTTGTTTCATGATGTTGTGTTAATTCCAATTTTCTGTGATTTGATTCTCTCTTCTTATTCCTATTCCTTTTATTTTTGGATCTAGGCTACCTTCGAGCCTATGTTAAAAATACGCGCGAATGCAAATACGTGGGAACAATGGGAATATGTGAAATATGGAAAATTGGATATTACTGGATATTTTGGATAATTGGATAATATGTGAAATTGGCATATTTGGGTATGAATTACATGGAATTGATGAAATTGCCTATAATTGTAAATTTGTAATTGAGGCTAATTAATATGTAATCAGTGACAATTTGGAATAGGCAATGTTATAAACATGATTACATGTTTAATTGGATATGCATGACATGCAAATTGGGTATGGGTGAAATACGATTATTAATAAACCTTTGACACGAGGTTAGGCGCAATTGTGGCGTAAGATTGCCCGGAACCGCCTGGCAAATCCAGCTGCCACAATTGGACGTCTAATGTGAGAGGTCAAAGGAATGAATTGTAGGCGTAATGGTTAATGACACGAAGTTAGACCTGGTTTGTGGCTTAAGACTACCCGGAACCGCCTGGCAAATCCAGCGGCCACAAAGTGTTCGGTCTAATGTGGGAGGTCATGCACCGTTCGTCATAAGGAATAAATTAAGGAATACTAACCATAATAAGACATGGGTATGGTTAGAGGGTTAAGTGGGGTGACATGTAAATTATGACATGTAAATATGGACTTAACCGGAATAAGATAAGACATGTAAATTATGACATGTAAGTATGGACTTAACCGTAGCATGTGTAAGACATGGACATTTAAATTAAAATGGTTAAGTGGGAGAAAAACCTAGTGGGGACCAAGCATAGGTGGTAGGCTTGTGTCGGATAGGGACCCATTTCAACCGGGAACCTGTTTGAGTATCTAACTGGGCTCGGTACTAAGCTGAGGTTGGGGCACGCTTACTGGACTTGAATGTAAGAGGTCAAAATGTGAATAGCGGTGGCAACGCGAGTCCAACGGGTTCATGTACGTGCATGGGTCCGGGCTGGTAGGTAAGACGTTGTTGCATCGTGTAGGTGTGGCCATGCATTTTATGTTGGTATCGGGGTTGCCACCTTGGGGAGTGATACATCTCACTGTGGGGCCAACACGGGTGCCTACGGGGTTTAGGGAGCCGATCGAATGGGTAGGGTAAGGGTACCTTAGCGGTGGTAGGAGCAAGCCGGCACCTACGATAGCAGCTAGGTACAAGTAATTACCAAGTTTGTCATGTGGGTACAGTTAGTGGGAAGGGATCAACCTTTAGTAAATAGAGACTAGTAGATGTGCGGTGTAATTAAGTAATGTGGTGTAACTTAGCAAAAGTGCGGTGTAACGAAATACATGTTGGTTGAGTTGGATAGTCCTATGGGTGCTAGTCTGATGTTGACTTCAGTCTTTGGGGTTAGTACTTGGAGGGTTGTTCGCTTAGCCAAGGTGTAGAATTGTTTTAGTACTTAGGAATGGAATCATCTTGTCCATCCTTTTTATCTACCTTATCTATGCTACAGCCATATCATGATACCTATTTATGTCTTGATCATTTACCTTACCTATTATTTTTTAAAATTACTGGACTCGTCAGACTTTATGTCTGACCCGTTTTGTTTCCACCTCTTTTCTTTCCTTCCCCCCCCCCTCAGGTTTGCAAGGAGGGAATATTACAACTTAGTGCCAATTTCTTTCAGTTGCTTGAAGAGAGTAGATGTATCGCTTTGGACTCTCTCATCTTTATGGCTTTGCTTATGCTCAGTAGGGATTTATGCGTTTATGTTATTTAAGTATTTGCTTCTTTATGTACTTTGAAGTTTTTGGAAAAGACAATTGATCCTGTTATAATCGTTTTTGGAGACTACTTATGTAAGCTTGTTTTGAAGTTATGATGCTATGAAATAAGTTTTATCTTCAGCTGTGTTTTATTTATTTATTCTTGTAATTTATCTGTTCTATACTACTATAACGCTTCATGACATTTCCCTTTGTGAGTGACGTTAATGGCCATGGGGTGTTACACGTGGTGGTAGAGCTATGGTTACAAGAACAGATAAAAGGTTTTGAAAAGTGTTTTCAAAAGTATTATTTTCATAGAAAGTATTTTCAAAAACTTGTTTTAAAGAAGCTATTTTCAAGGAAAGTTTACTTTAAAGAGCATAATCCCCGCAAGCCATACATCTCTCTTTCGCTTCCCTTGTTTTGAAACTCTTTCTTTTTCTATTCAACATGTCTGGAGCATCTGAGATACCAGAGGGTGTTCATGTACCCAGTTGGTTTCGTCAATATCTCGAGGCTAGGGCCGCTTCCGTGGGTCCGGCCGACGTTTCTCCTCCTCCTCCCCCAGCTCCAGTCATTCCTCCGCGTGGAGATGCTTTCTCTAAGATATGTAAAGACTTTCGTTCGATAGGTGGAAAACCTTTTAGTGGGTCTGAAACATTCGTTGAAGCTAGAAATTGGTTGAAAGAAGTGGAGGATCTGTTTGGCATTTTCGATTTGGACGATTGTAAGAAGGTCCAATTGGCTGCTTGGTTGATGAAGGACGAAGCTTCGTTTTGGTGGGAGTTACTATTGGAGAGCGTGCTGTAGAGACGTGGGCAGATTTTAGGGGAAGGTTTGAGTTGAAATTCCTTTCTCAAGATGAGGTGAGTATGTACATGGAGAGGTTCCTTACATTGAAGCAGAAAAACTTGACCGTGAAGGAGTATGTGACCGAATTTAATAAGTTGGAGAGATTTGGGCTAGAGTTGGTGAATACGCCTCACAAGAAGGCCTTAAGGTTTGCAAATGGCCTAAATGAACCGCTTCATAGTTTGGCTATGTCCCACATTCCAATGGGGGCTACGTATGAAAAGCTTGTTGATATGGCATACATGCATGAAGAAGAGAAGGGTGTAAGTACTTTAGGCCGCAAGATAAGAAGGAGAATCCAAAGAAAGCCCAACAACAAAAGAAAGGTGGTAAAGAAAAGAGGAAGTGTCACAACTGTGGGATACCCGGCCATTTGAAGAAAGACTGTAGGAAGACGAAGAAGTTCGCATGTTATCATTATGGTGATCCAGGTCATGCTGTCAAGGACTGTCCTTAGAAGCAAGGGCAGAGGGCAGGTTCTACTTCGGGAGGGCAGGTTCATGCTCTCATGGCTCCGGGGCAGGAAGAAGGTAGAAAAATTTCTGTCGAAAGTTTGATTTTCTTGTTTGATCATCATGTCCGTACTTTATTCGATTCAGGCGCATCACATTCGTTCATCTCTACATCATTAGTTGAAACACTGCACTTAAATACTAGTCTCGTTGTGGATCCCATTATAGTCTCAAATCCTATTGGTGGGTCGGCTCATTTATCCATGGTTTGTAGGGATTTGAGATTGTCTATCTTAGGCATTGGTTTTGAATGCAATGCTTTTGTGCTTGGTTTCATGGGCTATGGGTTGATTCTAGGGATGGATTGGCTAGTCAGACATGGTGCCATCCTAGATTGTGAACGAAGGGTAGTAAAATTGTTGACTCGTAGTGGAAAGACCCTTGATATTTCTTGTGACCCTAGAGGATCGGTGATGCTTAGTTATCTTAAGTCACTTGACGCATCCAATGATGATTTACATTCTGTTCGTATAGTCCGTGAATATGTTGATGTCTTCGATGAGGTGAGGGGTACACCCCCAAAACGTGAGATAGACTTTCGTATTTATCTTGTAGACAATGCAAAACCCGTATCTCTGCCAGTATGCCACATGGCTCCTCGTGAGAGGAGGGAACTCAATAAGCAAGTAGGGGAGTTGCTTGAGAAGGGGTTCATAAGATGTAGTATATCGGAGTGGGGTGCTCCAGTAGTATTTTCCACGAAGGCGGATGGGTCCCTTAAACTTTGTGTGGACTATAGAGAACTTAATAAGCTTACTAAGAAGAATAGGCACCCATTGCCGAGGATTGACGATCTCTTCGATCAGTTAGTTGACGCCTCAATGTTTTCGCAGTTGGACTTAGCCACTGGTTTACAACAGTTGAGAGTGGCTGAGGATAGCATAGACAAGACTACCTTTAGGACTCCGGACGGTTTCTATGAGTGGCTTGTGATGCCCTTCGGTTTGACAAATGCCCCTGCATACTTTGTTGACTTGATGAGTAGGGTGTTTAGGGAGTACCTTAATTAATTCATGGTGGTCTTGGTGGATGACATCTTGATCTTTTCTAAGAACGAGGAAGAAGCATGCCCTACATCTTAGGGAAGTGTTGGAGATCCTTCGAGCGCATAACCTTAAAGCTAAATTTTCTAAATGTCACTTTTGGAGGAAGGAAGCGCGATTCTTAGGGCACGTGGTTTCCAAAGAAGGGATAGCTGTGGATCCCGCGAAGGTGGTGGCCATCCAAGATTGGAAGGTCCCTAAAAATGCTACCGTAGTGAGGAGTTTCTTGGGGTTGGCTGACTACTATAGGAAGTTTATCAAGGACTTCGCAAAGATATCAGCCCCATTGACATGCTTGACGAAGAAGAACCTAGTTTTCACGTGGGACGTAGATTGTGATGATGCGTTCCAACGTTTAAAAAGAGCTTTGACCACAGCCCCAGTCTTAGTGTTGCCAGATGGGAGTAAGCCATTTACCATTTATACCGATGCTTGTGGGACAGGACTAGGCGTAGTCTTAATGCAAGAGGGGAGGGTAATAGCCTATGGAGGAAGGCAGTTGAGAGTGCATGAGAAAAATTACCCTACACATGACCTAGAGTTGGCCGCTATTGTTTTCGCGCTTAAGTTTTGGCATCATTATCTTCTTGGCGAGAAATTCGAATTGTTTACAGACCACAAATCACTAAAATACTTATTCTCTCAGAAGGACTTGAACTTAAGGCAACAAAGGCGGATGGAATTCTTAGCGTCCTACGATTTCGAGATAGCATATACCCCTGGCAAGGGTAACGTGGTGGCAGACGCCTTAAGTAGGAAAAGGTTGTCCTTGAGTCCATTGTTTGTTGAGCGGCGAAGCTTAGAGTTTATCTATACGTTTGACTTTAGACCTTCCATTGACTTTGTACCCGGTTTGCTAGCATCCTTAGAGGTCAGACCTACGCTTTTGGGATGGATTGGTGAGGCACAACGAGATGACCCACAGTTGGTTGAGTTAGTAGAGAAGCTCATAAGAGGGGAGTCATCGAGCCATCTCAGTAGGTATACCCTAGATGATAAGGGTTGGTTACAAAGTGACGGTAGACTTTGTGTACCACGAGATGAGAACTTGAGGAAGACCATTCTTGATGATGCACATCGTTCGAAGATGACCATTCATCCCGGCGGGGACAAGATGTACATGGACATGAGATGGGTTTACTTTTGGGCCGGTATGAAGAGGGATGTGGCCGAGTTTGTCGCTAGATGCTTGGTGTGCCAACAAGTAAAAGAAGAGCAAAAGAAGCCTAGTGGGTTGATTTACCCATTGGAGGTCCCACAATGGAAGTGGGAGAGTGTCTCGATGGACTTTGTTGATGGGTTACCAAGATCAAGGAAGGGTAATACGAGGATTTGGGTCGTGGTAGACAGACTTACTAAGAGCGCCCATTTCATTCCCGTGAAGAGTAAGAGGACTACTCCATGGTTAGCCTCCGTATCAAGAGATAGTTCGTTTGCACGGTGTTCCTTCTAGCATAGTGAGCGATCGCGATCCTATCTTTACTAACGAGTTTTGGAAGAGCTTGCTTAGAGAGGTGGAAATAGAGCGTGATGCGACGATTCGACGAGCTCCTACATGCATTCTTGGGTCAGAGATTAAGAAGTTGAGGAATCGAGAGGTCAAGCTAGTCAAAGTGCAATGGGGAGATGATGAAAGAGATGCTACTTGGGAGACGGAAGAGAAGATGCGTTCATTGTACCCTTTTCTTTTCAAGGGTATGTCTTTTAATTTCTCCTTTATCGCTTAGTTTGTACTTGTTCTATCTTTAGTATGTCCTCTCACTAGTATCTTTGACATTTAGATAGGGTAGTCCTATGGTTGAAACATGTGTTTGAGACATGTTATGTATGGTGGATGCATGTGGATGCAAGTGTTTGCTAGTGGTTGCTCGTGGATGCATATATACACACTTTAGGCACTAGATCGGCTCAGTCACTTTCATATTGCATATTGCATATAAATGGATGTATTTAGTAAAATGAATGTACGTTGAATGTGCGTATAATATGGATGTTGCATTTAAATGAATGGTTGTGCACACATGTAGTAATGATATGTATAGGGTTCTTTGCATACATGATGGATACATGGCACTATCATTATTTGCATTAAGGACGTTGACTGAATCAGTGGACCGCCTGATTTTGTATTAGTATACGGACATATACACACACTATGCATATGTACATGAAAAGCATTAGAAATCTTTTAAGGACCATGGTTGCTAGTGGTTGATGGTTAAGTAGATGGATGATTGGATGGTAGGATACGTTCTTCTTGACTTAGAGATTTCAGGGACGAAATCCTTTAAGTAGGGAAGAATGTAACACCCCGTATTTTCTGAGAATATTAAAATAACAAATTAAAGAATTATTTATTTGAAAAAGAGGAATGAGAAAAGAATGATGTTTAGCATTGTTCTATGATTTGTAAGCAAAAGACTTAGTAGGTCATTTGGTTAGAACATGTGACTTGCATACAAGAGGCACGGAGTTCGATCCCCGCCAGCGCCATATTTTTGTTTTAGGGGAATGGCTAAAAAGTGGCTTAGTGTGAACGCAGTTCAAAAAGTTGTTTAGTGTGAAAATGGTTAATTATGAAGAAGTTATTAAGCCATGAAGTTTGTATGCATATGAGAGAAATATATATAGATATATATAAAAATTAAATAAATAAATATTCAAAAAAAGTTCAAAACAGTGAATCGGGAGGGGGGAATAGCCGAATCGCACCATTTTTGGGGTCGACCCAAGCCCCGCTGGGTCGACTAGAGGTCAATCCAGGGTGTTTGGCTGCCACCCCTTGGCCCGATTCGCCTTAAGGGCTGATATGGCATCTGAGTGGTCCAGATCAGTTCTAGGGTTAATCCTAAGGCCTAAATAACTTCCTACACCTATATATACACCCTAAGACCTAACCCTAATTCATAAATATTGTCTATGACACCATTATGCTGTCAAATTCTTTCTTAAACCCTAGCCGCCGCCTCTAAATCAAATCTCAAGTGTTCAACTTCAACTCAAATTAAAGAATAGAGTTTCTACAACAATTCAAGAAGATAAATCAGCAACACCGCAACGTTTCTACACCAATTTTAGTGCATAATTCTATTCTTCAACCACGAAAGGCGAGTACGGTGATTTTCTCAATATAATGGGATTAAAAGTAACATGATGAAGTTGTAAAGAGGATTCATATGTATGTATGTAATTTAAATCTCATCCAAGTCTTCACCTTTTTTATTCATGTCATCATATGCCTATGTTTCTATGTAAAGTACATACCTTTTATCATTTTATTCATGTTGAATCTGTCGTTATGCCTCTATGCCAGTTTACATGCCCCTTTATTTCATGATGTTGTGTTAATTCCAATTTTCTGTGATTTGATTCTCTCTTCTTATCCCTATTCCTTTTATTTTTGGATCTAGACTACCTTCGAGCCTATGTTAAAAATACGCGTGAATGCAAATACGTGGGAACGATGGGAATATGTGAAATATGGAAAATAGGATATTATTGGGTATTTTGGATAATTGGATAATATGTGAAATTGGCATATTTGGGTATGAATTACATGGAATTGATGAAATTGCCTATAATTGTAAATTTGTAATTGAGGCTAATTAATATGTAATTAGTGACAGTTTGGAATAGGCAATATTATAAACATGATTACATGTTTAATTGGATATACATGACATAAAAATTGGGTATGGGTGAAATACGATTATTAATAAACCTTTGACACGAGGTTAGGCGCAATTGTGGCGTAAGACTGCCCGGAACCACCTGGCAAATCCAGCTGCCACAATTGGACGTTTAATGTGAGAGGTCAAAGGAATGAATTGTAGGCGTAACAGTTAATGACACGAGGTTAGACCCGGTTTGTGGTGTAAGACTACCCGGAACCGCCCGGCAAATCCAGTGGCCATAAAGCGTTCGGTTTAATGTGGGAGTTCATGCATCGTTCGTCATAAGGAATGAATTAAGGAATACTAACCATAATAAGACATGGGTATGGTTAGAGGGTTTAGTGAGGTGACATGTAAATTATGACATGTAAATATGGACTTAACCGGAATAAGATAAGACATGTAAATTATGACATGTAAGTATGGACTTAACCGTAGCATGTGTAAGACATGGACATTTAAATTAAAATGGTTAAGTGGGAGAAAGACCTAGTGGGGACCAAGTATAGGTGGGAGGCTTGTGTCGGATGGGGACTCGTTTCAACCAGTAACCCGTTTGAGTATCTAACAAGGCCCGGTACTAGGCCGGGGTTGAGGCACGCTTACTGGACTTGAATGTAAGAGGTCAAAACGTGAATAGCGGTGGCAACGCGTTCATGTGCGTGCATGGGTCAAGGCTGGTAGGTAAGACGTTGTTGCATCGTGTAGGTATGGCCGTGCATTTTATGTTGGTATCAGGGTTGCCACTTTGGGTAGTGATACACCTCACCGTGGGGCCAGCACGTGTGCCTACGGAGTTTAGGGAGCCGATCAAATGGGTAGGGTAAGGGTACCTTAGCGGTGATAGGAGCAAGCCGGCACCTACGATAGCAGCTAGGTACAAGTAACTACCAAGTTTGTCATGTGGGTATAGTTAGTAGGAAGGAATCAACCTTTAGTAAATAAAGACTAGTAGATGTGCAGTGTAATTAAGTAATGTGGTGTAACTTAGCAAAAGTGTTGTGTAACGAAATACATGTTGGTTGAGTTGGATAGTCCTATGGGTGCGAGTCTGATGTTGACTTCGGTCTTCGGGGTTAGTAGGGTTGTTCGCTTAGCCAAGGTGTAGGATTGTCTTAGTACTTAGGAATGGAATCATCTTGTCCATCCTTTTTATCTACCTTATCTATGCTACAACCATATCATGATACCTATTTATGTCTTGATCATTTACCTTACCTATTATTTGTTAAAATTACTAGACTCGCCAGACTTTATGTCTGACCCGCTTTGTTTCCACCTCTTTTCTTTCCTCCCCCCCAAGGTTTGCAAGGAGGGAATACTACAACTTAGTGATGATTTCTTTCAGTTGCTTGAAGAGAGTAGATGTATCGCTTTGGACTCTCTCATCTTTATGGCTTTGCTTATGCTCAGTGGGGATTTATGCATTTATGTTATTTAAGTATTTGCTTCTTTATATACTTTGAAGTTTTTGGAAAAGACAATTGATCCTGTTGTAATGGTTTTTGGAGACTACTTATGTAAGCTTGTTTTGAAGTTACGATGCTATGAAATAAGTTTTATCTTCTGCTGTGTTTTATTTATTTATTCTTGTAATTTATCTGCTCTATACTACTATAACGCTTCATCACATTAATGCATTCCCTTTGTGAGTGACATTAATGGCCATGGGGAATTACAACCTCCTCGCATCAATACAACACCTAGTCCGGTACCACAGGCATCTGTGTATACCGTCATCTCTTCATTCCCTTTAGGAATAACTAACACTGGTGCACACGTCAACTTTTCCTTTAGTCTCATGAATGCATTCTCACACCTTTTGTCCCAAACAAAAGCTTGATTCTTTTGGTCAACTGAGTTAACGATGCCGCTATCTTGGAGAAGTCTTGGATAAACATACGATAATATCCAGCCAATCCCAAGAAGCTTCTTACGTATGTTGCATTCTTGGGCGTAGATTAATCCTGTACCGTAGCCACCTTCGCAGAGTCCACGACAATATCATTCTCTGAAACAATATGGCCCAAGAATCTCACTTCCTTCCTCCAGAAGTGACACTTAGAAAATTTCGCTTTCAATTGGTGTTTTATCAACACCTCCATCACTATCCTCAAATGTTCCTTGTGTTCTTCCTCTGTCCTTGAGTGATATCGTCCACGAACACAAGAACAAACTTATTAAATTGATCTCTGAAAACTCTATTCATAAGATCCACGAAATATACCGGTGCATTGGTCAACTCGAATGGCATGACCAACCACTCATAGAATCCAGAAGGCGTCTGAAATGCCGTTTTGGGAATACTCTCAGCTGCCACTCGAAGCTGATGAAATCCTGTCGCAAGGTCCATCTGGAAGAACACTCTTGCTCCTTCCAGTTGATCAAACAAATCATCTATCCGTGGAAGAGGATAATTATTCTTCCTAGTCACTTTATTCAACTCGTGATAGTCCACACATAAACGAAGGAAACCATCTGCCTTTGTGGCAAATATAACTGGTGCTCCCCACTTGGAACTTCTTCAGATAAATCCCTTCTTCAAAAGATCGCTTGCTTGCACCACGAGCTCTCGCTGCTCCCTTGGTGCCATACGACGAAGTGGCATCACTATAACTCTGGCATCTTTCACTAAATCAATATGGAACTCAACTCTCGGTGTGGTGGAAGTCCAGTCACTTCCCCGAAGATGTCCGAATACTGGCCAGCAATGGGAACCCCTGATAACTCGTCCTGCGGAATGTCGAGGGAATTTAGAAAACTAGCCATCACCTCATCACTAGGTAGGCCACCAAACACTACCCTCTGCCCATCATCTGCCCTAATAGTCACCAAAAATCCCTCATGGTCTACCACCACCCCATATCTTTGGAGCCAATCGACTTCCAAAATAATGCCAAACCCAGTAAAGCCCAAAACAAAGCAATCACAAGCAAACATACATCCATGACTCGATAAGACCAAATTTCGACAAATCATACTAAGGCTAGTTGAACCACTAATGTGTTCGTCACCACTAAAGGTCTATCGACTATCTCGGGTTCCAATCCCAACCTATCTATCAGGTCACTAGATATGAAGGAATGGGAAGCCCCGATATCAAACAATACTTGAACATGAACATCATAAACAGAAAGCATACCTTGAATGGCGACATTCTTTCCTTTCTCTACCGCAGTTGGGGCATTCGACGAAGAAGGAACAACATTAATAACATACGCTTTCACAACTTCTCTTTAGGAGGTTGTGGAAAATTATCCTTATGATATCCCCACTTGGCCATAATTGAAGCACTTCCTGTCCGCTGGCTTTTCTCGACATTCTTTAGCATAGTGGCCCTTCTTGCCACAGCTAAAGCACACTACATCTTTCCTGTCTTTCTTTTGCTGACCATCCTTGATTTGATTCTGCTTCCTTTTGTTCTGAGAATTATTCTTGCCTCCACCGCTTGCCTACGGCTTTGGCCCCTTTGTAGATGCAACATCGACTTCAGTCTTAGGCTTAGGATAAAGGCTCTCTGATCTCAATGCTTTCCCCATAATCGATTCAAAAGTCTCATCAATATGGTTTGTAAGCCTTTCTCCCAAGTACTGATCTAAACCAATTATGAACTTCTCATTTTTCTTCTCGTCAGTATCGGTAAGAGATAATTCATACTTCGATAAAGTATTGAACTCAACAATGTATTCCGAGACTGCCCTACCATTCTGTTTAAGCTCTAAGAACTTCCTAAACAACTCTGACTTCTGGGCAGCTGGGATAGACTTATCTCTGAATCGGGTCTTAAACTGATCCCAAGTAACTTGATCCTCATGGGTAGCTGCCTTAATAGCGTTCCACCAATTCATAGCCCGTCCTTGCAATTGGCGGGATGCTAGCTTCGTTTTCATTGCGTCTTCAATTCCCAGATCCTCGAAGATACGCTCACAACTATCAAACCAATCCTGAAATTCTGTAGCCGATTCCATTCCACGGAACGGCTTCCTACCAAGACTAGTGTAGTCCGTACAGAGCTTGGCGAAATCAGCCCTAGGCTCCTGCACCACCACCATCTGCAGTATTAGGTGCTGCTCCCTGAACATCTCTAAGAATCTCTCGCATGAAGGTAGCAAACATTGTCCTCATGTCAAGGATGTTCCTATTATTGGCCCCTGAACCCGTACCCCTCGTATATCGGCTCATCGTCCAATCTGTAAAGAGAAAACGATTAACCATCTCCATAATGGTGCAACTACAATACGACTTTATCCTTAAATATACTAATAGTATATATATGTATAGCTTTTGAAAACCAAAATATCACAAATACACGCTCTTATATACGTATATTATCTCTCCCTAATGTCTTCCCTTAGGTTAACTACGCAACCTAGTGCTCTAATACCAAATGTGACGGTCTGCCCCGCACCACCCGACATTTCCAATGAAACACGCTGTGACGATGCCCAATTAGCACGGGACGGTCGTCAAAAGAAAAGAAAGAAGACGACGAATCAACAAAGAACCTGTTGTATATCTCACAGCACATGGAACAAAATATAATAATAACATAAATTGATATAAAATAGGCGAGACGGTGCATAAGCTGAAAAATAAATCATCATAGCAGCGGAAAATTCAAAATACAGCTTATGATCCAAACCATCTTTATTACAACTTTTAAAAGTGTCTCTAAAGCAAAATAGGATGGTACACTACTAATGCCCAAAGTAGTGACCAGCAACAACATAGGGAGAATATATGGGAGTAATACGTGTAAGCCTACTGCTCGTCTCCGGACAGCTACTCGTGCATAACCAGCTAACCTGTCTCTAGTCTGCTCGTTTAGGAGCACCCAGAGTAATAAGAAGAGACATAAAACTCTGGGTCAGACAAAAGTCTGGTGTGAGCGATAAGCAGCAAAAACAGAACAATAATAGGTATACATAACCATACTTGAACCTGGACCTGGAACCAAAGAGTTAGCACAACATGATGTACAATACTCTAAGGTGACACTAACACATGGTGTGAAAATAATGGGGAGGGGGTGTGCATGTCGTGGTGATAGCAAACATCAAACATAGAAATCATCCTCACATCTCTCACGCAGTGCGTAAAGTATATGATATCTACCACTTTGATCACCCAATTTTTGCTACGATCACTCTACCCCATGGAGTCATGACAGCTCCACTACACTGATCCATAACCACTAATAATTTTCTATGTCCACTCTGCCCCATGGAGTTATAACAACTCCGCTACACTGGCTCATAGCCCTGCTACGATCACTTTGCCCCACGGAGTCATGACAACTGCACTGCACTGAACCATAGCCAATATCTGTCTCTCAGTGCTGAGTCAAAGCTATTGACATCGGTAACCCCTTTGCACACATCCCACAGGAAAGCCCAACTCATGACGTTAACTCGTTGATCCCCGTTTGGATCCTGAGTAATAACCTTCCATTTAGACTTTCTTTGCATCTCGGGTTTTGGTTGAATTGGAGTTGGTCTTCAGAAGAGTCATCGCGTAAGAGTAGGAACATACGTTCGATTCGGTTCGGTCATCCGGTTCGGTATATGGGGTCCTCCATGTCACATCGGTTCGGTTCGGCCTTCCTTTCCATGCTCCAGCTTCAATTCGATTCGGGTGTGTAATGACCCGTATTTTTAGGTATAATAGTTTATTTATTTAATTATTTAAAATAGTGATTTAGGGAATTAAATCGTTGTTTAATTAAATAAATTGAATTATTTAATTAATTTAAGTAATAGAATAATATATTTAATTCAGTAATAATCAAAAATAGTGGAATTCACAATATAGTGTGAATTGGATTATTTAAAATATATAGTTTAGCTTAGAGTTGAATTATGTGAACAAATATATTCAATCGACGACAATTGAACGTATAAATTATAATATAATTATAATCGAGTTGGAAATGGCGCGGCAGTTCGCTATTGGCGATTTGAACTTCAATTGAATATACAGAAGCCGTTTTAAATCGGATTTCTGTGAAACAAGAAACGTTAGGAGCTGGTGGAGTATATCTTTCTAGTGGAAGAGAAAAATCGGGATTTCGTCGTGTAGATTTTGATTTATGTCCAAATCAAATTTTAGAGAAGTCGCTGTGGAATTCCTTTATAATTTATAAAGGAATTATGTATATAAAAAAAGGAATTTCAATATAAATAGAATATCGAGTTAGAAATTCATATAGGAATATTCTAGAGCTATATGGTATTCCACTATGAATATAGATGATAATATTTATTTATAAATATTTAATTTAATTATATTTAAATATATTTATATATTTAAATGGGTTATTTAGGACTATAAAAATAGCCACTTTTGCAAACGAAGTCGAAATTCGACGAAACTAATTTTGTTGGATCCGCAATGTCAAATAGTTGTTAGATTTCCAATTTCGTGATTTTTAGAGTCACTGTGTGGTCGTACGGATTTTTAGAGTGAGAAACAATTAGTATTTCGATGGTTAAAAATACGTTGTGTGAGCATACAGAGTCGGAATTCGACGAAACCAGTTTCGTTGGGAAGGCAATATCGAAATCTAGCTGCATGTCAATTTCCCTGATTTTTGGGTATCATATGTGGTCACAGGAATTTTTAGAAGATAAGTACAAACAACGTTCGGTTATAATTGAATATTTATAATAAAAATATCTAAAATTCTAACCCTATATATACCCCCTTTATCAATCCCTTAACCTAATTCTTCTTTCTCAGATTGGATGTAAAATCCGCTGCCACTTCAAATATTCACCAAAGCTTTAGAAAATCAAACAAATCCAAAGTAAAATATATAAATCCATATATGGGTGTATTTGAGTTGCTGGAAGCTTTGTTATCATTTTCGTATAGCTTTTGCTGGGTTCGACTTCGCCTTTTCCGCTGTGATATTTCCAGCGTGATACTAGGGTTTGAGTTTAAGGGATTTTGGTACGTTGTTGATCGAATTGGATGTTGGATTTGGGTTCAGCGTTGAAAACCGCACCATGTGTGCTAACGTAGTGGAATTTCGACATGAAAGATGTCGATCAAATTTACTGGAGACGCGGAAAGCTTCGTCGATGCAGGTGTGATGGCAGGCTCGAGTTCGGATTTTGGTATATGAGGAGGAAGGGGAAAGAAAGATATGATTTGTGGTGATTTTATTTGATTTTTATGAGAAGTGATGAAGAAGAGGTAGTGGAACGAAATGTCGGTTATGGTGGAGAACAAAAGTCTGGAGCACGGCTTTGTGGGAGTAAGGAGGAAGAAGGGTCAGTAGGGGCGGGCCTTGTATGAGAAGAGTTGGACTGAAATGGTAAGCTAAGGCCCGGAATTTAAAAGGGGGATTTAAAGTTTATTTAATTTAAATTTGTATTTAACTTGTAATCTAAATAAATTTACTATACGATATCGAAATTCAGCGAAACAAGATCCGTCGGGATCGTATGGACATACACTACGCACTGGAACTAACTGGGAGTGGAGTGGAGCTCGTTTGAATTTATGGTGAAATAAATTGTTTGATTCAAATCAAACAAACGGTTTATCGTTCTTTAACGATGAACTGCCAATGTGAGTAAATCTCACTAACTCTGAACAGTTTATAATTTCATGTTGTATTTTTAGAACTGTTAAATATTGGCTGATTGACTGTGTGTTGACTGTTTGATTGAACTGCTAGTCAGCTAGTGGAATATATATATATATATATATATAAACCGTTAAATCTATATATGTTGGTTCTGGTGACAGAATATTTCATATTGAACTGAAAGTGATGTTGATTATATTGTGTAACATCTGTGGATGCAAGGAAATAGGTTGGAGGGGTCCAACTGGACTTCTCAATATTTAAATTATAGTTTTTTTTTCATATATTCAAATATATGATGTGATATATAATCTGTTGACGATTATGTGTGTTTGGACGATACTGGTCATCGTGATTTGATGTGTTGAAAACCAAAATACCGGAATTTTAATAAGGGAATTTTCAAAGTGATATTTGAAAATAAAATATTTATAAAATCAAAGGATTTTATAAAAGAGAAATTATTTATAAAATCAAAGAAGATTTTATGTACGGGAATATTTATAAATAGGAAATATTTATAAAAAGGATATTTATAAATGGAATATTTATAAAGTAAATTATTTATTAAGATAAATAAGTAAGACATTTTAAATGGATTATTTATTTGGTAAATAAATATGATATTATAAAGGGATTATTTACTTAAGGAATAAATAGGAAATATAAAGGATTTATTTATTTAGAAAATAAATAAAACAAGTAGAAAGGGAATTATTTGTAAAATAAATATAAGAGAAAATATTTGTGAAACAAATATAAGGGTAAAAGAAAATGTTTATTAGAAAATAAATAGAGTAAAGGATTATTTATTTAGAAAATAAATAGAATAAAGGAATAATTATGGGGAAAATAAATAGAGGAGTTAATCGAATTGAGTTAAATCGAAAGGAGTTAATCGAACTTAGTAAATCAAAATGGAGTTAAACAAAAATTAGAAACTGAATAGAGATTAATAAGTTGAATGGTTTCCTAAGTATCGATCTGATGTTGGTTTCGGTCTTCGGGGTTTATACTTAGGAAGTTGTTCTCTTGTTAGTTTATAGTTAGAGTCTGATAGATGTAGAAGAATAGTGATTTGTAAATAAGCAGATGGAAACGTTTTCCAGTGTTAATAACATATATTTTCTGAACATAGAAAATAAGGAAATATGAATATATATATATATATGATTGATGATTGATTGATAGAATTTCCATTTGGAAATAATATCGTTGTTTGCACACATGTTTTTCTTTGATAGTTAACTCACAGACTATCAATGTTTTGACCATTTTAACGTTGTTAATATGGAGAGACAGGTTGGATTATTATCCAAAGAACCACTCTGTATTGGCATAAGCGTTGTGAATCATATATGCCAAAGAAAATTGAAGACGGAGTAAAGTGGAAGGGCTATTGTATAAGTCTTAGATAACAGTGCCTAAGATGGATATACTGAATAGTACCTTCGGTTCATCCTGTTCCTGGATGATTTGTATGAACGGATGTCTGACAAAGTATTTCTAGACGATCACGTATATTGACTTCTCCAACCGTACCAAGAGTGGAAGCGGAGAAGGAAACTTCTTTTAGCTAACACATAATGTATTGTTGAGGACGTCAATCGGTGATTTGATGGATTTGACGATGTGGCATTCGAAGTGAATCTGGTGTGATGATAAAGCGTAGCTTCTAGCCTCACATCCGGTAAATGACAGAAATCGGGAAGGCAGCATGGCTAAGTCGGTCGCTCCGAAGTAGAGTGTATAATCACCTGATCTAGAGTTTCATTTACTTCTAAAAATCTATTGTTGATGCTGTCCCATTCGAGAAACGGTTGCTGATCCCAACCGTTGGTGATATACATTCGATACACTCAAGCGAAATGAGTGGTTGGTCATGTGTGGCCGGGTTGCAAGATGTTCTTGTTAAACCCAACGTATTCCTCTCTAGAGCTACACTAGCGAAAGGTGGTTCCATACCTTATCATAGTTGGAAATCCATTACCCAATACGTGCTTGCAGTTTTGATTGTATGCTATATATGTAGAACGTGAGATGCAAGCGTTTCTGCTAGATGATTATTATATTGTGGTTGATAGACATTATTATAATATCAAAAGGTTTGTGATATAAAGATATTTTGGATTCTCATAAGGGAAAAACCCATTCCGTTATACGGCGTGGTCTTATGAGATATCATTTACTTGTTCGAACTGTTTTAAACTGTTTTACTCACACCAGTCCCATGACTGACCCGAAGTTTATTTTGTTTTGTTTCCCTAAACTCTTGGGTGCCCAATTTTGTACGGGCAGTCAAGTAGTCGGGATTTACAGATATACTGGAAGAGCTTGGAGCAGGAGATTTCAGGATTATATAGCTATAGTTATTTCCGCTGTGTTGTAAGTGTTGTACTCTGATAATGTTATTGTATACATATACTGATTTTATTTCAAGGATATGTTATCTATTATATGTTGTTCGTTCCGCTGTGAGACTCATGTTACTCTGATGTTGTGTTCTTCTCCTTCTTCTATTCTATGTTTCTATCTTATCTATTTTCACCCTCTAATTTCTTTCATTAATTTTCTGGTATTTTTCGATGTTTGGTTAGTCATCATTGAGTTTATGGCGATAACCAAAGTCAACAAAATCCGGGTCGTTACAGTTGGTATTAGAGCTTAAGGTTAAGTAATTACCTTGGCTCTGCGGCGTGACTCAGTAGAGATAGGGTTAGCAGTACCCTAGATTGAGTTGAGTGTATATATACGAGTGAACGTATTTGTTATTTGATATAAAAATGGTTTTATATTGTGGAAATTTATTGGTTGAGTTGTGTATGAGTTCTGGTCGATCAGTTTGATCCACCGTATCGGTAGGAGTTGGTAAACACTTGAATACGATGAATCGTCATGGTATGTTTTGAAAAGAGGGTAATTGAAAATAATTTTACCCAGAGTATATTTTGATATATATTGGATATATTGGTTGATATTATAATCGAGTAAGATTATAAAGTAAAATGGTTATGTAAATAATCAATCAGAATTCATATAAGTGAATTATATGAAATCTAAATGAATTAAATCTGAAATTTAAATCAGAATTGAAATTGAAACCCTGGAAATTTGGAACTGAGTTTGTAAATAGACTTGGATCAAATATATGTAAATTTTAAGATTCCGGGAGATTTTAAAATCCAAGAAATTTTGAATGATATTTTGAACTGATTTCAAAATAAAAGTGTTTATAATGGTTTTGAAAGTAATATATTATTGAACTCACTTCGGTATCTGGGGAATAACCCTGATGATGAATCGCAACATCATTAGTGTTCATTTTTGAGTATGTAAGTGACGGATTACTACCAAAGGTTTTGTTTTGGAAATGTTTTGCGAAAACAAGTTGTTTGAATCTCAAAAAGGAAAATTTGATTTTTGAAAAGAGTAAACTGTTTAAAAATTCCCAGGGAAATATTGTTTGAATTGAAACCAAATTGGAATTTAATTGAAGTCAAATATGTGAAAATTGAATTGAACTAGAATATAATGATATCGAGGAAGTTGGATTGATATCGTAAGAATTTGGAATCGAGAATGGAACTCGAGTTTGAAATGATATTTGGCTTGGATATAAGCGAATGGTTTTGTTGGAAATAAAAGTGATTGGGGTTTGATTGGGATGACCTTCGTATATGCTGAATTAGCAGCAGATGGAAAGGATATAATGATATGCCGACAAAAAAGTAGAAGTTTATATTTCTATTGGATATAAGATTTATGAGTCGAATTGGCAAGTCGCTTGGCTGTTTGATTTTCTTTTGGGATTGAAGAAGGCCCAGAGAGGCGTGTTGGAGTTTGACCTATCAACCAGTACAAAGGATGTGCTGGCGAAATTTTCCAAAAAGTTAAGGTGTTAGAAAATTTTCTGGATTTTTGAAAATATTCGTTAATAGAATTAATTAATAATTTAATTGAAATTAAATTGGTTCAGTTGAAACTGAAATTAGGAAGTGAACAAATAAGTTCTAACCAGTCGATAGGGTTTGTTTTATAACTTAGCAATTTCGAGGATGAAATTATTTTTTAAGTAGGGAAGAATGTAATGACCCGTATTTTTAGGTATAATAGTTAATTTGTTTAATTATTTAAAATAATGATTTAGTGAATTAAATCGTTGTTGAATTAAATAAAGTGAATTATTTAATTAATTTAAGTAATAGAATAATATATTTAATTTAGAAATAATCAAAAATAATGGAATTCACAATATAGTGTGAATTGGATTATTTAAAATATATAGTTCAGCTTAAAGTTGAATTATATTAACAAATATATTCAATCGATGACAGTTGAATGTATAAATTATAATATAATTATAATCGAGCTGGAAATGGCGCGGCAGTTCGCTATTTGGCGATTTGAACTTCAATTGAATATACAGAAGCCGTTTTAAATCGGATTTCTGTGAAACAAGAAACGTTAGGAGCTGGTGGAGTATATCTTTCTAGTGGAAGAGAAAAATCGGGATTTCGTCGTGTAGATTTTGATTTATGTCCAAATCAAATTTTAGAAAAGTCGTTGTGGAGTTCCTTTATAATTTATAAAGGAATTATGTATATAAAAAAAATCAATATAAATAGAATATCGAGTTAGAAATTCATATAGGAATATTCTAGAGCTGTAAGGTATTCCACTATGAATATAGACGATAATATTTATTTATAAATATTTAATTTAATTATATTTAAATATATTTATATATTTAAATGGGTTATTTAGCACTATAAAAATAGCCACTTTTGCAAATGAAGTCGGAATTCGACGAAACTAATTTTGTTGGATCCGCAATGTCAAATAGTTGTTAGATTTCCAGTTTCATGATTTTTAGAGTCACTGCGTGGTCGTACGGATTTTTAGAGTGAGAAACAGTCAGTATTTCGACGGCTAAAAATACATTGTGTGAGCATACAGAGTCGGAATTCGACGAAACCAGTTTCGTTGGGACCGCAATATCGAAATCTAGCTGCATGTCAATTTCCATGATTTTTGGGTATCGTATGTGGTCACAGTAATTTTTAGAAGATAAGTACAAACAACGTTCGATTATAATTGAATATTTATAATAAAAATATCTAAAATTCTAACCCTATATATACCCCCTTTATCAATCCCTTAACCTAATTCTTCTTTCTCAGATCGGATGTAAAATCCGCCGCCATTTCAAATATTCACCAAAGCTTTAGAAAATCAAACAAATCCAAAGTAAAATCTATAAATCCATATATGGGTGTATATGAGTTGCTGGAAGCTTTATTATCATTTTCGTATAGCTTTTTCTAGGTTCGACTTCGCCTTTTCCGCTGTGATATTTCTAGCGTGATACTAGGGTTTGAGTTTAAGGGATTTTGGTACGTTGTTGATCGAATTGGATGTTGGATTTGGGTTCAGCGTTGAAAAGTGCACCATGTGTGCTAATGTAGTGGAATTCCGACATGAAAGATGTCGATCAAATTTACTGGGGACGCGGAAAGCTTCGTCGATGCAGGTGTGATGGCAGGCACGAGTTCGGCTTTTGGTATATGAGGAGGAAGGGGAAAGAAAGATATGATTTGTGGTGATTTTATTTGATTTTTATGAGAAGTGATGAAGAAGAGGTAGTGGAACGAAATGTAGGTTATGCTGGAGAACAAAAGTCTAGAGCACGGCTTTGTGGGAGTAAGGAGGAAGAAGGGTCAGTAGGGCCGGGCCTTGTATGAGAAGAGTTGGGCTGAAATGGTAAGCTAAGGCCCGGAATTTAAAAGGGGGATTTAAAGTTTATTTAATTTAAATTTGTATTTAACTTGTAATCTAAATAACTTTACCATACGATATCGAAATTCAGCGAAACAAGATCCGTCGGGATCATATGGACGTACACTACGCACTAGAACTAACTAGGAGTGGAGTGGAGCTCGTTTGAATTTATGGCAAAATAAATTGTTTGATTCAAATCAAACAAACGGTTTATCGTTCTTTAACGATGAACTGCCAATGTGAGTAAATCTCACTAACTCTGAATAGTTTATAATTTCATGTTGTATTTTTAGAACTGTTAAATATTGGCTGATTGACTGTGTGTTGACTGTTTGATTGAACTGCTAGTCAGTTAGTGGAATATATATATATATATAAACCGTTAAATCTATATATATTGGTTCTGGTAACAGAATATTTCATATTGAACTGAAAGTGATGTTGATTATATTGTGTAACATCTGTGGATGCAGGGAAACAGGTTGGAGGGGTCCAACTGTACTCCTCAATATTTAAATTACAGTTTTGTTTCATATATTGAAATATATGATGTGATATATAATCTGTTGACGATTATGTGTGTTTGGACGATACTGGTCATCGTGATTTGATGTGTTGAAAACCAAAATACCGGAATTTTGATACGGGAATTTTCAAAGTGATATTTGAAAATAAAATATTTATAAAATCAAAAGATTTTATAAAAGAGAAATTATTTATAAAATCAAAGAAGATTTTATATACAGGAATATTTATAAATAGGAAATATTTATAAAAAGGATATTTATAAATGGAATATTTATAAAGTAAATTATTTATTAAGATAAATAAGTAAGACATTTTAAATGGATTATTTATTTGGTAAATAAATAAGATATTATAAAGGGATTATTTACTTAAGGAATAAATAGGAAATATAAAGGATTTATTTATTTAGAAAATAAATAAAACAAGTAGAAAGGGAACTATTTGTAAAATAAATATAAGAGAAAATATTTGTGAAACAAATAAAAGGGTAAAAGGAAATGTTTATTAGAAATAAATAGAATAAAGGATTATTTATTTAGAAAATAAATAGAATAAAGGAATATTTATGGGGAAAATAAATAGAGGAGTTAATCGAATTGAGTTAAATCGAAAGGAGTTAATCGAACTTAGTAAATCAAAATGGAGTTAAAAAAAAACTAGAAACTGACTAGAGATTAATAAGTTGAATGGTTTCCTAAGTATCGATCTGATGTTGGTTTCGGCCTTCGGGGTTTATATTTAGGAATTTGTTCTCTTGTTAGTTTATAGTTAGAGTCTAATAGATGTGGAAGAATAGTGATTTGTAAATAAGCAGATGGAAACGTTTTCCAGTGTCAATAACATATATTTTCTGAACATAGAAAATAAGGAAATATGAGTGTATATATATAGATATATATATATGATTGATGATTGATTGATAGAATTTCCATCTGGAAATAATATCGTTGTTTGCACACGTGTTTTTCTTTGATAGTTAACTCACAGACTATCAATGTTTTGACCATTTTAACATTGTTAATATGGAGAGACCGGTTGGATTATTATCCAAAGAACTACTCTGTATTGGCATAAGCGTTGCGAATCATATATGCCAAAGAAAATTGAAGACGGAGTAAAGTGCAAGGGCTATTGTATAAGTCTTAGATAACAGTGCCTAAGATGGATATACTGAATAGTACCTTCGGTTCATCCTGTTCCTGGATGACTTGTATGGACGGATGTCTGACAGAGTATTTCCAGACGATCACGTATATTGATTTCTCCAACCGTACCAAGAGTGGAAGCGGAGAAGGAAACTTCTTTTAACACATAATGTATTGTTGAGGACGTCAATCGGTGATTTGATGGATTTGACGATGTGGCATTCGAAGTGAATCTGGTGTGATGATAAAGCGTAGCTTCTAGCCTCACATCCGGTAAATGACAGAAATCGGGCAGGCAGCATGGCTAAGTCGGTCGCTCCGAAGTAGGGTGTATAATCACCTGATCTAGAGTTTCATTTACTTCTAAAAATCTATTGTTGATGCTGTCCCATTCGGGAAACGGTTGCTGATCCCAACCGTTGGTGATATACATTCGATACACTCAAGCGAAATGAGTGGTCGGTCATGTGTGGCCGGGTTGCAAGATGTTCTTGTTGAACCCAGTGTATTCCTCTCTAGAGGTACACTAGCGAAAGGTGGTTCCATACCTTGTCATAGTTGGAAATCCATTACCCAATACGTGCTTGCGGTTTTGATTGTATACTATATATGTAGAACGTGAGATGCAAGCGTTTCTGCTAGATGATTATTATATTGTGGTTAATAGACATTATTATAATATCAAAAGGTTTGTGATATAAAGATATTTTGGATTCTCATAAGGGAAAAACCCGTTCCGTTATACGGCGTGGTCTTATGAGATATCATTTACTTGTTCGAACTGTTTTAAACTATTTTACTCACACCAGTCCCATGACTAATCCGGAGTTTATTTTGTTTTGTTTCCCTAAACTCTTGGGTGCCCAATTTTGTACGGGCAGTCAAGTAGTCGGGATTTACAGATATACTGGAAGAGCTTGGAGCAGGAGGCTTCAGGATTATATAGCTATAGTTATTTCCGCTGTGTTGTAAGTGTTGTACTCTAATAATGTTATTGTATACATATAATGATTTTATTTCAAGGATATGTTATCTATTATATGTTGTTCGTTCCGCTGTGAGACTCGTGTTACTCTGATGTTGTGTTCTTCTTCTTCTTCTTCTTCTATTCTAAGTTTCTATCTTATCTATTCTCACCCTCTAATTTCTTTCATTAACTTTCTGGTATTTTTCGATGTTTGGTTAGTCATCATTGAGTTTTTGACGATAACCAAAGTCGACAAAATCCGGGTCGTTACAGGGTGTCCTCATCCGATTCGGTTCGGTGCTTACAATCCTGGCCCGATTCGGGTCGTACTCACCATTTCCGATCTGATCCCCCTCGCCCTCGTTTCCGATCCAAGCCCAACTCCAACCCTATACAAATGGCCTTCCTTCTTGCCAAGTCTCTTATGTCAAGTTCCGGTCCGGTTCGAATTTCTTTACCAGTTTCTCCTATCCGATCCCTATAATATGATCCGATCCGAAAACCTGCACGTTTTTCAATGAGCATATATTGTCCATATTCGTCGTACGATGGCATTTTCAACCATTCTATCTTTCCGAAAAGATTATTTAACATTCCAAATAGTCATAGTAACATATAAGATCAATCAACAAGGCCAAAACATCAGGCATGTAGGTTATATTAGATCAAACATACCCAAAACTCATGTTTTCCCCTTAATCTCCTTAATCATGATTTAACCATACAATTAGCAAAACATATCCAAATTAACCCAAATTTTTATCGAAGCCCTAAAATAATAAATAAGAATTTTTACATATTTTTACAGAATTTTATCATGCATAATTTCGCTAATTAACACTAATCACCCCTGATTAGCCATAATTAATGAAAACAATGCAAATCCCTCACCTTAGCCACAAATGAACTATATATCTAAACTTTACTACTATTTTTGGGTCGAAGTCCTATGCAACACAGTAGCTCCAACTCTGATTTGATGTTGATTTGCCTTGATTTGATGTAGCTTAACTTAATCCTTGATTAGAAAGCGATTAGGAGTTGTTTAGAAGAGATTTAGAAGGTGCAAGCCATTGTCAAGGTTGAAGAGAAAGTTTGTGGCGGCTAGAAAATGACAAAGGTGGGTTTCTCTAGCCCCAATAAGCCCTTATGCAGCCCTAATCCTGAAATACCTAATGGGTCTAGCTGCTAATCACCCTAATTAGGCCCGGTTAAGCTGTTTTTCATCTTCTAAACCTTGTTTCAACCATATCTCCCAAACGTCAAGTCCATTTGATCAATGTGACCACTCACGGAGAGGTAGAGCATAATTCGGGTCCAAGGGAAGTGGTTTCAGGACAAAACTCCTCACCAATCAAAAGTTATGGGAAAACAAGATTCGCCAGGGGCAAAATGGTCATTTAAAAATCGGCAAAAATCATGAACATGGGAAATGACCTCAATAGTCGTTTCCTAAAGTTACACGACCATACAATCTCATACGAAAATAAAATAAATATTCTATGATCCTCCGATGCGTAAAATGCGGGTCGTTACAGACATCAAAATCCTATTTTGATTATTCACTGGATATTATTTCAAAATATTCATTATTCTAAAATATTCATTATTTTAAAATATTCATTATTTTAAAATGTTCGTTATTTTAAAATTTTCATTATTTCTGAATCGGAATGCGACTCAATCAATTACCATATAATTTCAGTTATATGGATTTCATACATCGCATGTATTCAACAATAATGATAAATAATCATTACACATTCAAACGTCATCCAGGGTGCAATTTATAACTGTAGAAGCATTAAAATAAATAAATAACGCTCAACACAGCCTATCAACCCGTCGATTGACATACCACTAATTATTGCCATTGGTGTATGTCAAATATCATCCCAATACCCGTGTGGGGTTTTCAAACAACAACAGTCGATCTAAATGAATCATTGGTTAAGAAATTTAACCAATTCTAATTTGGTTTGAATTATTTTTTTTATTAACCAATTTTACTGTTTAAATTATAAACGGATATTTATAATTTAATTTCAACTACCACATTAATGATAACATTATTATTAATATGTTAAATAGTACAATCACAGCACAAATCACCAAATCATCCAAATAAATAAATACTCAACTACCCAATGCCATTTACGCCGCTATAAGTGGTCGTTCATGGAGTATGAAATCTAAGTGTCAGTAATATCCATACATCGCTTCCAATTTATGTGATTTGTGCGAATTCAAGTATTGAACTCCATACAACAGATAAAAATCTATATTGGCAATTTCTATCTACTTATAGTTATAAAATAAATTAAATAACTGTACAAACTTTTAGTGAGAGAATTCTCACATTGGGTTCCACTCCGCCATACTTTAATTGAAGGATTTTATTTTTAAACAAAATTAAACCGACGTTTAATTTTATCAAAAATTATAGTGGCTTCTGTTTCTATCTCAATCAGTTTTGGAATGTAGATCTCGAATTTACGGTTCTAACGAATGTTAAATCGTTCGATTCTGATAGGAATTGAATAAGATATAGCATTTTATACATTTGTATACATTATGAAATAATTAAACAATAATTAATTTTCTTTAAACCTTTCTTAATGTTAAACAAACATTGCTAATCCCTTCCCTTCCTCTTCTGTAACTCGCACACCCGTAACCCATGCTCCCAGAAGAAATCCATCCGCCGCTCCTTCACCATCAGACCGGAGAACGATCGAGGTAGCCCACGTGGAAGCCCTTCAGATGCACCACCTAACGCTGGTGGTCTGTAACAACCCGAAAATCTGGGCCAGTTTAAAATTTTTATTTTGGCAATTTTAGCGAATTTTGATTATTTAAAATGAATTATTTTAAATAATATCGACGAGGAATTATTTTGAATAGAATTCAAACGAATATATTTATATAGTTCCTCGTTAGAATATAAATATTTATTTATATTTATAAAAGGAATTGAAAATGGCGCGGTAGTTCGATAATTCGATTTCAAACTTCAATTGAATGTACCGGGTGCAAAACAATCCGGATTTTAGTGAAAACAAAAACAATAGGATCTAATTGATGATATCTTTCCAACGAATCAGACAAATCAAAATTTCATAGCGGGAATCAAAAGATATGTCCAGTTGAAAATTCTGAATAGTCGCTATGGAATTCAGGCCCTTAAAAATGGGAATTTTGCAAACGACCTCGGATTTCGACGAAACCACTTTTGTTGGGTCCGTGATGTAAAGTTATTGCTACGTTTAAAATTTCATAATTTTTCGAATCAATATGTGAGTGTGGCAAAGGAAAACGCGTTTGACCAGTTTCAGTTGATTTTAATCGACTGGAAATTGGCCATTTTTCAAACGGTCTCAGAATTCGACGAAACTAGTTTTGTTAGGACCGTATCGTAAATACGAAGCTAGAAAATATTTTTTTGGAATTTTTAAAGTTCGTATGTGACCTCGGTAAATTGAAATGTACGTTTAAAATTCAATATAAAGATTTAAATATGAATTCAACGGAAACTGTTCGAAACGATCGAATCAGCCTGCGATACATATCCCATTGTGTTCGGAATGGGGGTAAAACGCTATGGACGACAGGCGGTGAGCCCCGTTTTGAGGTCGAAAATAAAAGTTGCTTTTAGGCGAAAAATAAAATAAATTAAATAATATAAAATATAATCCCACCCCCCTTATTCCTCTTCATTCAGAAAATTAATCGAAAAAAAAGGAACCCTAAACTATCGATCCCCCCCCCCCCCCCCCCCGTCGATCTCGATCGCCGCCGCCGCCAGGAGGCGCGGCGCCTCCGACCTCCCTCCTGCCGTTCAACTCCCCTCCTTCTTCCCTCCTCGTCGAAGCCCCCCCAAGAAACCGACGAGCCCCATGAAACCCCACGCCCTCGCGATAACCCGATAGCCCAAAACTCCTCATCCCAGGCGCGAGTTCCACTACTCCGCCACCCAATGGCAGCAACCACCGCGAGGGAACGCACCTCGTCCCAGTCCAGACGGCGGCGACAGAAACCCCCCCCCCCCCAGGTCAAATAACAGTAAGCTTTCTCTGATTTTTGTTAGCTTAGACAACTGATTTTTCCTTTGTTTTAAAACTGATTTTTCTTGGTTATTAAAACTGAAAAGATTTGATTTTTAATTTAGGAAAAGTTTAGATTTTGAAATATAAAAAGGTATGATTTCTTATATGATGAAGTTTATATTTTTAAATATAGAAAGACTAGATTTTTAAGCATAGAAAGACGAAATTTTTATTATAGTAGAAGATTAAAAATATAATTTTTATAGAGCGGAGATAATAAAAATATAATTTTTATATTATACAAAGGATAAAAATATAATTTTTATTGTAATGGCGCGTTTTGTAAGGTATAATAATTAAGTTATTTAATTATTTAAATAACGAATATATTAAATAAACGACAGTTGAACGTATAAATTATAATAATAATTATAATCGAGCCCGTAACGACGCGGCAGTTCGTTATTTGGCAAGTTGAACTTCAACTGAATATACAAGATTCGTTATAAGTCGGATTTCTGTGAAACAAGAAACGTTTGAATCTGTTAAGCTATATTTTTCTAATGGAAGAGAAAAATGAAGATTTCGTCGTGTAGATTTTTAGTTATGTCCAAATCAAATTTCAGAAAAGTCGCTGTAGAATTCCTTTATAATTTGCGACGCTTTATATACGTTATAAATCAGTTTTTCAATGTAAAACTGAATATTGAGGTAATCAGGAATCTGAAATATCAAACTGTATATTCTGATATGATATTCTGGAGCTGTACGATATCATATGTGAAGATATACGATAATATAAATTTATTAATAATTTATTTAATTATATTTAAATATATTTATATATTTAAATGGGTCATCCAGAGCTTTAAAAATATGCTGTGTGAGCATACGAAGTCGGAATTCGACGAAACTAGTTTTGTTGGATCCGCAATGTCAAATAGTTGTTAGATTCCAAGTTTCGTGATTTTTAGAGTCACTGTGCGACCGCACGGATTTTTAGAGTAAGAAATAGTCAGTTTTTCGACGGTTAAAAATACGCTGTGTGAGCATACGAAGTCGGAATTCGACGAAACCGGTTTCGTTGAGACCGTAATGTCGAACTCTAGTGGCATGTCAATTTTCGTGATTTTTGGGTATCGTATGTAGTCGCTGGGAATTTTAGAAGACAGACACAAGAAGAAAATCGAGAAAATAAATTAAGAAAATCAAATTCAAAATATTTCCCCCCATTTTCTGTGATCCCACACAGGCCACGCGGCCTTCAGTCTCAGCCACAAACGGCACCTAACCCAAAACAGACTATATAAGGCCGACAATGCATTTCACAGCCAAAAATCCCCACAGAAAAATTCAATTTAAAACCAAACCCAAAAAGGAGATCGATTCTCGTTAAATCACTTGAAACCGCAGGAGAAAATGCTTCCATCTTATACCCATAACCGAAGTCGCGATGTGGGTTTGAGTTCGACAGTCACGGCTAGGGTTTGACCTTGGCATCGACGTGGTTGGTTCTAGGCAGAGGAGGAAGGGTCGAAGGGTTCCTGGGGAAACGACACTTCAACGGAGTTGGAGTGTGAGGAACTCGATATGAGTTGGAGGGTGCGACAACCCTGTCAGTGGCCATTCGAGGCTCCAGGTCGCAGTTTAGAAAAGGGAACCGGTGTGGGAGTTGAGGTGGCGTTCGAATAGAGGATGGAGTACCGAGGTGTTTGGCGGTGGTTGCAGGTGGATGCGATGGCCGGAGTGATGGTGGAGGAGGGTAAAAGGTGC
Organism: Allium sativum; assembly: GCA_030737875.1. NCBI lineage: Eukaryota > Viridiplantae > Streptophyta > Magnoliopsida > Asparagales > Amaryllidaceae > Allium > Allium sativum. The sequence continues at coordinate 309,054,915 of CM060915.1, read as the reverse complement.
GGTCAAAAAGGGAAAATGAATTACAGGAGGTCACGAAATAAATTGATGATTTGGGGAAGAGGCTGGAAAACGGGTTCGGGTATTTAATTCAAGGGGGAGTTGGGCCTTAAGGAAATGGTGAGCCCAACAAGGAATTAAAGTTTTAAGTTTTTATTTAATTTATAATGTACCAACTTATAAATGACGTAACTTTCTCATTCGATATCAAAACTCAGCGAAACAAGATCCGACAGGATCGTATGGACGAGAGCTCCACAATGAGACTGACTGGGGGTGGATTGGGGCTCGAGTGAATTTATGGCGAAATAAACTGTTTGATTCAAATCAAATAACAGTTTATCGTTCTTCAACGATGAACTGCAAATGTGAGTAAAACTCACCAACTCTGAATAGTTCTATTTTTACAGTGTATTCTTAGGACTGTTAATTATTGTCTGTTTGACTGTGTGTTGACTGTTGATTTAACTGCTAGTCAGTTAGTAGAGATTATATATATGTATATATATATATATATAAACCGTCAAATAGTTATATGTTGATTCTGTTCTAACAGAATATTATACTGGTGTTGCCTAACATCTGTGGTACAGGGAAACAGGTTGGAGGAATCCAACAGGATTCCTCAATAGTTATTTTACTGTGGTTTTTATATTGTGATATATAATGTGATGTATATAATCTGTGTGATTTTGTGTGGTGGGACGATATTTATCATTGTTAGATGATGTGTTAAAAACCGTAAGAAATACCAGAGTGTGATAAAAGGATTAAACAAAGTGATTTGGTAAAGATTAAACTAAGTAAATTAGTCGAGATTAAACAAAGTGGATTTGTCGAGCAAACTGAATCAAATGGGTTAGTCAAACCGAATCAAATGGGTTAGTCAAAACCGAATCAAATGGGTTAGTCAAAACCAAATCAAATGGGTTAGTCAAAACCGAATCAAATGGGTTAGTCAAACCGAATCAAATGGGCTAAGTTAGTCGAGTTAAACAAATGGGCTAAGTTGGTCGAGTTAAACAAATGGGCTAAGTTAGTCGAGTTAATCGAAGTAATTGGTTAGGTTAACCAAAGCGAGTTAGTCGAGTTAAACAAAGTAATTGGTTAGGTTAACCAAAGTAAGTTAGTTAAGTTAAACTAAGCGATAAATCGATGTGAATTAGCTAAGTTAAATTAAGTGGTTAATCGAAGTAAATTAGTTAAGTTAACTAAGTGGTTAATCGAAGTGAATTAGTTGAGTTAAACTAAGTGAATCAGTTAGAGTTAATCAACGTGAATTAGCTAAGTTAAACTAAGTGGATTTGTTCAGTAAATCAAGATGAGTTAACCAGTTAGGTTAAACCAGTAGAGTTAACTAGTTGAGTTAACCAGTTAGAGTTGACCAGTTAGAGTTGATCAGTTAGAGGTGACCAGTTAGAGTTAACCAGTTAGAGTTGACCAGCTAAAGTTGACCAGTTAAAGTTGACCAGTTAAAGTTGACCAGTTAGAGTTATCCAAGTGGAGTTAATCGAGTAGAGTTGTCGAATATCACTTATTCAAAGTAGAGTATCGAATATAGTGTATTCGAGAGAAGAGTAATCGAATATAGTTTATTCGAGTGGAGAAATCAAATGTTATTCATTTGAGAAGAGTTATCGAATATTATTTATACGAAGAGGAGTTATCGAATATTGGTTATTCGGAGTTAGTTAATCCAAAGGAGTTATTCGAAGTTAGTTAATCCAAAGGAGTTAATCGAAGAGTTAATCCGAAGGAGTTAGTCGAAGAGTTAATCCAAAGGAGTTATTCGAAGTTAGTTAATCCAAAGGAGTTATTCGGAGTTAGTTAATCCAAAGGAGTTATTCGAAGTTAGTTAATCCGAAGGAGTTAGTCGAAGAGTTAATCCAAAGGAGTTATTCGGAGTTAGTTAAAGCAAATAGAGTCAACCCAATAGGGTCAGCCCAATAGAGTTAAGTGAAAAGAGATAATCGAATATAGTTATTCAAAAGAAGGTGTTAATCGAATATAGTTATTCGAGTAAAGTTAAAAGAGTTAATCGAATTTAGTTATTCGAGAAGAGTTAAATCGAATTTAGTTATTCGAAAGGAGTTAATCAATTTGAGTTAAGTTAATCGATTAGAATTAAGTTAATCGAGTTAGAGTAAATCGAATATTAGTTATTCGAAGGTAAGTTATTCGAAGGTAAGTTATTCGAATTAGTTATTCGAAGGAGTTAATCAATTAAGTTATTCGAATGAGTTATTCGAAGGAGTAAATCAAATTAAGTTAATCGATTAGAGTTGAGTTAATCGATTTGGGTTAAGTTAAGTTATCGAGTTAAGTAACTGAGTTAAGAAATCGAGTTGAGATAATCGAGTTAAGAAAATCAAGTTGAGTTAATCGAATAAGTTATTCGATAAGAGTAAATCCATTTAAGTTAATCGGATGTTAGTTATTCGATAAGAATTGACACATTTAAGAAAATCGAATATTTGTTATTCGATAAGAGTTAATGAAATAGAGCCAACCAAGAAGAGTTATTCGAATATTAGTTATTCGATAGGAGTTAATCGAAATAGAGTTTATCGAATATAAGTTATTAAAAAGGGAGAGTTAATCGAATAGAGATTACTCGAAAGAGAGTTATACGTCGAATTCGATTATAGCGAATTCGGGAAAGTACTATTTACTTTCCAGGGTTTAAATCAAGATTTAGTTATTGATTTAGAAATTAGGTGTCTGTTAAATTATTCGAGTTAGGAAATAAATATATAATTTAGGTTAGATATTTTAGGGGTAGGAATTATAACGTTATAGTTATAATCAAACACTGTCATATAAGAGGTGGATTCGTAACCTGAATCCGAGAATTTGCGTAAACAGATGATTGTAAAAAGTGAGTGATGAGCTTCATCTATTTCACAGTAAAGGACGTTGTTCAATTAAGGTCTGCGAGGTAATTATACCCCAACTTGATTGACTTCAGAATTGACAAAGGAATAGTTGTGGTTCGATCTAAAAGGTTGATTAGGAATAAAGTTAAGGAATAAACGATAAATGGATTAAGCGAAACGATGTTTTATACAACGTTCATTGGAAATCCGTAAATGAGTTTTGGAAACGTTTTCCAAATATAGTCAGATATGTTTTCTAAACATAGAAAATGAAATGTTTTCATGATAAGAATTTAAGAAATAGAGTTAAGCAAATTCAGAAACTAACTGGAGAGGGTAAGTTGAACGGTTTTCTAAGTGACGATCTGATGTTGGTTTCGACCTTCCGGACTGATACTTAGAGAATTGTTCTCATACTAGTTACAGTTAGGGACTGATAGTTGCGAAATAATAGTGATGTGAAAATAAGCTATGGAAATGTTTTCCATTGATTAATAACATATATTTTCTAAATATATGAAATAAGGAAATATGAACATATGATGATAGATCGATCGAATTTCCATTTGGAAATAAGATCGTTGTTTGTACACCGACATGTTTTCATTTGATAGTTGAATCACAGACTATCAAAGTTTTTACCATTTTAACGTTGTTAATATGGAGAGACCGGTTGGATTACTATCCAAAGAACCACTCTGTATTGGCATAAGCGTTGCGAGCAATATCTGCCAAAGATAAATTGAAGACGGAGTAAAGTGCAAGGGTTGTTGTATAAGTCTTAGATAACAGTGACTAAGATGGATATACTGAATAGTGCCTTCGGTTTGTCCAGTCCTAGGACAACGTATATGGAAGAAGATCTGACAGAGTATATCCAATGGATCGCGTAAGTTGATCTGTTCAAACGTATTCACGTTTGGTGGCGGAGGAATTCGTTTCTCTTAGCTATATACCCGTGTTATTTTTGGATAAGTCAATTTGTGATTTGGCGGGTATGACGATGTGGCATTCAAAGTGAATGGTGATCAGATGTTCTGAAGATAGACGTAGCTTCTAGCCTCACACCAGGAAGTAACAAAAGTTGGGCTAGGCAGCATGGCTAGTTGGGTCATCCCCAAGCAGGGTGTATTGTCACCGATCTAGAGAATATTCATATTTATACTTCTTTTTGATTCTGTATCTTCGGATGACGGTTTGATGGCCTATAACCGTGGTGGCAATATATTCGCGACACTCAAGCTAAATGAGTGAGCGGTCATGTGTGGCCGGGTTGCAAGACGTTCTTGTTGAACCTGAGTGTATCACCTCTAGAGTACACTATTCAGAAGGTGCTCCCATACCTTGTCTGTTGGAATCCATTCTCCGATAAGCGCCCTGCGGTTTATGATTTTATACTATGTATGTAGAACGTGAGATGCAAGCGTTTCTGCTAGATTGATACCTATTTGTACTTAGACATTATTATAATATCACAATGATATTGCTTGTCAAAGTTGTTCAGATACTCATAAGGGAAAAACCCGTTCCGTATTCACGGCGTGGTCTTATGAGATATCCTATACCTGTTTTAAACTATTTTACTCATACCAGTCCCATGACTGACCCGGAGTTTACTTTGTTGTTTTCCCTAAACTCTTGGGTGCCTAAATTTGTACGGGCAGTCAAGTAGTCGGGATTTACAGATATACATGGAGAGCTTGGAGCAGGAGACTTCAAGATTTTATAGCTATAGTTATTTCCGCCGTGTTGTAAGTGTTGTACTCTGATAAGTGCTATTGTATATGTATAACTGTTTACTTCAAAGTTATGTTATATATTATAGTTATTCGTTCCGCTGTGAGATTCGTGTTACTCTGATGATTCTGATGTTCTTCTTCTTCTTCTATTCTATTAGTTCTATCTTTTCTTTCTCACCTTCTAAATTCTTTCACTAACGTCGCGGAATTTCCGACTCTCGAGGAGTCGGAAATTTCCAGCCGTTACATTTATATTATACAAAGGATAAAAATATAATTTTTATATTATACAAAGGATAAAAATATGATTTTTATATCATGAAAAGGTTGAAAATGAAATCTTTATTTTTGAAAAGGCGAAATCTTTATTTTTGAAAAGGCGAAATCTTTATTTTTGAAAAGGCGAAATCTTTATTTTTGAAAAGGCGAAATCTTTATTTTTGAAAAGGCGAAATCTTTATATGAAGAATGGCGTGATAAAAATATAATCTTTACTATATGAACATCGATGTGAAAATATGATTTTTATCTATATAGTAGCGGTGTGAAAATTCGATTTTTATATATTGAATAGCATAATAAAAATTTGATTTTTATATATTGAATAACAAGATAAAAATTCGATTTTTATATATTGAACAGCGAAGTAAAAATTCGATTTTTACATATGTAGAGAATACGGGCGAAGAAAGTGATAAGAGGCGAGAACAGTGAAGATTTCCTGCATTAGAAGTGTCGTGGTATTGGATAGCTTTTGGTGAGAATTTCTCATTCTTCAATTTCTTTTCTAGTTATATATATATACTAGGATGCAGACGGTGCTTAGTAGCACCCGACACAATCGTCCACAGACCATGGACTTGTTTGTTTGGTTGCATAAATTAGTTAGATGATTTGATTTGAATTTGGTTGTTTGGTGAATTTGATTGATATGTGAATGGCGTGGGCCTTCACTAGACCGGGGATAAGGCTAGGCCTCGTCCCGTTTCTAGTATCGTGCCGTTATGCCGCCGAAATTTTCTAAAATAAGTTAGAAAATAAAAATATCATTGTATTTAAAGAATGAACTAAATAGAAATTCATATGTTAAAATAAAATGTTTTATCGTTAAAAATATATAATTTTTAACGTGAATATGAATATAGTGAATGTGAATAAATAAATATTCATTTACAAACCGGACGGTTTGTTTATGTACACCTATTTGAAGGACATTGATTGGGACGATAAATTTTACACATCGCCCAACTGCACCACTAAAATCTGTGTTTGATTGTTTGAAACCCACACGGGTGTTGGGATGAAATTTGAAGTTCACTCATCCTGATTGATTAAATATGTCGATCGATTGATTGACAGGCTGTTATAAGCGTTAGATATCTATATTTGATGCTTATACAGTGTAGTGCACTTTGGTTGATGGTTGATTATTTTTCAATGCTATTATATACGTGTAATGTATGAAAATCCATATAATTAACATTATATGGTGATTGATTGGGCCTCCTTCCAATTTAGAAAATAAAGAATAATATAAAATAAGGTTCATGTGTTGACAGTACTCATCCGTTGAGATTAGTCATGTGTTGAACGAAATTTTTTAATAATAAAAATATTTGAAATAGAAATATTTGAAGTAGAAATATTTGAGGTAGAAATATTTGAAAACGAAATATTTGAAATAGAATATTTGAAAATAGAAATATATGAAGCCGTGTTGATTAGATTGACGCCATTTTGACGTGAACGATATTTATATCGATTTTATTCATTTTAAAATGAATATTGAAAAGTGATTTCAAAATCGAATATTTTGAAATGAAATTTGAATTGAATTGAATAGGAAACGAATTTGAATTAACTTGAATAGAAAACGAATTCGAATTGAATTGAATAGAAAACAAATTCGAATTAAATTGAATAGAAAACGATTTGAATTGAATAGAAAACGAATTCGAATTGAATTGAATAGAAAATGATTTGAATTGAATAGAAAACGAATTCGAATTGAATTGAATAGAAAACGAATTCGAATTGAATAGAATAGAAAACGATTTGAATTGAATAGAAAACGAATTCGAATTAAATTGAATAGGAAACGAATTTGAATTAAATTGAATAGAAAATGAATTCGAATTGAATAGAAAACGAATTCGAATTGAATTGAATAGAAAACGAATTGAATTGAATAGAAAACGAATTGAATTGAATAGAAAACGAATTCAAATTGAATTGAATAGAAAACGAATTTGAATTAAATTGAATAGAAAACAATTTGAATTGAATAGAAAACGATTTGAATTGAATAGAAAACGATTTGAATTGAATAGAAAACGAATTCGAATTGAATTGAATAGAAAACGATTTGAATTGAATAGAAAACGATTTGAATTGAATAGGAAACGAATTTGAATTAAATTGAATAGAAAACGAATTCGAATTGAATATAAAACGAATTTGATTTCAATTGAATATAAAACGAATTTGATTTCAATTGAATATATAACGAATTGAATTCGAATTGAATATGAAACGAATTTGATTTGAATTGAAATCAAATAGAAATGAAAGTAAAGGATTTATAATAGAAAATTCAATTTTGATTCGAATTTGAAATAAAGGCTGAAATTGTTTTTGAAACGAATTCAAAACTATTTATAAAATTCGTTTTAAATAGTAATCGACGAAATATATAATATATATATTATATATATAATATAATGGCCTGAATAGAACGCGCTGCGCCGCGGCAGTTCGCGAATTTCGACCATTAACTTCGAACGGATATTACGGTAGATCCGACCGTCGGATTCTCCTAAAACTGGAACCATTGGATTCGTATCGAAAAGAGCTTTCTGACGAATATTAGAAATTTGAAATCTAACGGTTGGATTTGGAGATACGTCCAAATCAAATTTGGAAAAGGTCGCTGTAAGTGCAGTTCGATGGCCGTTGATGGAAATCGACTGTACGGGCCTTGATAAAATTATTAAAAATAGTAATAATTAGTGTACAATCATAAGAAATGATTTGGGAAAAATTGGGATGAAAAACTCCATATTTGAAAAGATAAAAATAGATTTTTATCGAAATGAACTAGTTTTTAACTGAAATTAAAACCCATTTATTTTTAAATAAATAAATTGGATTTGAAATGGGTTTAAATAGAATTGATTCATGGGTTTATCGTGAACTGTGTTTTAAATAACACTAGTTCTTTAACCCGATGATAAATAGAATGTGATTTGGGTTTATCGTGAACTGTGTTTTAAATGACACTAGTTCTTTAACCCAGTAAAAAGAGTTTTAATGGATCTTCAATTAAATTGAAATGTGGATTGATAATTTAAATTATCAACTTTAGAAAATGAGCGAGAATGGAGTATCACCAGTTTTGCTCCAAAGCGATAGTTAAATCTTTAATTAGATTTGAACGTGAAATGGTAATTAATTTTACCGATAACACCTTGGTGTTAGATATGAAGTATTACCAGTTTTACTTCATGGGATGAATAGGTTGGGATTGGGAAATCAAAATAAATGATTACTTCGGTAAGGTTCGCTAATCCCGACTAGTTTGAATTGATATTCAAAAATAGATTAAAGAATAAATATAAAGAATTTATCTTTGATAAAATTAATGGGAACCTTTCCCTATGAATGTGAAATTTAGAAACTAACTGTCGGTTAGCCAAGCAGAATGGGGTTCTGGATATTGATCTGATGTCGGTTTCGGCCTTCGGGGTTAATATTCGGGGAATTATTCTCTTGATTAATTTACGGTTAGTGACTGATGAATTGGAATGAGGCGTATGTTGTGTTTGTGTAACACTTATTTAAAATATACGCGAGTTATTCGGGAAGACCGGGTTTATCCCATTCTGAATAACTGATACGACGATAAGTCGAAGATGAAGACGATGGTCGAAGACCGGATGTCTTCACGTCGTTTGGGTGATTACTGATGATCTTGATTGGGCTGTACACCCAAAAAGATGGAAACAGTTGGTGATCGTCCAGACGTACTTGGAGATCGATGGATATGCGGGGTACTAAGTGCCTCCGGTTTCGTTCAGACCCAGAACGGACTTGTAAATGGACTGTGTGTCTGACATTGGAATTCATTCTGTGTGACTGATATCGGTTGCATAGAGTGGTTTGCCTGTGTGGCATGCTAAGATGCAAATGATCAAGGCTTCTGTTGAAAAGCAAAGTCTTGTGGTGATGATCAAAGCATAGCCCATGTGGCACAACTTTGTGAAACGTGAATTCGCGAGCCTCACACCCCGGTGGTGAACCAAAAACGGGAGACGGACCTCAGGGGGGACATGCGTTTTCTTTCTAGTTAGGAGTGGCGTCAGTGCTTGAACTAGCTGATGAGTTTGACTCATGTGGATGTTGCTTATTATTACTTGCTGAAAAGCGAGGCGCCTCGTGATATCGGTTTCGGCCGATGCTTCTGGTCGGCTGACGGGCCAGGCTTACGCCCCAAAGGGCGGAGAAACGTATTGTTCAGGCATTATAATCCACATCGGTGGACCGGCCCTGACGATCCAAGGTACGGTTGCGGCTGTGCCTGAGGCTCGGGCTAGAGAGTCTCGAATCGGTTGAGGACTATCTTTTGCCTCGGTTCATAGACGGAAATCCAATTTCCAAATACGTGACGTTTGCGGTTTTAATTGTAGAACTAGTATGGCGACATGATATATGGTACCCATGTCGCCTATGATTGATACTTATGATTTGAAGTTGTTTTATACACTATACACTTATAATAGTATCAAATGATTTGTTTTAAAACGTATCAAGCATTCTTTGGCTGTTATAAGGGAAAACCCTATCCCCCGGCTTGCGTTGCATTGTGTGATAGGACCTGGGTCTTATAACAGCTTCATTTTTCTTTATTTAGCATTGCGTTGTTTGTTTTATGCACTAGTATTCTTGGGAGGAAACCCGTTCCGTGTTATACGGCGTGGTCCCTTGATTTACCTAATTTTAAAATAAAGATTAACTGTTTTAGTTCTCACACCAGTCACATGACTGACCTGGAGTTTATTGTTTTGACCTAAACTCTGGGTGCCCTTATTTTGACATGGGCAGCTAGTAGTTTTGGTTTTGCAGATTTATATTCACAGGATCCTGGTTTACAGCTGGAATGATATCCGGAAAGCTTTGTATCCGCATATCTACTTCTAGTTGTGTATTTTATTATTTTCCGCTGCTATGTATTTAAATGTAATTTAAATCTCTGATATTTCTGGGTAATATTCATTTATACTTTGTATATTCTTGTAATCTGATGCATTGTTGTAATATACAATGAAATGTTCTTTTGTATGCGTTATACTTTGTCGTGTTCTCAAACGATAGGGTGTCTCGAACGGTCTGGGTCGGTTTAGCGATCGGTTAGGACCGAGCGAAATTCCTTTTTGTTACATTTGGTATCAGAGCTTTGGTTTACAGAGCTCGAGAACAAGACACATTAGAACCATACGAAAGAATTCATCAGATATTGGATTAGTAATATCCAATTAGAATGACTCGTTAGAGATAGGATCAGTAGTATCCTAGAACGAGTGTGAAGAGTATATTTTTCAAATGAAAACAAATTTTGTTTTGAAAATCTAAATCGTTGTATACGTATTTGAATATTTATTTTATATTGATTTGGACAGTCCAGTATATAAAGATTTTGCATATGCGCCTTGCAAACGTATATTCGAAATTTTAATATACTGGATAGATATAGATTCACACTCTAGTCGACCGAAGATGATTCTGATGATTGTAGCTACATCATCAGATTAGTGTTCGGGTGTTGAAGGTGTGATATTTATATATCTCCTATTGACTGGTGTGAGAACCAAAATTAGATAGGGCTTATTGTTGTGATTTGGCATCAAAAATTTGATTTTTGACTATATATCAAAGTTATGAATTTCAAATGATAATTCACTAATTGATTGATGTTTGTGTTGTTTGTTTATTTGTTTGATAATTTTGAACCATTTTGCCTAATAGTGTCGAATATTGAATTGTATTGAAAATTGGTCGCATTTTCTTGCATATACATGTGCTTGCATTGAACAGGTCATAGCAAGGAGGCTAGAGCAAAGAATAAAATTTGTTTGCCCGACAAATAGGTACATGTTTACTACATAATTTACTGTTTTGTTTGGGTGATGATGATTTTATGAGCCTATTGGCTAGCCGCTTGGCGTTTTCTTTTTCTTTTTGAGATCAGAAGGCCTGTATGGCAATTTCGGGATTTTCCCGTGGCTCCCGGTGCAGGGGAGGTTATGGCGAAATTTTTCGAAAATTTAGGGTGTTAGCCAAATTTTTGAAAATTTGAAAATTCTCAGAAACTGAAAAGTTGGAGAATGGAAGCCAGATGGAACGTAGAGTTGATTGATCAAACCACTTTCGACTTTGTTCCTTTTTGGGGACGAAAAGTTTTAAGTGGGGGAGATTGTAACAACCCGAAAATCTGGGCCAGTTTAAATTTTTTATTTTGGCAATTTTAGCGAATTTTGATTATTTAAAATGAATTATTTTAAATAATATCGACGAGGAATTATTTTGAATAGAATTCAAACGAATATATCTATATAGTTCGTCGTTAGAATATAAATATTTATTTATATTTATAAAAGGAATTGAAAATGGCGCGGTAGTTCGATAATTCGATTTCAAACTTCAATTGAATGTACCGGGTGCAAAACAATCCGGATTTTAGTGAAACCAAAAACAATAGGATCTAATTGATGATATCTTTCCAACGAATCAGACAAATCAAAATTTCATAGCGGGAATCAAAAGATATGTCCAGTTGAAAATTCTGAATAGTCGCTATGGAATTCAGGCCCTTAAAAATGGGAATTTTGCAAACGACCTCGGATTTCGACGAAACCACTTTTGTTGGGTCCGTGATGTAATGTTATTGCTAGGTTTAAAATTTCATAATTTTTCGAATCAATATGTGAGTGTGGCAAAGGAAAACGCGTTTGACCAGTTTCAGTTGATTTTAATCGACTGGAAATTGGCCATTTTTCAAACGGTCTCAGAATTCGACGAAACTAGTTTTGTTAGGACCGTATCGTAAATACGAAGCTAGAAAATATTTTTCTGGAATTTTTAAAGTTCGTATGTGATCTCGGTAAATTGAAATGTACGTTTAAAATTCAATATAAAGATTTAAATATGAATTCAACGGAAACTGTTCGAAACGATCGAATCAGCCTGCGATACATATCCCATTGTGTTCGGAATGGGGGTAAAACGCTATGGACGACAGGCGGTGAGCCCCGTTTTGAGGTCGAAAATAAAAGTTGCTTTTAGGCATAAAATAAATTAAATAATATAAAATATAATCCCACCCCCCTTATTCCTCTTCATTCAGAAAATTAATCGAAAAAAAAGGAACCCTAAACTATCGATCCCTCCCCCCCCCCCCCCGTCGATCTCGATCGCCGCCGCCGCCAGGAGGCGCGGCGCCTCCGACCTCCCTCCTGCTGTTCAATTCCCCTCCCCTCCTTCTTCCCTCCTCGTCGAAGCCCCCCCAAGAAACCGACGAGCCCCATGAAACCCCATGCCCTCGCGATAACCCGATAGCCCCAAACTCCTCAGCCCAGGCGCGAGTTCCACTGCTCCGCCACCCAATGGCAGCAACCACCGCGAGGGAGCGCACCTCGTCCCAGTCCAGACGGCGGCGACAGAACCCCCCCCCCCAGGTCAAATAACAGTAAGCTTTCTCTGATTTTTGTTAGCTTAGACAACTGATTTTTCCTTTGTTTTAAAACTGATTTTTCTTGGTTATTAAAACTGAAAAGATTTGATTTTTAATTTAGGAAAAGTTTAGATTTTGAAATGTAAAAAGGTATGATTTCTTATATGATGAAGTTTATATTTTTAAATATAGAAAGACTAGATTTTTAAGCATAGAAAGACGAAATTTTTATTATAGTAGAAGATTAAAAATATAATTTTTATAGAGCGGAGATAATAAAAATATAATTTTTATATTATACAAAGGATAAAAATATAATTTTTATATTATACAAAGGATAAAAATATAATTTTTATATTATACAAAGGATAAAAATATAATTTTTATATCATGAAAAGGTTGAAAATGAAATCTTTATTTTTGAAAAGGCGAAATCTTTATTTTTGAAAAGGCGAAATCTTTATTTTTGAAAAGGCGAAATCTTTATTTTTGAAAAGGCGAAATCTTTATTTTTGAAAAGGCGAAATCTTTATATGAAGAATGGCGTGATAAAAATATAATCTTTACTATATGAACATCGATGTGAAAATATGATTTTTATCTATATAGTAGCGGTGTGAAAATTCGATTTTTATATATTGAATAGCATAATAAAAATTTGATTTTTATATATTGAATAACAAGATAAAAATTCGATTTTTATATATTGAACAACGAAGTAAAAATTCGATTTTTACATATGTAGAGAATACGGGCGAAGAAAGTGATAAGAGGCGAGAACAGTGAAGATTTCCTGCATTAGAAGTGTCGTGGTATTGGATAGCTTTTGGTGAGAATTTCTCACTCTTCAATTTCTTTTCTAGTTATATATATATACTAGGATGCAGACGGTGCTTAGTAGCACCCGACACAATCGTCCACAGACCATGGACTTGTTTGTTTGGTTGCATAAATTAGTTAGATGATTTGATTTGAATTTGGTTGTTTGGTGAATTTGATTGATATGTGAATGGCGTGGGCCTTCACTAGACCGGGGATAAGGATAGGCCTCGTCCCGTTTCTAGTATCGTGCCGTTATGCCGCCGAAATTTTCTAAAATAAGTTAGAAAATAAAAATATCATTGTGTTTAAAGAATGAACTAAATAGAAATTCATATGTTAAAATAAAATGTTTTATCGTTAAAAATATATAATTTTTAACGTGAATATGAATATAGTGAATGTGAATAAATAAATATCCATTTACAAACCGGACGGTTTGTTTATGTACACCTATTTGAAGGACATTGATTGGGACGATAAATTTTACACATCGCCCAACTGCACCACTAAAATCTGTGTTTGATTGTTTGAAACCCCACACGGGTGTTGGGATGAAATTTGAAGTTCACTCATCCTGATTGATTAAATATGTCGATCGATTGATTGACAGGCTGTTATAAGCGTTAGATATCTATATTTGATGCTTATACAGTGTAGTGCACTTTGGTTGATGGTTGATTATTTTTCAATGCTATTATATACGTGTGATGTATGAAAATCCATATAATTAACATTATATGGTGACTGATTGGGCCTCCTTCCAATTTAGAAAATAAAGAATAATATAAAATAAGGTTCATGTGTTGACAGTACTCATCCGTTGAGATTAGTCATGTGTTGAACGAAATATTTTAATAATAAAAATATTTGAAATAAAAATATTTGAAGTAGAAATATTTGAGGTAGAAATATTTGAAAACGAAATATTTGAAATAGAATATTTGAAAATAGAAATATATGAAGCCGTGTTGATTAGATTGACGCCATTTTGACGTGAACGATATTTATATCGATTTTATTCATTTTAAAATGAATATTGAAAAGTGATTTCAAAATCGAATATTTTGAAATGAAATTTGAATTGAATTGAATAGGAAACGAATTTGAATTAAATTGAATAGAAAACGAATTCAAATTGAATTGAATAGAAAACGAATTCGAATTAAATTGAATAGAAAACGATTTGAATTGAATAGAAAACGAATTCGAATTGAATTGAATAGAAAACGATTTGAATTGAATAGAAAACGAATTCGAATTGAATTGAATAGAAGACGAATTCGAATTGAATAGAAAACGAATTCGAATTGAATTGAATAGAAAACGATTTGAATTGAATAGAAAACGAATTCGAATTAAATTGAATAGGAAACGAATTTGAATTAAATTGAATAGAAAACGAATTCGAATTGAATTGAATAGAAAACGAATTCGAATTGAATTGAATAGAAAACGAATTGAATTGAATAGAAAACGAATTGAATTGAATAGAAAACGATTTGAATTGAATAGAAAACGAATTCGAATTGAATTGAATAGAAAACGAATTTGAATTAAATTGAATAGAAAACGATTTGAATTGAATAGAAAACGATTTGAATTGAATAGAAAACGATTTGAATTGAATAGAAAACGAATTCGAATTGAATTGAATAGAAAACGATTTGAATTGAATAGAAAACGATTTGAATTGAATAGGAAACGAATTTGAATTAAATTGAATAGAAAACGAACTCGAATTGAATATAAAACGAATTTGATTTCAATTGAATATAAAACGAATTTGATTTCAATTGAATATATAACGAATTGAATTCGAATTGAATATGAAACGAATTTGATTTGAATTGAAATCAAATAGAAATGAAAGTAAAGGATTTATAATAGAAAATTCAATTTTGATTCGAATTTGAAATAAAGGCTGAAATTGTTTTTGAAACAAATTCAAAACTATTTATAAAATTCGTTTTAAATAGTAATCGACGAAATATATATTATATACATTATATATATAATATAATGGCCTGAATAGAACGCGCCGCGCCGCGGCAGTTCGCGAATTTCGACCATTAACTTCGAACGGATATTACGGGAGATCCGACCGTCGGATTCTCCTAAAACCGGAACCGTTGGGTTCGTATCGAAAAGAGCTTTCTGACGAATATTAGAAATTTGAAATCTAACGGTTGGATTTGGAGATACGTCCAAATCAAATTTGGAAAAGGTCGCTGTAAGTGCAGTTCGATGGCCGTTGATGGAAATCGACTGTACGGGCCTTGATAAAATTATTAAAAATAGTAATAATTAGTGTAAAATCATAAGAAATGATTTGGGAAAAATTGGGATGAAAAACTCCATATTTGAAAAGATAAAAATAGATTTTTATCGAAATGAACTAGTTTTTAACTGAAATTAAAACCCATTTATTTTTAAATAAATAAATTGGATTTGAAATGGGTTTAAATAGAATTGATTCATGGGTTTATCGTGAACTGTGTTTTAAATAACACTAGTTCTTTAACCCGATGATAAATAGAATGTGATTTGGGTTTATCGTGAACTGTGTTTTAAATGACACTAGTTCTTTAACCCAGTAAAAAGAGTTTTAATGGATCTTCAATTAAATTGAAATGTGGATTGATAATTTAAATTATCAACTTTAGAAAATGAGCGAGAATGGAGTATCACCAGTTTTGCTCCAAAGCGATAGTTAAATCTTTAATTAGATTTGAACGTGAAATGGTAATTAATTTTACCGATAACACCTTGGTGTTAGATATGAAGTATTACCAGTTTTACTTCATGGGATGAATAGGTTGGGATTGGGAAATCAAAATAAATGATTACTTCGGTAAGGTTCGCTAATCCCGACTAGTTTGAATTGATATTCAAAAATAGATTAAAGAATAAATATAAAGAATTTATCTTTGATAAACTTAATGGGAACCTTTCCCTATGAATGTGAAATTTAGAAACTAACTGTCGGTTAGCCAAGCAGAATGGGGTTCTGGATATTGATCTGATGTCGGTTTCGGCCTTCGGGGTTAATATTCGGGGAATTATTCTCTTGATTAATTTACGGTTAGTGACTGATGAATTGGAATGAGGCGTATGTTGTGTTTGTGTAACACTTATTTAAAATATACGCGAGTTATTCGGGAAGACCGGGTTTATCCCATTCTGAATAACTGATACGACGATAAGTCGAAGATGAAGACGATGGTCGAAGACCGGATGTCTTCACGTCGTTTGGGTGATTACTGATGATCTTGATTGGGCTGTACACCCAAAAAGATGGAAACAGTTGGTGATCGTCCAGACGTACTTGGAGATCGATGGATATGCGGGGTACTAAGTGCCTCCGGTTTCGTTCAGACCCAGAACAGACTTGTAAATGGACTGTGTGTCTGACATTGGAATTCATTCTGTGTGACTGATATCGGTTGCATAGAGTGGTTTGCCTATGTGGCATGCTAAGATGCAAATGATCAAGGCTTCTGTTGAAAAGCAAAGTCTTGTGGTGATGATCAAAGCATAGCCCATGTGGCACAGCTTTGTGAAACGTGAATTCGCGAGCCTCACACCCCGGTGGTGAACCAAAAACGGGAGACGGACCTCAGGGGGGACATGCGTTTTCTTTCTAGTTAGGAGTGGCGTCAGTGCTTGAACTGGATGACGAGTTTGACTCATGTGGATGTTGCTTATTATTACTTGCTGAAAAGCGAGGCGCCTCGTGATATCGGTTTCGGCCGATGCTTCTGGTCGGCTGACGGGCCAGGCTTACGCCCCAAAGGGCGGAGAAACGTATTGTTCAGGCATTATAATCCACATCGGTGGACCGGCTCTGACGATCCAAGGTACGGTTGCGGCTGTGCCTGAGGCTCGGGCTAGAGAGTCTCGAATCGGTTGAGGACTATCTTTTGCCTCGGTTCATAGACGGAAATCCAATTTCCAAATACGTGACGTTTGCGGTTTTAATTGTAGAACTAGTATGGCGACATGATATGGTACCCATGTCGCCTATGATTGATACTTATGATTTGAAGTTGTTTTATACACTATACACTTATAATAGTATCAAATGATTTGTTTTAAAACGTATCAAGCATTCTTTGGCTGTTATAAGGGAAAACCCTATCCCCCGACTTGCGTTGCATTGTGTGATAGGACCTGGGTCTTATAACAGCTTCATTTTTCTTTATTTAGCATTGCGTTGTTTGTTTTATGCACTGGTATTCTTGGGAGGAAACCCGTTCCGTGTTATACGGCGTGGTCCCTTGATTTACCTAATTTTAAAATAAAGATTAACTGTTTTAGTTCTCACACCAGTCACATGACTGACCTGGAGTTTATTGTTTTGACCTAAACTCTGGGTGCCCTTATTTTGACATGGGCAGCTAGTAGTTTTGGTTTTGCAGATTTATATTCACAGGATCCTGGTTTACAGCTGGAATGATATCCGGAAAGCTTTGTATCCGCATATCTACTTCTAGTTGTGTATTTTATTATTTTCCGCTGCTATGTATTTAAATGTAATTTAAATCTCTGATATTTCTGGGTAATATTCATTTATACTCTGTATATTCTTGTAATCTGATGCATTGTTGTAATATACAATGAAATGTTCTTTTGTATGCGTTATACTTTGTCGTGTTCTCAAACGATAGGGTGTCTCGAACGGTCTGGGTCGGTTTAGCGATCGGTTCGGACCGAGCGAAATTCCTTTTCGTCACATGGTCATGGAGAGCTCGAGCCCTCCCTCTTGCCTCATATTTCGCGCGAACCCAGGCACTTTGCACTCGAAATTCTCTCTCAACATGCCATGAAATCAAACTAACCTAGTATGGATCTGAAGATCTTGAATCGCTCTTTAATTTTCATTTGAATTTTTCAACAAATTATTGCCTGGATTTTTAGGATTTGAGGGGAAACAGATCGAGCAGTTTTGGCCCTCAATTTTGAAATGGCGGCTGCTTTAAGGGTTTGACCGTGGGAATGAAGATTTTAGGGCTTTGACCCTATATTTATATAAATATTTTATTTAATTCAAAAATAATTCGTTTAGTCTTCGAACTCCAAATCGAACCTAATGACTGTCGCCCTAACTAAATACCCCCATTCCGGACATAATCAGATATATTTCGTAAGCTAATTCGGCTGCTTGGAACATTTTTGTTTAAATTAAAATATAAATCAATATATTGACTTTTAAACGTACATTTTAATTTACCGGGGCCACATACTGACTCCAAAACTACAGAAAAATAAATCTAGCTATGTTTTGACGATATGGTTCTAACAAAACTAATTTCGTCGAATTTGGAGACCATTTGAAAAATGGTCATTTTCTAGTCGATTAAATTTAAACTGAAATTACCAAACACGTTTAAATTTACTACGCTCACATATTAACTCTAAAAATTATGGAATTTGAAACCTGACAATAATTTGACATTCCAGATCCAACAAAAGTGGTTTCATCGAAAATGGAGGTCATTTGCAAAATGATTATTTTAAGGGCTATATATTATTTTATAATATAATTAAATTCCATAGCGACAATTTCAAATTTTAAACTGGCTATAACTTTCAATTTTTATTATGAAATCTGAATTTTTCACATTCATTTGAAAGATATAATTAAACATATCCATATGTTTCTGGTTTTACTGAAATCCGATTTATTTTGAATTTTGTACATTCATTTGAAATTAAAAATCAAAATTTCAAACTACCACGCCATTTCAGGCTCGTTTTATAATTAAAATAAATTTCTACGTTCTAACTTTGATTTAAATAAATTTTAAATCGTTATTATTTAAAATAAATCATTTTAAATATTCAAAACCTATTAAAATAGCTAAAATTAAAATTTTAAATTGGTTCAGAAACTCCGGGTTATTACAATCTCCCCCACTTAAAATCTTTTCGTCCTCGAAAAGGAACGGAGTTGAAAGTTGTTTAACCAACTAACTCAATTTTCATTCTGGCTTTCATTCTTCAACTTTTCAGTTTCTAAGAATTTTCTAATTTCTCAAAAATTTGGCTAACACCCTAAATTTTCGAAAAATTTCGCCATAACCTCCTTTGTACGGGGAGGGTTTGAAAAATTTATTGGGCCGTATTAGGCAGCCAATAAAATTATAAAAAGCATACACAATTTTTAGTGACCTTTCTATGCCCAAGGGAGAGTGTAAAATCATATCTCATACCTTGCCTAGTGTTGGAAATAAATAATCCATGTGCCGTATCCAAAAACAAGAGAGACGTGAATTTTTGTCATCTCTAGACATGTGTAGGGTTTTTATTAAATCCTACCCCGAGCACCATTACATGTATTCCTTAATTAAGTCCATAATTAGTCTTCTGTTCAACCTATAATTCAATCATCGCTATACAAGCGTCTCGCTCGTATGGAAATCCAAACTTCGTCATATAAGCGCCAAATGCTTATATGGAATATGATATGATATGTTGTCTTCATGTAGTATGCCATGTGGTGTAGTTCATAATTTATTTGTTGCTATCCTATGGCGTTGTTTATAATCTCACACAGAACAACCATTCACACTGCATCCAAAACACTCACAGGAGTTTATATAATAATAAAATTGTGCAACCAACTCATTAAGGTGCACTTGTTTGTCGGGCATGCAATATATTTCTCTACTCAACAGTAAATCTATAACCTGTCCAGCATGTATGTATATATGCATACCTATCTAATATATAAATCCAATTCGAACTAAATTTTCAATTTAGTTCAATATTATATTTGATTTGGCTTTATCTATCATTCATTCTCATATTGGTTTTATTATTTCAATATTTTTATTGGTTCAACTAATTATCAAACAACACAACCAACAATCAATTTGTGAATTAAATTTTCCAAAACATATATATACTTAAAAATCATATTTTTAGTGCCAAATCACAAACAATAAATCTTAACTAAGGTTTTGGTTCTCACACCAGTCAATTGGAAATATATAGACATCCCACTATCGTAACTCGAACATAAATGTTGATGATACTCAAGTAACCATTAGAATCATCTCCGGGGGACTAGAGTGTGATTCTATATCTACCCAGTATATTTGAGACTTCGAATACACGTTAATTACGCGTATATTCAAAATCTTCTTATACCCAATTGTCCAAATTTAATATAAAATGAAATATTCAAATATGAATAATAGATATAAAATTTCAAAACTAATTTTTTTTTATAAATAATACTCTTCTAACTCATTCTAGGGTATCACTAACCCTATCTCTAACAAGTCATTCTTATAGGATGCTACTAATCCTATCTCCAATGAATTCTTTCTTTTGGTTCTAATATGTCTTTTCTCAAGCTTTGTAAGCCAAAGCCCTGATACCAGCTGTAACGATTCGAAAATCCCAATCTCCGAAGAGAAAGGAAACAGGGGATTGCTTCGAGAACATGACTCGTTAGAACACAAACAACAAAACATTTCATTGCTATTACAACAATTTACATTAGAGTACAAGAATATATCAAAGTTCAAATAATATACAATGGGAAAATATCAGAGATTTACAATTTACAAAGCAGCGGAAAATATAATACATGAATAAAATGTACAGCGGAAATCATCTACAACCACAACTGAAAGAGGTATACGGATACAAAGCTTTCCGAATATGGCTCCAGCTATAATCCAGGATCCTGTAAAAAGAAGTATCTGCGAAAACCAAAACAACTAGCTGCACGTGTGGAAATATGGGCACCCAGAGTTTAGGTTAAAACAATAAACTCCGAGTTAGTCATGGGACTGGTGTGAGAACTAAAACAGTTATTAAATCTGTACTTTTAAAGTTGGGAAATCATGGGACCACGCCGTATAACACGAAACGGGTTTACTCCACATGAATCTCAGTTTAAAATAAGATACGCAATACTTTTCGAAAAATGAAGCTATTATAAGACTCAAGTCC
The DNA here is from genome assembly GCA_030737875.1 of Allium sativum. Classification (NCBI taxonomy): domain Eukaryota; kingdom Viridiplantae; phylum Streptophyta; class Magnoliopsida; order Asparagales; family Amaryllidaceae; genus Allium; species Allium sativum. Next base: position 309,033,790 of record CM060915.1, on the reverse strand, counting down.
CATCACACAATGCAATGCAAGTTGGAGGATAGAGTTTTCCCTTGTAATAGCCAAACATGCTTGGTACGTTCAAAACAAATCATTTTGATATTACTGTAAGTGCACAGTGTCAAAAACAACTTCAATATAAATGTATCAATCCTAGACGACATAGCTACCGTATATTATGCCGCTATACTGGGTTTACAACTAAAACCGAAAAGTTGCGTATTGGAAATTGGATTCCATCTATGAGTTGAGGCAAGGGATCATCCTCACCGATTCGAGACACTCTAGCCCGTGCCTCAGGATACAGCCGCAACTGCACCTGGGTCTTCATGGCCAGTCCACACTTACTTTTGTGGATTGGCTATTCCTGAACACACGTTTCCCTGCCCTATAGGGCATAAAATCTGGTTAGTACGTCGACCATATCAAGAAGAACTAGGGACTCAAATATGAGGCGCCTCGCAATCCATCATCCACATAAGTAAATGTCTGGGCTCCATACCATGACACCACTCCTAGCTAGAAAGAAACGCATGCACTCCCTGCAGTCATTATCCCGTTTTTGACTCATACCGGGTGTGAGGCTCACGAATTAATGCTATACACAAAGCTATGCTACTTAAAGTCGTGCTTTGATCATCAACCAGAAGACTCTGCTTTTCAACAAAAGCCTTGTTCATTTGCATCTTATCATTCCACATTGACAATCCACGCCATGCGACTGATGTTTATCGATATATAACCTATAAGCTCGTACGTCTCAGAGAAGGGCATTAAGCAAGAGAATAAATTCTCCGCCGTCAAACATATATATATTTAATAGATGCAACGTCCCAGATTTTTCGGCCATTTAAATTCGAATATTTAAATTTGTTTATATATTATAAATATAATGGATTTTTATCGAATTTATTTAATTTAGAATAGAGTTCGAATATATATATTTATATATTTAGAATAGAGTTGGAATATTATTTAAAACTAGAATTTTAATGTCAAGTTTGAATACTATACTAAATGTAATTGAAGTTGTTGTAAATACAATGACCTTTATTTATTTATTCTTGTTGAATTTAGTGTATATGTATATATTCATTAACGTTCCCATTTGTTCGGGAAAAACGAATGAACCCGAATACATTATATATGTCCCACCAAATAAAAGTGTATAATATGAGAAACCGGAACAAATATACATCTGCACATATGGAAACTGAAAACATACATATATGTATACCCAATATGAAGTGGAAATTGGTCCATATGAATATAAATAAAATCATATACATTGATGTTGAAACAAATGTATTTACAAAGAAAGAAGAGGAAGAAAAAAAAACATATATATATATTATTGTACAAAGGCAATACTAAAAAAAGAAATCAACATATTTTTTTCAATCAACTTCTTCATACTTTTTCTTTTTCTTGCCGAACCAGTGAATCCTTTCGATCAGTTGAGATCTGTGAAAGAAGAAAAAGAAAACCCAGTAAAAAGGGTAATTTCATGATAAGTAGTGAACAACATTAAAAAAACTGTGCATTCCATGTTCAATGCTGAAATCAGTCTGCTTAATAATGGGAATCAAAACAAAACAGCCAACCAAATGCAAGTTAAATCTACAACAAATCCAAAAGTATGAATGTTTTGTAAACCATTAAGTGAGATATCATAACATAAATTTCTAATGCCTATATAGATTCATTTAGTAAATAAAATGGTTACGGTCATTTCATTACAATGAGCAAAGTGGGTACATGGCAAATATACTAATGTACTTCAAGTCACAGGGAATTAAACACAAATGACAAATTTACTTTAAGAAAGCAATGCATGACTAGCTACAATGGCTACAACAGCAAGATAATGTCCAGGGTTTCAAATGGCAAATATACCCGAGTTACAGTAAACATAAATGTCATATAAATAGGTGTTTCCATATATTTAAAAATGGAAAATCAAATCTACACACCTATGTGAATATATACTGAAACATCCATGTGAATAGATATTGGTACATCCATGTGAATGAATATATAGATCAGTATACACACACATCCATGTGAATATATATATGGATACATAAATCATGAACAGTTTCAAGATTTGAAAAGGAAACAGTACAATAAAAACAACTAAGAGCATGTCATGAATGACTAAAGTAAAGATATGCATATTGATACATCAATATAGACAGTACACAGAAGAAGGGAAAAAATAGTTAAAGCACGAAAATCTTCTGTAACACCCCGTAATTCTGTTAATATTAATATTCACAAATTAAAGAATAACTAATCTCAGACGTGAGAATTGTGGGAAACGGGTTGTGCCTTTGTGTTCATCTCGGAATTCTGGTTGAAATAGAGTCCGAGTTTGCGTGAATTGGACTTCGTATGAAGAAGTTATGGCCATCGGAAGTTTCAGAACATTCAAAACAGCTCGCAGGAAATTTAAAATTCAAACTGAAATTGCAGAAGCGGGCTGGGCGGGAAAATTCCCGCCCAGGCAGGTTGACTAGGGAGTCGACACTAGTGTCGACCTCCCCCCCATGTCGACTATAGTGTCGACCTGGTCAGTCGGCTAGGGTTTTGACTGAGCCCAATCTTGAGCTGCTGATGTGTCTTTAGGGCTGAGTTGGCAAATTAAACGGTTCAGTTTAGTTCTGAGTTGATCTGACGGTCTAAATAAACCCTAAACTCTATAAATACCTAGGTAGTCTCTCACCCTAATTCATATGAAAAATAGAATAGCTACCGTCATACCGCCGCCATGGAACTCAGTGGAGCCGCCGCCAACTAAGAAGGAAGAAAAGCTAATCAAATTCTAATTCTACTCAACTCTAAAGCAAATCAAGACTCTCTTTTCTTCTCTAAATTGTGAGTATGATGATCTTAACAAGATTATTGTTAAATTAATTAGAATAGGTCATGAATGGATTATCAGTAGATGATGTGAATTGTCATATATGTTGTTGTAAACCTTATGCTATCATGTATGTCATAAATCCTATGCTATGTGATGATGATATCCTGTATGTTGTAAATCATGCTATGATGATATTGTATAAGTTGTAGTTTTCTATGCTAAATTGTGATGAATCATACATGTTAAAATGTTATTATCTATGCTAGTTAGTTCATGTTAATCAAATCATCATGTTTGGGCTATGTTGATCTATATGACAAACCATGTATGCAAGTTAAATTGATTAGTAAAGATTATGAACATATGCCATGACATCTCTTTAGAGCTATAATTATGACACCTAGAATTATGCTATGACATATGTGAAATTCTATGCCAGTTCACACCATCATTATGTTGTCTAAAACCCCATATGCAAGTATATACACAAATTTGGGTTATGATCATATCATGTGAATTGTGACATTTAACAAGTTGACACCTTTAGATCCTTAACCTGTGTAGTTTATGCAAGTTTCACCCCTATTATGATTAGATTCATTTTAATTGCCTATATGTTGTGATAATTTATTTTTGTGCTATGAGTTAGACTATTCAAGTCTAACGTATATTCTGCGTCGAATAAGCGAACGTATAAACGTGGGGTAGGGGTAATATTAGGGATTTAATAATAAGAAGTTGGGGTGCAATTGATATGATTTTGCATGCCATGAGTGGATGATCATAATTGAGTCAATTATGGACATCAATAAAAGTGGACTTAATTAATAATTTGGATAGGGAATTATTAAGACTGGGGTAAAAGATTATAAGTGATAATCAATGCTTAGGACACGAGGTTGGACTCGTTTGTGACGTAAACCTGCCCGGAACCGCCCGACAAATCCAGTGGTCACAAATGTCAGCCCAATGTGAGAGGTCCTAGGCCTAAACTAAAGCATAACAGTTGTAAAGACACGAGGTTAGACTCTTTTATGGTGTAAGACTGCCCGGACCCGCCCGGCAAATCCAGCTGCCATAAATGTCAGTCTAATGTGAGAGGTCTTTATGAGGTTATGGCCTGAATGAATTAAGAAATACTTAACCAGTTAAACATGTAAGGTAGGACATGGGGGTTAAGTAGGTGCCTTGGGTGGCATGAGGAATCTAGTGGGTGCCCTTAGTGGCATGTGAAATACGATTAGTAAGACTTAACCAAACACACATGTAAATGAACATGACTAAGAGGGTTAAGTGGGATATGCTAGTGGTGACAAGCTTAGGTGGGTAGCTTGTGGGAGCCCATTTCAACCAGTATCCGAAACGTATCTTTGTGGGCTCGACCCAAGTCGAGGACGGGACACGCATACTGGGCTTGACTATAAGAGGCCAAAACGGGGAGCGGTGGCAACACAAGTCCAACGGGTTTCATATGCGTGTGTGGACCCGGGCTAGTAGGTAAGACGTTGTTGCATCGTGTAGGTATAAGTCATGCATTCTCAAGTTGTATCGGGTTGCCACTTTAAGGGAGTGATACACCCCACTGTGGGGCCAGCACGGGTATCTACGAGTAGGGAGCCGATCACAAGTGGGTAGTGGGGTACACCTAGTGGAGATAGGGGCAGACGGCACCAATGTAGTCAGCTAGGGGTACGTAAGGCTATTTATATAGTTTCTGTGTGAAACAAGTGGGATCAACCTTTAGGGTGACTGGTGCGGTGCAGTGTAGTAATGTGCGGTGCAGTGTAGTAAATATTCGTTAGTAATTAGGTATGCCTTTAACGTTACCTTTAACGTTATCTTTAACGTTATCTTTATCTGCTCATTCCATACCTAATAGTTCATAGACATTTACTTGTCTTCCGTCTTATGCCTTAGTCTAGTTATTTTGATAGTAGTATTGTTAGAATTATCATACTCGCCAGACTTTATGTCAGACCCCCTCCATTTCTATCCTTTTTCCCTCCTCCAGGTCCTCAGGTTGGACCCAGCTCTAGTGGAGTTTGATTGGTTTGCTTCATCTCTCTTTGGAAAGCTTGGACCGTTGAAGTAAAGTCCAGCTTGTTATCATCTTTAATGGCTATTTATGTAACGGGATTATGTATTTTGTTTTATCAAGATGGATATTGTACTTGACTCTGATTTATGGTTTTGTGATGTAACAAACATGTTTAAATTCCGCTGCAATAAAATGAAGTTTTAGATTTCCAAGTACTGCTTATTATCTGTCTCGTTGTAATTTTTCTGTTCTATATTCACTATTAACCTCCATGGAAGTTAATGCATTCCCTTTATGAGTGACATTAATGGACGTGGGGTGTTACACATGGTATCAGAGCTTAAGGTTACCAGAACAGATAATTTTTTTAGAAAAACTATTTTTCTAAAGTATTTTTGGAAGAAGTGCTTTCAAAAACATGTTTTAATGAGTTATTTTAAAGAGGAAAGTTTTTATGAAAAACATAATCCCCAAATAGCCATATATCTTTATCTTTCGAATTCTCCATTTTGAATCTTCCCTTTTTCGTTTCGGCATGGCTAAAGATCTTAACTTACCTGACAGTGTAACGATACCAGGATGGTATAGGAGGTTATTAGAGGCTAGGGCCGCTGCAGGTCCAGCCAATGTTCCTCCACCACCAGTTGCACCCGTTCCTCCTCCTCCTCCTCGCGCTGATACTTTCGCAAAGACGTGCAAGGAATTTAAGGCTATGGGTGGAAAACCCTTTCAAGGGTCAGAAACATTTGTGGAAGCTAGAGATTGGCTTAAGGAGGTGGAAGAATTGTTAGAAATCTTTGAAGTGGAAGAAGGGACGAGAGTCAAATTAGCAGCTTGGTTAATGAAGGGAGAGGCCTCGTTCTGGTGGGAGGTCACTAATGGGGAGCGTCCTGTTGATTCTTGGGTAGATTTTAGGCGTAGGTTTGTGGCAAAATTTCTCTCAAGGGCGGAAGAGAATCTGTATATGGAAAGGTTCTTGGCATTGAAGCAAGGAAGCTCATCGGTGAAAGAATATGTCAACAAATTTAATCAGTTAGCAAGGTTTGGCTTGGACTTAGTGAACACGCCGAAGAAGAAGGCTCTGAGGTTCGTTAATGGATTGAATGAACCGTTGCAAGGGTTGGCTATGACCCACATCCCTATGGGGTCACCTTTGAGAAGCTAGTAGACATGGAACTCATGCACGAGGAGAAAGGCACTAAAGCTGATAAGGCACCCGAGAAGAAAGGGGATCAGAAGAAACCACAACAACATAACAAGAAGGGTGGTAAGGACAACAATGGCAAGGGAAAGAAGAAATGCTTTAACTGTGGAACCCCAGGCCATCTCAGCAAGGATTGCCGAAAGAAAAAGAAGACTGGCTGTTTTCATTGTGGTGAAGCGGGACATCTAGTGAAGGACTGCCCAAAGAAGGGGCAGAGGGCAGGGACTACCTCGGGAGGACAGGTGCAGGCTCTTATGGCACCAGGGCAGGCAAGGGGACAAGTTCAGGCTCTCGCGGTCCCACCGCTGCAAGAACGAGGTAGAACGATTTCTGTTGAAAGCTTAGTTTTTCTGTTTGATCATCCTGTCCGTACCTTATTTGATTCGGGCGCATCGCATTCGTTTATCTCTTCATCATTAGTTGAATCACTGCACTTAAACACCAGTTTAGTAGAGGATCCCTTAGTTGTTTCGAATCCAATTGGGGGCTCAGCTTATTTGTCCATGATGTGTTTGGATTTGAAAATTTCTATACTTAGCGTTGAGTTTAGATGTGATGCTTATGTGTTGGGCCTCACGGGCTATGGGCTAATTTTATGAATGGATTGGTTATCCAGAAATGGGGCCGTTCTTGATTGTGAAAGGATAGTAGTTAGGCTCATGACTCGCCTTGGCAACACTCTCGAAATCTTTTGTAGTCCCATAAATTCCGTTATGCTAAGTTATTTAGAATCGCTTGACGCGTCTGTGGAAAATCTACGATCTGTTAGAGTGGTCCGAGAATATTCGGATGTGTTTGAGGAGGTGAAGGGCTTACCTCCGAAGAGGGAGATAGATTTTCGAATATATCTTGTGGATAATGCGAAACCGGTATCTTTGCCGGTACGCCACATGGCTCCTCGTGAAAGGAGGGAACTCGATAAGCAAGTGAAGGAGTTGCTTGAGAAGGGGTTCATAAGACGAAGTATATCGGAGTGGGGTGCTCCAGTAGTATTTGCCACGAAGGCGGATGGGTTCCTTAGACTTTGTGTGGAATATAGAGAACTTAATAAGCTTACTAAGAAAAACAGACACCCACTACCGAGGATTGACGATCTCTTCGATCAGTTAGTTGGTGCCTCAGTGTTTTCGCAGTTGGACTTAGCCACTGGATTCCATCAGTTGAGGGTGGCTGAGGATAGCATAGACAAGACTGCCTTTAGGACTCCGGACGGTTTCTATGAATGGCTAGTGATGCCCTTCGGTTTGACAAACGCCCCCGCATACTTTGTTGATTTGATGAGTAGGGTGTTTAGGGAGTACCTTAACAAATTCGTGGTGGTCTTTGTAGATGACATCCTGATCTTTTCTAAGGATGAAGAAGAGCATGCCCAACATCTTAGGGAAGTGTTGGAGACCCTACGAGCGCATAATCTTAAAGCCAAATTTTCTAAGTGTCACTTCTGAAGGAAGGAAGTACGATTCCTAAGGCACGTGGTTTCCAAAGAAGGGATAGCCGTGGATTCCGCGAAGGTGGTGGCCATCCAAGATTGGAAGGTCCCTAAAATTGCTACCGAAGTGAGAAGTTTCTTGGGGTTGGCTGGCTACTATATGAATTTTATCAAAGACTTCGCAAAGATATCAGCTCCATTGACACGCTTGACGAAGAAGAACCTAGTCTTCACATGGGACGTAGATTGCGATGATGCGTTCCAACGTTTGAAGAGAGCTTTAACCTCAGCTCCAGTCTTAGTGCTGCCAGACGGGAGTAAGCCATTTACTGTTTATACTGACGCTTGTGGGACAGGACTAGGCGCAGTCTTAATGCAAGAGGGAAGGGTAATAGCCTATGGTGGAAGGCAGTTGAGAGCGCATGAGAAAAATTACCCCACGCATGACCTAGAGTTGGCCGCTATTGTTTTCGTGCTTAAGTCTTGGCGTCATTATCTTCTTGGGGAGAGATTCGAATTATTCACTGACCACAAATCTTTAAAATACTTATTCTCTCAGAAGGACTTGAACTTAAGGCAACAAAGGTGGATGGAGTTCTTAGCATCCTACGACTTCGAGATAGCATATACCCCTGGCAAGGGTAACGTAGTGGCAGATGCCTTAAGTAGAAAAAGGTTATCCTTAAGTCCTTTGTTTGTTGAGCGACGGAGTTTAGAGTTCATCTCTATGTTTGGTTTTAGACCTTCCGTTGACCTTGTACCCTATTTTCTAGCATCCTTGGAGGTCAGACCTACGCTTTTGGGACGGATTGGCGAGGCACAGCGAGACGACCCACAATTGGTTGAGTTAGTAGAAAAGCTCAAAGGAGGGGAGTCATCAAGCCATCTCCGTAGGTATACCCTAGATGATAAGGGTTGGTTACGTAGGGACGGTAGACTTTGTACACCAAAAGACGATGACCTAAGGAAGACCATTCTTGATGATGCACATCGTTCGAAGATGACCATTCATCTCGGCGGAGACAAGATGTACAAAGACATGAAGCGAGTTTTCTGTTGGGCCGGTATGAAGAAAGATGTAGCCGAGTATGTCGCTAGATGCTTGGTGTGCCAACAAGTAAAAGAGGAGCAAAAGAAACCCGGTGGGTTGCTTCACCCATTGGAGGTTCCACTATGGAAGTGGGAGAGTGTCTAGATGGACTTCGTGGAAGGAAACTGAAAACATACATATACATATACCCAATATGAAGTGGAAATTGGTCCATATGAATATAAATAAAATCATATACATTGATGTTAAAACAAATGTATTTACAAAGAAAGAAGAGGAAGGAAAAAAAGAAAGAAAAAACAACAAATATAGATTATTGTACAAAGGCAATACTAAAAAAAGAAATCAACATATTTTTTTCAATCAACTTCTTCATACTTTTTCTTTTTCTTGCTGAACCAGTGAATCCTCTCGATCAGTTGAGATCTGCGAAAGAAGAAAAAGAAAACCCATTAAAAAGGGTAATTTCATGATAAGTAGTGAACAACATTAAAAAAAAAATGTGCATACCATGTTCAATGTTGAAATCAGTCTGCTCAATATTGGGAATCAAAACAAAACAGCCAACCAAATGCAAGTTAAATCTACAACAAATCCAAAAGTATGAATGTTTTGTAAACCATTAAGTGAGATATCATAACATAGATTTCTAATGCCTATATAGATTCATTTAGTAAATAAAATGGTTACGGTCATTTCATTACAGTAAGCAAAGTGGGTACATGGCAAATATACTAATGTACTTCAAGTCACAGGGAATTAAACACAAATGACAAATATACTTTAAGAAAGCAATGCATGACTAGCTACAATGGCTACAACAGCAAGATAATGTCCAGGGTTTCAAATGGAAAATATACCCGAGTTACAGTAAACATAAATGTCATATAAATAGGTGTTCCCATATATTTAAAAATGGAAAATCAAATCTACACACCCATGTGAATAGATACTGAAACATCCATGTGAATAGATATTGGTACATCCATGTGAATGAATATATAGATCAATATACACACACATCCATGTGAATATATATATGGATACATAAATCATGAACAGTTTCGAGATTTGAAAAGGAAACAGTACAATAAAAATAGCTAAGAACATGTCATGAATGACTAAAGTAAAGATATGCATATTGATACATCAATATAGGCAGTACACTGAAGAAGGAAAAAAAAAGTTAAAGCATTAAAATCTTCACAGGCAATGTACAGCTAAAGTAAATAGCTAAGACATATAGATGTATTGATACATCTAGTCTGGCCTGCAAAAGTAAATAAACAACTAAGGAAAGAAGAAAATAAAGTAAGTGTATCTTGAACTAGAATGATATGAGCAACAGAAATGAGATCATCAAATCCAAACAAGAAATCATGAACAACAAAATCAAAGAAAAAAAAGATACATGTATTTCTCTTCACATCAAATCTAAGAACAGCTAAGAGAAAATGTATATACACCAGATCGAACAGCTGATATACAGTAAATGCACATGTATGTACAGTAATTCTCTGATGCAAAATTACTGTTTACCTACATTGGAAAACCCAACTCGAATCAACAATACAGTTTCGAATCTCTGAATTAGATAGACAATTCACCACCTAAACTATCACCTAACCAGTTCAATCAAAATCCACATTGAAAAAAAATCTGAAAATCCTATACCAAAATCCGAACGCAAAATCTAATTACAGATTCGGATTTGATTGAAATAACAATTCTAACCACTGCCATCGAAATCGCATGTATAAATATGCTAGCACACAAAGGTGTTTCATCACCTAAAGACAACCCAAACCATACGGTAAAGAAAAATGCGAAACAACCAAAAAGAAAAAAAATATACAGTAACAGAAAATCAAGTAGAAAAATTAGCCCTCAATTAAAGCCGTTCGCAGTTGAAGACCAAGCCTCAATTTGGTTCGCTCGTGTGGTTCTGGAAAGCTCGGGTGGCTCATGGTTCGTCTGCGAGGACCAGGGGATAATCGACGTTGATGGGGTGATGGCGGAAGAAGGGTGCAACGCCATAAAATCTCTGATTTACTATTGAAATCAAAAGAGGAATTAGGGTTTTTCATTTTAGGTCATTACGAGGATTTTAGAGGCGGCCGTATGAAATGAAAATAAGGATCGAAGTAGGGTTTTTAAATAGAGGCGGGTCGGTTTCATTTGGTTGGGCCGGATGGTTAAGGTAACAAGCCCATTTAATTTTATAATCAAACCATGTTTTAAATTTTAAGTTTTATTTCAAATTTGTTAATACGATTTCTCACTCGTACGTTATCAGATTTACGCACGGTCAGTTGCGTTGGGACCGTGGAGACGAGTACTTCGAGATGGAGTGGGTCTAGTCCGGATCTGAAGTGACAGGAATTTTTATTCAAATTAAACGTCAGTCTAATTGGACTAAAACAGACTGTTTATCGACAGATTCGAACCAAGGTGAGTTCAACTCACTCAGCTCTTCCCATTTATATTTTATATAAATTGGGTTTTTATTTTACGTGTTCTGATTGCTAGTGGTTAACTGTTTGCTAGTCATTATTGATTTAATTGCTGAAAATTAAATGGTTGTTTAATTTCAGAAAAACAACCATCATTTTGATTTGACCCGAATAAGTAAATTTCCCTTGATTGGTCATGTTTATAAACATGCTTGAATTGTGTGAATTGGTTGTTAATTGATTGGTGATCGCTATATCAATCAAATAGACAGGAATGATTGATTATTGTTGATTGTTGAACCTTATTTCAACATTTGTTCGGATAGTAACCAATGGGTCGTATGGTTGGGTAATTGGCATCGCCTGGCTTATAAATCAATCGATTTATAAAATATGGGTTTATCGATAGTGAATCGATAATATTTGGGTTATAAATATATTTTATAACGGAAATAGATTTTAAAAGTTATTACATTGAAAGGTTATTTAAAAAGGGAAATAAATATTTAATTATTTATTCATTTAATGTTTATATAGAAATTATGACATGGTTTTTGTAAAACGAATTTCTTACGTTGATAAGAATTCTAGACAAATGAGCAGGAAATACCTAACGGTTAAGTATTTGATGAATCACGAACAAATAAAAAGGGGTTATTTAAATTAATTATATTTAAATTAATTTAAAAGAGGAATTAAATAGAGTTGGTTAAAAGTGTAACCATGTTTTGTGTCAACCATTTAAACTAAGTTAGAATTTAAATTTGTGAAATAACTTAATGGATAAAGGGTTAAGCTTAGTAAGAGTTTAAAAAGGAGATTTATTTTTCTAGTATATAAAGGAGTTAATTAATTTGCAATGATTAATGTAAATGTGATACATTTAAGTGACTGAATTTGAAAGGAAATAGGATCGAATATTGGAAAAAGGCTAAGGGATGGGTTTTCATATTTGAGCTTGAATCTTAAAATAAAGAAATAAAGAGGTCTAATCGAATACCCAGCTAAATGAAGAGTTTTACGTCACGTTTGAATTAAGTAAAGGGAGGTGAAGAGGTAAAAAGGATTTATATATATAATCTGAATTTTATAAATAAGGTTTATAAATGAATATGAGTTTAAACGTCGTTTTAATTGGAAATACTTAATCTTGGTATTAAGTTAAATTAATGGATTTGAAAGGAGATTTTCCTGAAAGAAAAAGGTAATTGGGAGAAATGGATTTGATTAGAGCGTGGTAAACGAAGTTGGAAATAGGAATTGAAATAATAATATAGGGTTTTTGAATTACAACTCATATCTTATCTAAAGATAAGAACGTTGTTGATCAAGGTCTGAGAGGTAATTAAAATACCCCAACTTGAACGACTTCGGGACTATCCAAGAACGATACTAGTTGGTAATGTCAAGAATGTGGGATAAGATTTCCAAAGTAAAGGAAATGATATGAAATTATATTTTCCCTAGTAACATAATTAAAAGGAGATTGGGCGATAATTTTAAAAGCCAAGTGATGCTGAGTACTAGACCAGTGGATCTATTTTTATTTTCATGGATGTTTACTTGATAGTTAAATAGCCGACTATCAAGCCTGACCTTTACGATTGTTGGTATGGAAAGACCGGGATCGAATATATATTCGAAAACCATTCCAACCAACAAATATGAATATAAAGAAGAGATCAAGCGATGATCGAGATGGAGCATGTGAAGACCATAGATCTTCATAAAGCGGAAGAACCACTTACAATCTCTGATTCGACCCGGAGATATACTAGGGTTCTGCCGTGGTTGAAACAGTGGATTGCAAGGACTATCGCTACAGATCCATGGCGTGATTCCTATATTGGATGCAGTAGGAGAGTACCTTCGGTTCATCCTGTTCCTGGGTGACTTGTATGGACGAGTGTCTGACAAAGTATTTCTAAAGGGATCACGTATATTGATTTTCTACAAACGTATCTCTGTTGGTGGCAGAGAAGACTGGACACCTTCTTTAGCTTAACGCTCAGAGTATTTTTGTGGAAATCAGTATTCAGTGATACCTGGCGGATCTGACGATGTGGCATTCAAAGTGAATGGTGGCCAAATGTTCAAAAGATTTTAACCTCAAGCCTCACAGCCGGGAAATGACAAAAATCGGGCAGGCAGCATGGCTATGTTGGTCGCTCCCATTAGGGTGTATAATCACCTATCTAGATAAATTCCTTTTGTTTCTTACTTTATCGATTCTGCCCATTTGGGAAACAGTGGTTTGAGTCCAACCGTTGGTGATATACATTTGATACACTCAAGCGAAAAGAGTGGTCGGTCATGTGAGGGCCGGGTTGCAAGACGTTCTTGTTGAACCCAGTGTATTCGCCTCTAGAGATACACGATCGGCAGGTGGTCCCATACCTTGTCAAGGTCGGAATCCAATTTCCAATAAGTGTCCATGGTTTTGTTTATATATATATACGTGGAGCGTGAGATGCAAACGTTCCACTAGATTGATAATTACTTGTATTTAGACACTATTATAATATCAGAAAAGATATTGATTTCAAACTGGGTTGGGTTATCGTAAGGTAAAAACCGTCTGTGTTTATGTGTACAATTTGGTCTTACGATTATCCTTTTTCTTTCGAAAGGATTTTAACTCAAAAATCAAGTTATGTGATACCCTTAATGCTATGCGAGTTTTTCTCACTCTAATTCACCAGACTGACCCGATGTTTTTGTAAATGCTCGGGTTAGCCCGGGGTGTACAGGATCAGGTTATCAGATACTGTGAAGTCCAGAGACGAGCTGAAGATGTTCAGACATATGAAATCTAGTATTTATTCCGCTGTGTATATGAGGACAGGTTATCAAAACTGTCCAGATGTGTGTTGTGCTCTGATATTGTAAGTATTTTAAAGCTTTCAGTAAAGATTTATTTTTGTATTATATTTTGTTCCGCTGCGATGTGAGACTCTGTGTTGATTCTTCTTCTCCTTCTTCTATTCTAACTTTCTTTCTTTCTTACCTCACCCTCTAAATTCTTTCTAATAACTATCTAGTGTTTTCGGTGCTTGGAGGTCGGCATGAGTACGGTAAAGGGTATTTATGTCGATTTTCGAGGCCGGAAATCCCTGGTCGTTACAGTGGTATCAGAGCTATTGGTTGAGTAGTAACCTTGACTCTGTGGCGTAACTCAGTAGAGATGGGGTCAGTAACGCCCTAGATTGAGTTGAGTGTATATATATGAGGGCGTATTTGTAAGATTTTATATATAAATGTTTTGTATTGTGTTATTTGACTGGTTCAAGTGTTGAGAAGCCTTGAACTAGTGAATTGACACGATATTATTTTATAAAAAGGGTAAATGAAATAATTTTACCCAATGTATATTTTATATAGGAAAAATGAATTTATTTTCTATATTATAGTAATGTTGGGTGTTTGTTTGTTTTTTTTGATTGATTTGATTTGAAATCAAATTTGAATTATGAAATAAAATTGAATTAATTAGAAAATCAATTAGTCATTGAAGCAAATATGAATGAGAAACTAAACCTTGTTAAGCAAAAACAATTAGAGAATGAATTCAAATAAATTGGTATTTAAAAATTTTGGGATTCAAATAAAGCGAATTGCCGTTTGGAATTTGAATTTTTCCTTTCGAAGGAGTTGAGGCCCAGAGTGGCAGTCGTAGTCATACCCAACGAGCCTTGCAGAGGGAGTGCTGGCAGAATTTTAGATAATTTTTAGAGTTCAAATTTATTTTGAATTTAATGCGAAGGTAATAATTTTAAAATAATTCGATTCGGAATATTCTTCTTACTTTGCAATTTCTAGGTTGAAATTACTTTAAGGGGGGAAGAATGTAACGTCCCAGATTTTTCGGCCATTTAAATTCGAATATTTAAATTTGTTTATATATTATAAATACAATGGATTTTTATCGAATTTATTTAATTTAGAATAGAGTTCAAATATATATATATATATTTATATATTTAGAATAGAGTTGGAATATTATTTAAAACTAGAATTTTAATGTCGAGTTTGAATACTATACTAAATGTAATTGAAGTTGTTGTAAATACAATGACCTTCATTTATTTATTCTCGTTGAATTTAGTTTGTTTGAATTTAGTGTATATGTATATATTCATTAACGTTCCCATTTGTTCGGGCAAAACGAATGAACCCGAATACATTATATATGTCCCACCAAACAAAAGTGTATAATATGAGAAACCGGAACAAATATACATCTGCACATATGGAAACTGAAAACATACATATACATATACCCAATATGAAGTGGAAATTGGTCCATATGAATATAAATAAAATCATATACATTGATGTTGAAACCAATGTATTTACATAGAAAGAAGAGGAAGAAAAAGAAAGAAAGAAAAAAACAACATATATATATATATTATTGTACAAAGGCAATACTAAAAAAAGAAATCAACATATTTTTTTCAATCAACTTCTTCATACTTTTTCTTTTTCTTGCTGAACCAGTGGATCCTCTCGATCAGTTGAGATCTGCGAAAGAAGAAAACCCATTAAAAAGGGTAATTTCATGATAAGTAGTGAACAACATTAAAAAAAAAGTGCATTCCATGTTCAATGCTGAAATCAGTCTGCTCAATACTGGGAATCAAAACAAAACAGCCAACCAAATGCAAGTTAAATCTACAACAAATCCAAAAGTATGAATGTTTTGTAAACCATTAAGTGAGATATCATAACATAGATTTCTAATGCATATATAGATTCATTTAGTAAATAAAATGGTTACGGTCATTTCATTACAGTAAGCAAAGTGGGTACATGGCAAATATACTAATGTACTTCAAGTCACAGAGAATTAAACACAAATGACAAATATACTTTAAGAAAGCAATGCATGACTAGCTACAATGGCTACAACATCAAGATAATGTCCAGGGTTTCAAATGGAAAATATACCCGAGTTACAGTAAACATAAATGTCATATAAATAGGTGTTCCCATATATTTAAAAATGGAAAATCAAATCTACACACCCATGTGAATAGATACTGAAACATCCATGTGAATAGATATTGGTACATCCATGTGAATGAATATATAGATCAGTATACACACACATCCATGTGAATATATATATGGATACATAAATCATGAACAGTTTCGAGATTTGAAAAGGAAACAGTACAATAAAAACAGCTAAGAACATGTCATAAATGACTAAAGTAAAGATATGCATATTGATACATCAATATAGGCAGTACACTGAAGAAGGAAAAAATAGTTAAAGCATTAAAATCATCACATGCAATGTACAGCTAAAGTAAATAGCTAAGACATATAGATGTATTGATACATCTAGTCTGGCCTGCAAAAGTAAATAAACAACTAAGGAAAGAAGAAAATAAAGTAAGTGTATCTTGAACTAGAATGATATGAGCAACAGAAATGAGATCATCAAATCCAAACAAGAAATCATGAACAACAAAATCAAAGAAAAAATAAAGATACATGTATATCTCTTCACATCAAATCTAAGAACAGCTAAGAGAAAATGTATATACACCAGATCGAACAGCTGATATACAGTAAATGCTCATGTATGTACAGTAATTCTCTGATGCAAAATTACTGTTTACCTACATTGGAAAACCCAACTCGAATCATCAATACAGTTTCGAATCTCTGAATTAGATAGACAATTCATCACCTAAACTATCACCTAATCAGTTCAATCAAAATCCTCATTGAAAAAATCTTAAAATCCTATACCAAAATCCGAACGCAAAATCTAATTACAGATTCGGATTTGATTGAAATAACAATTTTAACCACTGCCATCGAAACCGCAAGTATAAATACGCTAGCACACAAAGATGTTTCATCACCCAAAGACAACCCAAACCATACGGTAAAGAAAAATGCGAAACCACCAAAAAGAAAAAAATTATACAGTAACAGAAAATCGATTAGAAAAACTTAGCTTTCAATTAAAGTCGTCCGCAATTGAAGACCAAGCCTCAATTTGGTTCGCTCGTGTGGTTCTGGAAAGCTCGGGTGGCTCATGGTTCATCTGCGAGGACCATGGGATGATCGACATTGAAGGGGTGATGGCGGAAGAAGGGTGCGACGCCATAAAATCTCCGATTTGCTGTTGAAATCAAAAGAGGAATTAGGGTTTTTCATTTTAGGTCATTACGAGGATTTTAGAGGCGGCCATATGAAATGAAGATAAGGATCGAAGTAGGGTTTTTAAATAGAGGCGGGTCGGATTCATTTGGTTAGGCCGGATGGTTAAGGTAAGAAGCCCATTTAATTTTATAATCAAACCATGTTTTAAATTTTAAGTTTTATTTCAAATTTGTTAATACGATTTCTCACTCGTACATTATCAGATTTACGCACGGTCAGTTGCGTTGGGACCGTGGAGACGAGTACTTCGAGATGGAGTGGGTCTAGTCCGGATCTGAAGTGACTGGAATTTTTATTCAAATTAAACGTCAGTCTAACTGGACTAAAACAGACTGTTTATCGACAGATTCAAACCATGGTGAGTTCAACTCACTCAGCTCTTCCCATTTATATTTTATATAAATTGGGTTTTCATTTTACGTGTTCTGATTGCTAGTGGTTGACTGTTTGCTAGTCATTATTGATTTAATTACTGAAAATTAAACGGTCATTTAATTTCAGAAAAACAACCATCATTTTGATTTGACCCGAAAAAGTAAATTTCCCTTGATTGGTCATGTTTATAAACATGCTTGAATTGTTTGAATTGTGTGAATTGGCTGTTAATTGATTGGTGATCGTTATATCAATCAAATAGACAGAAATGATTGATTATTGTTGATTGTTGAACCTTATTTCAACATTTGTTCGGATAGTAACCAATGGGTCGTATGGTTGGGTAATTGGCATTGCCTGGCTTATAAATCAATCGATTTATAAAATATGGGTTTATCGATAGTGAATCGATAATATTTGGGTTATAAATATATTTTATTACGGAAATAGATTTTGAAAGTTATTACATTGAAAGGTTATTTAAAAAGGGAAATAAATATTTAATTATTTATTTATTTAAAGTTTATATAGAAATTATGACATGGTTTTTGTAAAATGAATTTCTTACGTTGATAAGAATTCTAGACAAATGAGCAGGAAATACCTAGCGGTTAAGTATTTGAGGAATCATGAACAAATAAAAAGGGTTTATTTAAATTAATTATATTTTAATTAATTTAAAAGAGGAATTAAATAGAGTTGGTTAAAAGAGTAACCATGTTTTGTGTCGACCATTTAAACTAAATTAGAATTTAAATTTGTGAAATAACTTAATGGATAAGGGGTTAAGCTTAGTAAGAGTTTAAAAAGGAGATTTATTTTTCTAGTATATAAAGGAGTTAATTAATTTGCAATGATTAACGTGGAGGTGGATAATCTGTTCTTAAATGTGATACATTTAAGTGACTGAATTTGAAGGAAATAGGATCGAATATTGGAAAAAGGCTAAGGGATGGGTTTTCATATTTGAGCTCGAATCTTAAAATAAAGAAATAAAGAGGTCTAAGCGAATACCCAGTTAAATGAAGAGTTTTACTTAACGTTTGAATTAATTAAAGGGAGGTGAAGAGGTAAAAAGGATTTATATATAACCTGAAATTTTATAAACAAGGTTTATAAATGAATATGAGTTTAAACGTCGTTTTAATTGGAAATACTTAATCTTGGTATTAAGTTAAATTAATGGATTTGAAAGGAGATTTTCCCGAAAGAAAAAGGTAATTGGGAGAAAGGGATTTGATTAGAGCGTGGTAAACGAAGTTGGAAATTGAAATTGAAATAATAATATAGGGTTATTGAATTACAACTCGTATCTTATCTAAAGATAAGAACGTTGTTGATCAAGGTCTGAGAGGTAATTAAAATACCCCAACTTGAATGACTTCGGGACTATCCAAGAACGATACTAGTTGGTAATGTCAAGAATGTGGGATAAGATTTCCAAAGTAAAGAAAATGATATGAAATTATATTTTCCCTAGTAACAGAATTAAAAGGAGATTGGGCGATAATTTTAAAAGCCAAGTGATGCTGAGTACTAGACCAGTGGATCTATTTTTATTTTCATGGATGTTTACTTGATAGTTAAATAACCGACTATCAAGCCTGACCCTTACGATTGTTGGTATGGAAAGACCGGGATCGAATATATATTCGAAAACCATTCCAACCAACAAATACAAATATAAAGAAGAGATCAAGCGATGATCGAGATGGAGCATGTGAAGACCATAGATCTTCATAAAGCGGAAGAACCACTTACAATCTCTGATTCGACCCGGAGATATACTGGGGTTCTGTCGTGGTTGAAACTGTGGATTGCAAGGACTATTGCTACTGATCCATGGGGTGATTCCTATATTGGAGGCACCTTTATTCCTCGTCCCATATGTCCAATATAAGGGAGAGGTCCTTGCATATCCAGTCGATCTCCAAGTACGTCTGGACGATCACCACTTATTACCTTGTCCTGGGTGTACAACCCAATCAAGACATCAATAATCATCCAAACGATGTGAAGATCTCCGATCTTCAACCACCGTCTTCGTTGTCGATTTTTAGTCGCCGTAACAGTTATTTAAAATGGGTTAAATCCAATCTTTCTGAATAACTCGTGTATCTTATAATCAAGTGTTATAAAAACACATCATATGCCTCATTCCAATCCAGAATATTCTTTTATTTAAACATTCACATTTTTAGGGAAATCTTCCCATTAATTTTATCAAAGATAAATTCTTTTAAATTTATTCTTTAATCTTCCTTTGGATATTATTTTCAAAGATTTTATTTTATCCTTTAAACAATTCTAAACCAAATTAAGGTTCGTAAAACTAGTCGGGATTATCGAGTCATACCGAAGTAATCATTTATTTATTAATCCTAATCCCAACCTATTTATCCCATGGAGCAAAACTGGTAGTACTCCATATCTAACACCTTCGGTGCTAATCATTTATTTATTAATCCCAACCTATTTATCCCATGGAGCAAAACTGGTAGTACTCCATATCTAACACCCACGGTGCTATCGGTAAATCTAATTACCATTTCACGTTCTAATCTAATTAAAGATTTAACTATCACATGGGGTAAAACTGGTGGTACTCCATTCTCGATCAATTCTTGAATTTGATAAATTAAATTATCTCATTCCCATTTCAAACTAATTAAAGATTCATTAAAACTCCCCTTGGTTTTAATATCAAAAATCATTACTTAATGATCGTTCAATTTTAAGGAAATCATTCCCGCCGTTAAATGGGTTAAAGAATCAATGTCATTTAAAACAAACTTCATTATAAACCCAAAAATCATCTTCCATCAAAATGAAATCTTCACGGAAACCATAACAGTGTATAATTGATATAAATTTCCATATTAGACTAATAATATAAATGGAATAATGGCAAAGCCTTTTAAATTCCATATATAGTAACGGTCTTCCTTTATAGAAGCTCATCTCGATTATCACCAAATCGAATTCCATTCAATTCCAATTTAATTAATATATTAAATTGGAAAACTTTTCTTTGGAAAATTCCATTAATCTTAGTAAAAAGATTAATAAATTCTGAATCATCTCTACACTGTTAATTAGGTTAAAGAACAAATGTTATTTAAAACACCATTTACGATAAACCCAAAAATCCAGTTTCAATTCAGTTCTAATTAAATATTAATTAATTGGCAAATTTCTCTAAATCTTACTTAAAAGATTTATTATTTTCTCATTGGGGTTTAAGAACAGTGTTATTGAAGACACCATTCACGACAACCCCAAAATCCAATTTGATATTAAATTCAAGGCTCTGAATAGAAAAAATATCGGCTTATATTCAATATCAAATTCTGCAATCAACAAATATCGTATTGGAATAATGATATCTATATCTTCCAAATTCCTCAACAATATCCGTATAATCATGGAATCCAATATCGAAATATTCTGAAGGTTATTTCCATTCCAGTTTATTCATTGGAAAATTCTGGTTATTTTAAATCCTCTTTTTCAATACAACTTATTTGTTTAAAAACATTGGAATATTATTCTAGTAATAAATTGTTCATTAAGATAAAAATATATTTTTATCATTGCAAATATGGAATTTTTCATCCAAAATCTTAACAAATCATTTATTATGATTTTACATAATTTTTCCAAAATTTTAATATCGCCATGTCTGTCGGTTTCCAATTAAGGCCACCGAACTGCATCCATAGTGACCTTTTCTAAAATTGATTTGAACAAATTTTAAAATCCAACCATTCAAATTTAAATCTCTTATATTCATTGGAAAGATCTTTTTGATATGAATCCAACGGTTCCGGTTTTAGGAGAATCCGATGGTCGGATCTCACGTTATATCAATTTGAAGTTAATGGTTGAAATTCACGAACGGTCACTGCGTGACGCATTCTATTCAAGCCATTATATATATATATATAGTCGATCTCCATTCAAAACGTAATTTATAAATCGTTTATAAATTCATTTTAAAACGGCTTCTGCTTCATTTTCAATTTTAAATCAAAATTGAATGTTCCATATCTTTATAATATTAAAATGATAATGTTTTCAAAATATCTGATTTTGAAATCAATTCTTTTAGATATTCATTAATAAATAAATAAAATCGATTAATAAACCCGCTCGGGTTAAAATTGCGTTTAGCAACTTACTCGGCTTCATATATTTTAATATTTTTGTGTCCATCCAAAATCGGACATCAAAATCATATTTTGATTATTCACTAAATATTATTTCAAAATATTCGTTATTTTAAAATATTCGTTATTTCTACATCGGAATGCGACTCAATCAATTACCATATAATTTCAGTTATATGGATTTCATACATCGCATGTATTCAGTGATAATGATAAATAATCATTACACATTCAAACATCATCCGGAGTGTAATTTATAATTGTATAAGCATTAAAATAAATAAATAACGCTAACCAAGACATGTATTATGTTTAGATTTACATTTAGATCTATGAAAATTGGATCCAAGATTAAAGTTCACACTCACATGCCTTGTTAAACTTGTGTAAACCATATGCTTAAGATTCATGTTTGTTGGATCCAAAATAAAAGTTCGTATTTACATGCCTTGTTAAACCTGTGTAAAACCATATGCTTAAGATTCATGTTTGTTGGATCCAAAATAAAAGTTTGTATTTACATGCCTTGTTAAACTTGTGTAAATCCATATGTTTAAGATTCATGATTATTGGATCCAAATTAAAAGTTCACATTCACATGTCTAGTTGAACTTGTGTAATTCAATATGCTTAAGGTTTATGTTTAGTTGGACCCAAATTGCAAATTTACATTCACATGCCTAGTTGAACTTGTGAAATTCTATGTGCTTAAGATTTATATTTATTTAGATCCAAATTGCAAGATTACATTTACAAGCCTAGTTGGATTTGGGTAATTTCATATGCTTAGACTCATGTTAATTGGATCCAAAAATGCAAGTTCATTATTTTATGCCACATTTTCATGACACATGTTTAGTTAGATCCTTACTATTTTTATGTTGTGTGAATGGTGCATGCTCCCATCTTTTCCCCTTTTGTATATAAGTTAGGCTAAGTTATGAGCCTAACATCTATGTGAATTTTGCGAACGTATGACGTGGGTAACGTTGGGAAAACCTTAGAAATTATTATTACTAGCATAATTTGGCCCATAAATAAATGAGCTGATTTGGCCGCTTATAATCAGCTCAGTACCATGATAAGCGTTCAAAACAGCGGCAGGGGGTACGTCAGTATTGGTTCCGACGGTTTATAGGCGTGCACGTACTCCGGAGTGGGAAAAAGCAGGCATTGTGCACCAGTAGTTATACACTGTGCATCTTGTATCATGTCGGGTTGCTATCATAAGGATTGATACACCTTATGGTGGGACCAACACAGGGTATCTACACGCAAGAGAGGGCCGATTGACACAGACACAAGAGAAATTAATACGAGTAGGGTGCCGATTGATAGGGTAGTAAGGGTACGTCTAACATGTTCATGGAAATTAGGCAGATTGAGGTGGAATCCTCACGATAGATGTACACTTGAAGGCTACCATAATTGCGAGGATTGGGATAATGATATCATATTATCATTTTATACAGGTTACCAGTTGGGACACTAGTTAGGTGGTGTAGAGATATAGAAATTAGAATAACAAGGTAGTAGCGAAGAAGAGAAAGAGTAGAAGCGCATTCAGTTTATCTTGCCTTGTCATATCTTGTGCTAATCTTATGTTATCTTGTTGTCCTTGTTATCACGGTATTGTCTTATATTCAGTCTTATTATCTTATATTCTAGGGTGTTGTCCTAGATTCAGTCTATTCAAGTCATAATCCTTTTTCTGTTTACATGCTAAATAATCACTGGATTTACCAGACTCATGTCTGACCCATTTTATTTCGTCTTCTTTCTTTCGTCCCCCCCAGGTCCGCAGGAAGGAAACACCTCAGCTTAGTTCATACTTTTTGCAAGCTTGAAGAGAGTAGATGTATGGCTTGGACTTTCTCTTCTTGTGTTATGGCTTTGGATACACTCTTAATGGGGATTATGCTACTTTATTATCGTTTTATGCTTCTTTATGTTTTAATCAAGACAGAGTATTTTGATGTAATGATTTGGAAGTGTTTTTAAGACAGTTTGTTGTAATGTCTTTGTTATGAACCACGTATGAAATAAATTTCGTTTTTTCCGCTGCTTATATGTCTGTCTTGTAAATTATCTGTGTCTTTTACCTTCAATGCTCCACCAAAGTTAAGGCATTCCCTTTGTGAGTGACCTTAACGGAGGTGGGGTGTTTCACTTAGTACCAGAGCTGAAGGTTACATGATCAGATAAAAGATTTGAAAAATTATTTTCAAAACGGTTTTAAAAGAAGCATTTTCAAAAGAAAAGTCTTGTTTTAAAGGCTTATTCCCCAAAGCCATATGCACTATCTTTTGATCCTCTGTTTGAATCCTTGTTCCCTTCATTCCCGAGTCTCCGGGGCTCCTGACTTTCTGGGAGGTAACCTCATCGCAGCATGGCTCTGTAGGCTCGATGAAACTACGACACCTGTCAAAGGGCGAAGAAGTGCCCAACCTCCATCCATAGTTGTAATAGTTTCACCTACAACTAATTTTCTTCCAAGCTTTGTAGGGTTTCCCGTGCGATGGAGGCAACGTTCGAAAGGCTTGTCAACATGGTTCATAAAGGAGGTAAAGAGAAAGGGGCAAAAGATGAAGAATCACAAACAAGGGATTGGAATATAAGAAGGTCGGAAGAAATAATAGATCCCGCAACAAGAGGAAGTATCTTTTTTGCGGTATAGCAGGTCATTTAATTATAGGAAGTAAAATACAAGTGGTTGTTTTCAGCATGGTGAGGCAAGGCATCTTATCAAGGATTTCCCAGAGGACAAGGACAAGGACAAAGGGCAGGATTTTCAGGAAGGCAAGTGCATGCTTTCACCGCCAGCGTACCTGAGAGAAAGATAGTAAAGTTTAGCTTTTCTTTTTGATCATCCTGTTAGTACTCTTTTTGATTTCAGCACTTCACATTCGCTCATATCTGCTTCCGTAGTTGAGTCTCTGCACCTTAGTACTAGTATAATAGAAGATCCGTTATTTTCTCAAATCCGGTTGGTGGTTCAGCTCATTTATCTTTGGTTTGTAAGGATTTGAGAATACCTATATTAAGGATTGAGTTTAAGTGTAATGCTTATGTTTTTGGTTTCATGGGCTATGGGTTGATTCTAGGCATGGATTGGTTAGCTAGTAATTGTGAAACGAGGGTAGTTAGACTTTTTACTTGCCTCGGGAATACCCTCGAGATTTCGTGCGATCATGAGGGGATAAGTTAGGCTTAGCTATTTAGAATCACTTGATGCATCTATTGACGATTTGCGATCTGTTAGAGTAGTCCATGAGTATGCAGATGTTTTTGATTAATTAGGGATTTTCCCCCTAAAACTCAAGATAGACTTCCGCATATATATAGTTGACAATGCAAAGCCAGTTATGCGATCAACGATAATTTTGGAGCAAGATTGGCGAGGATAGCCAGAGCCGGTTAAGTGCTCAATTGTTTGGTTGTTTTACTAGTATCATCTCACATAAATCGTCCAAATTCGGAGGAGGTATTCCTTAGATGTGTGTCTAATATTGGTTTAGGCCTTTGGGGCTTGTACTTGAGGGATGTCGAGTTCAACTAGGATGGTTTGCGTGAGAAATAAATGGTTGTGGCAAGCGCCCTAAAGTAAGACTGACCTTAAGAGTGGTAAAAAGTGCATAGCAACCTTTAGCTTTAGACCCTCAGATTTGTAACATGATGGATAAGCTAAGTAGAGGAGAGACCTCTAATCATCTTAGTATATACACTTGGTATCATGGCTCATACCCGTTTATCTTGGAAAGATAGTTCGACTACATTGGATACCCTCTAGCATAGTAAGTGATCGAGGTCCTATCTTTACTAGTGAGTTTTGGAAATGGAGGTCAAGAAGCTTCGCAACTGTGAAGTTAAATTAGTTAAGGTACTGTGGAGCAAAGCTCAAGAAGACGCGACGTGGGGGACATAAGATAAGACACGCGCATCATACCAATTTTCTTGAGGGTATATCCTTGATCTCTTTTTTCTAGGAATTCTATGCATGTTTGTTTCTATTTTTTAGGTATATCCTCTAGGTCATATCTTCAATCCTTAGGTAGAAGCCAATTGATGTAAACATGTGTTTGAAACATGTTATGATTGGTGGTTGCAAGTGGTTGCTCGTGGATGCATATACACACATTAGGCACTAGATCGGCTCAGTCACTTTCATATTGCGTATGCATGAGTGAATTTTTATATATGAACTAAAACTTGATGTGTTATCATATGGATGTTGCATTTGTATGAATGATTGTGCACTCACGTAGAAGTTATAAAGTACAATTAGGAATAATTGCATACATGATGGACTCATGGCACTGACATAATTCGCATTGAGGAGGTCAACTGAATCAGTAGACCGCCTGATTTTGCATTAGATAAGGACATGTACACACACTATGCATATGATCATGAAAGCATTAGAAATCTTTTTAAGGACAATGGAAGCTTGTGATTTAATGGTTGAGTAAATGGATGTTGGATGTTAGGATATGCATTCTTCTTAACTTAGAGATTTCGGGGACGAAATCCTTTAAGGAGGGGAGAATGAAACACCCCGTATTTTCTGAGAATATTAAAAGAACGAATTAAAGAATACTTAATTTTTAAAGTGAGAATTAAGGGAAACGGGTTACGCCACTGCGTTCATCTTGGAATTTTGCTTGGAATAGAGTCCAAGTTTTTGTAAATCGGACTTCGTGTGAAGGAGTTATGGCCTTCGGAAGAATCAAGAGAAATTCAAAAAATTAAATAGTAAAATAACAAGGCAGGTCGACCTGGGGATCGACCTACCCAGGCCAGGTCGGCTAGGGGGTCAACCATGGGGTCGACTTACCCTATACAGGACGACCAGGGGGTCGACCTACCCCCTCGCCCAGATCCAAATCTGAGACGATTCTGACTAGTTGCTGAGTACTTTCTGACCTATTGCTGAGTCACTAGGGCTTAGGTGGCAATTCTGGATAACTCTATCAAGTCTAGACGGTTGTGATTACTTCTAGAACGATCTAACAACTCACATAAGATTAAACTTCTATAAAAGCAACCCTAATCCTCAAACCCTAAATCACATAAATTCATTCCAAGGAGCCACCATGCTGCCCATGATCGTTCTATCATAGCCACCATTTCTTCTTCAATTAGAAAACAAGTTAAAGCTTCGAATCAAAACTAATTTAGAGAATTGATAGTCTTTTTCAAGGGATTTCTTTTCAAATTCAGAAAACAGATCCCAGAAACAAGACTTTCTTTTCTTTTTAAGTCCTTTTATTATTTAGATGTGAACAATTAAAAGTTATGATTTGTATTAAAGTGAAAACTAGCGTTATTCCTAGTTGTAAGATAATGGTGATGCTGATTCATGCCTATTCTTGTAACAATTCTATTGTAAATGCTTATGAGATTATTGTGGTTATTATGTTGGTGTTAAAGCAATCATGTATTATGTAAAGTTTGGTGACTTATTCATGTTATGTTACATGCAAGTCGTTAGGCTATGTGGTTATTATGTTGATGTTAAAATTGGTGATTCATTCATGTTATGTTACATGCAAGTTATTAGACCAAGACATGTATTATGTTTAGATTTACATTTAGATCTATGAAAATTGGATTCAAGATTAAAGTTCACACTCACATGCCTTGTTAAACTTGTGTAAACCATATGCTTAAGATTCATGTTTGTTGGATCCAAAATAAAAGTTTATATTTACATGCCTTGTTAAACCTGTGTAAAACCATATGCTTAAGATTCATGTTTGTTGGATCCAAAATAGAAGTTTGTATTTACATGCCTTGTTAAACTTGTGTAAATCCATATGTTTAAGATTCATGATTATTGGATCCAAATTAAAAGTTCACATTCACATGTCTAGTTGAACTTGTGTAATTCAATATGCTTAAGGTTTATGTTTAGTTGGACCCAAATTGCAAATTTACATTCACATGCCTAGTTGAACTTGTGAAATTCTATGTGCTTAAGATTTATATTTATTTAGATCCAAATTGCAAGATTACATTTACAAGCCTAGTTGGATTTGGGTAATTTCATATGCTTAGACTCATGTTAATTGGATCCAAAAATGCAAGTTCATTATTTTATGCCACATTTTCATGACACATGTTTAGTTAGATCCTAACTATTTTTATGTTGTGTGAATGGTGCATGCTCCCATCTTTTCCCCTTTTGTATATAAGTTAGGCTAAGTTATGAGCCTAACATCTATGTGAATTTTGCGAACGTATGACGTGGGTAACGTTGGGAAAACCTTAGAAATTATTATTACTAGCATAATTTGGCCCATAAATAAATGAATGGTTAGTGCCATAAAATTGGTATAATTTATATACCAAAAATTGAAAATATAATTTAGTGGGTAAATGGGGCATGACTTGAATGGCAATAATTATGGATAACTTACATATAAATTTGAAAGATAAATATGTAAATTAAGTAAAAGACGAACATGCCTAACCCAAGGTTAGATTGAGTTGTGGTGTAAAACTGCCCGGAACCGCCCGACACATCCAGTAACCACAACAACACCTATCTAATGTGAGAGGTTAGAGCATCATGCCCAAGGAAAACCCGAGGTTAGATTGAGTTGTGGTGTAAAACTGCCCGGAACCGCCCGACACATCCAGTAACCGCTACAAAACATATCTAATGTGAGAGGTTGGTGCATTAATAAATCAATTAATGCTATAATAAGATGAATGACCAGGGTTAAGTTCATAGGAACACTTAACCTATATAACATGAATGACTAGGGTTAAGTTAATGAGAAACACTTAACCAATATAACAAGATGAATGACTAGGGTTAAGTTAATAGGAAATACTTAACCAATATAACTTGATTTGTGGTAAGGTTAAGTTAAAACAAGAGGGAAGCACTTAACCAATATAACTTTATTTGTGGTAAGGTTAAGTTAAAACAAGAGGGCAACACTTAACCAATATGACTTGATTTATGGTAAGGTTAAGTTAAAACAAGAGGGCAACACTTAACCAATATGACTTGATTTGTGGTAAGGTTAAGTTAAAACAAGAGGGCAACACTTAACCAATATAACTTGATTTGTGGTAGGGTTAATTTGACATAAGAAGGCAACACTTAACCAAAGTAACATGACAAGTAGGTGGGTTAAGTAGCTTAAATAAATTGATGACACTTAACCAATACAACATGATGAACACGTAGGGTTAGGTTAACAAGAAACACTTGACCAATACAACTTGATGGACGAACGGGGTTTAGTTAATAGGAAACACTTAACCAATCCAACATGATAAGTGAGGAGGGTTAAGTTAGTAAGAAACACTTAACCAACATGACATGATGAACGAGTAGTTTAAGTTAACATGAATGGACAACACTTAACCAATATGGCATAATGTGCTGGAGGGTTAAGTACATATCAAGTTAGGTGGGTAATATTTGTAAATATAGGCCCACTAAGTTAACCATTAAATAAACATGCTTGAATCAATGGGAAGGTTATTACATATCAAGTTGGGTGGGTAATATTAGTAAATATAGGTCCACAAACTTAACCATTTAATAAACATGCTTGAATCAGTATGAGGGTTAAGTACATATCGGGTTGGTGGGTAATATTAGTAAATATAGGCCCACAAACTTAACCGTTAAATAAACATGCTTGAATCAGTGGGAGGGTTTAGTACATGTCAAGTTGGGTGGGTAATATTAGTAAATATAGGCCCACAAACTTAACCATTAAATAAACTTGATTGAATCAGTAGGAGGGTTAAGTACATATCGGGTTGGTGGGTAATATTAGTAAATATAGGCCCACAAACTTAACCGTTAAATAAACATGCTTGAATCAGTGGGAGGGTTAAGTACATATCGGGTTGGTGGGTAATATTAGTAAATATAGGCCCACAAACTTAACCAGTAGAAAACCCTAGTAACGGGGACCCATTTCAGCAGTAACCCACATAGATGTATCATGGTACCCTGAATTAGGTAGGGTGGGGCACGATTACTGGGCTGATTATAAGCGGTCAAAACAGCGGCAAAGGGTACGTTAGTGTAGGTTCCGACGGTTTACGGGCATGCATGTACTCCGGAGTGGGAAAAAGCAGGCACTGGGTACCAGTAGTTATACACTGTGCATCTTGAATCGTGTCGGGTTGCTATCATAAGGATTGATACACCTTATGGTGGGACCAACACAGGGTATCTACACGCAAGAGAGGGCCGATTGACACAGATACAAGAGAAATTAATACGAGTAGGGAGCCGATCGATAGGGTTGTTAGGGTACATCTAACATGTTCATGGCAATTAGGCAGATTGAGGTGGAATCCTCACGATAGATGTACACCTGAAGGCTACCACAATTGCGGGGATTGGAATCACGTTATCATATTATCATTTTATACAGATTACCAGTTGGGACACTAGTTGGGTGGTGCGGAGATATAGAAATCAGAATAACAAGGTAGTAGCGAAGAAGAGATAGAGTAGAAGAGCATTCAGTTTATCTTGCCTTGTCATATCTTGTGCTAATCTTATGTTATCTTGTTGTCCTTGTTATCACGGTATTTTCTTATATTCAGTCCTATTATCTTATATTCTAGGGTGTTTTCCAAGATTCTGTCTATTCAAGTCAATATCATTTTCTTGTCTACATGCTAAATAATCTTATCTACATGCTAAATAATCACTGGACTTACCAGACTCGTGTCTGACCCATTTTTCTTTCATCTTCTTTTCTTCCGTTCCCCCCCAAGGTCCGCAGGGAGGAAGCACCTCAGCTTAGTTCAGACTTTTTGCAAGCTTGAAGAGAGTAGATGTTTGGCTTGGACTTTCTCTTCTTGGGTTATGTCTTTGGATACACTTTTAATGGGGACTATGCTACTTTATTATCGTTTTATGCTTCTTTATGTTTTAATCAAGTCAGAGTATTTTGATGTAATGATTTGGAAGTTGTTTTAAGACAGTTTGTTGTAATGGCTTTGTTATGAACCACGTATGAAATAAATTTTGTTTTTCCGCTGCTTATATGTCTGTCTTGTAAATTATCTGTGTCTTTTACCTTTAATGCTCCACCAAAGTTAAGGCATTCCCTTTGTGAGTGACCTTAACGGAGGTGGGGTGTTTCACAACCCATCGATTGACATACCACTAATTATTGGGATTGGTGTATGTCAAATATCACCCCAATACCCATATGGGGGTTTTCAAACAACAACAGTCGATCTTAATAAATCATTGGTTAAGAAATTTAACCAATTCTAATTCGATTTGAATTAATTTTCTAATTAACCAATTTTACTGTTTAAATTATAAATGGATATTTATGATTTAATTTCAACTACCACATTAATGATAACAATATTATTAATATGTTAAACAACACAATCACAACACAAATCCCCAAATCATCCAAATAAATACTCAACTACCCAATGCCATTTACGACGCTATAAGTGACCATCCGCAGAGTATAAAATCCGTGTCAGTAATATCCAAACATCGCTTCCAATTTATGTGATTTGCGCGAATTCGAGTGTTGAACTCTATACAACAGATAAAAATCTATACTGGTAATTTCTATATATTTACAGTTTTAAAATAAATTAAATAACTGTACAAAATTTTAGTGAGAGAATTCTTGCATTGGGTTCCACTCCGCCATTCTTTAATTGAAGGATTTTATTTTTAATAAAATTAAACCAACGTTTAATTTCATCAAAAATTCCAATGGCTTTGGTTTCTATCCCAATTGGTTCTGGAATCTAGATCTCGAATTTATGGTTCCAACGAATCTTAAATCGTTCGATTCTGATAAGAATTGAATAAGATATAGCATTTCATACATTTGCATACATTATGAAATAATTAAGCAGTAACTAATTTTCTTTAAACCTTTCTTAACATTAAACAAACATTGCTAATCCCTTCCTCTTCTGTAACTCGCGCACCCGTAACCCATGCTCTTAGAAGAAATTCGTCCGCCGCTCCTTCACCATCAGACCGGAGAACGATCGAGGTAGCCCACGCGAAAGCCCTTCAGATGTGTCGCCTAACGCCGGTGGTCATGGCGAACTCGAGCTCTCCCTCGCGCCTCAAATTTCGTTCAAAACTTTGCACTCGAAATTATCTCTCAACACGCCATGAAATCAAACCAACCTAGTATGGATCTAAAGATCTTGAATTGCTCTTTAATTTTCATTTGAATTGTTCCACGATTTATTGCCTGGATTTTGAGGATTTGAGGGGAAACATATCGAGCGATTTTGGCCCTTAATTTTGAAACGACAGCCGCTATAAGGGTTTGACCATAGGAATGAAGATTTTAGGGCTTTAACCCTATATTTATATAAATATTTTATTTGATTTAATTCAAAAATAATTCGTTTAGTCTTAGAACTCCAAATCGAACCCAACGACTGTCCAGCCAAGCTAAATACCCTTATTTCGGACACAATGGGATATGTTTCGTAAGCCAATTCATCTGTTTGGATCAGTTTTCTGTTTAAATTAAAATATAAATCGATATATTGAATTTTAAACGTACATCTTAATTTACAGGGGCCACATTCTGACTTCAAAAATTACAGAAAAATAAATCTAGCTATGTTTTGATAATACAGTCCTAACAAAACTAATTTCATCGAATTTGGAGACCATTTGAAAAATGGCCATTTCCTAGTCGATTAAATTTAAACTGAAGTTACCAATCACGTTTAGGTTTACTACGCTCACATATTAACTCTAAAAATTATGAAATTTGAAAAATGACAATAATTTGACATTCCGAATCCAACAAAAGTGGTTTCGTCGAAAACAGAGATCATTTGCAAAATGGTTATTTTTAAGGGTTGTATGTTATTTTAAAATATAATTAAATTCCATAGCGACTATTTCAAAATTTAAAATGTCCATAAATTTCAATTTATATTATGAAATCTGAATTTTTCACATTCATTAGAAAGATATAATTAAATAGATTCAAATATTTCTGGTTTTGCTGAAATCCGATTTATTTTGAATTTTGTACATTCATTTGAAATTAAAAATCGAATTTTCAAACTACCGCGCCATTTCAGGCTCATTTTATAATTAAAATAATTTTATACGTTCTAACTTCGATTTAAATAAATTTTAAATCGTTAATATTTAAAATAAATCATTTTAGATATTCAAAACCCATTAAAATAGCTAAAATTAAAATTATAAATTGGTTCGGAAATTCCGGGTTGTTACAACCGCGGTGATGGTGGGCTCGATGAGATGGGGTCGAGGTAGCGGCGAAAGGACTTGAGAGTGTTTTGGTCGTAGAGAGAGGAAAAGCAGCGAATGCGACTGCCATTGAAAAGAGGAACAAAATACTAATATATCTATTTTACACACAATGAATTTTCCTTTTCAGTTCCATATTAGAAACAAATGCAAGAACTATTGATGAATCAAAAGGTATATACATGCTATACAAAATTGGATTATGTATCTTCTTTTCGAAAATGGTAAAAAGAAAACTTCTCCTTATAGTTCCCTTACGTTCCCGGACTCAAATCTTTTTTTATTTAAGAAAATAGGTACTTATATATAAAAGTTTGGTAGTACATACCATACTACATGGCAAAAGAGTTCAATCAAATTGAACCCATGACCTCTTACATCATGCCCTAATGCCTTAACTTGTTGAAACAAGGATGCTTGTCGACTCAAATCTTTCACATGATGGTTTGAATTTTTGTTTGTCTTATCTCCATTATTTATTAATTTTGGCATGAAAAAGCCTTTGAATAACAGCAAATACATTGGTGCTAATTTCAGTATCCAATAAAAATATTTAGTAAGCATAAAGAGACAAATGATAAGAATCATGAACATAAATAGAGTAATAAAATATTTAGTTTTACGAAAAAAAGGTGAGCACAACTTTTTCTATAAAGACTGTTCGAGTTTGAAATAGTTGAAATACTGAATACACATTTAAATTTTAAAAATAATTCCTCGTCTAAAAATGTATATTCGGTGAGAATGGTATTGGTGACAATCCAAATTATGAGAACTAAATGATGAGAAAAGAAAATAAAGTGAAGTGAAGGACAATTAACATTGAATGTGTTAGCCTACTTTATGACCAGGCCACCCAAAGCCCAAGTATTCTATTTGGAAGGCTACTCAGAACTTGAGTATGAACTGGCAGTGATCAGCGTTCACTTGGATGGAGTGATGAAGCATTGGAAAACTCAACATTTGCATGTATGAAAACTTCGGGTCAGATTTTGGCATTTGGATTGGACCAAACTAAGGCAAGTATGCCTTACGAGATGAGCAGGTCAGGTTAAGCAAAGCGGGTTGGGTCAAGCGAAGTGGGTTGGATCTACCGGAACCCGACCCGATGGCATGTAATGAAACTAATTGGCAAATGAAGCATTGTTAAGCCCTTGTTCGGGTCGGATATACCAGAACCCGACCCGCCTATGTTGAATTCTACATGTAGATGAAGACCTATTCTTAAGGCTATTTCCACTCCTATCAACTCGAATTGAGTTACACTAGGCATGGCATGATCAGTAGAGGTTTTCTCTATGTTTTCCACTTCATTTTGAGATTGGAGGGATGCTCGCCACGTGGCATTCGACCCAGAACTCGCCGATGGCTATAAATACACCATTTGAAGGCATTTTAAATGACCTTTGGCACTTCTATGACTTTCACACACCATGACTAGTATTCAACAACTGATAACCGCCCTCTTATTCGATTAAATTAGTGAATTCATAGAGAATTATTCATTGTAAATTGAGTGAACGAGGATTATATTAATTGTAATTTCCTAATGAATCAATAAACTATGAAGTGGACGTAAGCTTCTTAACGCCGAACCACTATAAAAATCCTGTTGTCTAGCTGTTTCTTGCTTTTTTCAGTTATTTCTTCATATTTCATGCTCAAAATATGACTTTTTGGGTGTTTATGCCATTTTTTGGTTTAACATTTTGGTGCTTTCACTAATAAATGAAGATTCTAGGTGTTTAAGGATTTTCCAGTCTACTTATTGGATCGCCACGTCTGATGAGGATATCATGTGAATCTATTGACTTTGCAATCGTGGAGATCACTAGACGCGAAGAAACGTCCACGCCATATAGCAGCAATCATCAAAGATCAGAGACGAAGTCCAGCGTTTTCCCCAGATCGAATGTGCCACTGGTTCGGATCCTTCTACGGGTCGAATATGTGTTCGGCTCGAATGGAGCTCGGGTCGAACAGTACATATGAGCAGACTTCGGATCGAACATGCCCTGGTCAGGTTGAAGGAATCAGATCAGATTAGAACCGTGTGTGCAGAGGAAGCAAAAACCCTTGATCATCGGATTAAGTCGAATGGACCCGTATTCAACCCACCTGAAGAAATGGCGTAGCATCCTGGCCTTACCTAATCGGGTCGCTAATACCCGTATCCAACCTGAACACGTGATTTGATCCGACCTGAAGACACGATCTAACCCGACTTAAAGACAAGATTCGACTCGACCCAATACAATCATTTTGGGAAAATATATGTCTTTCAGGTCGTTTAAAAGAAGGCTTGGTCTTCCGAAATCGAATGAATCGGGCGGTGCCTACTTGTTTGGTCGATCCCCACTGGGACTGTGGGGCCTCGGACCCCTACTGGCACTGCGCCTGAACCTGCTTCTCGGCTTGCTTTGGCTCGGAATGGGGCTCGCCTTCTCGTCATACATTTTGGCCAATAATAGTCATAAAGTCTTATCAATCGAAATTCGGCGGATATTCTGAGGATATCAAAAGCAAATTGGCAACGATTGGGATTCTTCCAAGTGTCATGACCCCTTTTTACTGATGTTATTTAATGTGAGGAGTTCTTGAGAAGATTCAGCATCTCGAATGACATTGATATGAAGTTGTCTGGGCACTATTCCGAAGATGACTCAGTTGATCTTGGCGACGATGAAGATCAATGATGGGATGTCAGAAAGCGGCTAAGGATCCTAACACTATAAAGCTACACTTCACATGTACGACGTGTTGAAAGACTTATGTCCTGCAGTTCATTCTATGAAGAATTTAGCCAACCCAGGTACCCGGAGTCAGGTACCAATCGAACCACCGCAGGCTATGACTGGACCTATGGAACCTTACATAGATGATAACAACTTGACTGCTCATCAGCCACCGTGTGACGTTGGCATGGAGATTAGAGCTCGGGATCAAAGCAAATATGAATCAACCATTAGCTCTCTACTTCATACCTCTGTTGTAACAGAATGTATAAACATTACTTGAAGCCCCGTAAGCCATGCTGCCATATTCAGGCTTACTAACTCAAAGTTCAGGCCAACCAGCTGCTACGACAGGTTTAGCAGCGACCTGAGGCATCTGGAAGATTTCTCAAACGGAACATTGAGCTAAGCCAATTTGATCCCAATTTCCTACCAAGAAAGTCTATACGGGGCAAACATTAGCCGACTTCATTGCTGAATTCACTACTCCCGAAGAAGATGTGTTAGATGAAGAAGATGGCCCCATAGAACGAAATATGGAATCGAGTACTTGGAAGCTATACACAAATGATGCTCGAAATGATCGACGGTCCGGCGCCGAAGTCGTGCTAATAACTCCTGAAGGATGGTCAATTTACTATGCCTTGCGACTGGATTTACCCGCTATTAACAACGATTCCAAGTTAGAAGCCCTGATTGTCGGGTTGAAACTCACTAAGGAATTGAGGGTGGCTGCGTTGGACATCTTTTATGACTCTCAGATTGTCATTTTCCAGGTTTCAGAAGGAACTTCAAGCAAAGGGACCGTGACGTGCAACTTACCTTGAAAGGGTCAAAGAGCTATTAGACGGCTTAAAGCATCATAGCATATCTCATATTCCGCACATTGAAAATCAGAAGGTGGACAAGCTGGCCAAATTAGCAAGCTTCGACAATCCAGAAGGAATGAAGATGGTCCTAATCGAGACATTAGAAACCCCGAGCATTGATCAGATAGGAGTTGATCCAGTCTTGGAGATTAAATCGGAGAGAGAGTCATAGATAACCCCCATAAAGAACTTCCTACAACATGGATTGCTTCCAACAAGAAAAAGTGAAAGGTGTACCATCATTCGTAAAGCTTCGAGATACGTCATGCAGGGCGACATACTTTATCAATGGGTTTTTTTAGTCCTAGTACTCTAATGTATAGCACTTGGCGGTGTCACACGTGTATAGAGGGAAGTACATGAAGGCGATTGCGGAGATCACACCGGAGGACAGACATTGGCCAAGAAGATATTGCGGTATGACTACTTCTATCCTACCATAAATCGGGATGCAGTTGATTACCCACGACGCTACGACAAGGGAAAAAAATTTGCAATGATTCCCAAACCGACAATGGAACTCTGTCATCCCAGGATAGACATCGACGAATATCACTGCTGAATTCTTTGCCCTGAATGATTCGACAAAAGCACTAATCATTTGCTTGGTGGAAGATGTACATGAATGGGACTTCTAACGGTCAACGATATGGTACTAGAATGTGAAGATTCATAGTTCTGCTCCCTTCATTGACCATTCTTTGATTGACTCATGCCCCAGACGCAGGGGCAACTAGAAAATTTTAGCATGGATTGTTCACAATTTCACTACCTAGTCCAAAGCTGATGCAACATTACCTTGCATGACCGACTGCCTCGGTCTTGCCCGAAGATCGGCGAGTTGAAGTTTTAGAACACTTAGGCTTGGATGTTGATTGATTTTCCATACACCAGCTCTTATTCCCGACATGGTATTAATGATAGATGCGGATGGACGAGGCATGTCTATCTTCATAGTCCTCACATTCACTTCCTAACATGGAAAGGGCTAATCTTCTGCAGCCATGGATTTATTTTTAGCTATATCCTACTTATGGAAAGTGTGATGCTTCTGTAAGCATGGAGTCCTTAATCTCCTGTCGATTTCCATTATAGCACCAGTAATATGGGATGCTACCATTAACCGTTTTGGTCTGATTACCTGACCCTCATTCCTTGCCCTTGATGTGGGGGCAAAAAGGTGAGTTAAAGGAGATGCGACCTCCTCATTTTCTCACCAAAGTCCGCCTAACCACCTTTATCATTCCAAGACCCCGATCAGGGTGTATTTATTCTTAGGACTGCCGCCCCACAGTATTTTGAAAAGATAATTTTCATCAGCTAAAAACTTTGGCATTCATCCTTGGTAGACATAGAACAAGGTAAAATAGACCTGCAAAGAACATGCAATGCCATTTTCACTCAAAATGATATTCATTCCTTTAACAGGATTATTCTTTAGCCTTGTCTCTTATTTTTGCATGCTAAATGAGTTATTGATGTAACTTAGTCAGATACATTTATATGTAGAAGGTGTAGGAACCTAGGATTCGATACCGATCAGACTTCCACCACCCGCACGCAAAACTACGGAGCACTTCCATAACGAGCCCAACTGAACTACTCATTAACAAAATTGTGCCCTCTATATGATGAAAGTTGTGCAGCTCGAGGTGCATCTGATATGACTATCCAGTCCTTGGCTCATGCATGGCAGACTTCAATGCAATTATACATCGATCAATGTACTTCGAAGTCGGAACCCAACTCCAGGAAGATGCAGTTCGACTGTATATATAACTCGATCCTGTGCTCGATGCTGCCAGATTACATGAATCCAAATAGAGGAGGCAGCACTGCCCATTGATAAGTACTTGAAGTTTGGTGCCAAACGGTCCTCCTATAGACAGGTCAGAGGAATGTAAAGCTTTGGTGAATGTGACTCGATTGTTCACCTACTTACTCTTCGCCTGACGCCAACGATCTAACATAGATGGGGTTCGACCATCCTCAAGGCGATCTTTGCCTTTGATGTCGAGGTAAAGGGAATGACGCCAAGGCAAATGTGACCCGATTGTTTGTCCGACCGACTCTAATCCTAAGAGCTTGGATAGAAATATAAACCTAGGATGAGTGCGATGGACACACCAAGATTCAAAGACCACTCGATCCACAACTCGAACTCTGGCTTACGAAGATAGAGTATAAAGGATGAACTACGACGTCCATCACAAAAACTCCATCCCATGAGTCGATGGGATGAGAGAGACTTGATTATCGCATCTGGCCACCTTCACCCTTAAATCGGAGATTGAGAGGTAGTACCTTGGCAAGTGTAACCCAACCACTTGCCTGACAAGCTTTATCTGCCAGAGTGAAGCGTGGAGTATGGACTAAAATCGAGTTCGGGAATGACGCTCGAATCAGCAGAATCTCGCTCTAGGAAATAGAGTGTAGAAGGAATGTCGAGGCAATGACACGACTGTTTGCCAAATTAACTAAAACTCTTCCGATTCGAGAAGTGAGTATAAAAACGAGCGTGATTGGTGCACCACGAGTAGAGACTGCCTTAACCAAACTTAACCTGGGCATACGACAGGAGAGTATAAAGGCACTAAGACCAAGTGTTAAAAGAAGTTTTCTCCTACCCCATAGAAGGATTGGGGGCAAGACTGAAAGTTGAGCCCGAATTCTAACCTGGGCATACGACATGAGAGTATAAAAGCACTGAGATCAAGTGTTGAAGGAAATTGGATCCTACCCCACAGAAGGATTGGGGGCAAGAATGAAAGCTGAGTGCAAAGTCCCTACAGAAGGATTAAGGGCAATAGAATGTCACTACTAATCAATCCCAAATAAGCCCTGGCCATGCAATCTATTCAAGATTGATTGGGGGAATACACATACACATCACACCCCTATGATAGTTGCAATATGATATGTTGCTTATTATTTAGTTTAGTAATGATTTTTAATTGCGGGAATTTTGATTTGCATGGATTGTGATGTGATTTATTATTTATTACTTAGCATAGTAATATTTTGACTACAAGTATATACGACTGAAACATATAACAAACTTGCATACGTAAGACATTGCAGGAAGACTACTTTATTCACTAAATGCAGATTTATACAAGATAACCGTACAAAAATGCGAGGGCCGCACTTGCAACAATAACAACTGGCCAGTGGAAAAAAAAGGAAAATGAGTTTGGAAACATCTATGACTTAGACGGGTTGCCCTTCTTGGACTCACCGAACATCTCCTGCTCCTCCTTCTCCATCTCGGTACATGTACTAATACAAAGCACAGACGCGAGGGTCGCACTCGCAAACACCAACAAATGGCCGCGTTTGAAGAGTTGCTGCCGAAGGCTAATGCTAAACTTCCCACACGACTCAAGGCAATGATCGAAAGGAGGCATTGAAGGTGGAGTCTTCAGTAATGTTAATGATATTTTTTGTCAACACTAGAGATAGGTCTACACAAGTGGACCTAAGGGAAATATAGGTTTATTTAGCTTTTACGAGTTTGAGTTAGTTCACCATTTCCTAGATATCAAGGTTTTGGGCCCGAAAGATTATCTACTTTGCCCTCAATGGGGTGAATATAACGCTTAAGCGACTCAAGAACCAACAGTTATCTTGGGACAAAGATTCCCTAAGAACAACCCTCGATAAGGGCTAAATGGCTTGTAGGAAGGGGTTCCACACTGACTTTGTGGAAAGTTTCAGGCTTAAATAAGAGCTCGTAAGCATATAGAAATAAAATAACATGTTGCACTAGTAATAGTTAAGTAATTACATGAGAAACCTGTAAAGAAATGTATTATGTATTGATCCACTCTTTATTGATCTTTGATTTAGAATACAGGAGTGATTACAACCAAAATCCCCAATTTGATTTAGGAATTAGGGTTTACTCTAGAGAAAATAGTATGAGAATGAGATATTCGCCCCGAAAATGAGACCTCTGGGGTCTTATTATAAGAAAATCGGGACCCTTTTTGTTGTTGGGCCAACAGTACCCCCTGTCGGCCTCTTTTCCCATTGGTTCCGGAAGTACTGGCTCTCGGCCGCCATTGGCTTTTAGAAGTGCCGGTTCCTGCTCTCGGGAAGAGGGTTCCGGTCTGCGAAACTCCTTTTTGATTGCTTGTTCATCCAATTTGTTTTGATCCTGAGCTTGTCGGTGCAAATGGCTTTCGGAAGATTATAGTTTGTGGATGTAGGCTTCCGGTATATGGGCTCTCAGTCTTGTTATTAACGCTTTGTGGAGCTTGTCTTTGTGATTCAAGTGAAAGGTTGCCGGGTCCGTCACTTCTACCGGTATCAACACTAAGCAGATTAGTATGGATAGCTTCTCTCTCTTTGGGGTTCCGGCTTGCCTTTCGGTTTACTCTCGAAGTGTATCCTTGCTTTTCCGGGAGGTTTCTTCTGGTGCTTTGATAGTTACTTGTTAGAGTAACTTTTCGGGAACCAACTAATATAGGTCTCGGTAATTGGTTCCGGATAATTTTCATATACTCTCATTCCCTTATGTATCAGTGTTAGGCAAGTTAATACCGATAGCCCCTCTCGTCCTTCTAGGTCTCGGTTTATAGGATTAGTGATCTTTCTCTTCATTGGCTTGCGATCTTGGGTGACCTGCCGTTGTTTACTCATCGTGTCGGGACTGCCTTATCGGTATCCTTTCTTTGTACAGATTTTGAGCTCTTCTCTTCAAGGACGGTGTCGGTTTCATAGCTCCTAGAATATTTCCTTATGTTGTCTCTTTTTCTTGTATCAGGCTTTTGTTGACAAAAGACTCATTTCTACTTGTAGCGGTCTATTACCTTTTCATCACCAGCCTGTTTCGGAGGTAGTTTTGGTAGTAGCATTTGTCCCCTAGTGAAGTGGTAATTTTGACTTTCCAAGTCAAACTTCAATCTCTTTTCGGTGTGTCGGCTATGTGTCTCTTGGTACACTTTGATCACGTCCGTTGACGGGTTTCCATCTGTACGATTTAGATTTATAAGGAGATTTATCATAAATACCTCTTCTTATTCCTCTCCGCCTTCCACCTGCAAATCAAATTCTCAAGCTAGATTATCACTTCTTTTAAGAACTACCAGAATTTTCTTTCTCAGGACTCCAAGTTTGATTCTTTGTAATTATCTTTAATTCCCACCACAAATTATAATCTAAATTATGCATTCGAATAGATTAGAAAATAGATCAAGATTTCATTGTTCTCAATACGGGTTTAATCAATAGTAGTAGCTTCAATAATAAGTAATGCTAAACTGATAGGCTACTGATTTTCTAAATGCACACTTTAGGAATTTCGACATGCAAAACTGGTTATGTAAAAGGGGTCAGTTTATCCATAAAGAAAAATGTTATGCCTTCGGTACAAGTTATATTAATCACCCTTATTGCCACTTTATCTTGCTTCTGGGCTTACCAACACTGTTATTTGTACTTATTCAACTTCCACTGTGGGGTGCCGGGTTATTTGAAGGTGTTGGAAAGGCTCTGCAACTTAATTCGACAAGATGTCTCGATTTTTAAATTAACTCGTACCGGGTTTGGAAACTAGTTAGGCATTCAGTGGTGACACCAGATTATTTGGTTTCGGTTGAACAACCATTGTGTTCCGTTGGCGATTTGATTTTTCTTAGGCATAAGCCCTTCATTTTTTTAAATTTCGACGTTGGGATAGCCAATTTTATCATCACCAAAGGCCTAATTGTTTCCCGAATAGGACTAATAAAAAAAATCTATGACTAGCTTGCTACATGATAACTTACACTTGTGATATTATCAAGTTGTACTGCTATGTTGACCTATTTACAGATGCCATATGCATTTTTATGTAAAAATGAATGTAGTGCTAATCTCATATGTTATGAAATGATATTACCTGGCAGCGCTATGTTTAGTAAAAGGAGCCTCACCACACCAAAGACCAAGGGTTCCAATACTCCACGAACCAAGAAGTATTTTGCCTTAAAGTCTTCTTTAATTACATCTCCAATAGGGTGAAGACTATCCTTGATAGTGGCATAGATGTTATTGCTACCTTTCCCCAAGATTCCCTTTCGAATCCTCCCGAAGGGTACTTTGCGTATTCAACAATTCATATTTGGCACGGAGGCTTCCTTCCTTTTCCGTTGTTCTTGTACATGCTTTTATATGACCAAGGAGTTCCTCCTATCCAACTTTCACCCAACACCTATACCTTGCTCTTATACTTAGAAATTTTGACGCTTGCATCAAATCGACCTTCTCTTATCCCAAAGCTTATTCGCCACATGATACGATTCTCTAAAAGTGCGTAGTCACCTGTCTAGCGTGAAAACCCTATAAAGAGGCTAATAAGTGACAGTATTAGCAAGACTAAACCTTACGAGGATCAATTCTTTCTTGTTAAGTGTCCTCCTGGTGTATTAGGAAAATTCATCGAATGCAGTAAGTCTCTTATCTTTTGTCAACAATTACATTATGTTTGAACTTCTAGTTTAACCCTTGAATTTCTATAGAGCCTCCTTCTAGAAGCGTAACTTTATCAGATGAGGAGACTCAAGTTGTTGAGGAAAATTTCAATGCACTAGATGATCTTAGACGTCGGTCATCCTTGCTTACTGCTGATAATCTTTGCCAATATGGTCTTCTTCCCCCGGGACAAAAGATCTTGGGACAACCGTCTATTCAGTTTGATGGCTCCAAGGGTCTTTCACTGAATTCAAGTATGTTTAATGCGGCATCTCCTATATCCCCAGGTATTTTAGAAAGGGTAATATAGATTTTTGTGCAAGACTTCCCATTTTCCTACATTGGTCATCTCATCCTTATTTTTCTGATATAGCTTTCTTTGTTTAGGATCCACGGCTTCTGAGGGCACTTCTACCCTCGACGTTTTTTCCCATCTAATGTTAAAGTTTAAATGAGGCTTGCTGGTTCCAGCATATAGCCTTCGCCCGAAAAGCCAAAGCATGGTAAGGTGGTTCATTTTTCCGAGGAAGTTGATATCATGACGAGAGCTCAGACAACTCCCGACCCCACCCGAGAGGCAATGCTATGAGTAGTTCTGCATCACCTGCTTCTCCCAAAGGATTAGATGTTAGCGGGCACAGTTCACTTACATTCTCCTCTTCTCAGCGTGTTACCTTTCCTGCTCTGCCCCCGCTATCATTAGACTTCAACCAACTTGTGAATCTTTCTCTTTCGTTTACCGAAGTTGCTAACATTTCCCAATCTTCTTTGTTTTCGTGCTCAGAAGATTTTTATCAGCAACAAATCAAGGACCAGCTTGTGGTACTAGCCTGTTTTTTTCTTGTATTGTGCTATTATCATACGGAGTTTAACCTATTTTCTTTCTTATTTCTAAGGTGATGAAAAACTAGTTCTTTTCTAGAGGAATAGCTTCCTCATCTTCTGCCGAGGTTGCTGCCTTTAAGGAAGAAAATAAAACATTGAACGATAAGGTTGATGCCTATTGCGGGAGAAGACAGAAAACAACAACGATTGTAGGAGATTAATGGCCTTGCCAAAGGAGGAGAAGGAGGCCAAAGGGATGTTATCGGAACTAATCGAGAATCTTAAGAATGAGAAAATGGGAATGGAGATTGATCATGTCGTCGTTGAACTAGATAGGATGAACAATAAGTTTTCTGCTGCCAAATGGATAATTTATGAAACTTGTGATAGGATATACGACTTTCTGAGGGTTCACCTTCATGACATTGTGATGGAATACTACGAAGATGCTCTCCTTCTCGCTTACTCTGACAATTATAAGAAATTCCCGAGGATTGACTTTACCTCCGTGCATCCCACTGTCAACAGCAGAGTCTTGGAAAGAATTCAGCAAATCAAGTGAGAAGGTAAAGTTCTTCTGAAGGACAAGATAAGACCCAAGTCTTTCTTGTGT
This sequence comes from Allium sativum, assembly GCA_030737875.1. Taxonomy (NCBI): domain Eukaryota; kingdom Viridiplantae; phylum Streptophyta; class Magnoliopsida; order Asparagales; family Amaryllidaceae; genus Allium; species Allium sativum. The sequence continues at coordinate 308,989,261 of CM060915.1, read as the reverse complement.
ATTGAGGATTTTCCTAAGGATTCCGACAATGAGGAAGAATAGGATTCAATTGTTGACGAGGAGACAGAAGGAGATAAAGGTCAGTGAAATGAGTTTGGCAGGGGCGATGGAGACTCTTCTTTTGTTGTTGAGGGAATCACTACTGATTCTTTGAACACCCCACCTACCCAAGGTTTGATTGTTATTCCTCCCAAGGAGGGTGACTCCTTGGAGCTAACAGGGTAAAGAAACTTCGGTCTGACCCGACATTTCTGTTGCATAGGTATGGATTTCACTCTCAAAATATATCCTTCCTTCTTGACTTTACATCAACAACTAGTTTTCTCATGTTGCTGCATCCCCTCGCTCCTCCTAAGGTGTAAACCATAATAATGCCTTATGTCTGTAGCTTTTGGCTACCGAAAACTTTTTTAAGGGCTTGCTTTGTAAAACTTGCGGGAAACCATCTAAATAGAAGGGCTTAGATGTTTTTGCATGATATACCTTTAAACTCCTTGTGATTTGTGGCTTAATTCCTAGGACATTTACGATTAAGTATATTGTATCAGTATGCATATTGTGGATGATATGTGTACTAGCTAGTGGACTTGCGTTATTATGATTGTGTGGATGTGGATGTTTGCCGAAATGATTCAAAACTTGTATGATGGAATTTTGTATGGTTGTTTTCCTTTAATATGTACAACATTGTTAGTTTCATTTCTTGTTAATTAGATTTTTTGCTTTATTATAGTTCATTTTATCTGTCGCTTAGGAGGACCGATTCCAGACCGCTCCCCTTCACAATTCAGGGAAGAACCCCTGGCCATCTCTGGTCATAAGGATATCGTTGACGATTCTCCTCTTTGGGATGAGAAAGGAAGTATTATCAACAAAAGATTATTGTTATAACCCTTAATGAACAGGTCTCTTATTTAGAGAACCAACTTAAAGAAAGAAATGAGACTATTCACAAGTTGCAATGCTAGCTAAGGGATGTCCCTTCTACTAGTTTTGATGCAGAGAGAGGCAAACTATATCACCGGATTGACGAGTTAGAGGGTGAATTGAAGAAAACAAAAGTGGGTTATGCTTCCCTAGAATTTGCTTTACAGAATCCTGACTCGGATTAACAAACTTGTTTGCCATGAATCTTTTATGTACCAAAATGTGACATTACTTTCAAGTGCCATTAATGCAGAACCTTTAAAATGGTAGTTGTGTGTATGCGTAAACCTATGACATGGCTTTACGTCAATATGCTTGTGTATTGTATTTGTAACACCTAGCATGTCATTCTCTTCCTTGTTTGGGAACTATTTTTTAAAATCTTATTGCGCCATAATACATGAATTTGACGTGTTCTATTATGCATTAATTCGTAAGACGTACACATAGTATCACTTGTTTTTATTGACGTTAATCGTATCATGGCATTAAATGTGTGATGAAGTAATGAAAACAGACCTATATCCCTTATACTGGCGAGGGTTCTCCTAATGTAAGAAGTCCCCCAATATAACCTCTGTATCAAGGTGATGTTATTAAACTTGAGATGCTTACTTGAGCTCACCCCTGAGTTCATGTTCTAGTGTAGTGTGCCTACTTATATTGCATGTGCATTCGATATAGTGAATAAGGACTTAATATATATAATAGTTAAGGAAATCTCCCTAAGCGGCATAGGAGGCCTTTGTCCTTGCTTGATGGCATCTTGAGTAATGGGCTCTAGATTTTATGTTGATCACATATCCCTTCTTTAAGAATTAGAGCTTTGCGACCCAGATTAGGGTATTATGGATAGATTTCCAGAAGTCGCCTTTTAATAGTGATGGGACTTTGATTCATCTCCTAGATTAGGGTGTAAGACTAGGAATCTGCTTCCGATAGTAGTGGAAGTCTGGTTCCCAACCAGATTCAGACTATCAAGAAGGTCAAATATCTCTTTTTGATAATAGTTAGGCTTCCAAACCGGAACAGACTCGGGTATTTAAGATATAGTCGAAAACCTACTTTTAGCAATAATTGAGATTTGAATCAACCCAGATTCATGTATTCGATAGAAGTCCCGAACTAACCCAAATTCGGGTATTTAATAGATCGAAGACCAGAATTCCACATCTGGTATTATTAGAAACCTCGAACCATCCCTTATTCGAGCATTCAAAAATTGAAGACTAGAATTCCACTTCTAGTATTAGTAGAAGCCTCGAACCAACCCTTAATCGGGAGTTTAGAGATTAAAGACCAGAAATCTGCTTCTGGTATTAATGTTTCATTACCCCCTTTGGGTTTGATTTATGAAGTAGAGGTCGTATGGGCTTCTTAAGTCACTCTTTGGGCTTTTATTGTCAAAGCAAAGGATGTACATGCTTTGTTGGCCACTCTCTGGGCCTGTGCGTTCGGTGCGCTTGGATAGCTTATCCACAAGCAAGGCCCAAGGACTTTCCCGACCTCCCTCCAGAAGGCGTCTTATCCTGACCATTGTAGGCGATGATAAGGTCTTAAATGCTTAAACCGGGCCATCGTAGACATGGAACTAAAGCTTACTCTTTTGATACTCTAACCTGGCCATCGTAGGAAGTGATAGAGGCTTACACTCCACCCCCTTCAAGGGGTACCCTATCCTGATCATCGTAGGCGATGATTGGGGTTTGTGCTCCCTTTTGTGGGTAACACGGAACGTAAGCAGAGGTTGGATGTGCTCTTCTGCGAGCAGAGGTAGGACGTGCTTAGTCATAGAAAAGGCAGGGCGTACTCTTCTGCCATTAGAGGCAAGGCATGCTAATTAGATGCTCTATCATGACCGTTTCCGGTGTGGGTCGAAGGCTTATGCTTTCAATCTTTAACCTGGCCCTTTCCGATTTGGGCACGGGGAAAGGCTTACACACCAACCCCCTCCGGGGGGTGCCTTTCCTTAGCTAACTCAGCGGTGACAAGTTTTTTTTTTTTTTGATTTAACCTACCTTGGGTTATTTAGATTTCTAGAGAGGGTTTCCACACCCTCAATTATATAGATTATGCTTTTACTAAGGATCTTATGAGGCTACATTTGGTCTTTTTACAAACTCTCGTAGTTAGTCCTGATTGAAGAACTTAATGATCATCCCTTCAAGAATGCTGAAGTGGTTAGTTTCATGTCCATTCATCATGTGATAGTGACAGTAATTTCCTTTTGTACTTGGGCTGCTTTTTTGTAGATGGACAATAATTGAGCTCGTATTTGGTAAGGAAATAGATATTTTCCATTGAAGTGATAAGGTAGTATCTTTTGGGTAGCTTTAGTGTAAACTTCCTTTCTTACTGTTGAGACTTGGCCTTTCTGTTACCGAGCCTTATTGCTCCACTCATCTCCTTGTTTCCCCTTTCCAAGATAGGCCGGGATTGGAATGCTCTCCTTTTAGACCATTTGGAAGTGAAGTTGTTGAAATCGTTTGTTATTTCTTGTTCGAACTCCATCCCTTCGATCTGTTTGTTGAGAGCTTTCCTTATATGAGAGAAGATATCATAATCCTTTGATATATAACCATTTAAAGGAAAGGTTAGGGTTTGTTTTACATAGGAAGGACTACCGCTCCAATAACTAGAATCATATTTCTTTACTTCCCTTTTCCGCTTAATTATCCACAAGGCTTCCATTCTTAACCTTTGTTCTTCCGTCCCTTTCGGGTTAGTAGTACCTGACATGTCCATTTGGGATCCAAAAGACACTCATTGGGACCTTTTTCCCATAGTCTTGCTTCTTCAAAGCTTAGTCCAAACTCGGACGGAACAACATAGTTAGATTTCTGGCTGTTAATCACAAGGTCGGAGGTTCAGGCCCTCCTAACACCAAAATGTTAACAATATTTTTCGTCAACACCAGAGACAGGTCTACGGAAGTGGACCTAAGGCAAAATAGGTTTATTTAGCTTTTATGAGTTTGAGTTAGTACACCATTTTCTAGATATCAAGATTTTAAGCCTGAAAAATTAGTTATTCTGCCCTCAATGGGGTGAGCATCACGCTTAAGCAACTCAAGAACCAACAATTATCTTGGGACAATGGTACCCTAAGCACAACCCTCGATGAGGGCTAAATGGCTTGTAGGAAGGCGTTTCGCACTGACTTTGCGGAAGTGTTTAGGCTTGGGTAAGGGATCGTAAGCATGTAGAAAGCAAATGACATGTTGCACTGGTAATAGCTAAGTAATTACATGAGAAACACATAATGAAATGTACTAAGTATTGATCCACTCTTTATTGATCTTTGATTTAGAATGCATGAGCGATTATAACAAAAATCCCCAATTTGATTTAGGAATTAGGGTTTACTCTAGAGAAAAGAGTATAAGAATGAGAATGAGAAAATCGCCCCGAATATGAGACCCATGTGGTCTTATTTATACATAAGTTGGGGGCCCTTTTGTTTTTGGGCCAGCAGTACCCTCTGTCGGCAGCTTTTCCCTTTTGGTTCCGGAAGTACTGGCTCTCGGCTGCCTTTTTCTTTTAGATGTGTCAGTTCCTGCTCTTGGGAGGACGGTTTCGGTCTACGGAACTTATTTTTGATTACTTGTTTATCCACTTTGTTTTGATCTTGAGCTTGTCGGTGCAAATGGCTTTCAGAAGGTTATAGCTTCCGGATGTAGGCTACTGGTATGTGGACTCTCGGTCTTGTTATTAACGATTTGTAGAGCTTGTCTTTGTGATTCAAGTGAAAGGTTTCCGGGTCCGCCACTCCTACCGGTATAGACACTAAGCAAATTAGTGTGGATAGCTTCTCTCTCTTTGGGGTTCAGGCTTGCCTTCCGGTAGACTCCCGAAGTGTATCCTTGCTTTCCCGGGAGGTTGCTTCCGGTGCTTTGATAGTTACTTGTTAGGGTAACTTCCCGGGAACCAACTAATGGAGGTCTCGGTAATTGGTTCCGAATAATTTCCATATGCTCTCATCCCCTTACGTATCGGTGTTAAGCAAGTTAATACTGGTAGCCGCTCTTGTCCTTCTAGGTCTCGGTTTATAGGATTAGTGGTCTTTCTTTTCATTGGCTTCCAGTCTTGGGTGACCTGCCGTTGTTTACTCATCGTGCCAGGAACGCCCTACCGGTATCCTTTCTTTGTACAGATTTTGAGCTCTTCTCTTCAAGGATGGTGTCGGCTGCATAGCTCTCAGAATATTCCCTTATGCTATCGGCTTTTTCTTGTGTCGGACTTTTGCTAGTGGAAGACTCCTTTCTGCTTGTGGCGGTCTATTACCCTTTTCCGCCAGCCTGTTACGGAGGTAGTTTTGGTAGTAACTAGTAACATGTCACGCGACCTAAGGCAATGACTAAAAAAGGGAATAACTATTGAAAGCCGCTTGAGGACCACGAAATGGATGCAGAGTGAACGTCCATTTGCTAGTCCCAACCGACTTCCCGACTGGATGGCCCACATAAGACCGGACATGGATTGTTTGTCCTATCTCGCACACTTATGGGATGTGATGCACCCACTTTGTCTACGGCCTCTCGCTTGATGCAAGGGGCAAGCATGAGCACTCGAGGCGACTACGGTCCGACTTTTCACCACCTGACTCCAATCCTCAGAGCTTAAATGAGAGACTAGAGATTAACATAGTCTGAATACCAACAAATCATTTTGCATCCAACTCTAGCTCGCGACTTGATAAGGATGTACGAATTCAGAGAAGACATAGATTTGATGATCACCACTCAGCAAAACCCTTGTGGATATGAGCACGGGATACAAGCTTCGAGCAGCATGATTCGACTCCCCGATGTCTTTATGCACATTTACTATTATCAGAGTACTGCAAGATCCCATACTATAACCAAAAGAATGACTCCTCAAGATTAACTCGCATACATATAAGCTACATATCATCATCTAGAATTAAATGACATAAGCCTGATTGACGGCTACGGCATATGCAGAACCAAGTTGTCCGAGGCCGGCTTCCACCCACTTCAGAACTTTGTACTGGGGGTACCAGCGCTAAATTGGACAATTGGAGACAACTTCTCAAAGATGGATGTCAGATTGCTAACATTATTCGATGCTTCACCAGAGGTGGCACATCTCACCATTTCACACGAGATATCAGGGATTTCCGCAATCCCCCGAACTTCAAACTACTATCTCTGGAGACTTACAACAGCAAGATTGATCCTACCGTGCATCAAATGCATTGAATGCACTGTATGGGAGTGTTATTGGCATCAGACAACGCCATGGCTAAGGGCTTCCCTCCATTCTTGACTTACATTGTTGCTATGCATGTTTGGTAGCCTGCACCTAAATCGTTCAACTGTTGGAACGTGTTAGTTATCCGATTCATTGAGCAGTAAAACGTCCACATCTCTCGACCCAAAAACGGCATGTTACTCACTTCAATCAAATAGAGGTCCAGCGAGACCGTGCATTCATTCCTGGAAAGATTCAATGTCGTAGTGGCATCGGTAGATCGATCTGAACCGTCTATGGTGTTGATTGAAGTAGTATCCGGTATTCGGATAACTCGGACTTTAAAATCTCTCAACAATGAGATTCACCCAGAGATCTTGGTGGACTCACCTCTGGGGGAAACAGATTACTGCAACAAGAGGATACTAACGTTATGGATGGTCTCAGTGTTTTCATGACAAAGGATGGAGGACCATCCGACTCTAGAAATGATAAGGGCAAGGGCAGAGCCCGAAAAAAGAATAATAAGATTGTGTTATTCTAGAGAGAGCCAATTTTATTGATCAAGTCAACAATCTTGTTTGTTAAGCTCAATGGAACCGAGTAAGAGAAACAGACTCAATAAGACTGTGATGGATATTCCAGATTACGATGAAACATGAGCGAATGGACTCAACTAACTCCTTAACAACATTCACTCACTTGTATTTTGATGATCTATTTCAATTCCAAGAATGATCTGTTTCTACTAAAATTAACCCTTAACGTATGCTAACAATGAAGGGGTATCGGAGGAACACAAACACAGAATAATCTGCCGGATGCAAAAAAGCCAAATAAAGAAAAGAACCAGAAACAGGGAAGAATGATCTTAGAGCAGCATAAACCGACACCTTTCAGGGAGAAAGGAACTCAAAAAATATAGAATACCGGTAGGGTCTATCCAACAGGGTCCATCCGACAAGATCAACTCCAGAAGAAGGATTTTATGGCGAAAGGTCATCTAAATCAGAAGTTAAGAAAGAAAGAGGCAAGAGCTCCACCAATGGAAACCCAGAAGGGTTATCAGTATTAATCTAATTGATACCGATACATCAGCAATCAAAGACAACAAGAAAACCAAGCTAAATATGCATAAGGATTTTCCGGAACCAGGCTCCGAAACATCAGTTGCATAAATAATGAAAGGATACATTGATAGACAACAGAAACATCACCGGGAGCCACCTTCCGGAAAACCATACTATCCCAAAAGTTATACTGGAAGGCTAACTGAACCTTAGCGGAGATACAGGCCAAATCTACCTAGTATAGAGACCAACAACAGTTTTGAACCACCATCCATCTACATACATCATGCGTACAAGCTCCACTAAGTATTCACGAGAAAGCTAGAAGCCTACATCCAGAAGCTTACATTCGAAATCCCAAACCTGGGAGCTGCTTGTGGAAGTTCAATGCCATCCGGAAGCCACCACATCGACAAGCCCATATCAATCTCAAAGGAGCCCCAATTGATCGAGACCCTCATTATTGAGGACTATAATTGGCACCACAAAAACAGCCGGAAGCAAAAGGTCCGAGACCAAGGGAAAAGCATCCGGGAAAGGCCCGCGTAGTCCCAATAGCCTAACAGCAGAAGAGGCCCCTATTTCCCTATAAATAACACCCCAAGAGCCAGATAGCGAGGCGACGATTTTTTCTTTTTTCTCATCTGGTTCTCTTTTCAATCTCATTCTCTCTTCTTGAAGAGAACAAATCCTATGTTCCGAATCGGATTGGGAATTTCTACAAATCTTGTAATATATCCGCAATTTATGAATGAAGAAATCAAAAAATTAAACATTTTCATGATTTGATAATCATATTATGCCGTTTATGATGGAACAGGGAGTTAACAATAACCTTTTCGTATAGGAGGATTGATCACGAAACCCTCACAAAGGGAAGATGTTTCGTGGAAACATGAGATCTTCCTCTCTTTGTCTCAGGTGTTGGTAATGTGAATCAACCTTTCACACTGAGCCTAATGCAGCTCAATTCTGGAGTATAGGTTTGCAAACTTATAGCTTGCTCAATGACGTAATCAAGGCTCCTCCGGGCTGGTTTGATGCAAAAGGATCGTTTAAGTCAATAAGTGTTGCAATATCCTTATCATCTGAGTATCCGGAAGCATTAGTCTGTTTTCTTCTTATCACAATGTATGTCATCTTGACCATGATCTAAGGGATAACTGATTACGCAAAGCTCTAGTGGTACCAAGTTAAATGAATCTTTCTTCGTGGAAATGGTTGATTTAGCTAAGAAACACGGACTTCAGATTGTCCTTAGGTGACCTTAGATCGTAGTCGTACCAATCCTTTTAAATATATGTTCCATATAACTCATCCCAGGTGTTGACGGAAAATTTCATTAACATTTTGGTGCTAGAAGGAGGGCCTGAACCTGTGTCCTTACAGTTAATCTATCAAAAAATAACTTGGTAAATTTATTGCTTCATGGCAGGAAAGGTGAAATGAAAAAGATTGGAAGATCGAAACAAGGAACCGGCTCCTGATGCAACCCTTTAAGGAAACATGGAGCTAATGCTTAATCTGAACATCCAACCCAACACAGCCACCAAATGTTGTGGAAGACAATGTCGCAAGAATTATGGCCTTGGAGAAGTAACTCCATGAGATGCAAGCTCAGATGAATGTTGCTCAAGCACAGAAGTCTTCAAGACTCACCAAATCTAGTCATAGAGAAACGAACGAGTCTCCAAAAAGGAAGGCTCCCATTCAACACTAAGAAGTAAAGGAGAAGCTCAAGGAGGCTTCCTCCAAGAAGAAGAAGTCTAGTTTGACAGGAGTTAGCCATCAAGGAAACCAATGGGAACAGAACAATCTGGGAGTTTCACTTCCAAAGATTATGACACCAAGGGAGCAAATCATGACAGCACAGAGGCTTGTCTTAAATAATTCGCTTAGAATACTGTTAAGGACCTGCTGGGAAGTAAGGGGAACAGGACCCAGGATGACAGGATTAAGGACAACGAAAGGGTAGCTCCTTTCATTGATGAAATTATGAACACCATAGTACCGTCGAGAGTGAAGGTTCCAACCATAAAGTATCTTGGGACAACTATCCCTGATGATCATCTAATGACTTTCGACAGCCAGATGGATCTCTGCAATGCTTCCGGAGCCGTCAGATGTCGTCCTTTTCCGGTGACCTTTCAAGGGGCAGCAACAAAGTGGTATTGTCAGAATAGAGAGAACACCATTTATTCATGGAAACAGTTCTTCTATGAGTTTTCCGCACAATTCTGCATTTGCAAAGATCCAACAGTCGACCACACATCATGGCTAACATCAAACAGAGGCAAGGGGAGTCTCTAGGAGATTATCTGAAAAGGTTCAACATTGAGGCATTAAAGGCCAAGGATATGAACAACTAAGACAAGTTGATCTACGTACATTCAGGGTTAATCGAAAATACCCCCTTCTGGAAGGAATTATACATTCACGGCTGTAAAGACTTGCAGGACTTTCACTTTCAAGCTGACAAGTTTATTCATGTGGACGAGTTATACTTCACAAAGAGAAAGTTCATGCCTCGAGGGGAAGGAGGAAGTCTGTAATGACCCAAGGATTTTCGACCCTGAAAATCAACACAACATACCATGTTGACTATCAAGCATTGGAAATACTAGATCATTAATAGAAAGAAGTTAGAGGGTGAGAAATAGAAAGAAAGAAAGTTAGAATAGTAGAAGAGGAAGATCACAATAGATGAAACATGAATCTCACAGCGGAACAAATAAAATATATTATAACAATACTTTGTAATACAAAACTGTATTTGTACTTACATTCATCATCATCAGAGTAAACATCATACAAATGTCTCACAGCAGAATATAGCTCTCTCTATATATATGTATATCCAACACTGAAGCATCTTGCTCTAAGCTCCTTCAATGGTATCTGTAAAATCCCGATTACATGACTGCCCATACAAATTTTGGCACCCAAGAGTTTAGGGAAAACAAAACAAAATAAACTCTGGGTCAGTCATGTGACTGGTGCGAATAAACTCTAATCATTTCAGTTTAACTTTTCAAAAATCCATTTCAAGGAAATGATCATCGTAAGACCGATCCACATATAAACACGGATGTTTTTTACCTTATGATAACCCAAAACACTTTCCAAAAATCAATACTATACTGATATTATAATAATGTCTAATACAAGTAAATAATAACCTTAGCAGAATGCTTTCATCTCACGCTCTACATATGTAATATATAATCAAAAACTAGGGGCTCTTACTGTAGAATGAATTACCAACTATGACAAGGTATGGAACCACCTTCTGATCAGTGTACTGTAGAAGCGATACACTGGAGTTCAACAAGAACATCTTGTAACTCTGCCACACATGACCGACCATTCATTTCGCTTGAATGTTCCGAATATATTATCACTTTACGGTTGGTATACCAACATAACCATTCCCGGGAGATACAAAAATGAAAGAAGTAACAAATATGAATATTCAGTAGATGGTGACAATATACCCTAATTGGGTGCGACCCAGTTAGCCATGCTGCCTGCCCGATTTCTGTCATCTCTCGGTTGATGAGGCTTGAGGCCATAACGTATCTCGACAGATCACACCTTCATTTACTCTGAATGCCACATCGTCATACCCGCCAAACCACAAATTGATCACCCCAAAAATACTATAGGTATAAGCTAAGAGAAACGAATTCCTCCGCCACACATAAATACATTTGAAACGATCAACTTACGCGATCTACCAGATACACTCTGTCAGACATTCGTCCATTCAAGTTGTCGTGGGACTGGACAACCCTAAGACACTATTATGTAAATCCATCTTGGGCAATTTCTACCTAGGATTCGCAGAGCAACCATTGCATACTCTCTGTCTTCAATCAACTTCATCATAAATGATTTGCAACATTGATGCCATATGGAGTGGTTTTCAGATAATAAATTAGATCCCGATCTCTCCGTATTGTCAACGGAAATGGTCAAAAATATTGATAGTCGGTTATTTAACTACCAAAGGAAAGCATGTGTACAAACAACAGTCATATTTCCAAATGGAAATCTTACCGATCAATCATCATTTCATTTCCCATTTATTCCTTAAAACCCATTTTATTTCTCACGATTTTCTTGGAAAACGTTTCCATATATTCACAGCTCTTTATTTCCCTTATTTCGATATTATACGTTATTAACATTGGAAAACATTTCCATACCTGATTCATGCATCACTATCCATTAGTCCCTAACCATAAATTAGTAAGAGAACAATTCCCTAAGTACAAACCCCGAAGGCCGAAACCAACATCAGATCGATACTCAGACGAGTATTCAACATAACTAATTTCTAGTCAGTTTCAAATGTTCTTAACTCTATTCTTACCTTCTTATTTACACAAATCATTTCCTTTTATAACCAATTAAATCTTGCAAATCATTTGCTCTGAATCATTATTCACTTTATAATGTGAATACTATTCTTCTATAGAAATCTGGTCTCAGTTTATTAAACAAATCTTGATTTAAATCGTTACAGTTTAAAATCCTATCTCTCTAGTTCTTTCATCACTCATATTCGTATTTCACTTTATAAACTCCATTTATAAATAAGTTTCTTGTTAATTATATATCAAGTTTATAATTAAGTCTCAATTAAACATTCTATTATAAACTATTGGTTTTTTAAACCAAATATTAACTATCTCGTTAATTTCTCAGTATTATAAATCTATAATTTCTAAAATAAATTATCTTTATAATATTCGACATAGCCGAAATCACATGATAATTCCTTATGTGTTTATTTCAGTTATCTTTACACTTCGAACATCTAAATGAATTTCTTCATTTTCATTTGAAACGATTACCCAATCTGCCCTTTATAACTTCATCTTATGTTTTCAAATTATTTAATAATAATTAATCCATTTTTATTTCTGACATTTGTTTATAAACCAAACAGCTTGTTTTAATATAATTAAAACAAGTTATTATATTCTACTCAATTCGAAATTCAATTTCTATTTAAAAATATATTATCCTTTTTTAAACCCCAATTTCCTTTCCAATATATTCGATTATATTTTTGGTAATTAAATACCAATTATTTCAGGTCAATGTTATTTAAACATCCCAATCACACAATAATCAATCACATATTATTTATCACATCATATAATACAATATATGAAAAATAAATAATAAAACTGTTGAGGAATCCAGTTGGATCCCTCCAACTTATTTCCCTACATCCACAGATGTTATTCAACATTTATTTCATACCAATATGAAATAAATAATAAATAGAATCCATATTTAACTAATGACTTATATAAATAACTATACATATTATTTTAACCAATTCATCCAAACAACCATCACACACAACATCCAATCGTTTTTATCAATATTAAATAACATTTATAAAATTATCAAACTCGACAGAGTTAGTGAGTTTACTCACTTTGGTCGATGATCGTTAAATAACGAAAACATTCAATTGATCTAGTCAGCCGTTTTATTTTGCCATAAATTTGTAACTACGTCCAAATCTCTCCAGATTGGTTCCATTTTGTAGCCTTTGTTCATAGGATCCCAACGGATCCAGATTTGTGTAATTTTTTACAATGAGTGAATAAGATATTAACAATTAAAGCTTATATACTATATATATATATATTAAATTTAACTTATACATAAAATAACCATTGGTACCCTTGATTCTAAACCAGCCCATCACGCAAACAAAATGAACCGCATGGACAACTTCCTGGAACTAAACACTTAACGTTGCCTCCCTCCAACATTTCAGCCATTTTCGCATATTATAGATTCCTTTTTTTTCTTTTTTCCTGGGCCTTAGCCCTTTTAAACACGGCCCAATGCCACAACTTGAAACCGATCCACGTTGAAACATTGTTCATCTTCTTCACTGTTAAAAACCATGACGTGATCCTTCTATATTCCCCTTCCATGGCCGATACTTGCAAAAATAAACTCCCTTCATCACTTCAAACAAAAAGAAAATTACCGCACTGTTTTTCTGACCTACTTCTCCTCTTTACACGCACCCCACTACTCATCTCACACCTCTCCTCTAATTTGTGTCGAACAACATCTCGCTGAATGGCGTTAGCAGGTCATGAAAATGTCCAAACTCCCAGTCCCCAACGTACAACTCCTCTACAAGAAAAGTCTCCACGCTTCTTCATTTCCACACCATACGTTTGCCATCCGCACTTTTGGAGACAGCCTTGTCTTCTTCATTTCCAACTGCAGCATCCACCAAACATTAGAACCCGAAAGCACCATCCACCAGTCCACCGACCTGCTACTCCTCACATTGATAGATCCCCTCCACTACCATCATTGGTCCCGCCTAGCCCCGGATGCTCTTGAAGAAACCACAGGGAAGCTTGTGCGGCTATGCCCATTTGATCTTATGTGAAACTGAAGAGACTGGGTTTTTATATATATGTGTGTTTTTAAAATTTTGTAGAGAGGTTTTTAAATGTATTCGTCATTAAGGCTTGCGTGGTTTCAGAAAAGAAAGGAAGCATCGAAGTGTCTGTATTTATAGTGTTCTCATTTTCTTAGGTGCGAAGGAATAGGCTAAATAGGGTTATAGAGTAGTGTGTACGTTCTCAATATAGGTTTGCAGTGTTTTACTTTGGTAAGAAGAAAAGATTTTGAAATTGGTATGTAACAACCCGGAAAATCGAAACCAATTTAAATTTTTGATTTTGGCAATTTTAATGAATTTTGAATATTTAAAATGATTTATTTTAAATGATAACAACTAGAAATTTATTTTGAATAAAATTAGAACATATAAATGTATTTAAATCGAAATTAGAATATAAATATTTATTTTAATTATAAAAGGAATTGGAAAATAGTTTGAAAATTCGATTTCAAATTTCGAATGAATGTACATGATTCAAAATAAACCAGATTTTAGTAAAACGAGAAATATTGGAATCTGTTTGAAAATATATTTCCAATGAATGTAAAAAATCTAGATTTCATAATGGGAATAAAAAGTTATGTCCAGTTGAAAATTCAGCATAGTCGCTATGGAATTTTATATAATATATAGCCCTTAAAAATAGCGATTTTGCAAATGACCTCTGTTTTCGACGAGACCACTTTTGTTGGACCCGGAATGTCAAATTATTTCTGGACTGCAATTTTCATAATTTTTGGAATCAATATGTGAGCGTGGTAAATTTAAACGTGTTTGGTCAATTCAGTTTGAATTTAATCGACTGGAAAATGACCATTTTTCAAACGGTCTCCAAATTCGACGAAATTAGTTTTATTAGGACTGTATTGTCAAAACATAGCTATATTTATTTTTCGGGAATTTTTGGAGTCAATATGTGGTCCCGGTAAATTAAAATGTACGTTTGAATTCAATATATATTGATTTATATTTTAATTTAAAGCGAAACTGATCAAAACGATAGAATTGGCTTACCGAACATATCCCATTGTGTCCGAAATGAGGGTATTTAGCTAAGGGAGACAGTCGTTGGGTTTGATTTGAAGTTCAGATGCGAAGTTTCATTTTTAAGAAATAATTAGAATTAAAAATAATATTATAAAATCTATAAATACACTAACTTTGAAACCCTAATTCCCTTTTACGTTATCAGCCACCATGTCATCTTTTACGGCTGAAATTTTCGAAACTTAATCCCCCAAATTCTCCAATTCCGTTCATGAAAAATCCAATCTTATAAAGTAAAAATGGAAGAGGGTTTCGAGTGCTATCATTTGGTACGGGTTTGATCAGTTTTGGGGGGAGTATTTCTCTCGAATTTTGGGTACAAGCTGCTGCCACTTGAAGGCCTTTTCAACCCAAAGGGGAGAATCGGAAGTGCCACCGTTCTCGGCGCTGGTGGGGTGATCAACGGCGATCGCCGTGGCGGTGGCCGATCGTTGTCTAAGGCCCTAGAAGTGCATGCATTTTGGAGAGAAGGTGGTGAGGTTTTGGGTTCGGTTTGACAGAAAAACGACGGGGGGTTAAGGAGGAAGATGATGTAAATAAATAAATTAATTATACTTATTTTAATTTTTGTAATGAGATGTAAATAATATCTTATCTTTTTCTTACGAGGTCCAAACACAACGATTTCGGTTGCGTTGCGATCGTGGAGTCGAGAGCTTCGCAACAAAACTGACCGGGCCCAATTTGGAGCATGTTAGAATTTTGGGCAAATTCAAATTCAAACTGTTCAGAAATTCAGAAATAAAACTGGAGGAGTGGAAACCGACGGTGAGAACATCTTCTCACTCTAACTATTTTCCAGTAAAATATATACTACGATGCAGACGGTGTTAGTAGCACCCGACACCATTTGTTGTACAAATCATGGATGTTTGTTTGAATTGATTGTACTGTGGATGTTGATTGTGAATTCATGTATGGAATAAAATATTTGAACAATAAAAATATCTTTTTTATTGAATGAAATAAATATATAAAATATTCATGTATGGAATAAAATATTTGAACAATAAAAATATCATTTTTATTATATATATGAACTGTGTAAAATAGTCATGTATTGAATAGATATTCATAAACAAATCGGACGATTTGTTTATGTACACCCATTTATCTGATATAGATTAGGACGATATATTTTACACATCACCTATTGCACAAATAAAATCTGTGTTTGTTGATTCAAACCCCACACGGATATTGGGATGATATTTGACGTACGCTAATCCTAATTGTTTAATTGTATGTCAATCGATGGGTTAACAGACTGTTGTAAGCATTAATTATTTATACTTAATACTTATGCAGTTGTGTAGTGCACTCTGGCTGGTGGTTAATTGTTTATCATGGTTGATATGTACATGTGTTGTGTGAAATCCATATAAATAAAATTATATGGTAATTGATTGGGTATGATTCCAATTCAAAAATAAGGAATATTTTAAAATAACTAATATTTAAAATAATATTCAGTAATGGATCAAAATATGTTTTTGATGTCTGATTTGGGATGGACACGAAAATATTGAAATATATGAAGTCGTGTTGATTAGATATGCGCCATTTTGACGCGAACGATATTTATATCGATTCTATTCATTTTTATAATGAATATCGAAAAGGAAATGATTTCAAAATCTGATATTTTGAAAATATTATCATTTAAATAATATAATGATAAAGAATAATAAATTTTGATTTTAAATTTAAAATGAAATTGAAATCATTTTAAAATGAATTTAAAACGAATTTATAAAACAATATTCAAATTTGATTTGAAATTTGAAATGAAATTGAAATCGTTTTGAAATGAATTTAAAACGAATTTATAAAGGAATATTCAATTTTGATTTTAAAATTGAAAATGAAGTTGAAATCGTTTTAAAAACGAATTTAAAACAATTTATAAAATACATTTTAAATGGAAATCGATGAAATATATATTATATAGTGGCCTGAATAGAACGCGTCGCGTAGCGACCGTTCGCGAATTTCGACCATTGACTTCGAATTAATATTACAGGAGATCCGACCGTCGGATTCTCCTAAAACCGGAATCATTGGGTTCATATCGAAAAGATCTTTCTAATAAATCTAAGAGATTTGAAATCTAACGGTTGGATTTGGAATTATGTCCTAATCAAATTTGGAAAAGGTCGTTGTAAGTGCAGTTCGATGGCCGTATATGGAAATCGATTGTACGGGCCTTGATAAGATTATTAAAAATATTAATAATTTGTGTAAAATCATAATAAATGATTGGGATGGAAAAAAATCCATATTTGAAAAGATAAAAATTTATTTTTATTGAAATGAACTAGTTATGAACTAGAATTATAATCTAACATTTTTAAATAAATAAATTGGATTTGAAATGGTTTTGAAAATAACCAGAATTTTCAATATATGAATTGGAATGGATTTGAATCGAGATTATCTTCGGAATATTTCGATATTGGATTCCGTGATTACACGGATATTGTGGAGGAATTTGGAAGATATATATTTATTTATTTATTTATTTATTTATTTATTCCCAATATGATATTTGTTGACTTCAGAATTTGATATTGAATATAAGCTGATATAATTTCTATTCAGAGCCTTGTATTTAATATTGAATTGGATTTTGGGTTTTTCGTGAATGGTGTCTTTATTAACACTGTTCTTAAACCCGGTTGAGGGAAGAATAAATCTTTTTATTAAGATTTAGTGAAGTTTTCCAATTAATTAATATTTTATTGGAATTGAATAAAATGGGATATGAATTGGGTTTATTATGAACTGTGTTTTTAACGGCATTCGTTCTTTAACTCGATTTACAGTGAAATGTGATTTGGAATTTATAAATCTTTTTATTAAGATTTAATGGAAAATTTCCAAAGTAAAGTTTTCCAAATTAATACAATAAATTAGAATGGAATGGAATTCGATTAGATAAAAATCAAAGTGAACTTATGTGGAGGAAGACTGTTACTATATATGGAATTTAAAAGGCTTTGTCGTTATTCCATTTATATTATCGGTTGGATATGGAAGTTTACATCGATTATGTATATTGATCTATTTCCGTGAAGATTCCATAATTAATGGAATGGTATTTTGGGTTTACCGTGAACTGTGTTTTAAAAGACATTAGTTCTTTAACCCAGTTAAAGAAAAGATTAATTTTTGAAGTTTGAATAATCATTAAGTAATGATTTTTGAGATTAAAACTGTAACACCCCGTATTTCTGTTAACACTAAAGTTACTAATTTAAGAATAACCAATGCATAATATAATAAATGTGTAAAGGGGAGATGTATCTAATGTGCATACAAATTTAATAACAAATGTGTAAAGGGGAGATGTATCTAATGTGCATACAAATTTAATAATAAATGTGTAAAGGGGAGATGTATCTAATTTGCATACAAATTTAATAATAAATGTGTAAAGGGGAGATGTATCTAATGTGCATACAAATTTAATAATAAATGTGTAAAGGGGGGATGTATCTAATGTGCATACAAATTTAATAATAAATGTTAATAATGTACATTAAGAAAGCAATTGTGAACATAATTGGCTTCTCTTTAGAACGGATGGCTTTGATCAACCTTGGCTTCATCAACGGCTCAAATTAACTTGCAATCCTATATAAACAGCCCCCTGGACTCCTTCTCTTTGCACCATTCTTCTCTAACCTTATGCTGCACAAATTCTTGATGGACATGGCTTCTTCTTCTTCCTCTAAATCTAAATACATAGATTAAAATAAAATATAAATCAAGACGAGGATATGCTGCTCAAGTCTTTCAAGAGAAGATTCAAAACAAGTTAGGATTCAAGTAAAGATTCAACGGCTTCAAGCAACGCTATCTTTCTATTCTTTTCTAGATCCAATCAATGTAAGTCGGTTATTTTTTAGATTTGAACGCCTTTTTCTATTTGTGACATGAAATTAAAAGAATATAAGAAATATGCCTTATCATTTCATTGAATCTGTGCTTGTTTATGACTTTGGATCTGATTCTTGATTACGGCCTAGAACACATTGTGACTAAATTGCCAATGCTTAAGATTATGACTATGGAACTGTGGCCTTTGAAACCATATGCCTTTGACTATGAACATAAGCCTTTGACTATGAACATAATCCTTTGACTAGGAGCATAAACCAATGCCTATGACTAT
Organism: Allium sativum; assembly: GCA_030737875.1. Lineage (NCBI taxonomy): Eukaryota > Viridiplantae > Streptophyta > Magnoliopsida > Asparagales > Amaryllidaceae > Allium > Allium sativum. The sequence goes on along the minus strand of CM060915.1, from coordinate 308,970,370 downwards.
GACAAGGACAATAGTGGATAATTACCTATGATTCATGAACATGATATTATTGCCTAAGATTATGACTGTGAAATTGGATCTAAACTTGATTATCAATTCCAGTCTATTCTTAATTATCCTTGGATCTTGATTATGGGAATTTATCTATTAAGTTAGATCTACCCATATACATGAACCTATGTTATTTATTCAACCCTTTTCATGTCATAATATTATCAGATCTATAGGCCTTCGAAGCTTTAAATCAATTTATTCAGTGTAATTTGTTAGATCTGAAATTAGTTAATTAGTGAATTATCATCTTATGCCAGTTACTATGTCTATCTTTTCATGGCATTTTGGTTCATTCCCTTTTATCCATGAATCTAGATTTATTTATAATCTAGGATGAATCACGATTATACGAACGGTGGGAACACGATTTGGGAAAACATGAAATTGAGTAAAACGTATTTGTAAACTTGAAAATTGGCATAATTTGGAACATGAACATAATTGAGATTGACATAATTTAGAACATGTATTATGGCATATTTATTAGAACGCAAATTTGAAATTTTGACATGAATTATGGAATATGTAATTTGATATATTAAATTTAGTATTGGCAAGTAAGCTAAGTTTTAGGCGTAAATGGTAAACTAGAATAATAATTCTAGTCTTGCCATAAACTGTAAATTAGGATGTTAAATCAGAATTGGGTCAATTAAAGTTAATTTGGCATAATAAGTATATTAGCACAAATTTCGAATTTAGTCATAATTGTGAGTAATTGTCATGTTTAGAATAATCATGGTTAGTGACACTTAATTTGGTATAATTTACATACCAAAAACTATAAATATGATATATAGGGAAAATGGGCCATAATAATAAATGTTGACAATGTACATTAAAAGAGTAATAATGGAATAAGTAAATTAGGGAAAATTTACTTATAGAATTTATCCTAAATGAGAAAAGTAAATTTAGACAATACGAACATGCTTAACCCGAGGTTGGATTGAGTTGTGATGTAAACCTGCCCGGACCCGCCCGGCTGTCCAGTGATCACAACAATACCTATCCAATGTGGGAGGTTAAGACATTGAGCCCAATAAAGGCCCGAGGTTAGACTGATTTGTGGCGTAAGACTGTCTGGAACAAACCGGCATACCGGTAGCCACAACAATACCTGTCTAATGTGAGTGGCTGGTGCTTTAATAAGACAATTAAAGTTAAGCTAGAATGGGAGGGTTAAGTCCATAAGAACACTTAACCAACTTAACACAGTTAAGCTAGAATGGGAGGGTTAAGTCCATAGGAACACTTAACCAACTTAACACAGTTAAGTTAGACGATAGGGTTAAGTTAACTAGAACACTTAACCAACTTAACATGGTAACAAGACAAGATTTGTAGGGGTTAAGTAACTAAGAAAAACACTTAGCCAATTTAATATGTTAACCAGACTAGAAAGTGGGGGTTAAGTAAATTCAATACACTTAACCAATTTAACATGTTAACTAGACTAGAGGTTGGGGATAAGTAAAGTTAATACACTTAGCCAATTTAACATGTTAATTAGACTAGAGGTTGGGGTTAAGTAAATTTAATACACTTAGCCAATTTAATATGTTAGTTGGACTAGACCGTAGGGTTAAGTAAGCTTGAACACTTAACCATCAGAGTGTGATAAATGAATAGGGTTAAGTTAAAAACATGAAGGGACAATACTTAACCATTGGAGCATGTTAATCAAACCAATGTTAGGGTTAAGTTAACTAAGGGAACACTTAACCGTTATAACATGTTAGTTAAAACAGATAGGCAAAGTTAAGTAAAAAAGGAACACTTAACCAATACAAGATGAAGGGGTGGGGTTAAGTAATAAGAAATACTTAACCAATATAACTTGATTTGTGGTAGGGTTAAGTCAACATGAAATACTGATAACACTTAACAAGTTTAACAGGACAAATGAATGGGTTAAGTTAACTAGAATTGACTGATGACACTTAACCAATCCAAATTGATGAGAAAAGAGAACTAAGTAGTAAACCTTAGTTAAAGGGGGCTATGTAATAAACCTTGGTTAAAGGAAAACCACGATTCAGGAAACTAAGTGGTAAACCTTAGTTAGGAGAACTAAGTAGTAATCCTTAGTTGAACGCAAAAAGGAGCGAACATCCATCTGATCTTAAGGGAGGCTCAAACAAGCTGGGTGATGAAGCATGCAGCTTCAAGAGGACGTGAGGGTACTCTTGGTATCCCTCTGTTAGGCTGCAGATGATCCGCCTGGGCTCACAGAGGTTAACGTCTGCGTCAGAAGAACCAAGGGTATGCCTTGGTTGCAATATAAGGCAACCTAAAGACTAGGATGGACCAGCGTGATTCGACGAGACCAGTAGCCCTGTGATAGCAACTCGTCGTCTACCTACCATCTTGAGTCAGTCGAGATACGTAAAGCGGAAAGGCGGAGAACTCCAAAAGACCATATACTTGCTATCTAGTTATGGGTGAGGATGGCCATAGGTTAGTGGGGGCATAGAGGGCCTGCGTATAGTTCTCATTTTTCAAGGTGTGCCTTTCATTAGTTGAGGGAGGGGTCGAGTGGGACCATAGCCACTGGAAAAACAGACCTTAGCATCTGCATCGGCAGATAACTTAAAGCTCCCGACCGAGTTCCGTGTTTCTTGATTAGCCCTGCGACGGGACTCGGGTCGCATATTTCATGACATGTGCATCTAGACAGCGATAAACGATTTGCGACACATACGTGGGGAAAGTCTAGGAACATATACCGCTTTAGGTAGTGTGTCCTAAACTAGGGGCATCGTTCGACAGGTAGCGTAATCGCTAGTTGGACCTAGGTGGCATAAACCCTGAATCTGTGAAGCATTAGATAAGCCACGTAAACCCGAGTGGAATCTAGGAAGCACTTTGATATAAAACCCTGGATTAGATCTAGGTAATAAATAATAAATGTACGCCTAAAGGAAACCACAATTACTGGGATTGGGATCGCGTTATCATTTTAGACAGATTACTAGTTGGGACACTAGATAGGTGGTGCAGAGACATAGAAACCATAATAATAGGTTAATAGCAAAGCGGAGAAAGTATTAAAGCATATCCAGTTTATCTTGTCTTAGCATATCTTGTGTTAATCTTATCCTATCTTGTTGGCCCTATCATCATGGTATTATCTTGTATTCGGTTAATTCATGTCGTTTTATTTTTCCTTGTTCACATGCTAGAAGTAACTGAACTTACCAGACTTTATGTCTGACCTAGTTTTCTTTCGTCTTCTTTTCTTCCGCTCCCCCCCAGGTAGTAAAGTGGGGAATAGTATAACTCAGATTAGATTGATCGTTACTCTTTCCCAACTTGAAGATTAGTCGAAGATTTGCTTGGATTCTCTTGCTATGGCTGGCTCATGCTACATTGGGGAATATAAATGTTATTTTATGCTTCTTCCTTTTTTGTAAGACAGATACTCTGATATTGAAAAACAATTGTTGTACAAACTACTTTATCAATAAAGTAAAGTTTTATTTTCCGCTATTTTAAATTTGTCTGTCTTGTAATTTATCTGCATCTTTTACCTATAATGCTCCATAGAACTTAGTGCATTCCCTTTGTGAGTGACACTAACAGATGTGGGGTGTTACACGTGGTATCAGAGCTGAAGGTTACCGGATCAGATAAAAGATTTGAAAAAAAATATTATTTTCAAACAGTTTTAAAAGAAGCATTTTCAAAAGAAAAGTTTTGTTTTAAAGGCATATTCCCCAAAAGCCATACGCGATATCTTCTGATTCTCTATTTGAATTTTTGTCCCCTTCTTTCTTGAGTCTCTGGGGCTCCTGGCTTTCTGGGAGGTAACCTCATCGAAGGGCGAAGTAGTGCCCGACTTCCATCAATAACCGTAGAAGTTTACCTGCGGCTAGTTTTCTTTCAAGCTTAGTAGGGTTTTCTGTACGATGGAGGCAGCTTTCGAGAGATTTGTCAACATGATTACACATGAAAGAGGATGAGGAGTTTGGCTAAGGAGCACTACCCAAGGATGAGGAATTCATGGATGTAGACTTGGCTCACAAAGGAGGAAGGGATTATAAAACCTAAGACAAGAGGAAGTATCTTTACTATGGCAGAATAGGGCATATAATTAATAACAAAGGACAAGATTTTCAGAAGGGCAAGTACATGCTTTCACCACTAAGCGTACCTAGGAGAAAGGTAGTAAAGTTCTGTTGGAAGAGTCTAGCTTTTCTGTTTGTACTCTTTCTTTTGGTTTTAGCACTTTGCATTTGTTCATATTTGCTTCCATAGTTGAGTCTCTGCACCTTAGTACTTGTATAGTAAAAGATCCCAACTAGTGCTCAAGTGTTTGGTTGTTTTTGCTTAGATCATCTCACGTAGATCGTCCAAATTCGGAGGAGACATTCCTCGGGTGCTTGTCTGATATTGGTTTAGGCCTTTGGGGCTTGTACTTGAGGGATGTCGAGTTCGACTAGGATGGTTTGCTTGAGAGATGAATAGTTGTGGCAGGCGCTCTATATAGAGAAGGACTAACCTTAAGAGAGGTAAAAAGTACGTAGTGACCTTTTGACCCTCATAGTTATGGCATGATGGATAAGCTAAGAGGAGAGACCTCTGATCATCCTAGTATATACACTCAGTATCATGGTTGACATTTGTTTATTTTGGAAATGGAGGTCAAGAAACTTCACAATCGTGAAGTTGAATCTGTTAAGGTACAGTTGAGTAAATCTCAAGAAGACGTGATACGAGAGATTGAAGATAAGGCATACGCGCCTCATACCCTTTTTCTTAAGGGTACATCCTTGATTCCTTTTTTTAGGAATTCTATGCATACTAATTTCTAGCTTTTAAGGTATATCCTCTAGGACGTATCATCGATCCTTAGGTAGAAACCCTTTTGGATGTAAACATGTATTTGAAACATGTTATGGTTTATGGTTGCGAATGGTTGCTAGTGGTTGCTTGTGAATGCATATATACATGTATTAGGCACTAGATCAGCTCAGACGCTTTCATATTTCATTTACATATATGTATTTGTTTATGAATTGAACTTAATGTGTTATCATATGGATGTCGCATTTGAGTGAATGATTGTGCACTCATATAGAAATAATATGTATCATTAGGATTTGCATACATATCGGACGCATGGCACTGACATGATTTGCATTAAGGAGGTCAACTGAATCAGTAGACCGCCTGATTTTGCATTAGATAAAGACATGTACACACACTATGCATATGAACATACAAGCATTAGAAGTCTTTAAGGACAATGGATGCCTGTGTTTGATGGTTGAGTAGATGGATGATTGGATGGTAGGATTTACATTCTTCTTGACTTGAAGATTTCGGGGTCGCAATCCTTTAAGGAGGGGAGAATGTAACAACCCATATTTCTGTTAACACTAAAGTTACTAATTTAAGAATAACCAATGCTTAATATAATAAATGTGTAAAGGGGAGATGTATCTAATGTGCATACAAATTTAATAATAAATGTGTAAAGGGGAGATGTATCTAATGTGCATACAAATTTAATAATAAATGTGTAAAGGGGAGATGTATCTAATGTGCATACAAATTTAATAATAAATGTGTAAAGGGGAGATGTACCTAATGTGCATACAAATTTAATAATAAATGTGTAAAGGGGGGATGTATTTAATGTGCATACAAATTTAATAATAAATGTTAATAATGTACATTAAGAAAATAATTGTGAACATAATTGGCTTCTCTTTAGAATGGATGGCTTTGATTAACCTTGGCTTCATCAACGACTCAAATTAACTTGCAATCCTATATAAACAGCCCCCTAGTCTCCTTCTCTTTGCACCATTCTTCTCTAACCTTATGCTGCACAAATTCTTGATGGACATGGCTTCTTCTTCTTCCTCTAAATCTAAATAAATAGATTAAAATAAAATATAAATCAAGACAAGGATATGCTGCTCAAGTCTTTCAAGAGAAGATTCAAAACAAGTTAGGATTCAAGTAAAGATTCAACTGCTTCAAGCAACGCTATCTTTCTATTCTTTTCCAGATCCAATCAATGTAAGTCGGTTACTTTTTAGATTTGAATGCCTTTTTCTATTTGTGACATGAAATTAAAAGAATATAAGAAATATGCCTTATCATTTCATTGAATCTGTGCTTGTTTATGACTTTGGATCTGATTCTTGATTATGGCCTAGAACACATTGTGACTAAATTGCCAATGCTTAAGATTATAACTATGGAACTGTGGCCTTTGAAACCATATGCCTTTGACTATGAACATAAGCCTTTGACTATGAACATAAGCCTTTGACTAGGAGCATAAACCAATGCCTATGACTATGACAAGGACAATAGTGGATAATTACCTATGATTCATGAACATGATATTATTGCCTAAGATTATGACTGTGAAATTGGATCTAAACTTGATTATCTAATCCAGTCTATTCTTAATTATCCTTGGATCTTGATTATGGGAATTTATCTATTAAGTTAGATCTACCCATATACATGAACCTATGTTATTTATTCAACCCTTTTCATGTCATAATTAATATTATCAGATCTATAGGCCTTCGAAGCTTTAAATCAATTTATTCAGTGTAATTTGTTAGATCTGAAATTAGTGAATTAGTGAATTATCATCTTATGCCAGTTACTATGTCTATCTTTTCATGGCATTTTGGTTCATTCCCTTTTATCCATGAATCTAGATTTATTTATAATCTAGGATGAATCACGATTATACGAACGGTGGGAACACGATTTGGGAAAACATGAAATTGACTAAAACGTATTTGTAAACTTGAAAATTGGAATAATTTGGAACATGAACATAATTGAGATTGACATAATTTAGAACATGTATTATGGCATGTTTATTAGAACGCAAATTTGAAAAATTGACATGAATTATGGAATATGTAATTTGATATATTAAATTTAGTATTGGCAAGTAAGCTAAGTTTTAAGCGTAAACGGTAAACTAGAATAATAATTCTAGTCTTGCCATAAACTGTAAATTAGGATGTTAAATCAGAATTGGGTCAATTAAAGTTAATTTGGCATAATAAGTATATTAGCACAAATTTTGAATTTAGTCATAATTGTGAGTAATTGTCATGTTTAGAATAATCATGGTTAGTGACACTTAATTTGGTATAATTTACATACCAAAAACTATAAATATGATATATAGGGAAAATGGGCCATAATAATAAATGTTGACAATGTACATTAAAAGAGTAATAATGGAATAAGTAAATTAGGGAAAATTTACTTACAGAATTTATCCTAAATGAGAAAAGTAAATTTAGACAATACGAACATGCTTAACCCGAGGTTGGATTGAGTTGTGATATAAACCTGCCCGGACCCGCCCGGCTGTCCAGTGATCACAACAATACCTATCCAATGTGGGAGGTTAAGGCATTGAGCCCAATAAAGGCCCGAGGTTAGACTGAGTTGTGGCGTAACACTGCCCGGAACCAACCGGCATACCGGCAGCCACAACAATACATGTCTAATGTGAGTGGCTGGTGCTTTAATAAGACAATTAAAGTTAAGCTAGAATGGGAGGGTTAAGTCCATAAGAACACTTAACCAACTTAACACAGTTAAGCTAGAATGGGAGGGTTAAGTCCATAGGAACACTTAACCAACTTAACACAATTAAGTTAGAACGATAGGGTTAAGTTAACTAGAACACTTAACCAACTTAACATGGTAACTAGACAAGATTTGTAGGGGTTAAGTAACTAAGAAAAACACTTAGCCAATTTAATATGTTAACCAGACTAGAAAGTGGAGGTTAAGTAAATTCAATACACTTATCCAATTTAACATGTTAACTAGACTAGAGGTTGGGGATAAGTAAAGTTAATACACTTAGCCAATTTAACATGTTAATTAGACTAGAGGTTGGGGTTAAGTAAATTTAATACACTTAGCCAATTTAATATGTTAGTTGGACTAGACCGTAGGGTTAAGTAAGCTTGAACACTTAACCATCAGAGTGTGATAAATGAATAGGGTTAAGTTAAAAACATGAAGGGACAATACTTAACCATTAGAGCATGTTAATCAAACCAATGTTAGGGTCAAGTTAACTAAGGGAACACTTAACCGTTATAACATGTTAGTTAAAACAGATAGGCAAAGTTAAGTTAAAAAGGAAAACTTAACCAATACAAGATGAAGGGGTGGGGTTAAGTAATAAGAAATACTTAACCAATATAACTTGATTTGTGGTAGGGTTAAGTCAACATGATATACTGATAACACTTAACCAGTTTAACAGGACAAATGAATGGGTTAAGTTAACTTGAATTGACTGATGACACTTAACCAATCCAAATTGATGAGAAAAGAGAACTAAGTAGTAAACCTTAGTTAAAGGGGGCTATGTAATAAACCTTGGTTAAAGGAAAACCACGATTCAGGAAACTAAGTGGTAAACCTTAGTTAGGAGAACTAAGTAGTAATCCTTAGTTGAACGCAAAAAGGAGCGAACGTCCATCTGATCTTAAGGGAGGCTCAAACAAGCTGGGTGATGAAGCATGCGACTTCAAGGGGACGTGAGGGTACTCTTGGTATCCCTCTGTTAGGCTGCAGATGATCCGCCTGGGCTCACAGAGGTTAAGGTCTGCGTCAGAAGATCCAAGGGTATGCCTTGGTTGCAATATAAGGCAACCTAAAGACTAGGATGGACCAGCGTGATTCGACGAGACCAGTAGCCCTGTGATAGCAACTCGTCGTCTACCTACCATCTTGAGTCAGTCGAGATACGTAAAGCGGAAAGGCGGAGAACTCCAAAAGACCATATACTTGCTATCTAGTTATGGGTGAGGATGGCCATAGGTTAGTGGGGGCATAGAGGGCCTGCGTATAGTTCTCATTTTTCAAGGTGTGCCTTTCATTAGTTGAGGGAGGGGTCGAGTGGTACCATAGCCACTGGAAAAATAGACCTTAGCATCTACATCGGTAGATAACTTAAAGCTCCCGACCGAGTTCCGTGTTTCTTGATTAGCCCTGCCACGGGACTCGGGTCGCATATTTCATGACATGTGCATCTAGACAGCGATAAACGATTCGCGACACATACGTGGGGAAAGTCTAGGAACATATACCACTCTAGGTAGTGTGTCCTAGACTAGGGGCATCGTTCGACAGGTAGCGTAATCCCTAGTTGGACCTAGGTGGCATTAACCCTGAATCTGTGAAGCATTAGATAAGCCACGTAAACCCGAGTGGAATCTAGGAAGCACTTTGATATAAAACCCTAGATTAGATCTAGTAATAAATAATAAATGTACGCCTAAAGGCAACCACAATTACTGGGATTGGGATCGCGTTATCATTTTAGACAGATTACTTGTTGGGACACTAGATAGGTGGTGCAGAGACATAGAAACCATAATAACAGGTTAATAGCGAAGCAGAGAAAGTATTAAAGCATATCCAGTTTATCTTGTCTTAGCATATCTTGTGTTAATCTTATCCTATCTTGTTGGCCCTATCATCATGGTATTATCTTGTATTCAGTTAATTCATGTCGTTTTGTTTTTCCTTGTTCACATGCTAGAAGTAACTGAACTTACCAGACTTTATGTCTGACCCAGTTTTCTTTCGTCTTCTTTTCTTCCGTCCCCCCGTCCCCCAGGTAGTAAAGGAGGGAATAGTATAGCTCAGATTAGATTGACCGTTACTCTTTCCCAACTTAAAGATTAGTCGAAGATTTGCTTGGATTCTCTTGCTATGGCTGGCTCATGCTACATTGGGGAATATAAATGTTATTTTATGCTTCTTCCTTTTTTGTAAGACAGATACTCTGATATTGAAAAACAATTGTTGTACAAACTACTTTATCAATAAAGTAAAGTTTTATTTTCCGTTATTTTAAATTTGTCTATCTTGTAATTTATCTGCATCTTTTACCTATAATGCTCCACAGAACTTAGTGCATTCCCTTTGTGAGTGACACTAACGGATGTGGGGTGTTACAAAAACTGAATTAGAGTTTTAATGAATCTTTAATTAGATTGGAATGTGAATGAGATAATTAAATTTATCGAATTCATGAAATGATCGAGAATGAAGTATCACCAGTTTTGCTCCAGGCGATAGTTATAACTTTAATTAGATTTGAATGTGAAATGGTATGTAATTTTACCGATAACACCGTGGTGTTAGATATGGAGTATTACCGATTTTTCTCCATGGGATGAATAGGTTGGGATTGGGAAATATGATAAATGATTACTTCGGTAAGGTTCGCTAATCCCGACTAGTTTAGATAAACCTTAATTTGGTTTGAATTTATATCCAATGGAAGATTAAAGAATAAATTTAAAGAATTTATCTTTGATAAAATTAATGGGAACCTTTTCCAAGGGATATGAATATTTAAATAAAAGAATATTCAGAATTGGAATGAGGCGTATGTTGTGTTTTTATAGAACTTGTTTATTATATATGCGAGTTATTTGGAAAGACCGGGTTTATCCCATTCTGAATAACTGAATCGGCGATGAGTCAACGATGAAGACGGTGGTTGAAGACCGGAGCTCTTCACATCGTTTGGATGATTATTGATGTCTTGATTGGACTGTACGCCCATGACAAGGTAATAAGTGGTGATCATCCAGACGTACTTGGAGATCGACCGGATATGGGAGGGCCTCTCTCCTGTATTGGACATATGGGTTGAGGAATAAGGTGACTCCGGTTTCGTTCAAACCCAGAACGAACTTGTAAATGGATGTGTGTCTGACATTGGATTTTATTCTGTGTTGATTGATCTCTGTTAAATATATATCTGCTTGGAGGCGGGAAATTTATTCTCTTGCTTAACGCCCTTCTCTGAGATGTACGAGCTCAGAGGTTATATATCGATAGACATCAGTCGTATGGCGTGAATTGCGTGTGTGGCATGCTGAGATGCAAATGATCAAAGCTTCTGTTGAAAAGCAGAGTCTTGTGGTTGATGATCAAATCACGACTTTAATATAGCATAACTTTGTGTATAGCGTTAATTCGCGAGCCTCACACCCCGGTGTGAACCAGAAATGGGAGAGGACTTCAGGGATGGCATGCATTTCCTTCTAGCTAGGAGTGGTGTCATAGTATGGAGCTTAGACATTTTACTCATGTGGATGTTGCATATTATTTGATGGATAGCGAGGCGCCTCGGATATATTGGTTACTATGAAGCCGATGGATATTGAGTCATCGGCTCATTTACGCCCCATAGGGCGGGGAAACGTATCGTTTAGGCATTTTAATCCACTCTTTGTGGACCGGCCCTGACGATCTAGGTGCAGTTGTGGCTGTTCCTGAGGCTCGGGCTAGACAGTCTCGAAGTGGTAAGGATGATCCCTTGCCTTGGTTCACAGATGGAAATCCAACTTCCAATACGTGACTTTGCGGTTTTAATTGTAGAACTAGTATGGCGACATGATAGATGGTACCCATGCCGTTATGATTGATACATTTATATTTGAAGCTGTTTTTGACACTATGCACTTATAATAGTATCAAATGATTTGTTTTAAACGTACCAAGCATGTTTGGCTATTATAAGGGAAACCCCTATCCTCCAGCTTGTGTTGCATTGTGTGATGGGACCTGGGTCTTATAATAGCTTCATTTTTCCAAAAAGCATTACGTTGTTTGTTTTATGCACTGGTATTCTCGGGAGGAAACGCGTTCTGTGTTATACGGCGTGGTCCCTTTATTTACTTTATTTTAAAGTAATGATTTAACAACTGTTTTAGTTCTCACACCGGTCACATGACTGACCTGGAGTTTATTATTTAACCTAAACTCTGGGTGCCCCTATTTTCCACACGGATAGCTAGTAGTTTTGGTTTTGCAGATTTATATTCACAAGATCCTGGTTTACAGCTGGAATGATATTCAGAAAGCTCTGTATCCGTGTATCTCTTTTAGTTGTGTTTTGTATTATTTTCCACTGCATTGTAATTTGTAAATCTCTGATATTTATCAAATGTATATTATTTGTTCATACTTTGTATATTCTTATACTCTAATGTAAATTGTTGTAATAAGCAATGAAATGTTCTTCTGTTTGTGTTCTGATATGTCGGGTTCTCAGACAATTCGTTCTTTCTCTTCTCTTCGGAGACCGGGAAAGTTCGGGTCGTTACACGGTAAATGTCTAGTTTTCCCCGTACAGATATACTAACATATTTACATAAACTTCTGCTAAGGAAAATGGGTACAGAGATCGTGAGGTCGAAAGGAAAGGAAATTTGTGCATGGGTAGAAAAAATGTCATGTGCATTACTTGTATTGACGTGCCACATTATTTAGACTTTCAGGGTTCAAAATATCCTACCAAGATTTGTTCCCATTTCACATAGATATGCGCAAGATTCGTTTGGGTTTGCAGCGTGATATTTAAGTTGTTCCTTTCGGTAGTAGCGGATTCAAAAAAAAAATTAAATTTTACGTTTCACTGTTTTCTATAGACAAAAATAAAAATACTGTTGTGACGAGCAATGCATCATGATTTAAAAAATATAATAAAATGGACAAGTTAGTTTATTTTGTGAATCCCCAAAATGCTGATATAGGGTGTAAAATACTCCAAATAAAAAGTTGTTTATTTTCCCAATTAAAAATTATAAAAAATTCTATAAATTAAATTAATAATACATCTTGAAAATATTATCCAACTTCGAAACCAATATTTAATTATATTAAATAAACTGTTACGGCTTATAGTGACAATTTGGAAATTTGATTTGGGCATAACTTACAATCTATAAGCCGAAATCTCAATTTTTCACTTCCATTAGAAAAATACAGTTAATTAGATTCCAACGTTTCTTGTTTCACAAAAATCCGACTTAAAACGAATTCTGTATATTCATTTGAAGTTCAAAACCCAATATTACGAACTACCGCGACGTTACGAGCTCGATTTAAATTATATTATAATTAATATGTTTAAGCTTCGTTTAAATAATATATTCGTTATTATAATTCGAGTATAAACTAAGTTAAATCTATTAATTTATCTAATTCACTCGATATTGCCAATTCAACTCTTTTCCGACCATTTCAGAAAATAAATATATTATCACATTATTCATATTTATTAAATAATTAAAATTATTTAAATTCAAACCACTATATTAAAATAATTAAATCAATTAATTATTATACCGTTAATATTACGGAACATTACATTCCTTCCCCCTTAAAAGAATTTCGTCCCCGAAATTACTAAGCCGGAAAAATGCTATCACCCCATTAACCAGATTAAAAATATTTTGTTTTCTCCTTAACTTCAAATACACTGAACCAACTAATTTCAATTAAAATATTAATTTATATCTATTAGCGAAAAATTTCAGAAATCCAGAAAATTTTCTAACATTTTAAATTTTCATAAAATTTCATCAGCGTCTCCTTTGCACGGCTCAATCGGTACAACTACAACTCGCCTCTCTAGGCCTTCTCCAGTCCAAAAGAAAATTAAACAGCCAAACGACTTTCCAAATAAGCTCATCAAAATCTCATATCGAATTAAATATAAACTTGCACGTTTTTGTCAGACATTCAAATCTGTCTCTTTTATTCACCATCATTTTCCAATCTTAATTCCAACTCTTAACACATCAATCCAATCCCATTCCAGATTATCTCGAATCCAATCCAATTTTATTTAACTTAGTTTAAGTTAAATTCCAATTTACATATTCACCTTTTCCATTTCAATTTATTTAACTTCATAAGTTAATTTTAAATTTCCGAATTCAAATTCCTGGGTTTTATTTTAAATCAGTTCGACACAATATATATTTATACCTAACAACAGAAATTCAAAACATTTGAATTTTCCCCCACTTGTTTTCTCAAAACAATTCAAAAATCTTCAGTAGTATTCCATCACTTAGAACTCGAAAATGAACACCGATGATGTCCGGATCATCATCGAAATTATTTTCCAGTGTCCGAAGTGAGTTCAATACTATATCACTTCCAAAACTCATTTTTAAACCCTTCAATTTTGAAATTACTTCAAAATAACCTATACAACATTTGAAAAACATTTTTAAATCACCCAGGATCTTAAAATTTCTACATATTTAATCCAAGATTCAATTTCAAACACCTTTCCCAGTTTTCAGAATTTTAATTCCAAATCTGGTTTAAATTCAAATGTAATCCATCTGAATTGATATATTTCATTTACACGAATTCTGGCTAGTTATTTATAACCATCTCAATTATAATCTAAATCGATTATAACAACAACTAACACATCCATATACTATAATAAACTCATGATATATCCCCTTTTATATCAAAAATATATTTCATGTAAAATTATTTCATTTACCCTCTTTTCAAAACATACTACGTCGGCTCATCATATTCGAGCGTTTAGAAATCCCTATCGACATCGTGGTGCCCCACTACTGACCAGAATTCATAAGCTATCCAACCAATAAATCTCCATAACATAAAATCATTTTTATATAAATCTACAAATACGTTCTCTCACATATATGCGCTCAAACTCAATTTTGGGCATTACTATCCCCATCTCTATTAAGTTACGCCACAGAGCCAGGGTAATCACTTAACCTTCAGCTTTGATACCACTGTAACGACCCAAGGGTTTTCGACCCTGAAAATCAACACAGCATAACATGTAGACTATCAATCATCGGAAATACCAGATCATTAATAGAAAGAAGTTAGAGGGTGAGGAATAGAAAGAAAGAAAATTAGAATAACAGAAGAGGGAGATCACAATAGATGAAACACGAATCTCACAGTGGATCGAATAAAATATTTTATAACAATACTTTGAAATACAAAACTGTATTTGTACTTACATTCATCATCATCAGAGTAAACATCATATAAATATCTCACAAAGGAATATATCACTATATATATATGTGTGTGTGTGTGTGTATATATATGTATATGTATATCCAACACTGAAGCATCTTGCTCCAAGCTCCTTCAATGGTATCTATAAAATCCCAACTACTTGACTACCCATACAAATTTGGGCACCCAAGAGTTAGGGAAAACAAAACAAAATAAACTATGGATCAGTCATGTGACTGGTGTGAATAAACACTAATCATTTCGGTTTAACTTTTCAAAAATCCTTTTCAAGGAAATGATAATTGTAAGACTGATCCACACATAAACACGAATAGCTTTTACCTTATGATAACCCAAAACACTTTCCAAAAATCAATACTATTCTGATATTATAATAGTGTCTAATACAAGTAAATAATAACCTTAGCAGAACGCTTTCATCTCACGCTCTACATATATAATATATAATCAAAAACTGTGGGCTCTTACAGGATAATGAATTCCCAACTATGAAAAGGTATGGAACCTCTTTCCGATCAGTGTACTCTAGAAGCGATACACTGGAGTTCAACAAGAACATCTTGTAACTCGGCCGCACTTGACCGGCCATTCATTTTGCTTGAATGTTCTGAATATATTATCACCTTATGGTTGGTATACCAACATAACCATTCCCGGGAGATATAGAAATGAAAGAAATATCAAATATGAATATTCTCTAGATGGTGACAATATACCCTAATTGGGTGCGACCCACTTAGCCATGCTGCCTGCCCGATTTCTGCCATCTCTCGGTTGATGAGGCTTGAGGTCATAACGTATCTCGACAGATCACACCTTCATTTACTCTGAATTCCAGATCGTCATACCCGCCAAATCACAAATTGATTTCCCCAAAATACCACAGGTATAAGCTAAGAGAAATGAATTCCTCTGCCACCAACGTAAATAAGTTTGAAACGATCAACTTACGCGATCTACCGGATATACTCTGTTAGACATTTGTCCATTCAAGTTGTCCTAGGACTGGAAATATTACTGAAGACTATATAATTTTAAAGATGATAGAGATTCAAAGATCAGAGAAATTTCAAGACTCATGAGTACTCAAGATCTTAAGAATTCAAGATGAATATAGTTATAGAGTCCAGATTGTGTAAGGCTCTAAATAGCACTCGAATTTCAATTTCAAATTCAAATTCAAATTTCCAAATTCTGATTCTATCCTCAATCCTCTCTATTTTATTTTCTATCTTTTCTATTTTTTACTTTATTATTCTTCTTTGTTTTTCAAACTTAAATTTTATATATTTATATTCTTATACTTTATATTTATATAGTTTCAAATGATTTTCTACTTTATAATATTAATTTACAGTACTATTTTGATTCAAGAATTTCCGGAATTATTTTTATATCAAAACACTTGAAAAATGTTTTAAAATTCAAAAATACACTTGGGTATGTCGTCATACCAAAAACGCCATGTCAAATATAATTGTCATTTCAATTTTGAAAGAAAGTGTCTTTTCACCATTTGAAACATTTCAGAAACGTTACAACCTTTCATAAACTACAAAAAGGGGTTAAAACCGAATTTTTAAACATATCTTCTTCTCCGCTTTCATCCACTTTCATTATATAATCATTCTTAATCATTTTTATGATTTCTACACTTATACTCTTATAAATTTGGTTCTGTTTTGATCAAACTTCTTCTCTCTACACTCTCTTCTCATCTCTCTCCGAATTAAGTGTTATTGAATAGTTATAAGGTTGTTTGTAAAAGTTTGGGTTGTGTTAAGGAATCGGTGGTATCCCTTATAGCCTTGAAATCAAGGATGGGTAATCAATGGTATCCCTTGTAGTCGTGAAACCAAGGAGGTTGGAATCGGTGGTATCCCTTGCAGCCATGAAATCAAGGAGGTTGTAATTGGATTTTGATACAGTATTAAAACTCAACGCAATCCAGCGTTGCATGGGACAGGATGTAGGAGAAATGTGAACCAGTATAAAATCCGGTGTGTTCTTTCCTTTTCTACGTCTTTATTTCTGTTTATTTTGTATCTGTGTCTGTGATTGTGTTTGTGGTGTTTGATTCATCTCGTAGTTCACATAAGTTTTAGATTTTTCTTAAATTCTCACAAACACTATTTACCCCCCTCTAGTGTTTATTTTGCCTTAACGATCCATTCCGCATTCCCTGACAATTGGTATAAGAGCAAGATCTTTCAAAAAGTTCATAATCTGATTTTTGAAAATAGAGATAATTGCAATCAACACTGGCAGCAATAATAGTTCTTTTATAGAGGGTCAATCCACTATTAGACCACCATTGTTTAATGGTAGTAATTATTCATATTGGGCATGTAGAATGAAAATTTATTTATAGTCAGTAGGTTTAGACACATGGAAGAGTACACAAAATGAATATGCTGAATCCACAACTGCATTTGCACAATGGACAAATGAACAAAATGCTGCTGCACAGAGCAATTCTAAAGCCATGAATATGTTATTTTGTTCATTAGATAGGAATGAGTTTAATTGAGTATCAGTATGTAAAACTGCTTATGAAATCTGGAGAACTTTACAAGTTAGTTATGAAGGAACTAGTAAAGTTAAAAAGACTAAGATAGGCATGTTAGTTAATTAGTTCGAATTATTCAAAATTAATGAGAATGAGTCTATTTTAGATATGTATTGCAGATTTCAAGAGATATTGCATTTGCTAACAACACTTGGAAAAACTTATTCTGAAGTAGATCAAATCAGAAAAATATTAAATTCATTAACTTCAGAACGGGATCAGAAGACTTTGGCTATTAAAGAAGCCAATGATGTAAATGAAATGAGGATTGAAGAGTTAATTGGAAATTTGATGTCTTATGAAGTCCAATTACAGAAAAGAAAAGAAAATAGATCAACTGAAAAGAAATCTTTTGCACTGAAAGCAACAACAAATAATTCTGACTTGAGTAGTGCGGATGATGAAGAAACAACGCTTATGACAAATCATTTTAGAATATTTCTAAGATATAAAAGGAAAAGATATAATCAAGGAAATTCAAAAATGAATGATGGTCGATGTTCTAACTGCAACAAACCAGGCCATATAAAGAAAATGTGCCCATATCAAGATAAATCGACTCAACAAATGGACAACAACAATTTGTCAAGGAAAAGAAAGAAAGCATACACAACAACATTAGATGATTCAGATTTGTCATCAAGTGATGAAGAACCAAAAATCGGAAATACGGATATATGCTTTATGGCAATTCAGAGTACAGAAAATCATGAAGAAAAGGATCAAAAAACCGGGTACGCATTAATTAAATTTTAATTTTATTTGGTTAAATGGTTGCTTTGTTTTTTTGTTTGTTTTGGTTTGAATTTAAAACTTTAAAAACAAAATTTTGAAATTAGAAATTCAATTTTGAAATTTGAATTATGAAATTCAAAATAATAATATAATATTAAATAACCAATAAATTAATAAAATAAAATCATTTGAGTGTTTATTAGGATTAGAATTATTTCAGGAAATCGTTAAACCTGAAATATAAATCGACAATATATTTTAATACATAAAAATCCAATTTCCTTTGAAATGAGTCAAGGATGTCAACATACAGAAAAGTTTATGTCGACATATCTAACCTGTTTTGAAAATTAAATTTTGAATTTCAAAAGTTTAAACTTCCAGACTTCCCTCTGATCTTTTCACCAACTCCCAAGGTCTGAAAAGGGGTCATTTCAATCTGAAAAGTTGCGCCTATTCTATTCATATCCATTTAATATCTATATAAATATATATATATATATCCTCTCTACCTTTCATTCATAACTCAAAACTATATTGTTCATATCTATTCTCTTCCAAAATTATCAATTCAATGGCTTCCTCGAGTTCGTCTCAAAAATTGAAGATAACCAAAACCATCAAAGACTATCTTAATAATGACAAAGAGGCCATCAAAACCTATGATAACTATTTAGCAAATGCTAAAGTTAACACTGGTGCTTTCGCCATCTTTAGCGACTTTCCCTCTTATGATCTAGTTTCTCTTTTTGGACACAATGAAGTGTTGAGTCTAATAGACTCTCGCGATAATGACGAAGTATGTTATCCCAACTCGTGAAGATGTTCTATGCAAATCTCAATCGTGGATTTTATAAAGCCAATGAAAACCAAATTTGGAGTAGTGTCAAAGGCACTCAAATTGTTCTTGATGCCGAACTCTTAGGCACTATTCTAAATTGTAGAATCGTGGGCTCGGATTATTCAAATTTTGCTATCGAAGAAGCCGATTTGGAAACCTATCACGATATTTTCGAAGATGATGCTCCAATGGAATTCAAAAATTGTTTCTTTTGTCCAAAAGTAAGAATTGTTAACCTTCTCCTCCAACATACTATCACTCACCATTCCAAAAATTTCAACAATCCAACCCTTAAAGTCCAAAAGGCTCTCTTTGTTATTATGGGTGGATATATTATCAATTGGACCGAAATGATCCTAAATGAAATAAAGCCCATAGATTTATCTACAAGAGAAAACACTCTCTACTATGGTGTTTATCTCACTCGTATTTCAAACACTTTAAAGTTAATCTCCATGGAGAGGAATTTGTCCCTAGAAAAGTGTTTGATGCATCAAACATTCATCTCATGCAAATTCCTCTTACTTTTAAATCATATGAGACATTCGAGACCAAACAAGCTCGAATGCAATAAGAACAAGAGCCAATGGAAGTCGAAGAAGAAAAGGAGGCTACTATCGAAAGTATTGAGTATCCAACCTCTAAGCATATTTACGAAGATACAATTGTTCAAAATCAAGTGAAAATCGTCATCAATCAAAAGAAGCTTAACAAGAAACTCTCTAAATGTCCAAATTCATGGTCAAGATAGGAAGAAAGTTTGGAATTTCATCTTCCTCATCATCATCCGAAAACTAGGCCATGTAGTCTAATTTATCTTTATATATTTCCTTATATTTTCTTTCGAATCTCGTATTTAAAAGTGTGTCTTGATTAGTTGGATGTATTTATTTTCTATCAAGTAATGAATGGAGTTTTTATTTATGATATAATCATCTTTATGTTTCTGGAAAAACTATAAAACTAAATATAATATAATAGAATTCAAAAGAATTCAAAAGAATTCAAAATTTCAATTTTTTTAAATATAACACTACAGTATATCGACATGACAAAAAGAGTATGTTGACATATAACTGACATATTTTCAAAATGTTTCGAATTTTAAAATTAAAATAACTACCCATAACCATTCAAAATCCAACGAATTCCAGACCCTATTTAAGTCCATTTCTTCCAGAAAAATTCATTATTTCATTACTCCTTCTTCCTTAATCATTTCTCATCAAATCCATGGCAAATCCTATCCATAACCTTAGTAAAAATCTAGAAGAAACTTTAAATTCTTTCAAAAATATTCTCTCTATCATTCTACGAAATCAGCGTCATCTCGAACTAAGTCAAATAAAGATGTTCGAACAACAAGAGAAACATTTTGATGTAATGCGATGGCTAATCTCTTCTCTTTTCAGAGATGAAGACAGTAACCTCGCAAAGGCTCCACCAACAAAAGAAGATGATGATTGGGAAGTAATTAAGAAAGATCCTATCTTTAGAGAAGATGGTTGGGTTGAAGTGCCAAGAAACGTTTAGTTATTCGGTATGATTTGATTGATTTGTTTAAATATTTTAAAACATATGGTGTAGTCTGATTTGGATTGTATTGTTTGAAACTTGTATATATTAAGACATATGGTGTGATTTGATTTGGCTTTGTTTATATATATATATATATATATATATATTTGAATATATATCAGACAAACATATGTAATAATGATACTTGGATTGGTTTGTATTTAATCATCATATTGCTAAGTATTATTATTATAAGTTTGAACAGACTAAGGGGAGTATTCTCCTTAGAAATAGTTAATAGATTAAAAGGGAGTATTTTTATTGGATAGTTACTTAAGTTCTATTCAGGAAGTTATACAATTTAGGAGGCATACCTTTAGGATTTATTTTTGATGCCAAAGGGGGTGATATTAAAAAATATAGGCATAGTTTTTAGGATTCTTACAGATAGGGGGAGTATTAGAAGGATCATCATCAACAGGTATATACAGGCATGATATTTTATAAACTAAGGTTGTCATCATTAAAAAGGTGGAGATTATTGGAGAATGGAGTTTTGATGACAACAACCTTATTTCAATTATCATTGATTATAACATATATACTAAAATTTTTTGTATAGAATATATATATATATATGCAGGAATTATATACAGGAAATATTACTGAAGACTATACAGTTTTAAAGATGATAGAGATTCAAAGATCAGAGAAATTTCAAGACTCATGAGTACTCAAGATTTCAAGAATTCAAGAGTTCAAGATTAATATAGTTATAGAGTCTAGATTGTGTAAGACTCTAAACAGCCCTCCAGGTTCAAATTCTAATTCTAATTTCCAAATTATGATTTTTAATACTATCCTCAATCCTCTCTATTTTATTTTCTATCTTTTCTATTTTTTCCTTTCTTATTCTTCTTTGCTTTTCAAACTTAAATTTTATATATTTATATACTTATACTTTATATTTATATAGTTTAAATTTATGTTTTCATATGATTTTCTACTCTATAATATTAATTTACAGTACTGTATTTTTATTCAAGAATTTCCAAAATTATTTTTATATCAAAACACTTGAAGCATGTCTTAAAATTCAAAAATACACTAGGGTATATCGACATACCAAAAACACCATGTCGACATATAACTGTCACTTTTTCAATTTTGAAAGGAAGTGTCTTTTCACTACTTGAAACATTACAACCTTTCATACACTATAAAAAGGGGTTAAAACTGAATTTTGAAATATATCTTCTTCTCCACTTTCATCCTCTTTCATTATATAATCATTCTTAATCATTTTTATGATTTCTACATTTATACTCTACCAAATTCAATTATGTTTTGATCAAACTTCTTCTCTCTACGCTCTCTTCTCGTCTCTCTCTGAACCAAGTGCTATTAAAGAGTTATACGGTTGTTTGTAAAAGTTTGGGTTGTGTTAAGGAATCAGTGGTATCCCTTGTAGCCATGAAATCCAGGAGGTTAGAATCGGTGGTATCCCTTGTAGCCGTAAAATCAAGGAGGTTGGAATCGATGGTATCCCTTGTAGCCGTGAAATCAAGGAGGTCATAATTGGATTTTGATATAGAAATAAAACTCTGCGCAATCCAGTGTTGTGTGAGACTGGACGTAGGACCAGTCCGAACCAATATAAAATTCGGTGTGTTCTTTCCATTTCTACATCTTTATTTCTGTTTATTTCGTATCTGTGTTTGAGTCTGTGTTTATGATTGTGTTTGTGGTGTTTGATTCATCTCGTAGTTCACATAAGTTTTAGATTTTTCTTAAATTCTCACAAACACTATTCAACCCCCCCTCTAGTGTTTGTTTTGCCTTAACGATCCATTCTGCATTCCCCAACATAGACAACCCAAAGGCACTATTCTGTAAATCCATCTAGGGAAATTTCTAAAAAGAGTCGGTGTATACGACTTAAGCAAGATACTAATATGGATAAAGCGAAAATAATAAACTAGCTAGTAATCTACAATAGTTATGCAGGTAAAAGCTAAGGTAGATAAATATATCACAAATAAGAAGTAAATGCGATAAGAAATGGCACCAGGAATTTATACTAGTTCGGACTTTGTAACACCCCGTATTTTCTGAGAATATTAACATAACAAATTAAAGAATAATTAATTTGAAAAAGAAGAAATAGGTGAAACAGGTTGCGCCATTGCGTTCATCTCGGAATTCTGCTTGAGATAGAGACCGAATTTGCGTAAATCGGACTCCGTATGAAGAAGATATCTTTAAATTAAAAATTACAGCAAAATATGAAAAAGAAGAATGAGAAAAGAATAATGTTTAGCATTATTCTAAGGTTTGTAAGCAAAAGACTTAGTAGCTCATTTGGTTAGAACATGTGACTTGCATACAAGAGGTACAGAGTTCAATTCCCGCCGGCGCTATATTTTTGTTTTAGGGGAATAACTAAAAAGTGGCTTAGTGTGAACGCAGTTCAAAAAGTGGTTTAGTGTGAAAATGGTTAATTGGGAAGACAGATAAAAGAATATATATATATATACATACATATATATATATGACTTGTACGCATCATGTGGCGCACGTGGCGCATTTTTTGTTGGTCAAGGATTGTCTTTTTTACGTGGCCTTCTCTGATTGGCTTTGTGACAAATTCTGAGGTATTAGGGCTTATGTGTCATGCTATGATTGGCTGAGTGACACATTGCTTTAGTTGGATGGCTCTGATTGCTCCTAAAATGTTCTAATGACTCAATTAAGATTTAACTTCTATAAAAGCAACCATAATCCTCAAAACCCTAAATCACACAAATTCATTCCAAGGAGCCACCATGCCGTCCATGATCGTTCTAGTTTAGCCACCATGCCTTCTTCAACTTGAAAGCAAGATTAAAGCTATGAATCAAAACTAACTTAGAGAATTGATAGTCTTCTTCATGGGATTGATTTCCAATTTCAGAAAACAGATCCCAGAAAACAAGACTTTCTTTTCTTTGTAAGTCCTGTTATTGTTTAGATGTGAACGATTAAAAGTTGTGATTTGTAATAAAACAAAAACTAGAGTAATTCCTAGATATAAGATAATGACGATGTTGATTTATGCCTATTCTTATAACGATTATATCGTATATGCTTGTGAGATTATTGTGGTTATTATGTTGATGTTGAACCAATCGTATATTATGTAAATTTGGTGACTTTTTCATGTTATGTAACATGCAAGTTGTTTAGATCTACATTTAGATCTATGTTTATTGAATCATGCAAGTTGTTTAGATCTACATTTAGATCTTGTTTATTAAATCATGCAAGTTGTTTAGATCTACATTTAGATCTTGTTTATTGAATCATGCAAGTTGTTTAGATCTACATTTAGATCTATGTTTATTGAATCATGCAAGTTATTAGGCTAAGACATGTATTATGTTTAGATCTGCATTTAGATCTATGTTTATTGAATCATGCAAGTTGTTACGCTAAGACATTTATTGTATTTAGATTCACATTTAGTTCTATGAAAATTGGATCCAAAAATTTAAGCTCATATTTACATGCCTTGTTAAACTTGTGTAAAACCATATGCTTAAGATTCATGTTTGTTGGATCCAAGATAAAAGTACATAGTTACAAGCCTTGTTAAACCTGTGTAGTTCCATATGTTTAAGATTCATGATTATTGGATCCAAATTAAAGTTTACATTCACATGTCTAGTTGAACTTGTGCAATTCTATATGCTTAAGTTTTATGTTCATTGGACCCAAAATAAAAATTTACATTTACATGCCTAGTTGGATTTGGGTAATCTCATATGCTTAAAGACTCATGTCAGTTGGATCCAAAAATGCAAGTTCATTATATTATGCCACGTTTACATGACACATGTTTAGTTAGTTCCTTATATGTTGTGTGAATGGTACATGCTCCCTTCTTTCCCCTTTTGTATATAAGTTAGGATAAGTTACGAGCCTAACATTCCATGTGAATTTTGCGAACGTATGACGGGAGTAACGTTGAGAAAACCTTAAATTCATATTAATGGCATAATTTGGCCCATAAATATATGAATGATTAGTGGCATAAAATTGGCATAATTTATATACCTAAAATTATGAACATGATTTAGAGAGGAATTGGGCATGACTTGAATGACAATAATTTACATATAAACACAAAAGGTAAATATGTAAATTTAGAAAAAAAACGAATATGCCTAACCCGAGGTTAGATTGAGTTATGGTGTAAAACTGCCCGGAACCGCCCGGCACATCCAGTAACCACAACAACACCTATCTAATGTGAGAGGTTAGTGCATCATGCCCAAGGAAAACCCGAGGTTAGATTGAGTTATGGTGTAAAACTGCCCGGAACCGCCCGGTACATCCAGTAACCGCAACAACACATATCTAATGTGAGAGGTTGGTGCATTAATAAATCAATTAATGCTAATGAAAAAGATGAATGACTAGGGTTAATTTCATAGGAACACTTAACCAATATAACATAAATGACTAGGGTTAAGTTCATAGGAACACTTAACCAATATAACATGAATGACTAGGGTTAAATTAATAGGAAACACTTAACTAGTATAGCATGATGAACGGGTAAGGTTAAGTAATAAGAAACATTTAACCACTATAACTTGATTTGTGGTAAGGTTAAGTTGAAACGAGAGGGCAACACTTAACCAATATGACTTGATTTGTGGTAAGGTTAAGTTAAAACAAGAGGGCAACACTTAACCAATATAACTTGATTTATGGTAGGGTTAAGTTGACACAAGAAGGCAACACTTAACCAAAGTAAAATGACAAGTAGGTGGGTTAAGTAACTTGAATTGGTTGATGACACTTAACCAATACAACATGATGAACATGTGGGGTTAAGTTAACAAGAATTACTTGACCAATATAACTTGATGGACGAACGTGGTTAAGTTAATAGGAAACACTTAACCAATCCAATATGATAAGTGAAGAGGGTTAAGTTAATAAGAAACACTTAACCAACATGACATGATGAATGGGTGGGTTAAGTTAACATGAATGAACAACACTTAACCAATATGGCATAATGTGCGGGAGGGTTAAGTACATATCAAGTTGGGTAGGTAATATTAGTAAATATAGGCCCATAAAACTTAACCATTAAATAAACATGCTTGAATCAGAAGGAGGGTTAAGTACATATTGGGTTGGTGGGTAATATTAGTAAATATAGGCCCACAAAACTTAACCATTAAATAAACATGCTTGAATCAGAAGGAGGGTTAAGTACATATCGGGTTGGTGGGTAATATTAGTAAATATAGGCCCACAAAACTTAACCATTAAATAAACATGCTTGAATCGGTGGGAGGGTTAAGTACATCTCGTGTAGGTGGGTAATATTTGTATATATAGGCCCACAAACTTAACCAGTAGGAAACACTAGTAATGGGGACTCATTTCAGCAGTAACCAACATAGATGTATCATGGTACCATGAACTAGGCATGGTTGGGCACGATTACTGGGCTGATTATAAGCGGTCAAAGCAGCGGCAGGGGGTACGTCAGTGTAGGTTTCGACGGTTTACGGGAGTGCACGTACTCCAGAGTGGGAAAAAGCAGGCACTGGGTACCAGTAGTTATACACTGTGCATCTTGAATCGTGTCGGGTTGCTATCATAAGGATTGATACACCTTATGGTGGGACCAACACAGGGTATCTACACACAAGAGAGGACCGATTGACACAGAAACAAGGAAAAATTAATACGAGTAAGGAGCCGATCGATAGGGTAGTAAGGGTATATCTAACATGTTCATGGCAATTAGGCAGATTGAGGTGGAATCCTCATGATAGATGTACACCTGAAGGCTACCACAATTGCGGGGATTGGGATCACATTACAATATAATCATTTTATGTAGATTACTAGTTGGGACACTAGTTAGGTGGTGCAGAGAAGTGAAATGAGTGCGATAGCATATTCAGCCTTATTATCTTATTTCTAGGGTGTTGACCTAGATTCAGTTTATTCCTGTCATAACCCTTTTCTTGTTTACATGCTAAATAGTCACTGGACTTACCAGACTCATGTCTGACCCATTTTCTTTCGTATTCTTTTCTTCCGTCCCCCCTCCCCCAGGTCCGTAGGGAGGGAATACTTCAACTTAGATCGGATCATTTCCAGCTTAAAGAGAGTAAATGTATTGCTTGGAATCTTTTTCCTTGGGATATGCCTTTGGATACTCTCTTATTGGGGATTTATGCTGCCTTACTGTTGTTTTAATGCTTCTTTATGTTTTAATTCAAGACAGAGATTTTGTTGTAATAATTTGAAAGTTGGTTTGAGACAGTTGTTGTAATGTTTTAACCGAATCACGTACTTATGAAATAAATTTAGTTTTTCCGCCGTTTATTTGTCTGTCTTGTAATTTATCTGCATCTTTTACCTAAAATGCTCCACCGAAGTTAAGGCATTCCCTTTGTGAGTGACCTTAACGGAGATGGGGTGTTTCACTTGGTATCAGAGCTGAAGGTTACCGGATCAGATAAAAGATTTGAAAAATTATTTTCAAAACGGTTTTAAAAGAAGCATTTTCAAAAGAAAAGTTTTGTTTTAAAGGCGTATTCCCCAAAGCCGTATGCACTATCTTTTTGATCCTCTGTTTAAATCCTTGTTTCTTTCTTTCCTGAGTCTCCGGGGCTCCTGACTTTCTGGAAGGTAACCTCATCGCGGCATGGTTCCGTAGGCTTGATGAGACTACAACACTTGTCAAAGGGCAAAAAAGCGCCCAACTTCCATCTATAGCCGCAGTAGTTTCACCTGCGGCTAATTTTCTTTCGAGCTTTTTAGGATTTTCCATGTGATGGAGGCAGCTTTTGAGAGACCTGTCAACAAGTTACACAAGGATGGCAAAGATGAGAATGAGGGAGTTTGGCTAAGGAGCACAACCCAAGGATGAACAACTCATGGATATAGACTTGGTTCACAAAGGAGGGGAGGAAAGAATAGTAAAACCTAAAGACAAGAGGAAATATGTTTATTATGTTATAACAGGTCGTATAATTAAGGGCAAGGGCAAGGGCAAGAACAAATGATAGGATTTTCAGGAGGGAAAATGCATGCTCTCACCGCCAGCGTACCTGAGAGAAAGATAGTAAAGTCTAGTCTTCTTTTTGATCATCCTGTTAGTACTCTTTTTTATTTCAGCGCTTCACATTCGTTTATATCTGCTTCCATAGTTGAGTCTCTACACCTTAGTACTTGTATAGTAGAAGATCCCATTATTGTCTTAAATCCAATTTGTGGTTCGGCTTCACATTCGTTTAAATTCTGATTTTCTATTTCTCACGTTGCACACCATATATAGTGCAGAAGGGATACGTTGCTCTTTTATAGCACAGGGTCATATGTTTGATCAACTACTGGGGCAGCGATTACTGAAAAGGACGACACAGGATTCGGGGAGGACAGCTTTGGTGGTGATGTCTAAGAATGGCGGTGAAGCAAAAAATATTTGCGAAGTAGTAACAAAAAATTAGAAAAGAAGAAGATAATAGCTCATAATATGTTATTTAGTACCATTTAACCATTGCAATTTTGTTATAGCAATTTTTGTTGTATTTTTTATTTTATTTTATGGAGGGATTCATAAATGCGTATTTCTTTTTACCAATTCGGAATATATATACTAAATTTACATTAGTTGGTTTATATAATAAATTAACATAACCAAATATGCATATTTCATCTAAATGTTAACTTTACATATCACTTCAACACTTAATTTTAATTGACGTTGTAATTTATCATTTCGTACGACGTCGTTTTTGTTGTACGGTACAACTATGCAAAATGAAATAATGAATATAATATATCATATTTCAATATTGCCATTTGGTATCATTTAAGTATTTATTTTAGTAGTGTTTTCAATGTTTTATCGATGTAAAATGTCAATTTTAGATTTAAATAGATTTTTGCTTCATTCCATTCTTTTTGCTACTCCTAATAGCATTGTATGAAATATTGTGTGATGCCGTGCGGTTAAAGCGCTTATCGGTTCCATGATGGTGGTGGTGTAAAAAGGTATAGCGGGGATATAGCGGAAGTGTAAAAAAATCATTAAATGTTGAAGTCAAATATTTAAAACTAATTAATTATTATTCCTACATTACTTGTATATAAGAAACCAACATTAATTGATCTTATATAACTAAACCAAAGAATATCATGGTTACACATAGTAGATTTGACGACTATAATAGATTTCTATAAGGGGATTGTTATTGACACTCCAAGTATTGTTAACGGGAGGTTAATTTAAAAAGAAAATAGAATTTGTTAAGGGGAGTATCAATGCAGAGAACAACCCATTAACAAATAAAGTTTATTTTACCAAATTAGCACTACACCATAATGCCAGTTTTGCCATACCCAAATGTGGAATATTTGGAACGGCTTTGAGCCGTGGCAATTTTGGAACGGTTTTGAACCATGGCAAATTGAATTAGCACGGACTTGACCCATGGTAATTGTGGAACGGGCTTGGCCCGTTCTAATGACCAGGGAAAAAATTTCAGCTTGTACATAGCCCGTGCATCCCAATAGATTCACACAGCCAAAACAAAAGAGATCTATCCCAAAATGAATACTCGGATCTATCTTGTAAATTAACGATCGAAAGAATTTACTGCTACTTAAATTATGAATCGAAACTAGCATCTTTCAATTCTGATTCAAGTGCTTTTTCAGGTATTCAATTGAAACCCTATTTGTTTGTTTAGTTATTTAATTGTGAATTATCCTTGTTTTCAGGCTTTGCCTATGCTTTACTTTATTTATATTTGTGTGTAAACGGGTTACAAATACATTTTCGTCGTGCCAGGCTTAAGGCAATTTAATTGGATTTTCGGTTCTTTTGAGGATCGAGTAGAGCTTTAAGTGCATCGTTTTGTGTCGAGATAGGGACTCTGTTTTGGTTCTTGATTTGGTTGTCTATGGGTTTTGTTTTTGGCTGTATTTTCACTTGCAGGATGACCTCGTCTAAGGGTTTGGTTATTTGTATTTATTTTGGAATTGCTATGACATTAGTCTAGTTGGTGGAGTTTGTTCTCTTTTATCTTGTTGAGTCTTTCTGAGTAAGGAGCCAAATGATAAAGAAGAACGACACTAATACTTAAACTGCACAATTATTCTGCACTAGCATTTCATGACATCTTTAATCAATCATGCACTAAGTGCAGAAAAATATCATTTTAGTATGATAGTATATGCGCAGCAATAGTACAACATTAGGTAGGTTAGTAAAGAAACTAAGCTGTAGGAAAATGGGTTCACAACATATAAATTCCAACATGGATATGACACCCAAAGCAGAAATAAAGATAACACATAAATCTAGGAAAGGTTATTATTATTAGTTTTTTTTTATTTAACCCGTGTTTTAACAGAATGTTTCCTCCTAACTGATAACAGAAACGTTGAAATATAAAAGTAACATAAAATATTGGAACTAAGACATAATCTAAGCATGAACTAAATTTAGAAAGAAAAAAAATTCTTTGTTGTAAAAGGGACATCACTGCAGCTGATTTCATTTGTTGTTGCTCTTTGATATTATGTTTCAATGCACTTGCTTGTCATGTACGTTGGTTGTAACCACATTAAGACAACATGCACCCATTTGTTAACTTTGGAGATTTTCTTTATTTTTCTATATAATGGCAGCAGCTAAGCATCTATAAATCATGTAATTTGGCATGAAACTACCTCTATTTAATCGGAATCCAAGGGGATAGTGAGGATAAATATGTCCAATCGTTAGTATAATACAGTTAAGCTAGATAAAACATGATACAGGCTACTTTGTTCATGATTGTAATTTAATATTTTACATTATAGTCCTAGATCACAATGTAATTATTACAAAGTAGTTATTTATCTTGTCAACTATTTCAGTAGAAATTTTAGGATGCTAATTGCTTACAGTTTGAATGGTTTTTTCCTCTCAGGATGTGTGTGCAAGTGCCAGGAACTTGATTGATCTTACATGTTTTCATAGTACAAACATGAATGCTGAATTTTCCATATTTTTACATATTTAGGATCATTGTCTGGTGACTTGTTGCATAAATGGCAGGAGGGTCGTCTGCCTGTAGATATAAAATGTGTAATAAGGTAATACATTATAAACTATTTCCTTATAATTGGATCACATTATAGTATAATCTTTATTTTGTTTTGTTTTTCTTCAGCAATCATGAAAGAAGTCCAAACACTCATGTTATGCAATTTCTTGAAAGAAATAGGATACCGTATCATTATTTGCCTACAAGTAAAGTAATGAAAAGAGAAGAATAAATTTTGGAGTTGGTTAAAGATACAGATTTTATGGTCCTTGCGAGATATATGCAAGTAAAGTAAATCATTAGTTCAATGATTGTTTATCCTGTAAACCGTGTTTGATTTGCCTACGATAATGTTTGCTTTATCACTTTTAAACACTAATGGGTAAGCAGCAAAGATTTAAATATTAAAAGCTGGAAAAGGATGGATCAAATTGATCGTTAGAAAATTATCACTTGTAGGTAAGCGATAGTCTAATGGCTTGATCTTAAAGTTGGATGTCCAATGCAAAATTGGAGTTTGATATCAAACACTAGGAAGTTATAGTTCGAGTTAGAGTTGTATGAATTAGAAAGCTACGGTGGTTTCGTGTAACCCCTATTTGATCCTCCTGCTCCGTCAAGTAATGTGTCTATTATTTCATTTATACCCCTAAGGCTATGGGACTATGTCAGTGAATTGATGCTGCAAAAATCTATTTTGAGGCAACATACTCTTGTTATTTATGTCATTGGAGCTAAGCCTTAGTGGCAAGGTCGCTTTATTCCAAGGAAAAACGACTTCTATTATGTTAAATTTGGTAAAGTTGAAGATTATCATCTTATTTTATGTGGAGGGCCTTGTTCAATCCCGTCTGATCCTTTTTCCAAAGTGGTAACCGAGCTTACAACCTTCTCGAGTCTCATTCTCTACCCTTCCAATTTGGGACCGTATCGACCTTGAAGCCGAATTTTAGGAAAAAGATATCATTATTGCTATTTGTTCCATGCTATGAACTATGATTTGTATGGATAAGTTCACCGAAAATGCATTTGGGCTACTTCGCATTTGTTTTGGTGAAAATGTAAGCTTTGTCCTCTTTCTGCAAATCTGTCATGGTAGATGTATTTGTCGGTAAACCATATTCTATCTCGTTCCTATAACAATACATTCCGCCTCGTTGCGAGGAATGTAACATTTTTGGTTCTCTTCTCTAGCAGATGTCCAATGCAAAATTGGAGTTTGATATCAGACACTAGGAAGTTAGAGTTCGAGCTAGAGTTTGTAGAAACGATTTAATGGGTGGCGCCAGTTTGACGGAGTCAGAAGACTCAGAACCTGTGCTTCTGGAAGGTAGCTTTCCACTAGCAGGATATTGGATCCATCTTCAACAGGTAAATTAGAATAGAAATATTTAAAGATGAAAATGATTGGACTTTAAAAAATAGTAGGTTTCACAAGCCTGTTTTTGGAAATTTATACAGTAGTTTGTGGGTTTTCTATTTTACTAAGTGCCTTAAATATATGTCTGAAACGATCTATATTTGTTCACATCTGGCACATGTCGATAAATATTAACTGTAGAAACTCATCTTTTCTTACATCGATGTGATTTGCATATCTATGTTTTGAAACACTCTGCAATACGTCAAAATTTGACCATACGACCTTGCGCCCTGGTCTGCTTTTTTTTCTTATGATTCATATAGATTTTATACACTATGAATATAGTTGATTATCGTACTAGTTTTGTATGTAATCGAGCATGAATCTAGTATCCATACCCTTGTCTTGCTTCAGATTCAAAACCCATTGAATAAAATATACAGTTTTAGGTAAGGTTTAAATTAAGTTGCCAAAACAGTAGTGTTTTAATGCTTGCATAATTTGGCTTCTACATGTGTCTTGATGCAGCAATGTGCAAACAAGGTTGACTTTTAAGTAAACTTTTTATTTTATTCTTTTGATCCTAACTCGGTACCATTTAGAATATTCTAATCAACCCAATTGTATCAACTACATCAGTATGTTTTATTCTTTTTGTTTTATTCGTTTGTTTTATTCTTTTTGTTTTACATTTTTTGTTTTATTCTTCTGTATCTATTTTTTTTAAACATTAATGGTGCACTTGTCGTTGCAGATAATGATGGAGATTTTGATTTACTTTAACTCACCTTGACCATGATGATATGGAACAAGGGGTGATACAAATTGGAATTGCAAAATTTGCAACATTTATAACATCTTTTGATAGATGACACGATAATTTCATCAAGTTATTTCACTTGCAAGGTTTATTAAAATTCCTTTATGCTTATTTTATTATCTTGATGGTTTGCTGCTGCCCAAATTGTTGTTTCTTTTTCTCAGGTTGCACAATTTGACAACGGATTACTTGATTTAAGAACAAATGTACCAACTTTCGGAAATTGAATTCGAGATTTTCTTGTCCAATCTAAAATTATTTTAGCTTAGGTACACATATTTCCTATCTTATGAACTTACCAGCAGTACAAATTGGTTCGGTGATCCTATAATTTGGTGAGTATAATATAGCCAACTAGTTATGCCCTATAGATCCACAACCAACAGACGCTAATCAGAAGGCTGCTTCTGTTTCTGGAAGGTATGTAATTTACATATCTTTGTTTTTAAACACTCTGCAATACGTCAATTTATAATGATGTAATTTGTAAAACGTTTCTCCAGAGCAAAACGAGAGATGATTCCCTCAGAGACGCCGAAGATGATTAACTATGACATGTCGCATATACTCATGCCGTTCCACTTCATGCGTCGATGTGATAAAATGCAGTATGGTTCATGAATTCTATGGGTTAAATTAAATGTGAAGCGCTACATGAATTGTTGTGGCATGCGAGCAGTGTGTGTAAGAAATTTTTTGGAACAAATATGAATTTATAACTGTTCATTTCGTTATTTCACTACTCTGTTGTAATTCTATTCTGCATATGTAGTACAAATATTTTTCTTGTGAACTCATTTTATTATATATCTTTAAAGTTCTTCAATAATAATCAGACATATGCATATTTGGGCACTGAATTCAAGGACAATAATACATTAAGATTAAGTACGTGTTGTAAACAATACTTGTATAGCTTATTACTGTTCAAGGTTAATAGGGAAACATTATTTATTATTTGTGTTGTAAACAATGCTTGTGCAACTTATTATTGTTTAAGGTTAAGTACGTGAGTTTGCAGAATAGGCTTGAGAAAAGGAATTCGTAATGACAGCGATGTGAGGTTAAAGATATAGTTTCTTCAATTGAATTTAGCCATGATCCAAACCCATGGCTAAATTATATTAAAAAAAATACAATTTTAAATTGCCACGGCTCAGAGCAATGGCAAAATAATATTTTGCCACGGACTAAAGCCATGGCAAAATAGAAACAAGCCATGGCTTTGGACCGTGGTAAAATACCAGTTTGCCATGGCTTTGGGCCGTGACAGAGCCATGGCTTTGGGCCGTGACAGAGCCATGGCTAAATTTTTGCCACACCCAATTTTGCCACGGCCTAAAACCGTTGCAAAACCAATTAGCCATGGTCCAAAGCCGTGGCAAAAGTGCTTTTCTCGTATAGTGTAGCCTCCTTTACAATAATCCTTTTTAAGTTTCTATTAAAAAATAATTATATGGTATATTAGTCGATATGCATCATATTTTTATACCAAATTATCAATAATCTCATTTGTCGATATGCATCTGATCAGATGAAAATATATCATTCAAAGGAAATTAATATGCATATATCAAGCAAAAAAATTATACGGTATTCCACCGCTGAATTTGTCGATACACCTTATTTCCCCAAATGATCGCTTTGTTATTTGCAAATAATTTAGGGATTTTGATTTTTGCATTTGACATTGATTGGAATTTGGA
The DNA here is from genome assembly GCA_030737875.1 of Allium sativum. Lineage (NCBI taxonomy): Eukaryota > Viridiplantae > Streptophyta > Magnoliopsida > Asparagales > Amaryllidaceae > Allium > Allium sativum. The sequence goes on along the minus strand of CM060915.1, from coordinate 308,935,775 downwards.
ATGGTAATTGATGTTATTACTAGGGTAAAAAGAGAACATAAAAAATTAAGTACATGACCCCCTTAACATTCTTTTTATAAATGGAGTGTTTTTAAAATTTGACCCCCCTTTAACAATATTTGGGGTGTCAATAGCGCTACCCTTCTATAATACATTAGACACTTATGCATTAAAATTAGCTTTTTACACTAATTTTATTTATCTTTTTATAAAGAGAACTAGTCAAATCAATCTCCATATATTAATATTGCTAAAGTGAATGCTAAAAAACATTGATTTAGCAAATGTAGCAAAAAAACAGGGAAAAAAGTGAATCTACTGTTCATCAGCGCTAAATTGAAATAGCGCAGCGGTTGAGGAGTGCTACGAGGTATAGTGTTGATTATGCGAGGCTTTAGTGGGGATTTAACTGTATAGGTGTGACGAACTAGACTTCTACCATTGAAAGGTGTAATTAACACATTCTCGATATTCACATGCCACAAATTCAAGTGTCGGAAAGCCAGAAAATCATGAGAAAGAAAAAAAGTTGGTAGAAGAAAAGAAAGAGAAAAGAAAAAATAGAAGAAGTAGGATCAAACAGAATAGTACAAGGAATGAATGATCTATAATATAACAATGTTTTTTGTACAAAGAGAAAACTGAAATATAAATACATCAATCAAAGTACATCCTATTAATCAGTCTGAAAAATTATAACTTGTCCTTGCAATTGCTTGCATACAGCAACAAAAACATTGGAGTAAATACAAGAATACGAGAATACGTCTCGTGCCCTAGTTCATTTCCTAAAGCTCTAAGGTAATTCAAATCTAATATAAGAAATATACTAAGTCATACCTAAGCATCATGGAATACCGACGCAATAAAACTCACGTCATAAGAAGTTATTTAATTTTAGAGAATCTTTGGAATAAATTATAAGACCACACCACACATAAAAACGGACGGGTTTTTATTACGGTAACCAATTACTTTTATTCAATCATATAATATTATTTTTAATGACATATGGATTGAAAACCCTTTACAGATAACATATTAAAATAGCCGAAATGGTTACAATTGTTAAATTGCAATGTGATAAGTTTATAACAAAATCCATAAGGAACATACTATAGATTTGATTTCGGCAATGACAAGGTAGTGGACTGCCTTCAAGAAATACATTCTAAAAGAATATATCGGGCCATGACCGCAACCGCCCTCTATCAACACGGAATCAACATATCTCTTCTCTTTTCTCGATATCATCAAATACCTCATCATCCCAATCGTTCCAAGCCTATCTAGACATATCATAGATACACAACATAACGTGATATATAGATGATAAATCTAGAAAGGTGATTACCATATCCTAGTGGGTGCGACCAATATAGCCCCACAGCATCTCTCCATGTTTTCGTCATTTTTATGTGTGAGGCCAACGGTAATGTATTACCATTCATAAAGAATGTATTAACTTTCAAAAAGAAACAAATCACACTCTGAATTTCACATTGTCGTTTCCAATAATACATTAATTAGTTTCTATTAAAATACAACATTTGAATTCATACACCTCAAGAAATGATGTTAAGTGTAAGAGGGATTACCTTCTACACGACCAATAGATGTATGTTTGTAAAGACCAATATATGTGGTCTTAGAAATGCAACATCATGTAGTTGTCCATATAGGTCATCCAGAAATAGAACAATCTGAAGGCATTCCTTCTACTACAGCCCACAGTAACAAGTTGTCCTCAAAATACAAAGATCCCCAGAACGAAGGGACCACTGGTACTATATATATATATATGTATGTATGTATGTATATATCCGAGAAGCTAATCAAATATTCTCAATAAACAGATCTTTCCATTTCGAATGTCTCTGCCTTCAAACTTCAATCTTTTAGATGTCTACTATGATCGAACATTAAAGCCAGTTTAACTGGTTTCTTCGAACCGACACAATAATTTAAAAACCATGAACATTTACTAGTTGGTTATTAAACTACCACCCAAACAAATCATTAAATCAAGGTTTAAATTCCCTAGGGCGATTTACTTGGTTTGGCACACAAGAAGTTGATGAGCCCCTTATTAATTAATAGCCATCAATTAAAATTATTTTATTGATTCTTATAAATCGATTTCATATACTTATCTCAACGATATAAATATATTCACGAACCTCTTACTTTTAATACATTGTAACCATATAATACATCATCTAACAGTATAAGTGTATTCACAAAAACATATATTTTCAATACTTAGAAAATATCACTACATACTTATATCCGATATAAGTATGTTCACAATTTTATATTTTTAATACCTGGAAATTTTCGATACATATTTATATTAACGGTATGAGTATGTTCTCACAAACAAGTATGTTCACACAATCTTGTACTTCCAACACTTAGAAAAACCGCAATATACTTATGTCAACGATATAAGTATGTTCACAAATCTTATATAGGTCAAAATTATGTTATATAAGACAATGTTTGCTGTAAACTTGAATTAATTAGTATTAAATAAAAGGACTCGTGGTGATTAGATTGATTACATCCAATAGCAGTTTCCGTGTTCAACCTATATTACTTTTTGAACAATAACGAAATCATCTTTTAGATTCACACAAAATACTACGAGTTCCATCATTTGAATTCAATAATTGTTTACAAGAATGTTATATATTCTATTTTAAATCTTGTTTTGCTTTAGAAAAACTCTAAATCTCTTTTCATATCTCATGGATTTTTGTGTGTGTATATTACTTCTCTTAAATTTTATTATAAGCTTCAAAAATCAATTATAAGTTGGTTTATAAATTTATAAGGCTATTTATTAAACTTCTTTTATAAGGGTCTGAAATCATTTATATAACTTGATCTTTTTATAAAATCTCTATTTAAAACTTTATAAAACTCGTTTCATTATAAAACTCTTTTTATATCTTTTATAAAAATCACCCATAAATTTGATTCTTTTGTTAAATGGAGATGTTTAGCATTTCAAAATACCAAACAGAGGTCAATAGCTATAAGCGCTTAACAATATACTATTTATTTATTTGTATCACAACGAGAATCAAATTCGGCATACATCAATATCATATAATCAACATGGTTAACAATCAGGTTTAATGTCCAATATTTTATATATCAGTAATGTGAATGCAAACAACATAACAACCATGATGAGGAATCATGTTGGATCCCTCGAGCATGTTCTCTTGCATCACATACGACATATGAACATATGATCGAATTATGCCTCTCAGTGCGCTTCCGTTCAACTTTTGGCTACCTCACTTTATCGTTGCTAGCCCCAACCGTCTTTTACCCAATGACACATGCATTCTCTCCTATCTCGCCTCCGCATGACTAGAAAATGCAACCCTACCTGGCCACTTCAACTCAAGATCTGCGACGATCTACAACTTTGATAAATGATCGTAGACTACTGATGAACTCCTTATGATGGCACACACCTAACTTTAGATAAACCTTTTAGCTAATTCGACCTGATTGTCATAGGAATTAGTGGCCATTGGTTGGAAGCAGGAGTATGGAGGTTGTTGATATTTTAGGGTTTGCGAACAAACACGTGAGAGTTCAGGATTAATTTATAGTCAATATTCATCCGATATTCCATAAATTCCAATCGAGGCATGCATACAGGCATTATGTTTTCGCTACTCAATTCTGTACTAGATGGAACTAATTTCAAGATCTAATTAAGTTACATGGAGAAGTTACCTTTTAAAATCACATTGGAATATTATAATTTCCAATCCTACATGTTTCTAACTCGCACATTCGCACATAAGTTTGATCGTCAAGGAATTCGACATCATACAATAATTCACTATTCACTATAAAAAAAGCATGTTATTTCAACGGTTCAGAGCCGTCGGCGACTGTTGGGATGGCGTACGCACTTTCTTACGATTTCTAATGAAAACCACAAATTTCCGATAGCTATACCAACGATCTCTAAAGGAAAATTGCAATGGCTATCGACACACGGGTTGATTTGTGGTATACCTATAAGCCTTTAGGAGTCGTTAACGGTCGTTGGAAATATGTGACTAAACAGTTGTTACTAGCCATTGATAATCTGGTGTTTTTTTAATTTCAACAAGCCATTCATATTCCAGCCAACCCGCATATATCAATGTACGTTTCCACTCCACTTTACATATATAATTCATATATATCTAAGTAACACATTATACCGACAACATAAATAATATAAACATCCAACATAAACCAAATCAACATCATTATATACAAAATATAACACCCAAATATTCTAAAACTAAATCCATAAATGTCACACATCATCAAAACATGTATATACACAGAATACATCTAAACATAACATCCTCACATCCTCCACTTAGTGAATACCATCGAATACGATCACCTCGAGTGATAGACACCAATGAGCCTTGAAACATAAAACGAGATTGACACTAGATATGAGATAATTATACCTAAATGTGCGTGACCCACTTAGCCTTTATACTTTCTCTGCTTCAATAATTTACCGGGTAATGGGGTAAATGTCACATTTTACGTTATAAATAGCATGCCATATTGGAATGCTAACACTGCCTCCAGGGTGGGCTTATAATGTCAGCATCCATCCAGACAAGTTCATTCTAGGCCTAAGCGAAATCGAATAGCTCCAACTTCATTCATCTTCAAGATGTTTCTAATTCAAAATGCATCATCCATATCGAATTGGTTTTCGAATAACTAGATCTAATCTCGGTCTCTTCGAAACAACAATCAAACTTTGCAACCAAATTTGATTGTCGATGTTATTTAACTATCAAATATGTAAAAAGAACAATCATCTAATGATTTAATTTTCCATAGCAATCACCAACCCTCTTCAAAATGAGTCTTTAATTTTATAAAATCTCATCTTCGAATAATTATTAAAATATTCTTACACTTATCAGCCGACCTATGTAGTTTTACAACCATTATATTTTCAATACTTAGAAAATATATTCATAACCTATATTATTTGAATAAGCATATTCAAAAGCATTTGAAAATATTTCTTATTTCTAAAGGGAGAAATATTTTAAAGGAAAAACGATATTAAAAATTTAATCCCTAGGACAATCTGTTAAAAAATTAACCAAAAGGACAAGCCGCTTTTTTTTCATTTATCATCGTTCTTCAATAATCGTTCTCCCCAAAACACAAACCAACTTGACCTCAATCAATGTCAACTGAAACACAATCTCCAATATAACCACAATCGTCGAAGCCACTGTCACCAATAATCCCCAATTTCCATTCTACATCAATCTCCCAACCCTGATTCACGTAAATCTACAAATCATGAAACTGAAATCCGAGTTCGTCGTGCCGCCATGTAGCCACCGCCTTCAACGCGCCGCCACGTCTCTTTTTCTGATTAGATTAATTCACTCCTTCGCCCTCATTATATTAAAAAAATAATATACAAAACTGATAACTAATTGCTGCTTGGTTGGAGTTCTTGCTTGCTTTATTTGTATATTATTTTCACTTCTACTTATATCAAAACTGATACCCATGTATTTGCAGAAATGATAGTTTTTTTTTAAATAACATTACAGCAGTTTATAGGTAGTAGTTTTATATTTTTTAGGTATCAGTTTTTTAGTATTAACTATGTTATGTTTGTATTCACATGTTTTTGTTGTTGTGTTAATTTTGTAGTTGTACTTCTGCATTAACTTTATAAATCAATCAAACTTATGTCATTTTAATCAATCAAACTGTGATGTAAACATTTTTTGCATTAGTTTTTCTTTAAAATATTATAGCAGTTTTTGGGTATCAGTTTTATAAATTTTTTTATGTATCAGTTTTGTAGTATTAACCGTGTTATGTTTTTATTCATATGATTATGTTGTTATGTTAATTTGGTAGTTGTGCTCTTGCATTAACTTTATAACTCAATAGAACTTATGTCATTTTAATCAATCAAACTGTGATGTAACATTTTTTGCATTAGTTTTTCTTTAAAGTACTATAGCAGTTTTTAGGTATCATTTTTTTTAGGTATCAGACTTTGTGTATCGGAACTGTGTCAAGGGGTTGCAGTTTTGAGTTGTTTGCTTTGGTTAATGATTTTTTTAATACACAACATTAATTCTAACCGACACCTACTGATTAAAATAATAATACGAATCATTTCAATTCAATTCTCACAAAAATGATATTTATTCTCAATAATACATACTGATATTAATTCATCACTTGTACATATTACACCAAATATTATACTGAAGTTACACCAAATATTATATGGTTTACAACTCAATTTTATCAAAAAATGATACTGAAGTACTGTAAAGAAAGAAAATAATAAAAACTGATATTTACTATGATATAAAACTGATATCTACAAATTGTTAAGAAAAAGATATCAACAATGATATAGAACTGATATCCAGCCACTGTAGTAAATAAATAAAAACGAAACTGATAACTACAGTAGTGCAAAACTGATACCTATAACCTGAAAACAATAATAACACTAAAACTAATACCTACTGAGACATGAAACTGCAACCTACAAACTGCAATCATGAAAATAACACAAAAATGATACCTACAGAGACATATAACTGATACCCAACAGCTGAAACAAAAAAATAACACATTAAATTGATACATACAAGAGGTTAAAACTGATACTTAACATGCAAATCTCATATAAGTGATCATAAGAACATCATATCATATCATACCAACAACACATTAGAATTTGATGAAGAGAGAAGAGAGCTCAAACAGAAAAACACAAAAAGACTACATTTTTATTGCTCTGTTAATTTTTGTCATCAACATAAACACAATCACTACCACATCAAACAACCGCAATCTCCTCCAGCTTCTTCCCTGGATCTCCCTTCCTTTGAATATCGTTTGATTCATTACACGACCTACCGGAATAACCACCGGATATTCTAACTTCGACAATCTCTTTGCTTTCTTTCCGCTCTTTTTTTTGTATCAGATCTGGATCCGCTTTATCGTTCTTGTCGTGGTGGCGGCTCAAAAATGGATCTGAGGAAGAAGTGACGAAGAAGGATTAGGGATGCGTGATTTAGGGTATTAAAAAATAGTGTAATTCCCTTTTGATTAAATTATTAACAGGTTTTTCCTTAGGAATAAAATTTTAATGGGTTGTCCTTATGGTTAAAAAAGCCTTATCATTTGTCCTTGTGATCATTTTCTTGATTTCTAAATTATACTTAAAAGGATTAACAAATTGCTTAAAAAGAAATGGATATAAGAATAAACCCAAGCATGATCATGATTCCTTCGGTGTTGAGTGTGCAACAAATGTCCATACCACCATATTTTAGAAGATCAAAATTAGGAGAATCGAACCTTAATTCCTTCTATAAATATCTCTAATAAATCCTTTATATAAAATCTAATACTTAAAATCCCATCCATATTCTTGAAGCCAGTTTTTTCAATAAATTATTTATAAAACCAATTTATTTGTATAAATACTTGACTCAAATGATTTATTGCTCTAGATATATAAATAAGTAAGAAATTAATTTAAAAACCATTATTATTGGAAAATAATAGCACTTTCAGCCATTATAAATAATGGTTTCTTATCTTAAAACTAATATAAATAAAATAAATTATTTATTAAATATCATTAAAGATAATTATTAAAAATAATACTAAATCTTTAAATTTTATATTAAGTACATAGTAGTTGGTCATTCTTTACAACATAGATAATTACAATCATTATAGATAAAATAATTATTCAATTTAAAACATAATTAGTAAGATGACCATTTAACTACAGATCTTATTGACGAAGTAATAATTTACCTTCAAAATAAATAATTATTAATGTTTCTACCAGATTTCGATACCAAAAACAAACAGTGGTGAAGGGGTATCGAGATGGAACCAACATCAGAGTGGAAGCTAGGAAAGCCTACAACCGATATTGAAAGCGAGAAAGGAAAAGTTTTGGTCCACATGCTATCGGTACCTACATAGGTAGTAGAAGCTTGGCACACTAACGTACAATAAGCAATCAAAAGTGGTTACGACACTGTAACAACCATGATTTTTGGAACCAATTTAAAATTTATTTTTAATTGATTTTAATGAGAATTAAATATTTTAATCAAATCATTTTGAGAATTAAAGATGTAAAATTTATTTAAAAGAAGTTTGAATGTATAAATTTAAACTTTATATATAACGAGCTTGAAATGGCGTGGTAGTTTGAAAATTTAATTTTAAACTTTAAATGAATGTATAGTATTCGTTATAAATCAGAATTTGATGAAACAAGAAATGTTAGAATCTATTAAATTATATCTTTCTAATGAATGTGAAAATTCTAGATTTCGTAGAACAAATTGTAAGTTATCTCCAGATTAAATTTCAAATAGTCACTATGAAATTATTAATATTTTAATATTATTTAAAGCCCTTAAAATTGGCCATTTTACAAACGACCTTCGTTTTCGATGAAAATAATTTCGTTGGATCTGAAATGTAAAATTATTTTCAGATTTATAATTTCAAGTCATTTGGAATTAGTATGCAAGCGTAGAAAATTTAAACACGTGTTGAATTTCAATTGTAAATTAATAAGCTAATTAAAAGGCCATTTATCAAATGGTCTCCAAATTCGACGAAAATAATTTTGTTAGGATCGTATTTGTAAAACATGGCTAGATTTCAAATTTCAAAATTTTTGAGCCAGTATATGGTCATGACAAATTAAAATGTACGTCCAAATTCAATAAATTGATTTATTTTTTAGTTTTAATAAAAACTGACTAAAACAGTCGAATCAGCTTACGAAACATATTCCATTATGTCAGGAATGAGGGTATTTGGCTAGGGGAGACATTCATTGGGATTCGTTTGGAGTTCGGATGAAAATTTTCGCATTTAAGAAATAAATGAATTAAAATAATATATATATATATATATATATTTAAACCCCTAAATCTCTCTCCAACTCTAGCCCCTGTGAACACCCAGCCGCCACTGTTTGTATCCATGGCCGATATTATTTGATTTTTCTCCCTAAAAATTGTTAAATCCATACACTAATTGAAGTATGTTTCAACACGAAAATGGTTGAGGACAGTGAGATCTTCAATAAGAATGGCTATGGTCATTTCAAGTCGAGTATTTTGCATGATTCATGTGTTCAAAATCGCTACACTCATGTGTGTTTCTCGATCCCAGGAGACTCTCGGGTTGATCAGGTGTAGCAACCCGTAACTTCCCCGGTAAGGAAAGCCCGGATTGCCTTGAGAACTCGACAAAATAGAACGCAAACAGAAGAACATTTCATTGTTTATTACAACAATTCCATCAGATACAAGAATATACAGAGTATAAATGAATATTATACAACAAAGAATAACAGAGATTTAAATACAGTATTGTAGCGGAAAAATAATATTCAAAACAGAACTGAAAGTAATACACAGATACAGAGCTTTTCGAGCATCGTTCCAGCTATAAATCAGGATCCTGCGAATATAAAATCTGCAAAACCAAAACTACTAGCTGCCCGTGTCGAAAATAAGGGCACCCAGAGTTTAGATTAAAACAATAAACTCCAGGTCAGTCATGTGACTGGTGTAAGAACTAAAACAGTTATTAATATTGGTTTTTAAAGTTCGGTAAATCAAGGGACGACGCCGTATAACACAGAATGAGTTTCCTCCCAAGAATACCAGTGCATAAAACAAACAGCGCAATACTAAGTAAAGAAAAATGAAGCTATTATAAGACCCAGGTCCCATCACATAATGCAACGCAAGCCGGAGGATAGGGTTTTCCCTTATAATAGCCAAACATGCTTGGTACGTTTAAAACAAATCATTTTGATACTATTATAGTACAAAGTTTCAAAACAACTTCAATCATAAATATCAATCATAGACGGCATAGTATCCCATGCTACTATGTCGCCATACTAGGCTCTACAAATAAAACCGAAATATCACGTATCGGAAATTGGATTTCCGTCATGAGTCGAGGCAAGGGGCAAGCTCCTCTCCGCTTCGAGACACTCTAGCAAATGCCTCAGGACTACACACTCTGGGTAACCCTTGGATGCTTCAGGGCCGGTCCTCCCATACGTTTGAGGATTAATTATTCCTGAACACACGTTTCCCGGTCCTAACAGACCTAAAATCGAGGCGCCTCATTCCAACAACCACATAGGTAAATATATATATATATATATATATATATATATGTCAGCCAGTTTAAGCACTGACACCACCCATAGCTAGAAAGAAACGTCGTGCTCTCTCTGCAGTCCTTATCCCGTTTTTGACTCATACCGAGGTGTGAGGCTCGCGAATCCACGCTATACACAAAGCTATGCCACGTAGGCCGTGCTTTAATCATTGACCACAAGACTTTGCTTTTCAACAGAAGCCTTGATCATTTGCCACTTAGGCATGCCACACAGGCAATTCACTCCATGCGATTGATGTCCATCGATATACAACCTCTGAGCTTGTACGTCTCAGAGAAGGGCGTTAAGCAAAAGAATAAATTCTCCGCTGCCAAACAGATGTATATTTAATAGAGATCAATCAGCACATAATAAAATCCAATGTCAGACACACAGTCCATTTACAAGTTCGTTCTGGGTCTGAACGAAACCGGAGGCACTTTCCTCGCATATCCATCGATCTCCAAGTACGTCTGGACGATCACCAACTGATTCCCTCCTCTTGGGTGTACAGCCCAATCAAGATCATCAGTAATCACCCAAACGATGTGAAGACTTCCGGTCCTCAACCACCGTCTTCATCTTCGACTTATCGTCGAATCGGTTATTCAGAATGGTTATAAACCCGGCCTTTCCGAATAACCCGCGTATATAATAAACAAATGTTACACAAACACAACATACGCCTCATTCAAATTCATCAGTCACTAACCGTAAATTAGCAAGAGAACAATTCCCCAAATATTAACCCCGAAGGCCGAAACCAACATCAGATCAATATCCAAGAGACCACTCATCTTAGCTAACCTACAGTTAGTTTCTAAATTTCACATTCTTAGGGAAAGGTTCCCATTAATTTTATCAAAGATAAATTCTTTTAAATTTATTCTTTAATCTTCCTTTGGATGCCATTTCAAACCATGTTAAGGTTTTCCAAACTAGTCGGAATTAGCGAACCACACCGAAGTAATTATTTATTTATTTTCCCAATCCCAACCTATTCATCCCATGAAGCAAAACTGGTAATACTCCATATCTAACACCACAGTGTTATCGGTAAAATTAATTACCATTTCACGTTCAATTCTAATTAAAGATTTAACTATCGCTTTGGAGCAAAACTGGTGATACTCCATTCTCGCTCACTTTCCAAATTTGATAATTTAAATTATCAATTCACATTTCAATCTAATTACAAATTCATTAAAACTCCTTTTTATGGGTTAAAGAACTAATGTCATTTAAAACACAGTTCACGATAAACCCAAATCACATTCTATTTATTATCGGGTTAAAGAACAAGTGTTATTTAAAACACCGTTCACGATAAACCCAAATCACATTCTATTTATTATCGGGTTAAAGAACAAGTGTTATTTAAAACACCGTTCACGATAAACCCAAACCCCATTGGGTATTAAATACAAGGCTCTGAATAGAAAATATATCGGCTTATATTCAATATCAAATTCTGAAACCCACAAATATCGCTTTGGAAATAACGATATAAAATATATCTTCCGAATTTCCTCCAAAATATCTGTATAATCGCGGAATCTAATATCGAAACATTCCAAAGAAAATTTCAATTCAAATCCATTCCAATTCATATATTGGAAATTCTGGTTATTCAAAACCCATTTCAAATCCAATTTATTTATTTTAAAAATAATTGGATTTTAATTCTAGTTCAAAACTAGTTCATATGGATAAAAATCTATTTTTATCTTTTAAAATATGGAGTTTTTCATCCCAATTCTTCACAAATCATTTCTTGTGATTTTACATAAATTATTGATATTTTTGATAATTTTATCAAGGCCCGTACAGTCGATTTCCAATAACGGCCATCGAACTGCACTTACAGCGACCTTTTCTGAAATTGATTTGGACGTATCTCCAAATCCAACCGTCAGATTTCAAATCTCTTGTATTCATTAGAAAGCTCTTTCCGATAGGAGAATCCGATGGTCGGATCTCCCGTAATGTCCGTTCGAAGTCAATGGTTGAAATTCACGAACTACCGCGGCGCGGCGCGTTCTATTCAGGCCATTATATAATATATATATATTATATATATATTTCGTCGATTTCCCTTTAAAACGAATTTTATAAATCGTTTCAAGTTTGTTTCAAAAACAATTTCAACTTTCATTTCAAATCAAAATTGAATTTTCCATTATAAATTCTTTTTACATTCATTTCTATTTGATTTCAATTCAAATCGATTTCAATTCAATTTCAGTTCGTTTTCAATTCGATTAGAATTCATTTCAATTCGAATTCATTTTATATTCCATTCAATCCGAATTCATTTTATATTCTATTCAATTCGAATTCATTTTATATTCTATTCAATTCGAATTCATTTTATATTCTATTCAATTCGAATTCATTTTCTAGATATTCGATTTTTAAATCTCTTTTCAATGTTCATTATAAAAATGAATATAATCGATATAAATATCATTCGCGTCAAAATAACGCATCTCTAATCAACACGTCTTTATATTTTTCAATAACTTCGTTATTCTATTCAACAAATGAATATTTATTCTATTCAACACATGAATCTATATTTCTTTCAACACATGACTAATCTCAACAAATGAGTACTGTTAACACGTGACTATTTTTATTATTTAATATATTTTATAAAAGTATGATTTCTATTGTTTAATTTTTAATCAGACTCCAACCGTAAATTAGCAAGAGAGAAATTTCCTAAATATTAACCCCGAAGGCCGAAACCAACATCAGATCAATATCCAGGAGACCACTCATCTTATCTATTTTCCAGTTAGTTTCTAATTTTATATATGATAAAGATGTAAATTTTAATGTTAAAATATTTCGTTCAACACATGACTAATCTCAACAAATGAGTACTGTCAACACATGAATCTATATTTTATAATATTTTTTATTTTCCCAATTGGAATGGGGCCCAATCAATTACTATATAACGTTAATTATATGGATTCCATACAACACACGTATATAATAGCAACGATCAACAATCAACCATCATCCAAAGTGCACCACACTACTGCATAAGCATTAAATATAAATAATTAACGCTTACACAGTCTGTCGACCAATCGATCGACAATTAAATAATTGGGATTAGTGTACGCCAAATATCATCCCAACACCCGTGTGGGGTTTCAATCCATAAACACTTAATATTATTTGTGCAGTTGGGCGATGTGTAAAATTTATTGTCCCAATCCATGTCCTTCAAATAGGTGTTCATAAACAAACCGCCCGGTTTGTAAATGAATATTTATTTGTTCACTTCACATTAAAAATTACATTTTTAACGATAAAATATTTTAACTATATAAATATTTTATCTTATTTCACATCACACAATCAATTCTCATCACAACAAACAATCAAACATACAAGCCAACCATGATCTGTGGACGACGGGTGTCGGGTGCTACTAAACACCGTCTGCATCCTAGTATATATATTTTAACTAGAAAAGAAAATTTAAAGTGAGAAGTTCTCACCGACTATCTAAACCGAACGCCACGACTCTTCTTATGTAGGAATCTTCGTCGTGCTCGCCTTTTGTCAATTTCACTGTCCGTAGCCACTACATATACAAAAATCACATTTTTTATTGTTACTATGTATATAAAAATTCTATTTTTACAATGCTACTATATAGATAAAAATTCTATTTTTACAACGCTACTATATAGATAAAAATTCTATTTTTACAACGCTACTATATAGATAAAAATTCTATTTTATACTGCTACTATATAGATAAAAATTCTATTTTTATACCGAGACTATATACATAAAAATTCTATTTTTATACCGCTACTATATAGATAAAAATTCTATTTTTACAACACTACTATGTAGATAAAAATTCTATTTTAATACCGCTACTATATAGATAAAAATTCTATTTTTATACCGCCACTATATAGATAAAAATTCTATTTTTACCTCGCCATTATCTATATAAAAATCGTATTTTTAAATCTCTGCTACACATGTAAAAATCACTCCTTTACAACGCTACTTCCATGATAAAAATTATATTTTTATCTTGTTAGCAATATAATAATATAATTTTTATATCGCCTACATAATAAAGATCGAATTTTTATTAGTTATATAATATAAAAATCATATTTTTAATCTTTCTACACTATAAAAATCAAAATTTTATTCTCAACATTATATAAAAAAATTCGCCTTTCTTTGTATGAAAATATCGCCTTTCTATATTATAAAAATATCATCTTTCACTAAAAAAAATCTATTTTTTTTCTAATTTAAAATTCAAACCTTTACTTTATAAAAATCTAATCTTTTAATTTCCAAAGATTTAATCTTTTTATAAAGAGAAATCATACCTTTCTATAAAGAAAAAATCATACCTTACTATAAAGAAAAATTATACCTTACTCCATTTTTAAGGGCCGAAATTTCATAGCGACTATTCTGAATTTTCAACTGGACGTTTCTTTTGATTCCCACTGTGAAAACCCGTAAATTCCCCGTGAAGGAAAGAGTGGATAGTTCGAGAAAAACACACAAAGGAACGCAGACGGAAGACCATTTCATTGTATATAACAACAATTCCATCAGATTACAAGAATATACAGAGTATAAATGATTATTACATTCGATAAATATCAGAGATTACAATACATTACATAGCAGCGGAAAATAATACAATACACAACTGAAGGAGATATATGGATAGAAAGCTTTCCGGATATCATTCCAGCTGTAAACCAGGATCCTGTGAATATAAATCTGCAAAACCAAAACTACTAGCTGCCCGTGTCAAAATAAGGGCACCCAGAGTTTAGGTTAAAACAATAAACTCCAGGTCAGTCATGGGACTGGTGTGAGAACTAAAACAGTTATTTAAAACTTTACTTTAAATCAGATATATCAAGGGACCACGCCGTATAACACGGAACGGGTTTCCTCCCAAGAATACCAGTGCATATAACAAAACAGCGCAATGCTTTTTTGGAAAAATAAAGCTATTATAAGACCCAGTTCCTATCACACAATGCAACGCAGGCCGGGGGATAGGGTTTTCCCTTATAATAGCCAAATATGCTTAGTACGTTTAAAACAAATCATTTGATACTACTATAAGTGCATAGCATGTAAAACAACTTCAAATCATAAGTATCAATCATAGACGGCATGGGTACCATATATCATGTCGCCATACTAGTTCTACAATTAAAACCGCAAAATCACGTATTTGGAAGTTGGGTTATCATTTATGGTATGAACCGAGGCAAAAGATAGTCCTCTACCGATTCGAGACTCTCTAGCCCGAGCCTCAGGATCAGAGCTCGAGTGACCCTTGGATCGTCAGGGCCGGTCCACACGGAGTGGATTAAAATGCCTGAACATGCGTTTCCCCTCCCTTTGGGGCGTAGGTGAGCCAACTAAATGACTCCATCGGTTCGAGAACGACCGATATATCCGAGGCGCCTCGCAACAGCAACAACCACATAAGTCAAACTCGTCAGGGCGTGTAAAACCACTGACACCACTTCTAAATAGAAAGAAACGCATGCCCTCCCTGAGGTCCTTCTCCCGTTTCTGGTTCATACCGGGTGTGAAACTCGCGAATCAAACGTTACACAAAGCTATGCCACAAAGGCCGTGCTTTGATCATCAACCACAAGACTTTGTTTTTCAACAGAAGCCTTGATCATTTGCCACTTAGGCATGACACACAGGCAATTCATTCCATGCGATGGATATCCACCAATATATAACCCCTGAGCTCGTACGTCTCAGAGAAGGGCGTTAAGCAAGTTAATAAATTCTCCGCCGCCAAACAGATATATATTTAATAGAAATCAATCACACAGATTGAAATCCAATGTCAGACACACGGTCCATTTACAAGTCCGTTCTGGGTCTGAACGAAACCGGAGGCACCTAGTACCCCGCATATCCATCGATCTCCAAGTACGTCTGGACGATCACCAACTGTTTCCATCTTCTTGGGTGTACATCCCAAACAAGATCATCATTAATCACCCAAACGACGTGAAGACCTCCGGTCTTCGACCACCGTCTTCATCTCCGACTTATCGTCGTATCAGTTATTCAGAATGGGATAAACCCGGTCTTTCCGAATAACTCGCGTATATAATAAACAAGTGTTACACAAACACAACATACGCCTCATTCCAATTCATCAGTCACTAACCGTAAATTAATCAAGAGAATAATCCCCCAAATATTAACCCCGAAGGCCGAAACCAACATCAGATCAATACCCAGGAAATCACTCTGCTTAGCCAATCTACAGCTAGTTTCTAAATTTCACATTCTTAGGGAAAGGTTCCCATTAATTTTATCAAAGATAAATTCTTTAATTTATTCTTTAATCTCCTTTTGAATATCGATTCAACTAGTCGGGATAAGCGAACCACACCGACGTAATCATTTATTTTATTTCCCAATCCCAACCTATTCATCCCATGAAGTAAAACTGGTAATACTTCATATCTAACACCACGGTATTATCGGTAAATTCAATTACCATTTCACATTCAAATCTAAAGATTTAACTATCGGCTGGAGTAAAACTGGTGATACTCCGTTCTCGATCTTTTCAATCTAATTAAAGATTCATTAAAACTCCACTTAGTTTTAATCTTTAACTGGGTTAAAGAATCAGTGTCATTTAAAACACGGTTCACGATAAACCCAAAATCACATTTCATTTCAATCAGTCCCTAACCGTAAATTAGCAAGTGAGCAATTCCCTAAGTATTAACCCCGAAGGCCGAAACCAACATCAGATCAATACCCCAGAAATCATTCAACTTAACTAACCTCCAGTTAGTTTCTGATTTTCTTAACTCCTTTGGGTCTAAGAACAGTATTATTGAAGATACCGTTCACGACAACCCAAAATCACATTCTATTAATTATCGGGTTAAAGAACAAGCGTTATTTAAAACACTGTTCACGATAAACCCAAAGATCAATACCAATTCAATTCCAATTAAATATTATTTAATTGGTACACTTCATTAAATCTAAATAAAAGATTTAATCTTTTTCTCAACTGGGCTTAAGAACAGTGTTAATGAAGACACCATTCACGACAAACCCAAATCACATTTGATATTAAATACAAGGCTCTGAATAGAAATTATATCGGCTTATATTCAATATCAAACTCTACGACTAACAAATATCGTATTGGAAATAACGGTATAAATATATCTTTCAAATTCCCACAACAATATCTGTATCATCACGAAATCCAACATCGAAATATTCCGAAGACAATTTCGATTCAAATCTATTCCAATTCAATTATTGGAAATTCTAGTTATTTTCAAAACCATTTCAAATCCAATTTATTTATTTTAAAAATAAATAAATTACTGTTCTAGTTCAAAACTAGTTCATTTCGATAAAAATCTATTTTTATCTTTTCAAATATGGAGTTTTTCATCCCGATTCTTCCCAAATCATTTCTTATGATTTTACACAAATTATTACTATTTTTAATAATTTTATCAAGGCCCGTACAGTCGATTTCCATCAACGACCATCGAACTGCACTTACATCGACCTTTTCTAAATTTGATTTGGACATAATTCCAAATCCAACCGTTAGAATTCTAATTTCTAATATTCGTTAGAAAGCTCTTTTCGATACGAACCCAACGGTTTCGATTTTAGGAGAATCCGACGGTCGGATCTCCCGTGATATCCATTTGAAGTCAATGGTCGAAATTCACGAACTACCGCAGCGCGGCGCGTTCTATTCAGGCCATTATATTATATATATTATATATGTAATATATACTTCATCGATTTCCTTTTAAAACGTATTTTATAAATCATTTTAAATTCATTTTCGAAACAATTTCAACCTCATTTTCAAATTCAAATCAAAATTGATTTTTTCCAATATAAATTCGTTTTAAATTCATTTCAAATCGATGTCAATTCAAATTGATTTCTAATTCAATTTCAGTTCTAATTCAATTCAATTTCTATTCGAATTCATTTCTATTCAATTTCAATTCGAATTCATTTCTATTCAATTTCAATTCGAATTCATTTCTATTCAATTTCAATTCGAATTCATTTCTATTCAATTTCAATTCGAATTCATTTCTATTCAATTTCAATTCAAATTCCAATCCTTTTCAAAATATCAGATTTTGAAATCACTTTCGATATTCATTATAAAATGAATAAAATCGATATAATATCGTTCATTTCAAAATGGCGTCAATCTATTCAACACGGCTTTCAAATATTTTTACTTTCAAATATTCCTTTTTCAAATATTTCTACTTCAAATATTTCTACTTCCAAATATTCTATTTCAAATATTCTATTTCTAAACTGGAATGAGGCCCAATCAATTACCATATAATGTTAATTATATGGATTTTCTACCACATGTATATAACATCAACGATAAATCATCAGCCATCATCCAAAGTGCGTTCTACACAATATAAGCATCAAATATAAATATTTAACGCTTATAACAGTCTGTCAATCAATCGATCGACATACAACTAACTATTGGGATTAGTGTATGTCATATATCACCCCAATACCCGTGTGGGGTTTTCAAACAATCAAACACAGATTTTATTTGTGCAGTTGGGCGATGTGTAAAATTTATCGTCCCAATCAATATCAGTCAAATGTGTGTATATAAACAAATCGTCCGATTTGTTTATTTCATTTCATTTCATATACACGTTAAAAATTCTATTTTTAACTATAAAGTATTTTCCACTATAAAATATTTTATTTCAACTATATAAATATTTTATTTCATTTCACATCACATCACACAATCAACTATACATCAAAATCAAACAAACAAGCATACAAGCCGTCCATGGTCTGTGGACGACGGGTGTCGGGTGCTACTAAACACCGTCCACATCCTAGTATATATTTCAACTAGAAAAATAAATTAAAGGTGAGAAGTTCTCACCGACTAGCTAATCCAATACCACGACTCTTCATATGTAGGAAATCTTCGCCTTGCTCTCCTTTTGTCACTTTCGTCCACCATATCCACTAAATATATAAAAATCGCAGTCTTATATTGTTGTCATGTATATGAAAAATCCCATTTTTATAACTACGCTATATGGATAAAATTCTATTTTTATACCGTTATTATATAGATAGAAATTCTATTTTCACTTATATTGCTACTTATATAAAAATCGAATTTTTTTTGTCGCTACTTCATGTATATAAAAATCGAATTTTTATCGCTACTTCATATATATATAAATCGAATTTTTATTGCTACTTCATATATATAAAAATCGAATTTTTATCGCTACTTCATATATATAAAAATCGAATTTTTATCGCTACTTCATATATATATAAATCGAATTTTTATCGCTACTTCATGTATATAAAAATCGAATTTTTATCGCTACTTCATATATATAAAAATCGAATTTTTATCACATTAAAAATCTTATCTTCCTTCTAAGTAGAAAATTTTATTTTTATTTCTCCATTCAAATAAAAAAAATCACCTTTTTATAATTCAGGTTTATATTTTTAAAATAATGCTAATTTTATTTTTCAAAAACATCTTGCTATTTTATTATTCAAAAACATCATATTTTTATTTAAATTATTTCATAATAAAAATCCTATTTTTAAAACAATGTTTTTCTACTTTAGAATATAATTACTAAATTAATTTAAACTAATAAAATAAGAAGGAAAAAGAAAGAAAAGGAAAAAAAGAAAAAAAATGCTCATTGTTAATCCAATTTCCACTTCCTCGTCATTCGCCACTTAGGGTTGCAACCCGCCGCCAGTAGGAGCCAACGGACCCGGATCAAACCCATCTACGACCATCGCCCTTAAACCCCGTGCCACCCCCCTGAAGCGCAGCTAACTCGGTGGCGTCTAGAGCCCCAAAATGACCCACGACCGGCGCCAGTTCTAGGCGAAATTCCCACCTCGATCGAGCACCAACGACGATCATCCCACCAGGGTTTTGAAGAGCTCAAAAAGTTATTCGATTTTCGGTTTGAAGTTTGCTTTTAATTGGATCTGTGTTGAGCAAATTTTGAGGGAGAATTTGGGACCTTTTCGAACGTCGATTTGAAGTGGCGGCTGGGAGAATGTTGAACACGGCTAGGGTTTAGGAAATTAGAATATATATTTATTTTAATATTATTTAAATTCTCCAATTGATTAATTTCTATCCGGACACCAAATTAAACCCAGCAACTGTCGTCCCTAGCCAAATACCCCCATTCCAAACATAATGGAATATGTCACATGAGCCAATTTGACCGTTTAGATCAGTTTCCGTTGAAATTAAATTATAAATAGATATATATATATTCAGTTCAAACGCACATTTCTATTTATTGGGGCCACATACAGTCTCTAAAAATTCCCGAAAAATATTTTCTAGCTTCGCATCGACGATACGGTCCTAACATAACTAATTCCGTCTAATTCTGAGACCGTTTGAAAAATGGCCATTTTCCAGTCGATTAAAATCAACTGAAACTGGTCAAACGTGTTTTCCTTTGCCACGCTCACATATTGATTCGAAAAATTACGAAAATTGGAATCTAGCAATAACTTTACATCCCGGATCCAACAAAAGTGGTTTCGTCGAATTCCGAGGTCGTTTGCAAAATTTCCATTTTTAAGGGCCAGAATTCCATAACGACTATTCTGAAAATTCATTTGGACACATCTTTTTATTCCCGCTATGAAATTTCAATTTTTCGGATTCGTTTGAAAGATATTATCAATTAGATTCGAATATTTTTTGTTTCACTAAAATCCGGTATATATTGCACCCGGTACATTCGTTTGAAGTTTGAAATCGAATTATCGAACTACCGCGCCGTTTTCAATTCCTTTAATAATTATAAATAAATATTTATATTCCAACGTCGAGCTATATAAATATATACGTTCGAATTCTATTCAAAATAAATTTCTCGTCAACATTATTTAAAATAATTCATTTTAAATAATCAAAATTCGCTAAAATTGCCAAAATAAAAATTTTAAATTGGCCCAGATTTCCGGGTTATTACACCCGCTATGAAATTTCAATTTTTCGGATTAGTTGGAAAGATATTCTTAATTAGATTCAAATATTTTTGATTTCACTAAAATCCGGTTTATTTTGCACTCGGTTCATTCATTTGAAATTTGAAATCGAATTATCGAACTACCACGCCATTTTCAATTCCATTAATAATTTAAAATAAATATTTATATTCTAACGATGATCTATATAAATATATACGTTCTGTTTCTACTCAAATAAATTTCTCGTCGATATTATTTAAAATAATTCATTTTAAATATTCAAAATTCATCAAAATTGCCAAAATAAATTTTTTAAATTGGCTCGCATTTCCGGGTTGTTACAATCTCCCCCACTTAAAACTTTTCGTCCCTGAAAAGGAACGAAGCCGAAAGTTGTTTTACAAACCAACTCAACTTTCATTATTTTCATTACGGCTTAAGTTCTTTAACTTTTCAGTTTCTAATAACTTTTCAAATTTTTCAAAAATTTGGCTAACACCCTAAATTTTCAAATATTTTTGCCATAACCTCCCCTACACCGGGGACTTCGGGATATTTCATATAGCCTCCCATGGCCTTCTTCAATCCAAAAGAAAAAGGAAAAGCCAAGCGGCTAGCCAATCGGCTCATAAAATCATCCAAACCCAAAGAAATACAATAAATATGTACCTATTTGTTGGGCATACAATTTTATTCTTCTGCTCTAGCCTCCTTGCCATGACCTGTTCAATGTAAGCACATGTATATGCATGCAATTCAAACAATTTCAATACAGTTCAATATTTGGTTCCATTAGGCTAAACGGTTCAAAATTATCAAACAAATAAACAAACAACACAACCATCAATCAATTATTGGATTATCATTTCAAATTCATAATTTTGATATATAGTCAAAAATCGCATTTTTGGTGCCAATCCACAACAATATATTCTATCTATATTTTGGTTCTCACACCAGTCTAATGGAAATATATAGATATCAGACCTTCGAAACACGAACATAAATACTGATAACGCTGCAACATTATCAGACTCATCCCCGGGCAACTAGAGTGTGATTCTATATCTATCCAGTATATTAAAACCTCGAATATACGTTCATGACGCGTATATGCAAAATCTTTATATATTGGATTGTCCAAATTCAATACAAATAAAATATTCAAATACGTATAAACTGGTTTAAATTTCAAAACAAAATTGTTTTCATTTGAAAAATATACTCTTCACACTCGTTCTAGGATACTACTGATCCTATCTCTAACGAGTCATTCTCAGTGGATATTACTAATCCAATCTCTGATGAATCCGTTCATTCGGTTCTAATGTGTCTTGTTCTCGAGCTTTGTAAACCAAAGCTCTGATACCACTGTAGCAACCCGTAACTTCCCCGGTAAGGAAAGCCCGGATTGCCTTGAGAACACGACAAAATAGAACGCAAACAGAAGAACATTTCATTGTTTATTACAACAATTCCATCAGATACAAGATTATACAGAGTATAAATGAATATTATACAACAAAGAATAACAGAGATTTAAATACAATGCCGCAGCGGAAAAATAATATTCAAAACACAACTGAAAGTAATACACGGATACAGAGCTTTCCGAGCATCGTTCCAGCTGTAAATCAGGATCCTGCGAATATAAAATCTGCAAAACCAAAACTACTAGCTGCCCGTGTCGAAAATAAGGGCACCCAGAGTGTAGGTTAAAACAATAAACTCCAGGTCAGTCATGTGACTGGTGTGAGAGCTAAAACATTTATTAATATTGGTTTTTAAAGTTCGGTAAATCAAGGGACCACGCCGTATAACATGGAACGGGTTTCCTCCCAAGAACACTAGTGCATAAAACAAACAGCGCAATGCTAAGTAAAGAAAAATGAAGCTATTATAAGACCCAGGTCCCATCACACAATGCAACGCAACCCGGAGGATAGGGTTTTCCCTTATAATAGCCAAACATGCTTGGTACGTTTAAAACAAATCATTTTGATACTATTATGGTATAAAGTGTCAAAACAACTTCAATCATAAATATCAATCATAGACGGCATAGTATCCCATGCTACTATGTTGCCATACTAGGCTCTACAAATAAAACGGAAATATCACGTATTGGAAATTGAATTTCTGTCATGAGTCGAGGCAAGGGGCAAGCTCCTCTCTGCTTCGAAACACTCTAGCAAATGCCTCAGGACTACACACTATGGGTAACCCTCGGATGCTTCAGGGTCGGTCCTCCCTTACGTTTGAGGATTAATTATTCCTGAACACATGTTTCTCGGTCCTAACAGACCTAAAATCGAGGCGCCTCATTCCAACAACCATACAGGTAAAAATATATATAAATGTCAGCCAGTTTAAGCACTGACACCACCCATAGCTAGAAAGAAACGTCGTGCTCTCCCTGCAGCCCTTATCCCGTTTTTGACTCATACCGAGGTGTGAGGCTCGCGAATCCACGCTATACACAAAGCTATGCCACGTAGGCCGTGCTTTGATCATCGACCACAAGACTTTGCTTTTCAACAGAAGCCTTGATCATTTGCCACTTAGGCATGCCACACAGGCAATTCACTCCATGTGATTGATGTCCATCGATATACAACCTCTGAGCTTGTACGTCTCAGAGAATGGCGTTAAGCAAAAGAATAAATTCTCCGCCGCCAAACAGATGTATATTTAACAGAGATCAATCAGCACAGAATAAAATCCAATGTCAGACACACTGTCCATTTACAAGTTCGTTCTGGGTCTGAACGAAACCGGAGGCACTTTCCTTGCATATCCATCGATCTCTAAGTACGTCTGGACGATCACCAACTGATTCCCTCCTCTTGGGTGTACATCCCAATCAAGATCATCAGTAATCACCCAAATGATGTGAAGACTTCCGGTCTTCAACCACCGTCTTCATCTTCGACTTATCGTCGAATCGGTTATTCAGAATGGGTATAAACCCGGCCTTTCTGAATAACCCGCGTATATAATAAACAAATGTTACACACACACAACATACGCCTCATTCCAATTCATCAGTCACTAACCGTAAATTAGCAAGAGAATAATTCCCCAAATATTAACCCCAAAGGCCGAAACCAACATCAGATCAATATCCAGGAGACCACTCATCTTAGCTAACCTATAGTTAGTTTCTAAATTTCACATTCTTAGGGAAAGGTTCCCATTAATTTTATCAAAGATAAATTCTTTTAAATTTATTCTTTAATCTTCCTTTGGATGCCATTTCAAACCATGTTAAGGTTTTCCAAACTAGTCGGGATTAGTGAACCACACCGTAGTAATTATTTATTTTATTTCCCAATCCCAACCTATTCATCCCATGAAGCAAAACTGGTAATACTCCATATCTAACACCACGGTGTTATCGGTAAAATTAATTACCATTTCACGTTTAATTCTAATTAAAGATTTAACTATCTCTTTAGAGCAAAACTGGTGATACTCCATTCTCGCTCACTTTCCAAATTTGATAATTTAAATTATCAATTCACATTTCAATCTAATTACAGATTCATTAAAACTCCTTTTTCTGGGTTAAAGAACTAATGTCATTTAAAACACAGTTCGCGATAAACCCAAATCACATTCTATTAATTATCGGGTTAAAGAACAAGTGTTATTTAAAACACCATTCACGATAAACCAAATCACTTTCTATTTATTATCGGGTTAAAGAACAAGTGTTATTTAAAACACCGTTCACGATAAACCCAAACCCCATTGGGTATTAAATACAAGGCTCTGAATAGAAAATATATCGGCTTATATTCAATATCAAATTCTGAAACCCACAAATATCGCTTTGGAAATAACGATATAAAATATATCTTCCAAATTTCCTCCAAAATATCTGTATAATCACGGAATCTAATATCGAAACATTCCAAAGAAAATTTCAATTCAAATCCATTCCAATTCATATATTGGAAATTCTGGTTATTCAAAACCCATTTCAAATCCAATTTATTT
The DNA here is from genome assembly GCA_030737875.1 of Allium sativum. Classification (NCBI taxonomy): domain Eukaryota; kingdom Viridiplantae; phylum Streptophyta; class Magnoliopsida; order Asparagales; family Amaryllidaceae; genus Allium; species Allium sativum. The sequence goes on along the minus strand of CM060915.1, from coordinate 308,910,400 downwards.
ATTTTAAAAATAATTGGATTTTAATTCTAGTTCAAAACTAGTTCATTTGGATAAAAATCTATTTTTATCTTTTAAAATATGGAGTTTTTCATCCCAATTCTTCACAAATCATTTCTTATGATTTTACATAAATTATTGATATTTTTGATAATTTTATCAAGGCACGTACAGTCGATTTCCAATAACGGCCATCGAACTGCACTTACAGCAACCTTTTCTGAAATTGATTTGGATGTATCTCCAAATCCAACCGTCAGATTTCAAATCTCTTGTATTCGTTAGAAAGCTCTTTTCGATACGAACCCAACGGTTCCGGTTTTAGGAGAATCCGACGGTCGGATCTCCCGTAATGTCCGTTCGAAGTCAATGGTCGAAATTCACGAACTACCGCGGCGCGGCGCGTTTTATTCAGGCCATTATATATATAATATATATATATTTCGTCGATTTCCCTTTAAAACGAATTTTATAAATCGTGTCAAATTTGTTTCAAAAACAATTCCAACTTTCATTTCAAATCAAAATTGAATTTTCCATTATAAATTCTTTTTGCATTCATTTCTATTTGATTTCAATTCAAATCGGTTTCAATTCAATTTCAGTTGGTTTTCAATTCGATTTGAATTCATTTCAATTCGAATTCATTTTAAATTCAATTCAATCCGAATTCATTTTATATTCTATTCAATTCGAATTCATTTTATATTCTATTCAATTCGAATTCATTTTATATTCTATTCAATTCGAATTCATTTTCTAAATATTCGATTTTTAAATCTCTTTTCAATGTTCATTATAAAAACGAATATAATAGATATAAATATCGTTCACGTCAAAATAGCGCATCTCTAACCAACACGGCTTTATATTTTTTAATAACTTCGTTATTCTATTCAACAAATGAATATTTATTCTATTCAACACATGAATCTATATTTCTTTCAACACATGACTAATCTCAACAAATGAGTACTGTCAACATGTGACTATTTTTGTTATTTAATATATTTTATAAAATTATGATTTCTGTCGTTTAATTTTTAATCAGACTCCAACCGTAAATTAGCAAGAGAGCAATTCCCTAAATATTAACCCCGAAGGCCGAAACCAACATCAGATCAATATCCAGGAGACCACTCATCTTATCTATTTTCCAGTTAGTTTCTAATTTTATATATGATAAAGATGTAAATTTTAATGTTAAAATATTTCGTTCAACACATGACTAATATCAACAAATGAGTATTGTCAACACATGAATCTATATTTTATAATATTCTTTATTTTCCCAATTGGAATGGGGCCCAATCAATTACCATATAACGTTAATTATATGGATTCCATACAACACATGTATATAATAGCAACGATCAACAATCAACCATCATCCAAAGTGCACCACACTACTGCATAAGCATTAAATGTAAATAATTAACGCTTACACAGTCTGTCGACCAATCAATCGACATACAATTAAATAATTGGGATTAGTGTACGTCAAATATCATCCCAACACCCGTGTGGGGTTTCAATCCATAAACACTGAATATTATTTGTGCAGTTGGGCGATGTGTAAAATTTATCGTCCCAATCCATGTCCTTCAAATAGGTGTTCATAAACAAACCGTCCGCTTTGTAAATGAATATTTATCTGTTCACATTCACATTAAAAATTATATTTTTAACGATAAAATATTTTTAACTATATAAATATTTTATCTTATTTCACATCACACAATCAATTCTCATCACAACAAACAATCAAACATACAAGTCATCCATGGTCTGTGGACGATGGGTGTCGGGTGCTACTAAACACCGTCTGCATCCTAGTATATATATTTTAACTAGAAAAGAAAATTTAAAGTGAGAAGTTCTCACCGACTATCTAAACCGAACGCCACGACTCTTCTTATGTAGGAATCTTCGTCGTGCTCGCCTTTTGTCAATTTCACTGTCCGTAGCCACTACATATACAAAAATCACATTTTTTATTGTTACTATGTATATAAAAATTCTATTTTTACAATACTACTATATAGATAAAAATTCTATTTTTACAACGCTACTATATAGATAAAAATTCTATTTTTACAACGCTGCTATATAGATAAAAATTCTATTTTTATACCGCTACTATATAGATAAAAATTCTATTTTTACAACGCTACTATATAGATAAAAATTCTATTTTTATACCGCTACTATATAGATAAAAATTCTATTTTTATACCGCTACTATATAGATAAAAAATCTATTTTTATACCGCTACTATATAGATAAAAATTTTATTTTTACCTCGCCATTCTCTATATAAAAATTGTATTTTTAAATCTCTGCTACATATGTAAAAATCACTCCTTTACAATGCTACTTCCATGATAAAAATTATATTTTTATCTTGTTAGCAATATAATAATATAATTTTTATATCGCCTACATAATAAAGATCGAGTTTTTATTAGTTATATAATATAAAAATCATATTTTTAATCTTTCTACACTATAAAAATCAAATTTTTATTTTCAACATTATATAAAAATTTCGCCTTTCTTTGTATGAAAATATCGCCTTTCTATATTATAAAAATATCATCTTTCACTAAAAAAAATCTATTTTTTTTCTAATTTAAAATTCAAACCTTTACTTTATAAAAATCTAATCTTTTAGTTTCCAAAGATCTAATCTTTTTATAAAGAGAAATCATACCTTTATATAAAGAAAAATCATACCTTACTATAAAGAAAAATTATACCTTACTCCATTTTTAAGGGCCGAAATTCCATAGCGACTATTCTGAATTTTCAACTGGACGTATCTTTTGATTCCCCCCTATGAAATTTTAATTTTTCAGATTCGTTGGAAAGATATTCTCAATTAGATTCAAATATTTTTGGTTCCACCAAAATCCGGTTTATTTTGCACCCGGTACATTCATTTGAAATTTGAAATCGAATTATCGAACTACCGCGCCATTTTCAATTCCTTTTATAATTTAAAATAAATATTTATATTCTAACGACGATCTATGTAAATATATACGTTCTATTTCTATTCAAATAAATTTCTCATCGATATTATTTAAAATAATTCATTTTAAATATTCAAAATTCATCAAAACTGCCAAAATAATTTTTTAAAATTGGCTCGCATTTCCGGGTTGTTACATCAGGGGAGCGGCGAAGGTTAAGCAAATCGAGGGCTGGGGCGTGGCGTTTGCTGATCGGCTTTTGGCCATCTCGTTTAGCATGCGCAGTTGGTTAAAAATGGTGAATGATGGGTTCTCGTTAGGAAAAAACGAAGAGGATGATAGCTTAATTTTTTTGATTAAGGTTAATGATGGATTAATAAAATAATTAGTTAAATTAGTTATGTTTTATTTTTTTCATATAATGTAATCAATGGATAAACGATTATATCTTCTTCATATGACACAAAACTCGACGAAACTGATTGTGTTAGAACCATGATGAAAAATACTAAGCAATGGAACTGACTGAAAGAAATTTGGAAAAAGTTGGAATTTAAGGCAAATTTAAACCCAAACAGTACTAAAATCATCAATTAAAGACTGATGGAGTGGAAACCAATAGTGAGAACTCTCTCACTCAAATTATTTGTGCAGTTATTTATTTTTATAACTGAATATATATTGACTGCCTGTGATTGCAATATTTGTTTGGTGATTGACATGGATGTTTACAGTTTTAGTAATATTATTATTAAACTGTGATTATAAGTGTTGACAAATAAACATATATGTTATAAATTATTTTGGGATGACAATTTACCCACCCGTCTCCCAAATAATAGATAAGTTCACATGGATTGTGATTTAAACCCCACACGGGTATTAGGACGACAATTTTACATATCGCCCGAGTATACAAATAATAATATTTGTTTGATGGTTGAAAGCCCCACATGGGTCTAGGGATGATAATTAATTCACATCTCCCATGGATTAAATTGTATGTCAACCGATTGATTGACAGACTGTTATAAGATGTATTTAATTATTTAATGCTTATACAGTTGTAAATTGCACTCTGGATGTGAATTGAATGTTTAATAGTTGTTTATCAATATTTTTGAATACATGCGATGTATGGAATCCATATAAATAAAATTATATGGTAATTGATTGAGTCAGATTTCAATTCAGAAATAACGAATATTTTAAATAATATTTAGTGAAGAATCAAAATATGATTTTGATGTCCGATTTTGGACTGATACGAAAATATTGAAATATTCTAACTGAAATGAATATGAAGCCGAGTTAAGTAGATGTACATCACTTTAGCTCGAATGGGTTTTATTTTTTGTCGATTTTATTCATTTTATAATGAATATCGAGAAGATTTGATTTTAAAATCTGATATGTTGAAAATATTATTATTTTGATATTATAATAATATATATTGTTCAATTTTGATTTAAAATTGAAATGGGAGTTGAAATCATTTTAAAAACGAATTTATAAACGATTTATAAAATACGTTTTGAATGGAAAGCGACGAAATATAGTATATATATTTAATGGTTTGAATTGAACATGTTGCGCAGCGGCTGTTCACGAATTTCAACCATTGATTTGAATTGACATAATGGGAGATCTGGCTGTCGGATTCTCCTAAAATCGGAACTGTTGGGTTCGTATCGAAAAGAGATTTCGAATGATAATAAGATATTTAAAATCTAACGGTTAGATTTTAAGATATGTCAAAATCAGTTTTGGAAAAGGTCCCCATGGATGTAGTTCGGTGGCCGATATTGGAAACCAACTGTATGGGTCTTAATAAAATTATTAAGAATACGAATAAATTATGTAAAATCATAATAAATGATTTGAAATGATTTTGGATGAAATATTCCACATTTGTAAAGATAAAACATATTTTTATCAGAATAAGTTGTTTTCCAACTTGAGTAAAGAACTGAAAGAAATTATATGCTTTTAATATAACCAGAATTTTCCGATGTGTGAATTGGACTGAATTTGAATGGAAATAATCTTCGGAATATTTCAATATTGGATTCTGTGAACACGTGGATATCGTCAAGGAATTTGGAAGATACCGATATTGTTAGTCCCAATACAATATCTGTTGGTTTCAGAATTTGATATTGAATATAAGTCGATATAATTTCAATTCAGAACCTTGTATTTAATATCAAATTGGATTTTGGATTTGTCATGAATGGTGTCTTCAATAACATTGTTCTTAAACCCAGTTGGGAAAAGAATGAATCTTTTAATTAAGATTTAGTGAAGTTTACCAATTAACTAATTTAATTGGAATTGAATTGAAATTAGATTTTGGGTTTATTGTGAATGATGTTTAAATAACATTTGTTCTTTAATCCAATTAGCAGTGAAGTTATGGTTTGGAATTTATAATCTTTTAAGTAAGATTAAATGAAATTTTCCAAAGAGAAGTTTTCCAATTTAAAATATTAAATTGGAATTAAATGGAATTCGATTTTGTAATAATCGAGATGAGCTTATGTAAAGGTAGATCATTACTATTTATGGAATTTAAAATGCTTTGTCGTTATTCCACTTATATTATTAGTCTGACATGGAAATTCATATTGATTACGACTGATCTGATTTCCATAAAGATTCCCTATTAAATGGAAGATGATTTTGGGTTCATCATGAATGGTGTTTTAAACAACATTCATTCTTTAACCCAAGTAAAGACAGGATTAATTTTCTAAAGTTGAATAATCATCAAGTAATGATTTTTGATATTAAGACTAAGTGGAGTTTTAATGAATCTTTAATTAGATTGAAATGAAAATAGGGTAACTAAATTTACCGAATTCAGCAAATGATTAAGAATGGAGTACCACCAGATTTACTCCATGCGACAGTTAAATCTTTAATTAGATTTGAATGTTAAATGGTAATTAAATTTACCGATAACATAATGGGTGTTAGATATGGAGTACTACCAGTTTTGCTCCGTGGGATGAATAGGTTGGGATGTCTTATTAATCCCGACTAGTTGATAAACCTTAATTTGGTTTAAGTTGAGAAAAGATATTATAAAATCTTTTGAAAGGATTTCTAAGAATATTTGATTAAAAGAATATTCTGAATTGGAATGAGGCGTATGATGTGTTAATATTTCATATGGTTATAAAATACGCGAGTTATTCAGAAAGATCAGGTTTAACCCATTTTGAAAAAATGATAAGACGATTAAAAGTCGAAGATTTGAAGACAATGGTTTAAGACCGGAGATCTTCACATCGTTACGATGATGAGTGATGTTTTGATTGGGCTGTACACCCAAGATATGGTAATAATGTGACCGTCCAGACGTACTTGGAGATCGACCAGGTATGCGAGGGTCTCTCTCCTGTATTGGACATATGGGACAAGGAATAAGGTGCCTTCGGTTTTTTTCAGACCCAGAACGAACTAGCAAATGGATTATATGTCTGACATTGTATTTTGCGCTATATTCGTTGATATCTCCTAAATATATATCTGTTTGGTGGCGGAGAATTTATTCTCTTGCTTAATCCCCTTCTCTAAGACGTACGAGCTTAGAGGTTATATGTGACGGTCTAGAAATTTTGACAAGTTAAATGATAGATTTTATATATGGCAATGATTATTAAGTTTGTGATTTGTTAATACTATTTTTCGTTCGATCGGAATTATCAACAATAACATGAATTTGTAACACTAGAATTAAGCGTTGCTCTTAGTTTCCCTAACGTTTTAAGGAAAATGCTAATAAAAGAACCTCCCTTCTCTTTATTACAAGTGTTAAGACACTTGTAATTTTGCATGCAACATTCTATGCATGATTTACACATGTCCTAAGAGGTGTTATTACCATATTCTTCCATTCCATGTATAAATATACCTCCTTTCCTCCCTTAAACATCATTCCACTCTTCTCTTCCATTTCTTCTCCTCCTTTATCTTAGATCTATGGCTTCCTAAGCCTTTCTTCCTTATTCCTCTCCTTGTTCTCCTCCCTCTTTCTCCCTAAATTCGACCAAAGTTACCTCCTCCTCCAAAATTCTGACCTTTCCTCCTCTTAAAAAAGAAAAGAAAACGAAGCTTAATAATTATTTTAGTTTATAAAGAGTAGGCATGGAAATTCTGTTAGTCTGGGATAGTTATAGTCGGTCTAGTGGTCCTACAATAAAGATTGGTGGAGTGGAACCCTAAGGAGAGAACTCGACACTTATATTTGTTCACTTTTTATGTATGTGAATTGTTACTGATGATATGGTTAATTAGTAATTATTGCAATATAAGCGTTCAGTGGAAAACACTTGTACATACACTATTGTATATATATATATACCCATATATGCTCGTGTGATGGATGAATGAATGCTTCGTGGTTGTTATTAGTGATAATATGTGCATTATACTTGTTACACACACATATGTGGATTTATACGGATATTAAATAAGTCTCGAACCAAGTCGATATTGTAAATGAATATTTTATTCAATTTGAGAGTTGAAAATGATTTTTATGTATTATTTTGAAGGAATTTATATTATGGTCAAAAATTGAGTTTGTCAAAATAAATACCGGAACTTTCTAGGATGACAGAGAGGATAGTGTTTAGGCTTGGGTTTGGAAAATATAGTTTCCTGCTCTCCCTAGCTATCTCTAACTGATCAAATGGACGGGATGGTTAACTCAAAATTTAATTTGTAACTATTTGAATTTATAGTAGAATTTAGCGTATTTTTGTTAAAAACTTTAAACGCTTATAACTTTTGCAACTTAAATCAGATTTCCACGAAACGAAAAACGTTTGATTTTCATCAGTAAGAGCTTTCAAATGAGTGAAAGCAGATTTTAATTTCAACTTATAATTTTCAAGTTATGTTTAAAACAATTTGGAAAGGTCGATGTAAGTGGAGTTAGTTAACTGTAATTATAAAATAGGTGCTATAAATTATTAAAAATATGGAAAAAAAATTGTCAAATCATAATTAATTATTTAAAAATGATTTATCGTAAAATCATGAAGTTTTGGATAATACAAAACTCATTTTACTTAAACTAGCCAATGTTAGTATTTTTAAACACGTTGAAATGCTTTTGCAACATTATTTGTTAAATATTGAGTTTTAAAGTGACCTAGCTTTATAAATCTTTTCCAAACCTTAATAAATGATTTCTAACAAGTAATAAAGTATTTTGAACTATAATTTGAGTTTGCAAACATGAAGTATGAGTCGAGACTTGATTTGGTCCTATATATCCACATGGTTTTATAGTTGCGTTTATTATTTGGAAAGATCGGGATTGGATTTATGTCTGAAAACCATTCCAAGTAATAATACGACTTTGTGGAGAAATTGAAGGCGTTGAAAACGATGTTGAAGACCGGGACCCTTCATATCGTAAGGACGACTTGTTGAATGTCTCAAATAGGTAGCTCCCATTTGCAGATGAATTTTATATCAGTTAAGTGGCAAGATGCCCAAACGTATGTGAAGGAATTCTGGATTGTGGTTTCGTTCAGACCCAGAACGGACTTGTACGGATTGTGTATCTGACATTGTAATTAACTTCATAGCAACTGATTTCTGTTAAATATATATTTGTTTGGTGATAGAGGATTTATTCTCTTGCTTAACACCCTTCTCGGAGACGTACGAGCTTAGAGGTTTTATATGGATAGACATCAGTTATGTTTTGTGCATTGACAATGTGGCATACTTAAGTTATGAGCTAGTGATTGTTGAATAACAAGATTTCGATCGACGCCAACGAATGAAGCTACTGTAGGAATCGAATCATAAAGATAAGATTTATATATATATGTGCATTGAGTCATGTTAGAATTATGTTAAAATCTATCCTCAAGTATACACGAATGTGCTAATCAAAGTTTATATATATATATATATATATATATATATGTATGGCAAGCGTTCAAGAGAACCCCAAAAATGGAGCACCCCAACAGTACCCCTGTTTTCCACCTCTCGTTTATAATAAAGAAAGTGAGTGGGAAGTGAGAGAGTTAGTGGAAGGAGAGAGAAGGGGAGTTAGTGGGAAATGAGTGGTGGAAAAGTGGGAGGCTAAAGGGTGCTCACTATTTGGGGTGCCATTGAACCTGCCTCACATATATATATATATATATATATATAAACATTCAAAATACAGGTATATGTACAAACTGTCCTACCAGTTGACTGGTAGGAAATGGACCAGTCAACCGGTCAAGATTTTTTGGCATAGAACGGCTAGTTTTGATAAAAAAGTATTTATACGATTTAATTCTACCAGTTGACTGATGATTTTTAACCAGTCGACTGATTCGACCCAGAAACTATTTTGTGAAGAGTCACCATTCTTCAAGAAGAGATTCCTCTTCATTAATCAAAGGAAGTGGACATAACTTTTTATAGAAACTATTCATGAAGGATTGATACTCTTATACTATTATATAAACAAGTTTTGATCATGTTTTACAATCATTGATTTTTTCCGAATTTTACCGATTTTTCTGATCATCATTTTATTCTCTCCATTTACATTCTTTGCAATTAAAAGCTCTTCAATTCAAATACTTATTGAATCCTTGAATCAATTTAATATCATTTGATTCAACAAGCAATCTTCTTCTTAAATCTTCGCATTCAAATCATATACTCGAGGATCAGATTACAGGAAGGTTGTACTTAAACTATTGGCTATCCGTGTTGAATTAAGAGCACAAATCAAAAGTCAAACACTTGTAATTGTTAAAGACTTGTGTAGGTGCTCATGCGAGAGGCATCCTTGTTGGGGCTCGGGTGTACTGACCTATTCCTACGGGTTAAGAAAGGGCATTGTTAGTGAATTCCGAAGAGGAGCTTCGGGACTGTACGTAGGGCGGGAAGTCCGAACCAATATAAAAACTCCTGGTGTATCTTTTACTTTATTTTCCGCATTTACTTTTTTGTGATATATCTCGGTAACCTAGATTCTATTTGCATAACTATTGCATATTATTTAGCTAGCATATCACGTACATTTCCACTATATAGATCCTTTATAGTTGTACACATCGACCTTATCATTTGGTATCAGAGCTAGATTTATAATTTAACCATAAAACCATTAATTGATACATAGACATTATGGGTAGTAACACTAGCACTAGCAATAAAACCGGATAATCTGAAGGCCAATCAACTGCTAGACCACCCTTCTTTAATGGCATGAATTATAGTTACTGAGCTACTCGAATGAGAATATACATGCAAGCTAATAGTTATGATGCATGGAATATTACTCAAAAAGAGTATACATCACCTGCTACTGCATACACTGAATGGCCAAATATTGAGAAAAATGAAGCTAACTACAAATGTTAAGGCCATGAACATGCTACAATGTGCTCTAGAGAGAAATGAGTTCAATCGGAATTATATGTGCAACACTGCATATGAAATCTGGAGAACTCTTAAAATTACTTATGAAGGCACTAACAAAGTTAAACAAAGTAAAATATCTATGCTCAAGAATCAGTTTCAAAATTTTAAGATGAATGAAAACGAATCCATAAATGATATGTGTTCACGTTTTCAAAATATTTATCATTCTTTATTAGGACTAGGAGAAAAGTATTCCGACTTTGACATAGTTTCAAAAATTTTGAATTCTTTAACGGATGAATGAGAGAGAAAAGTATTAGCGATAGAAGAAGCTAATGATCTCTCTGCCATGAAACCGGAAAAATTGATCGGTAATCTAATGTCTTATGAAGTGAACTTGCTGGCAAAGAAAGCACAGGTACAAGATAAGAAAATTTTAGCTTTCCATGTAGAAAAAGAAGATTCTGATTCAGATGAAGAAGATATAGCATTTGTTGCTAAGAATTTTAGAAAATTTCTAAAATACATAAAAAGTCAAAGCAAAAATATAAAGAAAAACTCATCAAAAGAATCTGATCCTGCTCTAGTAGAATGCTTCAACTGTCACAAGATCGGACACTATCAAAAGAACTGCCCAGAACTAAAGAGAAATTGCAAAAATGAAAAATCAAATAAACAAGCTTTTTCAGTCACTTGGGACAACTCGGATTCATCTTCTGAAAGTGATAGCGACAGCGATAGTGAGCAAGCAAACATGTGCTTCATGGCTAAGGACAATGATGTAAGTGATTTCCTTCTTGATCAATGACAACCGCTGCATTGTCATCATATCATATTATCATATCGTTGTCACGTTTGAGCTCTTTACATGTACGTACAATTACAGCTCTTATTACTTCTGATCTTTCTAGAGGCATATTGGGCACTGCTTCTTCTTTTGATGAATTAGTAGAAATTAATACTGAAATCTTAAAATTTAGGAAACTGTTTAAGAGAAAATTAAAACAAGCTAACGAAGGTAAAATAAAGCCGAATTTGAGAGAGACATTTTGAAAGATGAAAAAGAAATCTTAGAAGAAGAAATTAGAAAATTACAAGATTCTCTTTCAATTGCAAATTCTCAAATATCTTTGTTGAGTCAAGAAATCGAGACTCAAAAAAATAAAAATGACATGTTAAATTTTGAAAATCATGATTTAAATACTAAAATTAAAATTATAGAATTAGAAAATACTAGTTTAAAAACTAAGTTAGAAAGTATTTATAAAATGTAAATAAATTTAACAAGGGTAGAGAGAATTTATCTAAAATATTAGAAAATTCTCAATCGGTTTTTAATAAAAAAGGACTTGGATATGATAATAAAATAAATTCAAAAAGGAAATCCAATTTAAGAAATTCTAATATTAAACTGAAAATTTCTAGTAGTAAAATAAATATTTCTACTAAAAAAATATCGGATAATATAAGTATATGGATTCCGAAGACAAATAATATTCATATTAGGAATAAATATATTAAAAACTTTTTAGATTATATTCATTATAATAGTAATTATTTTTTCAAAGAGGAACCTAAGCCCTCTTGGGTTTGGCTTCCTAAGACTTAACCCTTAGAACCCTAACGAAGGAAGTGGGTACCAATGAAATTTTTGATTTATTTTTTGCAAGTCCCACTTTACAAAAATAGAGGAAAATGGATGCTAGACAGAGGTTGCTCAAAACATATGACAGGAGACAAAGAAATGCTATCAAATATTACTTACTCAAAAGGAGGTACTGTCACATTTGGAGATAATTCCAAAGGATACATCATTGGCAAAGGCGATGTGAGAAATTATGGTATATCTAATTCACCCCTTATTTCGGATGTTTTATTAGTTAAGAATTTAAAGCACAATTTATTAAGTATAAGTCAATTGTGTGATAAAGGTTTTAAAATAACATTTTCTGAAAATAAATGTAGTATATTTGATTCAAATCAAAATCTTATTTTTAAAGGAAATCAAGACAAAAATATTTATATTTTAAATATAGCAATAAATAATAATCCGAGCATGTGTTTATTAGCCAAAAATAATGATCCTTGGTTATGGCACAAACGATTTTGCCATATTAACTTTAAAACAATAAACAAATTATCTAAAAATGATCTTATAAGAGGATTACCCAAAATAAAATTCAAAACTGAAAATTTATGCGATGTTTGTCAACTCGGAAAGTTAACCAAATCATCTTTTAAATCTAAAAAGGTCATATCAACTTTACAACCACTTGAGTTACTACGCATGGATTTATTCGACCAACTCAAGTTCAGTCCAGAAATCATAGTAGATATGTGTTTGTAATTGTTAATGACTTTTCAAGATACACTTGGACTATGTTTTTGAAGAATAAAAGCGATACTTTTGATATTTTTACGAATTTCGTCAAACAAATTCAAAATTTAACTAATTTAAAAATAAAGAACATACGAAGTGATCATGAAGGAGAATTTGAAAATGAGAAATTTGATTTATTTTGCCAAAAGAAAGGAAATTTTCATAATTTTTCATTTCCTAGAACTCCACAACAAAATGGAGTTGTAGAACGTAAGAATAGAACTTTACACGAATGTGCGAGAACATTATTAAATGGAAGTACACTACCCAAACATTTTTGGGCTGAAGCAGTTGCAACAGCTTGTTATGTTTTGAATCGTGTTTCCATTCGATCTCTTACTAAAAATACTCCATACGAGTTTTTACTAGTAGAAAACCAAATATATCTTATTTTAAAGTTTTTGGATCAAAATGTTTCATTTTAAATACAAAAGATCAACTTGGAAAATTTGATTCAAAAATATTCTTAGGATATTCTGAATGAAGCAAGGCTTATCGTATTTTCAATAGAAGAACCAGTAAAATGGAAGAATCACTTCATGTTTCGTTTGATGAAAATTTTATTCAAAATTCCCTACATATAGATATTACAATAAATAAATCTTCTCACGGTGATGATATGATAATATATAGAGAAGATAAAAACATTGTTCATAACAACATAGAGAATAATACTACAGAAACTCAAGATAATATCAATAATCAAAATATTCCTGTTAATAAAGTCAGATCTCCACTACGAATATTACGAGATCATCCAACGCAAAATATTATTGGAGAAATAACTTCAAACGTTAGAACAAGAAGTCAACTTAATTTGGTAAGTAATGTAGCCTTCTTATCAAATATCGAACCCAAAAATCCTAAAGAAGCATCTACAGATGAAAATTGGATAATTGCCATGCAAGAAGAATTAAATAAGTTTGAATGTAATGAAGTATGGGAATTAGTTCCAAGACCAAGTGATCAAACTGTTATTGGAACAAAATGGGTTAACAAAAATAAAGCAGATGAATTGGGAAATATCACTAGAAATAAAGCTAGACTTGTTGCATAAGGATACAATCAAGAAGAAGGCATAAATTATGAAGAAACCTTTGCTTCAGTTGCACGACTAGAAGCAATTCAAATATTATTAGCATACGCTAGTCATCATAACTTTAAATTATATCAGATGGATGTTAAAAGCGCTTTCTTAAATGGCTACATTAAAGAACGAGTATATGTTGAACAACCTCCACTATTCGCTCATGAATAAAATATCATGATCATGTTTATAAACTGAAAAAGGCATTATATAGTTTGAAACAAGCACTTCGTGCGTGGTATGAACGTCTCAAAACTTACTTATTAGATTCAGGATTTGAAATTGAAAAGGTTGATCAAATACTCTTTATCAAGAAAGACTATAAAGATATTCTAATAGTTCAAATATATGTAGATCACAATATTTTTGGATCAACAAATAATCAATTATATCAAGAATTTTCAAAAATAATGACCAATGAATTTGAAATGTCACACATGGGAGAACTATCTTACTTTCTGGGTTTGCAAATTAAGCAATTATCTGATGGAATTTTCATTAATCAAGAAAAATATTATATTAATTTAATAAGACGTTTTGGAATGGAAAACGCGTTAAGTAAACCTACACCAATGGGTACATCGACACATTTAGATAAAGATGAAAATGGCAAAAAGTGTCGATCAAAAGTTATATCGAAGCATGATAGGTTCACTTTTGTATTTAATTGCAAGTAGACCGGATATTATGATGAGTGTTTGCTTATGTGCCCGATTCAAGATAATCCAAAAAAGTCACATTTAAGAGCGGTTAAAGGAATACCACGATATTTAAGTAATACCAAAAATTTTGGAGTTTTCTATCCAAAAGACCGTTCCTTTGAATTAGTTTCATATAGCGATGCTGATCTTGGAGGATCACGAACGGATCATAAGAGTACAAGTGGAACATGTCACTTTATTGGTAAATCGCTTATATCTTGGTTTAGCAAGAAGCAAAATTGTGTTTCATTATCAACATGCAAAGCTGAATACATATCTGCTGCACTAGCTTGTGCTCAGGTATTATATATGCAGTAAACATTAAAAGATTTCAATATAAATTTGTCAAATTCCATAATCTATTGTGACAATACAAGTGCAATAAATTTATCTAAGAATCCGGTAAACCATTCCAGAACTAAACACATTGATATCAAACATCACTTCTTGAGAGATAATATTGAAAAACAAAAAATTAACTTAGAATTTGTTAACTCAGAAAATCAAATTTTAAATATCTTTACTAAACCCCTTTTAGAGAATTCCTTAATTAAACTCCGACGAGAACTAGGAATTGTATCATTCAAAGATCTCAAAAAAATTATTCAGTTACCATGTGCTTATAATGCCTTAATCTCTTTTTAATCGATGACAAAGGGGAGAAATTTCTAATATCTCTCATGATTATACCATTTTTATGTTTTCATGCTATTATACTCTTATATTTTTCGTACTATTGGAAAATTGTGCTAACATTTGTGAATGCAGGAATCAAATGGTAAGATTATGAACTAACAAATTTGTGCAGAAATTCAGGAGGAGCTATACATTCATAGGGGGAAAATCCAAAGTGTTATCATTAATCAAAAGGGGTAGAATGTTGAATAACAAGATTTTGATCGATGCCAACGAATGAAGCTACTATGGGAATCGAATCACAAAGATAAGGTATATATATATGTACATTGAGTCGTGTTAGAATTATGTTAAAATCTATCCTTAAGTATACATGAATGTGCTAATCAAAGTTATATATATCTATATACATACATATATATATATATATATGTTTATAAACCTTTAAAAGCCAAGTATATGTAGAAACTGGCCTACCAATCGACTGGTAGGAAATGGACCAGTGACTGGTCAAGCTATTTTTGCATATAACGGCTAGTTTTGATAAAAAAATATTTATATGATTTAATTCTACTAGTCGACTAATAATTTTTAACCAGTCGACTGATTCGACCCAGAAACTATTTTGTGAAGAGTCACCATCCTTCATGAAGAGATTCCTCTTCATTAATCAAAGGAAATGGACATAATTTTTTATAGAAACTATTCATGAAGGATTGCTACTCTTATACTATTATATAAACAAGTTTAATCATGTTTTACAATCACTGATTTTTTCTGAATTTTATCAATTTTTCTGATCATCATTCTATTCTCTCCATTTACATTCTTTGCAATTAAAAGCTCTCCAATTCAAATACTTGTTGAATCCTTGTACCAATTTAATATCATTTGATTCAATAAGCAATCTTCTTCCTTTAATCTTCGCATTTAAATCATATACTCGAGGATTAGATTATAGGAAGGTTGTACTTAAACTATTGGTTATCCGTGTTGAATTAAGAACACAAATCAGAAGTCAAACACTTGTAATTGTTGAAGACATGTGTAGTTGCTCAGGCGAGAGGCATCCATGTTGGGGCTCGGGTGTACTGACCTATTCCTCCGGGTTAAGAGAGGGCATTGTTAGTGAAATCCGAAGAGAAATTTCAGGACTAGACGTAGGGCAGGAAGTCCGAACCAGTATAAAAAACTCATGGTGTCTAATTTACTTTATTTTCCGCATTTACTTTATTTGTGATATATCTCGGTAACTTAGATTTTATTTGCATAACTATTGCATATTATTTAGCTAGCATATCACGTACATTTTCGCTATATACATATAGATCCTTTATTGTCGTACACATCGACCTTACTAGTGATGATCAAAGCATGACTGATTGAAGCGTAGCTTTTTGTATAACAAAACTTCGGCAAGCCTCACAACCCGGAAATGGCCAAAACAGGAAAGATGTAGCAAGGTTAAGGGTAGTCATTTCCTTTTAGATAAAAGGTGTACTATGGTATGGAGACCAGGTATTAACCTATGTGGAAAACTTCTATTTATATGGACGTTGATGTTGCGAGGCCTCGGTTTAAAGGTTGGTAATGATCGGGAAGTGGTATACTCAGGCGTGCTCTAAGTTACCTAGTTTCAAAGGTAACCCGACATTGTGTTGGTAGAGAGCCCGTTTGGTTCTCGAGGCATCCCTCTAGAGGCGTACCCATCGGTTTAATAAGGAAGTTCCTTCGCTTGGTCATTTGTTGGAAATTCATTATCCACTACGAGCTTTTACGATTTCATTTGTATAGCCTAATGGTTACTAGCAGGAATATGTCATTATAGTGGGAGGGGAATTATGTTGGCTAAGATTGATAAGTTTATTTGCGAAATTGATTTTCACACTATGCACTAATAATAATATGGAAAATGGTTTCCACGTATCAAGCATGTTTGACTATCATAAGGAGAAACCTCGCCCATGTGTGCGTTTAACTTGTGTGTGTGCCGCGAGACCTTATGTTAGTTTCATTTTCTAAAAAGCATTGCGAATTTTATTGCATATAACAAATATATATTGAGTTCTCACACCAGCCCCATGACTGACCTGGAGTTAATTTGTTTTCCTACAAAACTCTGGGTGCCCATAATTTTCCATACGGGCAGCCTAGTGCCAGGTTTAGTAGCTGTGTTTGGAGCTTATATCTTGGAGCCTTTTCTAGTGTGTCTTTGATTTAGTGGAGTTGCTATTGTCGTGGAGCATCTTTAGCTATTCCATGGAGCATTTGGTTTTTGTGGGCATCGGTAATTTGGAGCTATCCACGTGAAGATGAAGTTTGGTTTTCGATTCACCATGATTAGTTGTTTCCGCTGCTTCTGTGATATCTTGTTATTGTAAATAGTGTTGCACCTTGATGTTGTATCCGTTGTAAACTCTGATATAATCTCATGTTATATAAATGAGAAGTTGTTTTATTTCATTATGATTGTTCTAATGTGTTATATCCCCAGACAACTAGGAATCTGACATTTGAATCTGCGACATTTGAATACAGATAGGTATTAAATGTCGATTTTCGAAGGTCGAAATTCCGGGACATCACAGTTGGTATCAGAGCTTTGGTTTATACAAAGCTTTGGGGGTATAACTCATTAGAGATAGGGTAATAATACCCTAAAATGAGTAGAATCCAATGAAATGCAAAGAGTTTAACTGTTTCATAACTCCTAAGGTAATTCGTCTGTATGTCTAACAACATTTTTATGCTATATCCAGATAGTAGAAAATGAGCTATAGAGGTAGACGTTGAGGAGGAAGCAGTACCACCACCAACGGTCGTAATGTTACCGCAGTTAATGAGACTACGATTCAAGCCCCGATCCAAACCAGTCTTTCAGTTCTAAACAAGAATTACGCAAAATTGGGCGGGAAACCATTAGGGGATCTGGTGATGTCATGGAAGTTCAAGCCTGGATTAACGCATGCGAGAAGATTTTCAGAGGACTTAACCTAGAAGATAACCAAAAGTGGTTGTTAGCTACATGGCAATCACAGGAAGGAGTTGTTGCATGGTGGGAGACTATCGTCCAAGGGAAATCAGAAATCGACTTTTCATGGAAGGATTTCAAAGAAGTTTTCGAAGCATTATATGGTTGACCATATAAGTCATCAGTTTGTTGGATTTAGTCTAGAGATAAAATTGTTCTAGGACCTGATATGATTAGAGAAGCCACGGAGAAGGTGGATCTGATTAGAAAGAGGATGAAAACAGCCCAGGATCGGAAGAATTGTTATGCAGATCGTAAAAGGCGGGCAATAGAATTCGAAGTTGGGAATTCTGTATTCCTAAAAGTCTCTCCAATGCACGGAGTTATAAGATTTGGAAGAAAAGGAAAATTAGCACCCCACTAAATTGGACCATTCCCTATTCTGGAAAAAGTTTGACTACTGGTATATAAGGTTCAGTTACCTGAATATCTCTCAGGTGTGCATAGTGTTTTTCACATATCAAATCTGAGAAAGTATGTTCATGACCCTGATCAGATTGTGGAAGAAGCTGCTCAACAATATCTAGAAATTACACCTAATCTAGTCGTTAAAAGATACCCCATAAAGATCATCAACCGAGATGAAAAGAGGCCAAGGAATAAGACGGTTAAGCTAGTTAAAGTGCAATGGAGCGGTGATCCCAAAGATTGCACTTGGGAAACGGAAGAGGTTATGTAGAAATTCAACCCGAACTGTACATTCGATATTTAAGATGAATCCGACCCTTAGGTAGGCCTGTTTCTTTATCTATTTCGTTTGATTATTCCCTTCATATGCATTTCGAGGACGAAACTTTCTTGGGGGGGGGGATGAATGTAACGGTCTAGAAATATTGATAAGTTAAATGATATATTTTATACATGGCAATGATTATTAAGTTTTGATTTGTTAATACTATTTGTCGTTCGATCGGATTTGTCAACGATAACATGAATTAACACTAGAATTAAGCGTTGCTCTTAGATTCCATAACGTTTTAAGGAAAATGCTAGTAAAAGCACCTCCCTTCTCTTTATTACAAGTGTTAAGACACTTGTAGTTTTGCATGCAACATACCATGCATGATTTGCACATGTCCTAAGAGAAATCATTACCATATTCTTCCATTCCACGTATAAATATACCTCCTTTCCTCCCTTAAACACCATTCCACTCTTCTCTTCCATTTCTCCTCCTTCTTTATCTTAAATCCATGGCTTCCTAGGCCTTTTTTCCTTATTCCTCTCCTTGTTCTCCTCCCTCTTTCTCCCTAAATTCGACCAAAGTTGCCTCCTCCTCCTCCAATATTCTGACCTTTCCTTCTCTTAAAAAAGAAAAGGAAAAGAAGCTTAATAATTATTTTAGTTTATAAAGAGCCGGCAAGGAAATTCTGTTAGTCCAGGAAAGCTATAGTCGGTCTAGTGGTCCTACAATAAAGATTGGTGGAGTGGAACCCCAAGGTGAGAACTCGACACTTATATTTGTTAACTTTTTATGCTATGTGAATTGTTATTGATGATATGGTTAATTAGTAATTATTGCAATATAAGCGTTCAATGGAAAACGCGTGTACATACACTGTTATATATAAACTCATGTATGCTTGTGTGATGGATGAATGAATGCTTCGTTGTTGTTATTAGTGATAATATGTGCATTGTACTTGTTACACACACATATGTGGATTTATATGGATATCAAATAAGTCTCGAACCAAGTTGATATTGGAAATGAATATTTTATTCAATTTGAGTGTTGAAAATGATTTTTCTATATTATTTTGAAGGAATTTATATTATGGTCAAATATAGAGTTTGTCAAAATAAATACCAGAACGTTCTAGGATGACAGAGAGGATAGTGTCTAGGCTTGGGTTAGGAAAATATAGTTTCCTGCTCTCTCTGGCTATCCCTAACTGATCCGATGGACGGGATGATTAATTCAAAATTTAATTTGAAATTTAATTTGAAACTATTTGAATTTATAGTAGAATTTAGCGTATTTTTGTTAAAAACTTTAAACGCTTATAACTTTTGCAACTTAAATCAGATTTCCACGGAACGAAAAACATTTGATTTTCATTAGCAAGAGCTTTCAAATGAGTGAAAGCGGGTTTTAATTTCGACTTATAATTTTCAAGTTATATTTAATACAATTTAGAAAGGTCGCTATAAGTGGAGTTAGTTAACTACAATTATAAAATGGCTGCTACAAATTATTAAAAATATGAAAAAAATGTCAAATCATAATTAATTATTTAAAAATGATTTACGGTAAAATCATGAAGTTTTGGATGATACAAAAGTCATTTTACTTAAACTAGCCAATATTAGTATTTTGAAACACTTTGAAACGCTTTTGTAACGTTGTTTGTTAAATATTGAGTTTTAAAGCGATCTAGCTTTATAAATCTTTTCCAAACCTTAGTAAATGATTTCTAACAAGTAATAAAGTATTTTGAACTATAATTTGAGTTTATAAACATGAAGTATGAGTCGAGACTTGATTTGGTCCTATATATCCATATGGTTTTAAAGTTGCATTTATTATGTGGAAAGACCGGAATTGGATTTATGTCTGAAAACCATTCCAAGTAATAATACGATCTTATGGAGAAATTGAAGGCATTGAAGATGATATTGAAGACCGGGACCCTTCATATCGTAAGGATGACTTGCTGAATGTCTCAAATGGGTAGCTCTCTTTTGCAGATGGATTTTATATCAGATAAGTGGCAAGAAGCCCGAACGTATGTGAAGGAATTCCAGATTGTGGTTTCGTTCAGACCCAGAACGGACTTGTATGGATTGTGTGTTTGACATTGTAATTAACTACATAGTAACTGATTTCTATTAAATATATATTTGTTTGGTGGCGGAGGATTTATTCTCTTGCTTAACACCCTTCTCTGAGACGTACGAGCTTAGAGGTTATATATGGAAAGACATCAGTTATCTGTTGTGAATTGACAATGTGGCATACTTAAGTTATGAGCTATTGATGATCAAAGCATGGCTTATTGAAGCGTAGGTTTGTGTATAACGAAACTTCAGCAAGCCTCACACCCCAGAAATGGCCAAAACTGGAAAGATGCAGCAAGGTTAACAGTAGTCATTCCCTTCTAAATAAAAGGCGTACTATGGTAGCCTAGGTATTAACCTATGTGGAAAACTTCTATTTATATGGATGTTGATGTTGCGAGGCCTCGGTTTAAAGGTCGGTAACGAACGGGAATTGGTATACTCAGGCGTGCTCTAAGTTACTTAGTTACAGAGGTAACCCGGACTTGTGTTGGTAGAGAGCCCATTTGATTGACGGGGCGTCCCTCTAGAGGCGTACCCATCGGTTCAATATGGAAACTCCTTCGCCTGGTCATTTGTTGGAAATTCATTATCCACTACGAGCTTTATACGATTTCATTTGTATAGCCTATTGGTTACCAGCAGGAATATGTCATCATCGTGGGATGGGGCATTATGTTGGCTAAGATTGATAAATTTATCCGCGAAATTGATTTTCACACTATGCACTAATAATAATACGAAAAATGGTTTCCGTGTATCAAGCATGTTTAACTATCATAAGGAGAAACCTCGCCCATGTGTGTGTTTACCTTGTGTGTGCCGCGAGACCTTATGATAGTTTCATTTTCTAAAAAGCATTGCAAATTTTATTGCACATAACAAATATATATTGAATTCTCACACTAGTCCCATGACTAACCTGGAGTTTATTTGTTTTCCCACAAAACTCTGTGTGACGGCCCGCCCGCACCAACCGACATTTACTCCAAAAATTTGCGTTGTACACATGTTCAGTTAGCACGGAACGGTCGTCATAAGGAAAGAAAGAAGACGAGGAATCAACAAAGAACCTGTAGAATGTCTCACAACGCATGGAACAAAATATAATAACAACATACTTGACATAAAACAGGTGAGACAGTGTATAAGCTGAGACAAACTATCATAGCAGCGGAAAATCCAAATATAGCTTATGTTCCACAACATCATTATTACAACTTTTAAAACTGTCTCTAAAGCAAGATAAGGAAGGTACACTACTAATGCCCAAGTAGTGACCACCAACGACACAGGGAGAATATCTATATATATATCATACGTGGAAGCCTCCTGCTCGCCTCCGGATCAGCTACTCGTGCATCACCAGGTAACCTGTCTCTAGTCTGCTCATTTAGGATCACCCAGAGTAATAAGAAGAGACATAAAACTCTGGGTCAGACAAAAGTCTGGTATGAGCGATAAGTAGCTAAACAGAATAATAACAGGTATACTAAACCATACCTGAACCTGGACCTACAACCAAGGAGTTAGCACTACATACTGTACAACACTCTAAGGTGCCACTAGCATATGGTGTACAAGCATATGGGTGTGGGGGTGTGCATGTCACAGTGATGGCAAACAATCAAGCATAGCAACCATCCTCACATCTCTCACTCAGTGCGTAAAGCATACGATATCCATCACTTCGACCACCCAATATTTTGCTATGGTCACTCTGCCCCATGAAGTCACAACGGCTTCACTGCACTGATCCATAGCCCCTAATCCTTCGCTATGTCCACTTTGCCCCATGGAGTCGTACACACCCCACTGCACTGGCTCATACCCTTACTAATCCTTTACTATGTCCACTCTGCCCCATGGAGTCGCAACGGCTCCACTGCACTGGCTCATAGTCTTACTACGATCACTTTGCCCCTCAAGTCATGATGACTCTACTGCACTGATACGTAGCCCATCATTCCTTTTCAGTGGTGAATTGAAGTTATGAACGTCGACAACTCCTTAGAACACGTCCCGCAGCAAAGCCCAACCATGAAGTGAACTCATTGGTTCCCAACTGGATCCTGAGCTCTAACTTCCATTTGGACTTCCTTTGCATCTCAGGTTATTGGTCTTCATCAGATCAGTTCGGATCGTCGCATTCATGTCATAGCGGTTCGGATCGGCCTTTAGTATCCCCCACTGGATCGATTCGTGCCAAGCTTCTCCGGATCGGATCGTGGTCTTCATCTGGTGGCGGTTCGGATTGGCCTCTTCCAAAGCACACCGGGTCGGATCGCAGTCTCCAAGTCCAATCGTAGTACATCGGTTCGGGTCGGGGTACTATGGCGGATCGGGTCGGGGTACTTCTGGTGGATCAGATCGGTCGTGATCTTCTCCAGGTTTCAAGTCAACTCGTAGCATGCAGGCTCGGTTCGGATGCAAGGGGGCAGATCGTGGATGGGCCACATGAACTGTTCGGTTCGGACCTACCCATCCGATCTGATCCGGTCCCTGTCCATTTCCTGCATTTTGTCCAGCGAGTTGTTTACGCCATTCGATGGCATTTTCGACCACTCTAGCTATTCTAATCAATCACAAAGCATACCACAAAGTCATAGCAACAAATAGAAGTGACCTCAAACACCAAAACATCAATATGATAGGTTAAAATGGATCAAACATAGCCAAAACCCTGTATTTTCCCTTAAGCATGTTCAAGCATAATTAATGATAGGATTAGCAAAACTTAATCAAATTAACCCAAGTTTCTAACAGAGGTCTAAAACATCATTTAAGAATTTATAAATATTTTTCCAGATTTTATTTACGTTTAAAAACGCTAATTAACACTAATCAACACTAATTAGCCATAATTAGTGTAAATACAAGCTAATCACTCACCTTAGCCACAAATAAACCTTAGATCTGAAATAAATCTCTGTTTGGGTGCGAATAGAAATTCAAAACGGCAGCTCTAATATTGATTTGGTGAAGATCTCCCTTGATTTGATGTTGCTAAGCTTAATCCTTGATTAGAAGGTGATTTGGAGGTGATTTAGAGGTTGAAGGCCATTTTTAGGGTTTCTAAGAGGTAAGTGGAGGCTAGAAAACTGAAATGGAATGAAACCCTAACTCTTTTCAGCCTCCTCATAACCCAAATCCCGAAATGGGTTATGGGCCCATTCACTAGTCACCCTATTTGGCCCGGTTAAGCAGTTTTTACCTTCCAAACCTTATTTCAGCCATATCTCCCAAACACTAAGTCCGATTCTCACATGTGACCACTCTACGGAAAGGTAAACCATCATCTGAAGCCAATGGAAGTGGTTTCAGGTCCAAACTCCTTTCCAATCAAAAGTTATGGCCGAAACAAGATCAGCTAGGGGCAAAACGGTCATTTAAAAATCAGGAAAAATCATGAACATGGAAAATGACCCTAATGGTCGTTTCCCAAAGCCACATGACCATACGACTTCATATAAGAAAGAAATAAATATTCTACGATTCTCCGATGCGTAGAATGCAAGTTGTTACATTCTCCCTCCCTTAAGAAATTTCGCCCCCCAAATTCCCTAACCAAAACACACAAAAGGTCCTGCATGCCTATCAGCCATAAAACAACAATCAAACATGCAAAACAAGCAAAACAAGTTTATCCTAGCATGCGGAATAACTAAATTGTAAAGTAAACCTTACAAGGCAAAGAGTTCTGGATACGTCTTCCTAATGCTCTCCTCTGTCTCCCAAGTACAGTCATTCTCATTCTCGCCCCACTGAACCTTGACTAGCTTCACCGCCTTCCTTCGAAGTTGCTTCGTATCGTGCTCAACAATACGAATCGGCTTGCAGTTCCCAACTGCCTCGGGTTCCACTTCGAGGTCCTCTAACTGATCAGGTGAAATAGTCATATCTGGGTCGTGCACGAACTTCCTTAGCTAGGAAACATGAAATACATTGTGAACTCCCGTCATCTTCTCGGGTAAGTCAACTCTATACGCCAAATTCCCAACTTGTTCGAGAACTGGGAATGGGCCAACAAATCTTGGTGCCAATTTGCCTCTCCTACCAAATCGTATCACGCTCTTCAACGGAGAAATCTTAGCAAACACCAAGTCACCAATGGAGAATTTTAAGTCTCTTCTCCTCTTATCAGCATAACTCTTCTGCCTATCCTAGGCAGCCTTCATCCGTTGTTGGATGATCTTAATCTTATCTGAAGTTTCCCTTACTACATCTGGTCCAAGCACAAACTTCTTACCGGTCTCTATCCAACATGATGGTGAGTTGCACGGTCTTCCGTACAAAGCTTCATATGGAGCCATACCGATACTGGATTGATAGCTATTATTATATGCAAACTCTACTAGATGCAAATGGTCATCCCATGATCCACCAAAATCCAATATACAAGCTCTCAAGAGATCTTCCAATATACGATTCACCCTCTCTGTCTGACCGTCGGTTTGAGGATGATACGCGGTACTGAGATATAATTCTGACCCTAGAGCCTCCTGTAAGCTCTTCCAAAACCCACTAGTAAACAATGGGTCTCGGTCACTCACAATGCTTTTAGGTACTCCACGAAATCTCACTACCCACTTCATATATAGTTCTGCTAACTTAGCTGTCGTTCTGGTTGATTTGACTGGTATAAATCTTGCCCACTTGGTCAATCGATCCACAATTACCCAAATGCTATCATGTCCCGATTTAGTCCTTGGTAAACCATCAATGAAATCCATCGAGACTTGCTCCCATTTCCATTCTGGAATTTCTAATGGTTGCAACAAACCACTAGGCTTCTTTTGCTCGGCTTTAACTAGCTGGCAATTCATGCACTTGGATATAAACTTCCCAACGTCTCTTTTCATCCCTTCCCAGTAGTAAGTCTGCTTCATGTCTCGATACATCTTATCACCACTGGGGTGTATAGTCAGTTTTGAGTGATGACATTCCCTAAGCACTTCATCTCTCAAACCATTCACGTTGGGTACAACTAGTCTTCCATTCTTTCGAAGCCATCTTTCTCGATCAAGCCCATACAAATTCATCCCCTTACCATCAATATTCATCTCTAACTTGGAGATGATTTCCAATAGATTTGGATCGTCCCTCTTACTGGAACCAATCCGCTCAATCAAAGTGGGTCTGATCGTCAAACTAGCTAACATCTCTGGATCCAATTCGCACTTTGGTCTGAAATCATACCCTGCGATATACTCCAGTTGCTTCCATTCAAGAAACATAGCCCCTAAACTGGCATGTCTCCTACTCAAGGCATCGGCTACCGCATTGCCTTTCCTAGGTGTATATGCGATATCAAAATCATATGAAGCCAAGAACTCTAACCATCTCTGCTGACGGAGATTCAGATCCTTCTGAGAGAAGAGATACTTTAACGATTTATGATCGGTAAACAACTCAAATCTCTCTCCCAAGAGATAATGTCTCCACATCTTCAATGCGAACACGATCGCTGCTAGTTCCAAATCATGGGTAGGATACCTTTTCTCATGCGGCTTTAGTTGCCGACTAGCATAAGCTACAACCCTACCTCCTTGCATCAATACAGCACCTAGTCCGGTACCACAAGCATCCATATATACCGTCATCTCTTCATTCCCTTTAGGAATGATTAACACTGGCGAACACATCAACTTTTCTTTTAGACTCTTGAATGCATTTTCACACACTCCATCCCAGACGAAGGCTTGATTCTTCTTAGTCAACTGAGTCAACGGTGCTGCTATCTTGGAGAAGTCCTGGATAAACTTACGATAATATCCAGCTAACCCCAAGAAACTTCTCACATCTGTTGCATTCTTAGGCGTAGACCAATCCTGTACCGTAGCCACCTTCGCAGCGTCCACGGCAATACCATTATCTGAAACAACATGGCCCAAGAATCTCACTTCCCTCCTCCAGAAGTGACACTTAGAAAATTTCGCTTTCAATTGGTGTCTTCTCAACACCTCCATCACTATCCTCAAATGTCCTTTGTGTTCTTCCTCTGTCCTCGAGTAAACAAGGATGCCATCTACAAACACAAGAACAAACTTATTCAGCTGATCTCTGAACACCCGATTCATAAGATCCACGAAGTATGCTGGTGCATTGGTCAACCCAAATGGCATGACCAACCACTTATAGAATCCAGACGGCGTCCTAAATACCGTTTTCAGAACTCTCTCAGCCGCTACTCGGAGCTGATGAAATCCCGTCGCGAGGTCCAACTGGGAGAACACTCTTGCTCCTTCCAGTTGATCAAACAAATCATCTATCTGCGGGAGGGGATACTTATTCTTCCTCATCACTTTATTCAACTCGCGATAGTCCACACACAAACAAAGGGAACCATCTGCCTTAGTGGCAAACACAACTGGTGCTCCCACTCGGAGACACTTCTTCTGATAAATCACTTCTTCAAAAGATCGCTGACTTGCACCTCGAGCTCTCGTTGCTCCCTTGGTGCCATACGACGAAGTGGCATCACTATAGTTCTGTCATCTTTCACTAAATCAATACGGAACTCAATCTCTCAGTGTGGTGGAAGTCCGGTCACTTCCTCGAAGACGTCCGGATACTGGCCAACCATGGGAACATCTGACAACTCATCATGCGGGATGTCGAGGGAATTTATAAAACTAGCCATTACCCCATCACTAGGTAGACTACCAAACACTACCCTCCACCCATCATCCGCCCTAACTGTCACCAAAAAGCCCTCACAGTCTACCACCACCCCGTATCTTTGGAGCCAATCGACCCCCAATATAATGCCATACTCAGTAAAGCCCAAAACAAAGAAGTCACAAACAAACACACATCCATGACTCGATAAGACCAAATTTCGGCAAATCATACTAAGGTTAGTTAAACCACCAATCGGGTTCATCACAACCAACGGTCTATCGACTATCTCGGGTTCCAGTCCTAACCTATCTACCAGGTCACTAGATATGAAGGAACGGGAAGCCCCAGTATCAAACAAAACTCGAACAGGTACATCAAAAATAGAAAGCATACCTTGAATGGCGACATTCTTTCCTTTCTCCGCCGCAGTTAGGGCATTCGACGAAGAAGGAATAGCGCTGATAGCATATGCTTTCACAATCTACTTCTCCTTAAAGGGTTGTGGACATTTATCCTTATGATGTCCCACTTGGCCACAGTTGTAGCACTTCTTATCCGCTGGCTTGGCCCGACATTCTTTGGCATAATGGCCCTTCTTACCATAGCTAAAGCACTCAACATCTTTCTTGCTCTTTTTCTGTCCATCCTTAGCTTGGTTCTGCTTCCTCTTGTTCTGAGAGTTATTCTTGCCTCCACCGCTCGCTTGCGATTTTGGTCCTTCTGCAGACGCAACCTCAGTCTTCGACTTATGGTAAAGACTCTCTGATCTCAAAGCTTTCCCAACAATCGATTCAAAAGTCTCATCGATGTGGTTGATAAGCCTTTCCCCCAAGTATCCATCCAAACCAGTAATGAACTTCTCATTCTCCTTCTCAGGAGTATCGATAAGGGATAATCCATACTTCGACAAAGCGTCGAACTAAGCAATATAGTCCGAGACTGCTTTACCATTCTGCTTAAGCTCCAAGAACTTCCGAAACAATTCCGACTTCTGAGCAGCTGGGATAAACTTATCGCTAAAGCGAGCCTTAAACTGATCCCAAGTAACCTGATCCTCTGGAATGGCTGTCTTAATAGCATTCCACCAATTCATCGCTCGCCCTTGCAGCTGATGAGACGCTATCCTTCTCTTCATCGCATATTCGATTCCCAAGTCGTCGAAGATACGATCACAACTATCCAACCAATCCTGAACATCCGTGGCCGACTCCGTTCCGTGGAACGGCTTCCCACCATGGTTAGTGTTATCCTTGCACAGCTTGGCGAAATCGGCCGTAGGCGCCTGCACTACTGAGCCACCACCATTACCGGCATTGGGAACTGCTCCCTGAACATCCCTAAGCATCTCTCTCATGAAGTCAACGAACATCGTCCTCATGTCAGGAGCATTCCCATTATTGGCCCCTCTACCAGCACACCTCGTGTCTCGACTCATCGTTCAATCGGTAAAGAGAAAACGATTAACTATCTCCATAGTGGTGCTAGTGCAGTACGACTTCATCCTTATACTACTAATAGTATATATATACATATATATACATCTTTTGAAAACCAAAGTAATCACAAATACGCACTATCATATATGTACTATCTCTCCCTAGTGTCTTTTCCTAGGTTAACTACGCAACCTAGAGCTCTGATACCAAATGTGACGGCCCGCCCGCACCAACCGACATTTACTCCAAAAATTTGCGTTGTACACATGTTCAGTTAGCACGGAACGGTCATCATAAGAAAATAAAGAAGACGAGGAATCAACAAAGAACCTGTAGAATGTCTCACAGCGCATGAAACAAAATATAATAACAACATACTTGACATAAAATAGGTGAGACAGTGTATAAGCTGGGACAAACTATCATAGCAGCGGAAAATCCAAATACAGCTTATGTTCCACAACATCATTATTACAACTTTTAAAAATGTCTCTAAAGCAAGATAAGGAAGGTACACTACTAATGCCCAAGTAGTGACCACCAACGACATAGGGAGAATATCTATATATATCATACATGGAAGCCTCCTGCTCGCCTCCGGATCAGCTACTCGTGCATCACCAGCTAACCTGTCTCTAGTCTGCTCATTTAGGAGCACCCAGAGTAATAAGAAGAGACATAAAACTCTGGGTCAGACAAAAGTCTGGTATGAGCGATAAGCAGCTAAACAGGTATACTAAACCATACCTGAACCTGGACCTGCAACCAAAGAGTTAGCACTACATATTGTACAACACTCTAAGGTGCCACTAACATATGGTGTACAAGCATACGGGGGTGGGGGTGTGCATGTCACAGTGATGGCAAACAATCAAGCATAGCAACCATCCTCACATCTCTCACTCAGTGCGTAAAGCATACGATATCCACCACTTCGACCACCCAATACTTTGCTATGGTCACTCTGCCCCCATGAAGTCACAACGGTTTCACTGCACTGATCCATATCCCCTAATCCTTCGCTATGTCCACTTTGCCCCCATGGAGTCGTACACACCCCACTGCACTGGCTCATAGCCTTACTAATCCTTTACTATGTCCACTTTGCCCCATGGAGTCGCAACGGCTCCACTGCACTGGCTCATAGTCTTACTACGATCACTTTGCCCCTCGAGTCATGATGACTCTACTGCACTGATACGTAGCCCATCATTCCTTTTCAGTGGTGAATCGAAGTTATGAACGTCGACAACTCCTTAGCACATGTCCTGCAGCAAAGCCCAATCTTGAAGTGAACTCATTGGTTCCCAACTGGATCCTGAGCTCTAACTTCCATTTGGACTTCCTTTGCATCTCAAGTTATTGGTCTTCATCAGATCAGTTCAGATCGTCGCCTTCATGTCATAGCGGTTCGGATCGGCCTTCAATATCCCCCACTAGCTCGATTCGTGCAAAGCTTCTCTGGATCGGATCGTGGTCTTCATCTGGTGGTGGTTCGGATCGGCCTCTTCCAGAGCACACCGGGTCGGATCGCAGTCTCCAAGTCCAATCGTAGTACATCGGTTCGGGTCGGAGTACTATGGCGGATCGGGTCGGGGTACTTCTGGTGGATCGGGTCGGTCGTGATCTCCTCCAGGTTTCAAGTCAACTCGTAGCATGCAGGCTCGGTTCGGATGCAAGGGGGTGGATCGTGGATGGGCCACACGAACGGTTCGGTTCGGACCTCCCCATCCGATCCGGTCCCTGTCCATTTCCTGCATTTTGTCCATCGAGTTGTTTACGCCATTCGACAGCGTTTTCGACCACTCTAGCTGTAACACCCCGTATTTTCTGTGAACATAAAAAAAATCAAGATATAATTAATTTTTAGAAAAATAAGTAGGTGAAACGGGTTGCGCCGTTGCATTCGGCCTGGAATTCTGCTTGAGATAGAGTCCAAGTTTGCGTAAATTGGACTCCGTATGAAAAAGGTATCCTTAAATTAAATATTGCAGCAAAACATGGAAAAAGAGGAATGAGAAAAGAATAATGTTTAGCATTGTTCTAAGAATTGTAAGCAAAAGATATAATAGCTCATTTGGTTGGAACATGTGACTTGCATACAAGAGGTGCAGAGTTAGATCCCCGCCAATGCCATATTTTTGTTTTAGGGGAATGGCTAAAAAGCGGCTTAGTGTGAACGCGGTTCAAAAAAATTAAATATATATATATATATATATATTGAATATATATATGTATATATATATATAATTGAGAAGATAAATACAGTCAATTTATTTGGAGGGAAAGATTTATGCATAAGTAGATATGTATGTATGTAGGTAACTTCATTATGCATTGATTTTGCATGTTGCAAGGAAAGTAGAGAAAAAAAAGGGGAAATTAAATTATATGCTCGATTTCCTTTTTTTTCAGGCAAGCAATTAATTTGCATTATTTGAATTCATGAATAGGTGTGTGTGTGTGTATATATATATATATATATATATATATATATATGGGCAGTTAATGTAAACATGAATAGAAGTTTATTAATTTACTGAGTGTTTGCTGAGTCACTTCTGACTCATTGCTGAGTCAATAAGATAAACCCCATCTTGTCTGAACGGCTGCGGTTATTTCTAGGTTAAATCTAATGGCCTAAATGAATCCTAAATTCTATAAATAAGTGGGTAGTCTCTCATTCTAATTCATATGAAAAATTAGAAAAGCCGCCGTCATGCCGTCGCCATGGAACTCCGAGTAGCCGCCGCAAATCAAAGTAGAAGAAAGCTAATCTAATCCAATTCTAATCGATTCTAAAAGCAATCTAGACTCTCTCTTTCTTCTTAAATTGTGAGTATGATGAATCTCACAATATTATTATAAAATAATTTGATTAAGTTATGAATGGATCACAAGAAAGTGATATGAATTGTTATGTATTTGTGAATTATGTTGTGGATCTCTTGTTATGCTATTATGTTATCATATATATATGTTGTTATGTTGTAGTGATTATGTTGTAAATGATCCTATGCTATGTCATATGTGATTAATCATGCTATGCTATGTTATAAATCATGTTATGCCATGTTGTAAATCATATCATGCTATGTTGCAAATTATGATATGCTATGTTGTAAATCTTATATATG
This sequence comes from Allium sativum, assembly GCA_030737875.1. Taxonomy (NCBI): domain Eukaryota; kingdom Viridiplantae; phylum Streptophyta; class Magnoliopsida; order Asparagales; family Amaryllidaceae; genus Allium; species Allium sativum. The sequence goes on along the minus strand of CM060915.1, from coordinate 308,878,219 downwards.
TTGTAGATCTCATATTATCACATATGTTGAAATACTTATGTTATATGATAATGATGTCATATTAAGTTGTGTTGAATCATACAAGTTGTAAAATCATGATGTTATTATTTATGCGAATTGGATCATGTTTAAAGTTTATGTTTTTTTTAATAGATCTTGATTATGGGAATTTGCCTATTGAGTTAGGTGTACCCATATACATGAATCTACAATTTAAATGGATCTTGATTATGGGAATTTGCCTATTGAGTTAGGTGTACCCATAAACATGAATCTATGATTAAATGAAACTTGATTATGGGAATTTGCCTATTAAGTTAGGTGTATCCATATAAAACCATATTGTTAAGTTAGATGATGTTGATTCACACATGTACCTATGCAAGTTTATGAAATTGGATTAAGATCATATTATGTGGATCATGAACAAGTTGACATCTTTAGATCCATGACATGTATAATTCTTATGCAAGTTGTATTTTGGACATATATGCAAGTTTCACCCTTTTTATGACTAGATCTATTTTAGTCACATGTATATGTTGTGGTTGTTGTGATAATTTCTTTTATGCTATGAGTTAGACTATTCGAGTCTAACGTATATTTTACGTTTAATGAACGAACGTACAACGTGGGGTTGGAATAATATCAAAAGATTTAATATTGAGAATTTGCATGAGATAGCCTTAAAAAGGCATATAACAAAATTGAGATGTTAAGAAATTGCCTTAAAAGGTGGAAAATTTAATTAAGACATTAATTGGAAAATTAATGTGGAGTAATGGACATAATCTAATTATGGATTAACTTGAATTAGAATGCCTTTAATGGCATATAATGAACTGGTAATGAAATTTGGTATGATTTTGCATACCATAGATGGATGGCCATAATTGAGTCAATTATGGACATCGTTAAAACTGGAAATTAATTAATAATTCAAATAGGGAATTATTAAAATTGGGGGAAAATGGATTATTAATAATAATCAATGCTTAGGACACGAGGTTGGACTCGTTTGTGACGTAAACCTGCCCGGACCCGCCCGGCAAATCCAGTAGTCACAAATGTCGGTCCAATGTGAGAGGTCCTAGGCCCAAACTAAAGCATAACAGTTGTAAAGACACGAGGTTAGACTCTTTTATGGTGTAAGACTGCCCGTACCCGCCCGGCAAATCCAGCTGCCATAAATGCCAGTCTAACGTGAGAGGTCTTTATGAGGTTATGGCCTTAATGAATTAAGAAATACTTAACCAGATAATCATGTAAGGTGGGACATGGGGGTTAAGTAGGTGCCTTGGGTGGCATAAGGAATCTGGTGGTTGCCCTTAGTGGCATTTGAAATACGATTAGTAAAGACTTAACCAAACACACATGTAAATGAACATGACTAAAGGGTTAAGTAAGTGCCTTGGGTGGCATAGGAAAATATGATTAGTAACACTTAACCAAAGTAAATATGTAAGTGGGATATACTAGAGGGGACCAAGCCTAGGTGGGAAGCTTGGTGGGGGCCCTTTTCAGACCAGTAGCCCATTTCGTATCTTTGTAAGCTCGACCCAAGTCAAGGACAGGACACGCCTACTTGGCCTGATTGTTAGAGGCCAAAGCGGGTTAGCGGTGGCAACGCAAGTCCAACGGGTTCACGTGCGTGCGTGGCCCCGGGCTGGTAGGTAAGACGTTGTTGCATCGTGTAGGTATAAGCTGTGCATCTCCGTTGTATTGGGTTGCCACTTTAAGGGAGTGATACACCCCACTGTGGGTCCAGCACGGGTATCTACGAGTTAGGGAGTCGATCGAATGGGGCAGGGTAGTGGACACACCTAGTGGAGATAGGAGCAGGCGGCCCTATGTAGTCATCTAGGGGTATATAGAGCTACCACTATCATTTAATTACTAAGGGGGTACACCTAGTGGAGATAGGAGCAGGCGGCACCTATGACGTTAGCTAGGAGTACATGGCATTACCATTTAAGGGGGTACATCTAGAGGGGATAGGTACACGTTGGTTACCTATGGTAGCAGCTAGAGATATACTGTTAAACAAGGAGGATAGCGGGTACATCTAGTAGTACACGAAGCTATCATCATTCTATTTAACCAAGAGGGATCAAGTTTCTAGAGTGACTAGTATGGGTGCAGTTAGTGCTAGTACAGTATGGTACGGTACAGTACGGTAGAGTATAGTAATTATCCTATGTTGATTAGGAAGCGCCATTAACGTTAGTGTTAGTGGATGGGCGTGGTGCAGTGTAGTAATTATTCATTAGTAATTAGGTGTGCCTTTACCATTAGCTTTAACGTTATCTTGGTTTATCTCATTTCCTTTGTCTGTTATGCCACACCTAATAGTTCATAGACATTTACTTGTCTTCTAGCTTATGCCTTAGTCCAGTTATTTTGATAATAGTATTGTTAGAATTATCATACTCGCCAGACTTTATGTCTGACCCCCCTCCATTTCTATCCTTTTTCTCCCTTCAGATCCTCAGGTTGGACCCAGCTCTAGTGGAGTCAGATTGGATTGCTTATCTCTTTCGGAAAGCTAGGACTGCTGAAGTAAAGTCCAGCTTGTTATCTTTTTTTTTATGGCTATTTGTGTAATGGGATTATGTACTTGTTTTATCAAGATGGATATTGTACTTGACTATGATTTATGGTATTAAGATGTAATCAAACATGTTTTGACTTCTGCTGCAATAAAATAAAGTTTTTAATTTCCAAGTACTATCTTATATCTGTCTTGTTGTAATTTTACTGTTCTATATTCACTTATAACCTCCATGGAAGTTAATGCATTCCCCTTGTGAGTGACATTAATAGACGTGGGGTGTTACACTAGCTATTCTAATCAATCACAAAGCATACCACAAAGTCATAGCAACAAATAGAAGTGACCTCAAACACCAAAACATCAATATGATAGGTTAAAATGGATCAAACATAGCCAAAACCCCGTATTTTCCCTTAAGCATGTTCAAGCATAATTAATGATAGGATTAGCAAAACTTAACCAAACTAACCCAAGTTTATAACAGAGGTCTAAAACATCATTTAAGAATTTATAAATATTTTTCCAGATTTTATTTACGTTTAAAAACGCTAATTAACACTAATCAACACTGATTAGCCATAATTAGTGTAAAAGCAAGCTAATCACTCACCTTAGCCACAAACAAACCTTAGATCTGAAATAAATCTCTGTTTGGACGCGAATAGAAATGCAAAACAGCAGCTCTAATCTTGATTTGGTGAAGATCTCCCTTGATTTGATGTTGCTAAGCTTAATCCTTGATCAGAAGGTGATTTGGAGATGATTTAGAGGTTGGAGACTATTTTTAGGGTTTCTAAGAGGTAAGTGGAGGCTAGAAAACTGAAATGGAATGAAACCCTAACTCTTTTCAGCCTCCTCATAACCCTAATCCCGAAATGGGTTATGGCCCATTCACTAATCACCATATTTGGCCCGATTAAGCAGTTTTTCACCTTCCAAACCTTATTTCAGCCATATCTCCCAATCGGTAAGTCCGTTTCTCATATGTGACCACTCTACGGAAAGGTAAACCATCATCCGAAGCCAATAGAAGTTGTTTCCGGTCAAAATTCCTTTCCAATCAAAAGTTATGGCCGAAACAAGATCAGCTAGGGGCAAAATGGTCATTTAAAAATCGGGAAAATCATGAACATGGGAAATGATCCTAATGGTCGTTTCCCAAAGCCACATGACCATACGACTTCATATAAGAAATAAATAAATATTCTACGATCCTCCGATGCGTAGAATGCGGGTTGTTACACTCTGGGTGCCCATAATTTCCAACATAGGCAGCCTAGTGTCAGGTTTAGTAGCTATGTTTGGAGTGTATTTCTTGGAGCATTTTCTAGTGTGTCTTTGCTTTGGTGGAGTTGCTATCGCCGTGGAGCATCTTTAGTTGTTCTGTGGAGCGTTTGGTTTTTGTGGACATTAGTAATTTGGAGTTATCCACGTGAAGATGAAGTTTGGTTTTGGATTCAGCTTGATTAATTGTTTCCGCTGCTTCTGTGATATCTTGTTATTGTAAATATTGTTGCACCTTGATGTTGTATCCGTTGTAAACTCTGATATAATCTCATGTTATACGATTGAGAAGTTGTTATATTTCATTGTGATTGTTCTAATGTGTTGTATCCCCAAACAACTACGAATCGACATTTGAATTTGTGAAATTTGAATACAAATAGGTATTAAATGTCAATTCTCGAAGGTTGAAATTCCGGGTCGTCAAATTATATATTGGTGGAAATCAATGGTATGGTATGGATTGACAATGTGTCATGATGAGTTGCATGGATCAAGGCTTTTGTTGAAAAGCGAGGCTTTGTGATTGATAATCAAAGCACAACTTTAATATAGCACAACTTTGTGTAGCGTTAATTCGCGAGCTTCACACCCCGGTATGAACCAAAAACAGGATGAGAACAACAGAGAAATACATGACATGCGTTTTTTTTAGCTATGAGTGATGTCATGGTATGGAGCCCAGACATTTTACTTATGTGGATGTTGGATGATGGAAAGAGAGATACCTCGGATATGGCCGACTAAAAGGCCTAGTCGATGTACTAACCATATTTTAGGTCCCAAAGGGTTGGGAAACATATTATTTAGGAATTGCCAATCAGCGACGGCTGACTGGCTCTGCATGTTCCAGGTGCACTTACGGGTGAGTCCTGAGGCGTGGGCCAGATTGCCTCGAATCGACGTAGGGAGATCCCTTGACTTGGTTCATAGATGGAATCCAATTTCCAATACGCGACTTTCGATTTTAGTTGTAAACCTCTATGGCAACATAATAGGATGGGGGGCTGTGCGTGTAACGACCTAGGAATTTTGACATATAAAAATATAATTTAAATTTAACATAAGATAAAAATTTATATTTCGAATTTGTCTATTTTTGAACGATATCTGTGAGAACCCTTTTGTAAATTTAAAAACGTTTGTTGAATAAATGAGATTTACATCATTAACTGGTTTGAATATTTAGCGTTTTGGTTTAAAATAAATATTATAGAAAACAAAACTTATTCTCGTTATTAACTAATTGTTTTGATCTTGTAACTGGGTTTAAGAAAAATATATGCTTATGTTTGGAATTCAAATTTGAACTTGGACTTTTATTTTGAACATGGTAGTCATTTTAAAATGAAATCACATTTGTAAATATAATCTTAGTTTGAATCAAGATTTGTCGTTTAAAATAAATATTTATAGTTGGTTTTCGGCTTAGAATTGGATTTTTTATTTATTTTGGACATAGTTTAAATATATTTATATATGGATTATTTTGTGAATAAAGAACGTTTTAATTTTATATGTAATTTAACTTTGAATTTCAGGAAAAGAAAAATATTAAGAAGAAAATATTATCGTTAGCAATTTCAAATTTAATTTTAAAATAAATAGTGATTAATATTGTTTTAAATAGATCACTAGATTTATTTCATGACGGTACTATTTACAATACAAGCGGTGTAATCAAATCTAGAAATCTAACCGTATATATATAAGAAATGCGTAATAAAAGGAAAGCAATAAAATTGTGAAATAAATTCGTATATTTAGCATTACCATTCGAATTAAATTTATGGTTCATAACGGTTAGATTTATAACGTTCGAATTTATAACGTCGTTCATCAGTCCATGTTTTAGCCTAACGTTTGCATACCGTTTACAAGGAACAAAACAAGTTTTCCCCTTTCTAAAAGATACGTCAGGCAACAATATCTGGAGAAAATCTAGTTTAAAATCCTTCCATATCAGTACAAAGATTGTTAATAGTACACCAGGATTTGGAGATCTCAGTGTACAGGGAATCCAATGTCATTTCCAAATAAAATATTACGAATGTCAGGAATATATACCCAACATTTCATAACGGTGTTCCTCATTCCCTTATACCCAATCTTGAAATACTGAAGCTATGTCTTCTTCTTGGAAAATCTCCTACTCCTCAACTTCTCCATCTTCCGTCATTTCAAAATAAATAAAATAAACGAAAACAAAACTTGAATGCTAGGAGCCAAATTCTTCTTCACGTAAACCCACTTCGTCTTCTCGCTGCACCACCACCACAATTTCTCCTCACCCCAAACAGTTGTTCCCAGCTCCTCTTCTAATACAAAACTTTCCCATCAATTTGAGACAGACGTGCTTTCCTCCTCCCCTCATGCAAAAACCAGTTCGAAGCCTCTCTTCTCCCCATCTGGCACCATCGCTCACCGCCGATACCTGCCTGCCCTACTGGCCTTCAACCACCGTACAACCACCCTCTAGCTTCTGACGGTCTGCGTCCATCCAGTCCACGACTCCTCCCTTGCATGACCATCTCTTTATCTCTCTTCTCATTTAAACCGTCGGCCTTCAAACTAGCACCCAAGACAACCTCTTTCCTTCAACTACTCATGCTTTCCCATTCATACAGCTTCACCGGGTCCATCAGCCACCATACCTTCCGTCAGCGCCATCCTCCATACCAGCACGCGCCAAACCCTTTTTCGCGCCACCTTCTCTCTTTCTTACTTACCTCGTCAGCTCGGCCAGGGTTCCGCCCGACATTCAGGTTCATTCGGTTCATCCTCCATCCAGTAAAGAAGCCTCAGCCTTCTTCTTGCGACAAAGAGTTAAATACATAAAGTATAGAAAGGTGTTGTATGCATGCGTTAGTGGTCAAGTTGGAGTGTGCGACATACGTGAAGATTGTACGAGATTATCCAAGACCTGTTCAAATTGGATACCAAGAGTCACAGTAAATTGGAAAGCAATAATTGGTGAGAACATTTATTTAAATTTATTTTAATAAGTAGAAATGTTAAAATTTCAAGTAGGTGATCAGTTAATAATTATTGGGTTCATATTGACGGGTGCTATTATTTGTGATGGTTTGAATGGGTGTTTGTGCAAGTTAAAACACTAACCGTTATTTAACGTGACGCTTGCGCACAAATTTGATGGTTATTTAAATTTTGCAATGTTAATGGATGGACTAGTATTCATATGGATTATTTTTTTTGTACCGCACACCATAGTGTTGAGTACATGGGTAGTCGATTTAAATCTCCTTCTTATGTAGATAGCGATTTTTAATAAAATAAATAAAATTTATAAAAATAAATTCTTGAATTTAAATAAAGACTAAGTCATGAAAAATTAAACTATTTTCCATAAGTGCAAATGATCTTGGAAATATTTAAAAAATTTGGATCCTTAAGGCTGTAAACAAGTTTTGAAATCCAACTAAAATTTGATTTTGAGTTACATGTAAATATTTAGTTTCATAACCATCTTTATGTCAAACATTTGATTTTGAGCTACATTGTTTATGTAATTGTTTAGCTATCCATTTAATTAAAGAAAATTTGATTTAAGCATGTAACTAAGTAGGTTTATTAAATACATTTGGTTTCGTTATTTTAAAGACAATTTGTAAGTTTAAACAAGTAAACAAATTTGGTAATATTACAATCAGTTTTCAAGGAAATTTAAATGACGGTTTAATTGAAGTTATGACTTTAAAGAGGACTGGGAAATTTATAATTTGAACCGTTATCGAATATATATATATATATATATATATATATATATATATATATATATTAGAACAATATTTCTTCCAATAATACATATATTTATATATGCCAGAACGTTCTAGGGTGACAGAGAGGATAGTGTCTAAGGCTTGGGTTTGGAAAATACAGTTTTCCTGCTCTCCCTGGCCATCCCTAACTGATCCGACGGACGAGATATTTAATTCAAAAAATCAATTTGGAATTTAATTTAAAGCTTATTTGGAACAATTTTGGAATTTAATAAGCGTTGTTCATTTTAATAATGATTTGAGCAAAGGATTTGAACTTTGAATAAATTTGAACTTATTTGGTTTAAATGTTTATTTTATGGCATTTTAAGTAACGCTTTAACATTTCCTTATAAGGATTTGGTTTGAGATTTCTAAATCAAGAATTATTATTTACACTTTAAAAAGGGTTTCTAAAATAGTTTGGAAGATTTTTAAGTGATAAATAATCGTGTAAGAAACTTTAAATCCGCATTTAGATTTGGTGATTTATGGAAACAACGAAGAAAGGGGTTGTGTTCCAAATTTAAGGTTGGTAAATGAACAATGGATTTAAAGAAGAAATAAGATTTTAATGAGATTTAAGAAATTTGAAATAAATCCAACCTTATCCAAAAATTAATTGACAAACATTGGGAAGGAGATTTGAATTGAAACCGGTATAGTCCATAGCTTTTTTTAAGTTACTCTTAATATTTGGAAAGACCGTGATCTGGTTTAAGTCCGAAAACCATTACAAGCAATAATACGATGCTATGAAGCAAATTAAGGACATAGAAATGATAAATGAAGACCTGGAGTCTTTGGATTGGATGCTAAAAAGAAAGTTGGAAGATAAAAAAAGCAATAACTTTAGGTAACAAAAGGGCTAAGTTCCGACGTTGAAAGGGAGTCTTTGAATCAAGATTACCTTTAGAATGCAAACTCACTGCATCAATCGAGAATATCTACTTCCTAACCAGATATGAGCTTAATTTTTGGCTATAATTAAGGAAGAAACTTAAGAATAAAGTAAAACTGGGAGGACTCTATTGCTGCTATCATATGATGAATGGACATGAAACCAATCACTGCAGAGTGCCAGAGAGAATGATTATCAAACTCTTCGATCAGGCTAGTTATACAGATATGTAAAGAAAACCTAATCAAATTCTAACAAAGGATTTTGTGGAGAAAGAACTTCTACATGTACATGAGTATGAAACTCCTTAAAACTTGGAACCACCTGAAATGGGTGAAGCTTCTACGATGGTAGAAAACCCTTGTCCGCGCCAAGATGGCTAGGGCAAGGCACACCTTGGAGGGGGGTGATGTGTAAGCATTTAGCCGCATCCAATTTAGAAAGGGCCAGGCTAAAGCATCAAAAGTGTAAGCCTCCATCCCCAAGGCGGAGAAGATAAAAATATTACTCCCGCCTACGATAGTCTGGGTAAGGCACCCCTCGGAGGGAGGTGAGTGTAAGCCTTTATCCACGTCTAAATTAAACAGGGCCAGGATAAAGCATCGAAAACCCTTATCCGCGTCTACGATGGACAGGATAAAGCCTCTATCACCTCTTACAATGGCCATGGTAGAGCATCAAAAGAGTAATCCTTTATCTTCTCCTACAGTTGCCAAGTTAAAGCATCTAATCCCTTATCACCGCCTACGATGGCTAGGGTATTGTTGAATCTAGATTAACCCTAGAGGGGGGTGAATAGGGTTTATTGGATTTAAACGAGATATTAAAAATATAACAGCACATATAGCAGTAGAGAAAATAAATGCAAAAAGTAAATAACATAGATTTTAATCAGCATCGGCAAACCCTGCCTACTATAGCATTCCCAAGATTTCTACTAGGTATTAATGAACTATTGCAATGCTTACAACACCAATAAACTCGCGACAATTCCTAGGCTATTTATCCTAATACTACGCTCAAAATTTATTCCTAAGTTTCAACTATGAGCTACACAAAAAGCCTCACAATCTCGCTCTAGTTGCACTAATCCTACGCTCAAAACCCTGCATTGATTTATGTCCCCGAAATCATATTTTCCCTTAGCTACAAACCCATAGCTAGTAAACCCATAATTTTTTAAAGAGAAAACTAGAAACCTTAAAATAGAAAATTACAAAATGAAAAGTACAAAATAAATAAAAATGAATAACCCCCTTTCTAACTAAAACAAAACCGGCCCCTTTATTTCTTTTATTCTTGCTTTTGAAAGCAATGTCGGCCGACCCCTAAAAGTTAGCGTTTAGCTCCTTACACCAAATCGACTCACGATTTCAAAAAAATGCTTTGGAAATCCTTTGAAGTTCGAATCCTTGTTGCTTTGCTTGTCGATTGATTTGGACTTCCTGGCGATCGATTGATTTGGACTTCCTGGCGATCGAAAAACAACTGTGAGTTTTTCTGTTCTGATTCTCGCTCTCGAAATGACGCTTTGTTGTTTTCGATACGAAAATCCGCCTATGATGAATGGTTAATATTGGGCTTAGAAAATCCCTAAACAATTCTCTGGTTTCCTAAAATGAGTTGATCTGATAGTTGCATGATTTTCTAATTGTTTGCACTGATTCTGGCATGATATTCAATTTGATTGTGCGTGATTTTCACCCTTGTTTTCACGATTAAAAACATGTTTGTGAGTGTTGAATGATTTCTGAAAAATGTTGAACACTTGCCATATTTATTAGTTGATTCCGTAAAGCACTTGACTTGAATTCTTGCCTAAAAAATGTGATTGCAATTTTCAAGAAAAACAAATAAATTCATTTTCATGGCCCTTGCGTGCTAAAATTCTGGAAATAAATTGAATATGTGAATTGCAATCATGCCAAAAATTAGTTCCTGAAATTTACTAAAAATAAAATTGCCCTTTATAAAATCCAAAAAGACTTGAATTATTTTTACCCAATAATGATTTCTGAAATGTTGTAGCATGACAGGAAATAATTACATTGATTTCTTTCCAAAAATATTTGCTGAATTCTGGAAATAAATAGAAATTGTTTTCCTTGCTTACCCAATAATCTTCACTGTTATTTCTGAAAACAATAAAAATTGGTTTGCATGCCCAAAATTAAACTTTGATTTTTTGGAAACAAATTGCAATCTGAATGCTGAATTCTGGAATGATTCTTTGCTATGTTTGATTTCAGAAAACACTTAACATGATTTCTTTCCAAATAAGGACACTTTCCAGAAAAGCATTTGAATTTGAGGCTTTGTGTATTTCTTCATGCAGACACATGAATGTTGAACTATTCATGCACCACTTCATTGTTGTACACTCCATTTTGAACATGAACCATTTTTTTGTTTATTCCACTTAGTGAAAATAGAAAGAAAATAATTTTTTTCCTTTCATGTTGCTCTGCAAATCTACTCTTCACGGAACAGTTATATACTGCGTGCACGTGGTGCTTGATTCACCACTGTGTGTACATTTTCATGTTGCTGCTTAAATTTTTTTTGCATGCTTCTCTTATGCATGTTCATTTGTAATTGCATTGATCACTGTAAGCTGAAGTCTGTCATCTTGAACCATTTGTTGAGCCATTTTTAAACCTGTCATGTGCATTGTGCATATAGCTGAACCATTTGTGTTTGCATGTTCATTTTTAAAACTGGATGACTTGGTTACTCCCATAACTTGAACTATTTGCCTTGTTTTTGAGTTATGTACACACAGCCTTTGCACTGACCCATGTTGATGCAGTTGAGTGCACATGCCTGCTTGAACTATGTTGAAACATGTATACATGAGCATTTGGCTTGTTCTGTCTAGCTTGTTGTTCTTGTGACCTCTGGCCCATGCAGTGTACATCCTGCTCTTGCATATTTGAGTGCAGTACATTGTGCACTTTAATTTGAGCCACTATCCCACTGTCCAGATTCTTGTATTGTTCATGAGTGGTTTATATACCACCGTGTATATCCATACATGTATGTATGTATATATATATATGTGTGTGTGTGTGTGTGTGTGTATGTGTGTAAATCTTCATTGTTGGGCTTGAACACTCATCGGCTATTTGTGTGTGTATTTTGTGACTTGGCTGCTCCCTTATGCATGTCCATATGTCATTTTCTATGCACCACTTGCTAGATATACTTTGGCTTTTTCACTGGACAATACTGTCCGTTATACATGTATATATAATTATGAATATGTATACGTGTGTTCGTGTAACACCCCACATCCATTAATGTCACTCACTAAGGGAATGAATTAACTTTCACGGAGCATTATAAGAGTATAGAACAGAATGTCACAAGACAGATATATAAAATGGTACTTAAAAATTTAAAATTTATTCATTGCAGCGGAAAAGTAAAACATGTCTGGTTACAACATCAAAACCATATACTAGGCCAAGTACACAAATATCCATCTTGAACAAAGTTATTATCAGAGTACATAAAAGCAAAACCATAATTCCACTCCAAATACCCATATTGGAAAAAGATAAAGTTGAGCATTACTTTCAACACTTCCAAGCACTTCAAGAAGAAATAAATCCAAGTCAAGCTCCACTAGTCCCACCCAGAGGACCTTGGGGGGGGGGGATGGAAAGAAAAGAGGCAAAACAAAAAGAGTCAGACATAAAGTCTGGCGAGTCCAGTGGCTTTAACAATATAATTAGTAAAGTAGTAGGATAAAAACATAAACTGGATATAAGAGACAACTATAACATAAGCAGATATGACAAGGTAAACAAGATGAACAAGATATAACTTTGATTGCACTTCTAATCACTATAAGATAATTCCTACACCGCACCAATACTAGTTCCATACTGAAAGTTGATCCCTCTTACTAAACATAATAATAACAATAATGATGGTAGTTTCGTGTACTCCTAGTTGCTGTCATAGGTGTCGCCTGCTCCTATCCCCACTACCCACTACCCTCCCCATTCGATTGGCTCCCTAACTCGTAGGTACCCGTGTTGGTCCCATAGTAGGGTGTATAACTCCCTAAAGTGGCAACTCAATACCACTAAAATGCATGACTTATACCTACACGATGCAACAACGTCTTACCTACCAGCCCAGACCCACGCACGCACATGACTCCGTTGTACTTGCACTGCCATTGCTAACTCTTTATTGACCTCTTACAATCAACCCCAGTAAGCGTGTCCCAGTCCTCGACCTAGTTCGAGCTCATATAGATACAAAATGGGTTACTGGTTGAAAAGGGTCCACCCACTTGACACAAGCTTCCCTCCTAAGCTTGGTCCTCACTAGGAAATCCCACTTAACCCCTCTTTATCCCCATGTCTAATCACATGTCTCATCTTGGTTAAGTGCTTTAATTATGTTTCACGTGCTACCCATGTTACCCACTTAACCCTTTTATCATACCCATGTCTTACCACATGTCTTATCTTGGTTAAGTGTTCAATAATTCATTATAATCGTAATCTTGCAAAACCTCCCACGTTAGATTGTCGTTTTGCGGTTGTTGGATATGTTGGGCGGTTCCGGGCGGTCTTATACCGCAGTCTGAATCTAACCTCGTGTCCTTGCATTATTATGTATCTAAGTTCTGCCTTTGACCTCTCACATTAGATTACCAAATTGCGGTTGTTGGATGTGCCGGGCAGTTCCGGGCAGTCTTATACCGCAATTCGAATCTAACCTCGTGTCTTAGGAATTCATTATCGCTTTCTTGATTCAAGTCCCAATTTTAAATCTTGTATTAAAATATATTCCAATTACCCATAATTTCCAATCTAAATTGTGTTTATAATTTTAATCCAAATTAGGCCTATAATCTTATGTATACATGTAATGCCAAATTACGCCCAAATTAATTTGCGTTCATTGTTATTAACAACTTATGCCAAACCTCGTGTATACATATTATATCCAATTATGCCCAATCCAACTTATGCCAAATCTCATGTATATAATTTATACACAATTATGCCTAAATTGATTTATGCCAATAATCTCATTTTATTACAAATTTCCCCAAACTTTTCCCAATCGTTCAAACGTTATTCGTACGGAAATCTCAACGCAATATGTTTGGCTCGAAGTTAGCCTAATCTCATAAAAAGAAAAGAAGAGGAGAAGAGAATCAACATCAAAATTGGCGTAAACATAAGAACATACATATGAAACATAAACATGCATATAATGATAAACTGGATCAGAAAGGCGCATGGCAGATTTATAGGTATGAATTTAAAGGATAATGATTTACAATTTTGATAAGATTCATCTCAGTCACAGGCATATTCATTAAATCCAATTCACAATCCAATCACAATTACTTTTTAAATTCAATTATAAGTGAAAGTGACATAGACTCACAACGATAGGATTCTTAGAAAATTAGGCGTTGTTGTAGCAATTCGGATCTTAAATAATCTCTACTTGATTGATGCAGATTTGATCTTCTAATTTGATTGTTGAAGAAGAACTATCTCTAAATCTCTACTTTGATTTTGATTGGAGAAGAAAGGTTAGGTTAATTTAGAATAGAGCAGCATGGAGGCACCATAGATGACAATAATGAGATTAGGGTAGGTTTAGGGGTATTTTATAGATGCTCTAGGTGAATTAGGACCCTTAGATTAGATTAGGATCCATCTGAACCATCCAGACCAGAAAACACGTCATCAGATCCACCAAAAAATACATCAAGCCAGATCTGGGTCGATGGGATCGACACCCCTATAGGGGGGTCGACACCCCTGACGACACCCCTATAGGGGGTCGACACCTATGTCGACTCCCCTGGGGGGGTCGACACCCTAGAGCGGGAGATTACCCGCTCACCCAGATTTGGATGATTTTGATTTTTGAATTCATTTTTGATTTGTTATTAAATTATTATTAAATTTTGCTAATTCTTGAATTCTTCTAAGCTTCATAATTTCTTCGTACTATATCCGTTTTACGCAAACTCGGACTCTATCCCAAGCAGAATTCCGAGACGAACGCAATGGCGCAACCCATTTCCCTTAGTTCTTCTTATAAAAATTAAGTATTATTAAATTATCCCTTATGTCATGTTTTAAATTTACGGGTGTTACATTCTCTTCTCCTTAAAAGATTTCATCCCCGAAATCTTCAAGTTAAGAAGAATGTATCCTACCGTCCAATCATCCATCTATTCATCCATCATCCGCAAGCATCCATTGTCCTTAAAAGATTTCTAATGCTATATGAACATATGCAAAAGTGTGTGTATATATTCCTTATCTATTGCAAAGATCAGGCAGTCTACTGATTCAGTTGACCTCCCTAATGCCAAACATGATAGTGCCATGCGTCCATTATGTATGCAAAAGAATCCTAATGATACATATCATTCCTATATGAGTGCACAACCATTCATTCATATGCAATATCCATATGATAACACATTCAATATATATCCATTAACTTAAATATGCACATTCATTCATATGCAATATGGAAGTGATTGAGCCGATCTAGTGCCTAATGTGTATGTAAATGCATCAACGAGCAACCACTAGCAAACACTTACATCCACCAAACATAACATGTCTCAATCACATGTTTTCAACCATAGAATTTTCTACCTAAAGGTCGAAGATATAATCGAGAGGATACACTAAACAATAGAACAAGTATAAACAAAGCGGTAGAAAAAGGAGAAGTTAAGAACATGCCCTCAAAAAGGAAAGGGTACGACGCACGTATCTTGTCTTTTGTTTCCCAAGTCGCGTCTCCTTTATCATCTCCCTATTGGATTTATCCAACTTGACCTCTCGGTTGCGTAACTTCTTGACCTCCAATCCAAGGATGCATGTAGGAGCTCGTCTAATCATGGCATCTCGATCTACTTCCACTTCTCTAAGCATGCTCGGCACTACTACTTCCGCTATATCGTGTAAACACTTCCTCAAATGCGACACATAAAATACGTGATGAACACCACTAAGCTTCTCAGGCAGCTTCACTCTGTAGGCCATCTATCCAATTCTTTCTGTAATGGGGAATGGCCTTACGAACCTTGGTGCCAATTTCCCTACAGATCCAAAACGAACTACATTCCTCAACGGTGATACTTTAATAAAGAGCATGTCTCCAACACTGAACTCAAAATCGATCCTTCTCTTATCAGCATATGACTTTTGTCGGTCATGTGCCGTCTTCATGCGTCTTCGAATCAAGTCTATTTTCTCTGAAGTTTCCCTAATCATCTCAGGCCCAAGCAAAATCTTATCCGTAGACTCCCACCAACAAGTCGGTGATCGGCAAGGTCGTCCATATAAAGCCTCAAAAGTTACCATGCCAATACTAGTCTGATAGCTGTTGTTGTAGGCGAACTCTACTAATGGAAGATGTTCCTCCCATGTCCCTCCAAAGTCCAAGATACATAACCTCAAAAGATCTTCCAGGATCATATTCACTGTCTCGGTTTGGCCGTCCATCTGAGGGTGATAAGCGGTGCTCAAACACAATTGCGTTCGTACCGCCTCTTGCAAGCTCTTTCAAAACTCATTGGTGAAAATGGGATCTCGGTCGCTTACGATACTAGAAGGTATACCGTGTAGACAAACTATCTCTCGGAGATAAACAGATGCTAATCACGCCGCTGTTCTTTTACTCTTGACGGGAATGAAATGAGCTCTCTTGGTAAGTCTATCCACTACTACCCAAATCCCTGTATTACCCTTCCTTGACCTCGCCAACCCATCGACGAAATCCATGGAAACACTTTCCCATTTCCACTGTGGAACCTCTAAAGGGTGAAGCAAACCACCAGGCTTTTTTTGCTTAACCTTGACTTGCTGGCACACTAAACATCTAGAAACGAACTCAGGCACATCCTTCTTCATTCTGGCCCAAAAGAAAACTCGCTTCATGTCCCTATACATCTTTTCACCACCGGGATGTATGGTCATCTTAGAACGATGTGCTTCTTTAAGGATTGTCCTCAAACTCTCGTCTCGAGATACGCAAAGTCTCCCATCCCTACGCAACAAACCTTTGTCATCGATAGTATACATGTTAAGATGGCTCGAAGACTCCCATCTTATGAGCTTGTCTACTATCTCTATCAGCTGTGGGTCATCTCGTCGTGTCGCACCTATTTCTCCCAAAAGCGTAGGTCGTACCTCTAACGATGCCAACAAACCGGGTACATAATCGATAGAGGGTCTAAAGTCAAAGTTAGAGATATACTCTAAACTCTGCCGCTCGACAAACAAAGGACTCAAAGTCAACTTCTTTCTACTCAAGGCATCAACTACAACGTTACCCTTGACTGGGGTATATGCAATCTCAAAATCGTAGGATGCTAAGAACTCCATCCAGCTTTGTTGCCTTAAGTTTAAATCTTTTTGGGAGAACAAGTACTTTAGTGACTTATGGTCTGTATACAACTCAAACCTCTCTTCAAGCAAATAGTGACGCTAAGACTTAAGCGCAAAAACTATGGCAGCTAACTCTAAATCGTGGGTAGGGTAATTCTTCTCATGGACCTTTAACAGCCTTCCACCATAGTGTATCACCCTTCCCTCTTGCATCAAAACTGCACCAAACCCTGTCCCACAAGCATCGGCATACTCTGTGAACAATTTATTCCCATCCAACAAAACTAAAACTGGAGCTGTCGTCAATGCCCTCTTCAAACGTTGGAAAGCATCTTCACATTCGACATCCCAAGAAAAGGTCAAATTCTTTTTCGTCAACCGTGTAAGTGGGGCTGATATCTTTGCAAAGTCCTTGATGAACTTTCTGTAATAGCCTGCCAAACCAAGAAAACTTCTTACTTCCGTTGCGTTCCTAGGAATCTTCCAATCTTGGATTGCTACCACCTTCGCGGGATCCACTGCTATCCCTTCCTTAGAGACCACATGTCCTAAGAACCTCACTTCCTTCCTCCAAAAATGACATTTGGAGAACATAGCTTTGAGTTGATGTGCTCGAAGGGTCTCTAAGACTTCCCTAAGATGTAGCGCATGTTCTTCCTCGCTTCTTGAGAATATCAGGATATCATCCACAAAGACCATCATGAACTTGTTTAGAAACTCCCTAAACACCCTACTCATCAAGTTTACGAAATATGCGGGTGCATTCATCAAACCAAAAAGGCATGACGAGCCATTCAAAGAAACCGTCGGGAGTCCTAAAAGCAGTCTTATCTATACTATCCTCAGCTACCCTCAACTGATGAAATCCTGTAGCTAAGTCCAACTGCGAGAAAACCGAAGCACCAACCAATTAATCGAACAAATCATCTATCCTCGGCAATGGGTGTCTGTTCTTCTTTGTGAGCTTATTTAGCTCCCTATAGTCCATGCACAATCTAAGCAAACCATCAGCCTTCGTGGAAAAAACAACTCTCAAGCAACCCTTTCACTTATTTACTAAGCTCCCTCCTTTCTCTTAAAGCCATGTGGCGCACAGGAAATGCAACTGGCTTTGCATTGTCCACCAAATATATACGGAAATCTATCTCGCGTTTTGGAGGTAAGCCCCTAACCTCCTCAAAGACATCTGCATACTCACGGACTACTCGAACAGATAGCAAATCATCAATTGATGTGTCAAGAGATTCTAGGTAGCCAAGCATAACAGAACCCTTAGGATCGCATGAGATATCGAGAGTGTTACCCAAACTAGTCAATAGTCTAACTACCCTCTTTTCACAGTCGAGAATGGCACCATACCTGGCTAGCCAATCCATTCCTAGAATCAACCCATAGCCCGTGAAGCCAACCACATAAGCGTTGCATTCGAACTCAATGCCATGCACATATATTATCAAATCCTGACACAACATAGAAAGATGAGCTGTACCCTCAATAGGATTTGAGACAACAACATGATCCACAACTAGACTAGAATTTAGGTGCAGTGTTTCAACTAATGAAGCAGATATAAACGAATGTGAAGCGCCAGAATCAAACAAAGTTCGAACAGGATGATCAAAAAGGAAAATCAAACTTTCAATAGAAATGTTACTACCTCTCTCCTGTCCTGGTGCCATGAGAGCATGAACTTGCCCTCCAGAAGTAGGTTCTGTCCTCTGCCCTTGTCCTTGCCTCCTCGAGCAGTCTTTAATCATTTGTCCTGCCTCACCACATTGGAAGCAACCCGTCTTCTTCTTCTTCCTACAGTCCTTGCTTAAGTGGCCCGATGTTCTGTGACGGCCCGCCCCGCACCAACCGACATTTACTCCAAAGGTGCGCTGTACACATGTCCAGTTAGCACGGAACGGGTCGTCAGAAGGAAAGGGAAAAAGGAAATGAGCTAACAAAGAACCTGTAGAATGTCTCACAGCGCATAGAATAAAATATAACAATAACATACTTGACATAAAACAGGTGAGACAGTGCATAAGCTGAAAACCAGAACTAAACATCATAGTAGCGGAAATCCAAAATACAGCTTATTACAACTTTTCAAACTGTCTCAAAGCAAAAGTAAGATAAAGGAGGTACACTACTAATGCCCAAGTAGCGACCACCAACGACACAGGGAGAATATATATATATATATATATATATATATATATATATATATATATATCATACGTGGAAGCCTCCTGCCCGCCTCCGAATCAGCTACTCGCGCATCACCAGCTAACCTGTCTCTAGTCTGCTCGTGTGAGCACCCAGAGTAATAAGAGGAGATATAAAACTCTGGGTCAGACATAAAGCCTGGTATGAGCGATAAGCATCTAAAGTGAATAATAACAGGTAGACTAAAACATACCTGAACCTGGACCTGCAACCAAAGAGTTAGCACTACATACCGTACAACACTCTAAGGTACCATATCAAGCAGTGTAAAGATACGGAGGTGGGGGAGGTGTGCATGTCATAGTGATGGCAAACAATTAAACATAGCATCCATCCTCACATCTCTCACTCAGTGCGTTAAGCATACAATATCCACCACTTCGATCACCCATCCTTGCCACGATCACTTTGCCCCATGAAGTCATAAATGGCTTCACTGCACTGATAACGTAGCAACTGATCCTTCGCTATGTACACTTGCCCCATGGAGTTATTCACCCCATCTGCGCTGGCTCATAGCCTTACCAATCCTTACTATGTCCACTTGCCCCATGGAGTTATTCACCCCATCTGCGCTGGCTCATAGTCTTACCAATCCTTTACTATGTCCACTTGCCCCATGGAGTTATTCACCCCATCTGCGCTGGCTCATAGTCTTACTACGCATCACCTTGCCCCTCGATTCGTAATGACTCTACTGCACTGATAACGTAGTCTTGCTACCATCACCTTGCCCCTCGAGTCATAATGACTCTACTGCACTGATAAGTAGCCCATCATTCATTTATAGTGGTGAATCGAAGTTATGAACGTCGACAACTCCTTAGCACACGTCCCGCAGCAAAGTCCAACCATGAAGTGAACTCATCGGTTCCCAACTGGATCCTGAGCTCTAACTTCCCATATTGGACTACCTTTGCGTCTCGGGTTATTGGTCAATACTGGGTCGGGTTGGGTTCCTCTTCAAGCCATCGGTTCGGGTCGGGTATCCTCCATCGGTTCGGGTCGGGTCTTCTTCTGGTAAGGTTCGGGTTGAGTCCACTCCATCGCGTCGGTTCGGGTCGGGTGTCCCACTTCGGTTCGGGTCGGGTGCCATCTCCCCTCCAGTTCGTGCTTCCGCTCCGATTCGCCTCCTCATCCTTCACGTGCTCCGATCCGATCCATCCTCCTCTATTCGCTCCGATCCCTCCTCCTTAATCCGATCCGATCCCAGTTCAGTTAGCGTGGCCTTCCTTTTTTGCCAATTTTCTCAAGTGTCAGGTTCCGATCCGATCGAATCCCTTTCCCAGTTCAACATATCCGATCCGAGCCCTATATCTGATCCGATCCGAAACCTGCACTGTTTTCTGAAACTGTTCCAGCAAGTGTTTACGCCATTCGACGACGTTTTCGACCATTCTAACTATTGAAATCAATCACCAAGCGTATCATACAGTCATAGCAACATGCATAATCAACCACAAACATCAAAACATCAATATGATAGGTTAAAATGGATCAAACATACCCAAAATCCCATATTTCCCCTTAAGCATGTTTAGGTGAAACTAATGATAGGATTAGCAAAACTTAACCAAATTAACCCAAATTCATATCAGAGGTCTAAAACATCGTTTAAGAATTTATGAACATTTTTCCCGAATTTATTAGTGTATAAATTCGCTAATTAACACTAATTACCCTCATTTAGCCATAATTAGTGTAAACCTATGCAAATCACTCACCTTAGCCACAAATAAACTAAGATCTGAAATAAATCTCTGATTTGATGTGAATCTCAATGCTAAACAGCAGCTCCAATGTTTCTTTGGTGTAGATCTTCCTTGATTAGAGGTTGCTAAGCCAAATCCTTGATCAAAAGGTGATTTGGAGGTGATTTAGAGGTTGGAGGCCATTTTTAGGGTTCCTTGGTGATAAGTGGAGGCTAGAAAACTGAAATGGAATGATCCTCTATCTCATTTCAGCCTTCCCATAACCCTAATCCCGAAATGGGTTATGGGCCTACTCACTAATCACCCTATTTGACCCGGTTAAGCAGTTTTTCACCCTGCAAACCTTATTTCAGCCATATCTCCCAAACGGTAAGTCCGTTTGGCTATTATGACCACTCTACGGAAAGGTAAACCATCAAACGAATCTAATGGAAGTGGTTTTAGGTCAAAATTCCTTTCCATTCAAAAGTTATGGCCAAAACAGTACCAACTAGGGGTAAAATGGTCATTTAAAAATCGACAAAAATCATGAACATGGGAAATGACTCTAATAGATGTTTCCCAAAGTTACATAGCCATACGACTTCATATGGGAAAGAAATAAATATTCTACGATCCCCCGATACGTAGAATGCGGGTCGTTACACTCTCCCTCCCTTAAGAAATTTCGCCCCCGAAATTCCCTAATCAAAACACACACAAAGATCCCGCATGCCTATCAATCATAAAACAACAATCAAACATGCAAAACAAGCAAAACAAATCTACCCGCGGAAAAACTAAATTACGGAGTAAGTCTTACCAGGCAAAGAGTTATGGATATGCCTTCCTAATGCCCTCCTCTGTCTCCCAAGTACAATCATTCTCGTTCTCGCCCCACTGAACCTTGACTAGCTTCACCGCCTTCCTTCGAAGTTGCTTCGTATCGTTCCCTACAATACGAATCGGCTTGCGGTCCCCAACCGCCTCGGGTTCTACTTCGAAGTCCTCCAACTGATCAGGTGAAATAGTCATATCTGAGTCGTGAACGAACTTCCTTAGTTGGGAAACATGAAATACATTGTGAACTCCCGCCATTTTCTCTGGTAAGCCAACTCTATATGCCAAATTCCCGACTAGTTCAAGAACAGGGAATGGGCCAACAAATCTTGGTGCCAACTTGCCTCTCCTGCCAAATCGAATCACGCTCTTTAACGGAGAGATCTTGACGAACACCAAGTCACCAACGGAGAATTTCAAGTCTCTTCTCCTCTTATCAGCATAACTCTTCTGCCTATCTTGGGCAACCTTCATTCGTTGCTGAATGATCTTAATCTTATCTGAAGTTTCTCTCACCACATCTGGTCCAAGCATAAACTTCTCGCCAGTCTCTATCCAACATGATGGTGAGTTGCACGGTCTTCCGTACAAAGTTTCATACGGAGCCATACCGATACTGGATTGGTAGTTATTATTATATGCAAACTCTACTAGATGCAAATGGTCATCCCATGATCCACCAAAATCCAATATACAAGCTCTCAAGAGATCTTCCAATATACGATTCACCCTCTCCGTCTGACCGTCGGTCTGAGGATGATATGCGGTACTGAGACGTAATCCTGACCCTAGAGCCTCTTGTAAGCTCTTCCAAAACCCACTAGTAAACAACGGGTCTCGGTCACTCAAAATGCTTTTAGGTACTCCATGAAATCTCACTACCCACTTCATATACAATTCTGCCAACTTGGTTGCCGTCCTAGTCGATTTGACTGGTATAAATCTTGCACTTTTAGTCAATCGATCCACAATTACCCAAATGCTATCATATACCGATCTAGTCCTTGGTAAGCCATCGATGAAATCCATCGAGACTTGCTCCCATTTCCATTCGGGAATTTCTAATGGTTGCAACAACCCACTAGGCTTCTTTTGCTCGGCTTTAACTAGCTGGCAATTCATGCATTTGGATATAAACTTCCCAACGTCTCTTTTCATCCCTTCCCAGTAGTAAGTCTGTCTCATGTCTCGATACATCTTATTACCACCGGGATGTATAGTTAGTTTTGAGTGATGACATTCTCTAAGCACTTCATCTCTCAAACCATTCACGTTGGGCACAACTAGTCTTCCATTCTTTCGAAGCCATCCATCCCGATCAAGCCCATACACGTTCATCTCCTCATCAATACTCATCTCTAACTTGGAGATGATTTCCAATAGGTTAGGATCGTCTCTCTGACTAGAACCAATCCGCTCTATCAAAGTGGGTCTGATCGCCAAACTAGCTAGCATGATTGGATCCAACTCGCACTTTGGTCTGAAATCAAACCCCGCGATATACTCCAGTTGCTTCCACTCAAGAAACATTGCCCCTAAGCTGGCATGTCTCCTACTGAAGGCATCGGCTACCGCATTACCTTTCCCAGGTGTATATGCGATATCAAAATCATACGAAGCCAAGAACTCTAACCATCTCTGCTGACGGAGATTCAGATCCTTCTGAGAGAAGAGATATTTTAACGATTTATGATCGGTAAACAACTCAAATCTTTCTCCTAAGAGATAGTGTCTCCACATCTTCAGCGCAAATACAATCGCTGCCAATTCCAAATCATGGGTAGGATACTTCTTCTCATGCGGCTTTAGCTGTCGACTAGCATAAGCTACAACCCTACCTCCTTGCATCAATACAACACCCAGTCCGGTACCACAAGCATCCGTGTATACCGTCATATCTTCATTCCCTTTAGGAATGACTAACACTGGCGCACGCGTCAACTTCTCCTTTAGACTCTTGAAGGCATCCTCACACACTCCGTCCCAGACGAAGGACTGATTCTACTTAGTCAATTGAGTCAACGGCACTGCTATCTTGGAGAAGTCCTGGATAAACTTACGATAATATCCAGCTAACCCCAATAAACTTCTTACATCCGTTACATTCTTGGGCGTAGGCCAATCCTGTACCGTAGCCACCTTCGCAGGGTCCACGGCAATACCACTCTCCGAAACAACATGACCCAAGAATCTTACTTCCCTTCTCCAAAAATGACACTTAGAGAATTTCGCTTTCAATTGGTGTTTCCTCAATACCTCCATCACTATCCTCAAGTGTCCATTGTGTTCCTCCTCTGTCCTTAAGTAAACAAGGATATCATCTACGAACACAAGAACAAACTTATTCAACTGATCTCTGAATACTCGATTCATAAGATCCACAAAATAGGCTGGTGCATTGGTCAACCCAAATGGCATGACCAACCACTCATAAAATCCAGACGGCGTCCTAAATGCCGTTTTCGGAACACTCTCATCCGCTACTCGTAGCTGATGAAATCCTGTCGCGAGGTCCAACTGGGAGAACACTCTAGCTCCTTCCAGCTGATCAAACAAATCATCTATCCGCGGTAGAGGATACTTATTCTTCCTCGTTACCTTATTCAACTCGCGATAGTCCACACAAAAACGAAGGGAACCATCTGCCTTAGTGGCAAACACAACTGGTGCTCCCCACTCGGAGACACTCCTTCTAATAAATCCCTTCTTCAAAAGATTGCTGACTTGCACCCCGAGCTCTCGCTGCTCCCTTGGTGCCATACGACGAAGTGGCATCACTATAGGTCTGGCATCTTCCACTAAATCAATACGGAACTCAATCTCTCGGTGTGGTGGAAGCCCGGTCACTTCCTCGAAGACGTCCGGATACTGGCCAACCACGGGCACATCTGACAACTCATCCTGTGGGATGTCGAGGGAATTTACAAAACTAGCCATAACCCCATCACTAGGTAGACTACCAAACACTACCCTCCGCCCATCATCCGCCCTCACTGTCACCAAAAAGCCCTCACAGTCTACCACCACCCCGTATCTTTGGAGCCAATCGACTCCCAATATAATGCCATACCCAGTAAAGCCCAAGACAAAGCAATCACAAACAAACATACATCCATGACTCGATAAGACCAAATTCCTGCAAATCATACTAAGGCTAGTCGAACCACCAATCGGGTTCGTCACAACCAATGGTCTATCGACTATCTCGGGTTCCAGTCTCAACCTATCTACCTGGTCACTAGATATGAAGGAACGGGAATCCCCAGTATCAAACAAAACTCGAACTGGTACATCATAAATAGAAAGCATACCTTGAATAACAACATTCTTTCCTTTCTCCGCCGCAGTTGGGGCATTCGACGAAGAAGAAACAGCATCAATAGCATATGCTTTCACAATCTGCTTCTCCTTAAGAGGTTGCGGACACTTATCCTTGAAATGTCCCACTTGACCACAGTTGAAGCACTTCTTATCCGCTGGCTTGGCCCGACAATCTTTAGCATAATGGCCCTTCTTACCACAGCTGAAGCACTCAACATCCTTCTTGCTCTTTTTCTGGCCACCATTAGATTGGTCCTGCTTCCTCTTATTCTGAGAGTTATTCTTACCTCCACCGCCTGCTTGCGGCTTTGGCCCTTCTGCGGATGCAGCCTCAGTCTTTGACTTAGGGTAAAGACTCTCTGATCTCAAAGCCTTCCCCACGATCGATTCAAAAGTCTCATCGATGTGGTTGATAAGCCTTTCCCCCAAGTATCCATCCAAGCCAGTAATAAACTTCTCATTCTTCTTCTCAGGAGTGTCGATAAGAGACAGTCCATACTTCGACAAAGTGTCGAACTCAACAATATAGTCAGAAACTGCCCTTCCACTCTGCTTGAGTTCCAAGAACCTCTTAAACAACACTGACTTCTAGGCAACTGGAATGAACTTCTCGCTAAAGCGAGCCTTGAACTGATCCCAAGTAACTTGATCTTCTGGAGTAGTTGTTCTAATGGCATTCCGCCAATTCATTGCTCGCCCTTGCAGCTGACGAGACGCTAGCCTTATCTTCATCGCATCCTCAAGACCCAAGTCGTCGAAGATACGGTCACAGCTATCCATCCAGTCTTGAACATCTGTGGCCGACTCCGTCCCATGGAACGGCTTCCCGCCAAGGTTAGTGTAATCCTTGCACAACTTGGAGAAATCGACCCTAGGCGCCTGCACTACTGGGCCAACACTAACTCCGGGATTGGGAACTGCCCCTTGCACTTCTCTAAGCATGTCTCTCATGAGGTTAGTAAACATCGCCCTCATGTCAGCGGCATTCCCATGGTTGGTCCCTCTACCAGCACCCCTCGTGTCTCGGCTCATCGTCAATCTGAAAAAGGGAAACGATTAACGACCCCATAGTGGTGCTAGTGCAGCGCGACTTCATTCTTTATACTACTAATAGTATATATATACATAGCTTTTGAAAACCAAAGTAATCACAAATACGCGCTCTCATATACGTACTATCTCTCCCTAGTGTCTTTCCCTAGGTTAACTACGCAACCTAGAGCTCTGATACCAAGTGTGACGGCCCGCCCCGCACCAACCGACATTTACTCCAAAGGTGCGCTGTACACATGTCCAGTTAGCACGGAACGGGTCGTCAGAAGGAAAGGGAAAAAGGAAATGAGCTAACAAAGAACCTGTAGAATGTCTCACAGTGCATAGAATAAAATATAACAATAACATACTTGACATAAAACAGGTGAGACAGTGCATAAGATGAAAACCAGAACTAAACATCATAGCAGCGGAAATCCAAAATACAGCTTATTACAACTTTTCAAACTGTCTCAAAGCAAAAGTAAGATAAAGGAGGTACACTACTAATGCCCAAGTAGCGACCACCAACGACACAGGGAGAATATATATATATATATCATACGTGGAAGCCTCCTGCCCGCCTCCGAATCAGCTACTCGCGCATCACCAGCTAACCTGTCTCTAGTCTGCTCGTGTGAGCACCCAGAGTAATAAGAGGAGACATAAAACTCTGGGTCAGACATAAAGGCTGGTATGAGCGATAAGCATCTAAAGTGAATAATAACAGGTAGACTAAAACATACCTGAACCTGAACCTGGACCTGCAACCAAAGAGTTAGCACTACATACCGTACAACACTCTAAGGTACCATATCAAACAATGTAAAGATACAGAGGTGGGGGAGGTGTGCATGTCATAGTGATGGCAAACAATTAAACATAGCATCCATCCTCACATCTCTCACTCAATGCGTAAAGCATACGATATTCACCACTTCGATCACCCATCCTTGCCACGATCACTTTGCCCCATGAAGTCATAAATGGCTTTACTGCACTGATAACGTAGCCACTGATCCTTCGCTATGTCCACTTGCCCCATGGAGTTATTCACCCCATCTGCGCTGGCTCATAGCCTTACCAATCCTTACTATGTCCACTTGCCCCATGGAGTTATTCACCCCATCTGCGCTGGCTCATAGTCTTACCAATCCTTTACTATGTCCACTTGCCCCATGGAGTTATTCACCCCATCTGCGCTGGCTCATAGTCTTACTATGCATCACCTTGCCCCTCGAGTCGTAATGACTTTACTGCACTGATAACGTAGTCTTGCTACCATCACCTTGCCCCTCGAGTCATAATGACTCTACTGCACTGATAAGTAGCCCATCATTCATTTATAGTGGTGAATCGAAGTTATGAACGTCGACAACTCCTTAGCACACGTCCCGCAGCAAAGTCCAACCATGAAGTGAACTCATCGGTTCCCAACTGGATCCTGAGCTCTAACTTCCCATATTGGACTACCTTTGCGTCTCGGGTTATTGGTCAATACTGGGTCGGGTCGGGTTCCTCTTCAAGCCATCGGTTCGGGTCGGGTATCCTCCATCGGTTCGGGTCGGGTCTTCTTCTGGTAAGGTTCGGGTTGAGTCCACTCCATCGCGTCGGTTCGGGTCGGGTGTCCCACTTCGGTTCGGGTCGGGTGCCATCTCCCCTACAGTTCGTGTTTCCGCTCCGATCCGCCTCCTCATCCTTCACGTGCTCCGATCCGATCCATCCTCCTCTATTCGCTCCGATCCCTCCTCCTTAATCCGATCCGATCCCAGTTCAGTTAGCGTGGCCTTCCTTTTTGCCAATTTTCTCAAGTGTCAGGTTCCGATCGAATCCCTTGCCCAGTTCAACATATCCGATCCGAGCCCTATATCCGATCCGATCCGAAACCTGCACTGTTTTCTGAAACTGTTCCAGCAAGTGTTTACGCCATTCGACGACGTTTTCGACGATCCTAACTATTGAAATCAATCACAAAGCATATCATACAGTCATAGCAACATGCATAATCAACCACAAACATCAAAACATCAATATGATAGGTTAAAATGGATCAAACATACCCAAAATCCCATATTTCCCCTTAAGCATGTTTAGGTGAAACTAACGATAGGATTAGCAAAACTTAACCAAATTAACCCAAATTCATATCAGAGGTCTAAAACATCATTTAAGAATTTATGAACATTTTTCCCGAATTTATTAGTGTATAAATTCGCTAATTAACACTAATTACCCTCATTTAGCCATAATTAGTGTAAACCTATGCAAATCACTCACCTTAGCCACAAATAAACTAAGATCTGGAATAAATCTCTGATTTGATGTGAATCTCAATGCTAAACAGCAGCTCCAATGTTGCTTTGGTGTAGATCTTCCTTGATTAGAGGTTGCTAAGCCAAATCCTTGATCA
Source organism: Allium sativum (assembly GCA_030737875.1). Classification (NCBI taxonomy): domain Eukaryota; kingdom Viridiplantae; phylum Streptophyta; class Magnoliopsida; order Asparagales; family Amaryllidaceae; genus Allium; species Allium sativum. Next base: position 308,849,797 of record CM060915.1, on the reverse strand, counting down.
AAAGGTGATTTAGAGGTTGGAGGCCATTTTTAGGGTTCCTTGGTGATAAGTGGAGGCTAGAAAACTGAAATGGAATGATCCTCTATCTCATTTCAGCCTTCCCATAACCCTAATCCCGAAATGGGTTATGGGCCTACTCACTAATCACCCTATTTGGCCCGGTTAAGCAGTTTTTCACCCTCCAAACCTTATTTCAGCCATATCTCCCAAACGGTAAGTCTGTTTGGCTATTATGACCACTCTACGGAAAGGTAAACCATCAAACGAATCTAATGGAAGTGGTTTTAGGTCAAAATTCCTTTCCACTCAAAAGTTATGGCCAAAACAGTACCAACTAGGGGTAAAATGGTCATTTAAAAATCGACAAAAATCATGAACATGGGAAATGACTCTAATAGATGTTTCCCAAAGTTACATGGCCATACGACTTCATATGGGAAAGAAATAAATATTCTACGATCCCCCGATACATAGAATGCGGGTCGTTACATGTTCCTTAATTAAAACACCTTTTCTTCCCTTGGCCCTTGTTATCCTTACCACCTTTCTTTTGTTGTTGTTGTGCTTTCTTTGGATCCACTTTCTTATCTTGTGCCTTGACTACACTATCAACTTTCTCCTCTTCATGTATCAGCGCCATATCAACAAGATTCTTAAAAGTATCCTCCGTAGGAATGTGGGAGATAGCCAACCTTCTTCACTGCACGTCCTCCATTGTTTCAAAGCCAAATCTCAGGGCCTTCTTATGTGGTGTATTAACTAATTCCATACCAAATCTTGCTAATTAGTTAAACTTGTTAACGTACTCCTACGTAGACAAACTCCCTTGTTTCAAAGCCAAGAACCTCTCCATGTATAAACTCTCCTCCGCTTGTGAAAGAAATTTCAACTCGAACCTTCTTCTAAAGTCCATCCACATCTCCACTGCATGTCCTCCATTAGTTACTTCCCATCAAAAGGAAGCTTCATCCTTTATTAACCAAGCAGCTAGCTAAACCTTCCTTCCCTCGTCTATCTCAAAGACACCAAACAAATCCTTCACTTCCTTGAGCCAATTCCGAGCCTCAACAAATGTCTCAGTCCCATAAAACGGTTTTCCGCCCATCGCACGGAAGGCTGTGCATATCTTAGAAAAAGCGTCTACATGGGGAGGAGGAGGAGTGACTGCAGCTGGGGGAGGAGGAACGTCTGCTGGGCTGCGGCAGTAGCCCTAGCCTCTAGATACCTACTGAACCAACCTGGTATCTGTACGCCCTCGGGTATAACGGGTTCCCCAGACATGCTGAAAGGAAAAAGGAAGAGATTCAAAAAAGAGAATTGAAAGATAGATATATGGGGATTATGTTTTTCATAATAAACTTTTCTCTTGAAAATACCCTGTTTAAAACATGTTTTTGAAAACACTTCTTTCTAAAAATGGTTTTGAAAATGGTTTTCAAAATCTTTTATCTGTTCTGGTAACCTTCAGCTCTGATATCACGTGTAACACCCCACGCCCATTAATGTCGCTCACTAATGGAATGCATTAACTTTCATGGAGCTTATAAGAGTATAAAACAGAATGTCACAAGATAGATATATTAAATGGTACTTTAAAATTTAAAATTTATTCATTGCAGCAGAAAAGTAAAACATGTCTGGTTACAACATCAAAACCATATACTAGGCCACGTACACAAATATCCATCTTGAGCAAAATTATTATCAGAGTACATAAAAGCAAAATCATAATCCCACTCCAGATAGCCATAATGGAAAAAGATAAAGCTGAGCATTACTTTCAACACTTCCAAGCACTTCAAGAAGAAAGAAATCCAAGTCAAGCTCCACTAGTCCCACCCTAAGGACCTTGGGAGGGGGAGGAAAGAAAAGAGGCGAAACAAACAGAGTCAGACATAAAGTCTGGCGAGTCCAGTGGCTTTAGCAATATAATTAGAAAGTAACGTGATAAGAGCATAAACTGGATATAAGAGATGACTGTAACATAAGAAGATATGACAAGGTAAACAAGATGAACAAGATATAACGTTGATTGCGCTTCTAATCACTATAAGATAATTCCTACACCGCACCAATACTAGTTCCATACTGAAAGTTGATCCCTCTTACTAAACATAATAAAACCAATAATGATGGTAGTTTCGTGTACTCCTAGCTGCTTCCATAGGTGTCGCCTGCTCCTATCTCCACTAGTTGTACCCACTACCCTCCCCATTCGATCGGCTCCCTAACTCATAGATACCCATGCTGGTCCCATAGTAGGGTGTATCACTCCCTAAAGTGGCAACCCGATACTACTAAAATGCACGGCTTATACCTACACGATGCAACAACGTCTTGTCTACCAGCCCGGATCCACGCACGCACATGACTCCGTTGGACTTTCACTGCCATCACTAACTCTTTATTGACCTCTTACAATCAACCCCAGTAAGTATGTCCTTGTCCTTGACCTAGTTCGAGCTCATATAGATACAAAATGGGTTACTGGTTGAAAAGGGTCCACCCACTTGACATAAGCTTCCCTCCTAAGCTTGGTCCCCACTAAGAATTCCCACTTAACCCCTCTTTATCCCCGTGTCTCATCTTTGTTAAGTGCTTTAATTATGTTTCACATGCTACCCATGTTACCCACTTAACCTTTTTATCATACCGTCTTACCACATGTCTTATCTTGGTTAAATGTTCATTAATTCATTATAATCGTAATCTTGCAAGACCTCCCATATTAGATTGTCGTTTTGTGGTTGCTAGATATGCCGGGCGGTTCCGGCAGTCTTATACCGTAATCTGAATCTAACATCGTGTCTTTGCAATATTACGTATCTAATTTTTGCCTTTGACCTCTCACATTAGATTACCAAATTGCGGTTGCTGGATGTGCCGGGTGGTTCCGGGCAGTCTTATACCGCAATTCGAATCTAACCTCGTGTCATAGGCGTTCATTATCACTTTCTTGATTCAAGTCCCAATTTTAAATCTTGGATTAAAATATATTCCGATTACCCATAATTTCCAATCTAAATTATGTTTATAATTTTAATCCAAATCAGACCTATAATCTTATGTATACATGTTATGCCAAATTACGCCCGAATTAATTTGCGTTCATTGTTATTAACAAATTATGCCAAACCTCATGTATACAAATTATATCCAATTATGCCCAATCCAACTTATGCCAAATCTTATGTATACAATTTATACACAATTATGCCAAAATTAATTTATGCGAATAATCTCATTTTATTAAAAATTTCCCCAAACTTTTCCCAATCGTTCAAACGTTATTCGTACGCAAATCTCAACACAATAGGTTAGGCTCGAAGTTAGCCTAATCTCATAAAAAGGAAAAGAAGAGGAGAAGAGAATCAACATCGAAATTGGTGTAAACATAAGAACATGCATATGAAACGTAAATAGGCATATAACGATAAATTGGATCAGAAAGGCATATGCCAGATTTATGGGTATGAATTTAAAGGATAATGATTTACAAATTTTATAAGATTCATCTCAGTTACAGGCATATTCATTAAATCCAATTCACGATCCTATCACAATTACTTTTTAAATTTAATTATATGTGAAAGTGACATAGACTCACAACAATAGGATTCTTAGAAAATTAGGCGTTGTTGTAGCAATTCGGATCTTGAATAATCTTTACTTGATTGATGGAGATCTAATCTTCTAATTTGATTGTTGAAGAAGAACTATCTCTAAATCTCTACTTTGATTTTGGTTGGAGAAGAAAGGCTAGGTTAATTTAGAATAGAGCAGCATGGAGGCACCATAGATGAAAATAATGAGATTAGGGTTAGGTTTAGGGGTATTTTATAGATGCTCTAGGTGAATTAGGACCCTTAGATTAGATTAGGATCCATATGAACCATCCAGACCAGAAAACATGTCATCAGATCCACCACAAAATACATTAAGCCAGATCTGGGTCGATGGGATCGACACCCCTATAGGGGGGTCGACACCCCTGACGACACCCCTATAGGGGGTCGACACCTATGTCGACTCCCCTGGGGGGGTCGACACCCTAGAGCGGGAGATTACCCGCTCACCCAGATTTGGGTGATTTTGATTTTTGAATTCATTTTTGATTTGTTATTAAATTATTATTAAATTTTGCTAATTCTTGAATTCTTCTAAGCTTCATAATTTCTTCGTACTATATCCGTTTTACACAAACTCGGACTCTATCCCAAGAAGAATTTCGAGACGAACGCAATGGCGCAACCCGTTTCCCTTAGTTCTTCTTATAAAAATTAAGTATTCTTAAATTATCCCTTATGTCATGTTTTAAATTTACGGGTTGTTACAGTTTGGCTCTTGGCTTTTGAACTTGCAACTTGTACATTGCATCATTGAAAGTGTTCTCTGACCATTTGCATTGAATCCTTTGATTCATGTCCATTCACAAATATTTGTCCATATTGCGCATGCATAAAATATATGTGTATACACAAACACATGTATGTGTATACATGTATCGTGCACGTGCTGTTTATATATGTAAGCACTAGAAATACTGTCTACCTTGTGGTATTTACAATGAATCAATGTGAATGTCACAAGCTGTATGGACATAGACGGAAATATATATATATATATATATATATGTCAGATCAAGTCATGAAATATGATGAGAAACACACCAAAATTCTAAGGCAAATAAATTTCAAAATAAAACTATATCTGCTAGAATTTAAAATTGTTTTTGTTCTAGATTACCGTGTGTGTTTCTGTGACATGTAAGCAGAGACTGGACTGACTAATTGAAAAGCAAGCTGAAGACAAAACACACGTGAGTGATAGTGTATGAGTGAGTATTTGTATTTGTGTGGTCTGTATATGAGTGAGCTAAGTGAATCAGAATGTATATGTGTTTGTACAACCGAGTGACTGAGTGTTGCAGTGAGGAGTAATGTAACAAATGAAAATGACATTGAAATGTATTGTACTACTGAGATGTACAAATAGTGAAGTTATGAAATCTACACTAATCAAATTGTAGAAATAGAATAGTATATTTTAATAAAGTACATTTTGAGTATTTAAATTCTTGTGCAGTAGTATTTTATTTAAATATAAATATTTTATTCTGTCTGTGAAGTAGTATAATAGTACAATTATAAACACATTTATAATATATATATGTGTTTGTTATCATCAAACAAAAATCATAAAATTGTTAGACACAACAATCTCTCCTTTTTGATGATGACAAATATATGATAAGATTTTGAATATTATAAATGTGTTTAACAGTGAATGTTTGAACTCCCCATATATGTATGCTCCCTTACAACAAAACTCCCCCTAGACATGTTCATGAGTGAAAAACAATAATTGAAACTTCAATATTAAAATATTCAGGGAATATTCATTCATCGATCAAAATCTTAACCCATTCTTCCCCCTTTTATTATCATCAAAAGGATACAGAAATTGAAACAGTGATGAAAAAATTGACTAGAAATATAACATCAGCTTAATAAGAAGTACGTTCATCATAAATCTCAATTAATCAAACAAAATCAGAATATTATAAGAATTAGTGACAAATTTCACATTGTAGAATGATGGTTTTACGATGAACTTTATAAAAATGGAGAGAGTTTTAAAATATATGATTTCCAATTATTTTCCAATAGAATTTTAAAAATTAGCACAAAACAGTGATGGACTTGGGCAACGATTATAAATTCTAATCGAGTGGTAAAATCAAATAATCTAAAATCCTAATAACTATCAATCAACAAATCATAATATATCATAAAATATTAATATTTTTCACAAATTAGAAAATGGATTGATAGGCTGGTTGTTACACACCAAGGAGAATTTCGTATATATGTTTATTTATATCAAATTATTTTTCTTTTTCTTTTCATTTATGAGCACATTGACCATGCATAACCAGATCTTGGATTTTTAAATGAGGTCAGTTGAAGCTTAAATTATAAGTAATCTCTTAAGCACGCATGACCAGATCTTGGATTTTAAATGAGGTTAGAGAAACACTTATGTATAATATATTTATCATTTTCTTTTTCAAGAAAATCCTCAGTATATAAAACTAAAACGAAAGGTAGAAATATGGATGGTACATAAAATATTGTGAATTTTTTTCTAAGCTAATCATATTATGAAATATGCTCAATTATACTGGGGTTTTTGAATTTTTTTAGAAAGGCAGCGCAATTATAATAGTGTGTCCATACAGGCACATTCCTAATTTGCATTTGTGAATTACCAATTGAAGGATCCCATTACGTAATTATAAACATCTTACCACTAATAAAAATGGGATCGGAATGCAAGATCTTATCTCTATCAAGATCATTTGTAAATTGAAAAGAAAAATTAACTCGGTCGAACTTAGCACTAAAATCACCATGTAACTTCCAGTAGCGTTTAAGAAAATTGAAAATAGAGAGAAATGAAATGGTACTATCCAAAAAGTAGCCGACTAGATGGTTATTCCAGAATTTATATCCTTCTTTTTTAATAAGACTTAGAGGCTCCTTTGGCTTACCATCTCTAATTATATCAAATTGCAATGGTTTGAAGACGCCCACGTTTCTTGGAAGATAATTAAAAAGTGAAGCAAAATCAATCTTGGCTTTCGATCTGTTAGCATAAGGTTGAAATTCAGTGAAAATTGAAGACGATTTTGGAGCAGCTTGCTTCGGAGGAATTGAGCCAGCAGCAGGATTTGCATCAGGAAGATTATCTTGAGAGGATACTTAAGAGGATAGAGGAGGTGGATCAGGGAGAGGCGATGGTTTAGAGGATGGAAGAGGAGGAAATGAAGTGGAATCGAGGGAAAAGGAAGAAGTGGAAGATGGAGCTGCCATTAATTGCCATTATTCAAAGCAGTCGCCATCCGTGTACATAATTGTAAAAAATCGATTTTTGAAAATTTTCAATTATCTCTATTTTTGAAAAATAATACAATCACATTTCCATCACACAATTTGAAATTGTATATTTAAGATGATTTAAAAAAAATAAACTCTCCACATTAATATAAAATCATGATGGATGACGGTAGGATGATAATTAGAGAAGATGTTCGTAAAATAAGTCCCAATTCAAAGATATTATAAAAACTGTTCAATCATCATGAAAATTTAAATTAAATTTCCTCTTGTTGTGAATTATACTGTAGTCACAACTCATTTACAATTTCAAAAATCTAAAAATAATTTTAATGAATTCGAAATACAGTTCTATTTGGTTATTGATTTCAATTTCTGAATAAATAATCAATAAATGATTTTAAAATTGAAGAATCACTTGTTAATGGCTTCCATCAACAACAACAATAATGGCTTCCATCTATAACAAGAACTACCTACCACTCCTCTCATTCATCCTTCCATTCACCCACTACCACCCCGATCATACACTTCTTCCCTACACAACTTGGAAAACACGTTGGATTCGATGATCAACGAATCCCTTATCACCAGCAAAACAACGACACACCTCCAGCAACCAACGCTGCCATCACCGCCGCTTCCTTAGGCTTCATCGCAACCACTCCCAGCGCTGCCACAGAAGCTTCCACCGCTGCTGCCCTCAACGCCTGCCTCCCAACGATTATCTTACGCGGTGGTGCTCTCACATCACGTTAAGAGGACTCAGCCAAACCCACAAGCTCCTATAGTGGCAACGTCATTCAGACAGGGTCCCCTGCCCTCCTTCAAATCGTTCACGCACATAGTTCAATTTTTGAAAGACAACCACTGTGCTTCCAAAGGACACATGGCGAAAAATTGCAGGAACGCAAGGATTTGCTATAGATGCTTTTTTTGGGTATGACAATAAAAGCTGCACACGAAGGGGTAACAAGATATAAACAATGGCAGCTTCAATTACCCTAAAAGCCTCTGTGCATTCCCCTGATGAAAATCTTTCGTCCATCAACTCACTGCCTCTCTCTACACATGTGCTAGTAATCAAAGCGGCACATTCTCTTCCCATCAAATCAGCTCCTCCCGTTAAATCCTCACCTTCCCCCACAAAGCACTCCACTTCTCCAGAAAAACACAATTTTCCACTTTCAACCTCCGAAATGGCGCTTCCAGCCAACGCCTCACACCTCGTCAAAGCCTCCATCTTAGTTGGATACTGGAATCTTAACAGTGTTTGCGCCACCCTATCTGAGCTCTTCCATCATTACGACTGGAGTATCTTCATAATCGTTAACCATAACTACCTTATCCAGTTCCCGTCTGCTGAGCTATACCACGCAGTCCTAAATCGTCACTTCATCAACAAACCAAGCGCAATCTTAGCTCTTGAAGCCTGGACCCCAGCCTTCAAGAATGTTGTCAGAATCAGAGGATTCCAGATACACCTCCGTCACATTCCAGAATGCCTCATAACCGCCATCTACCCAGTGGGCATCTACCTCTATTTCGATGATTGTGGGTGGGCTCAGGTAGATTTTAGGTTTGTTTTTGCCAGAGTTAGACTCTTAAAAGCAGTAAGGCTTCCCTTTACGTACTTTGTCTTCCTCAACAATAACCACTACTTCATCACCATTGAAGATTAGGACCATTTCCACTCCACCCTGAACCCTAACGACCTTCTCCTTGACAATCCATAGGAGAATAACCGTGACTTCATGATGGAACCTTTCCACCTTCCCTTCCCCGTTGACCCTCCTTCTCTATAGAACCTGGCAATCGTTTCGATGCTATGCTTGTTGAATCCACCATACCCGAACCCATTGAACCAATTCCTGCTGACCCTGCTCCTCTGGCCACTCTTGACAACTCCATTGAGGTTATTGGTCCAATGGGATGGGACCCTTGGCCTTTTCCAGAACCCAGGTAGGACCCCCTTACGAATATGGATTTATCTGATGCCTTTCCCCAGCCAGTCAACTCCAGCATTGCAGCATTTCAGTCCGTTGCTCAGGAAGTCACCACACCCTCCTCCTTCGCCCACCAGTGATGTTTCTCCGATGATTGCTCCAGCATTGTCAACCACTGTTGTTAGGCGCAGCGCCAGAATACAACCCTCGTCGTATGGTACCCAAGTGCAACCATTCATGCCTGTCATCCTGGACACCACGCTCAATTAGGAAGAATCCGCTGGAAGCATTCGGTCCGATGGTCTGCACCAACGGCGACCCTACCCACGCCCATGGTAACATCTTCTTGCTCCTGCTTTTTGCTTGCATCCTTTAAACTATCGCCAGTGTTATGGTTAATACTCTTAAGGAATTTCTTTCCATTGTACTGCTCGTTTGGTGATGATGTGACAACCCGAATTCCGATAGATCGAACTTTTTTCAAAATTCCAATCCATCGAAACTCGGTTTGGTTTGCTCTGGCATCCTAGAGAAGACAGAGACATAAAATATGTCAGAGCTCAGAAAATATCTCACAGCGGGATGGATAAAATATAGTATAATCTAAACATAGCCTTACCGTATTATTAATATTGCATAACCATTACCCAAAGCTATCATGTCTCTGCCACGAAACTAACCTGCGAGTATGTTATGAGGAGGGGGTCAGAACACAAGTTCTGGTGACTAGATTTAAACTATACACTTTGGATAATCTACATATATCATTCAATCATATTATCTTATTTTTTAGGTTACTTGGGTTATTAGCACTCATGGATACACACACGTCGTACCCATTTACTTCCCAGTGGATTAACCTAATATAGTATATATGTAGCTACCCCAATATTGAGGTACACCCCGTGGTACCCCACTCGCACGGTCTCCACCGTAACACCATCGAAATATACGCAGTCCCTTATCCTACGCCGTAGTGACGCACGGATAACAATATTATGTTCCGCATATATCTATCATTACTATGCTACGCAAACGTACGGACTGCCACCTTTGCTCGAATCAAAATTCATACCGGAGTAATGCCCTCAAGTCTACGATACACCACCTAGAGCCGACATGCATGTATCTAGACTATCCACCATATGTATCTTCAATTGTAACTCGATGCCTCAATCGCACGTCCTGTAATGTGCACCGAGTTCCATGGCAGGGCGATACAAGAAACACAGAACTCGGTCGGGAGCTTTCAATATTTGTATAGGCCCATTTTTAAGAGCCTCTACAGATATTCCAAGGGTCTGTTTTACGGTGGCTATGGCCCTACCTAGGTCCCTCCCTCAACTAGTAAAGACTAGAAGAGCTAAGCGATGTGCTCGTAACAAAAAATAGTCTAAACATCTGTTTGGCGTCTCCCCTCAACCATCGTACCCCGATAGCAAAAGGTGAATGGTTTCTTGGGTTTAGCTCTAGTCTTTTTGCATCCCACTGGATGTCGATGACGAGTATCCGACGATCAACTATCTTTGTTGGTCCTGACCCGCCTCGCATTGAGGCAACCGCCGAATCACCCTAGTGTCACCACGTCACAACATTCTGACCGCATAGCTACTTCTACAGTCAAGGACCACCCATTTAGTAGTTACGCGCAGACCCAACCTCTGCGACCAGAGCCTAAGACATCTGTCGTCGCACAGAAGACTACTAAGAACACCTTACGTACCTCAAGAAGCTGCGTGCTTCCCATTCCAGTCCTTCGAAGCCGTCAGAACAATCAAATGAATGTGCGCTCCCCTCGTGCCTTATAACACCTCGATGATCTACCTCGTTGGGTTATTCTCCCTCAAACGTACGGACTGGCCCAAGCGCCTCACTTTAATATGTTGTTAGACCCTACGTCTAAACATTCTTTTACACGCTTGCCTTACCTCACCAGGTTTCCATTTAACTTGGTTATTCCCTTTCATACTGAATTCTTATTCAAATTACCAAGTTTCTCTTGCTTATTAATTTCAGTCATATAACTTAATCCATTTAGATTTATTAATAAGCCCACAATATGTTGTTCACTAGATTGTGGCCCAAGGTCTGTAATCCACAATCCCTTTTATATTCTTGTTTGATTTCAAGGTCACAATAACTTGTTTTACTTAATATGTTATTAAGTATCTCTTAGTTAACATGTTTTCCAATTAACATGTCACTTACCATTTATGATTAAATATAACTTATTTCATTTCATAAGTTTTCCTCATTCTTCTTATTTAATCATAATTCCATTTCCACTGTCCTTACAACTTATCGTTGTTTACTTATTAACTTAGTTATCTTAACTAAGGTTCACTAATAAGTTTTCTTTCCATAACTTATGTTGTCCTCATCCATAGATTTCATACTCTCGTTCTCACCAAAAACTTAATTTACAATTAAGTCCAATTTATCTCTTAACATAAGTTATCCCCCTTTTCTTATTATTTTCTTATAACCCAAGTTATAATTCTCACTTGTCCCTAGGACAAGCCTTAACATATTATTCTGTCCGCAGATTTCATATTTCCAAGTTTATAGATTACTTAATTTATAATTAAGTACTACTTCTTATTTTCCATAAACTTTCCCCCTTTTTCTATGTATTACAATCTATTGGTTTCAATTTTCCCCCAATTACTGATTACCTAAGTTAAAATTAAGTGTCACTTATCTCATTCCACCAGTTACATCGTGTTCTTACTAGTTTAATATAACCTGAGTTATAATCTTCACTTGTCCCTAGGACAAATTTACCTATTGTACAACAATCTCATTAATGTTGTTAATTTATAATAGGTTATTATCATTCCCCATTTATTCCAAATCATTTACTGTCGTATCTTTCTTTCATTCAGTTCCATTTATTACCATTAATTTCAATTAATATTGTTTATCAGTCAGGCATATATATATATACATACAGTACCAGACCTCTCAAATTAAGCCTACAACCTGTGGATGATGGATATGTCGGGCGGGTCCGTGCAGACTTCTTCCACAAGTCAGATTTAATCTAGTGTCTTGGCACATTTCATGTTTATGCACTTAGAACCCTCACATTACATCCGCCACTTGTGGTTGCTGGATATGCCGGGCGGGTCAGGGTAGACTTCTACCACAAGTGTAATATAACCTTGTGTCTAAGCACGGTTACAGTTTCTGATTACTGTAATTCTAGGCATGTTTATTCTTTAATAATTATTCCTATTTCATTATAGGTTTTCATGCCCCTTTTTCCAAGTCATATTTACTAGCCCAATTTAAGATCTTTAAACATAATTTGGTCGATGCCCCAATCCATATTTATTTATTCAATTCTATGTTAACATGAAACCATATAATCATATACTTACTCCAATTATTTAATGTGTACATTTGGGACAAATTAACACGTAACAAGAATAGTCAAAGTTGATACCCATTTTCTAACAAGTTCATAACATGTAAACTTTTTAGCACCTCAACTAATTCAATATATGAATTTTTCTAACATGTTCATATTAATATTATAACATGTAAACATTTCAACATTTCAACTGATTCATATTAACAGTTTGACGTTTTATCATGCTAATCATTATTGCATGTCATATATCATTATTAGCATATGTTTAGGCATCTTAACATGTCATATTCCAATTTGTCATAATGGGCAATGCTAAACGGTAATATACCATTTTCTAAAATAATATGGCTTAAATCCACTCACCTCGTAAGATTTCCTAATCCTGGATCTGGTCCAGATCTACCCTTCCATGGTTTTCCCCTGATTAGATTCAGAACCTAACAACCATGGATTATATAATTTTTACTAAAAGAAAAAGGGAAGAAAAGAGAAGGGAATTGAGAATTAGACCAGATCTAGGAATTACCTCACTTCAATAAGGGATCTAAAATTAACATAGAGCCGTTCTAGAAAAATAGAAAAAGGGATTGCTGATGTAGAATCCCAGATCTCCAAGCTTGAATAACTCTAATAGGTTGAAGAAGAAGAAAAGTCTAGAACAAACCATGTTGGAGCAGCATTTCGTCGTTGCCACTGAATTATATGAATAAAACAATTGGTCTAGGGTCTTATTTATAGGTGCAGCGGAGGAACCAAGACCCTTAGATCTAAATCTAAAACACCAAAACCGACCACGTCATAAAAGAATGTTCCAGATCCTATTGGTGGGTCGACCCCCAACAGGAAAAATTCCCGCTCAACTTCCCGCCTTGCGAATTTTGATTTTTGAACTGATTTTGTGAATTTTCTGGATATATTTATTTAATATATATACACATATAAGCTCCTTATATGTATACAAACTTCTAACGCTCATAACTTCTTCATACGGCGTCCAATTTATGCAAACCAGGTGTTTATCTTGACCAGAATTTCGAGACGAATACAATGGAGCATTCCGTTTTACTTAATTCTAAATATCTAATTAAGTTATTCTTATTTTATTATCTTATGTTAAAAATGCGCGGTGTTACAGATGATGTTTTGCCTTTTGTTGTGGATGTTTGTTGGTATTGTATCTATATATTTGCACTCAGCGCTAAGTACTCTATTTGCATGCATGGTGCATGCATAACTTCACATATTTTGGTTAACGGTCAGGCGTGTTGGCTATATATATATATATATATATATATATATATATATATCTAATTGGGTGGGTAGATCCGCTCTACACAACCATCTAAGGTCAAAAATAATAATTAAAGAATCAATTTACAAGAGGGGTTTAATGGATCTATACAAGATGAGAATCAACACAAAGAATTGAATAGATGAGTGAGAAAATTTCAAAGCATTTAAGGTTGATACCATATGTTATATCCATTAACGAGGATTTTAATACCATCCCGGTGGCTAACAAAGGTATCTTAGACAACAATATCCAATTACCAAGCCCAAATAAGCAAATCAAGCACATAATTCCATCTATCAGAGCAGCAATCAATATTTGCCAAAACAAGCAGTCATCAAAATATTTTCAAAATGATTTCTTTTATCAGAGAAGCAAGACAAATTCAGAATAAGTTTCACAAGGAAGTTTTCAGAAAATTTACAACAAGTCCAAAATGTCAAATCATGATCCAATTCAGACTATTTTATCAGAGCAGCAGAAATAACTTCAGATCAGAGATGCACAAGAGATTTTTCAGAATTATTTCGAACAAGCACAAGAGATGATTCATGATCCAAGATTAAAGAGATAGTTTATTCGAAATCACTTGAGTAGATGTGTAAATTTCAGGATTCAATGAATCGATCATACAAGATTATTTATTTTAAATCCAAGATGTGTGTGAGATTCACGAGATCGGTAATTTCAAATGATTTCAAACAAAACAAATATCCAACCTAAATGATCATGAATGAATTTCAAAATGCGACTTAATGAATTTAAGACAAATGATTTTTCAATTCAGAAATATCTAAGTTGATCAAAAAATCAATGAAATTATCACAAACGAAAGATAGTAGTGTGTTGTAATGAGTATATTTTTTCAAGTCTTTCCAAAATGGATTAGAAGAAACTCAAAACAGCAAAGGTGTGTGAAATTCCATTTATTTTTCAGATCTTCAAAAAAATTAGAATTCAAATTAACAGTGTTCAAGATATGACAAGATATGGAAATCATTAAAACATGAAAGTTTTATACCAGTGAAGCAAATTTTCAGAAAAACAAGAATTCTACAATATAAAGTTAAGAAAGCCCAAAAAACGTGACAGTGCCAATGCAAATTAGAATAATCAAAAGAAAAAAAATAAAAGAGATAGAAGAAGGAATAAAAAATTGTAAATAGAGAATATAAACAAATAAAAAGACGAGATAAAGATCAAACCTGAAGTCGATGTAAACCAATGAATCTCTAACTCAACAAACTTGGCTAAGGAACACTGGATGACCCAGTGATATGAAACAGCATGAATTCAATTTCTCTTTCGCAAAACAGTTCCTCAGCCTCCTCCGGTACCTAATTGTTTAGAGGATCGAGTGGTCTAATAAAAAATGTTTTACCACTCATAGCTGTGTTTACACGTTCTGGTATCCAAACTTGTTTGTACAACAATCCATTAGAATTTATCTTTGTACCCTTAGGAACCCAAATATGTTTGAATTTTGTCAAATTTGTTTTATTTCCTTTTGGGATCCAAGATTGTTTAAATGGATTATTACAAAACAAATTTCCATCTTGTTTATGTTTAGAAAATTATTTCAAATTATTAAATCCCAAATTTTCAATTCGATTATAGACCAAGTCATTTTTAGAATTTTTCAAATCATTAAAGTTTTGCTTTTGACCAAATTTATTAAGCTTTGCAAACCCAAGGCCGTTATTATTTCCAACTGAAATTTGGTTTTGTAACAACATATTCAACATTTTTCCCCATTATAAAATTTATCCAAAGTTGATTCTACTTGTTGAATTTTGGATTTAAGATCACTATTGTCTTTCATCAAATTCGAGCAACGATTAATATTGATCTTTCTCCTTTCAGCATCATTTTGTTTCAAAACCAAGTTTTCATTTTCAAGCAATTTGATTTTGGTCTTGGATTCAAAAATCTTAGATTCAAATTGAATTTATTTTTTAAAATAATATTTTCCAAAACTCTTGACATTTTCAATCTCTTCAAGCTCATTCAAGATAGATTCGGTTTTCAGCAAATTTCCCTTTTCAAAAATTTCAAGTGTAGAATTTTCAAATGTCTTAAAGTTATCCAATTCCTTTGGTAACAAATTATTTGTAAAGCTCAATCTTGTTCTCTTTTAAGATCAGAATTTTATTTTCAAGTTTTTGAATATTTTTATTGAGATGAATAAGATTGGTTTCCAAATTCAAACAATTTTTACAATCAGAGTTTGAATAATTTTTAGAGTATTCAAGTTTTAATTCCACATCGTTAATTTTGCTAGTCAACTCATGATTTTTGGATTTTAGAGATTTGTTTTTCTGTTGGAGTTTATCAACAGATTTAGTTAAATCAGTACACATATAAACTAAATCTTTGTATGAGAATATCCTGTCTCATCGTCTGTAAAGTCTCCATCGTTTGATCTATCTGAATTTTCATGTGTTTCTTTTTTCAAGATAAATCTGAATCTAAGTTGACCTTTTAGGATTTTGAGCTGCGGTGTCAATTCTTCAATACTTTGTATCGAGAGTATTCCAGATTTCGTGTGCAGTCAAACAATGGGAGATACTGTTGTATTGGTCATCATCAATATTAGAATACACAATATGAGTAACACGAGAATTAAATCCAATGCCATTCTTATCGACCATACCATACCCATTAATACAATTACCCAACATTTAATATTAAAAGAATTTAAATAGGATTCCATTTCTGAATTCCAATTTATAAAAACTGTACCACTAAAAATAATTTGAAAATGACTGAACTGACTCTTACTGGATTGATAACTAGCGAACACCATGACTTTAGAGTTAATGAAAATACCAGGCTCTGATGCCATTTCTTGGATCTAGATTAACCCTAGAGGGGGTGAATAGGGTTTATTTGATTTAAATGAGATATTAAAAGTATTGCAGCATAGTTAGTAGCAGAGAAAATAAATGCAGAAAGTAAATAACACAGATTTTACCCAGCTTCGGCAAACCCTGCCTACTGCTACATTCCTAGGATTTCTACTAGGTAATAATCAAGTATTACAACGCTTACAACACTTGTAAACTCGCAATAATTCGTAGCCCATTTGTCCTAACCCTACGCTCAAAACTTATCCTTAAGTTTCTATCAGGAGCTACACAAAAAGGCCTCATAATCTCGCTTTAGTTGCATTAATCCTACGCTCAAAACCCTGCACTAATTTATGTCCCTGAAATCAAATTTTCCCGTAGCTAGTAAACGCCTAATTTTTTAAAGGAAAAACAAGGAAACCTAAAATAGAAAATTACAAAATGAAAAGTACAAAATAAATAACCCCCTTTCTAATTAAAACAAGACCAGTCCCTTTATTTCTTTTTGCTTTTAAAGGCGATGTCGGCCGACCCCCTAAAAGTTAGGGTTTATCTCCTTGCTCCAAATCGAATCATGATCACAAAAAATGCTTTGGAATTCCTCTGAAGCTCGAATCCATGTTGCTTTGCTTGTAGATTGATTTGGACTTCTTGGCCATCGAAAAACAAATGTGAGTTTTTCTGTTCTGATTCTTGCTTCCGAAATGATGTTTTGTTGTTTTCGATACAAAAATCTGCCGATGATGAATGGTTAATATAGGGCATAGAAAACCCCTAAACAATTCCCTAATTTCCAAAATTGAGTTGATCTGATTGCTGCATGATTTTCTGAATGTTTGCACTGATTTCTGGCATGATACTCAATTTGATTGTGCGTGATTTTCACCCTTGATCCCATGATTAAAAACATATTTGTGAGTGATGAATGATTTCTAAAAAATGTTGAACACTTGCCATAGTTATTGGTTGATTCCATAAAGCATTCAACTTGAATTCTTGCCTAAAAAATGGAATTGCAATTTTCTGAAAAAACAAATAAATTTGTTTTCATGGTCCTTGCGAGATTGTTAAATTCAAGAAATAAATTGAATACGTGAATTACAATCTTGCCAAAAATTAATTCCTAGAATATGCGAAAAATACAAATTAACCTTTGTAAAATCTTGAAAGACTTGAATTGAATTTTGCCCAACAACGATTTCTGAAATTTTGTGGCATGACTAGAAACAATCACATTGATTTCTTGCCAAAAACATTCGTTGAATTCTGGAAACAAATAGAAATTGTTTTCCTTGCTTGCCCAATGGTCTTCACTGTTATTTTTTGAAACAACAAAAATTGTTTTGCATGCCCAAAATTAAACTGTGATTTTCTGGAAACAAATTGCAACGTGAATGCTGAAATATGTAATGATTCTTTGCTATGTTTGGTTTCAAAAAACACTCAACATAATTTCTTCCCAAATAAAGACACTTTCCAAAAAAGCATTTGATTTTGAGGCATTGTCTATTTCTTCACGCAGACACATGAATGTAGAACCATTCATTAACCACTTCACTGTTGTACACTCCACTTTGAACATGAACCATTTTCTATTTATTCCACTCAGTGAAAATAGAAAGAAAAGATATGTTTTTCTTTCATGTTGCTCGACAAATTTGCTCTTCACTAAACAATTGTATACTGCGTGTACGTGGTGCTTGCTTCACCACTGTGTGTCCATTTTCATGTTGATTCTTAAAAAAATCTTGCATACTTCTCTTATGCATGTTCGTTTATAACTGCATTGATCACTGTAACTGAAGTCTGTCATCTTGAGCCATTTGTTGAGCCATTTTTGAACCAATCATGTGCATTGTGTATACAGCTGAACATTTTGTGTTTACATATTCATTTTTAAAACTGAATGACTTGGTTACTCCCATAACTTGAACTATTTGCTTTGTTTTTGAGTTATGTACACACAACCTTTTCACTGACCCATGTTGATGCAGTTGAGTCCACATGCCTGCTTGATCTATGCTGAAACATATATACACGATAATTTGGCTTTGTTCTGTCTTGCTTGTTGTTCTTGTGACCTCTGGTCCATGCTGTGTACATTCTGTGCTTGCATATTCGAGTGTTGTACATTGTGCACTTGAATTTGAGCCACTGTCCAGTTTCTTGTATTGTTCCATGTGTGGTTTATATACCACCGTGTATATACATACAATATGTGTATGTATGCATATATATATATGTGTGTGTGTGTGTGTGTGTGTGTGTGTGCGGGTATGTGAATCTTCATTGCTAGGCTTGAACACTCGTCGGCCATTTGTGTGTGTATTTGTGACTTGGCTCCTCCCTTGTGCATGTCCATATGTCATTTGTTGTGCATGACTTCCCGGATATACTTTGGATTTTTCACTTGACCATACTGTCCATATATACATGCATACACACACACAATTATGTATATGTATATGTGCGTTTGGATCTTAGCATCTAAACTTCAACTTGCACATTATATCATTAAAAGTGTTGCTCTGACCATTTGCATTGAATTCTTTGGTTCATGTCCATTCACAGGTATTTGTCCATATTGCACCTGCACAAAATATATGTGTATATACATACACATGTATATGTATACATGTATTGTGCACGTGCAGTTTATATATGTAAGCATTAGAAATACTGCCTGCCTAATGGTATTTACAGTGAATCACTGTGAATATCAAAAGACGTCTGGACACAGATGGAAATATATACATATTAGATAAAGTCTTGAAATATGATGAGAAACACACCAAAATTCTGAGGCAAATAAATTTTAAAATAAAATTATATCTGCTAAAATTTAAAATTGTTTTTATTCCAGATTACTGTGTGTGTTTTTGTGACAGGTAAGCAAAAGACTGGACTGATTGATTGAAAAGCAGGTTGAAGACATAATACACGTGAGTGATAGTGTATGAGTGAGTATTTGTGTATGAGTGTTCAGTATGTGAGTGAGTTGAGTGAATCAGAATGTATATGTGTTTGTACAACCGAATGATTGAGTTTTGTAATGAGGAGTAATGTAATAAATGAAATTGACATTGAATGTATTGTATTACTGAGATGTACAAATAGTGGAGTTATGAAATCTGTACTATTCAAATGTAGAAATAAAATATTATATTTTAATAAAATACTGTTTAAATATTTGAATTCTTGTGCAATAGTATTTTATTTAAATATAAATATTTTATTTTTTCTGTGATGTAGTAGAATAGTACAATTATAAACACATTTATAATAATATATATTTGTTATCATCAAACAAAAATCATAAAATTCTTAGATACAACAGGTATGGTACCTCCTGGAGGGAGGTCGGGTAAGTCCTTGGGCCCTGCTTAAGAATAAGCTAGCCAAGCGCATCAGACACACAAGCCCAGAGAGTGGCTAACAAAGCACGTACATCCTTTGATTTGACAATCAAAAGCCCAAAGAGTGGCTTAGTAAGCACATACATCCTCTGCTTACATCTAATCCTGCAAAAAGGAACATGGCTCTAGAGGAGCACTCTAAGCATGTAGTCGCCTCTGCTTACACAAGTATCCCATGGAAAGAGTAGAAAAGCTTGAAAGAGGAGCACATAGAGCATGCATAACCTCTTCTTTAGAGAATAAGCCTGGAATTGGCACAAATAACAACAAATACCTGAATCTAGGTTTGGTTCAGGACTTCTATTAAATACCAGAAGTGGATTTCTTGTCTTCTATTAAATACCCGATTGGGTTTGGTTCGAGACTTCTATCAAATGCTGAAAGTGGATTTCTGGTCTTCCATTAAATACCCAAATCTGGGTTCAGTTTGGGACTTCTATTATTACCAAAGGTGGACATCTGGCCTTCCACTTAATACCCAAATCTGGGTTTGGTTCGGGACTTCTATTAAATATCAGAAAGGGATTTCTGGCCTCCTACTTAATACTTGAATCTGGGTTTTGGAATTTTTGTCATTAACCAGAGGAGGATTTTTGGACTTCTATTACGAATGCCCGAGCATAGGCTACATGACTTATATTTATACTTCCAGAAGAGGATTTTTGGATTATTACTATAAATACCTTAATTTGGCTCTCTAGACTATAATTCTCATTTCTAAAAAAGGATATGTTAAACAATACCTGGGTTGGTATCCCAGGTCCCATGTGCTAAATCCTTCCGACGAAAGATCATAGTTTATCATTTCTCACACACGGAGATGTTATAAACCTAAAGCATATAGAATTGATATTTTTTATTCTGGCAAAATATAAAACACAAATAGTCGTGTTAACCTACTACAAGGATTTACCTATTACTTTGTTATGACCCAAATATGGACTTATATGAATTGAGAAAACTATGGTTTACTTTTACTACTACCAACAGACTAACATAAGAGGTTATATAACGAGTCTTATGCAGAATAATGTAGGGAGAAATCCAAGATAAGGATATCCAAAACACCAACAAGGTTACACATCAGGTAATATCCATGAAACTTATAAAATCATTTTGCAAGATTATTTATAAGATCATCCCATAGATAGTGAAATACAGAAGTTAGGTCTTAATGTTTCCCTTATTACAAGTTCCCTTTATCATACAATTTTAATCAAAGCAATGCTTGCCAAAGTATGGGCAGGAGGTTAAACATTATATAAGTAGCTAACGCCAAAGGTATTAGCCATTATATTCGTTGCAGAAGATGCAAAATATATTCTTAATGAAGATTCTCATGACAAGGGTGAAAGCTATACACAACATCAAGTAAACACAAACCAAGGGTTTATTCACAAAAGTGTTTTCCAAATAACTACATCCAGAAGATGTACAACAACATAATATTGATATCAAAACTCGAGTGCTTCCATGATCAAGTCCTCGGAAGCAAGATTATAAGTCATTTGAGTAACCCCTAGGGCAAGAAACAACTCTCTTAACCTTGCTCAACCAATTAGCACTAAGAGCAAGTGTGGAATCAAATAGAATTCCAAATCCTTCAGGCGTATAAGTGGTGGGAGGCAGTTGTGATAGTCCTATTTTCGAGTCGGTGGACTGTCATAACCCTGGGTCAACTTCGAACAGTATGTTTGAATCTCTTTTAAGAATTTATTCTTCTCTTCACCTAGAAAATCAAGGCAAAGTCAGGGATATTGAGTACGAACCTTCTTAAGGTCTCTAATAAAACAATATCTTGACAATTTACAAGGTTTAATAAGAAAATACTTCTCATGGTATTCTCTCCTCAGCCTAACATAGCCTCCTAGGAAGTCCCTAGAAAGTGATTCTGTCACAGGAGGTGAACTCTAGAAAAGTATCAAGGAAATCAAGAAAAAGAAAATTCGTTACAGTAATACACATATTACATATACTCCTCTTTTTCATACAAAATGGATCTCTTAAAGGTTTCAGATTCAAATATGTTCTTGTTAAACTTAAGTTTGTCTAACGGTAATTCTTTGGGAATCGAGTAGACCCAAGGAAGATTCCAGCAAGCTCCTGGGTGGAGATTAACGCCATGATCATCTAAGAACTTTCTATGGAGATGTCAGAGCAAGCCTCCACTACAATCATCTAAAAAGGAACAAAATCAGCCATTTCATATCTATTATGAACTTTATATAGAAAGTCCACTAGAATGTCCCTATCTTCGGTCAACATCTAGAACATGGTCACTATCTCAGCGTTCTCTTTCAAAAGTCTTTCACAACGCAGTCGGACAGCTTTTAACCTAATAGCTACTTCATTTTCTTTAAAGGATAATAATCTTGCAGCACTCTTATCAAGTCGATGGTATTTATCGCATTATATTCACTCATTTTCTTATTTAGTTCTCTAGTAAGGCGTACTACCTCCGACCGTGCTCTTTCAAGCCTAACATGCTTAAAACCTAACTTTTTTCTTTTCATCTAAATTGGGAAGAAAGAGGATAATTACTGGACATAGGAACAAAGAAAGACATTATGAAAGTTGCCATACCTTGGAAATTGGAGTAGAGACTTGATGAGTTTTGACAGCTTTAACAATTTTGGAGCTTAAGCCTTCCTCCTCCTTTGTTGGGTTGGAGGGGTTGAGAGTACCGGTTGGAAGAACATCATGATCAAGGATTTCAAGGTCATCATTACTCGGAACTTCATCTTGGCCATCAGAGGCTTAGAAAATATTATCAATGTCATTCAAGCTATCACGACAATCACCTCCGTTTCCCATGAAATCGTTAAGTCTATGGTTGTTTCCCTCAATACATTTAGTTTTAGATGCAGAAATAATGTCTTCATCATCAACGTCTTGCTCTTCTATGAGAACGTCATCTATAAACAGAAGTTTTGCCACTTCAATCTCTGCACTCTCAGGAATAATGTCTCCATCCTTCACAAGGGTTATCTGTGACATAAACCATTCCACCAATAGTGGATCAAGAGAATGGAAACTTAAAATCTGGATGTTTTCCTAAGTTGTTTGCATAAATGAGCAGAAATGCATCCTTGAATGAATTAACCGTAATCTCATCCAAAGTATTTAGAAGAAAGTAAGAGACCCTTTGTTTGGCATCATTTATAACACCAATAACTTTTGTCAAAGAGGCCTCATTCTTATCAAGCTTGCTTCTAAGGAAGGTATTCTTTTCCTTATAAAGAGAGTTATCTTCTTGTAAAGAAGAAAAGATGGAATTGAGTACAGTGGTCTCTCCATTAGACCTTTCCATAGTCTCCTTGAGAGTTTTAACTTCCTCACAATTTACAATCGATGGCCTTCTACAATAGATTTGCAAGGATTGCCAGCTAAAATGTTGTGACAGGTGTAAAATTTTGGTCCTACTGCGACATTGTATTTTTGTGTTACCTTTGCTATAAACATGCGGTTCTCAAGCTAAACAAGTTTAACACGATGCAACATTTTTATATATTGTTTCTATAGCAGACCTTTCCATATCTTACGCAATGATCCACGTCAATCTACCAAGGCAAAATCCTACGTTGAACATTTATAATCATACATTGGAGAATGTGACACCTCATTAATCCAAACACCACTCATTTTAAATAAGATCCTTAAGTCACTTAACACAAATTGGGCGGCCCTCTTTTTATTATTTTCTATGTGAACTTCGACCTTTTTTTTATTATTGTTTGGTTGTTCGATCTCAAT
The DNA here is from genome assembly GCA_030737875.1 of Allium sativum. Classification (NCBI taxonomy): domain Eukaryota; kingdom Viridiplantae; phylum Streptophyta; class Magnoliopsida; order Asparagales; family Amaryllidaceae; genus Allium; species Allium sativum. The sequence continues at coordinate 308,826,267 of CM060915.1, read as the reverse complement.
CCTACCTTTGCCTACGATGAATTCATGTGAATTTATAGGGTTTCGAATCACTAAATAATCTCTGATTTCAACATTAGACTTGGTTGTGATTTGTTGCTCTGATTTTGTCAAGTTTGAAATATTCAAACCTTTTGGAATTAAATGACTTGACTTTGAGTTGGTCCCTTCATGCCAAATATGGAAGCTTTGATTTATCGATGATAGTTGTATTTTGCAGTGTTGGTTCTAACTAAGTTGCACTGGTACTATAAAATTTACTAATTAATTCATGCAGTTAGTTGAAAATTAAAGTTAAGGTACTACGTAGTGTAAATTAATTCAGTTTCATCTGAATTATAAATTTTTAATCTTGAATTTGTATCATGAAATATTTATAAAATGTGAATAGTTTTGTTTATGGTTAGAAGAAACTATGAAATCTTAATCCTAAAATGGATTACTTATGCAGTCTAAATACATTTAAACTCACGGGGAGTTGGTATAATCTGTCACAATTTATGGTTTAAAGCTAAACCAATATTATTATGTTGCATCTAATAAAATAAAGGGGGCGGCTATTTTACAAGTTGCGCCCTGTGCGTGTGCATTCCACATCTTAGAGTTGTACCCAATTCGATTATAGGCACTTATGGTCATCATAATTTGAAAACATTTTGCATGCATGATCTACATGCCATGAAAATCGTATCTAAAAAAAATCGTTCTAATACTGGATACTGTCTAAAATTAATTACATAATATGTTGTATATTTATGCTATTTAGGCTACTTACTATAATCATTGATATGATAAATGTCATTTTAAAGTTATTAAGTGATTCTGTAATATATTACATTTTGGCAAAGACAACTTTTAGGATATGTAGAGACTTCCAGTTGAATATCCATAAAGTTATGTGACACTCAATTATGGATTTGGATCATCTAGTTGAAAATCGAAGCAGCACCAGCATTTGAAATCTCCTTGTATCTTATTCACGATTTTACTTTTCCACATAAGCATCAATGAGACATTGTATCTTATTCATATATTGTCTGAAGTCGGCTCCTGTTTGCCATGACACTTGAGTCATGTGTCTTTCCATGATGTTTCACTGTCCCATGCTGTTTTTCTTGTTTACACACATGTTGATGTTCCCATTTCTCCATTACTTGCATGTATTTTCTTCTTTGGTTTTTGGTACTGCCATATATCTTCTTATATATAAAGAAAATACTTCCCCTTTTGAAGCCTTTTTCGAATTGCCAAAAAAGTCCTCCTTCAACTCAATTATGTGTATTCCTAAGCAAGGGCATATTTGGTCTTTTTTACTGTCTCTTTCTTTGTTTGGCAGACATGTTTACCCCACCCCGCACACGTTTCCCCCCACTAACCACCGTAAACCAAAAAAAAATCACTTGAATATTGATAAATTGAAGCGGTAGGCGTGGTAACCTACTGAATCCGAGAACGATCGCACTGAGCGGTTGGCTTAAGCTACAGTAACAACGTTATTCATACAGTTCTACTCTCCTTCCTTCTCCGATTCGGTAATGATACAGACATAGGCTCAGCTTTCCTTCCTTCTCTAATTTAGTAATCGTAAAAACAACTTCTTTGTTTACACTTTGTTAGGTGTATGCTTCACCCTTTTTGGGTAATTTATGCATTCGGATTTTAGCCTCCAAACATGTTTTGCTCCCATTTTTGGAGCCAGTTTCATAAATCAAAGTGCAAGGGCAAGTTCTCTGCGCAAAACCAACCAAATCCGAAGGAGAAACAAAAGCAAAAGCATAACACAGAGAGAGTAAAAGCGAAGGCGATGTTAATCCCGTTGGCTTCCTCGATAAGTATAGGATTACAAAGAAGGCTTTTGATCAGTTTCTGCGCAAAAGGTATGATTCATTTTATTTTTTGTTAGTTAATATGGTTACTTGATTGGTTCTTTTCCCGTGCGAACTAAACTGTATTCTGTGGTAATATAATACTCATCAATTATGCTGAAAAATTGGAGCATATTATTAAGTATAGGCAGAATAACAATTAGATATTAGCTCAGCGTACTTCGTTCCGTCTGCTTTCAGGCACAAAGCATAAAAAGATCCAAAATTTGACCTGTATTCGCGGTTTATTGCTCTTAAAGTTGCTGCAGCAGGGTAATATTTTGTTTTGACAAATGTTAATGTACCCTTTCATTAGTTAGTTCACAATGATGGGCTGAATATGTATTATTTCTGAATTTGGGCAGATATGAAATAATGGGAATGCATAGTCACAAGCAACATCGAATCGATTACATAGAGTGGGCACCAGGTACTGCCATTGAACTTACTGTAGCGGAGTAAATATCATAGACATTTGATATGGAGTGTAACGTGTTCAATGTTTTTAGGAAAGAAAATAATCATTTGGACAACATTTTGAGTTTTCAAAGTATGATAAGTATCTTATGCTACATGGATATAATGTTTTCATTGCAGTTATTTTTGGTTGATTTATATTGTTCATTTTGTTTGTTTTAGAAATCTCCGAGGATGAAAAGAGGATTTAATTTGGATGTTTCTTAATATATATTTTGATGCATTGTTGTAAATCAAACGGATATGGGGCTGAACATCAAGTACCGTATTCAACATGTGACATATACCCATATGTGAATCAAAATTCCTATGGATTTCTACTAAAATGTTACAATTTGTGTTTATATTGCCTCAACGATACAAATTTACTTAAACAATTTGATTGCTTTATTTTGAAAGGCAGCATGTGTGGTGTATATATGTAGAGTTTAATATGTACATATGACTTCAAGTACACGGTTTAATGTGCTCAAAGTTTCTTTTAAGTAAAGATTTTGGATATAGTTTCGAGTGCTTACCTGGCCTGTAGTTTCTGGAATATTTGGTAAGTCCCAAAAGTATGAAATTTATACACTTATAACTATGAACTTCGTAAATAGCATTTTCTAATACAATAGCTTTAAAAATAATATTTCTTATGAGTATAAGTTTTATATGTGCCAATTTCAGTTCTAAATATGTTTATCTCCATGTAAGTAAATCATCAACATTCATGATAGGCTTTCAAGCGTAGATGTCAGTCCTGAATGCATGGTAACAACTGCATCACATTTTTTATGTATTGGGTTTAATAACATATAAAGAACACCCAATATGCATGTGAGTATATATAACTTCGTGTATATGCAAAAATATAATGGACACGAAGGTCATAAATGTGCATGTCAAACACTGGAAACATGGTTCTATAGCATTGAGTGTTGGTTTTATGTAAATTAATCCTGAATATGTGTGTCCCATTTAATTTATTTACTGCATTGTCTCCTTAAATTTCCTTGATGCATCACATTAAAGATAGAAACATGCCATAATAGCATGCAATTAATGTGCCTTAGCTCCACGCTTTGTTAATCCTTTGCTTTCTAAAACCAATTCACCATAGGGACAATTAATGACAAGTACAAAATTAACGGCCTTTTTATTCATAAGGACAACTCATTAAAAATTTAACCAAAAGGACAATACACTAATTAATTATAATTCCCTAAATCACATGCCCTGTTTCTTCTTCGTCGCTCCTATCTCACGTGGTTTTTTTTTCTCGTTCTATTTTCCTCCAACGCAGCTTTTTCTCTCAATGATTTGATCTTCAAACATCTCTCTTGTTCGATCATCTTCAGAATTGTTCGAGCTCCTCTATTAATTCGATTTGCCCTAATTTTATTGTTTCAATCGTCTTCGTTGATTCATGAAGGTGCCATGGATTTTGATTCGTTTGGCAGTAAATATGATTTCGTGATTTTTTTTATTTCGTGAATTCGTCGTAGAAAATCGAACGAGAGAGATGAACGAGAAAAAAATCGTTGGAAAAAACTTTTTTTTATGGTGAAATTAGCAGTAGTTTTTAGGTATCAGTTTGCTATTTTTTAAGGTATCAGTTTTCGTGTTTTAACAGTGTTATGCTTTTGTGTTTATAATTTTGATGTTATATCAGTTTTGTACTTGTACTGTTGCATTAGATTTGCAACTGAATCGAAATTATGTCATTTTAATCAATCAAAGTGGGATGTAAACATTTTTTCTATTAGTTTTACTTTAAAATATCAAAGCAGTTTTTATGTATCAGTTCTATAATTTTTTTTTAGGTATCAGTTTTATATTTTCTAGTTGAATTTAAATCATAGTAGTTTTTAGGTATCGGTTTTATATTTTTTTTAGGTATCAATTTTATATTTTCTAGCTGAATTTACATCTTAGCAGTTTTTAGGTATCATTTTTATATTTTCCAGTTGAATTTACATCGTAGCAGTTTCTAGGTATCAGTTTTATATTTTTTTAGGTATTAGTTTTATATTTTCTAGTTGAATTTACATCGTAGCAGTTTCTAGGTATCAGTTTTATATTTTTTTAGGTATCAGTTTTATATTTTCTAGCTGAATTTACATCATAACAGTTTTTAGGTATCAGTTTTATATTTTCTAGTTGAATTTAAAGTATTATGTTGGTATAAGTTTTGATTGTGTATGAAATACTTGCAGACACTGCATGCTGTTGGAATTTACTTGAATTCAAGACTGGATTGAGTATAAGTAAAAGTAAATGCATGAATGCATGCTTGGAATGAGAAGCAGTGTTCTATGTACTTAGATTGTGTAGGAAAACAATGTATCCTATTAAATCAGTTATGTATCATTGTAGGTATCATATGATACCAGTGGGTATTATTTTGTATTACTGAGAATAATCTCATTTTTGTAATAATTGAATTGAATTGATTGCTATTATTTTTATAATCAATTGGTATTATTGAGAATAAATATTATTTTTATGAGATTTGAATTGAGTAGGTGGATGTTTTTTTTTATCAGTGAGTATCAGTTAGAATTAATGCTGTGTACCAAAAAAAGTCAATTACCAAAGCAAATAACACAAATCTACCTACTTGCAACAGTTCTCATACACTAAACCATAAAACTGATACCTAAAAATGCTATAATATTTAATGACAAAAGTAATACAGAAAATGTTCGAATCACAATTTGTTTGTTTAAAATGAAATAAATTCGTTTGAGTAGCAAAACTGATGCAGCAGTACAAGAACAAAAGTAAAATAGCACCAAAACTATAAACAAAACAGCATAACACTATTAATACAAGAAAACCGATCCCTAAAAAAATAGCAAAATGATACCTAAAAACTGCTGCCCTAATTTAAAACTAAAACTAATGCAAAAAAAAATGTTACATCACAGTTTGATTGGTTATAATGAAATAAGTTCGACTGTAATACATAAATAATGCAACAATACAACTACAAAATAAATACAACATTAAAAACCCAACAAGCGAATATAAAACAATGTTAAATAAACAAAAATGATACTTAAAAAAAATATAAAACTGATACATAAAAATTGCTGAAAAGTTGAATAGTAAAATTAGAGAAAAAACCAAGAATCACCTTGCGAAATAAAAAAAAGCTAATCGGCATAAATGAACATTAAATTATAATGATTATAGCAAAAAAAAAAAAAAAAAAAAAAATTCAATCGAGATTGATTTTTGAGATCGATTTCGTGTCGAATTTTGCTGTTTCGATTGATGTTTGGGGTTCGATTATACAACATGCCGTGGATTTTATTTCGTTCGATTTCCAATTGAGATGATTTCGTTAATTTTGATTTGCTGATTTCGTTAATTTCGGCGGATTTGAAATCGGTGAAGAGAGAAAGGAGCGACAAAAAGTTTTAGGGTTATGTCATTTTACATAAATTTTTAAGCGCGTGTCCTTATTGATAAAATATTAAGGCCGATTGTCCTTATCATTAGTTTCCTGTATATAAAACACCTAATTTTCTAAATAAATAAATAAATACAATAATTATAAACTTTCAGTTTTTTCATCCCGTGTCATCGATAACGCTTTTCCTTTTAATTACTTCAAAGGACGGACAAATAGAACAATGGATCCTCCTATACTGTCACATAAACAGAGACATCAAAAATAACATAAATCCCCGAAACAGAGCCCATTTGCTGAAATATATAATTAGACACCAAAAAATTAGTAGTGTTTTTTAAGTTATTATAACAGGTAAATTAAAATTTGATTAATTATCGAATTTTGTTGTGTCTATTTTTTCCTCTCCCCTCCTTTAAACGGCGAATTCTTTAACTTTCTAGCTTCTTTCTCCTCTCTTTCTCTCTCCTCCATTTCTCAGCTTAACGTGGAGGAAGAAGAAGAGGAGCTAATCGCAGGTGATTTCCGTATTAATACAATTTTAACTCCTGTGTTTGACTTTATCCGTTTGTGCCTGGTTTGATTGCCGTTCGTGTCCCCGGTTATTGGATCGGATATGCGATCTATTGTAAATGTTACTGGTTAATTTTTACGAGATAACAGATATACTGATTTGTTTGTGTGAAGTTTGTGTCTTGTTCGAATTTTCTCTCTTAATCTGGTCATTTTGTTTACCTTTGCTAATTTACGCCTATTTTGTATGAATTGATGTACATTTTTATTGGTGACCTTTATCGAAATGAAACAATTAAAGAGCTTTATACTCCTTGCAAGTAACAGTGTGTGCAGTATGTTAGAAAAATATCATATGAGGGGAAGTGTAATTTGTATGGAGTATTTTCTGATATTGGCGAGATTCGTTGTGTTGATGGTTAAGATTTGTAAGTTCACACCTAATTGGTTGTACGGCTTCTGCAATAAGAGCACGACATGTATATTGCTTGTTAGTTTAGATCATGTACACCAGCAATTCCCAAATTAGGAATAAGTATTAAAATTTTGATTCAGTCTCCCATAGTAGGCTTTCTGCCAGAGAAAGATCAGTTTTGGTTCAGTATATTTTTTTGCATTTAAATAAATTTAAGATGTTGATAGTTTGATTTTATCATTATTATCTGGTATGTATGGTTGTATATAGTAGTTAGATGTGTAGCATGTGAGATAAATGAGATTTTTGTTATGCTTCATGTTCAAACATTGAAAATTTAATTTTAGTTACATCATTTTCTTTTATTCTAATGGTTTTTTGTTGTATGGAACTTTACATATTTATAGGTGCAAAAAGTTGTATATAAATTGGAACAGAAGAAAACATGCGAAGGTGGTTATGTTGTGCTGCAAACAGTGATGGTAAACATGATGATGACAGAAGAAACCATAACTCTTCAAAGACTAGTTATGACGGTATCATCCTATCACTTTCGAGATATGCTGTTAAGATAACGTCTCTGTCTTCTGATGTACTTTTATTTGCTGGTTCTGCCTATTTTGTGTTGTTTTCTTTTATTTGTTACACCATGATTTAATATGTTAAAACAAGCAATCTTGGTTCTTCATGCTAACTTAAACTGCCTACAGAATACACAAAATGCATGTACTGCTTGCAAAGTTGAACTGAACAATTCACTCTAACTGTATAACTGAAATCAAGCTTCTAGGAAAAAGAAGAGCAAATGTATAAAGATAAACCCATTCATTCATAACTGAAGTTGGTAACAATGTTAGAATAAAATGGTGAGGTCTTGACTGTTTTGGTACTTATTTAACTTGTATGTTTTGAGTTGTTGCATGATGGTAAGAATGATGTCAGTTTGGTCTTGGTTGTATCACAGAGTGACTCCATCTTTCAGTGATAGCATCTAGCTTAGCTAGAATCAAAGTAGTCAAGACGCAAGGTTTGCACATTGGGACTTTTTGTGCGCCTTTTATATAAGTTTTAAGTTTTCTTAGTAAAAAAAAAAAAAAAAAAGATGCACTATGAATTACTACTGAAAATAATAAATTTAGTCTTGGTAACCATTTTATTTAACTACAAATGGATGGCCCATGCGCTGCACGGTGCAAAGATATTTATTATTTATGTCTGATTTTATTCAAATTGGAGCGAAAATTTATTATATTGAATTATAAATTAACGATGATTCATTCAGAACACCACTATCTATACTTCAAGATATTTCATACCCTCAGTGTTGAACATAATAATACGTCGTGGAAAGCGATGCTTTTATGCAGTACTTTTTACAAAGGAAATGTTCACAGTATCTAGAAATGGAGATTAGATTAGGCGAGTGATGGTTTAGGTATAAGTTTGATATTAGTGGCGAATTAGCATTTGTATCGGTGCTTATATGTTGATGTCATTTAAAATCTGGTAAAACAAAATGTATAGTGCGAAATGTGGAGCATTGTTTGTAAATCAGCGACTGATAAATTATGCGTTATTGAATGTGGAAAACTAAAAAAGAACCGTGTGCCATAAATATCTAATGTGTAACAATTTTTTAAATAACCATTTTGTATATCATGTTAATGTATCTGTTTCCGTGTCATTGAATTTTGAAACTTCAATACACCATAAAAGTATTACTCCAAAATAAACAAAACAATATCTGCAACAAAAACATACAAATTATAGAGGAAAACTGTTCCGAGTGACGAATTGGTAGTATTTATATCCATATCAATTTAATGGATCAAAAATGTAAAAAAAAAAAAAAAAAAAAAAACTTTACCGAACTGACACATCAGACAATGAACGATAAAATTAGGTGTTAAAACCTTCATATTTTTTATATTAGGAAAATTGCCAATATATAAATTAATAAATATGTAGAAGGTTTCTTGCTTACTTCAACCCTATCTAAAGTTGATGTCCCTAAGAAGCCTTGGAAAAGGCCCAAAAAAAAAAAAAAAACCATAATCATGACAGGCTTCTTAGATTTGTCACATTTCCAACTTTATGGGAACCTAGACTACTCCACAAAACAGTGTTTTTTTACAAAGCTATTTTGATGACTTTATTTATCTCCAAAGGACAATAGAACACATAAGTTGTTGCCAAAAATCATGAAAATTATGTTTCCTCGAACACTCTTATGCTTCAGTATTAGAAGATAACTGGATGGCCTCTTTGCTTCTTAATAATATAACATTCCTTGATTTCCTCAACCTCCCCAGCCCATTCAAATGAACTAAAACTACTCTAGTCGTTAGTCTTGCACGATGTTGGCTTCAATTGCATGTTATGTCTCCCATATTCATTGCATACAAGTACAACCCTGTCTCGTTGTCAACCGACAACAATCAAATAAAATTACATGCAATATGATATCGATTACATGATAATACTAACCAAAAAAACTACCTAATTAATAATAAATAAGAACAGCCCGTACTAATTGAGGGAGCGGTTATGCCCAAAACTAGCAGTTGCAACGTGATGCGGATACCATACATGAAAAGGACAGTTTTGCTATCCTTTGATCAATAAACAATGCTTTGAATATAAAGCAACTACAGGTAATTTGGGACTGAAGCAAATAAAAGGGAAACCTACATCAAGATTAATTCAATCCCTGAATGAGATAAGAATAGAAGACTTGCCAAAATATGATTTAAACTTCAAGAGAGTGGATCCAACTTTTAGGGTTGAAATTTCTATTCTGATCAAATTAAATTGCACTGATTCGCCCACCAAATTATTCAAATGAGTAAATAGGATGATAGAAAGAATACAAACTTTGATGAAATCTGTTAACCGTATAAACTTCAGAATGAAATTCAAATTCAAAGAATTTCAACATAGAAATAGAAGGAAAAAAGCTTGCTGTTGTGTAAGGGCGATATGTGGAAAGAAGAAAAATGGAGACCTTAGTAGCATGTAACCTTTTTTTTTTGCTTACTTATTGCAATTTTGCTATGTAATTTGTCCATATGCATGAAATTGATGAATGGATATAGAAATAAAATAAAATAAATGAAGGTTGGACCCAAAAAACTCAATACATCATTCAGATCCAAATCACTTGGTTACTTACAGTTAGTTTAATACTTACTGATTAAAATTACTTGAATGTTGCTTCTAGCTACTTTCGAGCTTGGATGATACTAAAACCAATAGGTATAGTGATAACAACCAATATATTTGTTAAATATCAATTAAGATGAAAACTGAGGAAATAAGATTCAACTTAAGCATGTTTATGTTTAGCATTGAAAACCTGGCCGGATAACAATACAGATAGTATCAGTCAAAAGACTATACATAACTTCAGATGATTACGTAAACCGACTAAGCGCTCCAAATCAAACATTCACATAGATCCATCTATAGTTATTAAAGCCCTCGCATATGCGTCAAAAAACCTAGATGCCCAGCCTGGGCTGTTTTACCTTTCGAAGCGCCGACAATGTGGAATGCGTTTAAAAAGCCCTACAGGCGTCTAAGCGTTCAAGTGCTGGCAAAACACGCCTTGTGCAGCATTATTGAAGAGAAAAACAAGTTTCGATATGTGAAGCCCAATTACATTTTGAGATCAAACAAGCTAATAAGTGTTTGTTTATTTCGTCTTCAACATGGAAGAGTAAAAAATATCGTTCTTTCAGCATTGAAAAAAAATCCTTAGGCAATTTCTATATTTCAAGCTTTTTTGTTGCTTGTAGACTTGAATTGAATGGCTTTGTGCCTTCTTAGTTTGATTTATGATGATTTACTCTCAAAATTGCAATTATATGCAATGTGTCAGAAAATAAGAAGAGAGTTTTAGTGCATTTTTTGGGATGTAAAACATAAAACATGATACTCAAGGCACCCAAAAAAAGTGCTAGGTGATGGTGTGAGGCTTTTATGCCTTGACAACTATGAATCCATCAAATTGACATGAAGCCATACATTGCGAATGAAACGAAAAACCACAGCATTACTGTCCAACAAGAGAAGAAAATTAAAATAATAATAATAATAATAAAATCTGAGAATTATTTGATCTAAAAATCCTAAATCAACTCATACATCAAAATCCGTACTTGCGTAAATTTAATTTAACGAAATCAAAGATCAATTTGAAAAGGGGAAACCTTAATTAAGATGTTTCTTGCTTTGATTCCTTTAATTGCTATGCATCTTCGATTTGTTTACTCAATTCCTTTGATCAATTTAAGGTTTCATAATATTTTGTTGATGGGAAACGGTAGTTGGAGAATGGAGGCGGAGGAAAAGGGAATAAAATGAGCAGAAGACGATGAAGAGTGGGAACATAAGAATATCGATCTGGTGCAATTTTCTACTTCTTGTAGTGAATTTCATTTCTAAATGATAATGGGAGAGTGGAGGAAATATAGAGTTAATTTAGGATAAAAAATGAGGTATTAACGGAGTTACTTTATATTTTCTTTTCTGTGTAGGTGGACAAATTGTGACCACTTGATGTCTTCTTCTTCTTCTTTTTTATTTTATTTTTTATTTTAAGGTTTAATCCTAACCATTTACCTCGTCCGGTATCTCAAAGGAAATTTGTTATATAGATATTATTAACTAACTGAGTAAGTATATGTAAATTCTGCATGTCTAGGGGATTTAACTAAAAGCATATGGCTTAACATGCAGAGTTCTTATTGCTAGGCAATTGCTACTGGCACATATCTATTATGTTGGAATAAAATTAGCATACACTGGCTGATGAAAATTAAAGCAGGGTTGGGCTTTGGATACACGAGGCATACAAAATTGCTTTCCCGTGGGTACTATATGCATATCTCATCTCATAGAATTACTTAAATTCTACTTCCTTGTTCAGTTTCGTACGGGTACACAATATTAGCTATTATCGATTTTACATCACCTACCACACACCTTAAATGCAATGACGTAAGTGGAAAATTAGGCCAATAGGGGTAGAATAAAATTGAAATTTCTATTTAACAATTGCAGATTACAATATATGTTGCAATATTATTGTCTTATTTGTGGTGAATTATCATACTGGTTTCCATAAAAGCAATCACTACAAAAAATAATGTGTTTGCAAACAAGTTTTCTCAAGCTCCATGTTTTGAAAATTATGAAATGGTTTCTTAGTCCGTGGTATATAATATATACCGTTGCAGAGCAATGTAGCGTCATTCATTTTCTCATCTTTTAATCGGTCTCAAAATGATGTATCAACCCTTTTATATAATGTCTTTCTGAGTAATAACAGTTGAGATAATAATTGAATACTAAACAAACGTGGGAAGTAAATTCAGACTAGAACAGCGAATTGGAAAGAAACAAACATAAACCAATCTCGATGAATCCTAGGTTAATTACATATAACACAAAAATATGATATGTGAGATATACTGTTATGTGCAAAACAACGTACCATCATTCATTTTCGCTTCTTTTAATCAGTTTTGAAATGAAGTATCAATTTTTTTATCTATATTACTAAAGCCCTCACCTAGGTGCGCCTAGGCTCCAAAAATCCCTAGGCACCAGCCTGAGCCTTTTTTACCTTCCAAGGTGCCTACGATGCGTGAGACACTATGTAACGAACATGAATCTTCGACCCCGAAATCGACATAAAACACCATGTCGAATATTCAAGCATCGAAAACATCGAAACGTTAATAGGAAGAAATTAGAGGATGAGAAAAGAAAGAAAGAAATATTGGAATATAAGAATGAGAAGGAGAACCAACACCACACAGAATCTCACATCACAGCGGAACAAAATATAACATAAAATAAATGTTTATTGAAAACTTAAAAAATACTTACAATCATCAGAGTACATCAATACATCTGGACAGTTATAACAACCTGTCCTTATATACATCACACAACGGAATAAATAATAAATGTCATATGTATGAACTTCTCCAGTCCGTCTTTGAAATCGATAGCATCTTAACCTGAACCTGTAAAACCCAGGCTAAGCCGAGCATTACAAACGCCGGGTCATTCTGGTGAAGCAGAGTGAGAAAAATTTGCTAAGTTTAAATAACATCCATATTGATTTTAAAGTTAAAAATCCTTTTGAAATAAAAGGATAATAGTAAGACCAATCCACACATAAACACAGACGGTTTTTACCTTATTATAACCCAAACCAGGTTTGAAATCATATTTTGTCTAATATTATAATAGTGTCTAAATACAAATAAATAACAATCTAGCGGAACGCTTGCTTCTCACGCTCCACATATATAATATACAATCAAAACTGCGGATGCTTATTGGAGATTGGATTCCTACTATGACAGGTATGGAACCACCTTCCGATAGTGTATCTCTAGAGGGAAATATACTGGGTTCAATAAGAACGTCTTGCAACCCGGCCCATACATGACCGACCACTCATTTCGCTTGAGTTTATCGAATGTATTATCACCCCACGGTGGTAGCTAGCCAACCGTCCCGAAGGCTGCAACATCGAAAGATTCAGGAGACAAAAAGGAATTTCTCTAGATGGTGATAATACACCCTAATGGGAGCGACCCACATAGCCATGCTGTCTGCCCGATTTTTGTCATTTTCCGATTGTGATGCTTGAGGTTTGAATTACCTTTCAGAACATTTGGCAACCATTCACTTTAAATGTCACATCCGTTAGATCCGTCAAATCACTAATTGACATCCTCAAAAATATACTGGGCACGTTTGAAGAAATCAATGTACGTGATCAACTGGAAATACTCTGTCAGACACTCGTCCATACAAATCATCCATGAACAGAATGAACCGAAGGCACCCTCCTACCGCATCCAAAAGATCAGTAGCGAGAAATCCTTGCAGCCCGCAAAATCTTAACCGCGACCGAATCACGTCAGAAAACATCTGATTGCAAGTTAGAAAAATTCGACAGCAATCCTTCCGTTTATTAAGATCCACGGTCTTCAATTGCTCTATCTCGATCAGCTTCTGAACATCTTAAACGTTTTGCGTATTTGCTGGTCGGAATGGTTTTCGAGTATAAATTCGATCCCGGTCTTTCCGTACCAACAATCGATTTGGCTAGATTTTGATAGTCGGTGATTTAACTATCAAAATAAACAACCATCATCCATAAAAATAAACGAATTCACTAGTTTAGTACTCAGCATCACTTGGCCTTTTTAATTAAAAATAATTAACGAAGATTTATTTGAAACTCTTAAATCTTTCAATTATTATAATATAGTTTTAACTCCTTATTTCGCGAGAATTCACAAAACTACCTTAAATACTGGAAATTAAATCAGATGTATATATTCTCACTTTGGGTTCAATTAAATTTTACGTAAAACATTATTATGATATCTTTTTGTTTCATTCACGAAAACAATAACTAACATTTCCCACTTTAATAAATTCATTTAAACTCGTCTTAATCTCGAACATATCGTTATATATTTCAGCAAAACTCTTTTTATTTCCATAGCAATTTATTCAACTTATAACTTCTCGAATATAGTTTATAGTATCCTTCATGGAAATATTAATTTAATTCCCTCAATTATCCTCGTTTCTAAACTAATATCATTCTTGGATAATCATGGAGTCGTTCATGCTGGGGTATTTTATTTATCTCTCAGACCTTGAGTCGACAACATTCTTATCTTTGGAATGGATATAAGTTTATTAACGAAATTTCATTTCAATAATTATCCCAACACTTTTATTTACCATACAATTCTAAACATGGGTTTTAACTCCATATATTTTCCTTTGAAAACTCTTTTACAATTCCAAAATCACGCTTTAAAACATCTATATTTTTCCATCTTTGGGCCTTTAGAATCCTCTTTAACTTCCTTTAGATTACAAATCCCATTTTGAACCGGTTTCGATTCTTAAAATCATTTAACACATAAACCCATTTATAACATGCCTTAATAATTGCCCAATTTGGATTTCATAGAAATCCGACCAATAGAATTCTTAATAGGAGTTCTTATATATTAGATATAAATTCGCTTACCATTTCACTTAACTTCACATAAGGCTCCATAACTTCATACACTTCCATTTAAGGAAAACTAAATTTCAAGATTTATCACTTTGATTATTATTAAATAAATAATAATCAATCCCAACATTTTGGAAATCAATTTGTTTACTTCAACATTAATAGTTAATCTTCCTTTCAGATAAGTAAAATAATAATCGGTTTTAAAAATAATTAATGATTCAATAATTTATTTAATAATCTATTTTGGTTTAAAACGTTTGACTTAGTCAACTCAAAACGAAGTTAATCCATTAACCAATTCTATTAGTCCTTTCTTTTAATCACTATAAATAATTTCCTTTAATTTAATTAACAACTGATTAAATTGAATAATCGCCATTAATTGTTATTTGAAACAATTTATTCAATCCTTAATCATTTGGTTAATTTCTGCTCACCTCTAATAAAACTCATTAACATAAGTTTTCGCTTTATATACACGGTTTATAGTTACTAAATAAAAATAATTATTCGTTTCCTTTAATAAACCTTTATTCAAATAATTTATATAAAATAAATTTCAAAATCCGTTATTCGTTATAAAATAAATTCTTATAACCTTACTTCTATCGATTTACATGACTGTAAATCAACATTCATAAAATGATTCATTTTAGGCCAGCCATCGCCAATTACTCAACCAATACCATCCATCGGTTAATAACAAACGAACGTTAAATTTTAATTCAACGATCAACAATAAATCAATCATTCAATCATACTGGTTAAACAATTCATATAATAGAATATGAAAATAAATAACATATTTGAGGAATCCGGTTGGATCCCTCCAACCTGTCCTTCACTGCATTAAAATGGTTTACCTCAAATTCAATACGATAATATTTATTTATCACGGTAAACAGAAATAAACAGTTTAACTAATAACAGTCAACAATCAATTTATAACGTCCATTCAAGCATCATATTATTTATTTAATACGTTTATATTATTCTAAACATAACTAATAAGGTAAGTTACCTCGTTTGGAATCTAATCGTTAAAATAACGATTTAATTCGATTAAACGAACGTTTAATTTAAAAATATTCAACATATATGCAACCAGTCATCAAATCATCAACCATCAGCAAACATTGCACACAAAATAAAAACCTGGCTTATAAAATTATAAGCGGGATAAACTGAGTGAGTTGAACTCACCTTGAATTGTTTCGTCGCCAAAGCAGCTTGTTTTCAGTTAAATTAAGCCATCATTTAATTTAGCTGAAAATCTCAGTTGCTTCCAACTCCGTCCAAGCTGGCTACAAAATGTTACGTCCGTCGATATGATTCCAATGCTCCTTGTTGGGTCCGATTCTGAAAATCATTGAACACGTTACACAATTTATAAACATTTGGTTTAGATTAAAATTTATTAGTTCCTTAACAATGCTTTTAATTAACGTTAATAAATTGTACGATTATATAATAGGTTATGTGTATTGTCAAACTTAACTAATATATATAACTAAATTTACACGTTACTATCTTGGATTAGGCACTTATAATCATGTGTAGGCACGTTCTAAAGTTTAATTCACATGCAGTGTATCTAATTTAACGGTGTGTGTACATATCAATCTAAACTAAATAAATTAATTAACTTTTATTATAATATACATGTAGGCCTTACTATCAGCCCGGCTCCAACATAAAATAGTCCTCCTTCCAATCTTATCTTCCTTCTTCCCATGTATTTGACGCGTTAGCCCATTACGCCCTCCCCATGCATGGATCATTGCCACGTAACCAAATCTCCCCGTATCTCCTGTTCGTTCTCTCCTTTTACCTTCTGTTCGCATTTTTTTATTTGAACATGGGCCGAAGCCCAAACATTTCTGCACGTCCGCTCCTTGTATCCTTCTTCTCCTATACTCCTCTTCCCCAACGCCAACAGTTCTCCGTCTGTAACTCCAGAAACAAACCCTTGCTACACCATGCACGCCATGAAACTCCCCTCACCGCTGCATGCAGGAGCCAACTCCCCCTTCTCAACACATGCGCCACCTCAACTCGCCTCACCACGTTTCGCCTTCTTTCCAATGCTTTTGCACCACCTTCCCAGACCGCTGGCAACCTACTTCTCCCTGTCAACGCTCCGACCACCGAGACCAGGCCGATCTGACCCCTGGACCCACGCCTGTCACCCAAAACCGAACTGCTACCTCGTTTTCCATATGTTGCTGCTCCTCTTGCTCTCTTGACTTCACGTACCAAGCCGCTCGTTAAATAAATGGAGATGGTATTTTTAATTGTTAAATGGATAGAGTTTTGCATTGTTTGCCTGGAAGGAATAAGAAAATGGTTGAGGCAAAAATTTAGTTGCTGCGGAAACAAATGAAGGTAAGGGGTGGTATATATGCATATAGACGAGAGATTTTGGGTGAGAACAATGTCCATCCATAGGCTACGAGATAGCTGCGTTAGGCCTGCTAGCTCTCTTCAGATTCGCATGTGGTCCATTAATAAGATTGAGACTTGGCATAGGCAAAACTAGGAGGAAGATAGCTGTTTGGGTCGGCTTTTCACTGGAAGTAGCTGGCATATGTTCTTTCATGTATACAGTTCAACACAAAGTGTTTTCATTTCATGGACAGGGTTGGTCGGTAGGGAAGAGACGAAGGATTTTTTTTTTCATTTATGTCGGCTGAAATTGACAGGAAGAAATGAAAAGAAACGAAATGAAAGTTCGGCTGAAAAGAAACATGCAACGGGCACAACTGGGGTAGAAAAGAATAGGGTATGTTTAAATTATAGGGTACCGCTATTTACGTTGAACACTCTAAATTCATACCGATATTCATGAGCTTCAAAAATTACGAAAATGGACGTCATGGTATAATTTGACGTTATGGTCCTAATGAAAATAATTTCGCTGAAAACGGTCTCCGTTTACAAAAACGGTGCTAGTTAGATCGCGTTATATCCATCGATTCACCTATAAATTTTGTCTACCGACAAAACAACTCAAATTAGCTCCAAACTGAAAACGTAGCAATAACTAGCCGTACACATTCCAAAAAAAAATTGTTTCGTCAAAAACGGAGGTTGTTTGAAAAAAAACCAATTTTAAAGTCTATAAAATATCGATAAAAGATAATTAAATCCAAAACAATTCAAATAAAATAAGAATAAATAAATATTATCGAATATATCCAAACAGAATAATCCATAGCTTCAAACTGAACCAGTATAGATTCAACATCCAGAATTTAGGGTTAAACGATATTCGAATATGTAGAAATCCGTTTATATTTATTGAATGAACGTTATATTTTATAACGAATTCCATAGCGACTATTCGAAAATTTGAATTGGACATAACTTACAATCTATAAGTTGAAATCTCGATTTTTCTCTTTCGTTAGAAAAATATAATCAAATCGATTCAAACGTTTCTTATTTCACCGAATTTCGACTTATATCGGATCATGTATATACAATTAAAGTTCAAATCGAAAATTACAAACTACCGCGGCGTTTCGAGCTCATTTTAATAAATTTATAATATATATATATATATATATATATATATATATATATATTTGAACTCCTTTTTAATCAATAAATTTGATAAAAAATCTATTAATTTTACCAAATCAATATTTAAAACGGATTTAAATATTCGTAATATACGCTCAAAAATCTGGGACGTTACACGCTAAAAAGTCCCAAAGACGTCAAGACGCTCGTCCTATGAAACGACAAAAAACATTTTTTTTTTGTAAAATTTAAGTAGAAATTGAAGGTTTCAGCATTTGACCCAATTGGAGCCTGAAAGCGCCTTTTGCAAAATTTAAGTAGGAATTGTTTTTTTTTGCATTTTGTAAGAAAAATATGCTCGTTTGACTGTTGATTTAAAGTGTATTCTGTAAAAAAAATTCTTTTTTTCATCGACCTCGCGGAAGAGGAAAAATAAACCTAGATTTCTTTCATCGAATTGTAAAAAAAAAGAAAAAGAAAAAGAAAAAAAGAAGAAGACTATTTTATGAAAGTTTAAAAATTCTATTTAAGACTTTACATAATGTTGTTTGTAATTTCATATTTGAAGTAGTTCGTTGTTTGTAGACTTGAGTTGAATGATTTTGTTCTTTCTTAGTTTGATTTAGGTTAGTCGTATAATGTTTTGTTCTAATTTTGCTTTTATATGCCCTTTTGTAAACCCAAAGTTGTGTTTATTGCGTTTTTTTAAATGTAGTTTTTTACCTGAAAAAAAGAAGTCATTTAAGGTGCCCAAAGAATTTGAGACACCCAAAGAAAAGAAGTTTTAGGCACAAAAAAGCGCTAGGCGAGGGCCTGCGGGTTTCTGGGTCTTTTTCGCCTTGACATCTAAGCTTTCTATATAGTTACTTTAACAATCGTGATAATGACAGAAATTAACTTTGTATGAACAGATAAACATAAAAAAATCCAACTAAAACCGCAAATTGAAAAGAAACAAGCCCAAACCAATCTCGATGAATCCTAACATGATGGAAGATCAAAGGGGATAAACCAACCACCATGATGGAAGATTAAAGGGGAGCTCACACTTGTCCATCAAAGTGGATGACAAGACGCTTGAGAAGGTTAGTAATGCAACTACCTTCAAGTAAGCATGATAAATTCTTCAATCTGCTGTTAAAGTTAACAAAGTAAAGAAGGTATGAGTTTGAATCTCTACACAAACGATTCCAAATCTATTTCAAATTATATTTCAAAGAGTTAAAATGAAGAGGATGAAGGTAATACAAAATATGATTGACTTAGATAATTTTTGTAATCCTAAATTCAGTTATGTTACCAATGAAGAGTAATGTTTTGAACATTGTGATGGTAGATGAATTTGTTGGATCACCATAAGCTTATTAGGAGAGATTAAAGAAACCGTTCTAAAAACCGATAGAACAAGGTTTCGCAGCATATTATTTTAGAAAGAGGTCATAACACATTCCAGATAGATCGAGGACGTGGAGGAGGTCATAGTCAAAGTCAAAGTCGAGGTCATGATCTGATGGACAATATGAACACTTGATAAATAATAATGAAGCAAGTCAAAACTTTAATCAAGAAAGAAATTGTTAGTGAGAAATCTACTAAACCAATCAAGATATGACAAGTCAAATACTGAATGTTATAATGGACATCGTACTGAATGTTATAATGGACATCGCTTTGATCCTCCTTTACAGTAAATCTAGAAGTAACGTGGAGAAAATGAACAATTTGATAAAAATTAATTATGCTAAAGAAGATGATGATGATGCTTTACTTTTCACATGCAAAAGTAATCAATAGGGGAGAATAAATAATGGAATCTTGATTATGGCTCAAACAATCATATTTGTAGAAAGAGACATTTATTCGTGGAACATGATGAATCTATTGATGGTGATATTATATTTGGTGGCTCCTTAGAAGTTAAAGTATAATTAAATGTATGCTTTTAGTTTAGTTGATAGATAGGAGCCAGCATATATTTCCAATTTTTCTGTATGATAGAGATGAAAAATAACATATTTTGTGATAACTTTTGGAGAAGAGTAATGAGATGCACTCGAATGGTGAAAATGACTAAAAGATGAAAATGGAAGATTGCTTGTGGAACTACATATGGTAAAGGATAGAATGTTTTACTAAATATCCAATGTGACGTCTCCATGTGCTTGAAGCTGTGCAATTAACGCGCTTAGCAGTTTTAAAGCACCATAGATGCAAAAAATTACAACGGAGGTAAAACAAAGATACATTGACAAATAGAGTGTAAGAATCTTTATTGGAGATAAAATCAAATTTCCAAAATTGAGTTATTCTTATTTTCATATCATTTGTATAGAAAAAAGAAACATTGTTCACTCGTGTGTGACATGACCGAAGAATATCACGATCGATGCAGTTCAGACTTGGTGAGTAGAATAGAGTTCTAATTTGTGTTGGAGTTGTTAAGACTTGAAGTTGAACTTAGACCATACCGTAAATTTGTTAATTTGTTTATAGGAGAACTAGTTATTTTTATTATATTAAATTTGCTAAAATGGATGCTAAACACCTCTGGTTTAGCGGGCATGTTGAAAAGTAGCAGGGTTTCAAGCCGTTCTATTTATATTTAATAATGCTAAATTAAAATAGTATAGCAGTTGAGCTGCGCTTAATGCTTAGCGAGGTTATAACGAAGTTTTAATTGTATAAGTTTGGTCTATGTTCTAAAAAATCATCTTGGATGTGGCATATGAGGCTTGAATACTTGTTTTGATAGTCCAAAAATAACGATTAATGAAAGAACGACAAAATGATTGACTTCCATTGACCATTGAAATCAACTTTGCAGAGGATATCTTTTTGAACACAAGCAAGAAAGAGATTTTTGGTCGAGTTTGATGAGAGCTCAGCATCCACTGAACTCGCTTCATTAACCATCATCACTAAAAAAGAATAAATTTTATGTACTTTTTATTGACGATTATGCTTGAAAAACGTGGATATATTTTTTGAAAAGAGAAAACACTGGTATTTGAAAGCTTTAGAACTTTTAGATCTAACAAGGTGGTGAGTTTACACCAAATAACCAAAAAAAGAAGAAGGACAAAAATGGTTTCATAACAACTCCGTGTTCATCTCAATAAAATGGAATAGTTGAAAGGAAGAATCAAACTATTCTTAACATGACAAGGAGTATGTTGAAGTGTAAAAGCATCCAAGAGTGTACTGGATGAAGTCATTTCATGTGCAGTCCACTCGGTAAATCAGTGTCGCACTTAACGTGTTCATGGAAAAACACCTTAAAAAGCTTGAAATGGTTACAAACCAGGTGTTACACTTTTAGGTTTTTTGGAAGCATATCCTGTGGCACATATTATTAATGAGAAATAAACGAAATTTGATGATAGAAGTGCAATGTATGTCCATCTCATCTACGATCAAAGCTCCAAATGTTATAGATTGTACATTGTAAGCAATGGAGAAACTATTTAAGTCGAGATGTCAAGTTGAAGACGGTGTTTGAGAATGGAATGATAGGAAGACCATAATCATAGCCCATTCTTTGACGATGAAGAAGAGATGACATAATCTACCACTCTATCACTTACATCTCTACCACAAAATGCATATATTGATGGTGCATGTTCCAACGAGAAACCTTAGAGATTTAAAAGTAATTCAAATTCATATGATACTACCAAAGAGATGCGAAACAACAATGATTTAACTTATCATTGTTTATTTGTGGAAATTGAATCTGTAAGATGTAATGATGATGCCTGCGATGAAAAATGGAGGATTGCAATGTATAAAGAACAAAAAATAAGGCGGTCAAGAAGAACGATAATAGCACAACCACCTAAATGTAAGTACACTGTTGGTGTCTAGTTTCACTACGGTAGGGCATAATTGGTGTGAAATTACTGATGTGTGTATAAAGATGAATGCTAGATGAGAAATGAAAAGATACATCCAATGAATGCTAGATGAGATTGGTTTCTAGCAAGTATAAATCAAACATGTATAAACAAAAGGCTGCGGTTGACTATGTAGAAGTATTCATGTTTGTTGCTCGTTTTGAAATAGTAAATGGTTATCATTTCCTTTGTCGTCCAAAATGTCCATCTGTGTTATCATAGTGATCGCTATAGCGCGCTATATGTTGCGCTATTCTACTTCTTATAGCGCAGAGGTCCCTTATAGAGCAGAAATAGCGTGCTATTTTATCATAGCGCAACATAGCGTGCTATTTTTCTTTTCTCTTTTTAAGGTTTGGAGAGTGTGTAAAGAAGCCTGGTCTGACCCATTTAATTTGAATAATGAAGTGGTCCATTTTGTTTACTATTTGGACAATAACGTAACAAGTGAATCAAATTCTAACCTAGGGCAAAATTACTTTCTTCTTCAAATCAATTTCTGCTGCTAGAAAAGCCGAAGTTGACTTCAATTAGTTTGTTTATTCTTTATTTGATTTCGTGATTGGCTTTACTTTTGTTTTCTTCTTCTCCAAATCCGAATTTTAAAACTATCCATGTCTTTTTTTCTGAGAAATTTTTTCCCCTTTTATCTACTTTCTAGATGGACGTACAAGTTTCTTTTTGAACAAACAGTTTCAGATTTTTTATTTTATTTTGAGCATATAGGTTTTGTTTTGTGCTTTTTTCCTATGTAAACCTTTTGCTGAGATTTTTTTTAAGAAAAAAAAAAAACTATTTTCTACTTTCTAGATGAACATACATACTTTCATATTTTATGTGAATTGTACTTTTCATGCATTTTTTCTATGTTAACTTTTTTCTGAGATCTTTTATATTTTATGTGAATTGTACTTTTCATACATTTTTTTGGTAGAATCTCATCATAACTCACAAACAGAATAAATTTTATCATAAGTCATTAATTTAAGAATAAATTTCAAATTGTGTAAGACATAAATATGTTATATCCATCAATAATTATGAATGTACAGTATGAAATTATTAATTTTTCTCTAACATAATTACATTTAACATTAAATAAAGATAACATATGCATGAAGTACGCAAGCATTGCATTTGGAGCCTTAAACGTCTTGGATATGGCACAAAATCTGCAACAAAAGCATTAAATTCCAGTTATGTATGATAATTCGATTAGTTGTGTAAAAAAAAACATTACAGCGCGCGCTATAGCGCAAACATTGCGCTATTTCACGCTATTCGCTATTGACTACACTGATGTCCATCAAACGAATTTCTACTTTATTGAGTGATTTTTTGGAAGAAATCTCTATCGATCAAACGTCGAGTGTGTGAATTCAAAGAGTTCAAATTAAAGAAGATTTTTTACGGTTTGAAACATGTCCCCATGCTTGGAGTAATAGAACTGATAAATATTTCTAAGCAAATGATTTTCCCTAGTGTCCATGTGAATATGTTCTACATGCAAAATTGAATAAAGATGATGACATATTGCTCCTTTTTCTTGTATGTGGATGATTCAGTTTTGTGAAGCTGTGTCGTTAAAATTGAGTATGACCGAATGTACATAATCAGGGAATAAGTTTATACAATTGCTGGAATTGTAAAACTAAACTTCAATATTACTCATGACTATGCACATAATTTCTCAACCATCCATTCGAGGATGCCACAAAGAACTTTAACTTTGTTGATTTTTTGGACTTCAGTTACTAAATAGTAATACAAATCTGACTTGACCATGTTTGAATAGGCTGATATGTCAACACTCGAGTACAAAACTCAACTCTTATAATTAGCGCACATGATTCCGAGAGGCAGTGTAGAGGCTTGAGAGATTAAACCGACCATGATTTTGAGGTGATGAAGTCAATGGTCATTGTTTGTACAACTTTAATCATGAATATGATTTAGAAGCCAAATGAACTAGAACATAATTGAGAGCATTAAGTAATAGAGTGGGAAATTGAACATATAGACTAATTATTTTACTTCTAAGATATGGAGGTTGTTTGAATGGAGGAGATGCTGTGGAATAGCTAGAACACTTAAGAAAGGTCTGAAAACGAAGATGAACGATCATTGGAATGAAGAGATGCGATGCAGAGTAAAGAGGTAGGTCAACGGATTAAAAAATGGTTACATACTTACATAAATAAACCAGTCGATCTCTTCTTCATAACCAGTCGATCAGTTAGTCCAAACCGATTGATCGATTAGACGGAATGGGTCTACCAGTTATTTTCATCGTGCTTCTACTGTATTTTTATAGGGAATTATTAAGAATTGTTCATAGATTTTAAGAAAAATATGGCAAATGAGTTTCGAGAGGATGGGATAATGTCATACTATCTTGGTATTTGAAGTTAAACAAGTGATGATATTTTCTTCTTAAGAAGTGTATGTAAGAGTAGTTCTCAAGAAATTGAAAATGGAGAATTGCTAATCGACCATGCCTGTAGAATGTGGAGTCAAATTATCTTTGCATCAACATGGTGGTAAAATAAATCACTCGTTCTTTAGGTGTCTCATTGGAAGCATGAAGTATTTAACTTCTACAAGATCGGATAATTTGTTTGACGTGAGACTTGTTAGCTATTAGATGGAAACTTTTACTTCACATTTGAATGCTAATTCGCATTACCGTTAGCTTGTTCATAGTGATTGGATTGATACCATTGATGGTTAGAGAAGTACCACAGCCAAGGTTTTAAATCTCTCTCATCTCTCCCGAAATAGAAATCTGTGATTTTACCGGAAATTGGAGATTCGATACCATTGTTAGTTATCACTTATCAATGTTTTTAAATCCTTCTCATTTTAGCCGAGATATCAACCGGAGATTTTCTCCAAAATCCGAGATCTGAAACCTTGAACATGGCTTTTTTTTTCTTTGTGAAAAATTCACCATTTACTTGAAATTCGAAGAAACAATCTATTACCTCTTACAACATGTATTGTCATGTCATTTGGTTTAGAAGCTCGATGACGGAGCTGAACATACAACAAACAGATCCAACGCAGATTTATGTTGACAATAAGTTTGACATAGCATCAGCCAAGAATCCATTGTTTTATGATATGAGCGAACATATTAGTGCTAAGTATCATGTTATTTGAGAGTGCATATCCAAGGATAGGAGTGAAGCTTTTAAAGTAAAGCCAGGACCAAATTGTGCAGTTTTCACGAAGCTTTTGAAGTTCGATGCTTTTCAACTGTGTTGATTTTCTCTTGGAGTAAAAATTTAGTCTAATTTTATTTAAAAGATTATTGCTTAAGCGCGTGTCCATTAATTTGAATGATAAGTTACCTCCATTAAAAATTAGTTTTAATGAATTATCATTTCCGTTGGGAAATAATTATATTCAGGTGAGGAGTCATTTGTACTGAAAAACGTATATGAGAATCATATTAATTAAAAGAAAAGATGCTTAAAAGAAGAGTCATGTCTATTTGTAAGGATGTGAAAAGTACTATGCGTATGCGATTATTTCGTTTTGTGGTGGTAATCAAGTTTAATTGAAGTTATCAGAAAAAAGAAATATCTCCTCCACTCTTATATGTTAAATTTAAGTAATTTGATTCTTCTCTTTGTACATAAGTACACACACTTCAATTACAAAATATAGTGTTTCATGAAAATGCAGTTATTCATCAATGATTTATGGGCAAAGGAATACAAGCACTTGTATCTGTTGTGAACTTTTGTTCAGACATACCCAAAAAGAAATTCACTCATTGCAACTAAAATGCGACTTTGAGCTGAGTGGGTGCTTGGTCCAATGCAGGTACCTCCCTTCTTTAGAGATTTATTGATGGAATTAAACCAATATTTGGTTTCTCTACCACATCTATCACTTGATAGATCATTTTTGGTAAAGACTAAAATAAAAGGGTACAAATGCTGGTTGCAAGATGTAGAAAAAGATTTGGTAGGTTAGTGGGAGTGCTTCATTCGTCTTCATTGGACACTACATTGACCATGCCACTTGTCTGGTCAATTTTTTTTAATAAAACAATGCAAACCATGATAAGGTTAAATTGTTTAGTAAATGACCAAATTTATTGAACCATATTAACAAATAACCAGTTGATAAATAATGCATTGGAAGTGCCACTCAATAACACAGTATTAGCACACACATTACTAGGAAAACATTCGCTTTCAGGGTGCCATCGCAGATTTAATATTCTCCTAATCTGAGAAAAAAACACTATCGCATTGGCAAATAAACTTTTAAAAAGTTTTAAGACCCAAGAAAAGTGCTACATTGAGTCACTTCAAAATGTTGCTGCTCTTCAAATAATAATAATAATACCAACTTCTATGTTATCAAGACATTTAAAAAAATAAAAGCATGCACTTTTGCTTGACCCATTCCGTACGATGGTCGCAACCAAGTTGGATGCAATGTTTTATTGTTGTTTGATAGGAAAATTGCTATGAAGTATGTTTCAGTCGAATTGAAACTGTAAGTCACAATATGTCAGCGTGTGGATGTTGTAGGCAATGTGTGGATGAGTACACACGGTGATGAAGAGTTACCACATGCTAAGATTATGTTTTTGCATGTCTAGACAACGAGAGCACTGAAAATACCAAAGCCTTTCGAAGAACAGAAGCTTGCATCTTAGCATGATTAATGTCTAAAACGAGCATGATATTCATGCCCTTTAATGCACTTTTACCATCACAATGTTTTTACGATTCAACTCAAAATTGCTTTACTATTGAAATTGCATCGATTTAAGGTGCAACCCTTGGAAGTGACTTTGTTCAAGCTTTTGTCTAAAATACACATTCAGTAAGCCTGTGTATGCTTGTGTTACGACTTATATTTAGGAGATTTAGTTTTGTACATAAAATCAACTGAATATAGATTACCTTTGGTTAGATATAATTGAAAAAGTATAGATGTTGGTTCTGGAATTTCTGGGAGCCTATCTTTTTTGTGGAAATTTGCAGGAGAATATAATTTTGGTTAATGACATCATCTTCAAATGCTATGGTGTTCAAAAGATCTTATGATCTCTGGTCAATTCTTTTGATATCATTTTATTTTCTAAATAAACTTCATATTCATTTTAATACGTAGAGCAAAGGGTGTGTGATATGGTTATGACTACCTCAAAATCAAAACAATGCGTCAAGATGTTATTTCTAGATTGAGCATATTGAATTCTGGATACACATAGCTGCTGCTGTTATTTCTATTATGAATCACATAACCAAATCATTTTTATCTGGTATGCTGAGTTGTCAGCAAATGTGTGGGTTTGTTATGCATATCTTTTTTTATTATACAAAAAGAACTTAAAGAATC
This sequence comes from Allium sativum, assembly GCA_030737875.1. Classification (NCBI taxonomy): domain Eukaryota; kingdom Viridiplantae; phylum Streptophyta; class Magnoliopsida; order Asparagales; family Amaryllidaceae; genus Allium; species Allium sativum. The sequence continues at coordinate 308,798,747 of CM060915.1, read as the reverse complement.
GAGGATCGAGGAAATTGAATGGTAGGAAATCAGCTGAAATCTTCTTTATCTTCTATTGCTCTCTCTTCTCTACTCATATTCTCTCCCTTCTTTTCTCATTGCAAATAGATATTATAGCAAATACTTCTTATCAGTATACCTTTACCTACCATGACACAAGTCACCCTATCCATTTTTAAATTGGAATTTTAGTATATTACAACAACGAAAACTTTTCAGTGCATCATCCAACAATCGTATGAATTTTCTAATTTAACCAGGGCCGCAAAAAGCTTCAAGACCTGCATCAATACCTAAAGCTGAACCAGAAAAGAAAGAAATAGTTATTGAAGTACCTAAATTATCTTTGGAAGTACTAAAGGAAAAGACTGACAATTTTGGCTCAAAGTCTTTGGTCGGTGAAGGTTCTTATGGAAGAGTGTATTATGCTGTTATGGATGACGAGCAACAAGTTGCAGTCAAGAAACTTGATTCCTCGCCAGATGAAGAACCAGAGCAGTTTTTGACTCAGGCATGTTTTTAGTTGCAGGCAAATTCGTCGTTCTAAATGCTTCTCAGATTTTTATTTTAACTTAAGAACTGACTTCTTATCTCAGGTTGCAGCAGTATCAAAATTGAGACATGACAATTTTGTCCAATTACTGGGGTATTGTGCTGATGAAAATTTCCGTTTGTTGTCTTATGAGTTTGCTACCATGGGTTCTCTTCATGATGTTTTGCATGGTATCAGTAACGCTGTCATTGCATAATTTGTCAGCCTAATTATTGTTGTACATTCGCTGATTTTATCTCCGTAATGATGTCAGGTCGGAAAGGAGTTCAAGGTGCTCAGCCTGGTCCTGTTCTTGATTGGATGCAGCGTGTTAGGATCGCCATTGATGCAGCTAAGGGTCTAGAATATCTTCATGAGAAAGTTCAACCATCTATTATACATCGGGATATTAGATCAAGCAATATTCTTTTATTTGAAGACTTCAAAGCAAAAATTGCAGATTTCAATCTGTCAAACCAAGCTCCCGATATGGCTGCTCGCCTTCATTCTACACGTGTTCTGGGAACTTTCGGATATCATGCACCAGAGTTAGTTCATTACTTTATGACAATTAAACAGGATAGCGGAGTCCCTTTAATGAGCCCCTAATGTGAAATACAGCCATGTTGATCTTGTGTTGGGTGTAATACAGGTATGCTATGACAGGTCAGCTAACTCAGAAGAGTGATGTGTATAGCTTTGGTGTTGTTCTTTTGGAGCTTTTAACAGGCAGAAAACCAGTTGATCATACCATGCCTAGAGGACAGCAAAGCCTAGTCACTTGGGTGAGTCACAATAATACCTTTTATAACCACTAGCTCAATATCATTGGAATATCTTTTTCATCAGTAATAATGTTTCCATAATTTCACTGTAAGGGTGACATTTACTTCAATGTGCTAGTAAAAGAAATTCTTATTGCTCATCTAGTATCTTTCTCCTGGCTTATATTAATTTACGTTCATTGTGGAATATATTGGTTCCTTATTTTTAATTTATGTGCACGGTCAAAAGGTAACTTATTTCTTGAACATATTGCATATAATATAACATATTTTAAACATAGGAGTGTTGTATTTTTATTTTTCTGAACCATGATTCATAAATTATAAAATAGTGGTTACTCCTGGATTGAAAGGAATGCTCGAATGCTATTATGTGACCTGCATTGGAAGTTTACATATATTACCAGAATTCGTGGCATTCTTCATATTTGTTTTATTAAGTTAGCATGCTGCCATACATAAAAATTCTATGAATTTATGATACTTTGTTCTTTCACCTGTAAATGTACAACAAACTACATGATAAATCATGCGAACAAATGTGATACCAAATGAGTATAAAATTTGTCTCTGTCATGCAGTTGCACTATATTAGGAAAAATGGTAACTAATGAATGCTGTTTTCTTTATTCTCGGTAGGCTACTCCAAGGTTGAGCGAGGACAAAGTGAAACAGTGTGTGGATCCTAGACTGAAAGGAGAGTATCCACCAAAAGGAGTTGCTAAGGTAATGCATCATATATCACACATTTGCTACAACATCCCTTGTGCTACAGCTTGATCATTTTTTCGGATTAGATAACTCTAAACGACACTAAATTTTAGACAGTTTTTATATAACTGAAGATCATGTCCACAAAAAATCTAGCTTATCTGGTTAATTTGAATATTTCCAAAAATAATATTTAAAACTGAAGGCCGAATTCAACGACAAAAATTTGAAATGTTGAACATTTGATCATGTTAAGAAGTTTCAAATCTATCTCCCCTATTTTTCTTCTATTCTTTCCTCTGTTGGACATGATATATGTATTTTAGATTGAATATCTCTAAAGTATAGCTGTAATGGCATATAATAGATGTGAATTACTACCTTATGCAGCTTGCCGCAGTAGCCGCACTGTGTGTGCAATATGAAGCTGAATTCAGGCCAAACATGAGCATTGTTGTGAAAGCGCTCTCTCCGCTTCTTGCTAACAAGCAACCTCATGCAGCTCCTTCCCCTCCCGTTGCAGTCCCTGATATCTGAACTCATCAAATTTGATATTATTCCATTTAATTTTTCTCATGTTTTACGACAATCCTATGTCCGTGGCTCTGTTTGTGTGTGTTCTCTCTGAGTATAAATTAAACCTATGTTGCTACGCCTCAGGCTTTTCTTTTTTAAATAACTTGTGTCGAGCATTATGGGAGCTGTAATCCTTTTCATATCCAGCACCTTCACAAACAAATGACATTGAACTTTGTTCTGCAAACTTCATAGCTTTGTTTTAATATTGCAAACAGGTAGATGTTACTTGGGTGCAACAACCCATAAGATTATAATCTGTTTGGTTCAACCACTTACCTTATAATAATTGCATATACTGTGGCTTTCATCTTTATATAAGTAGCTGGACTTTGCTTGTGTTATTTTAAGTACAATCCATGAACTCTTATCATCAGTTATCTTCACCGATTAATGGCCGTGATAGAAATGTAAGGCAGGCTTTTCTAAGGAGCTACACTTTTCGAGTAAGGGAGACGAACAAAGAGAGGGTGTTAAGGAAATTCAAGGAGCTGGATTTGAAGCAATGCTTCAAGGAGATGAATGAGATGAGGAAGAATGTTTTTTTAAGAATCTCTCATAAGATTTCTAGGAGATGTGGGATTGAAACTTTTAAAGAATTTAGATCGAAACTGTCTGCTTCTTTGTCTTGTTTTGCACTGAGCAAAGTGCATGTTTCTTAGCTTGGAATGTTAGCACTGTTGCTTTCCAGGTAGTATGTTGTGTACTCATTTAGCTGTCTTTATGTAAAGCATGTGGGATAGTATAAACTCCTGTGCTCTGTACGCAGTAGGTTTCGGTTATCTATATGTTTATGGCTGACAGCCTGACACCTTCAGTGTTTGGTAACCTTTGTATGAACGATGGTTTAATAGGAAATGGTGAAAATGTAAGTTGGTTGGGTTGCTTTTAGTGAATACATCAATCCACGTTGGTCCCTTGTCCTTAATCTTCGACTTGCTCCCTACGACCTATTGTTATATGATCCTACAATTTACATTTTAATATTTGGGAGACCGTTTATTCACTGCCATATGGATCACATTCCTCCTTCCACATGAATGTGCGTCACCATCGTTTACAATCGTTTTTTATGCCGACAAAAATCCTAGCTCAAGACGATTGCTTCTCAAGCTGCCTTCCTGTGATACCTTGAAAATTTGAATAATATTTTGACTAAATAATAATGACATAATAACATGAAAAATAGCGGAAGTACAGAATTAATTAATTAAATTATCATAAGGGTATTTTCTTCCTTTTCAAAAAGAAAAGAAGAAGAAAAAAGAAGCAAATAGCCATTCTCAAAAACATAGAAATTTTGCAATGAAACCAACATCATCGCGACCGAGTTGTTATCAACGCTCAGATGGAGTATTAATTACCATAATCAACGCTAGACAATCAACGGCGTTGTCTACAACTGTTAATTAATTCGATCAAGATGTTAAAAAAAAAGATACACAAACAAACTGCATGTTTGAAATAAGGAGTAAATGACAAAAAATAATAAAAATAGGAATAAAGCCCGGTGAAAAGAGAAAAAGTTGAGATGTGTATTTTATTTTTAATTTAGCGTGCTTTGAAGACCAATCCTTAACATAAAAGGCATTCCAAAAACAATTTATCCAACTTCATTTGCAATGTAGATCTTTAATGGGGTCAATGCTTCAGCTCCATTTCTTCTTCCTCTAGATCTACTTTATCGTTTACTAATTTTTTGTCCTCCACTTGAAAATTCCTACCTTGGATTCAATCTTCTCCTCTTCGCCCTTGTTTTCTTTTGCTTTGCATCCTTTTGCCCTTTTCTTCGGCCGTCATGCCCGACATCCTTTCCTTCTTCTCGAGCGTCCCTATTCCTTGTGCAACGGATTCCTTACCTTACACTGTCCCTCTCCTAGCACGTCGAGGTCCCGATTTCCTTCTCCTTCCCGATCTCCCCATCGTCCTTTTTGCTCATTATGGAATCGTTTGGTTTAGATTTTTCAATTTTAAGTTTTCACACATACAAAAATACCCACAATGCACATATATCGTGAAAAATGACCGTTTTACAAAACGGAGTTAACACACAAAATCAAAAACAACTTTTTATTATTTTTCATATTTTAAGAAACAAGGGAATGACAATAACAAATCTGTCTGTCCACCATTCCCGCGGTCCCCTCCGTTACTCCCTTTCCCTTTGATGCATCACCACCGCTACACTTCAAATCTTCACAATTTTCATAATTAACGCCAAAAACTAAAAATGCAAAACACAAAATAAACCAAACGCTACCTAACTTTCGCGACTTCGCCTAATGTTCCATTCTTCACCCTTGCCTATCCCTTGTCTCCAGCCTCTACTGTATTTATTAGATTGTCGCTCCTATAAAGCAAGCCATTTCCCCACTTCTTGCATATACCTGCAATGTTGGTTTTTGTTTTGAGGTTGGATCTGGCTCAAATATCAGCTTATGCTCGACACACTTAGTGGATTGTTTGGTTTTTGATGTTTGGTGTTGGCTTCAGAATCGTGGTTGTGTTGTGAAGAGTTTTGGTGTCTGTTTGGTGGTTTATGACTGTGGTTAGTGTCAGGGTTCAGACGAGTTTATTGGGAAGGTAGATCAGGGGTTGTGCCCAAATCAGGTGTCCCATGTATTCAATGATTGAGATTTACCTGATTTTCACTTTACAATTAAACCCTTCAACATTTCGAGGGTTTAAGTGCAAAAAATAAAAATCAGGGGGCTGCTATTGGTTGGGCACACATGGAGACACCAGATTTGGGAACTGAACAATTGAACTGGTAGATTAGTGGGTTATCGTTTTGTGATTTTGTAGCAGGGCAAATTCTATTTCAATCCATGTTTTTAGTTAGTAGCCCCCTTAAAAAATTAAAAATTTAATGATTAAAGTACCTTAAGGATTTATTTTCTCATCTAATCTCAGTGAAACGTAATATTCTACTGTCTGTTAAAACACCTAAGCTTCAAAACCATAGATTTCAAATCACTGAAGAAAAAATTCATTTGCAAACAAGAATACAATGGATTTTGAAGGAGAATATTCCTTATCGGAATCACAGGAGGTAATAGAAAAAATATAAAAAATTTGAGTTTTTTTTTTTAATACCTTTTCAAGTACAACCGATGCACAATGAATTGAGTGATTTTAGATAAAACCACGTAGGACTCCTGCTAGGAAACCATAAGAACTTAGAAAATGCAAAGTGGGGATATATGATGAACCACGCATAATTCATACGTAGTAAATGAATAAACCACAAAGTGGTGGTACGTGGTCTGCTTATATACCACGCAGGTTGACAGAACTTGGTCAGTTATTATATTTCTGGTTTGTGCTTAAAGTTTGTTATATTTGTTTTATGTTGATTGTAACATTCTAACTGATGAAGAAACGAATGATGAGATATTACTGGATTATTCGAATGAGTTCACGACTTATGATGTAAGTTTTCTTTGATTAACGCTCGAATACATCGTGAGTACTTACATTCTATTTAACATTTTAAATGCAGATATTTCCTTCGTGGAAAAAATTAGTTGATTGGATACGTGATACTGGAAAGCGTCTAGGTTTTGTTATCATAATCTTGAAATCGGATACCGGTGCTTCAGTCAAGAAACCAAAAATCATGTTTGCTTGTGAACGAATTGGTGTTTACAAGAAGTGAAAAGATTTTTAGCTAAAAAATCTCCGAATACGGGTACCAAAAAATGCAACTGCCCATTTAGACTCAAAGGCGAGAAACTTGGTACTTTAGATGATTGGCGATTACATGTTATCAATGGTGTTCACAATTATTCCGAATTGTAAATACAGAAGGTCATTCGTATATTGGTTGACTAACCGAAGCTGATAAAAGCACTTGGTAAAGTCAAAAGAAATTTTAGCCACCATTAAACGAAATGATACTTCAAATTCTACCACAATCAAGACAATTTACAATGTGATAAAAGCACAGAATGCCATTGAACGAGCTGGGCGTTCACAAGTTCAATACTTGCTTAGTAAATTGAAATAGTTTGGTTATTTTGAATGATATCGTAAGACATTAGATGAAACAGATATTATTAAAGATATCTTTTGGGCACATCTTATCAACTTGGATTTTCTACGTACATTTTTCAGGGTTATCATATTAGATTGCACATATAAAACCAATAGATATAGAATGTCGTTACTCGAGATTGTTAAAGTTACTTGCACAGATCTTACATTTTATATTGCCATTGCGTATTTAGTTGTCGAAACCAAGGAAAATTATATGTGGGCATTAGAGAGTTTGAAATCAGTGTTAGTTGATTGTGAAGTGAAAATGCCATCAGTCTTCATTTCTGATAGAGAAACGACACTAGTTAATGCTATTTGATTTGTGTTTCCTCAATTCACTCATATGTTATGCACGTGATATATTAAAAATAATGTTCGAACATATATGCAAGAAAAGTGAAAGGTATGGAGCTTGAAGAGAAGAAGTCTTTCTTATTTGATTGAAATGAATTAGTGTGCTCAAAAAATATAATGAGAATTTACAAGTGTTGCACAAAAAGTATGCAAACCATACTTCACTTTTGAAGTATATTCACGAGACATGGTTGGATACTTACAAAGACAGATTTGTGCAAGCATGGATAAATGACTACAAGCATTTTGGAAATTACACTTCTAATCGGTAATTTTGTTTAATAGTTGTGGTAATAGTTATTCAAAGAATAATTGTTGTGATTAGTACTAACATATTTCTATGTGTCAATGCAGGGCGGAGGGCGGAGTCTGCTCATTCAAAATTGAAGAAACATTTAACTAGTTGCCAATGCAATTTCGAACAAGCCTGGACGAAGATGCATTCATTATTGGAGCTCTCGTTTATTGAACTTAAAGCATAATTTGAGCAAAGTCTAACCAAAGTAAAGCACACATTTCATATACGAGAGCTAAAAATTTTACGAGGCTTTGTTTCTATAAAGACACTTGCTTTGTTGCATTCCAAACTTCAGAGAACAAAAGATGTTGGTGATGAAGAATTGTTATGCGGATGTGTTGTTCGTAGAACACATGTATTGCCTTGTGCGCATGAGTTAGCTCGTCTTGGACTTGATACAACAATATCGCTTGATATGATAGATGTTCATTAGACGAGACTTCATCTTGTTGAAATAAGTGGAAAGAAAGTAGCGCGGATAGCGGAGAAAATGGAAAAACTATTAAATGATGTGAAAAAGATGGAAGCTCTTTACCAAATGCAAATTTATAAGAGGATGTTCGAAGTTGTAGAACCGCGAACGACGTCTCTCGCATCTCCAAAAAGCAAAATAAAGACACGTGGAAGAGAAAGCAAAAAAAATTCTAATATTTCGACTAAAAGGATGCCTTCATCATTTGAGCTTGTCGAAAGTGTTTATTCCTGAAGTTCTTATACTTCGAAAAAAGCTCGTACCGATAAGCTTCCTATTCGTAAATCAAAAAAAGGTAATAATCATTTTATTTGAATATACATCAGTTCAATAATAACCTACTATATTAATTTTGCAGCTAGACGAACTAACTGAAGGCATGAGAACTTATTTGCATCAAATTCTATTAGAGTTGAGGGCTTTTGTCACAGATATTGTTGACGTTCGATTGGACGGTAATTGTGGATATCGATGTGTGGCTGCTTTGCTTGTTTTGGGAGAATCTAGATGGAGCGAAATTAGAATTGAATTGCACGATGAGCTATATGAACACCAGAGTCTGTTCGATCGAGTTTTTGTAGAGAATGGTAGAAGTTCAGCTATTCTCAAAAGCCTTTTGCATGAAGATGATGAGTTTGCGCCAGTGGAAAAGTGAATGTCAATGCCTGATGTTGGTTATATTGTTGCAACTAGATATAATGTTGTGCTATTTAGCATTAGTGAAAGACTTATGATGACAATACCACCATTGAGAGGAAAAGTACCTCCACCACTATAGTGCACTGAAATTGCGATAGCTTTTGTCAACCAAGATCATTTTGTTCAGGTATACAAAGTTTATATTCATAAAATTTAAAATATCTAGTATATTTTCAAGGCTCGTGGATCATGACTTGCAGGTAGCTTGAGGACAAACATCCTGTACCACCTATTTACACAAAATGGTTCATGGCTCGAGATACAAATGCAAGCAAATGAGAGCATATTTACAATGTTAGGAGACAAGCTTGGGAGAAAAGAAATTCGTATGAAGAATAGAAGTAGCTAGGTTGGCAAACGGAAATTGGTTGTAGTTTTGTTTGGCAAATGGAATGAAAATGTATTTGGGAAATTGGTTGTTGGTTGGATATTGTATTACACTATTTGGCAATTGGAAATTGTGTTGTTATTAGTTAGTGTGTTGTTATTTGGCAGTTTGATTGTTATTTTTTGTTATTTGTTGTTATGTGTGTACTGTAATTGTCATTTGTCGATAAACTATGATCGACAATTTTTTTTTTAATTCTGGGCACACACGGACTGTAAAAACGTGGAAGCAAATAAAACCACGGAGTAGTGATACGTGGTAAAGTGAACAACCTCGTATAACTAATGCGTTGTCTATATCAAAACCATGTATGAACTAAACATGGTTAATCATCAAACTACGTTTTTACAGAGCGTTAGGATTACCCGAAACAAAATAAAAATAAAAAATGCCAGCTTTATTTTGCGTGGTCGGTAAACAAACCACATACTATCTCAACGTGATTGTGAAGAAAACCACGATGAATTTGATCGTTGTTTCTTCACATACCACGTATTAGTACTACGTGGTTTTGTTTCTGACCTCGTTTTTCATAGAGTGTGTAACACCCCACGTCCATTAAGGTCACTCACAAAGGGAATGCCTTAACATCAGTGGAGCGTTTTAGGTGAATATAGAACAGAAAATCACAACAAGACAGATATAAAATAGTACTTGAAAATTCAAAACTTTATTTATTGCAGTAGAAGGTAAATATGTTTGGTTACATCATCAAAACCATAAACCAAAGTCAAGTACATCATATCCATCTTGATAAAACAAAGTACATAATCCCCAACATTTAAAATAGCCATAATTAAAGAGAAGCTGAACTTTACTTCAACGGTCCAAGAAATCTTCTAAAAGCAGTCCGAAATCAAGCTCCACTGGTGCTAGTTCCAACCTGAGCACCTGGGGGAGGGGGGGGGGGGGGGGGGAGGAAGGAAAGAGATGGGAAAAGGGGGTCAGACATAAAGTCTGGCGAGTGCGATAATTCTAACAATATAATTAACAAAGTAACTAGGCTAAGGCATAAGTTGGAAAATAAGGAAATGATCATGAACCATTGAGTATGGCAGAGTAAACAAGGAAACAAAATGAACAACGATATCGTTAAAGTGCACCTAACCCACTAAGATAAATTACTAAACTACACCAACACTATAGGATAATTGCTATACTACACCGCCACTAGTATACTGCAACACCACTAGTCACCCTAAGGTTGATCCCGCCTACAGACTTAATAATGATATTGGTAGTTTCGTGCACCCCTAGCTGCCTTCATAGGTGTCGTCTGCCCCTATCTCCACTAGGTGTACCCACTACCCCCAAGCGATCGGCTCCCTAACTCGTAGATACCCGTGCTGGCCCCACAGTGAGGTGTATCACTCCCCAAAGTGGCAACCCGATACAACCAACAATGCACGACTTATACCTACACGATGCAACAACGTCTTACCTACCATCCCGGTCCACACACGCATATGAACCCGTTGGACTTGCGTTGCCACCGCTAACCCGGTTTGGCCTCTTACACTCAAGCCCAGTATGTGTGTCCCGTCCTTGACTTGGGTCGAGCCCACAAAGATACGTATGGGTTACTGGTTGAAACGGGCCCCCATTACTTGACACAAGCTATCCACCTAAGCTTGGTCCCCTCTAGTACATCCCACTTAACCCACTTCTTATTCATGTTTCAATTGCATGTTTCAATTTTGGTTAAGTGTTTCTAATCGTATTTCCAAATGCCACCCAAGGCACCCACTAAATTCCACATGCCACCCAAGGCACCCACTTAACCCCCTCATGTCCCACTACATGCTTATCTGGTTAAGTGTTTCTTAATTCATTAAGACCGTAACCTCATAAAGACCTCTCACATTAGACTGACATTTGTGGCAGCTGGATTTGCCGGGCGGGTCCGGGCAGTCTTACACCACAAAAGAGCCTAACATCGTGTCTTTACAATTGTTACGTATTTAGTTTATGCCTAAGGCCTCTCACATTAGACTGGCATTTGTGGCAGCTGGATTTGCCGGGCGGGTCCGGGCAGTCTTACACCACAAAAGAGTCTAACCTCGTGTCTTAGACGATTAATTATTCCTAATTAATCATTCCCCAATTTAAATTACTTTCCCTATTCAAATTATCAATCAATTCCAAATTTAACGATGTCCATAATTGACTCAATTATGTCCATCCATTTATGGTATGTAAAATCATACCAATTTCACCACAATTTTATTTTATGCCTTTTAAGGCATTTATGCCAATTAAGTATTTTTAATATTATCCCCTTTTACCCCACGTAGTACGTTTGTTCGTTTAACGTAAAAATATACGTTAGACTCGAATAGTCTAACTCATGAAATAAAAGAAAACATCACATATATACACATAATTAAAACATAGATCTAACATAGGGGTGAACTTGCATATGTGAATGATGTTCTACATCTAAAACTTGCATAGGCCAAGATTACAACTTACATAAACAACATATGTCATGGATCCAATATAAAGGTGTGAACTTGATGAGAAAATGGCCACAAACTTGCATAGACATCATATGTCATAGATCTATATCTAAAGGTGTGAACTTGATGAAATAATAGCCACAAACTCGCATAAACATCATATGTCATAGACTTATATCTAAAAGGGTAAACTTACGTAGGTAATAACATAACATGATTCATATCCAACTCATATACTCACATATGTGATTTATACATCGCAACAATGGTGTAAACTAATATCTAACATGTAAAGTATCATGTAGAATTTAGCATATGTCATAGCCTAACTTTCAATTAAATTTCACATAAACTATGTGCCATAGCCATGTAAGGTCACATATAATTCTACCCAAACTTATATATGGTTCATGTTTGAATCAACATCTAAACTTTCCTACATATGATTTACCATATGAATCAATATCACAAACTAGCATAAGAAACATGATGATTTGATTGTATATAAAATTTACAACATGGATGATAGCAACATAACTTTGCATCATAAATGATAGCATCATAACATAACATCATAGATATTTCAATCACAATCCTACAACATAATTACAACATGCAATCAATACTTCATATCACATCCATACAATCCACGTTATAACTTAATCTAATTAAATTACTAATTATTTTGCTAAAACTATCGAACTCACAACTCAAAAGCAGTCTTGAGTTCTGAATTCTGATTTCTGGAGCTGAATTAGCGCTCCTTTGATGAAGATTCGCTGTTAGGGTTGAGTAGTTCTGATTTGGTTGCTGTTCTTTCTCTTAATTTTGGTGGCGGCTGCTCTAAGGTTCAAGACAACAGCATGACAGCCATTGTTTTAGTTTTAATTCTGATTTAGGGTTTGAGTCTATGGGTCTTTTTATAGAGTTATGAATTAATTTAAGCCGTCGGATGTTCTTAGGGTTAATCAAAACCATTCAATCATGATAGGGTGATGAGTCAGCCTTAATGACTCAGCAAGGAGTCAGAAAGGACTCAACAACACGGGTCAGCCTGAACCAGGAAGCTGTGCAGGCTCCAGCCTCGGCCTGGGCGCACTTGGCAGGTGCGCCAGTGTAAATATGTACTGGCGCACTTCCCAAGTGCGCCAGTGCATTTATATTTTTTTCTTCTTCTTTTGCCACCACCTTTCGTTCGTCCATAACTCTTTCATCCGGTACTCGTTTCCCGCAAACTCAGACTCTATTTCAACCAGAATTCTGAGACGAACACAATGGCGTAACCCAATCCCCATAATTCTCCCGTCTGAAATTAATTATTCTTTAATTTAGTTAATTCGATTATTCAAAAATCCCAGGGTGTTACATTCTCCCCTCCTTAAAGGATTTCGTCCCCGAAATCTCCAAGTTAAGGAGAATGCATATCCAACCATCCAAACAACCATCTACTCAACCATCAAACGCGGGCTTCCCTTGTCCTTATAAAATTTCTAATGCTGTATGAACATATGCAAGAAGTGTGTGTATATGTTCCTTATCTAATGCAAAATCGGGCGGTCTACTGATTCAGTTGACCTCCTTAATGCAAACCATGATAGTGCCATGCGTCCATTATGTATGCGGAAGAACCTTATCGATACATATTATTTCTACATGTGTGCACAACCATTCACCAAAATGAAACATCCATATGATGGTACAACCATTATACATCCATTACTTAAATATGTACACACATTTATATGCAATATGCAATATGAAGTGACTGAGCCGATCTAGTGCCTAAAGTGTGTGTATATGCATCCACGAGCAACCACTAGCAAACACTTGCATCCACATGCATCCATCATACATAACATGTCTCAAACACATGTTTCAACCATAGGATTATCCTATCTAAAGGTCAAAGATACTAGCGAGAGGACACACTAAAGATAAGATAAGTACAAGATAAGCGATAAAGGAGAAATTTAAAAGGCATACCCTTAAAAAGAAAAGGGTATAATGAACGCATCTTCGCTTCCGTCTCCCAAGTAGCGTTGCTCTCATCATCTCCCCATTGCAATTTGACTAGTTTGACCTCTCGATTCCTCATCTTCTTAATCTCTGACCCAAAAATGCACGTAGGAGCTCGTCGAATCGTCGCATCACGCTCGATCTCCACCTCTCTAAGCAAGCTCGACTCTACCACCTCCGCGGTCTCGTGCAAGCACTTCCTCAAATGTGATACATGGAATACGTCGTGTACACCACTAAGTCTTTCGGGCAACTCCACTCTATACGCCATCTACCCAATCCTTTCCTTAATAGGAAACGACCCTACGAATCTTGGTGCTAACTTTCCAACGGACCCAAAGCGGATGACGTTCCGTAATGGAGACACCTTGACAAAGACCATGTCCCCAACAACAAACTCAAGATCTGACCTCCTCTTATCCGCATAAGATTTCTGCCTATCTTGCGCCATCTTCATCCTCCTTCGAATCAAATCGATCTTTTTCGAAGTCTCTCTAACCATATCGGGTCCAAGCAAGATCTTGTCTGTAGACTCCCACCAACATGTAGGCGAACGACACGGCCGTCCATAAAGAGCTTCAAACGGTGCCATGCCGATGCTAGACTGAAAGCTGTTATTATATGCGAACTCCATCAATGGAAGATGTTCCTCCCATGTACCTCCGAAGTCTAAGACACATAACCTCAATAAGTCCTCTAGAATACGATTCACCCTCTCGGTCTGGCCGTCCGTCTGAGGATGATATGCGGTGCTCAAACATAACTGAGTCCCTACCGCCTCTTGTAAGCTTTTCCAAAATTCGCTAGTAAAAATAGGATCGCGGTCGCTCACTATGTTAGATGGAACACCATGCAAACGAACTATCTCTCGAATGTATACGGAGGCTAACCATGGAGCAGTCCTCTTACTCTTTACGGGAGTGAAATGGGCGCTCTTAGTAAGTCTATCTACCACGACCCAAATCCCCGTATTACCCTTCCTCGATCTTGGTAATCCGTCAACAAAATCCATCGAAACACTTTCCCACTCCCATTGTGGGACCTCCAATGGGTGTAGCAATCCACCGGGCTTCTTTTGCTCTGCTTTTACTTGGTGGCACACCAAGCATCTAGTGACATACTCGGCCACATCCTTCTTCATGCCGGCCCAAAAGTAAACTCGTCTCATGTCCATGTACATCTTGTCCCCGCTGGGATGGATGGTCATCTTCGAACGATGTGCATCATTAAGAATGGTCTTCCTTAGGTCATCATCTTTTGGTACACAAAGTCTACCGTCCCTACGTAACCAACCCTTATCATCTAGGGTATACCTACGGAGATGGCTCGATGACTCCCCTCCTTTGAGCTTCTCTACTAACTCAACCAACTGTGGGTCGTCTCGTTGTGCCTCGCCGATCCGTCCCAAAAGCGTAGGTCTGACCTCTAAGGATGCTAACAAACCAGGTACGAAGTCAACGGAAGGTGTGAAGTCAAACGTAGAGATGAATTCTAAACTTCGCCGCTCAACAAACAACGGACTCAAAGATAATCTTTTTCTACTTAAGGCATCTGCCACCACATTACCCTTGCCAGGGGTATATGCTATCTCGTAGTCGTAGGATGCTAAGAATTCTATCCACCATAACATATCACCCTTTCCTAGAGACCACGTGCCCTAAAATCCTCACTTCTTTCCTCCAAAAATGGTGTTTTGGAGAAATTAGCTTTAAGATGGTGCACTTGTAGGGTCCCTAAACTTTCCCTAAGATGTAGGGCATGCTCTTCTCAACTTCTAGAGAAAACCAGGATATTATCCCATGCAAAATCGTCACAACTATCCATCTCTCACGCAGACCATCCTAGTCGAACTCGACATCCCCCAAGTGCAAGCCCCAAAGGCCTAAACCAATATCAGACAAACACCCAAGGGATACCTCCTTCGAATTCAAACGACCTACGTGAGATGATACTAGTAAGACGGTCAATCAATTGAGCACTTGACCGACTTTGGCTGTCCTTGCCAGTCTTGCTCTAAAACCACCGCTGATTACATAACTGGCTTTGCTTAATCTATTAAGCACATACGAAAACTTATTTCACGCCTCTGGGTAAATCCCGCACTTTATCAAAGACGTCTCCATACTCATGGACCGCACAAACAGATTACTAATCATCGTTAGATGCGTCAGAAGATTCTAGGCAGCTAAGCATCACTGAACCCCTAGGGTCGCAAGAAATATCAAAGGTCTTTCAAGAACGAGTCATCAATCTAACTACCCTTCTTTCACAATCTAGGATGACCCCATATTTAGTTAGCCAATCCATACCTAGAATTAAACCGTAGCCCATGAAGCCAAGAACAAAAGTGTTGCACTCAAACTCAACGCCCAAGAAAAACACTCTCAAATCCCGACAAATCATAGAAAGATGAGCCGAACCACCAATAGGATTTGAGACTACTAAGGGATCAGTAACTAGACTAGTATCAAGGTGCAGTGTTTCAACTAATGATGTAGAAATAAACGAATGCGATGCGCCAGAATCGAATAAAGTACGGAAAGGATGATCAAACAGAAAAACTAAACTTTCAACGGAAATTGCTCTACCTCGTTCTTGCAGCGGTGGGACCACGAGAGCCTGAACTTGTCCCCTTGCCTGCCCTGGTGCCATAAGAGCTTGCACCTGTCCTCCCGAGGTAGACCCTGCCCTCTACCCTTTCTTTGGGCATTCCTTAATAAGATGTCCCGCTTCGCCACAGTGGAAACAACCAGTCTTCTTTTTCTTCCTACAATCTTTACTTAGATAGCCGGGTGTCCCACAGTTAAAGCATTTCTTCTTCCCCTTAGCATTGTTGCCTTTACCACCTTTCCTGTTCTGTTGTTGCTGTTACGGCTTCTTTTGATCCCCTTTCTTCTCGGGTACCTAATTAGCATTGGTGCCCTTCTCCTCTTCATGCATGAGCGCCATGTCAACTAACCTCTCAAAGGTAGCCCCCATGGGAATGTGGGTCATAGCTAACCCATGAAACGGCTCGTTTAAACCCTTAACAAATCTTAGAGCCTTCTTTTCTGGAGTATTCACCAAGTCTAAGCCAAACCTTGCCAATTGGTTGAATTTGTTAACAAACTCTTTCACCGATCGATTCCCTTGCTTCAGTGACAAAAACCTTTCCATGTATAGATTCTCTTCAGCCCGTGAGAGAAACTTCGCCTCAAACCCTCTGCCTAAAATCTAGCCATGTATCGACTGGATGTCCCCCATTAGTGACCTCCCACCAAAACGAGGCCTCATCCTTCATTAGCTAGGCAACTAGCTGGACTTTTCTTCCATCATCCACTTCAAAGATCCCAAACAATTCTTCCACCTCCTTTAGCCAGTTACGAGCTTCAACAAATGTCTCCGTCCCGTGAAAAGGTTTCCCACCCATTGCTCTAAAGTCCTTACATATCTTTGCGAAATTATCGACACGAGGAGGAGGAGGAGAGGGAGGAGGAGGAGGAGGAAGAGGGGGAGGAGGAGGAGCATTGGCTGGACCTGCGGTGGCGGCCCTAGCCTGGAGATATTGACGAAACCAACCGGGCACATGAGCACCCTCTGGTATCTCAGATGCTTCAGACATGCTGAAACGAAAAAGGAAAGATTCAATATAAAAGAACCGAAGGAAAGATATATGGCTCTTGGGGTTATGCTTTCCAAAATATACTTTTCTATTAAAAATACTTTCCCTAAATCATACTTTTGAAAGTACTTCTTTATAAAAATTGCTTTGAAAAATAATTTTTCAAAAATTCACATCTGTTCTGGTAACCTTCAGCTCTGATACCACGTGTAACACCCCACGTCCATAAAGGTCACTCACAAAGAGAATGCCTTAACTTCAGTGGAGCG
Organism: Allium sativum; assembly: GCA_030737875.1. Taxonomy (NCBI): domain Eukaryota; kingdom Viridiplantae; phylum Streptophyta; class Magnoliopsida; order Asparagales; family Amaryllidaceae; genus Allium; species Allium sativum. The sequence goes on along the minus strand of CM060915.1, from coordinate 308,781,549 downwards.
TTTTAGGTGAATATAGAACAGAAAATCACAACAAGACAGATATAAAACAGTACTTGAAAATTCAAAACTTTATTTATTGCAGCAGAAGGTAAATATGTTTGGTTACATCATCAAAACCATAAACCAAAGTCAAGTACAACATATCCATCTTGATAAAACAAAGTAAAACAAAGTACATAATCTGAAAGACATAATCCCCAACATTTAAAATAGCCATAATTAAAGAGAAGCTGAACTTTACTTCAGCGGTTTAAGAAATCTTCTAAAAGCAGTCCGAAATCAAGCTCCACCGGTGCTAGTTCCAACCTGAACACCTGGGGGGGGGGGGGAGGGAAGAGATGGAAAAAGGGGGGTCAGACATAAAGACTGTCGAGTGAGATAATTCTAACAATATAATCAACAAAGTAACTAGGCTAAGGCATAAGTTGGAAAATAAGGAAATGATCATGAACCATTGAGTATGGCAGAGTAAACAAGGAAACAAGATGAACAACGATATCGTTAAAGCACACCTAACCCACTAAGATAATTTACTAAACTACACCAACACTATAGGATAATTGCTATACTACACCGCCACTAGTATACTGCACCACCACTAGTCACCCTAAGGTTGATCCCGCCTACAGACTTAATAATGATATTGGTAGTTTCGTGCACCCCTAGCTGCCTTCATAGGTGCCGTCTGCCCCTATCTCCACTAGGTGTACCCACTACCCCCAAGCGATCGACTCCCTAACTCGTAGATACCCGTGCTGGCCCCACAGTGGGGTGTATCACTTCCCAAAGTGGCAACCCGATACAAGCAACAATGCACGGCTTATACCTACACGATGCAACAACGTCTTACCTACCAGCTCGGGTCCACACACGCATATGAACCCGTTGGACTTGCGTTGCCACCGCTAACCCGGTTTGGCCTCTTACAGTCAAGCCCAGTATGCGTGTCCCGTCCTCGACTTGGGTTGAGCCCACAAAGATACGTATGGGTTACTGGTTGAAACGGGCCCCCATTACTTGACACAAGCTATCCACCTAAGCTTGGTCCCCTCTGGTACATCCCACTTAACCCACTTCTTATTCATGTTTCAATTGCATGTTTCAATTTTGGTTAAGTGTTTCTAATCGTATTTCCAAATGCCACCCAAGGCACCCACTAAATTCCACATGCCACCCAAGGCACCCACTTAACCCCCTCATGTCCCACTACATGCTTATCTGGTTAAGTGTTTCTTAATTCATTAAGACCGTAACCTCATAAAGACCTCTCACATTAGACTGATATTTGTGGCAGCTGGATTTGCCGGGCGGGTCCGGGCAGTCTTACACCACAAAAGAGCCTAACCTTGTGTCTTTACAATTGTTACGTACTTAGTTTATGCCTAAGGCCTCTCACATTAGACTGACATTTGTGGCAGCTGGATTTGCCGGGCGGGTCCGGGCAGTCTTACACCACAAAAGAGTCTAACCTCGTGTCTTAGACGATTAATTATTCCTAATTAATCATTCCCCAATTTGAATTACTTTCCCAATTCAAATTATCAATCAATTCCAAATTTAACAATGTCCATAATTGACTCAATTATGTCCATCCATTTATGGTATGTAAAATTATACCAATTTCACCACAATTTTATTTTATGCCTTTTAAGGCATTTATGCCAATTAAGCATTTTTAATATTATCCCCTTTTACCCCATGTAGTATGTTTTTTCGTTTAATGTAAAAAATATACGTTAGACTCGAATAGTCTAACTCATGAAATAAAAGAAAACATCACATATATACACATAATTAAAACAAAGATCTAACATAGGGGTGAACTTTCATATGTGAATGATGTTCTACATCTAAAACTTGCATAGGACAAGATTACAACTTACATAAACAACATATGTCATGGATCCAATCTAAAGGTGTGAAATTGATGAGAAAATGGCCACAAACTTTAATAGACATCATATGTCATAGATCTATATATAAAGGTGTGAACTTGATGAAATAATAGCCACAAACTCTCATAAACATCATATGTCATAGACCTATATCTAAAAGGGTAAACTTGCATAGGTAATAACATAACATGATCCATATCCAACTCATATACTCACATTTGTGATTTATACATCGCAACAATGGTGTAAACTAATATCTAACATGTAAAGTATCATGTAGAATTTAGCATATGTCATAGCCTAACTTTCAATTAAATTTCACATAAACTAGGTGCCATAGCCATGGAAGGTCACATATAATTCTACCCAAACTTATATATGGTTCATGCTTGAATCAACATCTAAACTTTCCTACATATGATTTACCATATGAATCAATATCACAAACTAGCATAAGAAACATGATGATTTGAATGTATATAAAATTTACAACATGGATGATAGCAACATAACTTTGCATCATAAATGATAGCATCACAACATAACATCATAGATATTTCAATCACAATCCTACAACATAATTACAACATGCAATCAATACTTCATATCACATCCATACAATCCGCGTTATAACTTAATCTAATTAAATTACTAATTATTTTGCTAAAACTATCGAACTCACAACTCAAAAGCAGTCTTGAGTTCTGAATTCTGATTTCTGGAGTTGAATTAGCGCTCCTTTGATGAAGATTCGCTGTTAGGGTTGAGTAGTTCTGATTTGGTTGTTGTTCTTCCTCTTAATTTTGGTGGCGGCTACTCTAGGGTTCAAGACAACAACATGACGTCCATAGTTTTAGTTTTAATTCTGATTTAGGCTTTGAGTCCATGGGTCTTTTTATAGAGTTATGAATTAATTTAAGCCGTCGGATGTTCTTAGGGTTAATCAAAACCATTCAATCATGATAGGGTGATGAGTCAGCCCTAATGACTCAGCAAGGAGTCAGAAAGGACTCAACAACACGGATCAGCCTGAACCAGAAAGCTGTGCAGGCTCCAGCCTCGGCCTGGGCGCACTTGGCTGGTGCGCCAGTGTAAATATGTACTGGCGCACTTCCCAAGTGCGCCAGTGCATTTATATTTTTTTTCTTCTTCTTTTGCCACCACCTTTCGTTCGTCCATAACTCTTTCATCCGGTACTCGTTTCCCGCAAACTCAGACTCTATTTCAACCAGAATTTCGAGACGAACACAATGGCGCAACCCAATCCCCATAATTCTCACGTCTGAGATTAATTATTCTTTAATTTAGTTAATTCGATTATTCAAAAATCCCGGGGTGTTACAGAATGACAGAGAAACAGAAAGTGAAAAAAAGATACTATCAAATAGGAAAAAACAAATAACAATATGCTCAGCAAATGGGAAGCATAAATACGAAAATCGACCACAATTAAACCATTACAACAAGTTAAACAAACCAAAAGCCATTACATTAGCATGCTATATCCAAAACACATCACATGATCAAAGACATGCCCATCCAAATTCAACATTAAAGTTAATACAGTACATACCACATCCAAAATACAAGTTCGACAAACTTAAACTATTAAACAATCAACTTGAGGCCTGAAGTAGTTTCCAACAGCAATCCTAGCATTAGCAACTTGAGGGTTAGGTTCATTCAACATCCCATGCACGTCTTGAAGGGTATGGGAAAAAATAAATTAAACTGAATTTAAGCATAGTGGTGAACTGGAAAAAGAAAATACATTGAATAATGATGTTATACTGGAAAAACCAATTAAAACGAAAAAAATAAATGAAACATACCGAGTACAACTGATTATAGGTCGGCTGAAAATGTGAATCTCCAAGCATAACATTATCCGATAGGTATAGTGGATTGTCAACACGCAAGACACTGTGTTCTCTTTACCACTCCATATAATCATCTGTGTAACCCAAGTAGGAATGATGGAATGGTATTGATCTACACCTTTCTGCATCACATGATTGTACCAATTCTCCTATATACTTTCCAAAAATTGATTACACACTCGAGTGTATGTTGTAGAACGTGCATTTGTTGCTACAGGAGGAATAGGGGCTGCAGGAATGTTCTGAACTCTGCCAAACTTTTTGAGTACTCTGTCGGGATGATAATGTTCTACAACGTTCATACATGGAATGCAACCACTATACCAAGATATATGATGGAATGGATGATATTGTTGTGCAAAAATATAAGGATAAAAACAACATATTCAAAGATGTAGAAAATCATCAATACTAAATGTAATAAATCGACTAGTGAAGCGCCACAGTCTATAGACGGATTCCACTGAGCAGCATGGGGTAAATTCTCATAGTAAAGATTTGTTGACGGATGAAAGCAGGGAAAATGCTCGAATATCCACGACTCAAGTAAACAAAGAAATCCGACAATTTGTTTCACTCCCATGCGAGTTGCTAATCCAAGATGCCTGTAGAGAAAAGCTAGTGCTACTGAACCCCATGAGTATGTGTTAACAGAATCCAAGTGTTTAGGTGGATCTAGAAGGCAAATGTTCACATGAGTCTTACTTTTATCAGCAAACAACGTGTTGCCGAGCAAAAACAACAAATACGCATGAGCGGCACACCTAATAGCTCGATCGGTCCACTCATCGCTTACATCTTCAAATGCACTATGTAACCCAGACAAACTTAACTTATAACGGACCCGGTCATTCATTTCCATCCCAGCTACTTCTTTTGAAATTCCAAGATATAGGGTTGTATATTGGACAAGACAGTCCGTTGTCCGGCTCGGTCCGAAGCTATGAGGTGTCCGGTCCGTGTCCGCCCGATTCTCTAATAGGACAGAGCTTGGACACACTAGTGTTCGGTCTGATCTAAAATGTTCGATGTTTTTCTATTATCCAAGGCTATTCGGACAGGACAGTCCATTGTCCGGCTCGGTCCGAGGCTATATAATGTTCGGTCCGTGTCCGTCCGAATTCTTATAGGACAGAGCTTGGACACACCTCCGTCCGGTCCGGTCCTACCCGTTTACACCCCTACCAAGAAAATTGTGAATAATTCTAACCGCCTGCTCCATGTCGTATGACATGCTCTGTATCGGTTTGCCTTCAATTGGAATGTATAATAGAGATGTGACATCATCAAAAGTAATTGTCATCTTACCGAATGGTAAATAGAAAGTGTTAGTCTTTGGATACCATCGCTCTACAAAAGCCGATATCAAATACTTGTTGAAACTCTTGTAGCAAGTGCTAACAATAGGATATAAACCTAACAACTCAACGATGGCTTTAAATCTAGTAGCATTATCCTGTATCTTCCACTTCGATACCTTTTGAGCATGATTTACACATGTTAGCGGTCCTCGGTCCTACACAAATATATTTGTAAGTTAAAAAATGAAGTAATTATAATTCAATTTCAGGTAAGTATTAGCCACGTACCTAGTCAAGCCATATCATGGAAGAAACTTGAGTATCAAACTCTTTAATCACATCATTGGTTCTTGGCCCTCCTTTCTCATTTAAAGCTTCTTCATCGCCCTCTTCTTCTTCTTGTTGTTCTTTATCCTCTTCTTCATCTTGGTGTTCTTCTACTTCCGTCTGATCTTCACTTTGCCTTACTGCAATTCTGTACTAATCTTCAGCTTCATCGTGTTGCACTTCATCCTTATCCACATTCATGTCTGCACTTGTGCCTTCGGCTGCCTTCTCCACTCTCCTTTTTCTTTCAGAAGCAGTCATTCATTTACGAGGAGGCATCTATAAATAAATAAAAAAGAATGTGTTAGTTAAGTGTCATTATCACATTTTTTTCAAAATTACAGTTCCCCATGAATTAAATTTACGTGGTACATAAACAAACCACGAATGAAAGATACGGGGTTAGTTTAAATTCCTCAGAGCACCTATACATGGTTTGATGGTTTACCCCGCATTGAAGATACTTGGTGGGCTTCTAAATTTACTTAACCATGAAGATGTTTTACATGGAAAATCAGATAACCACGAAGGAGTTCTACGAGGAAAAAAAATTAATTCCTCGTACCATTTCATCATGGTTTATCATTTTTCCATTTAGTTTTCATGCATTGTAACCTGGAACGATTAAAAAAAGCCCCAATTCTATAACGCTAACAACCCGCTAAAATAACAAACATCGATCAAAATAATGTCGAAATTCATATCATAGTCACCTCAAACATCAACAAACAATGTCAATCTTCAATCAAAATAATTAATTCACAAATCAATACTTGAAACCTTAACTGTAACGAGTCGGATTTTGCCCGGCCTTAATCGATCGCAAAATCGACCAAAACCGTTCAAATCCCGCCTACGTTAACTTTGGGAATACAACACATTAGAAGAATAACATCAGACTTTTATAACATCAGTAATAAATGTTACATCAGAGTACATAATATCAGAGTATATTGAATAATAATTACAGCGGAAGATAATTTTACATGATTTTAATACATTGCAGCGGAAACAAAATAACTAAGGCAGCGGAAGACTTCCAATGTTCTGGACACAGCTTTAAGCTTCAATCCAGGATCCTGCTAAAGAGATAAACTTGTAGACAAACTGCTCAACTGCCCGTGTGGAAAAGAGGGCACCCGAGTTTGCAAAGGTGGAAACAAACAACGGGTCATTCATGGGACCGGTGTGAGAATTCTTAACTAATTAATCACTATTAATAGGATAAATCCAAAGACAACGCCGCTAACGCGGAACGGGTTTATTCCAATGGATTGTCGTGCATAAAAGTGTCAGAACAAATAATAAGTGAATCGTACAACAACGTTATGCTTTTGAGAAAAATGGAATCGCCATAAGACCCAGGTCCCATCACACAATGCAACACAAACCAGAGGATAGGGTTTTACCTTATAGTGATTAAACATGCTAAATACGGCAAATACGAGTTTAATATTGTTATTAGTATATATATCAAAACATTTCAAAGTAAATGTATAAATCCTAGGAAGAATAGTATCCCATACTACTATGCCTCCATACTAGTAATACAATCAAATTCGTAGGGTCGTATTTGGATTTTGGTTTCCATCATGAGTCAAGGCTAGGGAGGAGCTCCTACCGATTCGAGACACTCTAGCTAATGTCTCAGGATCCCCCGTAGTGAACCCTTGGAAAGCTGCAGGGCCAGTCCACCATAGGAGTTGCGGATTAGTTATTCCTGAACACACGTTTCCCAGTCCTATAGGACCTATCATCCGAGGCGCCTCATTCCATCATCCACATAAGTAAAATGTCGGGCCGTGTTAAAGCCCAAACACGACTTCTAGCTAGAAAGAAACGTGCTGCTCTCCCTGCGTTCCCTTCTCCCGTTTTAGACTCCGCCGGTGTGTGAGGCTCGCGAAGTCACGCTATACACAAAGCTATGCCTAAACAGGCTATGCTTTGATCATCCCACAAGGCCTGCTTTTCAACAAAGCCTTGATCATATGCATCTTAGCATGCCACATCGTCACTCCATATCACACTACCAATCCTTTGCCGAAATATATGAACGGGTGTTAAGCAAGAGAATAAATTCTCCGCCACCAAACATCCATACATTCGACAGAAGATTAATAACATGATATTTAATGGAGTACGATGTCAGACACACAATCCATTTATAAGCTTATGCTCTGGGTCTGAGCGAAAGCCAAATCCGTACTAATCAACACTACGTCCAGACGGCCACCACTGTAGCCCCTTCAAGGTAGCTACTCCAATCACGGGCATCCGCAGTCATCGTCCATTCGATATGAAGATCGTCGGTCTTCAATCGCCGTCTTCAACTCTTGAATTTTAAACGTCGTTCAAATTATTTGGAATGAGATAGACTCGGACTTTCCAAATAATTCTCGTATATATATAAGTTGGAAATCATTTCACATCGTTATTAGTAATCTGTAACGATTTATCTTTATTTTTATATATATAAAAATAATTAAATTCCATTTCATTAACGTAATTACATAACAAGTAGTGAATGTTTTGCTTCACAACCTATCAAAATGTTTATAATGTGTAATGAAATTTATTTTATTTCATTACATTTTGCTAACGAAAAACATTCCTATTCGTATATACAATATTAATGTACAATGTACACCTCATAATGTTTATTTTTATTTTCATACCCATACACATCTTATACATAACAATGTACATTTTCTTGTTTCATCCTTCGAATTACACAAAATGTATTTTGCGTATCATACCAATTCCAACAAAAATAGCATTTTTGTGTTTCATTCCAATTTAAACAAACGAATATTTTTGTTCATCCATTTTTACTTCTACAAAAATGAGTATTTTTGTTTGTTTATTTCAATATAACAAAATTGATAATTTTGTTATCTTTTCAATGCAAAACACAAAAAATAATAATTTTACAATACAAACAAAACGATAATTTTGTGTGCTAATCTATTTACATGAAAATGAAATTTCCGTATTTTTAATCTTTTTAATGAAAATCTAATTCATTAAAATATAAATTTCATATCCTTATTCTTTTTAGTTAAAATCCAATTACATAAAAATGTAATTCCACACATTAATCTACATGCATGAAAGAATGAATTTTCCCCCTTTTTAATCTAATTTACATTAAAATGTAAGCTTTTCTTTATTTATATCAATTACATAAAAAAAATGTAACTTTTACCTTTAATCTTAATTTCACAAAAAATGTAAATTTCTTACTTTTGGTTTTAATTACATAAAGATGCAATTTTCTTTCTTTCTTTTAAAAAAATATAAATTACTTCTTTTAATCTAATTACAAAAAAAAAATGTAATTTTCTCTTTCTTTAATCTAATTACATAAAAATGAAATTTCTCATTCTTTTAAATATGACGGTGAAAATAATGTTCATTTTCTTTTTAACTATTTGTGTTTTAATATGGGCCAGACCTCTCACATTAGGCCTGCAACTTGTGGATGCTGGATAGGCTGGTCGGTTCCGAGCAGACTTATCCCATAAGTTGGGCTCAACTGTCTTGGCCCAATTTGTATTTGCGCACTTGGACCTCTCACATTAGGCCCAACATTTGTGGCTGCTGGATATGCCGGTCGGGTCCGGGCAGACTTCCACCACAAATGTGACCTAACCTCGGGTCCAAGTACAATTTTAATTAACCATTATAATATTATTTTAAAATGTTTCTCATTTCAAAATATCTTAATTTTGGAATATTCCATATTTCCAAAATAACTCAATTTCAAACACTATAGCTTACCCAACTTGGGACTTCTCAATTTCTATAGTTACATATGAAAAAAAAAATGTGATTTTGATTACACCGTCAAATTCTGATTTTTAATTATATTATAGAACATAAAAAAAATCATTTATGTTTCCTAAGTTATATTTGTGTTAGAGAACACAAATAAAAAGACCATTCATTTTCCAATGTTGTTTTGTGTTAAGAAACACAATTAAAAAGACATTCATTTTTATGTTAACACAATTACATCCTTCCTTATATATTTTAATGACTACTATTTAATCTGACATAAATGTTCTTTCAAAATTTTAACATAAATTTCCTCTTTCAATCTAACATAAATGTCCTGTCAAATTTTTATGTAACCCAACAATTTATTACAAAAATGTTTACTTTTATCTAACATGACATTATTATAAATAAATAACAAATTTCTCTATCATGACCTTATTATAAATAAAATGATATTTCCTCTAACAGGAATATTTTATATTAACCTGACATTATTTAACTAAAATGACCATTTTATATCACCTAACATCATCTAACTAAAACGATGTTTTTATTCTATTATAACATATCTAACAAAATTCATGTTTTTTTTCTTTTTTATTCTATTGCAATCTTTTATACTAAAAATGTTATCCTCTTTATAATGCAACATTTTATACTAAAAATGTGATTTTAAATCAAAATAACTTTTCTAAATAAATATGTTATATTAAATCAAAATAAACATTTCTAACTTTATTACACATTTTGTTCTAAATAAACACTTCTAATTTAATGATATGTTTTGATAACATAACCTTTTCGATATAAAATGACGAATTTTGTTAACATACATTTTTAAATAAATGATATTTTCCATGTTAACATAACAGTTTTACATAAATGATATTTTTCTATGTTAACGTAACAGTTCCCAACAAGGTGATATTAACATAACAAGTTCCTATGTATTCTATATTACAAATAAAAGAATGTTGTATTTGTTAGCAATTTACTATGTTTTCTAATAACAAATAAAAGGATATTTTATTTGTTAACAATTTCTAACTACAAAATTGATATTTCTAATTTAACAATTCTAATTAAACATACATGACATATATAATTTGTCAATTTCAATAGAACATACATGACATCTATAATTTGTCAATTCAAATCGAACATACATGTCAACTTTTTTTTATACTTTCATAAATGACATTTTTTTTAATCATAAATGACAAATTTTATTACTACATAATGACATTTCTAAATAAGACGACCTTTTTAAATAAAGGACATTTCTATATTCACATAACCTTTCTACAAAAAGTATGTTTTTTAATTAAACAAAACATTTCTACCTAAAATGAAGCTTTTCTTACATAACATGGGTCCAACCAAAGTGTGAATTTGTCCAACATAAATAGCAAATTTACTTCCTAACATAAATGGCAAATTTTGTTTACAATGTAAATTTCATATCATAGTTACATAAAAAATGTAAATTTTGTTGCTACTACTTTACATTGACAAAAATATTGTTTTTGTCGCTACTACTTTACATTTAAAAAAAAACGGTGTTCTTATATTAACATAACATTATTAACAAAATGAACATTTTTATGTTGACGGTTCTAATTCAACATAACATAAAAATGAATGTTTTCTGTTGGTAATTCATGAAATGATAATTCCAACATGTTAAACAAAGAATACTTTTTAATTTCTAAGCATGTTACGCAATTTATACTTTAAACAATAAAACGTAATTTTATTGATTCGTAACATGAGCATCTCTTTTGGTACCTAACAATAAAAATATATAAATTCCCTTTCTAACATGTAACATCTCAGTTATATATATATAAACAATAAAAATATATGATTTTTATTGCTTGCCCAAATTTTGACAAATATGAATATTGTACATCTCATATATTAAATAAACTGTTTGTCTTCGTCGTACACACAAAATCATGTCAACATGAATACACACAATTCATCACAAAACAATCAACATGGAAATAATTATATATGCAGCAACAACATGAAATTCATACTTAATGAATACAATAACATAAATGATTAATTTTAATTTTTAATTATTAAAGAGGAAGTAGAATTCTCACCAATAGCTTTCCAATTTGCCAAAATTTAGATGAGCTTTAAATTAGTTCCTGTCAGTTCCATCGTGTAGATCGCGGAAATACAATTCCAACGCATCGAAAAACGCTCGATTTCGTTGCTGTGTGAATGAGTTATGCTTTAATTTATATAAATAACCTTTTAAAATAAATTATTAAAAGAATAAAAAGGGAATATACCCTCTTCTTCCCTAAATTGCATCGGCCGTTAGTATCCCGATAAGGTTCAACTCTAGGGTTCCTCTTTGCGATCAAAAGGTGTAGAGGTCTGACGATCGGAGAGTGGCACATCAGAGAGGGGAGGGAGGGGATATTGCGCCTAGGAGGGGGTAGGGTGTGGTGGGGCTGTTTGGCCGTGGGTTTGGGTGCGTGTGTCTCGGTCCTCGAGCCATGTGAAGATGATCCAACCGTATAGAAACGTAGAGGAGGAAGAGAGCTTCAATATGGTGTAAAGATTGGAGTTTAATTCAGAAAGAAGAAGGAGATATTATTGGAAGAAAGAGGGAGTATTTCGGCCATGGATTTTAGTAGATGGCGGCTGGTTCAAAATGAGATTAGGGTTTAGGATTTGATTAAACTAGTATTTATAATATTATAATGTTCACTAATTACCCATTAAGGCCCGTTTTGGCCCGAACTCAGAATTAGGCATGCTTACTGTCGTTCTTAAGGTTTTGACGTCTTCTGAACGCGATGGGACATGTTTCAAAGCCCAATTTCGAAGTTTACAACATTTTTTATTTATTTTTAATATAAATCCTTTAATTTTTTTATTTAACCGTACATGAAAATTCACCGGGGTCACAAATTAACTTCGAAAATTCCCAAAAAATATTTGGCTATGTTTTGACGTTGTGGACCTAGGAAAATTAATTCCATTCAGTTCTGAGCCCGCATGAATTTTTAATGAATTTTTAAAGTCAAAAATTGTCCGTTTACACTGAAAAATCAATTATAATTATATATTAATTCTAAAAATTACCGAAAAATCATTTTTAGTTTTGTTTTGACGATACGAACCCGACAAAATTATTTTCGTTGAATTCTGAGTCTTTGAAAAATGGCTATTTTCAAGGCGTATATATTTAATATTAAAAATACATTTTTAAACAAATAATTTTCGAAACTCAAAATATATAAGTGTTTACTGTTTTTCAATGCAGAAACGTCATTCCGAACTCAATGGAAGTGGTTTTGATTCCAAATTCCTTCGTATGTGAAAAGTAGCATTTTGGGTCATATATAATATATATATAAATTCTACAGCGACCTTTCTAAAAATTGAATTGGCCATAACTTTTGATTTCCGCTATGAAATTTCAATTTTTCAGATTCGTTAGAAAGATATTTTTAAATAGATTCTAATATTTTTGGTTTCACTAAAATCCGTTAAATTTTGCATCCTGTATGATCAGTCAAAGTTCAAGTTTGACTTTTCAAACTACCACGTTGTTTCTAACAATTTTTATAATTAAAATTAAATTATTCATTCTAACTTCGATTTAAATCAACTTTCAATCATTTTTATTTAAAATAAATTTATCGAAAACTCATTAAAATCACTTAAAATAAAATTTTAAATTGGCCCCAAAAATCAGGGTTGTTACATTAACTTCAAAATCCTAAAGGTATAATGAAGCGTACCATTTTTTCGTGCGTCGTTGATGAATGCGATCGCCTAAATTAGAAATGATTTGCATTGGAAGAACCGATTTGCATGAGAAATGGAGAGCGACGTGAAGTGAGGGGTAAGTTTGGAAAAGATGGGTCTACTTACTAATTATATGGGTATACGGTTTTTATTTTTATTTTTGAGGGGGTTGGCTACTACCTAAAAATATGGGTTGAAATAAAATTTGCCTTGTTGTAGGTGTCATTGGCTGGTTTTGGATGTTTGGTTTAGTGGAGTGTATAGGTTGTTCTTTTTGTTTGGGGTTGCTGCTGTCAGGCCTGACCCTAGGGGTAGTCAGTTAGGCGACCACCTAGGAAAACCTCGGGAGGGAGCAACAAAGGGAAGGGGAAAATGCTATTATAGTTGTATTTTATTTCATATTAATAAATTTAGTTGTATATTATTTGTGCGAAAGGGTAATGGCCTAGTGGTTGTTGCTTGGTTTTAGGGAATTGGGATCCTGGGTTCAAATCCTAGGGGTTGCATCTAAACTTTTTAGGGCATCATTTTTCAACTTTTTCCATCTTATTTACCTGCGCCTTGGGCAACAAAAATTTCAAGGCCGGCCCTGGCTGCTGTTAGTCTGAATCTCTTGATTTGTGACTTTTAACTGCTCTTCGTTGTAGCTGGGTAGCCAAATTATGCTGTGTCTATCATAATTGCTTGTTGTAATTTATGTCTTAGTTCTTTCCTGGTGATCAAAATTGTTTGTTTGATGCGTTATATTGTTAGAAGTGATCATCCCACTATAATCTATTGCATATGCTTCAGATCCTTTGGAACTATAAAAGTAGCATGAACACTATAAAAGCAGCTTGTCAATAAAAATTAATACTATTTTATTTTTCCTGTAAAACTATAAAGAATAATCTCTTTATATATAAGCAGCCAAAAATTACACTTTAGTGTTTTGGGACATTTAAATACATACAATTGGAATTAGATTATTTTCCATGATTAATTATGATAATATATGGTTTAGAAAGTACTTTTGTATAATTTATTCGATTTTAGCTGAATTTATATGTATACATTTCATAATATGTGAAAAGCGGGTCTGAAATTGTATTTAAATGATCTCAGACATTTAATTATGTCAAAATGACATTTTTTGAAGTTTGGTATGATGATATATCATGTCTAATTTTTTTGTCAATATTTACGTGAATTTACATTGATATGGCTTCATAATATGTGAATATCAACATTGTTTTTTTAAGCAAAACGGTTGTCTAGAGCGATTCTACATAGCCGGTTCATTAACCTATCTAATTAAGAAGCGGTCAACAAGTCTAACCGGTAGCTATGCCAAGGATGACAAAATAGAGTTCAAGTAGTGCAATAATGTACAACCATAATACAACATGCATACCATATACAACATACAAGATGGAACGTACACAGCAATACTAATACTAACAAATTACATAACAAATCCCATCCCAAAAGCCACTATAACATGCCCAAAAGCACAGTGGTAAAAATAGATCTGGTTCGAAGCCAAAGGACTGACTTCGACGCGCAGGATGAACTGCTAAAAGGGCTTGAAGAACTGGTTACCATGGACGAGGAAACATCCTCCGGGAATGGACCGCCTCTGCTTCCAAGCTACCCACAAATGCCTCCAAGCTGTTGTCTCTGACTGTCAGTCTGGGCCTGAAAGGCACTCTAACGTCCGCACATGTCCAAGTATAATAAAGATGAATTAGTTTATGACACAACCGCGAAGCACTCGATGACCGACCATTTAAGCAACAGTTGTTGCGCTCAAGGCAGATAGTCCAGGAAAAGGCGACAGTAAAGGGATCTAGATCTGGAGAAGGAAGGGTGTATTTCCAGTGATCAAAAGGGGGTGGGATGAAGCCCAGTAAATGGGAAGCTACTGAAGGCCATATGGAGAAGATGATGTCACATTCTGAGAAACAGTGGGGAATCGACTTGTCGACACAAAGGGCAAAATTTGGGTCCATATTTAATTTTTTTCGGATTAATCTATCTTCGGTGTTGATACTTCCTCGAGCCAAACTCCCCGAAAAGAAGCGGACCCTAGGCAGTGCAGTGATCTTCCAAAGTCTGGGATAGATGAACAATTTGCCAAAGTAGGCAACGAACTTGAAACATGACATGACTGAAAAAGAATGGTTATATGTGAGGTTCCAGGTGAATCTATCTAGTTCTGGGGAAAGAGAGGTGGTTTGGATGATGTGACAGACTTCCAAAATCTCATTAAGAATGCCGGGGTGGAAAAATGAGGTGGCGGTGATGGATGAAGGTCCCTGAAGAATAGCTTCGTGAAAAGAAATCGAAGGGTTAGGAGAGACGGAGTAAAGGGAGGGGTAGAGGTGGAAAAAGGGACAATCGTAAAACTAGGTGTCGTGACAGATGGAGCTACTAGTGCCATTGCAAATCTGGATAGAGAAAATATTACTATACGAGGAAGGGATCGGAGAACTCCACTCCAGAATGGTGAAATACAGGTACGAGGATAAGCATGCGGAAGTGCTTCAGGATGGTTGTTGTAATAAAGGCACTACGCCATAAATGACCTACTGCAACAAAAATCAAAGGTGTTGCCAGCTAAAATGTTGCCACAGCCATACTGATTTTTGTCTATTGCAACGCACACTTCATTGTGTTAGTATAGATATCAACCATATGTTGCCGTAGCCGTGTGAATAAAATTATCAATCCGCATCAACACGATCCAATGGTCCACATTACCGATCCACGTCATTCAGATTTTCCTTCATCGCCTCAGCTTCTTTTCCTCAAATTTTCATTTTCCTGTTGGAACATAATTCACGCTATTTTCACTTAAGAAAAAATACAGTCGACTTCCACTTTAATGGCCGATCAAAAACTAGGATTTTCCCGCTTTAACAAATCGCGACTTCAGCTTCTTTAATTCGAGATGATCCTCTGATTGCTTCTAATTACAACCGCTCCTCTCGTCATCGATTTTTCGAATGCTATTGGTGCTCCGATAATCTTTGATCCTGGTCTTATTGAGATGAAATCGATCTCTGAAATTAGTAGGTGGTTTTTCCCCTTTTTACTTTTGATTATTGTTTTTTGTTCGATTTCAATCCTACCTTTTCCTGTGATGAATTCATGTGAATTTATAGGGTTTCAAATCTCTAAATAATCTCTGATTTCAACATTAGATTTGGTTGTGATTTGTAGCTCCGATTTTGTCGAGTATGAAATATTCAAGCTTTTTGGAATTTAATTTCGTGATGAATGACTCGACAGAAATAAGATTTTCTAGAATAAAATTTCGAGAATAAAATTTCTGGAATCAAATTTCTGAAATTATATGTTGATTGATGGAAAATGAATTTCGGGCAAATCAATATATTTGCAGATTGAAAGATAAACTATAGGAGTTTATTGAGTTATTTGAATTGCTGCTACTTTCTTATGAGTTTATTGAGTTGTTGTGCACTTGTATATGCTGCACTTTGGTCTCTATCTAGTTTAACCTTCAACTTGCCATATGAAACAACATACAAACTCGTAACCATGAAGAACTGCTCTGAGTTATTTGAAGGCGATCAAGTAAGCTTATTTTATTGATTAGAATACGTCAATGCATACATTGTATGTATGTATGCGCAGTACATAAAGGCCTTTACTTAAATCTTACTGCAGCTAAACCGAGAAATAAGGATCCTATTGTTTGGAATTGGAATGAAATAGCATACAAACTCATATGTATGGATCCTCTTGATTTCTCTACTGCACTACATCCAATTGTTTATTGGTTTTGTTTTATAACAACTTGATATTTGTGTATTACTAGGTGTGGTCGTATCCTATTGTTTAAACTGGAATGAAACTTATAAACTACAAAAGAAGTGGTGCAGTATGCAGTGTATGTTTTGAGGTAGTGCTGAAGGAGGATAAGTGCAGGCAATGAGACACAAGGTGTTTGTGGTCGGAGAGGTTGTAAGTGTGTTACGGAAGTGGACGTTTTGAAGTTTAATATTTGTTGTTGTTGTTTAATGTAACACCCCATAATTTTAAAGAACATTAATAAACTAAAAGGATACTCAATTAAATATGGGGAATTAAGTAAAACGGATGGTACCTTTGTGTTTTTCTCGAAATTCTGGTTCATACAGACTCCGAGTTTGCGTAAAACGGATATCATATGAGAAAGATATAAAGGATAGAAGTTTGTATAAATATAAGTAGAATATATGTAAATATAATTCAAAATAGTTCAAAATAAACCAGACAGAGACGAAGCGGGAAACAAAGGCTGCAAGACCGGGAACCGAACTCGTTGTGGGACGACCCACGCCTGGTATGGGTCGATCTAAGGTTAAGTGGGTCGACCCAGGTGTGGGTGGGTTGACCCACATACGATCTGACAAAATTCATTTTTCTAGTTCTGTACTATTTTGTTAACCAGGTTCATTATTTTTCTGAACGAACTGGATTTAAAAAGAAGGATCTGACGGTTAAGGATTGTCTCGTAAACTCTATATAAAGACATGCACTCCTATCAAATCAATTACACTTTTTCATCCTTCTTACTCAAACTTCTATTCTAAAAATTTAAGATGAAGATAGGGAGATGCTGCCGAAACTTGGATTGAATCAAGACAATTCTTATCTGACTTATACAAGAATCCCTTCTACAACATCAGCATATTATCCTATGTTCTTTAAATCCAATCTCTGTGAGTTCAAGTTACTTTTAAATATAAAACTTAACAGTAATCTTGATATGTTAATTAACCTGGATCTGAGCCTATGCCTGTTAAAAACTGATTCATATCTAAACAGTTTTTCTGTAATTACACGTATTTTTCTACACCCCTGTTTTGTTGTTCAGTTGTTATTATATGCCTATTTCTGTTCTTCTCCTTCTCTTTTTCCCTTTTTATTTTATAAGTCTAGGCTACCTTCGAGTCTAGGCCAATCTCGTAGAGACATACGTATGAACGAAATTGGGACAATTGGGGAATGTTTAGGGATAAAAATAAAAGAGGGAAATTTGGGGCATATCTTGAACTGTGGAATATGACTAGAAATTTGGGGTTATATGAACATGTAAATATGTAGGCTTAATTCAAAGATTAAGTGGAACATGTTAATGAAAATGTAAGTAACCTATGGAATCTATTAAATTTGTGGGGTTAAGTAAATCTATTAAATTTGCCGGGTTAAGTAAATCTGTGGGGTTAATTGAATTTGTTAAATCTGTGAGGTTAATTAAACCTATTAAATCTACGGGGGTTATATGAACCTGTTAATCTGTAAGACTTAACTTGTTAAAAATCCTAATTAATTGGGGACACAAGCTTAGGTGTTTGGCCTGTGTCATTTGCTGTGTGGGACCCATATTAGTCGGTAACCCATTCGGGTATTAAACGGGAACCCCACACTACGTAGGGGTCAGGGCACGCACACTAAACTGATAGTACGAGGTTCATCTAAAAGACAGTGTATACGGGCGTGTTCCAACGGAGTCATGAGCGTGCATGGGTCCGATCTGTAGGGGAAAATAACCTGCTGTAGCACCAGTAAATAGGTCTGTGTCCTTCTGTAGGTTGCCACTTTAGGAAGTAATACACCCTACCGTGGGGTGGACGCAAGATATTTACACATTAGTGAGCCAATTGATTGGGGTAGTAATTAGGGTACATCTAGTCCTCCCTTTTTCTGTTAGGGTACCCGTTATCTCTGTTTAAGGGTAACAACCGTTATTTTTTTTGAGGTACCTGTCATTTGTTTGGGTAAAGCCCATTATGTAACTAGAGTACACCTAAATCTACCATAATATTTCTGTTGGGATAATTCTATTTCTGTTATAACTAGGGAACACCTAATCCTATCATAAATCCTGTATACTAGTATTAGTGCAGAGAAAAGTAATTGAGAAGCATATCTAGGTCCATATTACCCTGTTTATTCTGCTTATCCTATTAATCATGTTTATACCTGCTGCATGTTACTGTTATTTCTCATCCAGATTTATTTACCCGTCTTGATACTTTTACTTCTTCATATGCTAAAAGTCACTGGACTCGGTAGACTTTATGTCTGACCCTTTTTGTTTCCCTTTCTCCCTTTCTCTTCCCCCAAGGTTCTCAGGGTGGGAACACTCAGTCGTGATTAGGACTTTCTCTCTCCTGTTTCTCCTTGGATCTGGATCAGCTTTGATGTATTGCTTCGATTACTTGTCTACTTTGTTATGGCTACTTATGGGGATTATGACTTTACATTTCTGTACTCTAATGATTTTTAGTGCAAGACATATGTTTTTGTTTGATGTATTTGGTTCCATTATTTTAGTTTGATGTTGTAACTGGATTCGAGAGTACGATGTTTTTTTTGTTGAACAATGAAGTTTCAAATTTTTGCTGTTATTTTTATATCTGTTTTGTGAGATTTTGTTTCCGTTTACCTATAACGCTTCATGGAACTTAATGCATTTTGATAAAGAGTGACATTAATGGATGTGGGGTGTCACATTTGGTATCAGAGCTGAAGGTTACAAGATCAAATAAAAGTTTTGGAAATTGTTTTCAAAAATAAAGTATTTCCAAAAGAAAGCCTGTTTTTGAAAAAAAACATATTTCCCCAAAGCCATATACAATATCTTTTCGATTCTCTGTTTGAATCCTTTTTCATTTCTTTCAACATGTCTGGGGAACCCAGTCTTCCCATGGGCGTTCAGATACCAGTTTGGTTCCGTAGATATCTTGAGGCTACGACACCTGCCGGAGGACAAGGAGATGCACCTCCCCAACTAGCAGCCGCTATTCCTCCACCTCCACGAGTAAATAGTTTCCCTAAGATATGTAAGGACTTCTGTGCTATGGGAGGAAAACCATTCCGTGGAACTGAAAGCTTTGTGGAAGCACATAATTGGCTACGATAGACAGAGAACTTGTTTGGACTTTTTGAGGTCGACGACCGTAGGAAGATACAGTTGGCCGCATGACAGCTTAAGGATGAGGCTTCGTTTTGTTGGGAGGAGACATAAGCACGACGTCCAATATATACTTGGGCTGATTTCCGATAGCGATTCGAGATGAAGTTTTTTTCTCAGGCAGAAGAGAGTATGCAGATAGAGAAATTCTTGGCACTTAAGCAAGGAAGTATATCTGTTAAAGAGTATGTGAATAAGTTCAATAAGTTGGCAAGGTTTGGAATCGGTAAATACCCCGCACAAGAAAGCTTTAAGCTTTGCGAGAAGATTAAATCAACCTCTCCAAGGATTGGCATTGTCTCATATACCGATGGGGGCAACTTCTGAAGGACTTGTTGACATGGCATTGATGCACGAAGATGGTAAGGATGAGAAGAAAGAGGTTAAGATCGATGAGACGCAAAACAAGAAAGTGTGGCCTAAGAAGGAAACGAAAAAGAAGGGTTGAAAGAATGACAAGGCTTAGAACAAGAAGAAATGTCACGGTTGTGGGAGCTTGGGTCATTTGGTCAAGGATTGCAGAAAAATGAAGAATGCTTGTTTCAACTGTGGTGAAGTTGGACACTATACTAGTGAATGCCCGAAGAAGCTAGGACAGGGGCAAAGGGCATGATCTTTTGGAGGGCAGGTGCATGCTCTCGAGGCCAGTAGGCCGGACAGAGGTAGGAAAGTTTCTGTTGAAGGTTTGATTTCCCTTTCTAATCATCCAGTTATGACTCTTTTTGATTTTGGCGCTTCTCATTCTTTTATATCTGATTCTGTGGTTGAGTCTCTGCACCTTAGTACTAGTATTGATTTTGCCCCATCGGGGGTACCTCTCATTTATCTATGATATGTTGGGGTTTTGAGGATATCTTTTGTTAGGTGTCAAATTCGAGTGCAACGAGTATATGCTTGGATTTATGGGCTATGGTCTGAATCTAGGGATGATTGTCTAGCCATGCATGGTGCCATCCTAGACTGTGAAAGGAGGGTCAATAGACTTTTGATTTGTCAAGGAAGGACTCTCGAGGTTTTCTGTGACCCAAAGGAGTCTGTTATGCTTAGTTTCCTAGAATCACTTGGTGCTTATGTCGATGATTTGCGATCTGTACCCATAGTCTATGAGTATCCGGATGTTTTTGATGAGGTTAGGGGCTTACCTCCAAGGCGTGAGATTGATTTTCGGATATACATGGTGGGTAATGCGAAGCCAGTCGCATTGCCTGTGCGGCATATGGCCCCTAGAGAGAGGAGGGAGCTTAGCAAGCAAGTTGGGGAGCTACTTGAGAAGGGGTTATTAGGCGAAGTATATCAGAATAGGGTGCTCAGTTGTATTTGTGACCAAGGCGGATGGCTCACTTCGTCTATTTGTGGATTATAGAGAGTTGAATAAGCTCACCAAGAAGAATAGGCGCCCACTCCCGAGGATTAACAATCTGTTTGACCAGCTTGTTGGCGCATCTATTTTCTCGCAGTTAGATCTGGCCACTGGATTTCATCAGTTGAGGGTGCCCGAAGACAGTATAGGTAAGACTGCTTTCAAAACTCCAAATGGCTGCTTTGAGTGGTTAGTCATGCCTTTTGGGTTGACGAATGCACCCGTGCATTTTGTGGATCTGATGAGTAGGGTGTTTAGGGAGTTTTTGAATAAGCTCGTGGTGGTCTTTGTCGATGGCATCCTGATCTTCTCCAAGAGCGAGGAAGAACATGCCCTACATTTAGGAGAGGTTTTGAGGACTCTCAGAGCACACCATCTTAAGGCGAAATTCTCCAAGTGTCACTTTTGGAGAAAGGAGGTAAGATTTCTAGGGAATGTGGTCTCCAAGGATGGGATAGCAGTGGATCCCGCGAAAGTAGTTACAGTTCAAGATTGAAGGTTATAAAGAATGCAATGGAGGTGAGAAGTTTTCTTGGTTTAGCGGGCTATTATTGGAAGTTTATCAAGGACTTTGCAAAGATATCATCCCCACTCACTAGACTGATGAAGAAGAATCTGACCTTTTCTTGGAGTATTGATTGTGAGGATGCTTTTTAGCGATTGAAGAAGGCTCTGACAACAGCTCCAGTTTTGACATTGCCTGATGGGAATGTTTACCCCTTAAGAATCATACGTACATTGAAGGACTAAGTCTATGTTAGAACCATAAGGCGAGCACTCACGAGGTTTGTATACTCATGTCCCAACCAAGGTCGTTTGTGCACAACAAGGTCAAACATAGGCCATGGCTCGAGCATGGGAGCAAAGTTCGGTCATTTGTGTCAAACAGTCGCTTGATCATCAGAACAAGATGGGTCGTCCACAACACAACACAAGCATACAGAGATGTCGTGCACATGCAGTTAGCTCAAGAATGGCACGATGCAAAAACAGTAAGACTCGTACATCTTGCAGAGATCGTTCGTATTTAAGGAAATCACTCATCCCAGTACCAAAGAGACCGGCCGTACAAGACAAAGAGATGAATTGGATTCAGTCACATGCTTCACTCTGAAGTCGTTCGTTCATGCTCCCTCGATCGAGCCAAGCAAGAAATACGGATAAGCCAGAGGTCGCACATGTATACCATGTCCGCTCATAGATTGCAGTCACCGTCGCCCGCTCATTCTTCAAACGATTGCTAACACTTCAATCAGATACTACCCACCGGTCGATCAGATACAAGCTCCTGAAGGATCGCACATACATTTTGATCAACAAGCTTTGATCGTTCACCTATGCACCAATCCGAGAACTCTAACTAGTCGCCTGTGTACTCATCGCCTGATCGCTTGCTACTACAAAGTTGCTTGCACTGCATAGCTAGAAAGAATTACTGACAGTTGGCTACAGCTAAGCGGTGGAATTTTAGTAATTAATGAGATAAGCAACCCACAACCTGTATATACGGATTTCAGCTCATTTCTTGAGGAGGCTCACCTTTAAATAGGACATGGCTTCCACCATAAAGGGGATCGACTTCTGAGGACCACGAAGGGCTGTCGAATTCTTCCCTCCACCATTACTTAAGCATTTCAATTATCACCATCATCCCCATTAGAAGATCTTTCATTCATTTGTCCATGGCATCCATTGAGATCTCCTAAGTGGCAAAGAGATCAAAGATTCTACTTCATCCTCCCCTCGAACAAGGACTTCTCCTTCTCCTCCACTGACATACCCTTCTCCTCTGATCTTATCATTTCTCCACTGAATTCCATGAACTTAAATGAGATCTATATGTAAGAAAGAGAAAATGTTGTAAAAGAGAGAGGATGCATGTATAAAGAGAGTTTATATGCTTTGTAATCATTGTCATGATAATGCAAACCGTCTCCATAGTGGATGTAGGCCTAGATTAGGGCTGAACCACTCTAAAACCTTGTCTCCTTTTGCTTTCCATATATTTTTCTTTCAACCTTTGTTGAGTACGGCTCCATTTACTTACAAACCGTATTGGTGAAGTAAGATTCTCGTACCCTTGGTATTTGAGCCATTTTTTGGTGAAAACATTTGGTGCCAATCGTGGGGCCGTATTTGCATCTTTCCTTGTTGAAGTTGAACGAGATTTTCCAAGAAAGACTTTGCTTGAAATCATGCATGTGCCGAAGGAAGTTTGCGAAATCGGCGACCTCACCGACAATGTTAATATTGTCATATCGCCCACCACCCATTTCGAGGCAGGAGAATCATAAAAAAATGAGGTAGCTATAACCAAGAGAGAGTTGGAAGAAGCGATGGCGGGGCTAACGAGTCAAATAACTATTGCAAACAATGCAATAATGAAGAAACTTGAGTCAATGTTTGTTAGTCAAGCCGCTATCGCAAAGGCCACACTAAGTGCCACATGTCTTCCAACCGCTCGAACAAGTCACGCATACGATACAGAATCTTCTGCTTCAAGCACGAAACAAGGAAATTCTATTCAGGAAGTTGCATATCATGCTGATCTGGACTATGGAAAAGCTAAAGCACCTATGCGTAAATATTCCAATGACACAACCTCTCAATGGGTAAATGATCCTGTCAAAGGGGCATCTCTCTGTAACGACCCACAAATCCATAACATCAGAGTTGACTACATACACCATACATCCAACCCAAATATCATGTAAATACGAATCATTTTTTTTAGAAGAAAAAGGTAGAAGAAGAACAGAAACAAGAACACAGAATCTCACATCGCAGCGGAACAAAATATAATATATCATATCTTTGAAATACAAAATCTCAACTATATAACATATACCTATCAGAGTACAACACTTACAACACAGCGAAACAAAACTCTATATAACTAACGCTGAAGCCTCCTGCTCCAAGCTCCTTTAGATAGATCTGTAAAATCCTGAACTACTTGACTGCCCGTACAAATTTAGGCACCCAAGAGTTTAGGTAGAACAAAACAAAATAAACTCCAGGTCAGTCATGGGACTGGTATGAGTAAACAGTTTCAGAAAAACTAAATGATATCTCATAAGACCACGCCGTATGACACGGAACGGGTTTTTCCCTTATGAGAATCCAAACACTTGACTTATCTTTCAAAATCCTTTTGAAAGGAATAATAATCTTTATATCAAAACTCTTTTGATATTATAATAATGTCTAAATCAAGTAAATAACTATATAGTGGAACGTTTGCATCTCACGTTCCACATATATAATATACAATCAAAACCGCCAGCACTTATTGGGTAATGGATTTCCAACTATGACAAGGTATGGAACCACTTTCCGCTGGTATATCTCTAGAGGAGAATACACCGAGTTCAACAAGAACATCTTGCAACTCAGCCACACATGACCGACCACTCATTTCGCTTGAGTGTATCGAATGTATATCACCAACGGTTGGGATCAGCAACCGTTTCCCGAATGGGACAACATTGACAATAGATTTTTAGAAGTAAATGAAACTCTAGATCAGATGATTATACACCCTAATAGGTGCGACCTACATAGCCATGCTGCCTGCCTGATTTCTGTCATTTACCGGTTGATGAGGCTTGAGGTTACGCTTTATCATCACATCAGATTCACTTCGAATGCTACATTGTCAGATCCATCGAAAATCACTAATTGACGTCTACAATAGTACATTACGTGTTAGCTAAAGAAGTTTCCTTCTCCGCTTCCACTCTTGGTACGGTTGAAGAAATCAATGTACGTGACCTTTCTGGAAATACTCTGTCAGACATTCATCCATACAAGTCATCCAGGAACAGGATGAACCGAAGGCACTATTCAATACATTCATCTTAGGCAATGTTATCTAAGACTTATACAATAGCCCTTGCACTTTACTCCGTCTTCAATTTTCTTTGGCCTATATGATTCGCAACACTTATGCCAATATAGAGTGGTTCTTTGGATAATAATCCAACTGGTCTCTCCATATTGACAACGATGGTCAAAAACTTCGATAGTCTGTGGTTTAACTATCGAATAAAAACAAGTGTTTTCGATAGTCAACGATTTAACTATCGAAGAAAACAAGTGTTCATCCAATTATCGAACGATCACTGAGCCCTTAATTAATATTCCATTAATTAAATTACTTCTCTATTTCTTTATCAATATTTGTTAACCAAATATTTTCAATAACCATATTGGCCTTTTACGTTATTTGGAAAACATTTCCGAATATCGCCTTCCTTTATTTTCTAAACTTTAGAAAATATATGCTATTTATAATTGGAAAATATTCCAATTACTTATCTCTCTTCCGATCTCATTTATTTCTATACTTAGGAAATATTCTTTATTATATTTCCAAGCTTACACTTATTTGGGTTAAAACGGATGTTGTGTAAAACATCGTTACGACAACCCAAATACTATATTCAACTAACTCTTATCCAACATTGATTTTCGAGCTTGAAATCTTACTATTTATTTGT
Source organism: Allium sativum (assembly GCA_030737875.1). Lineage (NCBI taxonomy): Eukaryota > Viridiplantae > Streptophyta > Magnoliopsida > Asparagales > Amaryllidaceae > Allium > Allium sativum. Next base: position 308,755,760 of record CM060915.1, on the reverse strand, counting down.
TAATAATGAAATCAATCAAGTTGGGGGTATAACTACCTCTCAGACCTTGACTGAATAACATTTATAACGTCAAAACCGATATGACTACTTACTCGAATAATCAATACCATACAACTACTTATTCACTTTTAAACACGTATACGCTTTCTCTTTCTATTCTTACGAGATTTTATTCCTGGTCTTCTTTTTTTGATTATACTATTCTATTTTTGAGTTTGTTTTCTTATCGACTTCTATATATATTGATATATAGATTTCTAGTTATCAGATTTTCTTAAAAATATTCTAACTCCTTAAATTCTTGGAAAAATTCGCCATAACCACCTTTGTACCGGGAGCATCGGGATATTTCAAATAGCCTCCCATGGCCTCACTAATCCAAAAGAAAAAGAAAAAGCCAAGCGGCTTGCCGATACGGTGCATAAAATCTCATATATGAATTAAATACATACCTTTTTGTCGAGCACTCTATCTATTTCACTTCTATACTTTATTCCAAACCTGTCTCATGTATATCCATACATTTCTAATTCATTTCAACTTAATCCAATCGGTTTAACTTAATACAATCGTTTTAACTTAGTTCGTTAATTGATTTACAAATTAACTGGTTTGCCTATTTCACCTTCATATTTGAGTATAACATGTTCAAATATATTTTAACTTACTTATAAACCAAATCTAATTTTATTTTTAAGCTTGTTTCCGTATCGACTTCTATATTCAAATTCCAATTCAATTCTATTTGAATTCTTTTTTCAAATTCCATATTCAATTCTATTTGAATTCTCTTTTCAAATTCTATATTCAAATCTATTTGAATTCTCTTTATTCAAATTCTATATTCAAATCTATTTGAATTCTCTTTATTTAAATTTCATTTCAATTCTATTTGAATCTTCTATATTCAAATTTCAAATTCAATTCTATGCATTATTTATAAACAACGTTTATAACTTCACTTAAAATCCCACATTATATATTTATAAACAAAGTTTATACATTCAATTCAAATCCCACATTTTAAATTTATAAACAGAGTTTATAAATTCAATTCAAATCCAACATTATAAATTTATAAGAAAAGTTTATTAATTCAATACTCGTTTTATATATATTCAAAACAAGTTAATATTTTCTATAGTTCATTAAAAATTCAAATTCTATTTATAAAAATAGAATTCCCTTTTTAAATCTCAAATACCCTTTTTCGATATTTTTATAAATCAATATTCAAGCCCCAGTGATATTTAAATACCCCCAAATAGTCAGTTATCAAATCATGGGATTTCTAACACATCATATATGACAGTATATATGCAAACAAATAAACAAACAGATAATATATTTTTGAGGAATCCAGTCAGATTCCTCCAACCTGTTTTTCCTGCATCCATAGACGTTAGCACATAAATAATACCCATTCTGCTTCGCGGTAGAATATCGCGGTATAAAAGGTCATCCAGTAATATATATTGTGGGGCGCATAGGGAAATCATCCGCTAATGATACTGCGGGCATCCGCTAATGAGACTGCGAGAATCAACCCAATCATCAACCCAATAAATATATAATAGTCAACCCTAAATAACTATATATTTCAAACAATCAGAAAGCATTCAACAAGCAACAAACAATTATTTTTAACAAGTAAAAATAATTCTATTTTAACAGGCGAGTGAGATTTACTCACTGTGATTTTCCTTTGCCGAATATTTATTTAACATTCTCCAATCTCTCGCCTTTCCATCTTGTTGAATAAATTAATTTTGTACCTACCATTAATTTAATTCAACGGTTAAGTGATTTTTAATTTAAACTATCATTTTTAATTTAAACTAACATATCCTATAGATTAATTCATTCTATGTATTTTCAAACACTTAACCATATATATTTTCAATGCTTACTTAAATAAATAAACAACAACTTTAATTACCTTTTCCATTTTCTTTTAAATAAATTAGATTTCCAATTATATAAACTAATTCACCATAATTCATTACCAATTTATATAAATAAATCTCCTTGTAAATTCTGAAATAAAAAGAAAATAAAAAAAATAAAAAATCACCTTAATCTATTTTCCTTTCATCTCCTTGAACAAGGAGCTTCCCTATCTGTAAATGATTGCACAGTTGAAACCAAATGCTCATCCTCTTTCCTTTTCATCCACTGTCACCTACATATACTCGCAATCCCCAAATTCATCGACCAACTGCAAACTCCATCCTCTCTTATCACCACGCCAGCCCTCAAATCAACATCCGAACCTCACCGTAAGACTGCACTTCCACCCATCATTGATTTCGAACCCTACTTACCCAGTTCAACACTCCTCATCGCAAAATCCCTACTTTGATTGTGACCCGAAACCCTGAACGCAGCTCGAACAGTCGAACATACCTACTTCAAACCATACCAGAATCGCGACTTGTATTCGCGCTCCACGATGGTCGAAGACACCCCCAAATCCTGTGATGAACCCTCAAATCCACTCGCGATCGCCCAGAAATCACCTCGTCGATCCATCGTCACTGAATCTCACCCGTTCATGTTCGAGAATCGCGATCCCCTTCCCTTGAACTCGCGTCGCACCTTTACTTTGAATTTTGCTAAATCGACTTTTATTTCGAAATGGAGAAAGAGGGGTTACGGTTTTCAATTTGATTTGCTGAAGAGGGCTTTCGGATTTTGAATTGATTTGAAAAAATGGAAAGGCAGTTTCGATCTGTATTGAAATGGAAACGAGGTCACGACCATTTATATTGTTTTACAGAAGAGAATTAGAGGTCAAAAAGGAACGTCGTGGTTTTATTTGAGCAACAGGAAAGGAGTGGTGATTAACAAAGAGGGAGGTGTCCATTTATTTTACCTCTAATTTTATTCAAATTTTTATTTTTATTTTAATTAAAACTGGTATCCTTTAATTAAAATACTCCTTGATTCCGAACTCCTTTCTGAACCCAACAATAGTCCTTCCTAAGCTTAAACCACCATTCTAAACCCACTGGGATAAGTATCGAAGTCCAGTTCGATCATCCGGAATAGATATTAATTTAAATTGATATAAGATTAAATTTCAAACCATTTAAATTCTTCGATAATAATTTAATATTATTATTCTAACTAAACTGAATTTTATACTGATCATCTGAACTGATTCGATTTAGCTATATATTTTTAAATTAAATTATTACTACATTACGATAATTTAATTTATTCGACATTAAATCGAAATCGGTTATTAAATTGATAACTTAATAAAAAAATCCATTTATATTATCCACCCAATATTTAAATCCGTATTAAATATTTAAAATTTACCCATAAGAATCTGGGTCATTACACTCTCTCAAAAGAAAGCCTAGATCGTCTGCCTCCAAATCATGATTACACGCATAGACGAGAATGTGGTAAGGAAGAAGGCGCTCGTTCCATGGATCAGAGCAAAGAGTAGGAATATATTTTAGGAATGGCATGTGGAATTGTGAAGGAGAGCTTGAAGAAAGAGGATAATAAAAAAGAGTGGGAATTTTCTCCTACCAAGACCTTACTCACCGAAAGAATTAAAATGGCTGTATATCCACAAAAATTTAAACCTCCAATGGTGTAGTCCTATAACGAGACAAGCGATCCCAATATGTTCCTGTGCAAATATGATCATCACATGAAAGGGGTGTGTGCCACTGACGAGATCAAATGCCTGTATTTCCCAACTTATCTAGAAGGGGTGGCCTACCTCTGGTTCACGAAACTACCGCCGAAGTCTGTGGACGACTTCGCTACCTTGGCTGGACTATTCAGTAAGCAGTTCAGGTTCCAAGCAGCTAGGGTTCAGGATGTTATGGAGCTAAGTGAACTACAACAAAGGCCGGGAGAGTCCCTCAAAGCCTTTCTCACCCGCTTTAATATGGCAGTGGCTGAAGTTGAAAATTATGAGCCCCGTCTAGTTCTGATGGCTTTAAAAGGGGGCATATGTGCAAAGACCAAGTTAGGACGGTGGATTAAGAAGAAGAAACTGTTAATCCCTAAAAATCCATATGCACATTGAGTAAAGGATACGAAACGAACACCATCAGGGTCGGTCGTGCGCAATGATATCCGAGGCACTTAAATGACTCACGATGGATAGGACGCAACCACACAGAGCAAGACCCAAGTATCAAACCCAAGACAAATCAAATTGACCAGTACGACCGAAGAAGATGGCACGTTATGCTGTGAGAAATGCAGCTCAATAAAGATAAGGATCGTACATTCTGTAAAGCCGCTCACAACAACGAAGCACGCATGATCTAATATCAAAGTTCGGACGTACGCATCAAGACAAGAGTCAAGGTCGTACATATATTTAACGACTGCTCAAGAATTGCAATACCTATAGCTCGACACCCAGACCAGAAACCTATTGGTCGGTCGTACACCAGTTCTTAGAAAGAGCACATTCACATCTCAAAGTCACACGTCTCGGTCGGTCTCTTCTGGCTAATGAAGATCGCCACTCGCTCACTCAAATCAGACGTGACCACATTAAGGAATTGTGGTCGGTCGCTCCTTCATATCGCCATCAAGCAAATCAGATATCTACTCCTCGAATGCTAGAAATAGACGCGATCGAAGGGCATCAACCAAAAGTCACCCGCACAACTACTCAAGACGCTTGCTCCACTGAGTCGCTCACGCATGACAACCGAATCCAGCTCTGGACAGCTGGCTACAACTAGTCGATAGCATGGTTGTAATGAATACAATGAGCAATCCGTAGCCTGCAGAAATGGGTTCCGGGTCATTTTACGGAGGGAGCTCACCTATAAATACACCATGGCTGCCAACATAAAGGGGTGGAATCTTTGAAACCACGAAGTGCTGCTAAATTCTATCCTCAACTACTGATTCAGCCATGTCATCAAGAACAATCTCGTGATCAAGGAAAATGAAGACATCCTCCTTCCCAATCATTCATCCATCCTTCTTCTCCTCAAATTCTACCATTCTCTTGTATAATTCCAAGGTTGAAATATATAAACGAGGGTATATTGAGTGAATATAGAGGTGTATCAAAAGAGAGAATTGATGTATTTTGTAATCTTCATTATAAGATTGGAAGTCACCTTCACAGTGGACGTAGGCCTAATTAACGGCCGAACCACTCTAAATCTCTTCTCTACTTTACCTTTTCTTGCATTTTAATTTCCATTTGCTGATTAAACACGATTCCATTTATTTCTTACTGTATTGGCGAAGTACAGTTGTAGTAATTTGGGTGTTTAGACCAATTTTGGTGTAAAAATTTTGGCACCCACCGTGGGGCCATGTTAGCCTCTTCCCCCATTCAGATCCGAGAAGATTTTCTAAGGAGAAATGTACTTACAAATATGAATAGCCTTGACACTAGCGTTAACACATGCTGCCTGCAGCCGATTCCGGGGCGGAGGAGTTGCCTGAAGTTGAAGAAACTATAACCAAGAAGGAATTGGAAGAGGCGACGATAGGATTATCGAGTCAAATAACCATTGCAAATAATGCAGTGATGAAGAAGCTCGAGTTGATACTCACCATTCAAGCCGCCACCGCAAAATCCACATTAAATGCCACCTGTTCCTCGCAAGCCCGAACAAATCGCAAGCCATAAGCAGAATTCTCCGCTTCAAGTTCAAGGCAGCGGGATTCCGTTCAGAGGGTTGCGCATCACACTAATCTGAATTATGAAGGGAACAAAGCATCTGTGTGCTGTCATTTTGACGATGCAATCACGAAATAGTTAGATATTCCCACCGCTATATGGACGTCCCTTCCAAAAGAATGCCAACATTCCTTGACCCCAGCTCACGAGGGCACATCAAGACCAAAATTTGATAATGAAGAAGGCGGTCAATCCATGGATCCGTGCAAGGAACGGGAATACATCTTAGAAATGGCACGAGCAATTGTGAAAGAAAGCTTAAAGGAGAAGGATGATCGAAGAGAATGGGAGTTCTTCCCAACTAAAACCCCGCTCACTGAAAGGGTTAAGAAGACTGTACACCTACAAAGATTCGAACCTCCATCATTACAGTCCTATGATGGGACTAGCAACCCTAATATATTTCTGTGTTATTGAGACCAGTATATGAATGGGGCATGTGCTACTGATGAAATCAAATGCTTATATTTCCCAACTTTTCTAGAAGGAGTGGCTTATCTATAGTTCACAAAACTGCCGCTGTAGTCTGTGGACAATTTTGTGACCCTGGCTAAACTATTCAATAAGCGGTTCAAATCCCAGGCACTCAAAACTTGGGATATTACAGAGCTAAGTGGACTAGAAAAAAGACTAGGAACGCCCATCAAAACTTTCCTCACTCGCTTTGATATGGCAGTAGCTAAAGTCAAGAATTTCGAACCCAGCTTAATCTTAATGGCTCTTAAGGGGGGGCATATGTAAAGAAACCAAGTTGGGGTGGTGGATCAAGAAAAAGAAACCAAGTACACTCAAACAATTACTCAACAAAGCTGAAAAATATGCAAGTATTGAAGGAAAAATGCACAGATAGAGAAGAATGGAAATGCACAAAGCAGCCTTGATAATTAAAAAAAGAGCGATGAAGGAGAAGACAGTCGAGCAAAAAAGAAGCTGCACTTTTTCAAAAACTCCAAGTTCACTCCCCTTAACGATATCGTGGGAAATATCTTCATGGCAACTAAAAGCACTGAAAGTTATCCGATCTTGAAACAAAGACTGGTCAAAGATGTCGATATGAAGTCGGGAAGATTCTATCAATTCCATAAACAGCCAGGGCACGATACCAACGAATGTAGGCACTTGAAGTCAGTGATCGAGGGGTTAATCAGAAAAAACCATTTGCAACAGTATGTACAAGATCATAGAAGTTATCCCAACTCTCCGCAAACAGGGGACAATATGCCTTAAAAAGAAAAAGGCTTAAACCAATCCAAAGAGGGTGCTTATCAAGAGGATCAGTCACTAACGCCTCAATAATGGAACATTAAACTAGAGCTCTCATTACTTTGCTTCACTCCCCTGGTTTTATATTGTTATTAAGATTGTTTTACCTTGCTTTACTATTCACTATGTTCGTATTAAGTAACGGTTTATTCGCAAAAAAATTGTGCATTAAAAATTAATTATGTGTTTATCTGAGTAACATACTTATTGGTTCATGCTAAATGTAGGCATGGTAAAAAGCAATCCGCCATACACAGCTGGACCGTGACGAAAATCCCAGGGCACACATTAAACAAAGCAGTTTGGGAATAGCGAACATCAAACAAGATCAAACAGGATGAATAGACACATCACCTCAAGAAGGACAGGCTGTTTTAAGACAGACAACAAGCCGAAAGGCCGCACCTCTCATTAGGAATATGTTGAATGCTTAGCAAACACCCATGCAAAGGACTGACGCCAGGCTTTATTGAAAGTACAAGAATATTACCAAATCTGTCCCACGGATAAAGTCCCACAGATAAAGTCCCACGGTTAAAGTCCCACGGATAAAGTCCCATGGTTAAAGTCCCACGGTTAAAGTCCCACGGATAAAATCACTGAGCCCACCAAAGAAACACCTTCTTAGGTGCTGGACACGGGTTCCCCAGCTTGAAAAAAAATTCAATGAGGCAAACCAGTGTCTGTTTCCTAGGGCAAGGCACAAAGTCGGAAAAACCGACATGTCCCGAAATGAAAAAATTGCCAATCCAAAAAAACGAGGGGCACCTTGTTAGGTAAAGGGCATGAATTTTATCCCTTCTGAGTCAAAACTCGATGAGATGAATTAGTGTCCGCTCCTCGGGATGAGGCATAAAAAAGGGAAGGATTAAACATGCTGGAAGGACCAACACAAAACAGAAATCCTAGCCGAAAGGGGGTGTCAGAAATCCTAGCCGAAAGGGGGTGTCAGAAATCCTAGCTGAAAGGGGGTATCCATTCTAGAACCTTTTTGAATAACTAAAACAATCAAACAGGGCCTAGAATGGGTCGAAAATCCATAACCCAAGACCTCCCCGGAGGCACGTATTTGAAACCAGTCTCCGAAGGGCTTGGATTACCAAGTCAGTCAGGCGCGGGGTTGAATACTACTAAACAAAAGATACCAAACGCACTTATAATAATAAAAATGCGTAATAATCTTCGATAAGCGAGAAACTTCAAAAGATAACTAAATCCCAACAATAATAAATAATAGTAAAAAATCGGGCGTAACCGAACGATTAATAAAGCGCTCAGCCGAATGTGTAAATCAGAAAACAAAGGTGCAACGTACGACGCATCCGCACGAAAATAAACGAGTTACATAATAAAAACTGCAATGCGTTGAGGTCCAAAACAAACCATAAAAGTCACAAACCTAAGCGTATGAGAATAAGCGAGGCTGGCTCCCGCATACACAAGGCAGGCTAAAAGTACCATTCTAAATCAAAACCAAAACAACAAAACAGGTAAACATTAACAAGCCACAGTGTTCAGATGAGGTAAGAGATGATTCTTTCCTTGGACTTAAGGGCCTCGACAAGTTTGAGCCTTTCTTTTTCCAAGGCATGAAGACGTTCAAAATTCTCTTTATTTGACCGCTGAAGATCTTCGACAAGAGAATGCTAGGCACCCATTTGCTCCACAATATAATCTCTGACTGTTGCGATAAGGCCTTCGACCAGATGTGGACGTGCTTTCAACTGATTAAACTCGACCAATATGCAATCCTTCGTGGCGTCCATCTTACCTGCAATAATCCATCTGTCAAATGGGTCTATATACACACCGGAACACGAGCTAGCCGGACACTGAGCCACAAAGTCCTCAGCGAGTTCAGGATGGCAAGGGTTAGGAACAGAAAGGGCCTCCGGGACAGTTGCAGGATCCAAAGTGATGGACGAAGAAGCCATACGACCGAGAGTAGTCTGAATATCCAGGTCAGGAAGTTCATTCAACAAACAGTGACTTTGAGTGTCAATCGCATCCAAGATCTCCTTGCCTTGGGGCATCTTTTTGCTACCAACCCTCCTCGTCAACTTTTTCCTAAGTCTCCTAGACATGAAAAATTCAATCCTCGGACTACATATTTCAAAAGGGATTGGTGTGGACTCAAACAACAGCCATAAAAAGGGAAACAGCCTAGCCAGACTCAGGCATAAAAAAAAACATTTCTACTGGAGAACCTTGGGGCATTTCATCAAACAATTTATAAACAAATACCAATCATCGAGATTTCAAAGAAAACCACCAGATGATTCATATTCTTCAAAGATAATTACAGAAACAGTATTTGTGCTACACAAAACCTAGCCATTGCCCAAACCCCAAATTCATACACAGCTCGGTCAGGTCATGATTGGAACATCCTGACTTGGGAACGCATGAGAATTACAGCAAAACAAAACAAAATAAAGAAAAAGGAACTTACCCAGAAAGATCATGGTACCTTGGAGCCAAAAGGAAATCGCTCAAGATAAAAAGGTGTCGCTGCAAATATTAGGCAAAATGATGGAATGAGAAAGCCAAAACCTTTTGAAGAAGAATCAAGGCAGAAATGTCAAACAAAGACTACCTGGTAAAACTCTCGAGGAAGCACAGCTATGACTGAAATATCTCCCGAAAAAGTTAAAAAGTGAAATAAGGCAGGTTAAAAGTAAATAAGGAAGATTAAAAGCCATACATCCAGAGAATTCTTGCCACGTTAGCTCAAGTGCCTGATTACAAAAAAAGTGTCCCATCAAGCCCCAGCTGGCATCCCGAAATTCAACTGTTCGCACAATAACCAAAAAGATACATCGAGCCTCTCGCTCACTGAAAAAGACAATACCAGCCCACTACAACGAAACAATCCCAAATTTTAGTATGACCAACTCCTCGACAAATCAACCAGACAATGTGTGATCAAATATGTCGAAGCCAGTAATTCCTTGCTAAAAGAAATCACGGACTTCGAGGGGTAAGTGTTAGTCCCTAAAAGACCATATGCACATGAGTAAAGGATACAAAACGAACACCATCAGGGTCGGTCGTGCGCAATGATATCTGACGCACTTAAATGACTCACGATGGATAGAACGCAACCACACAGAGCAAGACCCAAGTATCAAACCCAAGACAAATCAAATCGACCAGTACGACTGAAGAAGATGGCACATTACGCTATGAGAAATGCGGCTGAATAAAGATAAGGATCGTACATTCTGTAAACCCGCTCACAACAACGAAGCACACTTGATATAATATCAAAGTTAGGACGTACGCATCAAGACAGGAGTCAAGCTCGTACATATATTTAACGACTGCTCATGAATTGCAACATCTATAGCTCGACACTCAGATCAGAAACTATTGGTCGGTCGTACACCAGTTCTTATAAAGAGCACATTAACATCTCAAAGTCACACGTCTCGGTCAGTCGGTTCTGGCTAATGAAGATCGCCACTCACTCACTCAAATCAGACGTGACCACATTAAGGAATTGTGGTCGGTCATTTCTCATCTCGCCATCAAGCAAATCAGATATCTACTCCTCCAATGCTAGAAATAGACGCGACCAAAGGGCATCAACCAAAAGTCACCCACACAACTACTCAAGACGCTCGCTCCACTGAGTCGCTCGCGCATGACAACCGAATCCAGCTCTAGACAGTTGGCTACAGCTAGCCGATGGCATGGTTGTAATTAATAGAATGAGCAATCTATAGCCTGCAGAAACGGGTTCCAAGTCATTTTCCGGAGGGAGCTCACTTATAAATACACCATGGCTGCCAACATAAAGGGATGGAATCTTTGAAACCACGAAGTGCTGCTAAATTCTATCCTCAACTACTGATTCGTCCATGGCCTCAAGAACAATCTTGTGATCAAGGAAAACGAGGACATCCTCCTTCCCAATCATTCATCCATCCTTCTTCTCCTCAAATTCTACCATTCTCTTTTATAATTCCAAGGTTGAAATATATAAACGAAGGTATATTGAGTGAATATAGAGGTGTATGAAAAAGAGAATTGATGTATTTTGTAATCCTCATTATAAGATTGGAAGTCACCTTCACAGTGGACGTAGGCCTAATTAACGGCTGAACCACTCTAAATCTCGTCTCTACTTTACCTTTTCTTGCATTTTAATTTCCAGTTGCTGATTAAACACAGTTCCATTTATTTCTTACCGTATTGGTGAAGTACAACTTTAGTACCTTGGGTGTTTATACCAATTTTGGTGTAAACAGAAACCAAGTACACTTGAACAACTACTCAATAAAGCTGAAAAATATATGAGTGTTGATGAGAATTCGGTGTGTGAACAACTAAAAAGGAAAGCTAGTGCGCAAAGTAGCTTTGATAATCAGAAGAGGAGCAACGAAGGAAAGGATAATTGGGCTAAGAAGAAGCTTCGCTTTCTTAAGAGTTCTGAACTTACTCCCCTTAATGACACCATAGGGAAAATCTTCACGGAAACTAAGAATACCGAGAAATATCCGGTCCCAAAACGAGTGTAAGTCAAAGATGTATATATAAGATCAGGAAGGTTTTGCCAATTTCATAACCAGCCAGGGCATGATACTAATGATTGTAGGCATTTAAAATCATTAATTGAGGAACTGACCAGGAAGAATCATTTGCAACAATATGTACAAGTCCGTGAACACTGCTCCAATTCTCTACGAGAAAGGGGCAACAAGTAGTGAATAGATCGCTCAAACCAATTCAAGGCCATCACTTACTTAAGGATCAGTAGTCAGCGTTATAGTTATGGTGACTCTGAATAAGCGACCTCCATCACTTTATTTTGCTTTATTACTTTGTTTTGCTTTATTACTTAGGAACCAATAGTTACTTTACTCTGTTCTATTACTTGCTACATTCTTGTAAGCAGTTGACGATGATTCACTTGCATTGTATTGAACAAAGGACGTATAAATCATAAGTTATGTGCTTACTTAAATAATGTATTTGTAAGCCCATACTAAAAGTCGGTTTCTTAAATGTAGGGCATAATAGAAGCGGTCGCTCATCTACAACTAAACCATAACAGAAGGCTCCCCAAAGAATATTTTAAGCAAAGCAGCTTGAGAGCCAAAAAAATCATGTGGATTAAGCAGGATAAATGAGCACATCGTTTCAAAAGAATAAGTTGTTCTAGGGCAAATAGTGAAAAGCATAGTAAACGGACAGTAGGTCAGAAAACCACACTATTCACTACGAAACACGCCAAACTCTTAACAAGCATCCATTGAAGGATTTGGCGTCAAACTTTGAGAAAAATACAATGGTAGTATCAAATTTGTCCTACAGATAAAAATTGTCAGTCCCAAAAGAGGCACCTTGTTAGGTGCAGGACACAAACTCCATAAATCAAAAAAGAATTCGATAAGAGGAACTAGTGTCCACCTACAGGGGTGATGCATAAAATTGGAAGGAACAACAACACCTAGGATGGAAGCACCAGTCCTAGTGCCGGAAGGACCAGCAAAACATGCTGGAAGGACCAGCGCAAATAGAAATCTTAGCCGAAAGGGGGTAACAGAAATTCTAGCCAAAAGAGGGTATCCAACAGGGTCTTTTTGATTCTAGAAAAATCAGAACAAACAAGGCCAAACTTGGATCGAAACTTGAAATCCAAGACCTCCCTGGGGGCACACATTCAAACCTCAATCTCCGTAGGGCTTGGGCCACCAGGTCAGCGAGAAATGGGGAATGAATACATTAAAAAAACATAACAACCTTGCGCATTTAAAAACCTAATCCCCGAAGAGCTTGTATTGCCAGGTTAGCGGGGAATACAGTTGAATACCTATCCAAAAGTCATGAACTAATCGATTAAAACAAAAATCATAGCTATAACTAAGAGAATTTATGAAAAATCGATCGTTTCTACCCCAATAGAGTTATAAGGAACTCTGGTAAGGGAGCATCACCATTTTGTAAAAATCAACAATGCTTACTTCAACATAACACAAGCTCGTTACAATTTTACAACAAATAATAAGCGTCTGATAGGATCGTTCGACTAACAAGATTGAATCCCCGTGAAATACTATCATTCATAAAAGTGAACGGCGAAATCATTATAATACCTAGCGGTACAACGTGGATATACGAGCATAAAAGTATTAAGCAAGGACCAACACTCGCATATACAACCAATCTAAGTGCATGACAAATAAGAAAATAGACTGAAATCAAAGAATGAAGGTCACAAGTACTACTTCTTAACAGAGAAAGGAGGAGGTGAACCAACTGCTTGATTTCCACTCTTTGTTCCTTTGTTTACGCAAGAGCTATCAGGAGAGGACAGGTTAATGAATCCCAACCTATTTGCAATGGGCTTTTTTCTGTGTGTCAGAGTGGACACAGCCTTAGTATTTCAAATTTCGTCCTCGTCTTCCAGATCAGACATGTTAAGTAATGTTGGGTTGCCCGGTAAAGGTGTCGTGCGTGGACTAATACTGGTTAATACTAAAATGGAGCCAATAGTGGGCAGCTTGAACAACAGTACCACCAGTAGACAAAGGAGGTAGCGAAGGCGGACCTGGTGCAAATGAATAGTAAGCACTAAATTTAGCAAACCCAGGTGAAGAAGTGTGATAATCCAAATCCAGTGTGGACTAACAGATATCAATTTTACTTGGGGTTACTGGGTATATAAGGTCGACCTCATAGTCATTCACACTTAAAGAGGTGTCGTTATGGCTTGCGCATTGTTTGAGAAAATTCTCCTGAGTTGTGTGTTCTTTAATAAGTTGAACTCCGGTAGAATCCTGGAAAAGGTGATCTACAGGGGGAGTTTGAGAACTTGAAGCTTCAATGTCAATAAGACTGGATGCGCTACGAGTGGTAATAACATCCAGGGTTTTTTCCCTAGAAGATCGAGCTCGCTCGTCCGCCAATATTTTCCTGCCTCTAACCAAAGCCTTACGGTATTCTTCTTCCAAGAGGCTCTCCTGGAGATATTCATCATCAGCACCATCATAATATGAGAGCACTTGTTCCCAAACAAGAGCCAAAGTCCGTGGAAAATCCTTGTTTAGATAGCTTAAGCTTCCGTGGTTCATAACACTGTAAACGTAAAATCAAAACAAAGTATTGTCAGTCTCAACTCTGGCCTCATCAAGGGCTTTGCGCAGCTTGATTCTGCCTTCTTTCAGATTCCTTTGAGTCTTATTCTGAGAATTAATCTTGTCCTCAAGAACTGTGTTTTCTTGTTGGTAAGAAGCCGAGGCCCGTCTCTCTAAAGCCAATTGACATTCAGTGAGTTCTTGAGCAGATTGAGCTTCTCAAAGTTTCCCCATTACAGCCTCAAGCTCTCTTTTGAGTTCCCCATTTTAGCCTCCAAGTTGTTCACTCTAATATTCCCACTCTTTAAAGAGGCGATTTCAGATTCTTGAAACTTGATCAAGTGAACCAACCCGGCTTTATCATTCTCCAAGATGTCAATATGATCAAGATGCCGGGCATTTAATCTTTGGAACTCGTAATCAAATTTGGCCCAATGTTCTAGTTGCTTATCAACATTGCTCACGGCCAGGTTCAGCCTTGTTTCGAGCTGACTCCTAGCAGTGTTAAACTGAGTAATCATATAGCTCTTTATAGTACTTAACCCCTCAACAACATCTCTCCTATCATTTGGATGCAGATCTAAATCAAAGAACATCCCCCTTAAATCCCAACCTCCAAAACGATCCCTAAGCATCAAGTTTCCAGGAGGGACCTTATAAGGGGGCGATCGAGAATCATTTGGATCTGAGCAGAGGTTGGGACAATGGATCATTCAGGGAAAAAGGAACATCGGGGTCTAGGAAATCAGTTAATACGGAACTTTTCTGAATCTCACTTTTGCCTCGATCGTTGCTGCTCCTTTTCTTCTTCTCTCCCTCTATGTGGTGCTCTCCTTTATCGCCCTTATCCAATACCTCCGCACGAACAGATCCTTCCCTCCTTGAAGAATCAGTTAGAGGAAGTGTGAGGGTGTGTTGAGGTTGAGAACTCGAAGACGGCTGAGAGCGCTTTAAGTGATGAGAAAGGTGAGACTGTAAAAGACTTTGAGGATTAACAGAACTAGCTTGTCGGGAGAAGCTATTTGATAATGAGTGTTCCATGCTTACACCTATCAAAGGGAACAAAAGCAGAATTTCAGCAAGCATACAAAGAAATTATAAGATTTGCGGGAAAGCATAAAGTGCCTATAATAATTGCATTTTAGTGCACATCCAATAACAAACAAATTTCAAGGGGAGTTCCTAAATCAAATTCTTTCCCAATCCGTTGGGTGGATTCTCAAGTTCTCTCCATATCAGACGATATAGGATCAGAAGTCACAATATCACCCTAACTAAGATAATTGACGATGTCTAAATCTCCCAAGCGTCCAAAATTTCCTGCGGAACTCTCTTTTTGAATAATAAAAGGAGCAGGGTTTTCAATAATCATTTCAGAAATTATATTATCACTTGTACTATCTATGTTTTCATCTGCTCCTTTATCATTCCCTTCAGTAATCAAAGGCAAGGAAGATCCCAGTGAAAATTAGCCACTATCACCAAGGATTAAGCATTCCTTTTTGGTAAAGTATTTGCCAATGGTACTTTGTGTATATGCCAAAGTTTTCTTAATGGATCGTGAAGGATAGAGTAACTGATATTTACGAAGGTTTCCTTCTGAAAGCAATGCCTGTCTACTCCTCTCAGTCTTGTCAATAGAAACCAAAAAATCGAGAAGAGCCTGGTCAAGGACAAGGCCTTCACTGGGAGGAATTACTGCAAAATGGAAAGAGAACTAATAAAAAAGGGAAAAGTAAAGATTTCAAAGCAAGGATAGTTACCTCCTTCCATCCATCTCCTGTAGAAGTTACTAGGACATCAAACATAAAAATATTAATCTGGAAACCCCTTGACACGGTCTGTTAAGCTAGTAATAATTCTACAATGTCTGCGTTCCATAAAAATAAAAGAGGGACCATCCGCCACCCTTCTTTCAAAATCATATAATGAACAGATATCCCGAAATGTAGGTGCTTGTTGCTTGACTCTTATAAAAAGTATTTATAGCCCTAATAAAATATGATATCCATTGGGATGCAACTGGAATGGGGCAATAACCAGGCGCCGCAAAATGGACTCTAAATAGGAGTTGAAAGGAGGAACCACTCTATTGGACAACATATGATGATTTACTGTTACATATCCAGGGGCAGACGATCAGCCGAATCATCTTTCCTTGCAAAATCTAGTTTCATCTTCTGAAAACCCAAAACGAGCACACATTTGCTGGTATAAGCTAAATGGGAGTGTCGATTTGCGGCTGTTAGAGGGCACCCATTCAAGGATTGGGGTGGGGGATAAGCTTGGCTAACGTTCACTCCAGGACCAACAGCCGGGGCAGCCTCAGTCACCTGACCAGAGCCTTTGGGCTTTCCAAACATGGTACCCCTTTGGGATCTTGACAAATTGTTTTTTAGTTTACATTTCTACATAGGTAGGTATGTTTGAGAAACAAGTTACAGCTAGGGTACTAATAATTAAAAGCAACTCTGAGTAAATGTGCCATTCAAACTGAAAACCATCAACTATACCTAGTCTTCAAAACCTACTGGTAGTATAAGCGATCGAAGGTAAAATTGCGAGCCCAAAAATATGTGGTAAGACTTGCCGTTACAGGTTAAGCATTACAATGAAATTTCAACCAACAAAAATGAACCAGTCTTGACCGATCGCACGTAACCCTTGCATGTACAAAGGTTCTAGCCCAGTCAGTTATAGATAACTACTGGTCGCGCATAATAAATGGATGCTACCAGCAACAAACAGAACATGAAACAATAATAACAATACCAAGGTTCTATGGCATGGGCATTCCATCAAACATCTGACGAAGGCATGGTAAATTAAAGACGTCGTTTCAAAGACATTTCAACAAGTAGTTTGCAAACATGATTACACACAACCCTAGAGTGTACTAAGTCAAATCAACGTTTTCCAGTCATCGCAATCACAGCCGAACTACCAAAAACTTCCATATATGCTCATATAATTTAGTTCTTACCAACCGAGAACTTTTATGAAGCTAGTTGGATTAACTCAAAAGTGAATTTTAGAGAAAAAATTCACTTACAGACGAGCAAGCGGGTCCGATTTTAAAGGAGAAGTGCTCTAACTAATTTAGAAATTGAAGAAACTTAGCCTAGAAAGATCAGGCGCAATGATAAATTGAGGATGGTAATGCAATTGAAGTTTGGGAGTAATCGGAGGCAGTAGGGAATCTCCTATAGCAGAGCCACCATTAGAGCATAATTTTCAGAAAGGCGAAATGCATAAAGATTGGGAAAATGAAAAGACGGTATTTAAAGAAGACTAGAAGGCTCTTTCGGGCTAAAGTTGCGCGACAACTCAATCAGATCTGGGTAACCTACTTAACTATACCTAAAGATGGCTCATCAGATCCGGTCGACAAACAACTATGTCTGCGCACGAGCGACTATAAGGATATTCAATTTCAAGCATACCCGTCCTATAGGAAACTGGACGTAATCCATCAAATGATGTTACATTTCATTATTTCGAAGCATGTAATCTTTACAAGTTAAAAATTACAAACTTCGAGGGGCAAATGTTTATCCCTTAAGAATCACGTGTACATTTAAGGATTAAGTCCGTGTTAGAACCGTAAAATGAGCACTCACGAGATTTGTATACTCATGTCCTAACCAAGGTCGTTCGTGCACAACAAGGTCAAACATAGGCCATGTCTTGAGCATGGGAGCAAAGTTCGGTCATTTGTGTAAAACAAAGTCGCTTGAACATCAGACAAGATGGGTCGTCCACTTAGCATAAATAGGATCGGTCATACAACACAGCACAAACATACAGAGATGTCGTGCACATGAAGTTAGCTCAAGAATGGCACGATGCAAAAACAGTAAGACTCGTACATCTTATAGAGATCGTTCATATTTAAAGAAATCACTCATCCCTGTAACAAAGAGACTGGTCGTACAAGACAAAGAGAAGAATTGGCTTCAATCACATGCTTCACTCTAAAGTCATTCGTTTATGCTCCCCCGATCGAGCCTAGCAAGAAATATGGATATGCCGGAGGTCGCACATGTATACCATGTCCACTCATAGATTGCAGTCACCGTCGGCCGCTCATTCATCAAACAATTGCTAACGCTTCAATCAGATACTACCCACCGATCGATCAGATACCAGCTCCTGAAGGGTCACACATACGTTTTGATCTACAAACTTTAATCGTTTACCTCTGCACCAATCCGAGAAATCTAACTAGTCGCCTGTGTACTCATTGCCTGATCGCTCGCTCCTACAAAGTCGCTTGCACTGGACAGCTGGAAAGAATGACTGATAGTTGGCTACAGCTAAGCGGTGGCATTTTAGTAATTAACGAGATAAGCAACCCGCAGCCTGTATATACGGATTTCATCTTTTTTCTTGAGGAGACTCACCTACAAATAGGCCATGGCTTCCACCATAAAGGGGACCGACTTCTGAGGACCACAAAGGGCTGTCGAATTCTTCCCTCCACCATTCCTTAAGCATTTCAATCATCACCATCATCCCCATTGGAAGATCTTTCATTCATTTGGCCATGGCATCCATTGAGATCTCCTAAGTGGCAAAGAGATCGAAGATTCTCCTTCATCCTCCCCTCGAACAAGGACATTCTCCTTCTCCTCTGCTGACCTACCCTTCTCCTCCATTGATCTTATCATTTCTCCACTGAATTCCATGAACTTAAATGAGATCTATATGTAAGAAAGAGAATATGTTGTAAAAGAGAGAGGATGCATGTACATAGAGAGTTTATATGCTTTGTAATCATTGTCATGATAATGAAAACCGACTCCATAGTGGATGTAGGCCTAACTTAGGGATGAACGACTCTAAAACCTTGTCTCCTTTTGGTTTCCATATATTTTTACTTTCAACCTTTGTTGAGTACGATCCATTTACTTACAAACCGTATTGGTGAAGTACGATTCTCGTACCATTGGTGTTTGGGCCATTTTTTTGGTGAAAATAGGCTACAAGGTTTTCACAGTGTACACTGATGCATGTGGTATAGGGCTTGGTGTCGTCTTGATGCAAGAAGGAAGGGTAATGTGTTACGGTAGTAGGCAGTTGAGAGTTCATGAAAGGAACTACCCTACCCGTGATTTGGAGTTGGTTGCTATAGTGTTCGCACTTAAAACTTGGCGGAATTATCTACTTGGGGAAAGGTTCGAGTTATACACGGACCATAAGTTGCTCAAGTATTTGTTCTCGTAGAAGGATCTCAATTTGAGACAACAAAGATGGCTGGAGTTCATGGCGTCCTATGACTTTGAGAAAGCTTATACCCCTGGCAAGTGTAATGTAGTGGCGGACGCGTTGAGTAGGCAAAGGATGACCTTGAGTCCTCTATTCGTAGTGAGTTAGAGTTGGAGTACATACCGACCTTCGATTTCAGGCCATCTACGGATCTTACACCTTGTTTGTTGGCATCTTTAGAAGTGTGGTCTGCTCTTATGGATCAGATAGGATCTTCGCGGCGAGAAGACCCACAGATAGCAGACATCTTGGATAGGCTTAGTAGAGGGGAGATTTCTATTCACCTTAGTAGATATTCCGCGGATGATAGAGGGTGGCTACGACGAGATGGGAGGCTTTGTGTTCCCCGAGTTGGAGATTTGTTGAGGACGGTCCTTGAGGAAGCCCATCATTCTGGGATGACTATCTATCTGGGTGATGATAAGATGTATCGATACATGAAGAGGGTTTTCTTTTGGGCCGGGACGAAGAAAGATGTAGTGGAGTTTGTAGCTCGATGTTTAGTCTGCCAGCAAGTAAAAGCTGAATAGAAGAAGCGTGACGGTTTGCTTCATCCTTTGGATGTCCCACAATGGAAGTGGGAGAGCGTCTCTATGGATTTCATCGATGGTTTGCCTAGTTTGAGGAGAAGCAACACCAGTATCTGGGTTATAGTGGACAATCTTACTAAGAGCGCTCATTTCATTCCTGTTAAGAGCAAGAGAACAACAACATGGTTGGCATCAGGTTTTCTTCGTGAGATAGTCCGTCTACATGGAGTACCTTTTAGCATAGTGAGTGATCGTGACCCCATCTTCACTAGTGAGTTTTGGAAGAGCTTGCAAGAGTCATTAGGTACACAGTTATGTTTAAGCACAACATATCACCCTCAGACCGATGGACATACCGAGAGGGTGAATAGGGCTCTTGAGGATCTTTTGACGTTGTGTATCCTAGACTTCGGAGGGACTTGGGATGAGCATCTCCCATTGGTGGAGTTCCCTACAACAACAGTTATCAGACTAGTATAGGCATGGCACCCGTCGAGGCATTATATAGACGGCCTTGCAGATCAGTGACTTGTTGATGAGAGTCTACGATAGACTTCTACTTGGACCTGAGATGATTAGAGAGACTTCAGAAAAGATTGATCTTATCCGCCGATGTATGAAGACAACTCAGGACAGTCCGAAGTCCTACGAAGATAAGAGAAGGACTGACATTGAGTTTAAGGTAGGAGACATTGTTTTCATCAAAGTATCACCTCTGAGGAATGTGATTCGCTTTAGATTTTAAGGGAAATAAGCGCTAAGGTTTGTAGGGCCATTTCCCATAGTAGAGAGGATAAGTCAGATGGCCTATAGGGTGAGATTACCAGAGAGATTGGCGGGTGTTCATGAAGTTTTCCGTGTTTCCCATTTGCAGAAGTGTCTTCATGATATAGCAGAGGTGGTTAAACCGAGCATGCTTTAGGAAGTGGAGGTAGAAAAGGAGGCAATAGTTAGACGAGTTCCTACCCGAACACTTGGATTAGAGGTTAAGAAACTGCACAACAGACATGTTAAGTTAATAAAAGTCCAATGGGTAGAAGATCGCAAAGATGCAATTTGGGAGTCTGAGGACAAGATTCACGCTTCATACCCTTTTATTTTCAAGAGTATGTTCTTAACTTCTTTTTCTGAACTTTTATTCGTACTTGCTTCTATCATTCGGGTATATCCTATCGATCGAATCTTCGACCTTTAGGTAGAGGACCAATGGATGCAAACATGTGTTTGAGAAATGTTATGTTTGATGGATGCAAGTGGAAGCAAATATTTGCAAGTGGTTGCTCGTGGATGCATATACACACACTAGGCACTAGATCATCTCAAACACTCTCATACTGCATATGGATATGTGTGCATTTTACTTTATTTTTGAATGAAAAAGAAATGGTTGACTCATCACATGGAAGTTGCATAATGATGAATGGTTGTGCACACATATAGAAATTATATCATATATTAGGATTTCTTTGCATAAACTTTGGATACATGGCACCGACATGTTGCATTAAGGAGGTCGACTGAATCACTAGACCATCTGATTTTCGCACTAGCATAGGGATATATACACACACCTTCGCATATGTTAATATAAGCATTAGGAATCCCTAAGGACGTTGGATTCCTGTGGGTGATGGATGAGTAGATGATTGTAGGTGGGTGTAATAAACATTCTTTTTGGCTTGGAGATTTCAGGGACAAAATCCTTTAAGTAGAGGAGAATGTAACACCCCGTAATTTTAAAGAACATTAATAAACTAAAATGATACTTAATTAAATATGGGGAATTGAGTAAAATAGACTATACCATTGTGTTTGTCTCGGAATTCTGGTTCAGGTAGACTCCGAGTTTGTGTTAAACAGATATCATATGAGAAAGATATAAAGGTTAGAAATTATTATATATATAAGTAGAATATATGTAAATATAATTCAAAATAGTTCAAAATAAATCAGAAAGAGACGAAGCAGGAAACGAAGGCGGCAAGGGAGGGAACGAGACTCGTTGTGGGGAGACCCACGCCTAGTCTGGGTCAACCTGTGGGTCGACCCATGGCCAGGTGGGTCACCCATGGGCCGACCCAAGTGGTAGGTGGGGCGACCCATACGCGATCTGATAGGATTACTTTTTCTGTTTTTGGACTGTTTTGTTAACCAAGTTCAATATTTTACTGAGCAGTTGGATTTACAAAACAGAGATCTGACCATTAAGGATTGTCTTGTGAACTCTATATAAAGGCATGCACTCCTGTCAAATCAGTTACACTTCTTTAGCCTTCTTCCTCAAACTTCTGTTCTAAAAATTTAAGATGAAGATAGGGAGATGCTGTCGAAACTTGGATTAAATTAAGATAATTCTTATCTAACTTATACAAGAATCCCTTCTGCAACATTAGCATATTATCCTCTGTTCTTTAAATCCAATCTCTATGAGTTCAAGTTACTTTTAGATATAAAATTTAACAGTAATCTTGACATGTTAATAAACCTGGATCTGAGCCTATGCCTATTAATAAACTGATTCATATCTAAATAGTTTTTATGTAATTACATGTATTTTTCTGCTCCCTTGTTCTATTGTTCAGTTGTTATTATATGCCTATTTCTTTTCTTCTCCATCTCTTTTCCCCTTTTTATTTTATCAGTCTAGGCTACCTTCGATCCCAGGCCAATATCGTAGAGACATATGTGTGAACGAAATTGGTACAATTGGGGAATGTTTGGGCAAAATAAAAGAGGGAAATTTGAGGCATATCTTGTACTGTGGAATATGACTGTAAATTTGGGGTTGTAAATCTGTAGGCTTAATTCAAAGATTAAGTGGAACATGCTAATGAAACTATTAGTTACCTGTGGAATCTATTAAATCTGCGGGGTTAAGTAATTCTGTTAAATCTATGGGGTTAAGTAAATCTATTAAATCTGTGGGATTAAATGAATTTGTTAAATCTATGAGGTTAGGTAAACCTGTTAAATCTATGGGGGTTATATGAACCTGTTAATCTGTAAGACTTAATCTATTAAATGCTAGTTAATTGGGGACACGAGCTTAGGGGTTTAGCTTGTGTCATCTGCTGTGTGGGGCCTATATTAGTCAGTAACCCATTCTGATATTAAACGGGAACCCCACACAAGGTATGTGTCAGGGCACGCGTACTGTACTGATAATAAGAGGTTCATATAAAAGGACGTGTATACGGGCGTGTTCCAACAGAGCCATGAGCGTGCATGGGTCCGATCTGTAGGGCCAAATAAGCCGTTGTAGCACCAGTAAATAGGTCTGTGTACTTCTGTAGGTTGCCACTTTAGGAAGTAATACACCCTACTATGGGTCCGACATAGGGTATGTAACGACCCGGATTTTCGGCGACTTTGGTTATCGACATAAGCTCGATGTCGATAACCAAAACATCGTGAAATCCTGGTAATTAATGAAAGAAATTAGAGGGTGAGAATAGATAAGATAGAAACTTAGAATAGAAGAAGAAGAAGAACACAACATCAGAGTAACACGAACCTCACAGCGGAACAAATAACATATAATATATAACATAACTTTGAAATATAACAGTTATGTATACAATAGCACTTATCAGAGTACAACACTTACAACACAGCGGAAATAAACTATAGCTATATGATCCAGAAGCCTCCTGCTCCAGCTCTTCAAGTATATCTGTAAATCCCGACTACTTGACTGCCCGTACAAATTTAGGCACCCAAGAGTTTAGGGAAAACAACAAAGTAAACTCCGGGTCAGTCATGGGACTGGTGTGAGTAAAACAGTTTAAACAGGTATACGAACAAGTAAACGATATCTCATAAGACCACGCCGCAGAACGGAACGGGTTTTTCCCTTATGAGAATCCAAAATATCTTTATATCAAAAACCTCTTGATATTATAATAATGTCTATGTACAAATAGATATCAACTAGCAGAAACGCTTTCATCTCACGTTCTACATATATAGTATACAATCAAAATCGCAAGCATGTATTGGGTAATGGATTTCCAACTATGACAAGGTATGGAACCACCTTCCGATCAGTGTACTCTAGGAACGATACACTGGAGTTCAACAAGAACATCTTGTAACTCAGCCACACATGACCGACCACTCATTTTGCTTGAGTGTATCGAATGTATATCACCAACGGTTGGGATCAGCAACCGTTCCCGTATATATATGGGACAGCATTGATAGATTTAAGAAACAAATGAATATTCTCTGGACAGGTGATTATACACCCTACTTCGGTGCGACCGTCTTTGCCATGCTGCCTGCCCGATTTCTGTCATTTACCGGTTGATGAGGCTAGAAGCTACGCTTTATCATTACATCTGATTCACTTCGAATGCTACATTGTCAAATCCATCGAAATCACTAATTGACGTTTACAACAGTACATTACGTGTCAGCTAAAAGAAGTTTCCTTCTCCGCTTCCACTCTTAGTACGTTTGAAGAAATCAATGTACGTGACCTTTCTGGAAATACTCTGTCATACATCCATCTTCATTCGCTTAAAATGTCACATCGTCATACCCGCCAAATCACAAATTGACTTATCCAAAAATAACACGGGTACATAGCTAAGAGAAACGAATTCCTCCGCCACCAAACGTGAATACGTTTGAACAGATCAACTTACGCGATCTATTGGATATACTCTGTCAGACCTTCGTCCATACAAGTTGTCCTGGGACTGGACAAACCGAAGGCACTATCCAGTATATCCATCTTAGTCACTGTTATCTAAGACTTATACAACATCCCTTGCACTTTACTCCATCTTCAATTATCTTTGGCATAAATGATTCGCAACGCTTATGCCAATACAGAGTGGTTCTTTGGATAATAATCCAACCGGTCTCTCCATATTAACAACGTTAAAATGGTCAAAACTTCGATAGTCTGTGATTTAACCATCAAAGATAAACAAGTGTGCAAACAACGATATTATTTCCAGATGGAAATTATATCGGTAAATCATCAACATATATCTATATATATATTCACATTGCCTTATTTTCTATGTTTAGAAAATATATGTTATTAACACTGGAAATCGTTTTCCATTTGCTTATTTACAAATCACTACTCTTCCCCAACTATCAGTCCCTGACTGTGAACTAGTACGAGAACAATTCCCTAAGTATAAATCCCGAAGGCCGAAACCAACATCAGATAGACACTTAGAAAACCATTCAATTTACTAATCTCTAGTCAGTTCTAATTTTACTTAACTCTATTTGATTAACTCTGATTGATTAACTCTAACTGGTCAACCTTAATTAATTAACTCTAACTGGTTTTACTTGGTTTGACTAACTCCATTTATTAACTCGACTGACAAATTCAACTCGATTAACTGAACTAATCACTTTGATTAACTCGACAAATTCACTTTGGTTAACTTAACCAATTCACTTAACTAATTCACTTAGTTTAACTTAACTAATTCACTTTGATTAATCTAACTATTCACTTAACTCCTGTCGAATAAACTATACTCGATAACTCCTCTAACTCTACTCGAATAAACTATATTCGATTAACTCCTTTAATCTATTCGATTTGATAACTCCCCTTTTCGAATAACCAATATTCGATTAACTCACTTGGAATAACCAATATTCGACTACTCACTTCAAATAACTAATAATTGATAACTCCTTCGAATAAACTATATTCGATAATCTCCTCTCGAATAACTAGATTCGATTAACTTACTTATTTAACTCATCTTGATTAACTCCTATCGAATAACTAGATTCGATTAACTTAACTTATTTAACTCATCTTGATTAACTCCTATCGAATAACTAGATTCGATTAACTTAACTTATTTAACTCATCTTGATTAACTCCTATCGAATAACTAGATTCGATTAACTTAACTTATTTAACTCATCTTGATTAACTCCTATCGAATAACTAGATTCGATTAACTTAACTTATTTAACTCATCTTGATTAACTCCTATCGAATAACTAGATTCGATTTAACTCCATTCGCTTGACTCTAGATTGCAACGATCACAATGGTTACGCCTGATTCCCTTAGGCAACATCCGACCGCCTTAGGCTATTTACAGCCCTGCGAATTACGCTAGCAGTCATACGAGATGGCAACTTACCCTGAATACTATGTTTGACTAACTCTGTCTCAGATAACTATATTTGATCAACTCTAGTTCGTTTTAAATCTAATCGATTAATTCTAACTGAGTAACTCTAACTCAATCAACTCGACTTGATTAACTCGACTTACTTAACTCAACTGGTTAACTTGACTTACTTAACTCACTGGTTAACTTGACTTACTTAACCCAACTGGTTAACTTGACTTACATAACCCAACTGGTTAACTCTATTGAACTGGTTAACTCTACTGAACTGGTTAACTCTACTGAACTGGTTAACTCTACTAAACTAGTTAACTCTATTCAACTAACTCGACTCGACTAACCCCTTTCGAATAGCATATTCGTTTTACTAACTTTCGAATACCATATTCGATTTACTCCCTTCGAATACCATATTCGATTTAACTCCTTTTGAATACCATATTCGATTTACTTTATTCACTTTATAAAGATTTCCTTTTTAACAACGTTTTATTCATTTGAAAAGATTTACTTTTAAATAACGGTTCTACACTTTAAAAATGATTTCCTTTTTATAACGTTTCCTTTTCAATTCTATTTGTAAATGGTTTACAAATATTTCCTTTTCAAATTTATTCTTGAAATATTCTAACTCCTTAAATTCTCTGAAAAATTCGCCATAACCTCCTTTGTAACGGGAGCATCGGGAAAATCCCCAAACCCGCCACACAGGCCTTTCCATTCAAAAAGAAAATGGTTTGTAATTATTTCCTTTTTGAATATCTCCTATTTATAAATATTCCAATTTATAAACATTTCTTATTTATAAATATTCCACTTTATAAATATCTCTTATTTATAAATATCCCATTTTATAAATATTCTATTTTCAATATCACTTTGAAAATCCCCTTATCAACATTTCGGTATGTTATGGTATTCAATCATATCAAATCACGATGTTCAATATCGTCCAAGCACATATAATTGCCCACAGATTTTGTAACACCCCACCTCCGCCAGGGTGGCTCTTGCAAGCACTCTGACTTTGGAGGGGCGTTTGTACCGGGTAAACATGCATAATGATATATCAAGGCAGAACAAGAACATATGTATATATGTAAACAGAGTAAATAGGATAAGTAAAATAGCGGAAGATTTCAAACTATTTCAAAACAAGTCTGGTACAACATAATGTCAACTTTCCAAATACACAAGTCTAGATAAAAACAACATCACTGAAAAACTGAAATACATAAGTACTATCCCCAAAATAAGTGATAACCATAGCTAGCTTCATGTCAAGACCGTACATGAGCTAAAATCCCACAAGCAAGCGATCAGAAATCCAAGCTAAGCTCCAATATTCCCACCCTGAGAACCTGGGGGGGGGGGGGGAAACGAAAGAAAAGAGGCGAAAGAAAAACAGGTCAGTCAAAAAGACTGAGTAAGCCCTACTACAATCAATGTAAACTGATAAAGTTAACTGGCATGAGAAGCAGGGATGAACATAAGGATAACAACATACTAGCATGATCATTAACTAACAAGGTAGATAAAGGTATCATCGCATAATCAGGTTTAAGGTTTTTGCACCACAGGTGTACTAGCATGCTAACATGACTTGAATAAACAAGTATTGATCCCTTGGCCCAAGCTTTGGCCCAATAATATGAAATGACCCTAATACGAGGTCCAACCAAACGGTCTAATCGATCGGCTCCCTAAGCCTAACTCGTCACGTGTTGGTGTCAATACGGCCCAAACATAATTGTAGTCGGACTGTGCCGGGTCTCCCGTCGGGTGTATCAAGCCCTAGGGTGTCAACCCCTGGACACCATAAACATAAGTGCACAGTCTCGATCTACTGGTACCCATGCTTGACTTCTCCAAATACGGACTACGTGCACGACCATAGTCCGTCCGGAACTACATCGGCGTACCACTCTGCCGTCGTTTTTGGTCACTTACCTCAAGTCCAGTAATTGTGCCCCCCACCCTAGCCTAGTCCCTAGGGTCTTAATGATACAAACTTGGGATTACTGCTGGAGTGGACCCCCATTGCTAGGATTTTCTAGTGGGTTAAGTACGGTTTAACCCTTTTACTAATCATGGATTAACTTGGTTAAGTGTAACGATGAGTTCACGACTTAACCCTGATTAATCTACCAAGCCCAAATTGGTTAAGTATTAAGTGGACCATGACTTAACCCTAATCATGAGGCATTAATTAATTTAATGTGCCTTAACCTCTCACATTAGACCTTGTTGTGGTTACTAGTTAAGCCGGGCGGGTCCGGGTAGCTTTACACCACAACTTGGTCTAACCTCGGGTTCAAGGTACAACATGACCAACTTCTCACATTGGGTCCTATTGTTTGTAGCAACTAGTTAAGCCGGTCGGTTCTGGGTAGTTTTACGCTACAAACTCAACCCAACCTCGAGTTGGTCACACTTATATTTTCTAAGTGTCATGTCCATCATGTTTCCAAAACACATTACAAGTTTTCAAGAATTTGGGTAGACCTAACTTAATAGGTAAATTCCCAATGGGTAGACCTAACTTAATAGGTAAATTCCCAATCTTATGTTTTTATGCCTTTTAAGTTTACCCAACCCCAAACACAATCCCATCGCTTACATATCGCAATAGCGCATAAAGGATAGAAAGAGGGAACTTGGCATAATCATGACATAAAGGTGTTGAAGCCACAAGTTTAACATGGTGGCATATGAAATGTACATATGTTCATATACTTGCATATTACTTTTTTAGGCCTCAAAAGCATGCATAAAACCAAACTTAGCATATAAGTGATACATGGTGATAAATGACATGTAGAAGTTGCCATAAGTTCGCATTTAGCCTCACATGCAAGTTATCATAAGGGATATGATAACTTACATGTTGCCAAAATTCAACCTTTAGCATAAAGCTTGAAGCTTTAAGCTCATAAACCCAAGATAAGCTTGCATAACATGATAACATGAGCAAAATGATCAACCCAAACTTGCATAACATAACATAGTAAACTTGCATATCATGGCAAACTTGCATATCATAATGATCAACCAAACTTGCATCATTCATTTAACTTTAGAGTTTAAATATGAAAGTAGAAAAGGGCTTACAATGCTTATGAAGACACGAAAATATATATAGATTGAGACAAAGCCCTTATGCAATCAAATAAACCCAAAATGCAAGCTCCAATAGAAAAACCCTTGAGCCAAAATGATCAAAACTCTTGCTTTATGATGTAAATATGGAAACTTGACTTGAATGCAAGCTAATGATGCTCATACAAGCTTGAAAACACTTGTATGCATGGAAAATCTCTCATAGAAATTTATTTAGGAATTTTATGAAGAGAGTGGAGGCCATGAGAGGAATGATTTTGCCATAGTTTAGTTACTTGAATGAATAATGATGATTTAGGGTTAGGTTAGGGGCTTATTTATAGAGATTAGGATTAGTTTTAGCCTTAGGATTAAACCCTAGTTCCAATCTCAGCCCTCAAAACCGAATCTGGCCCCCAAACTCAACACAACTCCAAAATGGTGCACCAGGCAAAACTGCCCGGCTGAACCAAGTCGACAGCCAAGTCGACAGGGCTGTCGACTTGGGTCCAACCAAGTCGACTCCCAAGTCGACAGGGCTGTCGACTTGGGTGCTCTGGCGGGAATTTTCCCGCCTGGCCCAATCTGACCCTTTTTCGAATTTTGAACCTGAAATTCGAAATCTGTTTTGAACTTGAAATTTTCTGAAAACTTCATTGGGCCTTAATCGGGTCATACGGACTCCGATTTTCGAAAACTCAGACTCTTTTTCGCGTATTTTTCCGAGACGAACGCAATGGCATAGCCCGTTTTCCTTGATTCAGATTTATAAATTAAATTCTGCCTCGATTTACGTTATAACAGGTTATTGAAAATACGGGTTGTTACATTCTCCCCTCCTTAAAGGATTTCGTCCCCGAAATCTCTAAGTTAGGAAGAACACATCCTACCATCCAACATCCATCTACTCAAAACATCATCCACGAGCAATCATTGTCCTTACAAGATTCTAAATGTTGTATGAACATATGCAAAGGTGTGTGTATATGTACTTATCTAATGCAAATATCATCAATGCAAATTATGTTAGTGAAATGAATCCATATGTATGCAATTCCTAACATAATGTATAACATCTATATGTGTGCACATAACATACATCCGTATGCAACATCCATGTGATAACACAAAAATTTTCATCCATGAATAAGCATAAACACTCATGCATATGCAATATGAGGAGTGTGTGAGCCGATCTAGTGCCTAAT
Organism: Allium sativum; assembly: GCA_030737875.1. Lineage (NCBI taxonomy): Eukaryota > Viridiplantae > Streptophyta > Magnoliopsida > Asparagales > Amaryllidaceae > Allium > Allium sativum. The sequence goes on along the minus strand of CM060915.1, from coordinate 308,725,496 downwards.
GTGTATAATGCATCCACGAGTAACCACTTGCAAACACTTGCAACCACTTGCAAACATCAAGCATAACATGTTTCAAACACATGTTTCATCCAAAGGGTTTCTACCTAAGGTTCTCATGACAAGATTAACATGATAACAAGATAAACAAGACAAACATGGATAGCAAAAGAAAGATATGCTACAAAGAGATCGGGAAGATAAGCAAGATATACTCCTTTTGGATTACAAGAAATCCCTTCCTAACTTAACCCCAATCCTATAAAAGCCCAAAAGGTTTAGTCAACCTAACGGACCCCTTCAAACCTTGACATGTATTACTAACTGATGAGTCATACCCCCTTATGGAGTTTACAACAGAAATGGGATCGAGAACGGGACCGAGAGGATATATGTAAAAGATAACATGCAAGTAAGTTCCACCGGAAAACAAGGATCAAGGATATACTCTTAGAAAGAGATATGATGCGCGTATCTAGCCTTCAGTCTTCTAAGTCACGTTTCCTTGAGCTTGACTCCACTATGTTTTGACCGTCTTTTACCTCATGATTTCTTGGCTTCTTAACTCTTATTTCCAAATATGAGTTGGAACCCATTTCATTGTCGCCTCTCGTCTTCCTCTTTCACTTACTCTTCTATCATTCTTGGCTTAAACATAACTATGACCTCATGGTTTCATGCAAGCTCTCCAAAATTCACCAGTGAATCCTGGATCTCGTTTACTTACTATAAAGTATTCCACGCAGCAGAACTTTTCTTGAAAATACCAATCCACGTTTACCAATTGCTCCTACTAACGTAATTTTCTATAACTCATGCTTGAACGAAATGAACCATCTGCCTGTGAATGATAGGACGTCCTTAGATTCAGTGCTTGCCCATGACTTCCCGTAGACTATTCCAAAACTGGCTAGTGAAGATTGAGTCGTGGTTACTAACTATACTTTAGGGAACCTCGTGCAACCGCTTTATTTCTTGAAAGTAAACTGTCGCTAGTTATGATGCAGTCCTTTCGCTCTTTACCGGAGTGAAATGAGCACTCTTCGTGAGTCTACCTACTATGACCCACATGCTCTTATTCCCTTTCCTTGATCTAGGCAGTCCATCTACGAAATCCTTCGTGATGCTTTCCCACTTCCATTGCGGGGACCTCCAATGGATGTAATAGCCCACCGGGCTTTTTATGACTCGGCCTTAACCTGTTGGCACAACATGCACCTTGGGACAAACTCGGCCACCTCCTCAGATGATGTGCATCTTCAAGAACCTTCTTTCTCTCATCGCGTCTTAGCCATCCCTTGTCATCTATAGCGAGGTGACTTACCATCTCGCCTCGAATCAACTTGTCCATGATCTCGACTAACTGCGGGTCTTCTTTCTGTGAAGTCCCTACTTGATCCAGAAGGGTAGGTCTAAGCTCAAGGGACGCTAACTAACTAATTAAACTGAGAGAACTTCTTACTTCAATTGTCCTCGTCGGAGCTTTTCGGTTTTGAACCGCGACCACTTTAGCAGGATCCACCACTAAGCCTTGCTTAGAAACTATGTGCCCAAGAAATCTAACTCCTTTTTCTCCAAAATGACATTTGGAGGACTTGGCTTTCAACTGATGCGCTCTAAGCGTATCCATCACCTCCTTGAGATGTCTAGCATGTTCTTCCTCGTTCTTTAAGAAAGTCAGGATATCTTCTACAAAGATTACCACAAACTTGTTCAGGAACTCCCTAGGCACCCTACTCATCAAGTCCACGAAGTAGGCGGGTGCATTAGTCAAACCGAATGGCATGACTAGCCATTCTAAGAATCCATCTGGAGTTCTGAACGCAGTTTTGTCTATACTATCCTCAGCTACTCTGAGCTGATGGAATCCAGTAGCAAGATCAAGAGAAAGCAGATGTTCCTACAAGCTGATCAAACAAATCATCGATCCTTGGTAATGGTTGTCTATTCTCCTTGTTCTACTCATGATAATTAACATACGGGCGAAGCGAACTGTCCACATTACTAGCGAATACTACTAGAGCACCCTCCTCGGAAATGCTTCATCGTATGAAGTTCTTCTCAAGCAACTCCTTGACTTGCTTTCTTAACTCTCATCTTGCGGGACCATGTGCCTAACCGGCCACGTAACTGGCTTGGCATTATCAACCAGATAAATGCGAAAATCTATCTCGCGTTTAGGGGTAACCCCTTCACTTCACCCAAGATATCAGGATATTCTCGGACCACCCTCATAGATTGCAAACTATCGATAGACGAGTTGAGGGATTCAAGATAACACAACGTGACGGGACCCATAGGGTTACAAGAAATTTTTAGGGTATTACCGAGGCGAGTCATGAGCCTCACAACCCTATGCTCAAAAATCAAGGATGGCTCCAAAACTGGACAATCAATCCATGCCCAAAATCAACCCATACTCCATGAAACCGAGAATATAAGCATCACATGAGAACTCTACACTAAAGATAGAGATTTTCAAATCCACGTAGATAATAGACAAATGGGCGGAAACCCCAATTGGATTTGAAACACACACGGGATCATTAACTAGACTAGTACTTAGGTGCAAACTTTCAACTACATCAGATGAAACAACTATGCGATGCGCCAGAATCAAACAAAGTACAAACAGGAAAATCAGAAATGTAAACAAGACTTTTAACAGAAACACTACCTCGATCATAAGCTGGAAGAACGATGTTGAGGGGATGAACTCGCCCTTCAGACGGGCTTGCACACTGAGTCTGACCTTGCCCTTGCTTCTTCGGGCAATCTTTGATGAAATGTCCAGTCTCACCGCAGAAAAAGCATTCACCATTCTTCCTTTTCCTCTTCTTACAATCCTTAATAAGATGAGTCGAACTTCCACAAGTAAAGCACTTCTTTTCCTTCTTATCTTTAGACTTCTCCTCCTTCTTTTTCATTTCCTTTTTGGGCCCCGTTTTCTTGTTTTGGGACTCATTCACCTTGATTTCCTTCTTGTCACTCCTATTCTCTTCATTGAGTAGGGCCACATTCACCAAACTCTCGAAGGTCGCTCCGATGGGTATATGAGATATGGCCAAACCGCGCAATGGCTCGTTTAGTCCTAGAGCAAAGTGCATGGCCTTCTTCTGAGCTGTGTTAACCAAGTCTAAACCGAACCGAGCAAGTTGATTAAACTTATCCACGTATTCCCTAATGGTCATGTCCCCTTGCTTTAGTGATAGGAACCTCTCCATCTGAAGGTTCTCCTCTGCTGACGAGAAAAACCTCAGTCCAAACCTTCTTTTAAACTCATCCCAAGTCTCAATTGGTCTAGTAGTGGTGGTGACTACCCACCAATAAGCAACTTCCTCTTTCAATAACCATACCGCCAACAGAACTTTCCTACGATCTTCTATATCTAAGATAGCAAAGAGGTTTTCAGTTTCCTTTAACCAGTTTCTTGCCTCAACAGAAGTCTCCATCCCAACAAAATTCTTGCAACCCATCGCCTTAAAGTCTTTGCAAATCTCCGCGAAATCCTCTTGTGGATGCTGAGGGGGAGGAGGAAGAGGAACCTCAGCGACAGGAGGAGGAGGAGGAACATTAACTACCGGAGGAGGAGGAACATTAACTACCGGAGGAGGAGGAGGAGGAACATCGGCGGGGCCGGCTTCGGTCGCCCTAGCCTCCAAAAGTCTCCTATACCAAACAGGTACGTGTACTCCCTCCGGAATGGCAAAGTTATCGGCCATACTGAAAACGAAGAAAAAGATAGATTCAGAATGGAGAAAAACGAAGGAATTTTGCTAATGGCTTTTTGGGGAATAGCCTTTAAAATAAACTAGACTTTTCTTTGGAAAATACTTTATACTTGGTTTTGAAAATAGTTTTCCAAAAGTTTTCTAAAAACCTTTTTGTTCCTTCTCGTAAACCATATGCTCTGATACCAAATGTAACACCCCACCTCCGCCAGGGTGGCTCTTGCAAGCACTCTGACTTTGGAGGGGCGTTTGTACCGGGTAAACATGCATAATGATATATCAAGGCAGAACAAGAACATATGTATATATGTAAACAGAGTAAATAGGATAAGTAAAACAACGGAAGATTTCAAACTATTTCAAAACAAGTCTGGTACAACATAATGTCAACTTTCCAAATACACAAGTCTAGATAAAAACAACATCACTGAAAAACTGAAATACATAAGTACTATCCCCAAAATAAGTGATAACCATAGCTAGCTTCATGTCAAGACCATACATGAGCTAAAATCCCACAAGCAAGCGATCAGAAATCCAAGCTAAGCTCCAATATTCCCACCCTGAGAACCTGGGGGGGGGGGGGAAACGGAAGAAAAGAGGCGAAAGAAAAACAGGTCAGTCAAAAAGACTGAGTAAGCCCTACTACAATCAATGTAAACTGATAAAGTTAACTGGCATGAGAAGCAGGGATGAACATAAGGATAACAACATACTAGCATGATGATTAACTAACAAGGTAGATAAAGGTCTCATCGCATAATCAGCTTTAAGGTTTTTGCACCACAGGTGTACTAGCAAGCTAACATGACTTGAATAAACAAGTATTGATCCCTTGGCCCAAGCTTTGGCCCAATAATATGAAATGACCCTAATACGAGGTCCAACTAAACGGTCTAATTGATCGGCTCCCTAAGCCTAACTCGTCACGTGTTGGTGTCAATACGGCCCAAACATAATTGTAGTCGGACTGTGCCGGGTCTCCCGTCGGGTGTCAACCCCTGGACACCATAAACATAAGTGCACAGTCTCGATCTACTGGTACCCATGCTTGACTTCTCCAAATACGGACTACGTGCACGACCATAGTCCGTCCGGAACTACATCGGCGTACCACTCTGCCGTCGTTTTTGGTCACTTACCTCAAGTCCAGTAATTGTGCCCCCCACCCTAGCCTAGTCCCTAGGGTCTTAATGATACAAACTTGGGATTACTGCTGGAGTGGACCCCCATTGCTAGGATTTTCTAGTGGGTTAAGTACGGTTTAACCCTTTTACTAATCATGGATTAACTTGGTTAAGTGTAACGATGAGTTCACGACTTAACCCTGATTAATCTACCAAGCCCAAATTGGTTAAGTATTAAGTGGACCATGACTTAACCCTAATCATGAGGCATTAATTAATTTAATGTGCCTTAACCTCTCACATTAGACCTTGTTGTGGTTACTAGTTAAGCCGGGCGGGTCCGGGTAGCTTTACACCACAACTTGGTCTAACCTCGGGTTCAAGGTACAACATGACCAACTTCTCACATTGGGTCCTATTGTTTGTAGCAACTAGTTAAGCCGGTCGGTTCTGGGTAGTTTTACGCTACAAACTCAACCCAACCTCGAGTTGGTCACACTTATATTTTCTAAGTGTCATGTCCATCATGTTTCCAAAACACATTACAAGTTTTCAAGAATTTGGGTAGACCTAACTTAATAGGTAAATTCCCAATGGGTAGACCTAACTTAATAGGTAAATTCCCAATCTTATGTTTTTATGCCTTTTAAGTTTACCCAACCCCAAACGCAATCCCATCGCTTACATATCGCAATAGCGCATAAAGGATAGAAAGAGGGAACTTGGCATAATCATGACATAAAGGTGTTGAAGCCACAAGTTTAACATGGTGGCATATGAAATGTACATATGTTCATATACTTGCATATTACATTTTTAGGCCTCAAAAGCATGCATAAAACCAAACTTAGCATATAAGTGATACATGGTGATAAATGACATGTAGAAGTTGCCATAAGTTCGCATTTAGCCTCACATGCAAGTTATCATAAGGGATATGATAACTTACATGTTGCCAAAATGCAACCTTTAGCATAAAGCTTGAAGCTTTAAGCTCATAAACCCAAGATAAGCTTGCATAACATGATAACATGAGCAAAATGATCAACCCAAACTTGCATAACATAACATAGTAAACTTGCATATCATGGCAAACTTGCATATCATAATGATCAACCAAACTTGCATCATTCATTTAACTTTAGAGTTTAAATATGAAAGTAGAAAAGGGCTTATAATGCTTATGAAGACACGAAAATATATATAGATTGAGACAAAGCCCTTATGCAATCAAATAAACTCAAAATGCAAGCTCCAATAGAAAAACCCTTAAGCCAAAATGATCAAAACTCTTGCTTTATGATGTAAATATGGAAACTTGACTTGAATGCAAGCTAATGATGCTCATACAAGCTTGAAAACACTTGTATGCATGGAAAATCTCTCATAGAAATTTATTTAGGAATTTTATGAAGAGAGTGGAGGCCATGAGAGGAATGATTTTGCCATAGTTTAGTTACTTGAATGAATAATGATGATTTAGGGTTAGGTTAGGGGCTTATTTATAGAGATTAGGATTAGTTTTAGCCTTAGGATTAAACCCTAGTTCCAATCTCAGCCCTCAAAACCGAATCTGGCCCCCAAACTCAACACAACTCCAAAATGGTGCACCAGGCAAAACTGCCCGGCTGAACCAAGTCGACAGCCAAGTCGACAGGGCTGTCGACTTGGGTCCAACCAAGTCGACTCCCAAGTCGACAGGGCTGTCGACTTGGGTGCTCTGGCGGGAATTTTCCCGCCTGGCCCAATCTGACCCTTTTTCGAATTTTGAACCTGAAATTCGAAATCTGTTTTGAACTTGAAATTTTCTGAAAACTTCATTGGGCCTTAATCGGGTCATACGGACTCCGATTTTCGAAAACTCGGACTCTTTTTCGCGTATTTTTCCGAGACGAACGCAATGGCATAGCCCGTTTCCCTTGATTTAGATTTATAAATTAAATTCTGCCTCGATTTACGTTATAACAGGTTATTGAAAATACGGGTTGTTACAGATTTTATATCACATCATATAACAATATATGAAAAACAATAAAATAACTGTTGAGGAATCCAGTCGGATTCCTCCAACCTGTTTCCCTGCATCCACAGATGTTACACAATATGATTATCATCACTTTATGTTCAATATACATTATTCTGATAGCAGAATCAATATATAAATATTTAACGGTTTATATATATATTTATATATATATATATAATTTTCACTAACTGACTAACAGTTCAATCAATCAACCAACACACAGTCAAACAGACAATATTTAACAGTTCTAAGAATACGTTGTAAAAATAGAACTGTTTAGAGTTGGTGAGTTTTACTCACATTGGCAGTTCATCGTTGGACGGTTCGCTTTTCAGTTAAATTCAACAGTCGTTAAATTCAACTGGAAAATCTTGTCGCCTCCATTCCTGTCCAGACTAGTTCTAGAATGTTCGGCTCACGAATACGATCCCGTTGGTATTTGGTTTGTTGAATTTTATAAAGGAATACTGGGACGATACAGTCCTTCTTTGTTCAGCTATTCCGTTCCTGGTTCCCATTCACCACGCTTCTCTCTTTAATAATGAACTCAGTGACCTGCTCATGCTCGTTAAACCGAGCCTCCCCTTAACGTCACCTTTCTCCTTCCAGCGGCAAGAACACGCCTCCAGTATGCTCCACAAATAATTTGCCTCCAGCTTCAGATAATTTTCCACAGTCTTTCCTCCGTTCCAGATACTAACACCCCACAATTCAAGAAGAGAAACCGTCCGTCCCTTCATAATTCAACCAACAAAACCCCACTTTCATTTCCCTTCAGCAACCGCGATAACCCAACGCTCACGCCCTCTACCTCGTTCACCGTACACACCTCATCCTCAACTTCACCAAACCTCCTGCGGACCACCCAGTAACCCACCGCCTTGCTCGTCGCATGAGCACCAGTACGGCGTCCACATCCGAACCCACACACTGGTATTTCGAAACCCATGCTCAACTTAAAAACTCAGATGATGCCTCAACTCCTCAGAAACCCTCGAAGACCACTTGCTCTCGAAACTGTTTTCGAGCACCGCCGGTTTGAGGTTGAAAACAGACCACCACAGCTTGTTAACTCCGATCACTGCCGTTCATTGTTGGAGTTCTCAGCGTGCCGAAGGTCTTTGATGTAGAATGTTTTCTAGGTTTATCGATTTATAGATTTTAGTTGAATTTGACTGGATTTTGGAAAGAGGATTTTGCTGTTGGACATTTACTTTGGTGGCGGCGGAAATAAATCTGAGAGGGATTGTGAATTAGGTTTTAGTGTTTAAGGGGGGTATTTATAAGCATTCAAAATATCTAGATATTTTGGATGTGGAGTTTGTATGTGTAGTTGGTGCGGGTTTCTTTTATAAATGGATCGCTGAAATTGTTAAACTGTTAAATGTTTTTGATGGGAATATATGGTGACAAACATGTTGTCATCCTAGTCTCGGGTACTGTGTTAACTAAAATTCCGTTCGTTCATGAACTGCTACGGACAGAAAACAAATTACGGTTGTGTCCAATGAGGTGTCACAATCCCAAAAATATAATAATACCGGTAGGTGGACTCATATTTTGAAATTTCAAAATGTTGATTTCAGGGTGTGAAATACTTCAAATAAAAAGTCGCTTATTAAATTAATTAAAAATCACAATAAAATTCTAAAAATTATTTTATCACTATTTCCCAAAAGAACCTTGTCTAAATTCAAACCCGATCTCTAGTTATATCGAATAAACTGTTACGGTCGATAAACGATTCTATAGCGACTTTTCTGAAATTTGATTTGGACATATCTCAAAATCTACATGACGGAATCCCGATATTTCTCTTCCACTAGAAAGATATACTCCATCAGCTCCACACGTTTCTTGTTTCACAGAAATCCGATTTAAAACGAATCCTGTACATTCATTTGAAGTTCGAATCGCCAATTTACGAACTACAGCGCCATTTCGAGCTCGATTTTAATTATAATATAATTATACGTTCAAACTGTCGTCGATTGAATATATTCGTCAATATAATTCAACTCTAAGCTGAATTAAATCTAAGGGACGACCCAGTTCACAGAATATTGTGATTTCCAATATTTTTGATTATTTCTGAATTAAATATATTATTTAATTATTTAATTAAATTAAATATTCACTATAATTTAATTAACAACGATTTAATTCCCTAAATCACTATTTATATAATTAAATAAATAAATTATAATACCTCTGCCAATGCGGGTCATTACATTCTTCCCCACTTAAAATAATTTCGTCCTCGAAATTGCTAAGTTAGAGGACGACCCTATCTATTGGAACTCCTAAGATTTTTTTTACCCCTTATTTCTGATTTCAACTGAACTAATTAATATCGACTAAAATATTTATTCCTTTCGACTAATTAAAATTTTCAAAAATTCTGAAATTTTCTAACACTTTAAATTTTCAGAAAATTTCGCCATAACCTCCTTTGTACAGCCCTATCGGTAAAACCATGACTCGCCTCTCTAGGCCTTCTCCAACCCAAAAGAAAATCAAAATGCCAAGCGGCTTACCAATTCGGCTCATCAAAATCACCAAACTCATATGAAATATAAACTTGTACCTTTTTGTCGGCATATCATTATATCCCTACCATCTGTTATCAACTCGGCATATACAAATGCCATCCCAATCAACTCCAACCAAGTTATTCTTAACACAACCATTCGCTTATTCAAGCCGAATTCAATTTCAAATTCGAGTTTCAAATTCCAAACTCTCAACTTATCATTTCAAATCCAAATCCAGATTATTCTCTAATCACTTTCAGTTTTTCTTAACCTATCATCTCAAGTTAAATTCCGGTTTATTATTTACTTTTACCATCCCATTCGAATTAACTTCACAAGTTAAATTTTAATTTCTAGAACTTAAATTCCTGGGTAAAATTCAAATCAATTTGAAATCATAATACCTATTCAAAACCTATGAATTTCTAAACAACTTGTTTTCTCAAAACAATTCGAATCAAAATCTTTGGTAGTAATCCACCACTTAGAAACTCGAAAATCACACCGATGATACTGCGCAGTCATCATCAGAATTATTTTCCAGCGACCCAAGTGATTTCAATACTATATCATTTTCAAAACTATTACTAAATACTTCTATTTTGAAAACATTTCAAAATCTCCCAGGAACTTAAAATTTCCTTATTTTAATTCCAAATCTGATTTAAATTCAAATTTAATTCATCTTATTTCATATACTTTACTTATATGAATTCTGATTAGTTATTTATAACCATTTCACTTTATAATCTCATTCGATTATAATTACAACCAATATATCTAATATATGATAATATATTACATATCCATACAGTGTCGGTCCATCGTATTCAAGTATTTATTTACGCCTACCGATACAGTGGATCAAACTGATCGACCAGAACTCATAAACAACTCAGCCAATGAATCTCCACAATATAAAACCATTTTTATATCAAATACAAATACGCACTCGTATATATACACTCAACTCAATCTAGGGTATTACTAACCCTATCTCTACCGAGTCACGCCACAGAGCCAAGGTAAACTTAACTTAAGCTCTGATACCAACTGTAATGACCCGGATTTTCGGCGACTTTGGTTTTCGACATAAGCTCGATGTCAATAACCAAAACATCGAGAAATCCTGTTAATTAATGAAAGAAATTAGAGGGTGAGAATAGATAAGATAGAAACTTAGAATAGAAGAAGAAGAAGAACACAACATCAGAGTAACACGAACCTCACAGCGGAACGAATAACATATAATATATAACATAACTTTGAAATTTAACAGTTATGTATACAATAGCACTTATTAGAGTACAACACTTACAACACAGCAGAAATAAACTATAGCTATATGATACAGAAGCCTCCTGCTCCAGCTCTTCAAGTATATCTGTAAATCCCGACTACTTGACTGCCCGTACAAATTTAGGCACCCAAGAGTTTAGGGAAAACAACAAAGTAAACTCTGGGTCAGTCATGGGACTGGTGTGAGTAAAACAGTTTAAACAGGTATATGAACAAGTAAACGATATCTCATAAGACCACACCGCAGAACGAAACGGATTTTTCCCTTATGAGAATCCAAAATATCTTTATATCAAAAACCTCTTGATATTATAATAATGTCTATGTACAAATAGATATCAACTAGCAGAAACGCTTTCATCTCACGTTCTACATATATAGTATACAATCAAAATCGCAAGCACGTATTGGGTAATGGATTTCCAACTATGACAAGGTATGGAACCACCTTCCGATCAGTGTACTCTAGGAACGATACACTGGAGTTCAACAAGAACATCTTGTAACTCAGCCACACATGACCGACCACTCATTTTGCTTGAGTGTATCGAATGTATATCACCAACGGTTGGGATCAGCAACCGTTCCCATATATATGGGACAACATTGATAGATTTAAGAAACAAATGAATATTCTCTAGATAGGTGATTATATACCCTACTTCGGTGCGACCGACTTAGCCATGCTGCCTGCCCGATTTCTGTCATTTACCGGTTGATGAGGCTAGAAGCTACGCTTTATCATTACATCAGATTCACTTCGAATGCTACATTGTCAAATCCATCGAAATCACTAATTGACGTTTACAACAGTACATTACGTGTCAGCTAAAAGAAGTTTCCTTCTCTGCTTCCACTCTTGGTACAGTTGAAGAAATCAATGTACGTGACCTTTCTGGAAATACTCTGTCAGACATCCATCTTCATTCACTTAAAATGTCACATCGTCATACCCGCCAAATCACAAATTGACTTATCCAAAAATAACACGGGTATACAGCTAAGAGAAACGAATTCCTCCGCCACCAAACGTGGATACATTTGAACAGATCAACTTACGCGATCTATTGGATATACTCTGTCAGACCTTCGTCCATACAAGTTGTCCTGGGACTGGACAAACCGAAGGCACTATTCAGTATATCCATCTTAGTCACTGTTGTCTAAGACTTATACAACAGCCCTTGCACTTTACTCCGTCTTCAATTATCTTTGGCATAAATGATTCGCAACGCTTATGCCAATACAGAGTGGTTCTTTGGATAATAATCCAGCCGGTCTCTCCATATTAACAACGTTAAAATGGTCAAAACTTCGATAGTTTGTGATTTAACCATCAAAGAAAAACAAGTGTGCAAACAACGATATTATTTCCAGATGGAAATTATATCGGTAAATCATCAACATATATCTATATATATATATATTCACATTGCCTTATTTTCTATGTTTAGAAAATATATGTTATTAACACTGGAAAACGTTTTCCATTTGCTTATTTACAAATCACTACTCTTCCCCAACTATCAGTCCCTGACTGTGAACTAGTATGAGAACAATTCCCTAAGTATAAATCCCGAAGGCCGAAACCAACATCAGATAGACACTTAGAAAACCATTCAATTTACTAATCTCTAGTCAGTTCTAATTTTACTTAACTCTATTTGATTAACTCTAACTGGTCAACCTTAATTAATTAACTCTAACTGGTTTTACTTGGTTTGACTAACTCCATTTATTAACTCGACTGACAAATTCAACTCGATTAACTGAACTAATCACTTTGATTAACTCGACAAATTCACTTTGGTTAACTTAACCAATTCACTTAACTAATTCACTTAGTTTAACTTAACTAATTCACTTTGATTAATCTAACTATTCACTTAACTCCTGTCGAATAAACTATATTCGATAACTCCTCTAACTCTACTCGAATAAACTATATTCGATTAACTCCTTTAATCTATTCGATTTGATAACTTCCTTTTCGAATAACCAATATTCGATTAACTCACTTCGAATAACCAATATTCGACTACTCACTTCGAATAACTAATAATTGATAACTCCTTCGAATAAACTATATTCGATAATCTCCTCTCGAATAACTAGATTCGATTAACTTACTTATTTAACTCATCTTGATTAACTCCTATCAAATAACTAGATTCGATTAACTTAACTTATTTAACTCATCTTGATTAACTCCTATCGAATAACTTGATTCGATTAACTTAACTTATTTAACTCATCTTGATTAACTCCTATCGAATAACTAGATTCGATAACTTATTTAACTCATCTTGATTAACTCCTATCGAATAACTAGATTCGATTAACTTAACTTATTTAACTCATCTTGATTAACTCCTATCGAATAACTAGATTCGATTTAACTCCATTCGCTTGACTCTAGATCGCAACGATCACAATGGTTACGCCTGATTCCCTTAGGCAACATCCGACCGCCTTAGGCTATTTACAGCCCTGCGAATTACACTAGCAGTCGTACGAGATGGAAACTTACCCTGAATACTATGTTTGACTAACTCTGTCTCAGATAACTATATTTGATTAACTCTAGTTCGTTTTAACTCTAATCGATTAATTCTAACTGAGTAACTCTAACTCGATCAACTCGACTTGATTAACTCGACTTGCTTAACTCAACTGGTTAACTTGACTTACTTAACTCACTGGTTAACTTGACTTACTTAACCCAACTGGTTAACTTGACTTACATAACCCAACTGGTTAACTCTATTGAATTGGTTAACTCTACTGAACTGGTTAACTCTACTGAACTGGTTAACTCTACTGAACTATTTAACTCTATTCAACTAACTCGACTCGACTAACCCCTTTCGAATAGCATATTCGTTTTACTAACTTTCGAATACCATATTCGATTTACTCCCTTTGAATACCATATTCGATTTAACTCCTTTCGAATACCATATTCGATTTACTTTATTCACTTTATAAAGATTTCCTTTTTAACAACGTTTTATTCATTTGAAAAGATTTACTTTTAAATAACGGTTCTACACTTTAAAAATGATTTCCTTTTTATAACGTTTCCTTTTCAATTCTATTTGTAAATGGTTTACAAATATTTCCTTTTCAAATTTATTCTTGAAATATTCTAACTCCTTAAATTCTCTGAAAAATTCGCCATAACCTCCTTTGTAACGGGAGCATCGGGAAAATCCCCAAATTCAACATTGGCAGTTCATCGTTGGACGGTTCGCTTTTCAGTTAAATTCAACAGTCGTTAAATTCAACTGGAAAATCTTGTCACCTCCATTCCTGTCCAGACTAGTTCTAGAATGTTCGGCTCACGAATACGATCCCGTTGGTATTTGGTTTGTTGAATTTTATAAAGGAATACTGGGACGATACAGTCCTTCTTTGTTCAGCTATTCCGTTCCTGGTTCCCATTCACCACGCTTCTCTCTTTAACAATGAACTCAGTGACCTGCTCATGCTCGTTAAACCGAGCCTCCCCTTAACGTCACCTTTCTCCTTCCAGCGGCAAGAACACGCCTCCAGTATGCTCCACAAATAATTTGCCTCCAGCTTCAGATAATTTTCCACAGTCTTTCCTCCATTCCAGATACTAACACCCCACAATTCAAGAAGAGAAACCGTCCGTCCCTTCATAATTCAACCAACAAAACCCCACTTTCATTTCCCTTCAGCAACCGCGATAACCCAACGCTCACGCCCTCTACCTCGTTCACCGTACGCACCTCATCCTCAACTTCACCAAACCTCCTGCGGACCACCCAGTAACCCACCGCCCTGCTCGTCGCATGAGCACCAGTACGGCGTCCACATCCGAACCCACACACTGGTATTTCGAAACCCATGCTCACCTTAAAAACTCAGATGATGCCTCAACTCCTTAGAAACCCTCGAAGACCACTTGCTCTCGAAACTGTTTTCGAGCACCACCGGTTTGAGGTTGAAAACAGACCACCACATGTTATTAACTCCGATCACTGCCGTTCATTGTTGGAGTTCTCAGCGAGCCGAAGGTATTTGATGTAGAATGTTTTCTAGGTTTATCGATTTATAGATTTTAGTTGAATTTGACTGGATTTTGGAAAGAGGATTTTGCTGTTGGACATTTACTTCGGTGGCGGCGGAAATAAATCTGAGAGGGATTGTGAATTAGGTTTTAGTGTTTAAAGGGGGTATTTATAAGCATTCAAAATATCTAGATATTTTGGATGTGGAGTTTGTATGTGTAGTTGGTGCGGGTTTCTTTTATAAATGGATCGCTGAAATTGTTAAACTGTTAAATGTTTTTGATGGGAATATATGGTGACAAACATGTTGTCATCCTAGTCTCGGGTACTGTGTTAACTAAAATTCCATTCGTTCATGAACTGCTACGGACAGAAAACAAATTACTGTTGTGTCCAACGAGGTGTCACGATCCCAAAAATATAATAATACCGGTAGGTGGACTCATATTTTGAAATTTCAAAATGTTGATTTCAGGGTGCGAAATACTTCAAATAAAAAGTCGCTTATTAAATTAATTAAAAATCACAATAAAATTCTAAAAATTATTTTATCACTATTTCCCAAAAGAACCTTGTCTAAATTCAAACCCGATCTCTAGTTATATCGAATAAACTGTTACGGTCGATAAACGATTCTATAGCGACTTTTCTGAAATTTGATTTGGACATATATCAAAATCTACACGACGGAATCCCGATTTTTCTCTTCCACTAGAAAGATATACTCCACCAGCTCCACACGTTTCTTGTTTCACAGAAATCCGATTTAAAACAAATCCTGTACATTCATTTGAAGTTCGAATCACCAATTTACGAACTGCAGCGCCATTTCGAGCTCGATTTTAATTATAATATAATTATACGTTCAAACTGTCGTCGATTGAATATATTCGTCAATATAATTCAACTCTAAGCTGAATTAAATCTAAGGGACGACCCAGTTCACAGAATATTGTGATTTCCAATATTTTTGATTATTTCTGAATTAAATATATTATTTAATTATTTAATTAAATTAAATATTCAATATAATTTAATTAACAACGATTCAATTCCCTAAATCACTATTTATATAATTAAATAAATTAATTATAATACCTCTGCCAATGCGGGTCATTACAAGGTATTTACACATTAGGGAGCCAATCGCTTGGGTAGTAATTAGGGTACATCTAGTCTTGCCTGTTTCTGTTCGGGTGCCCGTTATTTCTGTTTGGGGTAACACCCGTTATTTCTGTTGAGGTACATGTTATTTCTATTTGCGTAAAGCCCGTTATGTAAACAGAATACACCTAAACCTACCAATATATTTCTGTTGGGATCATTCTGTTTCTATTATGTAATTAGGGAACACCTAATCCTGTCATAAATCCTGTATACTAGTATTGGTACAGAGAAAAGTAAGTGGGAAGCATAGCTAGGTCCATATTACCCTGTTTATTCTGCTATCTTGTTCATCCTGTTTATACCTATTGTATGTTACTATTATCTCTCATCCAGTTTTATTTAACCGTCTTGATACTTTAACTACTTTAAGTGCTAAAAGTCACTGGACTCACCAGATTTTATGTCTGACCCTTTTTCTTTCCCTTTCTCTCTTTCTCTTTCCCCCGGTTCTTAGGGTGGGAACGCTCAATCGTGATTAGGACTTTCTCTCTTCTGTTTCTGCTTGGATCTGGATCAGCTTTGATGTATCGCTTCGATTACTTGTCTACTTTGTTATGGCTATTTATGGGGATTATGACTTTACATTTCTGTACTCTGATGATTTTTAGCGCAAGACACTTGTTTTTTCCAATGTATTTGGTTCTAGCATTTTAGTCTGATGTTGTAACTGGATTTGTGACTACGACGTTTTTTTAGTTGAAAAATGAAGTTTTAAATTTCCACTGCTATTTTTATATTTATCTTGTGTGATTATTTTCTATTTACCTATAACGTTTCATAGAACATAATGCATTCTGATAAAGGGTGACATTAATAGACGTGAAGTGTCACATTTAAGACTTTGGGTGGTTATGGACTTGGTGTGCAGTGTTTCAAAGAAGGATTGGTCTTCCGAAATCGGATGAATTGGGCAGTGCCCACTTGTTCAACCTAACTGGTAGGTCGATCGCCACCAGGACTGGGGGGCCCCGGACCTCCACCAGCGCTGCGCCCGGACCCGCCGATGGCTCGCCTTCGACTCGATACTCGGCTCACCTTCGGCTCAGCATATATTTGTCAGCGTTAGTGTCTATATAAAGTGAAACTGCATATGTAATGAGTGAGCTGAGTGATGTAGTGAGGAATATCTGTATATGTGAATAATCAGTGTTTTAGTAAATCATTGAGTTGTAAATAGTTGGAGTCAGATATTTGTACTATTTTCGTTGTAGAAATAAAATATTTTATTTAATAAAACATTGTTTGAATTCAAATTCTGTGCATTACTATTC
The DNA here is from genome assembly GCA_030737875.1 of Allium sativum. Lineage (NCBI taxonomy): Eukaryota > Viridiplantae > Streptophyta > Magnoliopsida > Asparagales > Amaryllidaceae > Allium > Allium sativum. The sequence continues at coordinate 308,708,307 of CM060915.1, read as the reverse complement.
TATTAAATAAATATTTATTTCTGTAAAAGTTTTTCCATTGGATGCTAAAAGTGTTACTATAGATAATGTGGGGCCCGCTTTTAAGTTAAAATAGTATATGTGACATCATCATGAAAATGTCGCCATTGGGTTACAAAGGTTTTGCCTTTGACTCTATGGCAACACATAAAAATGCAATACCAAGAAAGTTTTGTCGTAGATCTTCTTTTTCCTATAACAACATTTTTTGGCACTTCCTGCATCACTTCTTTAGTGTTGCAGTATGCAATCTATGGCGTAGTGAGGGAGAAGACCCAAGACTTCTAAATGAATTCACCAGTAGAAAGGCAATGCCATAACCATTTTGAGAGCAAGGCGAGATTCAACAGAAGAATGTCAGGGATTCCTAACCCCCCTGCGTTGACATCCATGAAAATTGATCTCCAACAAACCAGGGAATTGGCTGTTCTGCCATGCCATAGAAAAGAGTGTCAAAGTTGATCAATCTTGTTAATAACCCAAACATGGAATGATGAATTGAGAAACAATACAGGGGAAAGCCGAAAGGATGACTTTGGCAAGGGTTAGGCGGCTGTTAGCAGAGAGGGAAGATGCTTTCTAACAGACAAGTTTGGATTCAAATTTGGCTATGAGAGGTTTCTAGTCGTTACGTGTTAGTTTGGTAGGGCGTAAGAGAACACCAAGGTAGGACACTGAGAAGTTGCAAAGGTTGTAGTTAAGCACATTAGCAATAGTGGGACAAAGGTGATCCGCACCGCCAAGCATGATAAGGAAACTCTTCGAGAAATTGATGGAGAGGCCAGTGATAAGTTCGAAGGAGTATCGTAAGACTTTCAGGCAATGTATGTTGTTCGGGGGTGGAAGTGATGAGGGGGATAGTGTCGTCAGCGAAGTGAATGTTTGTGCACATCAGACCATTGGGGTGAGGCTGGATGCCATTGAGTATGATACTTTTCAAGGCAAGTCTGATCATCTGGTTAAGGACATCCGCCACAAGAACGAAGAGAAGTGGAGACAGTGGATCACCTTGTTGTAGGTCGCGTCTGGATTTAATGAGACCACCATCAATGCCGTTAGTGAAAACTGAAGATAAACTAGAGTTGAGGATGTTGGTGATCTAGTTGCACCAACGAGGGCGAAAACCCTTATGGGTCAAAATTTGGATCAGGAAGTCCCAGTTAACAGTGTCAAACACTTTGCGAAAATCAATCTTGAAAAGAACTCCCTCCGTAGAATTTTGATGACAAAATGATATGGTCTCTTGAACTGTGGCGATGCAATCATGAATATTCTTGTTTAGAATGAAAGTGGACTATTCTGCACTGACAAGAGAGTGGATGAAGTTCTTAAGGTGGTTAGCAAGAACCTTGGTGATGAGTTTGAAAGTGCAGTTGAAAATCAGTAATTTTCTTTTATAAAATTGGTTTGGAGGATAAAATTAATTAGAAATTGTACAAAAATGATTTCCAAAGTCAAAATATATGTGTATGTGAGTTTAGATATCAAATTTTAGATTTATAGAAATATATTTTAAGATATATAAGTATTTACGAGAAACGAAAAAAACAATGTTTTGAACTATGAACTGAATTGTATCAATACATATATAATATAGAAATATTTACAAAACAAAAAAATGGTATGTTGGGTCATACGATCATTTTATTTTGAGTTTATAATGATTTCTAAAGGTATTTCCAAGACATATGTGTGAAAAATGTACGTTTCAATTTTCTAAAATCTAGTTTTAAAACCGCCTATTTATCAACAATTTTGCAATAATTTCCATCTAATTTTTTTAAATGAAATGAAAATAGAAAGATAATTTAGAAACATATCTAAATTTGAAAAGAATGATTGAAAATGGGATAAAAAACGAGTAAGAAATAAGCAAACCAAAACATACAAAAAATAGCCAGTCGGTTAAAGCTGATCCCTATAGGTGGAGTGATGATCACCTTCTAAGTCAGAACCATCTTGACCAGATAGGCTAATATTGATGTAGTTTCATTCAGGTTTTTTTTAGGGTATTTGGGAAATTTTTAGTCTAAGCTTTTGGACTAGAATTCTATGTTTAATTTGAATTAGCTTGGTTATTTGAATATCACGTGTATTCATTTTTATTTGTTCTCTAAGTAAAAATCGATAATATAAGCCCGAGACTAGTTTTTTTTGAAACACACACACATGCACACGCGCACATACACACATACACACACACACACACATATATATATATATAATAACCAAAAAGGAGATAATAACCAAACTTTGGTGGCTAACAAAAACAGGTTACCAGCAGAGCTTGTAGGCGTAAAGCAAAAACCAAAACAGCCGAAAAAACAACATACATACATCGAAGCCCTACTCACACAACGTGCAAACAACAAGACAATTGCTCTAGCACGGTTGCAGAAGGCGCGACAAAAAGAGGGAGAACAAGGCGGACTCCGGAGCCTCGCAGCGACCAACTCCAAGGAGAAAGGGATAACCAAATCATAAAAACCGCAGAAGTGCAAAGCCTTCTCCAGAGCCAAATAGCTCCAATGACTTCCATCAACCAAGTAAGCCACATATGCCATCAAAACCTGTAATCCAGACCCTTTAAAGATGGTAGACAAAAGGTCAGATTGAGGGGAGGGGAAACAAAGATGGGAGTCAACACTCACACTCTTAAAACCAGAAGGATCAACGAGCACTAGCTCTGGGTAAAGTCCAAAAAAAAAAACATCGAAAAGGCGAGCCAACCTTCGTGATTGAGAATTGATAGTACCCCTGAAAGGCCTATCGCGAAAAGAAAGGAACACATCACTCTTCACACGACGGACGATGGAGGGCGAGTCCATTGGAACTGTAACAACCCGGAAAATCCGAGCCAATTTAAAATTTCTATTTTGGCAATTTTAGTGAATTTTGGATATTTAAAATGATTTATATTAAATAATAACAACGAGAAATTTATTTTGAATAGAATTAGAACGTATATATTTATTTGAATCGACGTTAGAATATAAATATTTATTTTTATTTATAAAAGGAACCGAAAATGGCGCGGTAATTTGAAAATTTGATTTCAAATTTCAAATGAATGTACAAGATTCAAAATAAACCGGATTTTAGCGAAACCAAAAATATTAGAATCTGTTTGAGAATATCTTTCCAACGAATCCGAAAAATTGAAATTTCATTGCGGGAATAAAATGTTATGTCCAGTTGAAAATTCAGAATAGTTGCTATGGAAATATAGCCCTTAAAATAGCAATTTTGCAAATGGCATCTGTTTTCAACGAAACCACTTTTGTTGGATCCGGAATGTGAAATTATTACTAGATTCCAATTTTCAGAATTTTTGGAATTAATATGTGAGCGTGGTGGATTTAAACATGTTTGGTAATTTCAGTTTGAATTTAATCGACTGGAAAATGACAAATTTTCAAACGGTCTCCAAATTCGACGAAATTAGTTTTGTTAGGACCGTATCATCAAAACATAGCCAGATTTATTTTTCTGGAATTTTGGGAGTCCGTATGTGGCCCCGGTAAATTAAAATGTACGTTGAAATCAATATAGAACATTACATTAATTTATATTTTAATTTTAACGAAAACTGATCGAAACAGTTGAATTGGCTTACGAGACCTATCCCATTGTGTCCGGAATGGGGTATTCGGTTAGGGACGACAGTCGTTGGGTTCGATTTGGACTTCGAAGAAAAAACTAACTTTTTAGAAATAAATTAAATTATATATATATAATATATTATACTTGGTCAACTCTCCCTCTCTTCCACCGTAAACAAAAAAAAAGAAAAAGATAAAAGAAACGCACCTCATGCTCCAGCCCCTCTCCCTTTGCTGCCACCACCGCTCCCTCCTCCTCCCCTTCTTCTCTTCCTCTCCTCTCTCCTCCTCTTTCCCTCTTTGAATTTCAAATCCCTAAACCCCAAATCACCACCAACCACCTCCTCCGGCCCCAACGCCGCACCACCACTGCCACGTGCCGCCTCCCCCAATCAAGTCCGGCGCCGCCTCTAGCCACCCTCCCCTTGGCCGTGGGGCCCCTATCACCCAAAAACTCATTTTCAACAAAAATCCCATTTCTGCAAATAACACCCTGAGCTTCCAAAGCCCATAACTCCCAAACCGAGCGCTTCTGGCCAAAACTCCCCAGTACCAAATTCAAAGAGCATGATTTTCTCTTTGATTTGGTATATGATAGTCCTATTTTGGATTGCGGAGCTGTCGGGAAAACGCGTCCAAAGTCTGCTATCCAAACACTGTCCAAATGCTGTCTTTTCGCGATTTCCGGTGAAATGGAACATTTTCGGAAGGAAGACCACTAGGCAAAAGTTGTTCGAGCGATAGAAAATATGTTAGTTTTGTCCGCTTTAAAGCTTCTATGGTTTTTTACATATGAAATACATAAAGTTATGATTTTTAATTACATAATGTTATGATTTTTAGTTATGTAAAAATATCATTTTTGGTTAGTTTAAAATAGGATTTTTATCGTAGGAAGGAAATATTTTTAGCAAGATTAAAAATATGATTTTTAACTAGTGTATGGCATGGAAATGTTTTTTAGAAAGATAAAAATATGATTTATGGCATGGAAATGTTTTTTAGAAAGATAAAAATATGATTTTTAGCCTATGTATGCTATTTATAAAATAGACGAGTTATGAAATAATTATTCGATAGTTAAAAATATGATTTTTAACTTATGCATGTTATTTACAAAACAGACATGCAGGATTCTTAGAGAATTTAAGATTGACAATCAAAGATTGACAGAGTGGAAACCCAAGGTGAGAACTTCTCATTTTTATTTTATTTTCTAGTTAAAATATATACTAGGATGCAGACGGTTGTTAGCAGCACCCGACACCCGTCATCCACAGACCATGGACGACTTGTTTGTTTGATTGTGTTGTGAAAATTGATTGTGTGATGTGGAATGGAATAAAATATTTATAGTTAAAAATATAATTTTTAACGGGTATATGAATAAAATAAATATTCATAAACAAATCGGACGATTTGTTTATGTACACGCATTTGACTGATATTGATTGGGACGATAAATTTTACACATCACCCAACTGCACAAATAAAATCTGTGTTTGATTGATTGAAACCCCACACGGGTATTGGGATGACATTAGACATACACTAATCCCAATAATTAGCTGTATGTCGATCAATTGATTGACATGCTGTTGTAAGCGTTAAATATTTATATTTGATGCTTATGCAGTGTAGAATGCACTCTGGATGATAGTTGACTGTGTTTGATCGTTGTTGTATACATGTGTATATGAAATCCATATAAAGAAAATTATATGGTAATTGACTATGTCTGATTCCAGTTCCGAAAGAATGAATATTTTAAAATAACGAATATTTCAAAATAATATTCAGTAATAGATCAAAACGTGATTTGGATGTCTGATTTGGGATGGACACGAAAATATTTAAACATATAGAGCCGTGTTGAATAGATTAATGCCATTTTCATGTGAACGATATTTATATCGATTTTATTCATTTTTAGAATGAATATTGAAAAGGAACTGATTTCAAAATCTAATGTTTTGAGAATATTATCATTTATATATCGATGATATGGAATATTCAATTTTGATTTGAAATTGAATATGAAGTTGAAATCATTTTGAAAATGAATTTAAAATGATTTATAAAACGCGTTTTGAATGAAAATCGACGAAATATATATTATATATATAATATAGTGGTCTGAAAAGAACACGCCGCGCTGCGGCAGTTCGTGAATTTCGACCATTGACTCCGAATGGACATTACGGGAGATCCGACTGTCGGATTCTCCTAAAACTGGAACCGTTGGGTTCGTATCGAAAAGAGCTTTCTAACGAATATGAGAGATTGAAATCTAATGGTTGGATTTGGAATTATGTCCAAATGAATTTTGGAAAAGGTCGCTGTAAGTGCAGTTCATTGGCCGTTTATGGAAATCGACTGTATGGGCCGTGATAAAATTATTTAAAATATCAATAATTTGTGTAAAACCATAATAAATGATTTGGAAAGAATTGGGCTGAAAAATTCCATATTTGAAAAGATAAAAATATATTTTTATCGAAATAAACCAGTTTTGAACTAGAATTAATATCCAATTATTTTTAAAATAAATAAATTGGATTTGAAATGGTTTTAAAAATAACCAGAATTTCCACATATAAATTGAAAATGGTTTTAAATCGAAATTTTCTTCGGAATATTTCGATGTTGGATTGTGTGATTATACAGATATTGTTATGGAAATTTGAAAGATATATTTATATCGTTATTTCCAATACGATATTTGTTGGTTGTAGTATTTGATATTGAATATTAGCCGATATATTTTCTATTCAGAGCCTTGTATTTAATTTCAAATGGGATTTTGGGTTTGTCGTGGATGGATTCTTTAATAATACCGTTCTTAAACCCAACGGAGTTAAGAAAATTAGAAACTGACTGGAGATTAGTTAAGTTGAATGGTCTCCTGGGTATTGATCTGATGTTGGTCTCGGCCTTCGAGGTTAACACTTAGGGAATTTTTCTCTTACTAATTTATGGTTAGAGACTGATGGAATGTGGATTGGTTTGTTGTAAACTATGTTTTAGCGACATTCGTTTTTTAACCTGATTTACAGTGAAATGGGATTTTGAATTTATAAATCTTTTGTTAAGATTTAAAGGAGATTTTCCAAAGTAAGGTTTTCCAATTTAACATATTAAATTGGAATTGAATGGAATTCAATTAGGTAATAATCGAAGTAAGCTTCTGTAGAGGAAGACGGTTAATATATATGGAATTTAAAAGTCCTTGTCGTTATTCCATTTATATTATCGGTTGGATATGGAAGTTTATATCGATTACATTTATCGATTTGTTTTCCATGAAGATTCCATTGTTAATGGAATGAGATTTTGGGTTTTCTTGAATGGTATCTTTAATAATACTGTTCTTAGACCCAATGGAGCTAAGAAAATCAGAAACTAACCGGAGATTAGTTAAGTCAAATGGTTTTCCTAGGTATTGATCTGATGTTGGTTTCGGTCTTCGAGGTTAATACTTAGGGAATTGTTCACTTGCTAATTTACGATTAAAGGCTGATGGAATGGAGTGTGATTTTGGGTTTATCATGAACCGTGTTTTAAATGACATTGGATCTTTAACCCAGTTAAAGGCAAGATATGATTTCGCAAGTTAAATATTCGTTAATATTGATTTTTGGGAAGATTAAAACCAAGTGGAGTTTTAATGCATCTTTAGTTTGGTTTGAAATGATATCCAAAAGAAGATTAAAGAATAAATTTAAAGAACTTATCTTTGATAAAATTAATAGGAACATTTCCCAAAGTATTAGAATATTTGAATAAAGGAATATTCTGGATTGGAATAAGGCGTATGTTGCATTTTATAGCACTTGTTTATTATATACGCGAGTTATTCGAAAAAGACCGGGTTCATCCCATTCTGAATAGCTGATTCAACGATATGTCGAGGATGAAGATGGTGGTTGAAGACCGGAGGTCTTCACATCGTTTGGATGATTATTGATGTCTTAATTGGGCTGTACACCCAAGACAGGGTAATAAGTGGTGATCGTCCAGATGTACTTGGAGATCGACCGGATATGCGAGGACCTCTCCCCTGTATTGGACATATGGGGGAGGAATAAGGTGCTTCCGGTTTCATTTAGACCCATAACGAACTTGTAAATGGATGTGTGTCTGACATCGGATTTCATTCTGTGTGATCGATAAACATCGATTGCATAACATGGATTGCCTGTGTGGCATGCTGAGTTGCAAATGATCAAGGCTTCTGTTGAAAAGCAGAGTCTTGTGGTTGATGATCAAAGCACAACTTTGATATAGCGTAGCTTTGTGTAGTGTTAATTCGCGAGCCTCACACCTCGGTGTGAACATGAAACGGGAGAGGACCTCAGGGAGGACATGCATTTCCTTCTAGCTAGGAGTGGTGTCAGCGTTTTGCACGCCCTGACATTTTACTTATGTGGACGATGGATAGTGAGGTGCCTCGGTTATATTGGTCATTCCGGGGCCGATAGTTTCGTTGGGATATGAGCAATTTACGCCCCATAGGGCCGGGAAACGCAATGTTCAGGCATTTTAATCCACTCCGTATGGACCGGCCCAGACGATCCAAAGGCTTGACAGAGTACTTGCCTGAGACATGGGTTAGATTGTCTCGAAGCGGTAAGGACGATCCCTTGCCTTGGTTTACAGATGGAAATCCAACTTCCAATACGACATTTTGCAGTTTTAATTGTAAACCTATATATGGCGACATAGTGGTATGGGGCACTTATGCCGTCTATGATTGATACTTATGATTGAAATTGTTTTGACACTATCACTTATAGTAATAATAAAATATGAAATTTCACGTATCAAGCATTATTTGGCTATTATAAGGTAAAACTCCATCCTCCGGCTTGCGTTGCATTGTGTGATGGGATCTGAGTCTTATAATAGCTTCATTGTTCTTTATTTAGCATTGCACTGTTGTTTTATGCACTGGCATTCTTGGGAGGAAACCCGTTCCGTGTTATACGACGTGGTCCCTTGATATACCTAACTTTATAATCAGATTATTAACTGTTTTAGTTCTCACACCAGTCACATGACTGACCTGGAGTTTATTGTTTTAACCTAAACTCTGGGTGCACCTATTTTCCACACGGGCAGCTAATAGTTTTGGTTTTGCAGATTTATATTCACCGGATCCTGGTTTACAGTTGAAGTGATATTCGGAAAACTCTGTATCCGTGTATTACTTTCAGTTGTGATTTGTATTATTTTCCGCTGCATTGTAACTTGTAAATCTCTGATATTTAGTAAATGTGTAATATTTATTCATACTCTATATATTCTTGTATTCTGATGAAATTGTTGTAATAAGCAATGAAATGTTCTTCTGTTTGTGTTCTAATTCATCTTGTCCTCAAGGTAATCCGTTCTTCCTCTACTCCTCGGAGACCGGGGAAGTTCTGGGTCCTTACAGGAACCTCGTCGAAAGCGGCCTTATTCCTAGCACACCAAAGGTGCCAACAGGTAAGGCAAGTAATTAGGTGGAACATGATAGACCGAAGGGAACGGAGTTACCATTCCACTGGAGGTGATGTACTTGGATAAGCGAGCCAGCAATACCTCATAAATGAAACTTGTTTCCATAGCAGAGTCAAACTGCTAAGGCACAAAGGCCATCAAAGAAAAGGTGTCTAGAAAATTCCACTTCTCCTGGCCGGCAACATCTACAACGAGGCACTGTTGGGGTCCCGATCCGCCAAAGATTTGCATCCAGTAGTAAACCATTATGAAGGATTTTCCACATAAGAATGGAAACCTTGGGGGGAGAACGGGAATCCCAAATGAAGTCAAAACTTGAAAGCCTACGACCAGAGGTCCTCGTAGTATCCCAAGTACCACGGACGGAAAAGGTGGAGCCGTTCCAATTATCCCCACCTCCATTCGAAAAATGCCTTGACCGACTGCATTCATTTCCACATCTCACTAGCATAAGACAGGGTCCTAGAGTAAACATCATTATGTGTGATGATATGCATCTGAGTAGATGTAATGTCCTAGAAATTTCGACGACTGAAACATGGAATTAATTAAAGATTTAACTATGAACAACCAATTTTTATATTGATACTTAGGTTAAAAATTTTAAATCAAATTTATTGTTTTGAGTATGAATTGAATTCAATATTTAATTCAGAATGGTTGGTTGGGAATCAAATATTTATCGTTGAATATTTGAATTAAATTTGGTTGGATATTTGAATTGGATTTGAAATTCAACTGAAAAATATAAAAGGTTGAATTTGAAAATAAACGTTATTAACGTTAAATAAATTGGAGATTTTTATTTGTTGAAATATATGAAAATTGGCTTGGATATAGTGTATTCATATATGTAAAGAAATTGAAACTAAGTGTTTCAAATTGGGAATCAAACGGGGTTGTTTTGTAAAAAACAGCGAACCGATAAATAATTCGTAGTTAAAAATATCATTGTTATACAAACAAAGTCGAATTACATCCAAACTAATGTTATTGTATTCAGAATGCGAAGACGAAGAGGTACGTCTATTTTTGTCCATTTGGAGTGTGTGTTGGAAGTACGAATATTGAGCGTTCAATGATGGTTTATGGTAAAGTTTAATATTTAATTAATCTCAAATAAAACCTTCCTCAGTATTAAATCGTGCAAACCTCCCCACCTACATCTGAAATGCGCCACCCTAATCTATGATTTGACTTCATTATTATCCCCAAATTTTCTTCTATAAAAATCACGTTTTTTCCAAATTCCTTCAGAAAATAAATCGTTCCCTTTTCAGTTTAATGGCCAAAGCCCCAAATCGACCCTCTTCCTAATCGAATCCAATGCCCCAACTTTGAAGTAGCTATCAAACTGTTGCCGCCTCTTCTCCATGGATCGAAGAATAGTTCAACTTCAAAGCCATCCCCCAGCAAGTCGAAGGCCAAGCCTTCACTGCTCCTTTCGTCGCTTCCCTATGGTAAGAACCCTCTTACAATTTGCTTATTTCAAGTATTTTGACTGAGATTGATAGAAATTAAATATAATATCCCCTTCTTCTTGTTTGTTGATTGTTGAGATTTATGTCGCGGTTTGTCCATGATTTGTTGGGTATTAAACTAAATTTGGGTATACGTGGAGGCCATATATATGTGTATACATATATTTTTATGTGTGTATACATATTGGCATACATACATAGTTAAGAACATGAGTGTTTTTCCTAAAAAATGGGCTTAAAATCAAAAATGTGAAGAAAAATGTTTCACAAAAAAAATGATAAGTGGAGCCACACAATGATTGAAATGCAAGTAGAAGACACAAAGCCTCATAGTGGTTCAATCCAATAAGGATCTACATCCACTCTCATAAGAGATTCCATTATCAATATGCAAATTACAAGATTAACTTCTCTCTTACAACATTTTCATCACTCCCTTACTCATGAATGATGTTTAAATCCATTAGGGATGATAGAGTAGTGTATTAATCAGCGGAGATACGACATTGATACGGTAGAATTGGAAGAATTCCTTCTTGTGCACAAGCTACACTTAATCAATCTTCAACTCTTGAATCATTTGGATGTGGTTGATAAAGACAATGATCCATGGATTAATCTTCAATTTATGATGTTGGATAGATGTTAGAAATGTTGTAGAATAATTTCCGGCAGCACTTCGTGGTCTCAAGACTCGATCCCCCTTAATGAAGAAGTGAGGGGGTATTTATAGGAGATTTCCAGACCATATGGAAGTTCTGTAATTATGCAGAAAAACGCCATGACTCATGGCGCCAGGCACCATGACTCATATCCCTATATTATATTACTTGATGTCCTGGGTTCGCGATACAATATGATTCTCTCCGGCATAGCTCATCTCGTTCGGGTGATTCGATATTAGTTGGAGGCGATATGAGCAGGGCGCGACACGATTTAACTTTAGATCTTAAATAGCGACTTACCCTTTATGTCGTAGAACGATATGGAGGCAGGGCGGCATGACTCATGTCGTACAACCCTATGCTTCTTAGCGCCTTGAGCTTTTGGCACGCCATGGCGTTATGTCGCATGACGACTTAATTTAGCCTAGATGCTATAAGTGGGGCACGACATGACTTCACAACGACTTATCTCATACTGTTGAACGACATGGAACGCAACGGCATGGTTCTTGCCCTATTCTTTAAAGTCTCAGCGACATGGTCTTCATTATATGCATAGGTGATGCTATAGTGACTTGCGACATGAAATGAACTCCGGCATGATATTAGAATGGCATGATTGCTGGATGCTTTGGCCTTACTTCCACGGCATGGAAGGGCGCGATATGACTGTGAGCGACCTGGTGTGGTATGGATGAACTTTCTCTCTTGCGACACGACTCTAGCGACTTGGCTTTTGTTTTGACATGGTTTGTAAACGACATGGCTCTCATTCCCTTATTTTATGGGTTAACATTTGCCCCTCGAAGTTCGTGTTATTAATAATAATGCTAACTTCGAGTCTTATATATGCATTTCATGAGTGTTAAGTCGTTGAATGCTTTTACGAAATGAGCCAAGTCGTTCCCTAGCTCATGTTGCAAGTCGTATATGCTATTTTCATACCGAACGTTTTCATGTCGCTATGGGCTTTAAATGAATTTCTATTCGGCCCGATCCATTTTAACACCTTTAAATCACCTTTAAAGTCGCATAACCTTTCATATATCATCTTTATCCGAAACCTTGTCAATGGCGGCTATCGTCTGAGAAGAAAACATCGCTCCTCCCTTGAGCGCTTTTCCGACTGATTTTCGATGCCGTTGATTAGATTCCAGCTTTACGAAACTCAATAGAGCAAGCATCGAAGGTTGCTTCGACCCAACTCAGCATTAGCATCATCAAATCTGAAGTGCTTCTTTGTCGTCAAGCATTTTCTGGTCGTTGCGAAGTATTCTGCCTAGCATCAGGTTTAAACCCTATTTTGCTTTTTGAATTTGAGGTTTTTGAATGAAATTTGGGAGTTTTTAAACACACTTGAGTTAGCTATGATGACTCGAACTGATTCGGTTATTCATGTCATTGAGGCGTTTGTAATCTAAAACTGAATCATGATTGTAACGAGATGATTGTGTATAATAGATGCAAAATGCTCTGTACTCCTTTAAGCTTGATTTTATTAAATGCGCATGAAATGGATGCATATTATCTTTGTTTCATTGCCACAATTTTGAGTTGCCGACATGGTTTTAAACCCCAAATCATGTGGACGATATGATACCCATAAGACATAATAACAGTATGAATCTTAACTTGTGATAGTGTTTGAACGCCCCCTTTTAATGCCAAGACCTTCGTGTTGATGTCGAGTTGCTTTTAAGATTTCCAGCTTTGAATTAACGTAGATCTTATGTCGTGGACCGACATGGGACTCAAGTCATGGACCGACATGGGACTCAAGTTGTGGACCGACGTGAGTCTCATGCCGTGAACCGACATGAGTCCCAGACCGTGGCAACGACATGAGCAAGTCATCATGTTTCTGCTACGGCATGAGTGACCGTACCATAGCGACTTAACCCTAATGTCAGCAAACGCTTCGCTTAGATGTTTGTCACCTTTGTTTTAATGCTTTGATGTGTTTTCTCATCTCTATTCTTCGAATCTTACCGCTAAAAAAAACTGAAATGTACTCAAGTGTATTTATGTAGAATGACTACTAAAAAGCAAGCTCTTCCTCAAAATGAAGAAACTTCTTTGGCTCGAACCAATCCTTCTCTAAACACGGTTTCCGAGACTGAAACAACCATAACTTCTAGCCAAGTTTCTGCCTCCCTTCCTTTGGAACTTCACCCAATTAAAGCTAGGGGTCATGAGAGACAGTATACCACACTAACTCAAGATCAATACGAACTATTGTGTGGTCAATACGGAATTCCTCTTACAGATGCAATATTACCAAAAGAAGGCATTTTTGCTAAATACCCTCCTGTTGGATATGTTGCTGTAAACAGACAAATGCTAGCAGCTGGTGCCATCCCCCCATTTAATCCTTTTTTAGGACGAACTTTAGACCGTTTAGCCATTGCTCCTTTCCAACTCCATCCTAATGGTTATACTGTTTTACTGGGCCTTTATGTTCTTTTCATGGACACGAGAAAGCAAGAACCTACTTTTTAGGAGCTTCGTTACCTGTGTTCTTTTAAGAGTAGGAAGGACACTCCCTCTATTATGCATGTCGAAGGTGCCAGAAATCAGAAGCTTGTTCTTGAATTACCGGACAGTGTTTCAGGATTTTTAAATCAATTCTTCTTTGTTAGATGCCCTGAATCATTTCGAGGGCAGTGGACAGACGGAGGTACACATAGTTTATTGAGTGGCTTTGACTTTATTTTCCTTTAAGTTATACGTTCTTACATTATTTCTTTTGGAATGCAGTAGTTCCTACCCCGATTAAGGATAACAAGGCATCCTCTTCTCTTAAGACCACTTACGAAACACTGAAAGCTATTGACGAGACGAAGAGAAGTAAAAAACTTTTAGTTACGGAAAACATTCTTCGCTAATATGAACTACTCCATCCCTTGTGGAAATTTTTATGTAAGGCTGGGCCTTCAACTCCTAAACATAACCTTGCAGAGTCGGACATTGGAAGTTCTGATGACAGGAATGTAACTCAAGCCGATCAAGACCCTACTATTGATCCTTCCTTAAAGAGATGTTCAGGACCTACTAGTGGAAGAACGTTGCCCTCGTCAATAACTTTGAACAAGGATGAAGATTCTAACCGTCGTAGGGGTGAGGATCCTACAATATTGACCGAATTGGTCGAAAAAGAGAACGCTTTCGCGCGTTCTGAGTAAGAATCGGATTCCGAATAGGTTGAGAAAGATAATAGGGAAGTGAACACTTTTGAATCCAAGCGTGGGGATAAATATGATGAGGAAGATGTAATTGCATTAAAAACTGATCCAAGTATCAGGACTATAACTGGAGACCCCCTTACTGAGAATGCAGCTAAGGAAGATTCTGCAGGTACATTTGATAATTTGAGTGATCTCAACTCCGCTAAATATCTTAGTCAGGATGGTGCGATTACTCAGCCTCTCAACCCTCAAACCATAGAAACTGGACTTAGGGATGCAGCCACAACCGAGTCAGGAGAGCATCTTAAATCTTTAGGAATTTCCTTAGACCCGGGGGAAAAAACCGGTCTGTCAATAACAGTGCCTTCTTTTAAGAAAATACACCTCTTGTATTTTAGTTTCTTTTCTGTCTTTGTATCTTGCCTTTGCATTTTTAGATACTTTGTAGTTTCAAGTTTCGAAAACTCATCCATATCTTATTTCAGGTTTAGACATGCACGGGAGACGCTCGTCAGGAATTAGATCGGATTTCAGTAAAAGGAGCAAAGCTATCGATCCGAAGCACCTATTACGATCCAAGCCTCAACAATCATCGCATCACCATGAGCAGCTCCATCCTCCTCCGCCCTTGAAACTCTCTTCTCAGTCCTTACATGTATCAGAATCTGACCTGACTGAGGAACAGAGGAAGAAGATACGTGAGGAAGTAGCTAGAAGACACAATTGGCTAAGAGAAGATACTCCCGATGAAGGGAAGCGAGGGAGGAAACGAGGAAGGGACGGCTCTTATAAGCACTCCCGAGTAGAAAAGCTGCCTATTAAGCCCTTACTTCCTTCATCCTCTGGCCTTCCCGGTCCTTCAGTTGAGATCCATTCGATTATTAATAAACCTCGCCATAATCCTGGTTCAACAAATATCTCTTTTTCCGAAAAGCTCCCAGGTTGGAACTTGAAAGGGCTTTACTTTGATCTTGGAGTAGGTATAACTGACACCGATGATTTTCTTAAGGAGGTGGAAGTGGTTATAAGCCAAACACACACCCAGTTTGATACTGCTAAGAGTCAACTTGAAACAAAATGGAACATCGTAAGAGATATTTTTTACAAAAAGCTGCGCGGACAGGAGAAACTTGGTGATGACCTCCAAAAGCGCCATGATTCCTATCTCACAAAAATTGCCGAGTTGGAGAGTGATAAAGTCAAATGGGAAAAAGTTTTGGATGATCGAGACGCTACTATCGCGATTCTCAATAAAAGAGTTGCAGAGTTAGAAGCATCAGATAACGAGATCAAGAAGCCCTGGGAAGAACACGATGATTCCAAGCAAAAAGAAAAGGATGCCATAACTTCCAAGCGTAATGTTGATGTCATATTAGCTGTAGAGAAGGATTTCTCCAAACAATATCGGGAAGATGCCGCTAATCTTCATAAGGAGGTAAAATCTCTGAAGGCTTCCAACCAGACATTGATGGCCAGGGTCGAGTCTCTTGAGAAGGACAAGATAACTGCAGAAGAAACTCACAAATAGGCTATGGAAAAAGTTGATGATGACATGTTCCACTTCTATGTATACAGTGTCATGAGCCGTGGGAGTTTGCATTACTTAGAGGATAGTTTTGCGTGTACTTTGGCGCTTGTTTGGGAGTGAGTGCTTGAGATTAACGGTGTTGATTGTAGTGAGGACGAACTCATTGACAAACTCTTAGATGATAGGTCCAGAGAGGCTTTGGCAGAAGGAAAGGCACAACTAATAGACGAGAGGACCGGTACTTCCGGTGAGCAAGTTCAAACCTAGCCTGATGTTGACCCTCCTACTGGCGCCTCTATCCTTGAAGCTTCCGGTTCACAAACATTAACTACCCCCGTTGATGCTTTTAAAGAGAAAGATGCTATTACTGAGGGGGATATCAATACAGGGAATATTGTTGAAGAACATGGTGAGAACAATGAGGCTGATGATGACAACCCTGATTGTTGGAGAATTGAGCACAGGGTTCCCCCAGAGAGTCTTCTAGACAAAGGTAAAATTGAAACCAAGTATACCATGTCGTGCTTTGTAACACCCCACCTCCGCTAGGGTCACTCACAAAGGGAATGCACTAGCTTTGGTGGAGTATTATCTAGGTAAACATGCACAGAAATATTACAAGACAGAACATATAAAAACAGCGGAAGAAAACATGATTTCATTTCTTAAAACCTTTTACATCAAAGTGCCATTAAGTTACTTACATTGAAACCTGTCTTGCAATAATAAAGAAGCATAAAACCATAGTCATAAATTATTCCCCAAGTAAAGCAGTAAAATAGCCATAGCCAAGGAAAGTCCAAGCCATAGATGATAATCTTGAAGCAGAAAGATCCGCACTAAGTAGCAACATTTCCTCCCTGTAAACCTGGGGGGAAACGAAAGAAAAAGAGGCGAAACAAAACAGGGTCAGTCATAAAGACTGAGTAAGTCCTAGTGACTTTCAGCCTAAAAACAGGTAAGAGTAACATGACATGTATAAACCGAAAGTAAATATAAGCATGATGACAAGGTAAACATATCAAACTAAGATAACAGGATAAACTCAAGTAACAAGATAACCAAGGTAACAGGATAACCAAGGTAAACTCGGAATAGCATCGCATGTCTAACGTCCTCTACACCAACCGTACTAGCATCCTAACTCATATCATCCCTTCCATGTATATGTATAGACCCTTGCCGTACATCGTACGGGTTCCATCACATTATTCTATACTACTACGACGTAGTGTCACCATCCTTGAAATCGCTCGGACTGCCATCCTTGTTCTGGCCCGATTCCCTTATCATGAATTATCGCGTGTTCAACTAGGATTTAGGCCACCTAGGACCACTAGGGATTATGCTATCTATTGAACAATTTCTAGATTTGATTAGGGTTTATGCCACCTAGGACCACTAGGGATTACGCTACCTAATGGACGTTTTCGACTAGGGTTTATGCCACCTAGGACCACTAGGGATTACGCTACCTATTGAACAACGCCCTACGTCACGCTTTAGTCGATCAGCTCCCTACAAGACCTAGCTCGTCGTGTGTCGGTGTCATACGGCCCAATCACGAATGTAGCTACCCTGTGCTAGGTCCACCCTAGGGTGTATCAAGTCCTAGGGTGTCAACCACTGACACCATTCCAAGCACGCACAGTGTAAAACTACTGGTGCCCATGCCTGCTTTTTCAACTCCGGACTACGTGCACGACCATAGTTCGCCTGAACCTACAATGGCGCAGCAAACTCAGCCGTCGTTTTGGTCGCTTACAATCATCCCAGTAATCGTGCCCCACCCTAGCCTAGTCCCTAGGGTATCGTGATACATCCAAGAGGGTTACTGCTGAAAAGGACCGCGTAACTAGGGTTTCCGTCTAGCAGGTTAAGTGTTGTCATCTAAATTCAAGACTTAACCCCTATCAGTCTAGCATGTCAAGTTGGTTAAGTGTGGTCATTCCAGTTCGTGACTTAACCCGTCTACATGTCATGTCAAGTTGGCTAAGTGTTGTCATTCAAGTTCATGACTTAGCCCTACGAATCACGTGCCAAGTTGGTTAAGCGTATTCCAGCGGTTCATGACTTAACCCTATCCAAATCATCGTGTCAAATTGGTTAAGTATATTTAGGCTTAACCCCATCAAATTACCGTGTTAGATTGGTTAAGTATATTCAAGCTTAACCCCATCAAATTACCGTGTTAGATTGGTTAAGTATATTCAAGCTTAACCCCATCAAATTACCGTGATAGATTGGTTAAGTATATTCAAGCTTAACCCCATAAAATTACCGTGTTAGATTGGTTAAGTATATTCAAGTGACTCATGACTTAACCTCATCAAGTTATCATGTTAGATTGGTTAAGTATATTCAAGTGATTCATGACTTAACCTCATCAAGTTATCATGTTGGATTGGTTAAGTATATTCAAGTGATTCATGACTTAACCCCATCCCCTAATCAAATTATAACGGTTAAGTGTTTCCCCTTTTTAGTTTACTTAACCTTACCATGCCTCGCGTTGTACTAGTCGGGTGTTATCGATCCATTCAGGTTAAACTAACCCATCCTCTAATCGTGTTATATGGTTAAGTGTCATCTAGAAATCAAGTCCGGTCTTACTTAACCCACCCATCCACGTTATATTGGTTAAGTGTCATTAGTCTAATCAAGTTACTTAACCCACCCGTCCATGTCATATTGGTTAAGTGTCATTAGTCTAATCAAGTTACTTAACCCACCCATCCATGTCATATTGGTTAAGTGTCATTAGTCTAATCAAGTTACTTAACCCTCCCGTCCATGTCATATTGGTTAAGTGTCATTAATCAAATCAAGTTACTTAACCCACCCGTCCATGTCATATTGGTTAAGTGTCATTAGTCTAATTAAGTTACTTAACCCACCCGTCCATGTCATATTGGTTAAGTGTCACCAGTCTAATCAAGTTACTTAACCCACCCGTCCATGTCATATTGGTTTTCTTATTTACTAATGCATCAACCTCTCACATTGGACTTATTTGCGGTCACTGGATATGCCGGGCGGTTCCGGGCAGAATTACACCGCAAATCCATTCCAACCTCGGGTTCATGCATTACCACAATCTAATCTTTGCCTACGACCTCTCACATTAGACTATTATTGTTGTGGTCACTGGATATGCTGGGCGGTTCCGGGCAGAATTACACCACAACTCAAGTCTAACCTCGTGTCGAAGACATCCGTTAGATTGTTAATTACATATGTGTCATCTAAGTCAAAATCCCCACTTTACATGTTACTATACATATGCCCAAGTTCCACCTTACATGCCCATGAAAAATATGTACCCAATTCTAGCCACTTTACATATATCCAATTCTCGCCTATTTGCATGTATGTCAATTTTATGCATATTTGCCCAAATCAAGTTCTAACCAAAATTACATTTTGTCACGTCCATGCCCAAATAAACCCATATCATGGTTCATGTTCCCAATTTCGCTTATGCCTAATTTACATAAGCCCAATCCCTTGATTTAACTTGCATAGTCCCCAAAACTCGTGATTTAATTCATATGCCAATTCATGCATGCCCAAACTTGCAAATTACATTGGAAATACCCCAAATTTCCCCGTATACAAATCGCATGTAAATCGTAGTTTAGGCCTAGGTCCGAAATCGACCAAGGTTCATCAAAGGAAAATAAATAGGGGAAGGTAGAAACTTTGCATAAAACAAGATCCGAGAGAAAAACATCGTTGCATGCATGCTAAGGACATGAAAGAGTGATTTGCAACATGCATAGGTTCAAATTAATGCTATAGCAACATCCCCAAAGGTCAAGATCAAAAATGAACAAGAAAGAACATGGATTGAATATCATGCATAGATCCAATTACAACTTTATCACATGTCATATTCATGTTATCGTTTCAATCTAAAAGCATCTAGAACTTACAAATCGTGGCTAGAGGATTAAGAGCAAGAATCGTCATAGAATGGTGTTGAGATGGTGCTCTACTTCCTTGATTAGATGTAGAAAGATTGCTCCTTTGTCATGGATCTAGTTTGAAAGCTCAAGCCTTTGAAGTTGGGGATGGAGGCCATGATCAAGAGACATTTTGGCAGCACTTCATTGTTAGAATGATTTGTGGTGGTTTAGGCTAGGTCTTAGGGTCTTTTTATAGAAATTAGGAGTAGTTTAGGCCCTTAGATTAACCCTAGTTTAGATCTGAACCACTGAAAATCGTCACAGGCCAACCCACCAGACCACACAAGCAAGCAAGTGCACCAGGCTAACCTGGCCCGACCACGGAGGTCGACCCCCAGGTCGACACCCCAGTCGACCTGGGGGGGGGGGGGAAGGTCGACTCCCCAGTCAACCCCCCTGTCGACCTGGGGTAGGGCGGGAAAATTTCCCGCCCATTCTGTTCGGATCTGATTTTGAATTTCGGGCTGAATTTGAATTTTTCTGAAATCTTCTATGGGCCATAACTTGGTCATACAGACTCCGATTTTCGAAAACTCAGACTCTATTTCGCGTATTTTTCCGAGACGAACGCAATGGCGCAGCCCGTTTCCCTTGATTTAGATTTTAAAATTTAATTCTGCCTTGATTAATGTTATAACATGTTATTCAAAATACGGGTTGTTACATGCTTAGAGTCCATTTTGGATTCACCTGGGACCTTTGCTTATTATGCTCGATGTTTCCATAATCTAAATTTAATTTCATCCCTGTCTTCTCCTACCATAGGTAATGCAACGACAATAGGAGCTACCAGGACTGATTCACCACTGACAACTTTCCCTCTTACTTCTGTCATTACTCCCCCTCCTCCTAGTAACGCACCCTTGCTTATTACAGCTCCCAAGTCTTAAGATACAAAAATCGGTGCCTTCCTATATTTAGATGTTGTTGACTACAGCCTTAGTGATGACCTTGAGGGCATCGAAGCATATGAAAGCCCCCAAGATACCGCTAAGGGTAAAGGTAAAAAGCCTGCCAAGTCCTCATCGTCTAAGAAGAAGAAGAAGAAGAAGGATATGGAGGCTATTACTTTATCTTCCCAAGAGAATCAGAGTAATGTGGAAGAGACCCCTCCACCTTTACCTAATAAGCTGGGTTTTCATGAAGTTGTGACCGGATTGTAGTATGTTTAAAAAGCGTTATTAAATTTCATTAATGCGATGGTAATGCCCCCATACCACAATTGGTTTCAATATTTTGAAAATTAGGCATGATATTTATAGTTAAATAAGAAATCTGTTAGTCCTGGCAATTGAGCGGGCCAACTGCTTGTAGACTTTATTAAATGACTTTTTTGGTTCCGTCACTAACCGAATTTGAAAGATTCGGCTTATGATCGGATGCCCCCGAAAGGATTTTTGATCTATTGTTCATTGGGTCTAAATAATTTAGATGCTTATTGAACTTGTCGGACGCCTCCGAAGAGGTCTTTGGGTCCGTCAGTAACTGGATTTGGAAGATCCAGAGTCAATAACTGGATTTGGAAGATCCAACATCTGAGCGGATGCCTCCGAAGATGTCTTTGGAAACCCAGTGTTTATATCGCTATCCAGCTATGCACTAATAGCGCTGGCGATCAACCGGGTGCCCCTCGGGGAGGTCTTTGGTTTAGAAGCCTGGTGTTTGTATCACTATCCAGCCATGTATTAATGGCATTGGTGATGAACCAGGTGCCCCTCGGGGAGGTCTTTGGTTAAAAAACCCGGTGTTTGTATCACTATCCAGCCTTGGTGATGAACCAGGTGCCCCTTGGGGAGGTCTTTGGTTAAAAAACCCGGTGTTTGTATCACTATCCAGCCATGTATTAATGGCATTGGTGATGAACCAGGTACCCCTCGGGGAGGTCTTTGGTTAAAAAACTCAGTGTTTGTGTCACTGTCCAGCCATGTATTAATGGCATCGGTGATGAACCAGGTGCCCCTCGGTTATGGATTTGTACTTCACACCCTCTATAGCAAAAATGTGAGGATGTTTAAGTATTAAGCAACGGGCGCTTGAGCTCTCCCTGTCGGGATGTGCTGTAGAACTCACCAGGCTCCATTTGGTTTTAAACGTGCTTTTGCCTACTTAAAAGGCCTGTAATTAAAATCGATGTTAGCAGCCTGAAATCAAAAAACTTGCAAATGTGCGATTTTAGACAGGTAAAGTAGTTTCTTTCATTCACTTGTGCAAACTTTACATGACATTCACAATGCATGATATATTTACAATTCATGATGTATGTATAATGCGTAATATGTGAAAGAAACTTTAAACAAAATAACGGCGAAGGTGAATGCTATTCCATGCTCGAGGGAGTGCGATTCCGTCTGTCGTTTTTAGCTCAAAGGTTCCATATGCAAATTTCTGGCTTATCATGTATGGCCCCTCCCAATTGGGTCCGAATACCCCGGTTCCTGTCATAATTTTCTTCAGGACGAGGTCTCCGACTTGAAAAGTTCTTTGCTTGACTTTCGTATTGAAATGCCTGGCTATTTTCCGTTGATGGGCTGTTATCCTAAGCTCTGCTTCTTTCCACTTTTCCTCAAGCAAATCAAGTGCCTCAAGTTGCAACTTTTCATTCTCCTTCTGGTTAAAGTGGATTCTACGATGAGTGGGTACTTCTAGTTCCACCGGGATCATAGTTTCTGACCCGAACACAAGTAAGAATGGCTTGTGCCCCGTTGCAGTTTTATGTGTTGTCCGGTATGCCCATAGTGCCAAGGGAAGTTCGTCAACCCAGTTGCCTTTGGATTTTTCAAGATTCTTTTTGATGGTTGATTTTAGTATTTTGTTGGTGGCTTCCACTTGCCCATTTTCTTACGGATGGGCCATAGCTGCAAAACTCTTTTTGATTTTATATTTAGCGCAGAAGTCTAGGAATTCGTTGCTTTCAAACTGGGTTCCGTTATCGGTAATGATCTTCTGTGGCACTCCAAACCAACAAATGATGTTTTTTAAAACAAAACTGATCACTTTCTTTGATGTGATAGTAGCCAAAGGTTCTGCTTCAGCCCATTTGGTAAAGTAGTCAACAGCTACTATAGCGTATTTTATATTTGATTTCGCGGTGGGTAATATCCCAGTTAAATCTATGCCCCAGACCGCAAACGGCCATGGACTGACCATTTGAGTTAGCTCCGTGGGAGATGCTCTTGGAATCTTAGCGAATATCTGGCACCTATCACACTTCTTTACATAGGTCATGGCATCTTGATTTACATCAGGCCAGAAATAGCCGTATCCAGAATCTTCTTGGCTAACGTTTGACCACCGATGTGCCCTCGGCATTCTCCCTCATGCATCTCTGCCAAAATTTCTCTAGATTCCTCTTTGGTTACACATCGCAGCAATGGCATGGAAAATCCTCGTCGGTAAAGCCTCCCATCTTGAACGAGGTACAGAGGAGCTTTGCGCAATATCTTCCTTTTCTTTTTCTGTTCTCAGGAAGTGTCCCATTAAGGATATACTCCTTGATTGGAGTCATCCATGACGCAGGTTCTTCAGCAGTCTCCATTATCCAGTCAATACTCACTTCCTCAATGGTTGGAGTAGAAAGGACTTCGATGGGAATTAAACCAAGCAGTTGAGCGTCTGATGAACTAGCATACTTGAATACGCTTTTGAATTTTGCTTTCTAGGGATGTTAGATATAACATAATGATCGAGATCGTTTAGAAATTCCATAGCTTTGATTTGATAAGAAGGTAGGTTCCCAGTTTTGGATTGGAACTCTTTGCGCACTTGACCCACCACCACTTGAGAATCGCTGAGAATCTGCAAGGTTTTCAGGTTTAGCTCTTTCGCCAACTTTAACCCTATTATTAATGCTTCATATTCGGCCTCATTATTAGTTGATGGAAATTCCAATCTCAAGGCATAGCGTAACGAGTGACCTTATGGGGTTTCTAAGACAATTCCGGCCCTTGAGCAATAGTCGTTTCTAGACCCATCAAAGTATAGTTTCCAAGTAGCCTCCATTTCTGCTGGTTCTTCGATCTGTTCTCCTCTGTCTGTAAACTTAGCCATAAAATCTGCTAGGGTTTGGCCATTAATGGCTCTTCGAGGATGATAAGTGATGTCATACCGAATTAGCTCAATGTTCCACTTTAGTAACCTTCCTGAAGTTTCTGGGCGAAAGAGAATTCGCCTTAATGGTTGATCGGTGAGAACTTTGATAGGGTGAGATTGGAAATACGGTCTCAACCTTTTTGAGGCAACAAGGAGGCAATATGCAAGCTTCTCTAGCTTAGGGTAATTTAGTTCAGCCCCGTCAAATCTCTTACTGATGTAGTATACCGGCAATTGCACCCCTGCTTCTTCTCGGATTAGGGCAGCACTCAACGCATGTGACGAAACTGCTAGATACAAAAATAGATCTTCCCCATCTTTAGGTTTCGACAACAATGGCGGTGATTCCATATGTCTAACCAATTCCTCGAAGGCCTCCTGGCACTCTGAGGTCCATTGGAAGTCCTTTCTTCCTTTTTTCAAGGCATCAAAAAGCGGAATACACCGATCAGTTGCTTTGGATACGAACCGATTTAATGCTGCCACTTTTCCATTTAGGATTTGCAGTTCTTTTTTGTCCTTAGAGCCCTCATTACCCTTAAAGCTGCAATTTGAGGGGGATTCGCTTCGATTCCCCTTGCACTGATGATAAACCCGAGAAATTTCCCCGAAGAGACCCCGAATGAACACTTTAATGGGTTTAGTTTCATCTCGTATTTTCTGAGTATGTGAAACATCTCAGCTAGATCCTCGAGATGATCTTCGACCTTCTTTGATTTGACTAGCATATCGTCTACATACACTTCCATTGTATTCCCTATTTGAGATTTAAACATGGAGTTTACGAGACGTTGGTAAGTCGCTCCTACGTTTTTCAGTCCAAACGGCATGACTTTATAGCAGTATAGCTCCCTATCTGTTATGAAACTCGTGTTCTCCTCATCCGGCTTGTGCATCATAATTTGATTATATCCGGAATATGCGTCCATAAAAGATAGTAACCGATGTCCCGCTGTTGCATCTACGAGTTGGTCAATCCGGGGCAAGGGATAACTGTCTTTTGGGCACGTTTTATTAAGGTCTGAGTAATCTATACACACTCTCCACTTTCCGTTGGACTTTTTGACAAGGACTGGGTTAGAAACCTAGTCTTGATATGTAGATTCTCGTATGAAATTGTTTTCGAGTAATTTATCTACTTCTTCTTTTAGAGCTACAGATCTTTCTAATCCTTGCATTTGTCTCTTTTGTTTCACATGAGTCAATTTTTGTTTTATATTCAATTTGTGAACAATTACATTCGATGGGATCCCACACATATCCGAATGTGTCAAGGCAAATACATATAGATTCGCTTTCAAAAACAAGATTAATTCCTTTTGCAGTTTCATACCTAGCTGAGATCCTATCCTCAGGACCTGTTTGGGATCTTTATCGGATACTAGAATGGGGATAGTATCTTTGGCCGGCGCTGCTCTATTTTCCCCCATACTGTTTTTCCTTGGATCAATTGCTTTTCGAGCGCCACTGTGCCCTCCAGTATGGGGTCTTTGCTTTAATTGCTATAAGAGGGGTTTTTGGATGCAGAGCAACAACTCTACATCCTTCTTTAATTCCTTATTCCTTGGCTATGCCAATTCAACTAAATAACATTCTCTTGCTACTCATTGATGCCTATAATTGTGCCTATACCATTCTCTATTGAGAATTTCATAGTGAGGCACCACGGAGCCATAGTTATACTGAATGCTGCAAGAGTAGGTCTTCCTAGGAAGGCATTGTAAGCGGAGAGTTCATCAATTATAATGAAATCCTGTTCCAGTGTGGCTTTCTGGCCCCCTTCTCCGAGTTCCACAAGTAAACTGATAACGCCAATTGGTTGAACAGCTTGACCTGTGAATCCGTGGACCTTGTTCTGGCAGGCTTTTACGTCGTTCATGGAAAGCTTCATTCTATGGAATGCACTAATAAAGAGGACATTAACAGATGCTCCACTATCGACTAAAACCCTTCTAACTATGGCTGGGCCCAAACCAATGGTTATCACTATTGGATCCTCTGTAGGTGTTATAATCCCGTTTGGATCTTCATCTTTAAATATGATGTCGTCTCGCGAGATTCTTGGTATTTTTGCTGATAAAGCCTCATCCATGATCATGAGTTCACCTTTTTTCGAAAAGTCCTTCACCTCATGAGCATACTTCACCATGTCCTCCCAGCTTTCCCCAACCGGGTATGGGCCTCCTGAGATGGTGTTTATGATCATCCTTGGTATAGCTGCAACCGAAGAATTTTCATTATGTTTAGGCTGTCCCGTAGAGGCTCCTTGAGAATTTTGGGGGTTCTTTGTGTACTGCTGAAGCCTATTTTTCCTTATCAGCTCCTCAATTAAGCTTTTCAAATGTCTACACTCGTTTGTGCTATGCCCCGGTTCGTTGTGGAATCGACAGAATCTGCCGGACTTTATTGCATTATCGGTGACTCTTAACTTTCCTGGTTCTGGGTATTCCCCCGTGTCTTTGGTCGCCATATAAATATTTTCTATGGTATCATTAAGGGGAGTCATTTCAGAATTCTTGAAGAAACGAAGATTTTTGTTGTTTCGACCATCTTTCCCTTCATCCCCCCTTTTCTGATTTCCTCCAGCGTTTTTCTGTCCTCCTTGCACATTTACGTCTTTTTTCTCTATCGGCTCATTATTTTCTGGAACTTCTAATGTATAGGCTGGATCCTCATCCATGCCTATATCTTCCTCTGCCTTATCTAATAGCTCTTCGAGAGTGGTAGGCTTCTTTTTCTTGATCCACCGCCCAAGTTTGGTCCTTTTATTTATACCTCCTTTAAGAGCCATCAAGGCTAAATGTGTCTCATAATTTCCAACTTCGGCCGCAGCTGTTTTAAAACGAGAAAGGAAGGCTTTAATGGACTTGTTCCAATTCACTCAGCTCCATTACATCACGCACCTTAGTTGCTTGAAGTCTGAATTGCTGCCTAAACAGCTTGGCCAAGGTGGCAAAGTCGTCCACGGACTTTGGTGGAAGCTTCGTGAACCAGAGTGAAGTTACCCCCTCCAAGTAAGTAGGGAAGTATAGACATTTGAGCTCATCAGTAGCACGTGCCCCATCCATGTGTTGATCATACTTGAATAGGAACACGTTGGGATCGTCAGTCCCATTATAAGCTTGCATAACTGGAGGTTTGAATTTATTCGGATATGGCGCCATTTTAATTCTTTCAGTAAGCGGTGTTTTTGTGGGAGCAAACCCCCATTCCTTCTCATCG
Organism: Allium sativum; assembly: GCA_030737875.1. Lineage (NCBI taxonomy): Eukaryota > Viridiplantae > Streptophyta > Magnoliopsida > Asparagales > Amaryllidaceae > Allium > Allium sativum. The sequence continues at coordinate 308,681,047 of CM060915.1, read as the reverse complement.
TCCACCTTTTTCTGGTCCTCCTTCATGATCTTTCATATCATCCCGGATATATGCTCCTCCTCATTGAGTTGGCCCATAGGGCAGACGCCTTCCTCTTTACCGGATGTTTGCTGGGCAAACAGTCACGGTTCAGATTCCGGGGCCCTGGACCTCCCGCATGGGGAAGTGCCCCTTTGGTGGAACCAAACGCTTGTTGAGGAGTTGCTTTCCCAGAGTGATTATGAGTAGGAGGCTTTGTTCCCTTATGACTAGGATCTGCAATCTCTTGGACAAAATTTTCTCGATTCGGGCTTGAGGAAGAAGATCTAGTTTCTTCCGTTCGAGTGGTGTTAGCAGATTTAAGATGGGCTGCACTCATGGTAATCTTAGTCGTTGCGGCTTGCATAGCGAACATGGTTTCAAGTTTCTTCATCATGGCTTCATTCGCGATATCGATTCGACTTGTCAGTCCTGCTGCCACTTCATCCAATTCCCTTCTAGTTACTGCGGTTCCAGCTTTAGAACTTTCACCGACTTCAAACTGGTTAGTGGGCGGAGTGTTTTCCGTGTTAGTGGCATTATCATCACTTTTACTTGTAGTTTTCTTCGGTGGTCTACCTGGCTTACCCATGGCTTTGGATAAGAATTTCAATTCGGACAACTTAAATGATCGGAGTGTATTCAAAATTCCAATGCAAGGCCTTCTACCTTGTGAGAGAGTGAGAAATTAATTAGCAATCTGGGCCCCACGGTGGGCGCCAAATGTTTTTCCTAAAAATTGGGCTTAGCACCAAAAATGTGAAGAAAAATGTTTCATAATGAAAGTGATAAGTGGAGCCACACAATGATTGAAATGCAAGTAGAAGACACAAAGCTTTATAGTGGTTCAATCCAATAAGGATCTGCATCCACTCTCATAAGGGATTCCATTATCAATATGAAAATTACAAGATTAACTTCTCTCTTACAACATTTTCATCACTCCCTTACTCATGAATCATGTTAAAATCCATTAGGAATGATAGAGTAGTGTATTAATCAACGGAGATACGACGTTGATATGGTAGAATTGGAAGAATTCCTTCTTGTGCACAAGCTATACTTAATCAATCCTCAACTCTTGAATCATTTGGATGTGGTTGATAAAGATCATGATCCATGGATTAATCTTCAATTTATGATGTTGGATAGATGTTAGAAATGTTGTAGAATAATTTCCGGCAGCACTTCGTGGTCTCAAGACTCGATCCCCCTTAATGAATAGGTGAGGGGCGAATTTATAGGAGATTTCCAGACCAGATGGCAGTTCTGTAATTATGCAGAAAAACGCCATGACTCATGGCGCCAGACACCATGACTCATATCGCTGTATTATATTACTTGACGTCCTGGGTTTGCGATACGCTATGATTCTCTCCGGCATGGCTCATCTCGTTCGGGTGATTCGATATTAGTTGGAGGCAATATGAGCAGGGCGCGGCACGATTTAAATTCAGATCTTAAATAGCGACTTACCCTTTATGCCGTAGAACGATATGGAGGCAGGGCGGCATGACTCATTTCGTACAACCCTATGCTTCTTAGCGCCTTGAGCTTTTGGCACATCATGGCGTTATGTCGCATAATGACGTAATTTAGCCTTGATGCTATAAGTGGGACATGACATGACTTCACAACGACTTATCTCGTACTGCTGAATGACATGGAACGCAACGACATGGTTCTTGCCCTATTCTTTAAAGTCTCAACGACGTGGTCTTCATTATATGCACAGGTGATGCTATAGCGATTTGCGACATGAAATGAACTCCGACATGATATTAGAATGGCATGATTGCTGGATGCTTTGGCCTTACTTCCACGGCATAGAAGGGCGCGATATGACTGTGAGCGACCTGTTGTGGTATGGATGAACTTTCTCTCTTGCGACACGACTCTAGCGACTTGGCTTTTGTTTTGACATGGTTTGCAAATGAATTGGTTAAAACGACAAGGCTCTCATTCCCTTATTTTATGGGTTAACAATGAGCAACTTTGATTTTCTGGGTATCTTGTATTTGTGAGCCTAAAATGTTCGTTTGTGAGATCTGGTGCCTTGTTCCTGTCTGAAAACTGGGTACCCACGTGCTTGTTAGATCATTGTTGTCCTGTGATCTTTGTCTTAGTTTCTACATCTTTGTATTGCTTATACTGGCTCACTATGTAACTTGTATTTTCTCTTACTCCCGTGTTTACACTAGCCACCATTTTATGTTGCACCTGCTGCCTTCTTGTGTCATGCTTTGTGCAGTTGGCTGTGCCTATACGAAACATGATGTGTTATACTTATCCACCCTTATGTTATTACCCGGGTTTTGAAATTTGAAGAATTTTTTGTTTATATATTGTAAACCAAAGTCTTTTTTATTTAAGCACCTTGCCTTATTCTGTGAGACTAGAAACCAGTGCTTAATTCATCTTGTACTTGGAAATCTAGATACATACTCTGAATGACTACATGCAACTGAACATCTAAATTATATATACGTTGGGATGTTATTAAGTATGTATTGATCTTGCAGGTGTATACACATAATTATACGTATGTATATATCAGTGCATCGATAGCCGTATATATGCAGCTAGGTATTTTGTTTTTGTAATAACTCATAGAAGAGGACCCCCTGATTACTTAAACTTGGAATACATATAACATTAGTCTACTGCCTTGAAACATAAGTCACATACATGGTTGCATATATGTTTAATTTGCATCTTTGAAATACCCTGTTGAAATATATGTTACTTTGAACCCCTATTGACCTGTTGAAGGGCTGATGCATGCCCATACCCTGTTAAATTCAACATAGCAACATTTGTTAACTATTGTATGCCTGACTTGAATTACAAATGTTGAGTACACATTTTCTTGCACCTTTGATCACTTGCTTGCCAATGAACTGGAGCATCTTTTGTTCACATTAACCTGATATGTATATGTGAAATATATTGCTGGAAACCTTAATAAAATGTGTAACAGCAAAGCCTACTCTAGTCCAAGCCACTATGTCAATATTTTGGTGAGCATTGGGTATCCTAGAATTTAAATGGTTAAACACTAGAATCTGGTACACCCACTTGAATGAATCAAATGGAACCACCTTATTTATTGTAGTTGTCATGTTATTGAAGATGTCATGTTAAAGTGTTTAGTTACTATTGCTGCCATACCCTGTGTTTCTACCTCATTTGGTCAACTTAAATCCCACTACTTTGGGACCTGTATATTTGGCTATATTCCCTACCGTCACCCATGATACCACCTGCCAGTTGCTAATACACATCTCTATTCTTTGGCATATAACATTGATCATTCAAATATGTTGAATGGTTATTTTTGTTTTGCAATTGATGGGCCAGGGATTATGCGAAATTGCTGCAAAATTGCTTGATATTCGCTGAAAATTGTACATGTGATTTGTCCCTGATTTCACTTACTCACTTCGCTTGTGCAACATAAGTTGTTGCTTTGCCACATTCATGAGCTTATAGCCTGTATTGTGCTATATTGAAAACTATACCAAGGATGCCTTAATCATTTTTTCCTTCACTTTGCAAGTGTATCGTCAGTCATGTTAGTGTTTTCTTATGGGATGTTGAGGCAATGCACAAATATACCTGTACATGTATGTATATGCATGCTCCTGTGATCACAGTCCCTGAGAAGAAAAATGATATAGTAAGGGTGCTACCTAACTGTATATTTGGCATGTGACATATAATTGATGTGAGGACCAACTATTATATTTAATGTTTTATTGAAGTTGTCTTACTTGAAATAAATTTAATCATGACTCGAGTGTTTTATGTTTTTTCATGGAACGCTCGGATTAAACCCGAGTTACAGATTTAGAGATTACAACTTAAGATTTGAAGATTGGCGAAGCTGGGGATTCCGAAGACTTGTGCACTCTAAAGATTTAAACAGTAAATATTTTTCTTGTATTCAAATTGTATTATAAATTCCGTTGTATAGAAAAATCTTGTGTCAAAACTCTGATTAATATATAAAATTTTATTTAGCTATTCAATATTGTGTTATCTATTTATTCTATGTTTTCTGTATTGATTTTGTTTTTCAAGTCTGTAAGCTAAATAATGATCCATCAGTTTGAATGCTTTAAGTGGTTTAATTACCGATTTGAAGTGGTCAAAAAGGTGGGACGTTACAAGTGGTATCAAAGCTTTGGTTTATTCAAAGATTAGCTTATTGGGTTTAAAAACTCATTAGAGATGGGGTAGAAATATCCTAGAATGAGTGGGATCGACACTAGAAATCACTCTAGAGAAAGCGGATCTGGAAAATAAAAGGTGTCGAAATATAAATTTTGAAAGTGTAAATAATTTTAAAATAAATTTTGAAAGGTAAATTATTTTGTAAATATTAAGTATTTTGAAACCAATACAATGGAAACAAAAATTAAATTGAGATTTTTTTCGGAATCCCTAGTCTTCGAATCTAGATTTGCGAGATCTTTTCTTCGATAAGTCCCCCTTAGGTTTGAATCTCGATTCCATCATCAAATGGAATCAAAGGAAGATAAGTATAAGAGAATCAATGAATCAATTTCTCTAACAATGTATTTTAGCAATCAAAGACAAATGAATTTTATCGGAAATAAGAATTCATATGGGAATTTGATTGAAAAGGGAAATTTGAAAATTGTTTCAAAATGAAACGATGAATTTTATTTTGATAGTTGGAATATATTATGGAATAAGTGATTATTCAAAAGAAAGTTATTCATGGGTGTCAATTATGTCGAATTTCTGGAAAGTACTATTTACTTTCCATTTTTAATCAAAATTTATAAATAATTGTTCATATATTCAGATTAATGAATAAAGTATATTTTAAAGTTAAATATTTCGAAGGTGTAAATTATTGTTATAACCAATGATTTTAGTAAAAGAAGTGGATTCTTAATTTGAATTCGGAAGTTACGAGAATGAATGTTTTGTTGGTATTCGAAGTTGTGAACTTTTCTATTTCAAAGTTAATAATGTTGTTCAGTTAAGGTCTAGGAGGTAATTATACCCTAACTTGATTGACTTCATTATTGACTAAGAAATGGTTAAGGTTCGATAGCAAGAGTTGGTTAAGTGAATTTAATGAGTGTCAACAGTTGAGTGGGAATAACAATGTTTTATTTAACATCTGTTTTAATGCGAATAACGAATTTAGAAATGTTTCCCATTAGAATAAAGTGTGTTTTCTATAGAAAATAAAGATTTTTGAATACATAGAAACGTTTTCCAATGGTAATAAGAGATTTTCTAGATTTATAGAAAATAAATATGATAATTGGAAATGTTTTTCAAAAGATCGTGAGAGGCTGACGGGTTTTGATAAATCGAGATGGCAAGAACCAAGGTTTTAAATCTCGGATATCGGTCGCATTTCGTCTCGGGGATTTTATAGACTCGGTCTCGTATCGGGGGAGATCTCAGACGAGATGAGTCTAACTCGGGAGTTCGTCTCGGATTTTCATCTCGGGTCTGTAAGTTCATATCAGAACAATCTCTGGGTACATGATATGTTGAAAATGATATTTTAACAAAATGAGTTTTATGAATGCTATTAAAAACATAGTAACTTTAACTTAAAATGCAAAATAACTTTATTATTCTTTATTTTGCGAAAGATCATTCATACTCTAAATCGTAATATGCTTAAAACAGAAATATCGTTAGACAGGAAACATTAAAAGGATCCAAAACATTAAAAAATTCAGCATAAATAGACCATAAAATATATAATTTCATAAGTAACATGTATGTAAAAAGATGAATATGAAAATCATAAGCATTATAAAACATATACGAACATACAATATAGTCATTTGACATGCAAAATGTAAAATAACAAAAGATTGATATGGCTAGATTTGAGTTTTTTAATTATAGTTCTAGTTCAGGCACAAATTTAAATATTAACCACAAAAACTAAGATCTCGGATGATATTCCAGTATTTCATCTCGGTCGATATATCGTTGGATATTGCAATATCTCGGGCGATATATTCGAAAGGAGATTTAGAGTGATATTTGCTGTTTCATTTCGGAAGGAGCCCAAAATGAGATCTCGGAGGAGATCTCGGGGGATATTTGCGAGATTCGAAACAGTGGCAAGAAATGAAGAATAATAATGTCGCACGTTGAGAACGAAAGGCGGTAGAACATAAAAGAAGGGAGGAATAGATTTTGGTATACGAGAAGAGGATTAACGAAAAATGGACTGCTGAACCCTATGATAATATCGTCTGTTATAGATGTCAGGAAAAGGGACATTACGCGACTATGTGCATAGAGAGAGGCAAGGGAAAGAAGAAAGAAGGAAAAATTTACCGATCCAATATTTTCTGTTTTAAATGTCGAGAGAAAGGACATTTTCCCATTCATTGTCTTAAGGTGAAAAATAAGAAGCCTTCCATTGCTGAGAAGTCTGATGAACCAATCGCTTGCTATCATTGTAAGCAAGTTGGACATATAGCTCGGAACTGTTCTGAGAGGCAACAAGGAAGACAATCAGTGTTGCGCTCCCTTAGAGAGAAAATTGTGAAGTACGTAGATAAAGATGGATCCATCTCATATTATTGTAAGAACTGCGAGGAGTAGGGTTATGTGGATGAGGAATGCACTAATGCTTTTGTGGAGATTCCAGAAAGATGAATATCGTGAAGTAGTTTATGCGAAGATGTGGATTATCGATAGAAAAGCAGACAATCTTCGATGATTGTGAATCCTAATTAAGTTAACTCTATTTCGTAAGACTATCTTTTGTAATCCTAAATTTCATATGTTCGTGTTTTGAATAAATCAAGATTATGTAAAATTATTTAAATAAAATGGTTATGGAAAATTTTGAACTCTATAAAATTACTATTAATGGTTAAATCTTATCTGTATGATGTTATCTGAGAATCTTGAAAGTGAAATATTTCTAAGTAGGGAAGACCATTTTAGTAGCGTTGCTATTATTTGTTATGATAAAACAAATTGATTTTTTGAAATATAGTTTGATATACAAATATGTATATACATAGTCTTCAAATATTTGAAGTAGAATCCGGAGTTGATTTTCGAGACATATGTTGATGACAAAATATGTCGTAAACATACAAGATTCTTAATTACATAAGAAATATAGTTTCGCATTGAAATATAAGTGCGGAAAGCAGTAAATAACACAAGAAATTTATAGTGGTTCGATCCCTCGAGGGCCTGTGTCCACTTTGGAAGAGTCGTTGATATTTTATTGACAATGAAGAGTTACAAGCTTGGGACTATTACATGACATCACTTTACAAACACTTCTTAGTAATTTGAGGTCATAATTGTCATATATTAATATTAGGAATAAGACACTTTTGCCCTTCTTATCCCTCAAAGCATGGATGCAATTAAAGAGGTCACTTGGAGCACTCAAGAGATGTCAAATCATCTAATTTCCAACTCCTTCGAAGTGTGAGCTTGGAGGTATTTATAATGGAGTGGTTAGATTGGAGTAGGTAAGTGTAGGAGACCACATTTCGGTATGAAACTCGTACCCCTCAACTGTACGAGTTTCGTACCGAAATTCGTACCCCACTAAGGGGTACGAGTTTTTTGAGGAGGGACGGGGGGGTCCGAGTTTTTTTGGTGGCCTGTGCTCTGGGGTCCGAGATTTACCGATGTGGTCTCCTACTCCTAACCACTCCACTATAAATACCCCTAAGCTCACACTTTAAAGGGGTTAGAAATTAGATGATTTGACATCTCTTGAGAGCTCCAAGTGACCTCTTTAATGGCATTCATGCTTTGAGGAAGAAGAAAGGCAAAAGTGTCTTATTCCTAATATTCATATATGACAATTATGACCTCAAATTACATAGAAGTGTTTGTAAAGGGATGTCATGTAATAGTCTCAAGTTTGTAACTCTTCATTGTCAATAAAATATCAACGACTCTTCCAAAGTGGACGTTGGCCCTTTACGAGAGCGAACCACTATAAATTTCTTGCGTTATTTACTGCTTTCCACACATATATTTCCACGTGAAACTATAATTCTTAAGTATTTAAGCATCTAAGGTGTTTACGACATATTTTGTCGTCAACATTTTAGTGCTTTCACTGAGAAAACTCGGATTTGCATCTTTGTCGCACGTCTCCATCTCGACTTCGATGCGCTTTAGGTTCCGTTCATAACCTGCCGTTAGGTCTGCTTACGTTGGTTAAGCGAACAAAGAATCAAAAGATCGGCACTTCTGCTACAACCGAAGTTGGAACATCTCAGCAACCTCAGCCGGCGGATATCCCGGCCGGAATTGATACCTTTCCTCCTGTGGACCCTGAAGCTCCTGCAACACAAGCGCAGATCCACGCGCTTAATAAGAGGTATGAAAGTACAACTCTCGAAGTCAATCATGCGTTGAAAAATAACACTGACTTTATACGCCAACTCCAAGAAAGTCAACGCATTGTCGCTCGACTTCAACTTGCTTAGAAAAATGCCCGACCACGACGTACTATCTCGAAAAGCTCTTCTTCTAAATCGAGGGGCCCACATCAAAGAAGAAGGTTTAGCCTCATCAAAAACATTGCCATTCGTTCCAATGCTCATACCAATGGCAACGGTAATGGAAATGGGAATGGTGATCGAACTACCATCACTTATAGCGGGGGAACATAGCACTGTGACCATTCCTGGTCGATTATCAATGACAGACAGGGTCCAAGTAATCGACCCCTTCCTCGACAGAACCCAACTATCGCTGCTCAGAACCAGAGGCCTACGCTTCCAGCAACCGAACAAACCCAAGCCCCTTTAGATCAGGATCCACATCAACTTGCTCGAGCTCACCAACCCTCTCGACCTCACCAACCATACCAAAACGAGGCCATCGATGTCGATGACATGGAAAAAAACGATCCCGATGTGCATCACAGAAGGCGTCCACGAAACTGCACTCCCCAAGTTCGACAAAACCAATGGATTCCGCCGGAAGATGCCCATCCAACATATCTCCCCGACATGGTCCAGAGGATTTTGAGAGATCTAGGCGGGAACACCAACGACTCGTGCGAAACCCACTTAAGGTGTAATCCCTTCACTAGGATCGTATATGAAGCCGAGTGGTCCCGACGCTTCTATATGCCACAAATGGCACTCTATGACGAAACGACCGACCCTGTGCCTTCCTAAACCGCTAGGAATGGAAAATTGGCTCTATTCGGGCCACCGACCCAGTCAAATGGAAGTGCTTTCTGGTCTTCTTTTCAGGTACAACTTTACTCTGGTTCTCCCACCTTCCACTCCACTCTACAACTTCGGCCAACTGGCCAAAGAATTGGTGAAGAAATTCAGAATGCACTTCCCGACTCCGAAGAATGCACTCACTCCGTCTAATCTTTACCAAGGACCTGCAGAGTCACTTAAGAGCCAACTCTCGTGGTTTAATACCGCCCTTGCCAAGGCCGATGACCCAGAGCCTCGTACCCTACTTTTCCGGCTTGCGAAAGATGTCCTTCGTACTTTTGAATTCAGGGCCTGGATCGATAGGAAACAACCTAAGAGTCTTGATGCTTTCTACGAAAAAGCCGGAAAGTTCTTGTGTCAATAAGAAGCAAGACGTAATCGAACCTCTCTGAACAACCATTCCAACGGTCCACATGCCAACAGCATCAACGACAATATCGAAGGGAAACCGGTTGGAGAACCCTTCGACAAGGATAAAGGAGCAGTTCCCTACAAATCAAAGTCGGGCAGCGGTAGGTAGGGAAGCCGCAACAACTACCCGGTTCCTGTAGATCCCAAGAAGCCCTATCGCTACCAAGCTTATGGGACCTACACTCCACTGAATGGAGACTTGGAGACAATCTACTTGGAAACATGTAACACACTCCAGTATAAGAAACCAAACTCTAGGGAATCCACTGACCGCGAGAAGAACTCCGGTAAATACTGTCGATACCATGACATGTATGGGCACCATACAAATGATTGTCATCAGCTCAGAGACGCGATCAAAAAGCTCATCCGCGAGAAATGCCTGGAACATTACATTCAAGATCATGTCGATAATGCCGATAATGCCGCGGTTCACTATCGGAATTATTTTCCAGCTATCAAAGTGAGTTTAATACTATATCACTTTTCAAAATTTATTTCGAAACACTTTTCATTTTGAAATTACTTCAAAATATCTTTCACAACACTTGGAAAACAATTTTAAATCTCCTAGGATTTCAAAATTCACAAATATTTAATCCAAACATTATTTCCAACTTTTTCCAAGTTTCCAAAGTTTTATTTCAATTCTGGTTTTCAATTCAGATTCAGTTCATCTGGTTTTGCATATTATACTTATATAATATTTCGATTAGTTATTTATATAACCAACTCAATTATGATTTTTATTCGATGATCACACATCCAATATGTTATAATAATATCAAGTTATATACTTCTTTTTATATCAAGATATATTTCGGGTAAATTTATTTCATTTACCCTCTTTTCAAAACATACTGTGTCGAACTACTCTGTTCAAGAGTTTAGAAACACCTATCGACACATTTTGCATTACCGTTTCAACCAGAGTTTATGAACCACTCGACTGACTAGTCAACACAATATAAAACAGTTTTTTTATATTATCTACAAATACGCGCTCATATATATATACACTCAACTCAATCTAGAGTATTTATAACTCCATCTCTATTTAGTTATGCCATGGAGCCATAGTAATCGCTTAACCTTCAGCTCTGATACCAACTATAACGGCCCAAAAATCCGTACCAATTTGAGCTGACTAATATACTACACATTCAACTCAAAGTGCACGAAAATTCAGATCATTCATAGAAAGAATTTAGAGGATGAGATAGAAAAGATAGAACTAATAGAATAAAAGAAGAAGAAGTCAACTGAACAGAGTCAGAGTAAACACGAAACTCACAGCGGAATAAATAAAATATATCATATAACATAACTTTGAGTTACAAAACTGTATTGTATATACATACCATATATCAGAGTACAATACATCATATCACAGCGGAAATAATCTCTAAATACTAACGGTGAAGCCTTCTGCTTTGAGCTCCTCCAAGTGTATCTATAAAAGCCTGAAACACTTGACTGCCCGTACAAATTTAGGCACCCAAGAGTTTAGGGAAAACAAACAAAATAAACTCTGGGTCAGTCATGGGACTGGTGTGAGTAAATTCTAACCATACGGTTTTACTTTGAAGAAAATCCTTTTGAAACAAAAGGATAATAGTAAGACCAGCCCACACATAAACATGAACGGCTTTTACCTTACTATAACCCAAATTACTTTGATATCAAACCAGTGATATTATGATAATGTCTAAACAAATAATTATCCAAGTAGCAGAACGCTTGCATCTCACGCTCCACATATATATAGTATGAAATCATAAACCGCAGGACGCGTATTGGAGATTGGATCCCGACAGACAAGGTATGGGAGCACCTTCTGATCAGTGTACTCTAGAGGGGATACACTCAGGGTTCAACAAGAACGTCTTGCAACCCGGCCACACATGACCGACCACTCATTTAGCTTGAGTGTATCGAATATATTATCACCACGGTTGTTGGTCATCCAACCGTCATCCAAAGTTACAGAATCGAAAAGAAGTATAAATATGAATTTTCTCTAGATCGATGACAATACACCCTGCTTGGGGATGACCCAACTAGCCATGCTGCCTAGCCCAACTTTTGTTACTTCCTGGTTGTGAGGCTAGAGGCTACGTCTGTCTTCAGAACATCTGATCACCATTCACTTTGAATGCCACATCGTCAAATCCGTAATCACATATTGATTACACAAATGTACACTGGGTGTAGAATAAAGAGAAGTTACCTTCTCCCCACCAACTTGGTATATTCGTAAAAATCAACGGTGTGACCATTGGAAATACTCTGTCAGACACTCGTCCATACAAGTTTTCCTGTGACTGGACAAACAAAAAACACCATTCTAGAACTGGACGACCCTTGCATTTAACTCCATCTTCAATTATCTTCAGCATATCTAATTCGCAGCGCTTATGCCTATACGGAGTGGTTTCCGGATAATATATCCAACCGGTCTCTCCGTATTGACAACGATGGTCAAAACACTTCGATAGTCGATTATTTAACTATCAAAGTAAAAACAACAGTCATTCAAATGTATCACACAATCACTGGCACTTTTTATTTAACATTCGACTTTATTATTCGAATTCCTGTATCTTACCAGATATTTCTCAAACCCCGTTTTAGCCTTTTTACACCTCTTGGAAAATATTTCCATTTATATAAATTCTTATTCTTTCATGTTCCAAAAAACATACGTTATTAACGTTCGATCCATTATTCTCACATTCTTTATTTCTATACTTAGATAATCTACCCTATATACATTGGAAAAATATTTCCAATTTCACTATAACAGTTTAATCTGCCCAATGTTTACTTTAAATCATTATTCACTTTAAAATGTGAATATCATATCTATTATCGAAATCTGAATGCCTTTGTCAAATAAATCGTTATTCAAGTAATAATTTCCCTTATCTTGTTTACTGAAATCTCTTTCATAATTTATATTTCCATTCCACTTTATAAACTCTATTCCTAAGTCATCATCTTATCAAATCAATATCAAGTTTATAACTAACTACTGATTCCTATCCTATCAACATTTATTTGGTTAAAACTAAATGTTAATTATCCTATCGGATTATAATTACTAAAAATGATTTACTTTAATACATTCGACATCGTCAAATTAAAATATCAAATCCTAATGGTTTAATTCTAATCACATTTCGAACATCGAAATGCTGCCGTCGTTTTTCTAACATGATTCTCCAATTTCCCTTTCAAAACTTATTCTTATATTTTCTTTCGACAAACATCGTTACTTATTATATTTTGAATAAGTGGATTTTAAACTAAACTGTTTTCATTCCTTAGGAAATAGTGCTATATATAAAAATCGCGTTTAAGCTTGGTCAACAGCGTTAATTTATCGTTATATTTCAAAACTTGTCATACGCTGTAATATAACTACTCTTGACATAACGGTCACGCTTAAGTCTAATCAACAACGTTTATTTTATCGCTATAGTTCTAAGACTTGCAATACGCTGCCATATTCCCTTTATACTAATCTTGACATAACAGTCGCGCTTAAGACTAGTCAACAGTGTTTATTTTATCGCTATAGTTTTTAAGACTTGCAATACGCTGCCATATTTCGTTTATATTAATCTTGACATCTCTTTCCGTTACAAACTGATATCGTTCCTCGATAATAGTGAAGCCGTTCAAGTTGGGGTATTTTATTTACCTCTTAGACCTTGATCAACCATGTTCTTACCTTAGAACAGATATAAGTCTGTACTCTAATCCCTTAGACTGTATATCTTGTTTAAATTGAACTATGGTTTTATAATACCATATCCTTACTTTGAAATCTCTGTTGTTTATGATTATTTATATTAAACATTAACTCTTCGCTTTCTCCATTTCACAACTCTATTTATAACTTCTAAAATTAAAAGGGTAATTAAATCTCATTAATTTTGATTAATTTATTTCTAAACTGTTTTTATTAGATTAATTAAAGACCAATTAATCTAATAATCATTTTCCCAAATAACAGTTGATTAAATCAACTTAATTCCATTCGTTAACTGATTTTCTTAAAATTAGATTAATATAATTAATCTAATAATATTTCTTAACTTTTTGCTTTAAAATAATTATCCAAATTATTCACTTGTCGGATAATTTCAGCTTCAAACTTCTTTAACTAAATAATCGTTTATATTTACTTTATCAACGAACTGGAAAATACCGGTTTATAATAGAACTTCTATTATAATTTAAACTTTGCTTAAATTATAAAAATATAATTTTTATAATTATCTTTGTTGATTTTCCTAACGGTCAGTCAACTTCTTAACAAAATGATGGGTTTACGGTCGACTGTTACCACTTTCTTAATCGATATCGTTTATTGATTTATCGAAACAAATGTTGAATTTTCATTCAACATCAATATTCACACGGGGTTTTAAATGTAGTTCGGGTTCAACAGTGCATATCAAACAGACAGTACATATAAATATCGAGGAATCCGGTCGGATTCCTCCAACCGGTTTCCGCATCCACAGATGTTAGTCAAACAATTATCACGGATTCCATACTAGGGGATATTTATAATCGACGGAATCAGTATCCAACCGGTGATGTGTACATATGCAACGATATAAAATATTTAACCAATTTAATTGTAATCTACCTAATCGACCATCACACAGCATTCAAACAACATTAAAATATATTAAAATATTTTAAAATAGATCAGAGTTAGTGATTTTACTCACCTTGGCGCATTAACCGTTAAATAACGATTTGCGTCAGTCGATTGGTATTAGGCGTTTTATTCTGTCTAAGGCTTCATCGCGTCGCTCGTATCCACATGATTCCAATGAACCCTGTCACATTTGATTTCAAATCCTTCTGAAATTTAAAACCCGATAATCTCGTTCTCTTCCCCATTTATCAAACCCAAAGCACCACGTTTAAAACAATTTGGCACGTTAATACTTGGCCATGTGGAAATAAATCTGAGGTTATAATATCATAACAGTGATTAGGGTCATTAAAATTCAATTAGGCAAATGAATATACCCTGCAGCCTGCACGTGAAGACTACTGCGCATCCTTCATCTACATTCACCTCGTCCCCCTTAAGACCGCACGCTTTCCCTTCCTCCATCCAAACATATCACCACACATACATACTTCCTATATATACAAACTCCATCTCCACATTTCAATCCCACTTCAAAGTCCCCATGCACGTAATACACCCATCGCATCAACCCCTCCCACCCTACAAAATGAAAACTGCTCTCTCCTCCACGCACCAAGTAAACGGAAACAACCTCCAGGCATTTTCAGTGAACAAAACTCCACCGTGTAGCCCACAGTGCACTCCACCGTAAGTATCCTCTGCCACAAACCATGCTCCTTCCTCACCGCATACAACGTTCTCCTTCCCTTCTGACATCTGTACCCACGTATTTAACTTCCTTCCACTTCTTGAACGCGTGTAGAACTGCTACCCTTCCACCGACCTGCTCACGTTTTCAGATCTGAACCTTTTTCGAGTTCACCTCCTCCCATGTTCTTCTACTCGACACAATCACACATGTAACACCCTACCTCCGTTAAGGTCACTCACAAAGGGAATGCCTTAATTTTGGTGGAGCATTTTAGTAAATAGAACAGAAACTTACAAGACAGATAAAACAATACTTGAAAAATTTATAACTTTATTTCAACAGAAGCTTGGTTACATCCTTTCAAATCACAATATCAGAATTCAAGTACAAAATATCAGTCTTGTACAAAAGCCTTCAGAATACATAGTTTAAAATCATAATCTCCACAGAAGAAGACAAGCCATACTTTAAGCACTGCAAGCGGAAGAATTCTGGATCAAGCTAGAGTATTCCCTTCTACAAAACCGGGGGGGGGGGGGGGGAACGAAAGAAAGGAGGCGAAACAACAAGGGTCAGATAAAAAATCAGGCAAGTCCAGTGATTTTCAGTTATGAACAGATAATAATAACATGACATGAACATAAAACTGGATGAGATATAACAGAAGAACAGAATGATATAAGCTATTGCTTTACACTTCTTTGCACTAATACTAGTATAACAGAATTAGGTGTCACCCTAATGTCTAAACTGAAACAGAAACGGGTACAGAATAATTTCCGCGCTAGTAATGGGCCTTTACCACCCAATCAGAAACAGACAGAAGCAGAATACAGATAATGGGCCTTTACCACCCGAACCGAAACAGAAACAGATTAATCCCTACGGAAACAGAATGTAGCATTAGGTGTACACTAGTAATTGGGCCTTTACCTCCCGAATAGACGGTACCACGCAGAAACAGACAGGTGTTACCACCCAACAGAAACAGACGGTACCAACAGAAACAGACGGTACCAACAGAAACAGACAGAACTAAGTGTACCCTAAAAACCCTACCCCAAGCGATCGGCTCCCTAATACATAAATACCCTGTGTCGGCCCCACTGTAGGGTGTATCACTCCCTAAAGTGACAACCAATTGGCACAGACCTATTTACAAATGTCACGGCGTCTTACATCCTCAGAGGCAGACCGGGATCCATGCACGCACATGACCCGGTTGGAATGCACCATCAACACCCCTCGCCATTATCAGAATGAACCGCTTATAATTAGTTCAAAAAGCGTTCCCGGACCCTACCTACTGTTGGGTCAAAGTTTTGATACCAGAAAGGGTTATTGACTAATATGGGTCCCAAACAACAGATGACACAAGTAATTCCCCTCCTAACCTTGTGTCCCCAGACCAACAGATTTCAGATTAACTGGTTTACAAGTTCAGACATACAGAATTCAGATCAACTAGTTCACAGACAAGTTTCCAGACTAACGGATCAGATATACAGATTTAACAGACTTACCGATTAAGCAGTTACAGATTTACAGATTTGTCTAACTTTGTAATTGGGCCTACAGATTCACGAAACGGGTTTATTAGATTCATTGGTCCAATTGGTTTAACCTTACCCACCCAACACGTTTTAGACATCATATTTATCTCAGATTTTCATTAATTAAATATTAATGCCCATACCTCTCACATTAGACTGACAGTTTGCGGCTACTGGTTAGGCCGTTTGGTTCCGGGCAGGTTTCTGTCGCAAACTGAGTCTAACCTCGGGTTTCAAGCACGTTATAACTAACTTCTCACATTAGTACCTATTTTTTGCGACCACTGGAATATGCCGGGAGGTTCCGGGCAGAATTACGCCGCAAACTCATTCTAACCTCGAGTTAGCCATGTTTATCTTTGCGGCCAATTAAATAATGATTTACCATTTATACCCACGCCTAATATACATGTCAATTATTCATAACTATGGCCAATTCAGATTATGTCAAAAGCGGACTAATTATATCAACTCAACAGATATAGTAGATAACAGATTTTGCAGATTAGGCGACCTAACGGATTTAGCAGATTAAGCAAACTAGCAGATTTAGCAGATAACAGATTAGGCATCTCAACAGATTTAGTTTAGCAGATTTGGCATTTTCAACAGACTTAGTAGATGACAGATTTGTCAGATGAACAAATCTAGCAGACTGTAACACCCCACCTCCGCCAGGGTGGCTCTCGCAAGCACTCTGACTTTGAAGGGGCGTTTGAATCAGGTAAACATGCATAATGATATATCAAGGCAGAACAAGAACATATGTATATATGTAAACAGAGTAAATAACATAGATAAAACAGCGGAAGATTTCAAACCATTTCAAAACAAGTCTGGTACAACATAATGTCAACTTTCCAAATACGCAAGTCTAGATAAAAACAACATTACTGAAAAACTGAAATACATAAGTACTATCCCCAAAATAAGTGATAACCATAGCTAGCTTCATGTCAAGATCGTACATGAGCTAAAATCCCATAAGCAAGTGATCAGGAATCCAAGCTAAGCTCCAATATTCCCTCCCTGAGAACCTGGGGGGGGGGGGGAAATGGAAGAAAAGAGGCGAAAGAAAACATGTCAGTCAAAAAGACTGAGTAAGCCCTACTACAATCAATGTAAACTGATAAAGTTAACTGGCATGATGAAAGCTGAGATTAACATATGGATAACTACATACTGGCATGATGATTAACTAACAAGGTAGATAAAGGTGTCATCGCATAATCAGGTTTAAGGTTTTTGCACCACAGGTGTACTAGCAAACAAACATGACTTGAATAAACAAGTATTGATCCCTTGGCCCAAGCTTTGGCCCAATAACATGAAGTGACCCTAATACGCGGTCCAACCAAACAGTCTAGTCGATCGGCTCCCTATAAGCCTAACTCGTCACGTGTTGGTGTCAATGCGGCCCAAACATAATTGTAGTCAGACTGTGCAGGGTCTCCCGTCGGGTGTATCAAGCCCTAGGGTGGCAACCCCTGGACACCATAAACATAAGTGCACAGTCTCGATCTACTGGTACCCGTGCATGCTTTCCCCGGCTTCGGACTATGTGCACGACCATGGTCCGCCCGGAACTACACCGGCGTACCACTCTGCCGTCGCTTTTGGTCACTTACCTCCAGTCCAGTAATCGTGCTCCCTCCCTAGCCTAGACCCTAGGGCCTTAATGATACAAACTTGGGATTACTGCTGGAGTGGACCCCCCATTGCTAGGATTTTTCTAGTGGGTTAAGTACGGTTTAACCCTCTTGCTAATCATGGATTAACTTGGTTAAGTGTAACGATGAGTTCACGACTTAACCCCGATTAATCTACCAAGCCCAAATTGGTTAAGTATTAAGTGGACCATGACTTAACCCTAATCACGAGGCATTAATTAATTTAATGCGCCTTAACCTCTCACATTAGACCTTGTTGTGGTTACTAGTTAAGCCGGGCGGGTCCGGGTAGCTTTACACCACAACTTGGTCTAACCTCGGGTTCAAGGTACAACATGACCAACTTCTCACATTGGGTCCTATTGTTTGTAGCAACTAGTTAAGCCGGTCGGTTCCGGGTAGGTTTACGCTACAAACTCAACCCAACCTCGAGTTGGTCACACTTATCTTTTCTAAGTGTCATGTCCATCATGTTTCCAAAACATGTTACAAGTTTTCAAGCATTTGGGTAGACCTAACTTAATAGGTAAATTCCCAAAGGGTAGACCTAACTTAATAGGTAAATTCCCAAGCTTATGTTTTTATGTCTTTTAAGTTTACCCAACCCCAAACGCAATCCCATCGCTTACATATCGCAATAGCGCATAAAGGATAGAAAGAGGGAACTTGGCATAATCATGACATAAAGGTGTTGAAGCCACAAGTTTAACATGGTGGCATATGAAATGTACATATGTTCATATACTTGCATATTACATTTTAGGCCTCAAAAGCATGCATAAAACCAAACTTAGCATATTGGTGATACATGGTGATAAATGACATGTAGAAATGGCCATAAGTTCGCATTTAGCCTCACATGCAAGTTATCATAAGAGATATGATAACTTACATGTTGCCAAAATGCAACCTTTAGCATAAAGCTTGAAGCTTTAAGCTCATAAACCCAAGATAAGCTTGCATAACATGATAACATGAACAAAAGGATCAACCCAAACTTGCATAACATAACTTGCATATCATATGACAAACTTGCATATCAAACTTGCATAACATAACTTAATAAACTTGCATAACACATCATAGTAAACTTGCATAACACATCATAGTAAACTTGCATATCATAATGATCAAACACAACTTGCATCATTCATTAACTTTAGAGTTTAAATATGAAAGTAGAAAAGGGCTTACAATGCTTATGAAGACACAAAAATATGACAAAGCCCTTATGCAACCAATTAAACCCAAAATGCAAGCTTCAATAGAAAAACCCTTAAGCCAAAATGATCAAAACCCTTGCTTTATGATGCAAATATAGAAAACTTGACTTGAATGCAAGCTAATGATGCTCATACAAGCTTGAAAACACTTGTATGCATGGAAAATCTCATAGAAATTTATTTAGGAATTTTACGAAGAGAGTGGAGGCCATGAGAGGATTGATTTTGCCATAGTTTAGTTGTATGAATGAATAATGATGATTTAGGGTTAGGTTAGGGTCTTATTTATAGAGACTAGGACTAGTTTCAACCTTAGGATTAAACGCTAGTTCCAATCTCAGCCCTTAAAACCGAATCTGGCCCCCAAACTCAACACAAACCCAAAATGGTGCACCAGGCAAAACTGCCCGGCTGAGCCAAGTCGACAGCCAAGTCGACAGGGCTGTCGACTTGGGTCCAACCAAGTCGACTCCCAAGTCGACAGGGCTGTCGACTTGGGTGCTCTGGCGGGAATTTTCCCGCCTGGCCCAATCTGCCCTAATTTTCCAAATTCAAACTTGAATTTGAAATCTGTTTTTACTTTGAATTTTTCTGAAAACTTCGTTGGGCCTTAATCGGGTCATACGGACTCCGATTTTCGAAAACTCGGACTCTATTTCGCGTATTTTTCCGAGACGAACGCAATGGCATAGCCCATTTCCCTTGATTCAGATTTATAAATTAAATTCTGCCTCGATTTACGTTATAACAGGTTATTGAAAATACGGGTTGTTACATTCTCCCCTCCTTAAAGGATTTCGTCCCCGAAATCTTCAAGTTAGGAAGAACATATCCTACCATCCAACATCCATCTACTCAAAACATCATCCACGAGCAATCATTGTCCTTACAAGATTCTAAATGTTGTATGAACATATGCAAAGGTGTGTGTATATGTACTTATCTAATGCAAATATCATCAATGCAAATTATGTTAGTGAAATGAATCCATATGTATGCAATTCCTAACATAATGTATAACATCTATATGTGTGCACATAACATACATCCATATGCAACAACCATGTGATAACACAAAAATTTTCATCCATGAATATGCATAAACACTCATGCATATGCAATATGAGGAGTGTGTGAGCCGATCTAGTGCCTAACGTGTATAATGCATCCACGAGTAACCACTTGCAAACACTTGCAACCACTTGCAACCATCAAGCATAACATGTTTCAAACACATGTTTCATCCAAAGGGTTTCTACCTAAGGTTCTCATGACAAGATTAACACGATAAACTAGATAAACATGGATAGCAAAGAGAAAGATATGCTAACAAAGAAAAGAGATTGAGAGTGTACCCTCAAAAAGGAATGGATAAAGCCCACGCATCTTCTCCTCGGTTTCCCAAGTTGCGTCTTCTTCGGCTTCACCCCATTGAACCTTCACCAACTTGACCTATCGATTCCTTAACTTCTTGGTCTCCGTCCCCAAGATACGAATCGGAGCTCTCCTCAAGGTAGCCTCTTTCTCCACTTCTACATCTTTCAGAACACTTGGCTCAACAACCTCTGCTGATTCATGTAAACACTTCCGGAGATGCGAGACATGAAAAACATCGTGTACTCCGGCAAGCTTCTCGGGCAACTCCACTCTATAAGCCATCTGCCCGATCCTCTCTATAATAGGGAATGGTCCAACAAACCTTGGTGCTAACTTCCCAATGGCTCCAAATCGGACCACATTCCACAAAGGAGAAACCTTCACGAAAACCATATCCCCAACATCAAACTCCAAATCAGTTCTTCGCTTATCAGCATAGGATTTCTGTCGGTCTTGGGCCGCTTTCATCCGTCTCCGAATCAACTCGACCTTCTCGGATGTATCTCTGATCATATCAGGCCCAAGTATAAGCTCATCTGTAGTCTCCCACAAACATGTAGGCGACTTGCACGGCCTCCCATATAAAGCTTCAAATGGTGCCATCCCTATGCTTGCCTGATAACTGTTATTATATGCAAACTCAACAAGAGGAAGATGGTCTTCCCAAGTACCACCAAAATCCAGAATACAAAGCCTCAACAGATCCTCAAGTACCCTATTCACCCTTTCGGTTTGACCGTCCGTCTGTGGGTGATAAGCCGTACTTAGATTCAACCTCGTGCCCATAGCTTCTTGCAAGCTATTCCAGAATTGACTTGTAAAGATTGGGTCACGGTCACTGACTATACTAGAAGGGACTCCATGTAGTCTCACAATCTCACGAAGATATACAGATGCTAGCCAAGATGCGGTCCTCTTGCTCTTCACCGGAATGAAATGGGCACTCTTCGTAAGTCTATCCACTATAACCCAAATGCTCGTATTCTCTTTTCTTGACCTTGGTAGCCCATCGATAAAATCCATGGAAATACTTTCCCACTTCCATAGTGGAACGTCTAGAGGATGCAATAGCCCACCGGGCTTCTTCGACTCGGCCTTAACTTGCTGGCAAATGATACATCTAGAGACAAACTCTGCAACATCCTTCTTCATCCCAGGCCAAAAGAAAATGCGCTTCATATCTTTATACATCTTATCTCCGCCCGGATGTATAGTCAACTTAGAGCGATGCGCTTCCTCAGGAACTTTTCTTACTAAATCTTCTACCATTGGAACACATAACCTTCCGTCTCTCCTCAGCCAACCCTTATCATCAATAGAATATCGAGCGAGATGACTAGACGCCTCTCCTCGAATCAGCTTATACATAATCTCAACTATCTGAGGGTCTTCTCTCTGCGAAGCCCCAACTTGATCAAGAAGGGTAGGTCTGAGTTCCAGAGATGCTAAAGAACCGGTCATCGACTCAATTGCCAAAGAGAAATCAAAGGTTGCCACATACTCTAAATTCTTCATCTCAACGAATAGAGGACTCAGAGTCAACCTTTTTCTACTCAATGCATCTGCTACCACATTCCCCTTGCCAGGGGTATAAGCTATCTCAAAATCGTAGGACGCCAAGAATTCCATCCATCTTTGTTGCCTCAGATTCAGATCCTTCTGAGAAAAGAGATACTTCAATGACTTGTGATCGGTATAAAGCTCAAATCTTTCTCCCAGAAGATAATGGCGCCAAGCCTTGAGTGCATATACTATTGCTGCCAACTCTAAGTCATGAGTGGGATAATTCTTCTCATGCACTTTGAGTTGTCTACCGCCAAAGCATATCACTCTTCCTTCTTGCATCAGAACAGCTCCTAACCCCGTGCCACATGCATCGGTGTATACTGTAAATAACTTCCCTCCATCGGGCAAAGATAGAACAGGTGCTGATGTGAGAGCTCTCTTGAGCTTCTGAAAAGCAAGCTCGCATTCTATGCTCCAAGCAAAAACTAAATTCTTCTTCGTCAATTTAGTGAGAGGAGCGGAAATCTTCGCGAAGTCCTTGATGAACTTCCGGTAAAAGCCTGCAAGACCTAGAAAACTTCTCACTTCGGTTGCATTCCTTGGAGTCTTCCAATCCTGAACTGCAACTACCTTAGCGGGATCCACCGCTAAGCCTTGCTTAGATACTATATGCCCAAGGAATCTAACTTCCCTTCTCCAAAAGTGACACTTGGAGAACTTGGCCTTCAACTGATGCGCTCTAAGCGTATCCATCACCTCCACGAGATGCCTTGCGTGCTCTTCCTCATCCTTAGAGAAGATCAGAATATCATCTACGAAGACCACGACAAACTTGTTCAAGAACTCCCTGAACACCCTACTCATCAAGTCCACGAAATATGCGGGTGCATTAGTCAAGCCGAACGGCATGACAAGCCATTCGAAGAATCCATCTGGAGTTCTGAACGCAGTCTTGTCTATACTATCTTCAGCTACCATGAGCTGATGGAATCCAGTAGCAAGATCAAGCTGAGAGAAAACAGAAGCACCGATAAGCTGGTCAAAGAGATCATCGATCCTTGGTAATGGGTGTCTGTTCTTCTTAGTCAGCTTATTCAACTCTCGATAGTCAACACAAAGTCGGAGAGAACCATCTGCCTTGGTAGCAAATACCACAGGCGCTCCCCATTCAGATATACTTCGTCTAATGAAGTTCTTCTCAAGAAACTCCTTCACTTGCTTACTTAGCTCCCGCCTTTCACGCGGAGCCATGTGCCGAACGGGCAAAGAAACCGGCTTTGCATTATCCACCAGATAAATGCGGAAATCAATCTCTCGCTTAGGGGGCAACCCCCTAACTTCATCGAAACATCCGGATACTCTCGAACCACTCTCACAGACTGAAGAGTTTCCATTGACGAGTCGAGTGATTCCAGATAGCACAACATGACGGGACCTCTCGGATTACAAGAAATTTCTAGGGTGTTTCCGAGGCGAGTCACGAGCCTCACAACCCTATGCTCACAATCAAGGATGGCTCCATATCTGGACAACCAATCCATGCCCAATATCAATCCGTATCCCCTAAAACCAAGAACATAAGCACTACACAAGAACTCTACACTCAGTATAGAGATCCTCAAATCCCCACATATCATAGATAGATGGGCGGAACCCCCAATAGGATTTGAGACACAGACGGGATCATCTACCAAGCTAGTACTAAGGTACAAACTAACAACAAGATCAGATGAGATAAAGCTATGCGATGCACCAGAATCAAACAAGGTACGAACTGGAAAATCAGAAATATATACAAGGCTCTCAACAGAAATACTACCTCGATTGGGAACTGGAGTGACATTGAGAGCATGAACTTGCCCTCCTGAAGGTCCAGCACGCTGAGTCTGACCCTGGCCTTGCCCTTGCTTCTTCGGGCAATCCTTACCGAAATGTCCAGTCTCACCGCAGAAAAAGCATTCACCATTCTTCCTTTTCCTCTTCTTACAATCCTTAATAAGATGCCCAACTGAACCGCAATAATGGCACTTCCCCTTGTTGTTCTTGCCCTTGTTGTTGTTCCCCTTGTTGCCTTGACTCTTGTTCTTGTTCTTGTTCTGATTGCCTTGACTGTTCTGACCACTTGGATTACCCTGATTTCCTTTCCACTGGGAATCAGTCTTCTTGGCTTGAGTATCATTCATCTTGATCTCTTTCTTGACATCTCCCTGAAGTAATGCCATATCAACCAAGCTCTCATACGTGGTCCCATGGGGAATATGTGACATAGCCAATCCCTGCAACGGCTCATTCAATCCTCTAGCAAAACGAAGAGCCTTCTTCTGAGGAGTATTCACCATATCCAAGCCAAAACGAGCTAACTGATTGAACTTGTTCACATATTCTTTGACAGACATATCTCCTTGTTTCAAAGTTATGAACCTCTCCATTTGCAGATTCTCCTCAGCAGAAGATAGAAACTTAAGCACGAACCTTGCCTTGAAATCGGCCCAAGTCTCAACAGGCCTAGTACCATTGGTGACTTCCCACCAATAAGCGGCTTCATCCTTCATAAGCCAAACTGCCAACAAGATCTTCCTCTGATCGTCTAACCCAAAGATAACAAATAAATCCTCGGTCTCTTTCAACCAATTTCTGGCCTCTACAAAAGTCTCAGTGCCTTGAAAGTTCTTGCCACCCATTGCTTTGAAATCTTTGCAAGTCTTTGCGAAGTTAGCTTGAGGATGCTGAGGGGGAGGAGGAAGAGGAACCTCAGCGACAGGAGGAGGAGGAACATTGACTACCGGAGGAGGAGGAGGAACATTAACTACTGGAGGAGGAGGAGGAGGGACATCTGCGGGGCCGGCTTCGGTCGCCCTAGCCTCCAAAAGTCTCCTATACCAAACAGGTACGTGTACTCCCTCCGGAATAGCAAAGTTATCGGCCATACTGAAAACGAAGAAAAAGACAGATTCAGAATGGAGAAAAACGAAGGAATTTTGCTAATGGCTTATTGGGGAATAGCCTTTAAAATAAACTAGACTTTTCTTTGGAAAATACTTTATACTTGGTTTTGAAAATAGTTTTCCAAAAGTTTCAAAAACCTTTTTGTTCCTTCTCGTAAACCATATGCTCTGATACCAAATGTAACACCCCACCTCCGCCAGGGTGGCTCTTGCAAGCACTCTGACTTTGAAGGGGCGTTTGAATCAGGTAAACATGCATATTGATATATCAAGGCAGAACAAGAACATATGTATATATGTAAACAGAGTAAATAACATAGATAAAACAGCGGAAGATTTCAAACCATTTCAAAACAAGTCTGGTAAAATCATATTTTTAATCTTTCTATAATATAAAAATCATATTTTTAATCTTTCTATAATATAAAAATCATATTTTTAAATAGTAAAAATCATATACTTACAACTCCAATACATACATATAAAATACCATTTTTATCACACTACCTAGATGATAAATATCACATTTTTTCATGTAAATAAATAAATAAACAGTTAAATAAAACTTACAGGCTGAAATGGGGGTAGGGATGGCGGTTCTTGCTCGAGCTGGGAGGAGGGCGCAAGGTCTGTGGTGATCTCGCTGGTCCGGTGGTGGCAGCATAGCGGTTTCAGGGGGTTCTAGGAGATTAACAGCTAGAAGGAGGGGAAAGGGAGAAGAGGGGCGGTGGAGTGGTGTGGGCCACCAGCGGTGATCGTGCAGGCGGAGGAAGGAAGCGGCGGTGGCCAATCGGAGGGGCGACGAGGTCTGAGAGAAAGGGGATCGGGTCTGTTATCTCGAACGAGGAAAGAAGCAAACGAAAAGGGAGGGGGTTTAAGGAAAAGTAAGGATGATTATATATATATATAATAATATTATTATTTTATTTTCTAAAAAGCAACTTTTTATTTCGACCTCCAAACGAGACCCACCGACTGTCGTCCATAACCAATTATCACCATCCCGAACACAATGGGATATGTATCGTAAGCTGATTCGATCTTTTCGATCATTTTTCGTTAAAATCAAAATATAAATCTATATATTGAATTTGAATGCACATTTCAATTCACCGGGGCCACATACGGACTTTAAAAATTCCCGAAAAATTATTTCTAGCTTCGTATTGATGATACGGTCCTAACAAAACTAATTTTGTCAAATTCTGAGACCGTTTGAAAAATGGCCATTTTCTAGTCGATTAAACTCAACTGAAACTGGTCAAACGCGTTTAACTTTGCCACGCTCACATATTGATTCAGAAAATTATGAATTTTGGAATCCAGCAATAACTTGACATCCCAGATCCAACAAAAGTGGTTTCGTCGAAAGCAGAGGTCGTTTGCAAAATTTCCATTTTTAAGGGCCAGAATTCCAAAGCGACTATTCTGAATTTCAATTGGATATAACTTTTTATCCCCGTTATGAAATTTCAATTTTTCGAGTTCATTGGAAAGATATTTTCAAATAGATTCAAATATTTTTGGTTTCGCTAAAATCCGGTTTGTTTTGAATCATGTACATTCATTTGAAATTTGAAATCGAAATTTCGAACTACCGCGCCATTTTCAATTCCTTTTATAATTAAAATAAAATATTTATATTCTAGCGACGATTCAAATAAATATTTCCATTTTAATTCTATTCAAAATAAATTTCTCGTCGTTATTATTTAAAATAATTCATTATAAATACTCAAAATTCGCTAAAGTTGCCAAAATAAAAATTTTAAATTGGCTCGGATTTCCGGGTTATTACACTTGTGGTTGATGATCAAAGCACGACTTTAATATAGCGTAGCTTTGTGTAGTGTTAATTCGCGAGCCTCACACCCCGGTGTGAACCAGAAATGGGATAGGACATCAGGGAGGGCATGCGTTTCCTTCTAGCTAGGAGTGGTGTCAGCTTTTACTAGCCCTGGCATTTTACTTATGTGGACGATGGATTGCGAGGCACCTCAGTTATATCTGTCGATCCGTGTCCGATGGAGTCATTTGGCTCATTTACGCCCCACAGGGCGGGGAAACGTAGTGATTAGGCATTTTAATCCACATCGAGTGGACCGACCCTGACGATCCAAAGGCTTGACAGAGTACTTGCTTAAGACATGGGCTAGATTGTCTCAAAGCGGTAAGGACGATCCCTTGCCTTGATTCACAGAAGGAAATCCAACTTCCAATACTACATTTTACGGTTTTGATTGTAACCCTATATATGGCGACATTGTTGTTTGGGGCACTTATGCCGTTTATGATTGATACTTATGATTGAAATTGTTATGGACACTATACACTTATAGTAATAATAAAACATGAAATTTTACGTACCAAGCATTCTTGGCTATTATAATGTAAAAACTCTATCCTTCGGCTTTCATTGCGTTGTGTGATGGGACCTGAGTCTTATAATAGCTTCATTGTTCTTTACTTAGCATTGCGATGTTGTTTTATGCACTGGTATTATGGGAAGGAAACACGTTCCGTGTTATACGGCGTGGTCCCTGGATTTACCTAACTTTAAAATCAAACTAATAACTGTTTTAGTTCTCACACCAGTCACATGACTGACCTGGAGTTTATTGTTTTAACCTAAACTCTAGGTGCCCCTATTTTCCACACGGGCAGCTAGTAGTTTTGGTTTTGCAGATTTATATTCATAGGATCTTGGTTTACAGCTGGAATGATATTCGGGAAGCTCTGTATCCGTATATTCCTTTCAGTTGCGTTTTGTATTATTTTCCGCTGCATTGTAACTTGTAAATCTCTGATATTTAGTTAATGTGTAATATTTATTCATACTCTGTATATTCTTGCATTCCGATGAAATTGTTGTAATAAGCAATGAAATGTTCTTCTATTTGTGTTCTAATTCGTCTTGTCCTCAAGGCAATCCATTCTTTCCCTTCTCCTCGGAAACCGGGGAAGTTCTGGGTCCTTGCAGTGGTATCAGAGCTTTGGTTTACAGAGCTCGAGAACAAGACACATTAGAACCAAACGAAAGAATTCATCAAAGATTGGATTAGTAATATCCAATGAGAATGACTTGTTAGAGATGGGATCAGTAGTAACCTAGAATGAGTGTGAAGAGTATTATTTTTATAAATAAAAATTAAAACAAATTTCGTTTTGAAAATTTAAATCTTATCATACGTATTTGAATATTTTATTTTAAATTGATTTGGACAATCAAGTATATAAAGACTTTGCATATACGTCTGATCCACGTGTATTCAAAGTTTTAATATACTGGATGGATATAGAATCACACTCTAGTCGCCCGGGCTTGATTCTACTCATGACGTACGGCATCAGTAGTCTGTTTTCGAGTTTCGAAAGTGGGATATCTATATATTTCCATTGACTGGTGTGAGAACCAAAACTAGATAGGGCTTATTGTTGTGATTGGGCATAAAAAATCTGATTTTTTTGGATTATGTATCAAAATAATGAATTTGAAACGTTAATCAACTAATTGATTGCTGACTGTTGATTGGGTTATGTGATTATTCATTTAAACCAACATATGTAAGAAAAGTAAATTTGGGCCAAATTGAACCAAATATTGAACTGTATTGAAAATAG
Source organism: Allium sativum (assembly GCA_030737875.1). Classification (NCBI taxonomy): domain Eukaryota; kingdom Viridiplantae; phylum Streptophyta; class Magnoliopsida; order Asparagales; family Amaryllidaceae; genus Allium; species Allium sativum. Next base: position 308,652,112 of record CM060915.1, on the reverse strand, counting down.
TTTGAAATTGCATACATGTACATGTATATACATTGAACAGGTCATAGCAGGGAATCTAAGAAGAGGAATAAAATGGTTTGCCCGACAAATAGGTACATGTTTATTGTATTTCTTGGGGTTTTTGATGATTTTATGAGCCGATTGTCAAGCCGCTTGGCTGTTTCTTCTTCTTTTTGGATTGGAGAGGCCTGTATGGCAATTTCAGGATTTCCCAGTGCTCCCGTACAGGGGAGGTTATGGCGAAAATTTTCAAAATTTTAGGGTGTTAGCCAAATTTTTTAAAAATTTGAAAAGTTCTTAGAAACTAAAAAGTTGAAGAACTTAAGCTGTAATGAAAATAATGAAAGTTTAGTTGATTAGTTAAACATCTTTCAGCTCCGTTCCTTTTTGGGGACGAAAAGATTTTAAGCAGGGGAGACTGTAACAACCCGGAAATCTGAACCAATTTAAAAATTTTATTTTGGCAATTTTAATAAATTTTGAATATTTAAAATGTTTTTTTTAAATAATAACGACAAGAAATTTATTTTGAATAGAATTAGAACGTATATTTATTTGAATCGAATTTAGAATATAAAAATTTATTTTAATTATAAAAGGAATTAGAAATGGCACGGTAGTTCGAAAATTCGATTTCAAAATTCAAATGAATGCACAGGATTCAAAATAAATTGGATTTTAGTGAAACTAAAAATATTAGAATCCATTTGAAAATATCTTTCCAACGAATATGAAAAATCCAAATTTCATAGCGGGAATAAAAAGTTATGCCTAGTTGAAAATTCAGAATAATTACTACGAAAATATAACCCTTAAAAATAGTCATTTTGCAAACGACCTCCGTTTTCGATGAAATTACTTTTGTTGGATCTGTATTGTCGAGTTATTTCTGGATTCCAATTTTCATAATTTCTGGAATCAATATGTGAGCGTGGTAAAGTTAAACGTGTTTTGACAGTTTCAGTCAATTTGGATCGACCAGAAAATGCCCATTTTTCAAGCGGTCTCCAAATTCAACGAAATTAGTTCTGTTAGGACCGTATCATTAATATGAAGCTAGAAATAATTTTTCCAGAATTTTTAGAGTCAGTATGTGGCCCCGGTAAATTAAAATGTATGTTTAAATTAAATATATATTGATTTATATTTTAAGTTAAAGAAAAATGGATCGAAACAGCTGAATTGGCTTATGAAACATATCCCATTGAGTTCGAAATAGGGGTATTTAGCTAGGGCGACAGTTGTTGGGTTTGATTTGGAGTTCGTGTGGATATATGGGTATTTTTGGAATTAAAGAGGTAAAAAATATATAAAACATGGGCTAATCAAATCTCGTCTTCCATTTTCTGTAAACCCGTAACGACTTAGAAACGAATGGCGGAAGAAGGTGAATCCTTCCTTCCACGATAACTTTCAAATCTCTCCATGAAATCGAATGATCCTTCAGAGGATTTTGTAGAGAATCTTTCGATCTACAAATCTAAAGTGGTTTGGAAATTTACCGTTCAGTATTCGAAGAGGATCGACCTCCTTAAGTTCCGCCGCTCGCCATCGAATTCCCCCTCCTTCCGCCACCGAGTTTGATGAAGGTGGGTCCCCTAGGCGCGCCGCTCGACGTTCTTCCTCGTGGCAAGCTCCGATCTGGTCAGCGACGACCGTGGCGGCGTTGGCAGCAAACCCTAGGTGCCGAGCACTTTGAAAAAACTAGCGGCCTTTGTTTCTGAAGATGGAAAAAGGGTTAAGCCCTTAATTGTTTAATTAATTATTTATTTATTTTTGTAATTAAGGTAAAACACCCATAACTTTGTCATACTGAAACAGAATTCAGCCAAACGAGTAGTGTTGCACTTGTATCGCCGAGCACTACATTTCAAAACTGACCGGGACTGAAAGGAGCTAGTTTGAATTTGAGGCGAGCTTAAATCCGAACAACATTGAATTCAGAAATAAAAACTGGCAGAGTGGATCCCAATGTGAGAACTCCTCACTTTTATTTTATTTTCTAGTTAAAATATATACTAGGATGCAGACGGTGCTTAGCAGCACCCGACACCCGTCGTCCACAGACCATGGACGACTTGTTTGTTTATTTAACTATGTTGTGAAAATTGATTGTGTGATGATGGAATGGAATAAAATATTTTATAGTTGAAAATATTTTATAGTTAAAAATATATTTTTTAACGTGCATATGAATAAAATAAATATTATTTTACAAATCGAACGATTTGTTTACGTATAACCATTTGTATTGATATTGATTGGGATGATAAATTTTACACATTGCCCAACTACACAAATAAATCTGTATTTGTTGATTGAAACCCCACATGGGTATTGGGATGATATATGACATACACTAGTCCCAATAATTAGCTGTATGTCGATCGATTGATTGACAGGATGTATAAGCGTTGAATATTTATATTTGATGCTTATAAAGTGTAGAATGCACTCTAAATGATGGATGATTATTTATCACTATTGTTGTATACATGTATTGTATGAAATTCATATAATCGAATTATATGGTAATTGACTATGTCTGATTCCAGTTCAGAAAGAATGAATATTTTAAAATAATGATTATTTTAAAATAACGAATAATCTAAAGTAATATTCAGTAAAGGATCAAAATATGATTTTGATGTCCGATTTGGGATGGACACGGAAATATTTAAATATATAAAGCCGTGCTTATTAGATTAACGACATTTTGACGTGAACGATATTTATATCGATTTTATTCATTTTTATAATGAATATAAAAAAGGAATTGATATCAAAATCTAATGTTTTGAAAATACTATCATTTATATATCGATAATATGGAATATTCAATTTTGATTTGAAATTGAATATGAAGTTGAAATCGTTTTGAAAACGAATTTGAAAAGATTTATAAAATACATTTTAAATGAAAATTGGCAAAATATATATTATATATATAATATAATGGCCTGGATAGAACGCGCCGCACTGCGACAGTTCGCGAATTTCGACCATTGACTTCAAATGGACATTACGGGTGATCCGACCGTCGGATTCTCCTAAAACCGGATCCGTTGGGTTCGTATTAAAAAGAGCTTTCTAACGAATATTAGAGATTTGAAATCTAACGGTTGGATTTGGGATTATGTGCAAATCAAATTTGGAAAAGATCGTTGTAAGTGCAGTTCGATGGCCGTTTATGGAAATCGACTGTACGTGCCTTGATAAAATTAGTAAAAATATCAATAATTAGTGTAAAATCATAAGAAATGATTTGGAATGGATTGGCATGAAAAATTCCATACTTGAAAAGATAAAAATAGATTTTTATCGAAATGAACTAGTTATGAACTAGAATTATAATCCAAATATTTTTAAAATAAATAAATTGGATTTGAAATAGTTTTATAAATAACCAGAATTTCCAATATATAACTTGGAAATGGATTTCAATCGAGATTGTGTTCGGAATATTTCGATGTTGGATTTCGTGATTATATAGATATTGTTATGGAAATTTGAAAGATATATATATATATATATATCGTTATTTCCAATACGATATTTGTTGATTTCAGAATTTGATATTGAATATAAGCCGATATATTTTCTATTCAGAGCCTTGTATTTAATATCAAATTGGATTTTGGGTTTATTGTGAATGGTATCTTTACTAATACTGTTCTTAAACCTAACGAAGTTAAGAAAATTAGAAACTAACTGGAGATTAGCTAAGTTGAATGGTTTCCTCGGTATTGATCTGATGTTGGTTTCGGCCTTCGGGGTTAATATTTAGGGAATTGTTCTCTTACTAATTTACGATTAGAGACTGATGGAATGTGTATTGGGTTTATTGTGAACTGTGTTTTAACGACATTCGTTCTTTAACCCAATTTACAGTGAAATGTGATTTGGAATTAGGAATCTTTTTTTATTAAGATTTAATGGGAATTTTCCAACGTAGAGTTTCCCAATTTAATATATTAAATTGGAATTGAATGGAATTCGATTGATAATAATCGAAGTGAACTTATGTGGAGGAAGAATGTTAATCCATATGGAATTTAAAAGGCTTTGCCATTATTCCATTTATATTATTGGTCGGATACGGAAATTTATATCGATTATATATATCGATTTGTTTTCCATGAAGATTCCATTGTTAATGGAATGTGATTTTGGGTTGTCGTGAATGGTATCATTAAAAATACTGTTCTTAGACCCAATAGAGTTAAGAAAATCAGAAACTAACTGGGGTTTAGTTAAGTTGAATGGTTTCCTGGGTATTGATCTGATGTTGGTTTCGGCCTTCGGGGTTAATACTTAGGGAATTGTTCACTTGCTAATTTACGGCTAAAGGCTGATGGAATGGAATGTGATTTTAGGTTAATCATGAAGCATGTTTTGAATGGCTTTCGTTCTTTAACCCAGTTAAAGATAGGATATGATTTCCCAAGTTAAACAATCGTTAATATTGATTTTTGGGAAGATTAAAACCAAGTGGAGTTTTAATGCATCTTTAATTAGATTGAAATGATATCCAAAGGAAGATTAAAGAATAAATTTAAAGAATTTATCTTTGATAAAATTAATGGGAACCTTCCCCAAAGTATAAGAATATTTGAATAAAGAAATATTCTGGATTGGAATGAGGCGTATGTTGTGTTTTTATAGCACTTGTTTATCATATACGCGAGTTATTCAGAAAGACCGGGTTTATCCCATTCTGAATAACTGATTCGATGATGTGTCGAGGATGAAGACGGCGGTTGAAGACCGGAGGTCTTCACATCGTTTGGATGATTACTGAGGTCTTGATTGGGCTGTACACCCAAGACAAGGTAATAAGTGGTGGTCGTCCAGACGTACCTGGAGATCGACCGGATATGCGAGGACCTCTCCCCTGTATTGGACATATGGGGGAGGAATAAGGTGTCTCCGGTTTCGTTCAGACCCAGAATGAACTTGTAAATGGATGTGTGTCTGACATCGGATTTCATTCTGTGTGATTGATAGACATCGGTTGCATAGCGTGAATTGCCTGTATGGCATGCTGAGATGCAAATGATCAAGGCTTCTGTTGAAAAGTAGGGTCTTGTGGTTGATGATCAAAGCACGGCTTTAATATAGTGTAGCTTTGTGTAGCGTTAATTCACGAGCCTTACACCCCGGTGTGAACCAGAAACGGGAGAGGACATCAGGGAGGGCATGCGTTTCCTTCTAGCTCGGAGTGGTGTCAGCGTTTTACTACCCCTGACAATTTACTTATGTGGATGATGGATTGCAAGGCGCCTCAGTTATATCTGTCGATCCAGGGTCGATGGAGTCATTTGGTTCATTTATGCCCCATAGGGCGGGGAAACGTAGTGTTCAGGCATTTTAATCCACAACAAGTGGACCAGCCCTGACGATCCAAAGGCTTGACAGATTACTTGCCTGAGACATGGGCTAGACTGTCTCGAAGCAGTAAGGACAATCCCTTGCCTTAGTTCACAGATGGAAATCCAACTTCCAATACGACATTTTGCGGTTTTGATTGTAACCCTATATATGGCGACATAGTGGTATGAGGCACTTATGCCGTCTATGATTGATACTTATGATTGAAATTGTTTTGGGCACTATACACTTATAGTAATAATAAAACATGAAATTTTACGTACCAAGCATTCTTGGCTATTATAATGTAAAAACTCTATCCTTCGGCTTTCGTTGCATTGTGTGATGGGACCTGAGTCTTATAATAGCTTCATTGTTCTTTACTTAGCATTGCGATGTTGTTTTATGCACTGGTATTCTGGGAAGAAAACACGTTCCGTGTTATACGGCGTGGTCCCTGGATTTACCTAACTTTAAAATCAAACTAATAACTGTTTTAGTTCGCACACCAGTCACATGACTGACCTGGAGTTTATTGTTTTAACCTAAACTCTAGGTGCCCCTATTTTCCACACGGGCAGCTAGTAGTTTTGGTTTTGCAGATTTATATTCACAGGATCCTGGTTTATAGCCGGAATGATATTCGGAAAGCTCTGTATCCATATAGTCCTTTCAGTTGCATTTTGTATTATTTTCCGCTACATTGTAACTTGCAAATCTATGATATTTAGTTAATGTGTAATATTTATTCATACTCTGTATATTCTTGTATTCTGATGAAATTGTTGTAATAAGGAATGAAATGTTCTTCTGTTTGTTTTTTGATTTGTCTTGTGCTCAAGGCAATCCATTCTTTCCCTTCTCCTTGGAGACCGAGGAAGTTCTGAGTCCTTACAGAATTCGATTTGGTAATAATCGAAGTGAACTTCTATTGAGGAAGACTGTTAATATATATGGAATTTAAAAGGTTTAGTTGTTATTCCATTTATATTATTAGTCGGATACAGAAGTTTATATCGATTATATATATTGATCTATTTTTCGTGAAGATTCCATAATTAATGGAATGTGATTTTGGGTTTATCATGGACTGTGTTTTAAATGACATTGGTTCTTAACCCGTTCAAATATAGGATTTATTTTCTAAAATTGAATAATCATTACATAATGATTTTTGGAGATTAAAACTAAATGGATTTATAATGAATCTTTAATTAGATCGAAATTATCAAATTTGGGAAATGATCGAGAATGGAGTATCACCAGTTTTGCTCCAAGCGATAGATAAATCTTTAATTAGAATTGGACGTGAAATGGTAATTAATTTTACCAATAACACCGTGGTGTTAGACATGGAGTGTTACCAGTTTTGCTCTATGGGATGAATAGGTTGTGATTGGGAAACATAATAAATGATCACTTCGGTAAGGTTCACTAATCCCGACTAGTTTGGAAAACCTTTTTTTGGTTTAGTTTTGAAAAGAATATTTGAATAAAAGAATATTCTAGATTAGAATGAGGCATATGTTGTGTTTTTAAAGAACTTGTTTATAAAATACGCGGGTTATTCGGAAAGACCAGGTTTATACCCATTCGGAATAATTGATTTAGTGATAAGTCGACGATGAAGGCGTTGGTTGAAGACCGGAGGTCTTCACATCGTTCGATGTCTTGATTGGGATGTACACCCAAGACGAGGTAATAAGTGGTGATCATCCAGACGTACTTAGAGATCGACCGGAGTTGCGAGGCCCTCTCTCCTGTATTGGACATATGGGACGAGGAATAAGGTGCCTCCGGTTTCGTTCAGACCTAGAACGAACTCGTAAATGGATGTGTGTCTGACATTGGATTTTGTTCTGTGTTGATTGATCTCTATTAAATATATATCTGTTTGGTGGCGGAGAATTTATTCTCTTACTTAACACCCTTCTGTGAGACATACGAGCTCAGAGGTTATATATCGATAGACACCAGTCGCATGGCGTGAATTGCCTGTGTGGCATGCTGAAATGAAAATGATCAGGGCTTTTGTTGAAAAGCAGAGTCTTGTGGTTGATGATCAAAGCACGGCTTTAAATTAGCTTTGTGTATAGCATTAATTCGCGAGCCTCACACCCCGGTATGAACCAGAAACGCAAGAGGATTGCAGGGAGAACATGTGTTTCTTTCTAGCTAGGGATTGTGTCATGGTATGGAGCCTAGAAATTTTACTTATGTGGTTGTTGGAAAGCGAGGTACCTCGGATATATCGGTCACTACGGGGTCGATGAATGATATGGTCGACATACCGACTATTACGCCCCATAGAGCGGGGAAACGTATTGTTCAGGGATTATTAATCCACTTAGTGTGGACCGGCCCTGAAGATCCAAGGTGCAGTTGCGGCTGTAGCCAGAGACATGGTAGGCTAGATTGTCTCGAATTCGGTAAGGATGATCCCTTGCCTTGGTACATAGATGGAATCTAATTTCCAATACGTAACATTTCAGTTTTAATTGCAGAACTAGTATGGCGACATAGTAGCATGAGATACGGTGCTGTCTATGATTGATACATTTCTATTTGAAGTTGATTTCTTCACTTATAGTAATAATAAAAGATTAAATTTTGCGTATCAAGCATTATTTGGCTATTATTAGGTGAAACTCTTTCCTTCGGCTTGCGTTGCATTGTGTAATGGGACCTGAGTCTTATAATAGCTTCATTTTTCTTCTTTTGCATTGCGCTGTTTGTTTATGAACATGTATTCTTGGGGTTAAAACCCGTTCCTTGTCATACGGCATGATCCCTTGATTTACCTTACTTTAAAACCAAGTTCATAACTGTTTTAATTCTCACACCAGTCACATAACTGACCTGGAGTTTATTGTTTTAACTAAACTCTGGGTGCCCCGATTTTCTACATGGGAAGCTAGTAGTTTGGTTTTGCAGATATTATGTTCATAGGATCCTGGTTTACAGCTGGAGTTATATTCCGAAAGCTCTGTATCCGTGTATTTCTTTTAGTTGTGTTTTGTATTATTTTTCCGCTGCATTGTAATTTGTAAATCTCTGATGTTTATCAAATGTGTAATATTTATTCGTACTCTGTTAAATTCTTGTACTCTGATGTAATTGTTGTAATAAGCAATGAAATGTTCTTCTGTTTGCGTTCTAATTTGTCTTGTTCTCAACTCAATCTGAGCTTTCCCGTAAGGGCGAGTTTGAGTCGTTTCATTTTGGTATTAGAGCCAGGTTTCAATCCCGGGACATGTGGGTTATGGGCCCGAATAGATTTAATTTTTAATCATATAAAGATTTGATTTTTAATCATATAAAGATTTGATTTTTAATCATATAAAGATCTGATTTTTATCATAGAAATGAAATTATTTTTAGAAAAATAAAAATATGATCTTTATACATATAATAGCGAAATAAAAGTATGATCTTTATTATATAAGCAGCGTTTAAAAATATGATCTTTATTATATATGTAGCATTATAAAAATATGATTTTTATATATGGTAGCGATATAAATATGTGGTTTTTATCTATAAAGGGTTGTCATAAAAATGATATTTTTATATAAATAACTTCATATTAAAAATGTGATTTTTACTATGAGCAGTGTGAAAAAGATTGCGTTGGAATTTCGGGTAAATCCAAACTGTTCACAAATTCAGAAATAAAACTGGCGGAGTGGATCCTAAAGGTGAGAACTTCTCACTCTAATTTTGTTTACAGTAAATATATACTTGGATGCAGACGGTGCTTAGTAGCACCCGACCCCTTTGATTGAAACCATGGATGTTTGGTTGTTTGTTTTGATTGATTTATTTGTCTAACTTTGGTTTGTGAATGGAATTGGATTTAAATTGGTGTGTATGGCACGAGCCAGTATTAGGCGAGAAATAAGGCTAGACCTTATTCCGGTTTTAATATCGCGCCGTTATGCTGCCGAAATTTTCTAAAAAGTGTTAGAAAAATTTAGTTAAGCGAAAATATTATTTTTAGCTTATAACAACGATAAATAAAATAATTATTGGATAGGAAAAAATTAAGTTCACACATCCATTTACAAGTCGGACGACTTGTTTATGCCCACTTATTTTTGTAATATCGATTGGAACGATAATTTTTACACATCGCCCAAGTGCACAAATAATAATAATTATTTGATGGTTGAAACCCCACACGGGTATTGGGATGATATTTGACGTACACAAATCCTAATTGTTTAGTTGTATGTCAATTGATTGGTTGACAGACTGTTGTAAGCATTAATTATTTTTATTTTATGCTTATGCGGTTGTGTAGTGCACTCTGGCTGATGGTTGATTGTTTATCATAGTTGTGGTATACATGCGTTCTATGAAACCCATATAAATAACAATATATAGTAATTGGTTTTGTTTGATTCCAATTCAGAAAGAACGAATATTATAAAATAACGAACATTTTAAAATAATATTCAGTAATGGATCAAAATGTGTCTGATTTGGGATGGACACGAAAATATTGAAATATATATGAAGCTGTGTTGATTAGATGTGCACCATTTTGATGCGAACGATATTTATATTAATTTTATTCATTTTTATAATGAATATAAAAAATGAAATGATTTCAAAATATGATATTTTGAAAATATTATCTTTTAAATATTATAATGATAAGGAATATTCAATTTTGATTTAAAATTGAAAATGAAGTTAAAATCATTTTAAAACGAATTTATAAACGATTTGTAAAATACATTTTAAATGGAAATCGATGAAATATATATAATATATATATTATATATATTTAATGGCCTGAATAAAACACGTCTCGCCGCGAGCATTCGCGAATTTCGACCATTGACTTCGAATGGACATTATGGAAGATTCGACCGTCGGATTCTCCTAAAACCAGAACCATTGGGTTCGTATCGAAAAGAGCTTTCCAACGAATATAAGATATTTGAAATCTAATGGTTGGATTTGGAATTACGTCCAAATAAAATTTGGAAAAGGTCGTTGTAAGTGCAGTTCGATGACCGTTTATGGAAATCGACTGAAAGTGCCTTAATAAAATTATTAAAAATATTAATAATTTGTGTAAAATCATAATAAATGATTAGGAAAGAATTTGGATGAAAAATTCTATGTTTGTAAAGATAAGAATATATTTATATCAAAATGAACTAGTTATTCACTAGATTTGAAATCCAGTAATTTTTAAATAATATAAATTGGATTTGTGAATGGTTTTAATATAACCAGACATTTCCGGCGAATAAATTGGAATGGATTTGAAATGGAAATAATCTTTGAAATATTTCAATATTGGATTCCGTGATTATGCAGATATTGTTATGGAAATTTGGAAGATATATTTATATCGTTATTTCCAATACGATATTTGTTGGCTTTAGAATTTGATATTGAATATAAGCCGATATAATTTCTATTCAGAATCTTGTATTAAATATCGACTGGGATTTTGGGTTTGTTGTGAATGGTGTCTTCATCAACACTGTTCTTAAACCCAGTTGAGAAAAGAATAATTTTTTTAATTAAGATTTAGCGAAGTTTACCAATTAATTAATATTTAATTGGAATTGAATTAAGAATTGGAATTTTGGGTTTATCATGAACTGTGTTTTAAATAACACTTGTTCTTTAACCCGATTAATAGTGAAATGTGATTTGGAGTTTATAAATATTTTATTAACATTTAAAGGAAATTTTCCAAAGTAAAGCTTTCGAATTTAGTAAAATTAATTGGAATGGAATGGAATTTGATGTAGTAATAATCGAGATGAGCTTCCATGGAGGAAGACTGTTAATATATATGGAATTTAAAACGCTTTGTCGTTAGTCCATTTATATTATTAGTCAGATACGAAAATCGATATCGATTATATATTGATCTGTTTTCCGTGAAGGTTCCATTATTATTGGAATGTGATTTGGGTTTTATCATGAACTGTGTTTTAAATGACATTGGCTCTTTAACCCAGCTAAAGAACAGGATTACATGTCTAAAATTGTATTTTGAACTGTGTTGATTGATCACTATTAAATATATATCTATTTGGTGGCGGAGAATTTATTCTCTTGCTTAACGCCCTTCTCCGAGACATATGAGCTTAGAGGTTATATATCGGCAGAAATCAATGGTACGATGTAGATTGTCAATGCGGCGTGTTTGATTTCCCAAAGTTAAATAATCATTAATACTGATTTTTGAGAAGATTAAAACTAAGTGGAGTTTTAATGAATCTTTAATTAGATTAAAATGTGAATGTGATAATTTAAATTATCAAATTTGGGAAATGATCGAAAATGGAGTATCACCAGTTTTGCTCCAAGCGATAGTTAAATCTTTAACTAGATTTGAATGGGAAACGGTAATTAATTTTTACCAATAACACAACGGTGTTAGATATTGAGTATCACTAGTTATGCTCCAGGGGATGAATAGGTTGGGATTGGGATAATAAAAGAATTGATTACTTCGGTATGGCTCGTTAATCCCGACTAGTTGGATAAACCTTAATTTGGTTTAGAATTGAAAAGGTAATGAATTTTTTTGAAATGATATCCAAAGGAAGATTAATGAATAAATTTAAAAGAATTTATCCTTGATAAAATTAATGGGAACCTTTCCCTAAAGATATGAATATTTGAATAAAAGAATATTCTGGATTGGAATGAGGCGTATGTTGTGTATTTATATCACTTGATTAAAATATCGGCAGGCTATTCGAAAAGGCCGGGTTTATACCCATTCTGAATAACTGATTCGATGATAAGTCGACGATGAAGACGATGGTTGAAAACTGGAGGTCTTCACATCATTTGGATGATTACTGATGTCTTGATTGGGCTGTACACCCAAGACGAGGTAATAAGTGGTGATCGTCCAGACATACTTGGAGATCGACTGGATATGCGAGGACCTCTCTCCTGTATTGGACACGGGACGAGGAATAAGGTGCCTCCGGTTTCGTTCAGACCCAGAAAGAACTAGTAAATGTATGTGTGTCTGACATTGGATTTTATTCGGTGTTGATTGATTTCTATTAAATATATATCTGTTTGGCGACGGAGAATTTATTTTCTTGCTTAACGCCCTTCTTTGAGACGTACAAGCTTAACAGTTATATATCGATAGACTTCAGTCGCATGGCGTGAATTGCCTGTGTGGCATGCTGAGATGCAAATGATCAAGTCTTCTATTGAAAAGTAGAGACTTGTGGTTGATGATCAAAGCACGGCCTTAAAGGGCATAGCTTTGTGTATAGTGTTAACTCACGAGCCTCACACCTCGGTATGAGTCAAAAACGGGATAAGGGACCCAAGGAGTGCATGATGTTTCCTTCTAGCTATGGGTGGTGTCATGATATGGAGCCCAGACATTTATTATATTTTACCTATGTGGATGATGGATTACGAGGCGCCTGAGATATATCGGTTACTACGGAGTCGATGGATAGGTCCTATAGGATCGGGAAACGTGTGTTCAGGAATCCTAATCCATTAACGTAATTCTGGACCAACCTTAGAGGATCCAAGGGTCTACTGCGGGAGATCATGAGGCATTTGCTAGAGTGTTTCGAAGCCAGTGCGGAGTACATCCCTTGCCTCGACTCATGACGGAAATCCAATTTCCAATACGTGACTTTTCAGTTTTAGTTGTAAACCTATATGGCGACATAGTAGCATGGGATACTATGCCGTCTATGATTGATACATTTATATTTGAAGCTGTTTTTGATACTATACCCTTATTATAGTATCAAATGATTTGTTTTAAACGTACCAAGCATGTTTGGCTATTATAAGGGAAAACCCTATCCTCCGGCTTGCGTTGAATTGTGTGGTGGGACCTGGGTCTTATAACAGCTTCATTTTTCCAAAAAGCATTGCGCTATTTGTTTTATGCACTGGTATTCTTGGGAGGAAACCCATTCAGTGTTATACGGCGTGGTCCCTTGATTTACTTTTAAAGTAAAATATTTAATAACTGTTTTTAGTTCTCACACCAGTCACATAACTGACCTGGAGTTTATTGTTTAACCTAAACTTTGGGTGCCCCTATTTTACACACGGGCAACTAGTAGTTGGGTTTCCGCAGATATTATATTCACAGGATCCTGGATTTACAGCTGGAGCTATACTCGTAAAGCTCTGTATTCGTGTATTTCTTTCAGTTGTGTTATGTATTATTTTTCCGCTGCATTGTAATTTTAAATATTTGATATTTATCAAATGTATATTATTTATTCATACTCTGTTATATTCTTGTACTCTGATGTAATTGTTGTAATAAACAATGAAATGTACTGTTTGTGTTCTGATTGGTCGTGTTCTCAAATCAATCCGGGCTTTCCCTTACGGGCGAGTTTGTGTCGTTTCATCATGGTAACAGAGCATAATTAAAAATCAAATCTTTATATGATTAAAAATCAAATCTCAACTTCAAAAGCATGCACATGATCCAGACTTGATTATGGAGGAAGCCGCACAACAAGATTTGGATATTACTCCAAAATTAGCAGTGAGAAGGGAGCCACCGAAAATTATTGGCAAAGAAACAAAGGTTCTGAGAAACAAGAAGGTTCACTTAGTCAAAGTGCAGTGGAGTGGAGATCCTAAAGACTGTACATGGGAGACAGAAGATAGCATTAAACAGGTTTACCACAAGTGCAGAATGGACATCTCTGATTAGCTCTGGTGCAAGGTACATTTACAATATTTTGCATTTCCATTTTGTTTCCTACCTTACCGTTGTTTCTTTTTCGAGGACAAAAAGTTTTAAGTGGGAGAGATTGTAACAACTTGGAAAATCAGAATCAATTTAAATTTTTTATTTTGAGTAATTTTGGCAGAAATTTTGGTCAGAATTTAAAAATTCCATTTTAAATAACAACAAAGCCCTTAAAAATAGCTATTTTGCAAACGATCTCCGTTTTCGATGAAACCACTTTTGGCCGATCCGGAATGTCAAATTATTGCATGGTTTAAAATTCCATAATTTTTGGAATTAGTATGTGAGCGTGGCAAAAGAAAACGTGTTTCGCAAATACAGTGCAAATTGGATTGACCAGAAAAGGGCCATTTTTCAAATTGTCTCCAAATTCGATGAAATCAGTTTTGTTAGGACCGTATCATCAAAACAAAGCTAGATTTATTTTTCGGATATTTTTGGAATCAGTATGTGGCCGCAGTAAATTAAGATATACATTCAAATCTAATATTGAATGTTTTATACTTTTAATTTGAGAATAACTAACTGAAACAGTCGAATAAGCCTACTAAACATATTCCATTATGTCCGTAATTCTGATATTTAGCTAGGGGTGACATTCGTTGGGTTGGATTTGGAGTTTGGATGTGAAAACAATATTTTTGGAAATAAATAAATTAATTAATTTAAATATAAATAGAAGACCAATAGGATTTTATCTTCAAACCCTCATCACTTTCAAACCCACTGCCTCTCTCCTCGTTCAACGCGGAATCGTGCTCCCTACTTTCTCCCCCAATAACTCTCGATCCTCTAAATGAAATCTTTCGATTCTTAAGGTAATTTTGTAGTGGATCTTGCCCGCTTCAAATCCATATGGCTTTCAGTATCCATCATCATGTATATTGCTCAAATCACCTCCACAAACCATCGCTGTTCACGCCGAAAATCTTCCCTCCTACCTCAACCGAGTTTGACATGGTGGGTCCCTGTGGGTGCGCCTTCCGAAACTTTAGAATGTGGTAGCTTCTGATCGTCACAAAGTGGAATGGACCGAGTGTGGTTTGAAACCCTTGTTTCAAACCAAAACTAGAACCATCGGCCTTGTACTGATAAAGAAGAAGGTATATTTTTAAATAGATTACAACATATAAAAGCATTGCGAAATTAAATTTAATTATAAAAATAATATCTTTTTGATACGATGATGAAATCCGATGAAACAGGAACCGTTGGGACCGTGACATCGTACACTACATTCTAGAAGAGACTGGAATGTATTTGGAGTTTTCTACAATATTAGAAGGAGCGGAACCCAATGTGAGATTTCTAAATTCAAGTTGGAATGGAAAAGCGATGTATAAATTATATAAGCGTCATATACCTCGTATATTGGCGTTGTATAAATTATATAAGCGATGCATAAATATACATGCGTTGTACAAATCATATATGCGTTGAATGATAATGGAATGGAAATATATATATATGTATATGTATATGTATATGTATACTCCCCTCGTCATAAAACCATGGACCATTTAAATGTATTGTACTGTGTTGTGAATGCAATTGGATGCGTTGTATAAATTGGGAATGCAACAAAATTGTTTGTGTTGTGGAAAATTTGGTTGAATATGGGTTTATCAACCCTATGATTGATTTGAATGAATGGAAATGAAATTATTGCAATGCTGCAACGCCTAGGATAGCAGAGGAGTCGTGCTAGACACGGTGCCAGTGCTAAATACCCTGTCGTTGTAATGCCAAAATTTTCTAAATTGAATCATAAGAAATTGTTGTTGTGTTTGGAATAAATTCTTTGAATGGTAAAAATATCATTTTTATCATGTATGTGAAGTAATAAAAATATTCATGTGTTGAATAAATTCTTTGAATGATAAAAATATCATTTTTATCATGTATGTGAAGTAATAAAAATAATCATATGTTGAATAAATTCTTTAAATGATAAAAATATCATTTTTATCATGTATGTGAAGTAATAAAAATATTCATGTATTGAATAATTTCTTTGAACGATAAAAATATCATTTTTATCATGTATGTGAAGTAATAAAAATATTCATGTGTTGAATAAATTCTTTGAACGATAAAAATATCATTTTTATCATGTATGTGAAGTAATAAAAATATTCATGTGTTGAATTGTTAGAATGATAAAAATATCATTTTTATCATATGTTTGAAGTGTTAAAAATAACCATGTGTTGAAATAAATATTTGTTCGCTAAAAATATTATTTTTAGCGTAGATATGCATATATATATACACATGCTGAACAGGAAAATGGATTAGCTATTGAGTAAAGAATTTATTTGCGTACCCGACAAATAGGTAAGCTTTAACGAGTTGGCAGCGCAATTTTATTATTATATAAACTCCAATGAATGCCTTTGGATGCGGTGTGATGGTTGTTCTGTGTGAGATTATAAACAACGCCATAGAATAGCAACAATTAATTTTGAACTACACTACTTGGCATACTTCGTGAAGATAACATACTCTATCAAATACAACATAAGCACTTGGAGCTTATGTGACGAGGTTGGAATTACCATACAAGCAAGAGGCTTGTATGGAGATGACTGAATTACAGGTTGAACGGAGGACTAAAATGGACTAAATAAAATATAACGGTAAATTGTCAGATTTAATAAAAAACCCACACGGGTTTGGAGTTGACAATAATCACGTCTTTCTAGTTATTAGATACGACACATGGATTATGTATTTTCCACACTGGACAAGGTGACGAGAATTTATTCTCTGGAGTTATGAATTTTACACACTCCCTTGGACATAGAATAGGTCACTAAAAATTGTGTATGCTTATTCTGGATTTATTGGGTGCCTAATACGACCCAATAAATTTCCAAACCCCTCCCGTACAGAGGAGGCTATAGCAAAAAAATTCAAAATTTAAGGGCATTAGCCAAATTTTTGAAGTGAAAATGGTTTGGAAATCATCAAATGAGTTATATATATAAATCAAAATAAAACAAATTGCGCAACTGTAGTTCGCATTTTGGAACCGTAACTTTAAACGATTATACCGAGAGATCCGACCATCGGATTTTCCAAAAACTGGAACCATTAGGTTCACTTTGGAAAGATCTTTCCAATGATATTAACTTTGTTAGGATCCAATGGTTAGATTTTGAGAAATGTGTAATTCAAATCTGAATCAAAACAGCGCCAGGGCCGCGTATTGACCTGAAGCATCGTTTAATTAAAATAAGCTATTTTTATATAAATAAAAATAGCGATAAATCGTTTTACAATATTATAAATGATGTGGAATGGAAATAAATCGTTTTTACTTGGTTTATTGGATATTCTGATGGTTAGATGTATTTGACATGAAATTATTGTATTGAATTGAAACGTGAATGTCAAATAATTTAACCATGAAAAGAATTGATTTGAATTCTGTGTATACGCGAATTATTTGAAAATGCCAAGTTATTTCACATTTCAAATAAATGATCGACGATTAGAAGTCGAAGATATTGAAGACGGTTCAAGACTGATAATCCTCACATCGAATGGATTGCTACTGATGGCTTGGATTGGAGTTGCTGCCTTGAAAGGGTTACAGTGGTAGTAGTCGGGATGTATTTGTTGATTGTTTGGATGTGCGAGGGCCTCTCTTCTATATTGGATATATGGAATGAGGAATAAGGTGCCTCCGATTTCATTCAAACTCAGAACGATCTAGTAAATAGACGTGTGTCTGACGCTGGATTTCGTTCTGTGTTGATTGATCTCTATTAAATATATATCTGTTTGGTGGCCAAGAATTTATTCTCTTACTTAACAACCTTCTCTAAGACGTACGAGCTTAGAGGTTATATATCGATAGACATCAGTCACTTGGCGTGGAATGCCAATGTGGCATGCTGAGATGTAAGTGATCAAGGCTTTTGTTGAAAAGCAGAGCCTTGTGGTTGATGATCAAAGCACAACTTTAAATAGCATTGCTTTGTGTATTGCGTCAATTCATGAGTCTCACACCCTGGTATGAACTAGAAAAGGAAGAGGACTGCAGGGAGAACATGCATTTCCTTCTAGCTAGAAGTGGTGTCATGGTATGTAGCCCAGACATTTTTACTTATGTGGATAATGGAAAGCGAGGTACCTCGGATATATCGGTCATTACGGGGTCGATGGATGGATATGGTCGACATACTGACCAGACTTACGCCCCATAGGGCAGGGAAACATATTGTTCAGGAATAACCAATCCTTAAACGTAAGAGAGGAGCGACCCTGAAGATCCAAGGGCTTGACTGAGTACAAGTCCTAAGACATGGGCTAGATTGTCTCGAATTCGGTAAGGACGATCCCTTGCCTTGGTTCATGATGGAAATCTAACTTCCAATACGACATTGTGCGGTTTTGATTATAAACCTATATTGGCGGCATAGTGGCATAGGATGCTCATGTCGTTTATGATTAATACATTATGATTGAAATTGTTTTTGAAACATATATGCACTAGTAATAGTATCAAATGATTTCTTTTTATACGTATCAAGCATATTTTGGCCATTATAAGGTAAAACTCTATCCTACGGTTTGCGTTGCATTGTGTGATGAGACTTGAGTCTTATAATGGCTTCATTTTTCTAAAAAGCATTGTGTTGTTTAAATAATTTACTTTACTTCATGCATTGGCAATCCAATGGAGTGAACCCGTTCCGCGTTACTGGCATGGTCCTATAATTGACCTTATTATTGAATAGGTTAAGTAAGATTTCTCATAGCAGTCCCATGACTGACTCATAGTTTGTTTCACTTTGCAAACTTGGGTGCTCCTATTTACTACACGGCAACCTTGTATTCAGGTTTTGGCTTGGTTCATTTTGGCTATGGATGGAAGCTGTGGAAGCTGATGATCGTCCTTTATCATTTCTATTGTACTGTTTCAGACACTATTATGTATATTATGTTTGATTCCGCTGCTGACATTTCATATTATGCTGAAACTGTATTCTGTACTAAGTATGATCCTTTTATGATGTGTAACTCTGATGGTTGTTTTATTTCCAGTGTAACTTGATGTACATTATCTGGTGTAATTCTATATTTCTGTTCTGTTGTTATTGTTTATGTGTTATATTCCACTAATTATCCTTGCTTCCATGGCATGGGGGTTTAGGGTCATTACAGTTGGTATCAGAACTTTGGTTAACCTTAGCTCCGAAATATAACATATTAACAAACTCATCAAAAATAGAATCAGTATTATTCTAGGGCGAGTAACCCATTAGAGATAGGATTAGTAATGTCCTAGAAGGAGTATAGCAGAAAAATACACCCCAATAGATGCATTTACATTAAAATATATGTATCTATGCTTTACAATATCTTTTCTGTTGGCTTGACTCTTTGTCTGCTATTTGCAGACATCATAGAAAATGAGTGGCAGAGGTAGAAGAAGTAATTATGTGGTTCAACAATCTAATGAGCCAATCATGCTCCCACAGCCAGAATCAAATCTAAAAGTTCTAGTAAAGAAGTATTGAAAACTGGGTGGACTACCATTCTCGGGCAAAGAATCTGTTATTGAAACACAAGCATTGATGCGTTCTTATGAGAGAATTTTTGAAGGCTTAAAGCTGGGAGATGATCAGAAAAGATTACTGGCATCTTGGACACTCAAAGACGAAGCTTTAATCTGGTGGGAAACTGTTACTATGGAAAATCCAGAAGGTAATATTACCTGGGATAGATTTAAAAAAAAATTCAAAGAAAGATTTATTCCTTTAGAAGCAACTGAGCAGTTATATAATGAGTTCTACCATCTGAAACAAGGAGATATGACCATTCGGAAGTATCAGAATAAATTCAATTAACTTTCCTGCTTTGGCCCAGAACTAATTCGAGATCCTTTGAGGAAGAAACCGAGACTTATTAACGGACTTCAAAGAAGGTACGAAAGTAGAGTAACTGCACATGTGAATCTTCCTTTTTCTAAGATGATACAAATGGCTTGTTGCTATGAGATTCTTGATAAGCAAGGTGTTTTGGAAGATGAAGAGGAAGGCAGTTCTAGCAACAAAAGAAAGTTTGAAACTGATAGCCCTGAGGAAAATACGAAGCCTGAGGTCAGTAAGAAGTCTAAAGTCAATAAGAAAGTGGTTAAATCTAAGAAAGAACCATTAACGACTGCCACATGCTCTAACTGCAATAAGCAAGGACATTTCTTAAGGAATTGCAAATATTCGAAGAAATGAAATATGGATGAATCTAAATCCATAAAGAAGCAAAAGAGATCTCATAGTAAATGGAAATGCCATAAGTGCCACCAGGCGGGTCATATTGCAAGGGATAGCCTGCTTTTGAAAAAGTCTGAAGCAGCGCACGTATATGAAGTGGAAGAAGCTCCAACACCTTCAACTGGTAGGGAAAGGCCAGATGTTTTGGAAGGCACTCTTACTGTCAACAATATTCCTGTTACAGTATTGTTTGATACGGGCGCGTCACAAAGCTTTATCTCAAGCAATACGGTTAAGAAATTCGTAAAGAGTTGATTAGAGTTCATAATCTGATAGGAGGTTCTTTTGTTCTCGGTTTGTATTGTAGAGTGCCCGTTTCTTATTCTTGTTACCAGTTTTCCATTGATTTAATTGTTATGGACCTTTCTGAATTTGTTATCATTCTCGGGTTGGATTGGCTAACCAAATTTGATGTCGAAGTTAAGTGTCCAGAAAGAGTTGTTAAAGTTAAAACGAAGCTTGGAAATATAGTTATACCATGTGTAGGCTCAGATTCAGTTAGAAAAGAATTTTGGGCTGCTCTGGAAGTTACTCCCACTTTAATCGAAAATATTCCTGTCGTTAAAAACAATGCGGATGTGTTTGAAGTAGTTGATAGCTACCTCCGCGTAGGGAAATCAATTTCAAGATTGATCTAGTTCCGAATGCAAGGCCAGTAGTGCATGCAATTCGGAGAATGACCTTGTACGAGAAAGAAGAGTTGGGAGATCAAACGCGACAATTGTTATGGAAGGATCTGATTGGGCCTAGTTTTTCGAATTGGGGTGCAACAGTAGTGTTTTTTCCAAAGTCAGATGGTACTCTCAGATTATGTGTTAATTACCGAGACCTTAACAAGCAGACGCTCAAGAATAAATATCCATTGCCCCGCAGTGATGATTTATTGGATTGTTTGAATGAAGCGCAAGTATTTTCAAGAATGGACCTAGCTACAGGTTTCCATCAGCTGCGAACTGCAGAAGAATGTGTTCCTTTGACACCTTTCAGAGGTCTAGACTTATTCTATGAGTGGTTGGTAATGCCGTTCGGCTTTTGTAACACTCCAACTTATTTTATGGATTTAACGAATCGAGTGTTTCGCGAAGTGTTATATAAATTCATAATGGTTTTCATTGACGACATTTTGATCTTCTCTAAGTCCGCTAGCGAGCACGCAAAACATTTGGAACAAGTTTTGGGAATTCCGAGAAAGAACATGTAACACCCCGTAATTTTATAACATTAAAATTCACAAATTAAAGTATACTTAATTTTTAGAAAAGAATTAAGTGAAATGGGTTACGCAGAGAAATATATATATATATTGATATATATATATATATAAATTAAAAATTAAATAAATAAATATGCGAAAAAGTTCAAAATAGCGTATTGGGAGGGGGAATAACCGAACCGTCCCATTTTTGAGGTCGACCCAAGCCCCGCTGGGTCGACTAGGGGTTAATCCAGGGTGTTTGGCTGTCAACCCGTGGGCCGATTCGCTCAAATGCAGATTTTGCATTTGATTGGTTCTCATGGTTCAGGGTTAATCTAATGGTCCTAAATAACTTCCTACACCTATAAATAAATCCTAATGCTAACCCTAAACCTAATTAAAATAGAATAGTTACCGTCGCCATGGAAATCAATGGAGCCGCCGCCAACTAAGAAAGAAGAAAAGCAAATTCAATTCTAATTCTCTCAACCCTAAAGCAAAGCAAAACTCTCTCTTTTCTTCTCTAAATTGTGAGTATGATGATCTTAACAAGATTATTATCATTTTAATTAGGTTGAGTTATGAATGGATTATGAGTAGATGATGTGAATTATCATATATGTTGTTGTAAACCCCTTTTGTTATCATGTATATTGTAAATCCAATGTTATGTGATGATGATATCTTATATGTTGTAAATCATGCTATGATGATGTTATGTATGTTGAAAGTTTATATGCTAAGTTGTGATGAATCATACATGTTAAAAAGGCCATGATGTTACCATCTATGCTAGTTAGTTCATATTAATTAAATCATCATGTTTGGGTTATGTTGATCTATATGACAAGTCACATATGCAAGTTAGATTGATTAGAAAAGTTATGAACATATACCAAGACATCTATTATGACATCTAGAATTATGCTATGACATATGTGATATCCTATGCTAGTTCACACCATCATTATGTTGCCTAAAAACCCCATATGCAAGTTTATGTATAGATTTGGGCTATGATCATATCATATAAATTGAGACATTTAACAAGTTGACACCTTTTGATCCTTAACATGTGTAGTTTATGCAAGTTTCACCCCTATTATGATTAGATTTATTTTAATTGTCTATATGTTGTGATAATTTATCTTTGTGCTAGGTGTTAGACTATACAAGTCTAGCCTATATTATGCGTTGAATAAGCGAATGTATAAACGTGGGGTAGGGGTAATATTAAGGATTTAATATTAAAAAGTTGGGGTGCAATTGATATGATTTTGCATGCCATAAGTGGATGGCCATAATTGAGTCAATTATGGACATCATTAAAAGTTGACTTAATTAATAATTTGAATAGGGAATTATTAAAACTGGGGTAAAAGATTTTAAGTGTTAATCAATGCTTAGGACACGAGGTTGGACTCGTTTGTGACGTAAACCTGCCCGGACCCGCCCGGCAAATCCAGTGGTCACAAATGTCAGCCCAATGTGAGAGGTCCTAGGCCTAAACTAAAGCATAACGGTTGTAAAGACATGAGGTTAGACTCTTTTATTGTGTAAGACTGCCCGGACCCGCCCGGCAAATCCAGTCGCCATAATTGCCAGTCTAATGTGAGAGGTCTTTATGAGGTTATGGCCTGAATGAATTAAGAAATACTTAACCAGATAAACATGTAAGGTGGGACATGGGGGTTAAGTAGGTGCCTTGGGTGGCATGAGGAATCTAGGGGGTGCCCTTAGTGGCATGTGAAATACGATTAGTAAGACTTAACCAAACACACATGTAAATGAAACATGACTAAGAGGGTTAAGTGGGATATACTAGTGGTGACAAGCTTAGGTTGGTAGCTTGGGGGGCCCGTTTCAACCAGTATCCCAAACGTATCTTTGTGGGCTCGACCCAAGTCGAGGACGGGACACGCATACTGGGCTTGACTATAAGAGGCCAAAACGGGGAGCGGTGGCAACACAAGTCCAACGGGTTTCATATGCGTGTGTGGACCCGGGCTGGTAGGTAAGACGTTATTGCATCATGTAGGTATAAGCCGTGCATTCTCCGTTGTATCGGGTTGCCACTTTAGGGGAGTGATACACCCCACTGTGGGGCCAGCACGGGTATCTACGAGTAGGGAGCCGATCGAAAGTGGGTAGTGGGGTACACCTAGTGGAGATAGGGGCAGACAACACCTATGTAGTCAGCTAGGAGTACACGAAGTTATTTATAAAATTTCTAAGAGGGTAGTGGGGTACACCTAGTGGAGATAGGGGCAGACGACACCTATGTAGTCAGCTAGGGGTACGCAAGGCTATTTATATAGTTTCTATGTGAAGCAAGTGGGATCAACCTTTAGGGTGACTGGTGCGGTGCAGTGTAGTAATTGGCGCGATGCAGTGTAGTAATTGGAGCGATGCAGTGTAGTAATGTGCGGTGCAGTATAGTAATTATTCGTTAGTAATTAGGTATGCCTTTACCGTTATCTTTAACGTTATCTTAAACGCTATCTTTATCTTCCAAATAGTTCATAGACATTTACTTGTCTTCCAGCTTATGCCTTAGTCTAGTTATTGTGATAATAGTATTGTTAGAATTATCATACTCGCCAGACTTTATGTCTGACCCCCTCCATTTCTGTCCTTTTCCCCTCCAGGTCCTCAGGTTGGGCCCAGCTCTAGTGGAGTTTGATTGGATTGCTTTATCTCTTTTTGGAAAGCTTGGACCATTGAACTAAAGTCCAGCTTGTTATCTTCTTTAATGGCTATTTCGTAATGGGGTTATGTAATTTGTTTTTGAGAAGATGGATAATGTACTTGACTCTGATTAATGGTTTTGTGATGTAATAAACATGTTTCCGCTGCAATAAAATGAAGCTTTAGTTTTCAAGTACTACTTATTATCTGTCTTGTTGTAATTTTTCTGTTCTATATTCACCTATAACCTCTATGGAAGTTAATGCATTCCCTTTGTGAGTGACATTAATGGACGTGGGGTGTTACACGTGGTATCAGAGCTTAAGTTTACCAGAACAGATAAAAATACTTTAGAAAAATAGTTATTTTTGGAAGAAGTGCTTTCAAAAACATGTTTTAATGAGAAATTTAAAGAGAAAAGTTTTTAAGAAAAAAAAACACAATCCCCAATAGCCCATATCTTTATCTTTCGAATTCTCCATTTTGAATCCTTCCTTTTTCGTTTCAGCATGGCTGAAGATCTTAATCTACCCGACGGTGTAACGATACCAGGATGGTATAGGAGGTTGTTAGAGGCTAGGGCCGCTGCAGGTCCAGCCAATGTTCCTCCACCACCAGTTGCACCCATTCCTCCTCCTCCTCCTCGCGTAGACACTTTTGCAAAGATGTGCAAGGAATTCAAAGCTATGGGTGGAAAACCCTTTCAAGGGTCAGAAACGTTTGTGGAAGCTAGAGATTGGCTTAAGGAGGTGGAAGAATTGCTAGAAATCTTTGAAGTAGAAGAAGGGAGGAGAGTTCATTTAGAAGCTTGGTTGATGAAGGGAGAGGCCTCGTTTTGGTGGGAGGTCACTAATGGGGAGCGTCTTGTTGACTCTTGGGCGGATTTCATACGTAGGTTCGAGGCGAAGTTTCTCTCAAGGGCGGAAGAAAATCTATATATGGAAAGGTTCTTGACATAAAAGCAAGGAAGCTCATCAGTGAAAGAATATGTCAATAAATTTAATCAGTTAGCAAGGTTTGGCTTGGACTTAGTAAACACGCCGGAGAAGAAGGCTCTAAGGTTCGTGAATGTCTTGAATGAACCATTGCAAGGGTTGGCTATGACCCACATCCCTATGGGGGCCACCTTTGAGAAGCTAGTAGACATGGCACTCATGCACGAGGAGAAAGGCACTAAAGCTGATAAGGCACCCGAGAAGAAAGGGGATCAAAATAAGGGTGGCAAAGGCAACAATGCTAAGGGAAAGAAGAAATGTTTTAACTGTGGGACACCAGGCCATCTCAGCAGGGATTGCCGAAAGAAAAAGAAGATTGGCTGTTTTCACTGCGGTGAAGCAGGACATCTAGTGAAGGACTGCCCAAAGAAGGGGCAGAGGACAGGGACTACCTCGGGAGGACAGGTGCAGGCTCTTCTGGCACCAGGGCAGGCAAGGGGACAAGTTCAGGCTCTCGCGGTCCCACCGCTGAAAGAACGAGGTAGAACCATTTCTGTTGAAAGCTTAGTTTTTCTGTTTGATATTCCTGTCCGTACCTTATTCGATTCGGGCGCATCGCATTCGTTTATCTCTACATCATTAGTTGAAACACTGCACCTAGATACTAGTATTGTTACTGATCCCTTAGTAGTCTTAAATCCTATTGGTGGTTCGGCTCATCTTTCTATGATTTGTCGGGATTTGAGAGTGTTTATCTTGGGCGTTGAGTTTGAATGCAACGCCTTTGTCCTTGGGCTTCACGGGCTATGGGCTAATTTTAGTAATGGATTGGTTATCCAGAAATGGGGCCGTTCTTGATTGTGAAAGGAGAGTAGTTAGGCTCGTGACTCGCCTTGGCAACACTCTCGAAATCTTTTGTAATCCCATAAATTCGGTTATGCTAAGTAATTTAGAATCGCTTGACGCGTCTGAGGAAAATCTACGATCTGTTAGAGTGGTCCGAGAATATTCGGATGTGTTTGAGGAGGTGAAGGGCTTGCCTCCGAAGCGGGAGATAGATTTTCGAATATATCTTGTGGATAATGCGAAACCAGTATCTTGGCCAGTACGCCACATGGCTCCACGTGAAAGGAGGGAACTCGGTAAGCAAGTGAAGGAGTTGCTCGAGAAGGGGTTCATAAGATGAAGTATATCGGAGTGGGGTGCTCCAGTAGTATTTGCCACGAAGGCGGATGGGTCCCTTAGACTTTGTGTGGACTATAGAGAACTTAATAAGCTTACTAAGAAGAACAGACACCCACTGCTGAGGATTGACGATCTCTTCGATCAATTAGTTGGCGCCTCAGTGTTTTCGCAGTTGGACTTAGCCACTGGGTTCCATCAGTTGAGAGTGGCTGAGGATAGCATAGACAAGACTGCCTTTAGGACTCCGGACGGTTTCTATGAATGGCTAGTGATGCCATTCAGTTTGACAAACGCCCCAGCATATTTTGTCGATTTGATGAGTAGGGTGTTTAGGGAGTACCTTAACAAATTCGTGGTAGTCTTTGTAGATGACATCTTGATCTTTTCTAAGGATGAAGAAGAGCATGCCCTACATCTTAGGGAAGTGTTGGAGACCCTACGAGCGCATAGCCTTAAGGCTAAATTTTCTAAGTGTCACTTCTGGAGGAAGGAAGTACGGTTCTTGGGGCACGTGGTTTCCAAAGAAGGGATAGCTGTAGATCCCGCGAAGGTGGTGGCCATCCAAGATTGGGAGGTTCCTAAAAATGCTGCCGAAGTGAGAAGTTTCTTGGGGTTGGCTGGCTACTATAGGAAGTTTATCAAAGACTTCGCAAAGATATCTACTCCATTGACACACTTGACGAAGAAGAACCTAGTTTTCACATGGGACGTAGATTGTGATGATGCGTTCCAACGTTTGAAGAGAGCTTTGACTTTAGCCCCAGTCTTAGTATTGCCAGACGGGAGTAAGCCGTTTACCGTTTATACTGACGCTTGTGGGACAGGACTAGGCGCAGTCTTAATGCAAGAGGGTAGGGTAATAGCCTATGGTGGAAGGTAGTTGAGAGCGCATGAGAAGAATTACCCCACGCATGACCTAGAGTTGGCCACTATTGTTTTCGCGCTTAAGTCTTAGCGTCATTATCTTCTTGGCGAGAAATTCGAATTATTCACTGACCACAAATCGCTAAAATACTTATTTTCTCAAAAGGACTTGAACTTAAGGCAGGAAAGGTGGATGGAGTTCTTAGCGTCCTACGACTTCGAAATAGCCTATACCCCTGGCAAGGGTAACGTGGTGGCAGACGCCTTAAGTAGAAAAAGATTATCCTTAAGTCCTTGGTTTGTTGAGCGGCGAAGTTTAGTATTCATTTCGATGTTTGACTTTAGACCTTCCGTTGACTTCGTACCTGGTTTGCTAGCATCCTCGGAGGTCAGACCTATGCTTTTGGGATGGATTGGCGAGGCACAGCGAGACGACCCACAGTTAGTTGAGTAAGTAGAAAAGCTCAAAGGAGGGGAGTCATCAAGTTATCTCCGTAGGTATACCCTAGATGATAAGGGTTGGTTACGTAGGGACGGTAGACTTTGTGTACCAAAAGACGATGACCTAAGGAAGACTATTCTTGACGAAGCACATCATTCGAAGATGACCATTCATCCCGGCGGGGACAAGATGTACAAAGACATGAAGAGAGTTTACTTTTGGGCCGGCATGAAGAAAGATGTGGCCGAGTATGTCGCTAGATGCTTGGTATGCCAACAAGTAAAAGCAGAGCAAAAGAAACCCGATGGGTTGCTTCACCCATTGGAGGTTCCACTATGGAAGTGGGAGAGTGTCTCGATGGATTTTGTGGATGGATTACCGCGATCGAGGAGGGGTAATACGGGGATTTGGGTTATAGTAGACAGACTTACTAAGAGCACCCATTTTATTCCTGTGAAGAGTAAGAGGACTGCTCCATGGTTAGCTTCTATATACGTTCGAGAAATAGTTCGTTTGCACGGTGTTCCTTCTAGCATAGTGAGCGACCGCGATCCTATTTTCACTAGCGAATTTTGGATAAGCTTACAAGAGGCGGTAGGGACTCAGTTATGTTTGAGCACCGCATATCATCCTCAGACAGACGGCCAGACTAAGAGGGTGAATCGCATTCTAGAGGATCTGTTGAGGCTATGTATCCTAGACTTTGGGGGTACATGGGAAGAGCATCTTCCATTGGTTGAGTTCGCATATAATAATAGCTTTCAGTCCAGCATTGGTATGGCACAATTCGAAGCTCTATATGGACGACCTTGTCGTTCACCTACAAGTTGGTGGGAATCTACGGATAAGATCTTACTTGGGCCCGATATGATTAGGGAGACTTCGGAGAAGATCGACTTGATTCGAAGGAGGATGAAAGCAGCGCAAGATAGGCAGAAATCTTATGCGGATAAGAGGAAGACAGGTCTCGAGTTTGAAGTTGGGGACATGGTCTTTGCCAAAGTTTCTCCATTGCGAAACGTTGTTCGCTTTGGGTCCGTTGGGAAATTAGCACCAAGGTTTGTAGGGCCGTTTCCTATTAAGGAGAGGATTGGACGGATGGCGTATAGAGTGGAGTTGCCCGAGAGACTTAGTGGTGTACATGACGTATTCCATGTGTCACATTTGAGGAAGTGCTTGCACGAGACCGCGGAAGTGGTAGAGCCGAGCTTTCTTAGAGAGGTGGAGATAGAGCGTGATGCGACAATTCGACGAGCTCCTACGTGCATTCTTGGGTCGGAGATCAAGAGGTTGAGGAATCGAGAGGTCAGACTAGTCAAAGTGCAATGGGGAGATGATGAGAGCAACACTACTTGGGAGACGGAAGAGAAGATGCGTTCACGATAACCTTTTCTTTTTGAGGGTATGTCCTTTAATTTCTCCTTTATCGCTTAGCTTGTACTTATCTCATCTTTAGTATATCCTCTCGCTAGTATCTTTGACCTTTAGTTAGGATAATCCTATGGTTGAAACATGTGTTTGAGACATGTTATGTATGGTGGATGCAAAGTGGATGCAAGTGTTTGCTAGTGGTTGCTCGTGGATGCATATACACACACTATTAGGCACCAGATCGGCTCAGTCACTTCATATTGCATATTGCATATATATGGATGTATTTAGTAAAATGGATGTATAATGGTTGTATTATCATATAGTTGCTGCATTCGGGTGGATGGTTGTGCACGCATATAGAATTAATATGTATCATTAGGAATCTTTTGCATACATATTGGACGCATGGCACTATCATGAATTGCACTATGGAGGTCGACTGAATCAGTAGACCGCCTAATTTTGCATTAGATATGGACATATACACACACTGTGCATATAAACGTTAAAGCATTAAAAGTCTTTTAAGGACAATGGATGCTGATGTTTGATGGTTGAGTAGATGGACGATTAGATGGTAGGATATACATTCTTCTTGACTTGGAGATTTCGGGGACGAAATCCTTTAAGGAGGGGAGAATGTAACACCCCGTAATTTTATAACATTAAAATTCACAAATTAAAGTATACTTAATTTTTAGAAAAGCATTAAGTGAAATGGGTTGCGCAGAGAAATATATATATATTGATATATATATATATATATAAATTAAAAACTAAATAAATAAATATGCGAAAAAGTTCAAAACAGCGAATTGGGAGGGGGAATAACCGAACCGGCCCATTTTTGAGGTCGACCTGAGCCTCGCTGGGTCGACTAGGGGTTAATCCAGGGTGTTTGGCTGTCAACCCGTGGGCCGATTCGGTCAAATGCAGATTTTGCATTTGATTGGTTCTCATGGTTCAGGGTTAATCTAATGGTCCTAAATAACTTCCTACACCTATAAATACATCCTAATGCTAACCCTAAACCTAATTAAAATAGAATAGTTACCGTCGCCATGGAAATCAATGGAGCCGCCGCCAACTAAGAAAGAAGAAAAGCAAATTCAATTCTAATTCTCTCAACCCTAAAGCAAAGCAAAACTCTCTCTTTTCTTCTCTAAATTGTGAGTATGATGATCTTAACAAGATTATTATCATTTTAATTAGGTTGAGTTATGAATGGATTGTGAGTAGATGATGTGAATTATCATATATGTTGTTGTAAACCCCTTTTGCTATCATGTATATTGTAAATCCAATGTTATGTGATGATGATATCTTATATGTTGTAAATCATGCTATGATGATGTTATGTATGTTGAAAGTTTCTATGCTAAGTTGTGATGAATCATACATGTTAAAAAGGCCATGATGTTACCATCTATGCTAGTTAGTTCATATTAATTAAATCATCATGTTTGGGTTATGTTGATCTATATGACAAGTCACATATGCAAGTTAGATTGATTAGAAAAGTTATGAACATATACCAAGACATCTATTATGACATCTAGAATTATGCTATGACATATGTGATATCCTATGCTAGTTCACACCATCATTATGTTGCCTAAAAACCCCATATGCAAGTTTATGTATAGATTTGGGCTATGATCATATCATATAAATTGAGACATTTAACAAGTTGACACCTTTTGATCCTTAACATGTGTAGTTTATGCAAGTTTCACCCCTATTATGATTAGATTTATTTTAATTGTCTATATGTTGTGATAATTTATCTTTGTGCTAGGTGTTAGACTATACAAGTCTAGCCTATATTAAGCGTTGAATAAGCGAACGTAAAAACGTGGGGTAGGGGTAATATTAAGGATTTAATATTAAAAAGTTGGGGTGCAATTGATATGATTTTGCATGCCATAAGTGGATGGCCATAATTGAGTCAATTATGGACATCATTAAATGTTGACTTAATTAATAATTTGAATAGGGAATTATTAAAACTGGGGTAAAAGATTTTAAGTGTTAATCAATGCTTAGGACACGAGGTTGGACTCGTTTGTGACGTAAACCTGCCCGAACCCGCCCGGCAAATCCAGTGGTCACAAATGTCAGCCCAATGTGAGAGGTCCTAGGCCTAAACTAAAGCATAACGGTTGTAAAGACACGAGGTTAGACTCTTTTATGGTGTAAGACTGCCCGGACCCGCCCGGCAAATCCAGCCGCCATAAATGCCAGTCTAATGTGAGAGGTCTTTATGAGGTTATGGCCTGAATGAATTAAGAAATACTTAACCAGATAAACATGTAAGGTGGGACATGGGGGTTAAGTAGGTGCCTTGGGTGGCATGGGGAATCTAGGGGGTGCCCTTAGTGGCATGTGAAATACGATTAGTAAGACTTAACCAAACACACATGTAAATGAAACATGACTAAGATGGTTAAGTGGGATATACTAGTGGTGACAAGCTTAGGTGGGTAGCTTGTGGGAGCCCGTTTCAACCAGCATCCCAAACGTATCTTTGTGGGCTCGACCCAAGTCGAGGACGGGACACGCATACTGGGCTTGACTATAAGAGGCCAAAACGGGGAGCGGTGGCAACGCAAGTCCAACGGGTTTCATATGCGTGTATGGACCCGGGCTGGCAGGTAAGACGTTGTTGCATCATGTAGGTATAAGCCGTGCATTCTCAGTTGTATCGGGTTGCCACTTTAGGGGAGTGATACACCCCACTGTGGGGCCAGAACGGGTATCTACGAGTAGGGAGCTGATCGAAAGTGGGTAGTGGGGTACACCTAGTGGAGATATGGGCAGACGACACCTATGTAGTCAGCTAGGAGTACACGAAGTTACTTATAAAATTTCTAAGAGGGTAGTGGGGTACACCTAGTGGAGATAGGGGCAGACGACACCTATGTAGTCAGCTAGGGGTACGCAAGGCTATTTATATAGTTTCTATGTGAAGCAAGTGGGATCAACCTTTAGGGTGACTGGTGCAGTGTAGTGTAGTAATTGGCGTGGTGCAGTGTAGTAATTGGAGCGGTGCAGTGTAGTAATGTGCGGTGCAGTATAGTAATTATTCGTTAGTAATTAGGTATGCCTTTACCGTTATCTTTAACGTTATCTTAAACGCTATCTTTATCTTCCAAATAGTTCATAGACATTTACTTGTCTTCCAGCTTATGCCTTAGTCTAGTTATTTTGATAATAGTATTGTTAGAATTATCATACTCGCCAGACTTTATGTCTGACCCCCTCCATTTCTATCCTTTTCCCCCTCCAGGTCCTCAGGTTGGGCCCAGCTCTAGTGGAGTTTGATTGGATTGCTTTATCTCTTTTTGGAAAGCTTGGACCATTGAAGTAAAGTCCATCTTGTTATCTTCTTTAATGGCTATTTTGTAATGGGGTTATGTATTTTGTTTTTGAGAAGATGGATAATGTACTTGACTCTGATTAATTGTTTTGTGATGTAATAAACATGTTTCCGCTGCAATAAAATGAAGCTTTAGTTTTCAAGTACTACTTATTATCTGTCTTGTTGTAATTTTTCTGTTCTATATTCACCTATAACCTCCATGGAAGTTAATGCATTCCCTTTGTGAGTGACATTAATGGACGTGGGGTGTTAGAGAACATTTTAAAAGCCAAATTTTCTAAATGTATATTCCGGCAAGAAGAAGTGAAGTTCCTTGGTCACGTCGTATCAAAGGAAGGAATTTCAGTGGATCCCTATTCAAGATTGGAAATATCCTAGCACGCCTACATAAGTTAGAATTTTTCTAGGATTGGCTAGTTATTATCAGAATTTCGTAAAGGATTTTTCGAAGCTATCTAGTCCAATGACACAACTTACTAAGAAGCACGCAAGATTTAATTGGACTCCAGAATGTGAGGCAGCTTTCCAAGAGCTGAAATTAAGGTTGACTACTGCTCTAGTGTTGACTATTATTAATGGCAATCAAGTTTGACACTCTATGCAGATGCTTCTCTTGGAGGAGTAGGTGCATTATTGATGCAAAGAGGCCAAGTAGTTGCTTATGCTAGCCGTCAGCTGAAGCCGCATGAGAAGAGGTATGCCACTCATGATCTTGAGTTGTTAGCCGTCGTGTTTGCTTTGAAAATCTGGAGCCAATATTTATTGGGTGAGAAGTTCGAATAATACACAGATCATAAGTCATTGAAGTATTTGTTCACTTAGAAAGACTTGAATTTGAGGCAGCAACGTTGGCTAGAATTTCGTGTAGCGTACGATCTAGATATATTGTATACTTCAGAGAAAGCCCATGTTGTGGCTGATGTGCTTAGCAGAAAGAATGTAATCATCACCAGTCTTATCAATACGCCTTCATTGATTGACAAGATCTCTGTTCTCCAAAAAGACGATGAATTTATTCAAATAATTAGCCAGCGAATTCAAGAAGGTATAGCTTCAGATTTTCAGCTGGATAGTAAAGGGGTTCTGAGGTTGCAAGGGCAAATTTGTGTTCCAGAAGTTCCAGAACTCAGAAGAGAGGTACTAGATGAATGTCACAAATCTAAGCTTAGTATCCATCCTGGTGTGAGTAGGATGTATGTAACACCTCACGTCCGTTAAGGTCACTCACAGAGGGAATGCCTTAACTTTGATGGAGCATTTTAGTAAACAGAACAGAATATTACAAGACAGATATAAAAATAATATTTGAAAAAAAACTTTATAACTTTATTGCAGCGGACAGAAATCAGTTTGGTTACAACTTTACCAAAAACTCAAGTACATATATATCAGCCTTGTTCAAAAGCCATAAGAGTACAAAACTTTAAAATCATAATCCCCACCAAAGATGCCAGAAAAAGACAAGCCATACTTTAAGCACTTCAAGCACTCCAGGCAGAAAGAAAAATCCGGATCAAGCTAGAGTATTCCCTCCTTGGAAACCTGGGGGAGGGACGGAAGAAAAGAGGCGAAACAACAAGGGTCAGACATAAAGTCTGGCAAGTCCAGTGACTTTCAGTTATGAACAGATAATAATGTCATGGCATGCAAATAAAACTGGATGAGAGATAACAGGAAACAGGAATAACAGATATACTTAGGTTAAACAGAAGAAACATGATGATATTACTTTTCACTTCTCTGAACTAATACTAGTATAACAGGATTAGGTGTTACCCTAATGTCTAAACAGAAACAGAATAATGGGCCTTTAACACCCTAACAGAAGGTACAGAAACAGAATGCTAGTAATGGGCCTTTACCACCCGAACAGAGACAGAAACGGAAACAGAATAATCCCTACGGAAACAGAATGTTAGAATTAGGTGTACACTAGTAAATGGGCCTTTACCACCCCAACAGACGATACCACGCAGAAACAGACAGGTGTTACCACCCAACAGAAACAGACGGAACCCCACAGAACAGACAGAACTAAGTGTACCCTAAATCCTACCCCACACTATCGGCTCCCTAATACATAAATACCCTGTGCCAGCCCCACAAAAGGGTGTATCATTCCCTAAAGTGGCAACCTTTGAATGACACAAACCTATTTATAGATGTCACGGCGTCTTACATCCTCAGAGGCAGACCGGGATCCATGCACGCACATGACCCGGTTGGAACGCACCATCAACACCCCTCGCCATTATCAGAATGAACCGCTTATAATTAGTTCAGTAAGCGTGCCCGGACCCTTCCTACTATTGGGTCAAAGTTTTGATACCAGAAAGGGTTACTGACTAATATGGGTCCCAAACAACAGATGACACAAGTATTTTCCCCTCCTAACCTTGTGCCCCCAGACTAACAGATTTTAGATTAACTTGTTTACAAGTTCAGACATACAGAGTTCAGGTCAACTAGTTCACATATCAGAAAATCAAGTTAATAAGTTTTCAGACTAACGGATCAGACATACAGAGTTAATATAGTTACAGACTTGTCTAACTTTGTACTGGGCCTACAGATTCATGAAACGGGTTTATTAATTTCATTAGTCCAGTTGGTTTAACCCTATCCACCCAACACGTTTTAGACATTATATTTATCTCAGATTTTATTAATTAAATATTAATGCCCAGACCTCTCACATTAGACTGACAGTTTGCGGCTACTGGTTAGGCCGGTTGGTTCCAGGCAGATTTCTTCCACAAACTGAGTCTAATCTCGGGTTTCAAGCATGTTATGACTAACTTCTCACATTAGAACCTATTGTTTGCGGCCACTGGATGTGCCGGGCGGTTCCGGGCAGGATTACGCCGCAAACTCATTCTAACCTCGAGTTAGCCATGTTTATCTTTGCGGCCAATTAATTAATAATTTACCATTTATGGCCATGTCTAATATACATGTCAATTATTCATAACTATAGCCAATTCAGATTATGTCAATAACAGACTAAATATATCAACTCAGCAGATAACAGATTTCGCAGATTAGGCGACTTAACAGATTTAGCAGATTAAGCAATTTAGTAGATTTAGCATATAACGGATTAGGCATTTTCAGCAGACTTAGCAGATGACAGATTTAACAGATGAACAGATCTAGCAGATTAGGCAATATAGCAGAACTAGCAAATTACGCAATATAACAGATTTAGCAGATAACGAATTAGGCAATTTAACGGATTTAGTAGATAATAGATTTAGCATATTATATATATCTAAAACTCTATTTACCTATCTTGTCTAATCATAGATTTAGCCTAAACTTACATGCCTAAATCAAGGTCATAATTCATAATACAATATATGCCCCAAATCTTAGCCTTAATATTCCCATTTACAGTTCATGTCAAAACTAGATTTAATATTCTAGTTTACCATTTTTGTCCAAGACTAATATGCATGTAAATCATTCTCTATCATAGCCAATTCAAATTATGCCAACATATTTATCAACTTAATTAAGCTACGCCCAATGTTTCAACAAGTTCTCTAAGTACTCATGAAATGGCCCTAGCAAAAGGAATAGGAGATAAGCACAAGAAAGAATAGGCATGAAATAATGAACCAAATACAATGATAATGGCCCCACTAGGCTCGATGTACATAACAGTGAATGGGAATAAACTAGCAAAGTTACATACTAAATATGAGATCTAGTGTCATTAAGGGAATAGGCGTAAGAAACTAACTACAATAGTCATGGGCGACAAATCACAATAGTTTCTTATTCAATGTCATAGGCAATAGTCTCATAGGCGTGAATCATAGTCATAGGCAATAGTCTCATAGGCATGAATCATAGTCATAGGCAATAGTCTCATAGTCATGAATCATAGTCATAGGCAATAGTCTCATAGTCATGAATCATAGGCAATAATAGTCTCATAGGAAACAGTTTCATGTCCAATTATGCATTATTCATTATTTGTCCCAAAATTTAGCGTTCGTGCGTTAATCTCTTATGAGATTCGGTGCAGGCTCGTAGTAGCCTGGCTATAGAACAGAAAGAAGAAAGAGATACAGAATAAGATAGATCTAAACAGAACAGAACATACATAACCTCAGATTCAGATTTACAATTCATGCCACAATCATAATTAACGTTTATATCGGAAAATAACTGTACTTGCCTTTCGTGGCTAAAGAAAAGGATTATAAATCGAATTTGATGCAGAAACGCTGATTAATCTTCTTCGATTGTTGTTGTAGTCTAAACTTTAATTTGAATTGTGAATGAACACTTGAGATTAGATTTAGAGGCGGCGGCTAGGGTTTAAGAGAGAGTTTGGTAGCATAATGGTGTTATAGACAATATTCTATGAATTAGGGTTAGGTTAATCATATATTTATAGGTGTAGAGAGTGTTTCAGAACCATTAGATCACCCTAGAAGCCATCAGGTCCTTCCAGCACATCAAAAATCGTCATTAGAACTCTCTAGAACCCTGTGCAGGTTTCTGGCTCGACATGGGCGCACTTCCCAAGTGCGCCAATGTATTTTTGTGCTGGCGCACTTCACAAGTGCGCCAGTGCATTTCTGGCCTGTTTCCGGTTTTTCTGCCTAACTTTGTTCGTCCATATCTCCTTCGTACGTTATCCGTTTTACGCAAACTCGGACTCTATCTCAAGCAGAATTCCGAGACGAACGCAATGGCGCAACCCGTTTCCCTTAATTCTTCTCCTAAAAATTAAGTATACTTTAATTTGGTACTTATACGTTCACAGAAAATACAGGGTGTTACAATGTACAACGATCTCAAATGCACATTCTGGTAGAAGTCATTGAAAAGGGACATTTTCATATATGTTAGCCATTGTTCTACTTGCCAACAGGTCAAGAGTGATCAACAGAAACTTGCCGGATTGTTGCAACCATTGGAGATTCTAGATTGGAAGTGGGACCAAATTTCCATGGATTTCAAAGATAGTGTTCCCCGAACCAGGAAAGGTAATGACAACATATGGGTGATCGTAGATCATTTCACGAAGACCGCCCATTTTATTCCTGTTAGATCGACTAGAACAGCTCAGAGTCTCGGGCAGATTTATTTCAGAGAAATCGTTAGACTACATGGAGTGCCTAGCAGCATTGTCATTGATAGAGATCCGAACTTCGTTGTTAAATTCTAGGAAGCATTTTAGGAAGAGCTGGGGAAAAAGTTAAATCTTAGCACTGCATATCATCCTCAAACAGATGCCCAAACTAAGAGGGTGAATCTTATACTAGATTATTTATTGTGGGCTTGTATTCTTGATTTTGGCGGATCGTGGGAAGATCACTTGCATTTGGATGAGTTATCATACAATAACAACTATCAAGCGAGCTTAAAAATGTTACCATTCGAAGCATTGTATGGTAGACAATGTAGATCTCCCGCATGTTGGGTAGAATCAGGCACTCGACTAGTATTGGGTCCCGACATGATTTTAGAAGCTTCAGATAAAGTCGATTTCATTAAGAAGCAACTGCAAACAGCTCAGAGCCGACAGAAGAGTTATGCTAATTCTAGAAGAAGAGATTTGGCTTTTTATTTCGGTGATTATTTATATTTGAGAGTTTCTCCGATGAGAGGAGTAATCCAATTCGGGAAAACAGGGAAGTTGGCTCCTAGATTTATTGGTCCATTTC
Organism: Allium sativum; assembly: GCA_030737875.1. Lineage (NCBI taxonomy): Eukaryota > Viridiplantae > Streptophyta > Magnoliopsida > Asparagales > Amaryllidaceae > Allium > Allium sativum. The sequence goes on along the minus strand of CM060915.1, from coordinate 308,613,966 downwards.
CTATACTTGAAAGGATTGGAACTCTTGCCTATAGGGTTTAGTTATCAGACTGGTTGCCAGGAGTACATGATGTGTTTCATATTTCTCAACTTGGAAAGCATGTACATGATCCAGACTTGATTGTGGAGGAAGCCGCGCAACAAGATTTGGATATTACTTCAAAATTATCAGCGAGAAGGGAGCCACTGAAAATTATTGGCAAAGAAACCAAGTTCAAAAAACAAGAAGGTTCACTTAGTCAAAGTGCAGTGGGGCAGCAATCCTGGAGACTGTACATGGGAGGCAGAAGATAGCATTAAACATGCTTACCCCAAGTGCAGGATGGACATCTCTGATTAGCTCTGGTGCAAGGTACATTTACATTATTTTTCATTTCCGTTTTGTTTCCTACTTTACTGTTGTTTCCTTTTCAGGGACGAAAAGTTTTAAGTGGGGGAGATTGTAACAACTCGGAAAATCAGAACTGATTTGAAATTTTTATTTCGAGTAATTTTGGCAGAATTTGGTCAGCATTTAAAAATTCCATTTTTAAATAACAACAAAGGCCATAAAAATAACCATTTTAAAAACGACCTCCATTTTCGACGAAACCACTTTTGTTGGATCCGGAATGTCAATTTATTGCTAGGTTTAAAATTCCATAATTTTTGGAATTAATATGTGAGCATGGCAAAAGAAAACGTGTTTTGCAAATATAGTGCAAATTGGATCGACCAGAAAAATGCCATTTTTCAAACAGTCTCCAAATTCGACAAAATTAGTTTTGTTAGGACCGTATCACTAAAACAAAGCTAGATTTATTTTTCGGGTATTTTTGGGATCAATATGTGGCCCCGATAAATTAAAATGTACGTTCAAATCTAATATTGAATGTTTTATATTTTATTTTTTAGAATAACCGACTGAAACAGTCGAATGGGCCTACGAAACATATTCCACTATGTCCGAAATGAGGGTATTTAGCTAGGGGTGACATTTGTTGGGTTGGATTTGGAGTTCGGATGTGAAAAAAACATTTTTGAAATTAAATTAATTAATTAATTTAATTATAAATAGAATACCAATAGGATTTTATCTCCAAACCCTCGTCACTTTCAAACCCGCTGCCTCTCTCCTCATTCAACGCGGAATCATGCTCCCTCCTTTCTCCCCTGATAACTCTCGATCCTCTAAATGAAATCATTTGATTCTTAAGGATATTTTTTTGTGTTTCTTGCTCTCTTCAAATCCATATGGGTTTCAATATCCATCCTCGTGTATATTGCTCGAATCACCTCAACAAACCACCGCTGTTCGCACCGGAAACCCCCCCTCCTACCTCAATCGAGTTCGACGTGGTAGGTCCCCCTGGGTGCGCCTTTCGATGCTCTAGAACATGGTAGCTTCCGATCATCGCAAAGAAGAACGGACTGAGCATGGTTTGAAACCCTAGTTTCGAACCAAAACTGGAACCGCCGGCCTTGTACTAATAAAGAAGAAGGTATATATTTTAAATAGATAACAACATATAAAAGTGTTGCGAATTTAAATTAAATTATAAAAATCATACCTTTTTGATACGATGATGAAATCCGATGAAACAGGAACCGTTGGGACCGTGACATCGTACACTACATTCTAGAAGAGACTGGAATGTATTTGGAGTTTTCTACAATATTAGGAGGAGTGGAACCCAATGTGAGATTTCTAAATTCAAGTTGGAATGGAAAAGCGATGTATAAATTATATAAGCGATGTATAAATTATATAAGCGTCGTATATCTCATATATTGGCGTTGTATAAATTATATAAGCGTCGTATACCTCATATATTGGCGTTGTATAAATTATATAAGCGATGTATAAATTATACATACGTTGTACAAATCATATATGCATTGAATGATATTGGAATGGATATATATATATGTATACTCCCCTCGTCCATAGACCATGGATTATTTAAATGTATTGTATTGCGTTGTGAATGCAATTGGATGCGTTGTATAAATTGGGAATGCAACAAAATTGTTTGTGTTGTGGAAAGTTTGGTTGAATATGGGTTTATCAACCCTATGGCTGATTTGAATGAATGTAAATGAAATTATTGTAATGCTGCAAGACCTAAGATAGCAGAGGAGTCGTGCTAGACACGGTGTCAGTGCTAAATACCCTGCCATTGTAATGCCGAAATTTTCTGAAATGAATCATACGAAATTGTTGTTGTGTTTGGACTAAATTCTTTGAACGATAAAAATAACATTTTTGTCATGTATGTGAAGTAATAAAAATATTCATATATTGAATAAATTCTTTGAACGATAAAAATATCGATTTTATCAAGTATGTGAAGTAATAGAAATATTCATGTGGTGAGTAAATTCTTTAAACAATAAAAATATCATTTTTATCATGTATGCGAAGTAATAAAAATATTCATGCGTTGAATAAATTCTTTGAACGATAAAAATATCATTTTTATCTTGTATGTGAAGTAATAAAAATAGTCACGTGTTAAATAAAATCTTTGAACGATAAAAATATCATTTTTATCATGTATGTGAAGTAATAAAAATATTCATGTGTTGAATAAATTCTGTGAATGATAAAAATATCATTTTTATCATGTATGTGAAGTAATAAAAATATTCGTTTGTTGAAATAAATTCTTTGAACGATAAAAATATCATTTTTTATCATGTATGTGAAGTAATAAAAATATTCATGTGTTGAATAAATTGTTAGAACGATAAAAATATCATTTTTATCACATGTATGATGTGTTAAAAATAACCATGCATTGAAATAAATATTTGTTTGCTAAAAATATTATTTTTAGCGTAGATATGCATATATATACACATGCTGAACATGAAAATGGATTAGCTGTTGAGTAAAGAATTTATTTGCATGCCTGACAAATAGGTAATCCTTAATGAGTTGGCTGCGCAATTTTATTATTATATAACCTCCTGTGAATGCCATTGGATGTGGTGTGCTGGTTGTTCTTTGTGAGATTATAAACAACGCCATAGAATAGCAAAAATTAATTTTGAACTACACAACATGGCATACTTCGTGAAGATAGCATACTCTATCACATACCACATATGCACTTGGATCTTATGTGACGAGGTTGGAATTACCATACAAGCAAGAGGCTTGTATGGCGATGACTGAATTACAGGTTGAACTGTCGACTGATATGGACTAAATAAAATAAAACGGTAAATTGTCAAGTTTAGTAAAAACCCCACACGGGTCTGGAGTTGACAATAATCGTGTCTCTCTAGTTATTAGACACGACACATGGTTTATTTATTTTCCAACACTGGACAAGGTGACGAGAATTTATTCCCTGGAGTTTTGATTTTTACACACTCCCTTGGGGAAAGAATAGGTCACTAAAAATTGTGTATGCTTATTCTGGATTTATTAGGTCGGCCCAATAAATTTCCAAACCCCTCCCCGTATAAAGGAGGTTATGGCGAAATTTTTCGAAATTTAAGGGCGTTATCCAAAATTTTGAAGTGAAAATGGTTTGAAAGTCGTCGAATGAATTATATATATATATATATTGATATATATAAATTAAAATAAAATGAATCGCGCAGCTGCAGTTCGCGCTTTGGAATCGTAACTTTAAACGATTATACCGGGAGATCCGAACGTTGGATTTTCCCGAAATTGGAACCGTTGGGTTCGCTTGGGAAAGATCTTCCCAACGATGTTAACTTTGTTAAGATCCAGAAGCCTCGTTTAATTAAAGTGGTCTATTTTTATATAAATAAAAATAGCGGTAAATCGTTTTAAAATATTATAAACGATGTGGAATGGAAATAAACTGATTTTACTTGGTTTATTAGATATTTTGATGGTTAGATGTATTTGACATGAAATTATTATATTGAATTAAATCGTAAATTCAAATAATTTAACCATGAAAAGAATTGGTTTGAATTTTGTGTATACACGATTTATTTGAAAAGGCCGAGTTAATTCTCATTTCAAATAATTGATCGACGATTAGAAGTCGAAGATATTGAAGACGGTGCAAAACCGATAATCTTAACATCGAATGGATTGCTACTGATGCTTTTGATTGGAGTTGCTTCCTTGAAAAGGTTACAGTGGTAGTAGTACGAATATATTATTTGATTGTTCGGATGTGCGAGAGCCTCTCTTCCATATTGGACATACGAAACGAGGAATAAGGCGCCTCCGGTTTGGTTCAGACCCAGAACAGACTAGTAAATGGACAAGTGTCTAACATTGGATTTCGCTCTGTATTGATTGATCTCTATTAAATATATATATATCTGTTTGGTGGCGGAGAATTTATTCTCTTCCTTAACATCTGTCTCTAAGACGTACGAGCTTAGAGGTTATATATCGATATACATCAGTCGCATGGCGTGGAATGTCAATGTGGTATGCTGAGATGCAAGTGATCAAGGCTTTTGTTGAAAAGCGGAGCCTTGTGGTTGATGATCAAAGCACGGCTTTAAATAGCATAGCTTTGTGTATAATGTTAATTCACGAGCCTCACACCCCGGTATGAACCAGAAATGGGAGAGGACTGCAGGGAGAACATGTATTTCCTTCTAGCTAGAAGTGGTATCATGGTATGGATCCCAGACATTTTTACTTGTGTGGATGATAGAAAGAGAGGTACCTCAGATATATCGGTCACTACGGGGCCGATGGACGGATATGGTTGACTAACTGACCAGACTTACGCCCCACAGGGCGGGGAAATGTATTGTTCAGGAATTACCAATCCTCAAACAAAAGGGAGGAACGACCCTGAAGATCCAAGGGCTTGACTAAGTACGAGTCCTGAGATATGGGCTGGATTGTATCGAATTCGGTAAGGACGATCCCTTGCCTTGGTTCATGATGGAAATCCAACTTCCAATACAACGTTGTGCGGTTTTGATAGTAAACCTATATTGGTGGCATAGTGTCATGGGATGCTCATGTCGTCTATGATTGATACATTATGATTCAAATTGTTTTTGAAACAAATATGCACTAGTAATAATATCAAATGATTTCATTTTATACGCATCAAGCATATTTTGGCCATTATAAGGTAAAACTCTATCCTCTAGTTTGCGTTGCATTGTGTGATGGGACTTGAGTCTTATAATGGCTTCATTTTTCTAAAAAGCATTGTGTTGTTTAAATAATTTACTTTACTTCATGCACTGGCAATCCAATGGAGTAAACCCATTTCACGTTAGCGGCGTGGTCCTGTGATTGACCTTATTATTGAATAGGTTAAGTAAGATTTCTCATACCAGTCCCATGACTGACTAGTAGTTTGTTTCACTTTGCAAACTCGGGTGCCCCTATTTTCTACATGGGCAGCCTTGTATTCAGGTTTTGGCTTGGTTCATTTTGGCTGTGGATGGAAGCTGTGGTAGCTGATGATGGTCCTTTATCATTTCTATTGCACTGTTTCAAATACTATTATGTATATTATGTTTGATTCTGCTGCAGACATTTTATATTACGCTGAAACTGTATTCTGTACTAAGTATAATCCATTATGCTGTGTAACTCTGATGATTATATTATTTCTAGTGTAACATGATGTACATTATTTGGTGTAATTCTATATTTCTGTTATGTTGTTATTGTTTATGTGTTATATTACATTGATTATCCTTGCTTCCGTGGCACGGGGGTTTGGGGTCATCACAGTTAAAATAGGCATGTGACCGTTGCTTTCCCATTATTTCATTACTCTCCCTCAAACCGAACTAGGGTTCCCATTTCTATCTCCGCCTCCATCATCGACTTTTAGATCCTCCCCCAATCTCATAAAATTCTTGGTAGACAAAGCTTTTATAAGCACATCAGCTTGCTGATAATATGCGGGGACATAACAAACCGCCAGTTTTCCTGTCTGAGTTTTGTCTCTAACAAAATGAAGGTCAATTTCAAGATGCTTCATCCTCGAATGTTAAATCGGGTTGAGTGATAAAGAAACCGTGCTCTTGTTATCACACCAAATGACGAGTCTTTGATTTATAGCAAACCCTAATTCTTGCAACAAAGATTCAATAGAAGTAACTTCTGCTGCCGCACTTGCTAATGCTCGGTACTCCCCCTCTGTGCTAGATCTGGAAGTGGTATGCTGCTTTTTAGTACACCAAGAAATAATACTTGAGCCAAGGTAGACACAGTACCCTGAAATAGATTTTTGATCATCAATATCATTGGCCCAGTATGCATCACTAAAACATTGTAAGTTGAGCTCTTTTTCAGGCTTTATAATTATGCCATGATTTTTTGTGCCTTACAAGTATTGTAGAATCCTTTTTAGTGCATTCCAGTGTTCTGATAGGGGGTTCTGCATGTATTGACTTAGCTTGTTAGCACTATAGCAATATCAGGTCTTGTAATCGTTGCATACTGCAGTGCTCCAATTAAGCTTCTATATTGTTTGGCATTTTTGATAGCTTCACTTTATATTTTTACAGTCTTAGGTTGCTAATCATAGGCGTCGGCAAGGAATTAGCCTGATGCGTTTTTTCCTTTTGAAGAATTTCTAAAATGTAATTTTGTTGAGATAAATTAATTCCCTGTCATTTTTCTTAATAGCTTGTGTTCCAAGGAAAATTTTTAGTTCCCCCATGTCTTTTATAGCAAAGTTTTGATCAAATTTTCGTATGATGTTATCTCCTGTGATCAACATATCATCAACATATACCAAGATATATATTTCCATATGTTCCTCTCTTCATCTATAGTGAATTACCTGATTTGGATTATGTGAAGTTCATGTTGGTCAAAGTTAACTTAAGTTTCTCATACAAGCTCTTGAAGCTTGCTTTAAACCATATATAGCCTTATGTAACTTGCATACTTTATTGGTATAGTTGTAACCTTCAGGTTGATACATGTAAACCTCTTCAGTCAACTCCCCATTTAAAAAAGCATTGTTGACGTCTAGCTGCCTCATATTCCATCCTTTACTTATAGCTATGGTTAATATGACTCTAATTGTTGTGGGCTTTATGACTGGAGAGAAAGTTTCGTTAAAATCAAATCCAAACTGTTGTGCATAATGTTTAGCGACCAATCTAGCTTTGTATTTGTCAATAGATCCATCCTCTTTTCTTTTAATCTTGAATATCCATCTACATCCAATAATGTTTTTGTGTTTTGGTTGTGTTACCAAACTCCATGTATTATTTTTCATGAGTGCCTGATATTCAATATTCACGGTCTCTTTCCATTTTTCTGATTTTATTGCTTGCTCAAAGTTGGTTGGTTCTGCTTCAATAACCGAGGTATTGTACACTTTAGGTTTGAAAATTCCACTTTTCAACCTTGTTGTCATGTGATTTCTGATGTATTTCGTATTGTATTGTGTTAGACTTTTAGCCTTTTTTATCATATTTATGTCAACAGAAGTTGTCGATATCCACTTTAACCTTTTTATGAACATACATGCATTCTATAACATACTAAAGATAAACCAGGAAAAAGATTGGTTTACTTAGTATTTCATATTGTGTTAGACTCAAGGATTTTTATCATCTTTTAGAAGTCAATATGATTATTCTAGAAGGTTCGATTGCTTAACATATGGCTTTTGTAAATATCTTTGAATTAATTGTATTTTTATTACTTCACCTTGGAATGCATGTGAAGTAGATAAGGTACTATTAAAATTTCATTGCTGGAGTTTAAAGTTTAAACCTGGGTAGTCCCAGGTCAAAGCCAGGCATCCTCTAAATAATCTTATTTGCTCATATGGATTTATTTATTTATTTTTGGGATGATTTGAAGCAAAAAAAATTGGCATTGCGACTATTGCAATTGTTTTTAAGTGTGTATTTATTTTAAAAGTAAAGACGGACAGATTTCTAATGTGGTGGGTTTATCAACCATAGAAGTAACATGTACAAATTGATTTTAGATGTAATTGGTTTCATTATTGATATTTGCAGCAATCTTACGAGTAAATAAATGTGATATTTTATAGAGTGGGTAATAAGAGTTACATAGTTTTTTTTAGAAGTGAGGTTTGAACCCACGCCCTCTTTCGAAGACCAGAACTTGCGTAACAAGAGTTACAAAGAAAAAAATTGTCAGAAGTGGGATTTGAACCCACGCCCTCTTCCGAAGAATAAAACTTGAGTCTGGCACCTTGGACCACTCGGCCATCCTGACTGTTTTTTAATAAATAGAAATGTGAATTTATTTTCTAAATGAATAAAGATATATAAAAAATACACCCATGTGTAGCATTTAATTTTTTGTAACAAAAGAAACTATAATAAGGAGTGTTATTTTGTAAATAGCTAAAAATAATTGAATATAAACGTATAATTAGATAGAACATGCTTGTTTTGCAAGGAGGTACAATATGAATGAATATAAATGTACAAAACAAGCATGTTTTCAAATATTTTCAAAATGAATGGCTAAAAATATCATTTTCTAGAAAAATATACATATTTCTATAATAATTATTTTTTGGATCAATATTTGCAAGATGTATTTTATATTCTTTAATTGTATGTATAATATTGTGTTTGTGTGGTGCATATAGTATGCATTTTTTTTCCTGTTCAAAGAGAAATATATTTATGCAAATATTTAATCAACAATTACATACCCTCTGACAATAAAAATGTTTTGGAAATATGTGCAAGATGAACGTACAATTACATGAACATTTGCAAAATAAATGTTTAGTTTTATAAACATTTTCAAAATGAATGCAGACGGAATAGAGTTGAAAATAAGGTACGCGAACATAAAATGGTGACACAATTGATGATACAACAGATTTGTATCGTTAAATTCACTCATGTATGAGCATAATGAGATTCAATTGTAAAGATTTGTTGTGTCATTTCTTTTAAGTTTCAATGATTGCTTCCAAACATGAAAGTATTTTGCTAGAAAAGTACAACTTCGATGTGTTAAAACTATTTTTTTAGAGAAAAAGCGGATATTGTTTAAAAAGACTAGCAAAAAAAGAAATTGTCATAAGAACCAAAAAAAATTAAGATCAAAGCTTGAATAAAATCCGTAGATTTGCTAATAGGCTCAAATTAGAGTTTGCACATGGAAAGAAGCGCGTATTAAGGTTTTGCATGAGAAAAATGAGAAATTTGGAAAATAAATCAAAACTAAGTGGTTTTATAAAGCTTGATTAAGTCGTTTTTTTTATGTATTAAGTTCGATGTTAAGGATGTCATTCAATATTTACGCTAAAGTAATTCCCATGACTAAGATAATTCCATATTGACCAAATGACCAATTCCCATGACTAATTTTTTTTCCCCACCAAACTAATAAAAAAATGATAGCATCGGGAAATTTCAAGTGAAGACATGATCCAGTTGTGAAACCTTAGTAGTGATTCATCTATGAGGAAAATGGATGATATTTTTGTAAAAGAAAAAGGATAATGAGTCAACATTCACATGGGATGATGTCATTTAATTTGGTCTAAAATACGGAACTAAAAGCAAAAAGATATGACTAAGTTGTAATTAAAAAAACTGAGAATTTACATAGTTGATCCAAATCAATTGGAATCTGATCAAGAATTATAAAGATAGCACAAAGTATAGAACAAATAAATATATTTATTTAGTGACCATTATTTCTTCTTTCTAATACCATTACTAAAAATACCACAAAATATTAGGTTATACTCTTCTAAATACCAAACTTTTATAGATGCTACAAAATAATATAAAAAAAATCGCACTGCCGACCAACAGTGTTTTCTACGACGATTGATTAACATGTAAAACTGTTTATTTTTACGCTTATATCTTATCTTTATTGTAAATAAATAAATAAATATAATTTTGGGTATTTTTGTGTATTTTCATAGATTTTCAATAAATGTCTGCTCTATCTCAATCAAATACCAATTACATAAAAAAAATGCTATTTTTCAGAAGCAACATGTTTTCAATCCCAAATGACGTTCTAGCTCACTGGTAAAGGCATAGAAAGTTTGGTGGAGTGTTCCGAGTTCGATCCTTGGCAATTCCTATTTTTATGAAGAAAGAAACACGAATGCTTCATAACCCACCTCCTGTATTTCGAAGAATATACAGACTAAGTGATATATATTATATGCATACTGAAACGACCCGATACTCGCCTGTAAGGGAAAGCCAGGATTGAGTTGAGAACATGACAAATCAGAACACAAACAAAAGAACATTTCATTGCTTATTACAACAATTTACATCAGAGTACAAGAATATAACAGAGTATGAATAAATAATATACATCAGAAAAATACCAGAGGTCTAAATTACATTTAAATACATAGCAGCGGAAAAATAATACATAACACAACTGTAAGAAATACACGGATACAGAGCGTTCCGAATATAGCTCCATTTGTAAACCAGGATCCTGTGAATATAATATCTGCAAAAACCCAACTACTAGCTGCCCGGGTGGAAAATAGGGGCACCCATAGTTTAGGTTAAAACAATAAACTCCAGGTCAGTCATGTGACTGGTGTGAGAACTAAAACAGTTATTTAAAACTTTACTTCAAAATGGAATAAATCAAGGGACCACGCCGTATAACATGGAACGGGTTTCCTCCCAAGAATACCAGTGCTTAAAACAAACAGCGCCATGCTTTTTGGAAAAATGAAGCTATTATAAGACTCAGGTCCCATCACACAATGCAACGCAAGCCGGAGGATAGAGTTTTACCTTATTATAGCCAAACATGCATGGTACATTTAAAACAAATCATTTGATACTATAATAAGTGTATAGTGTCAAAAAAAACTTCAATTATAAATGTATCAATCATAAATGGCATAGTATCCCATGCTACTATGTCGCCATACTAGGCTCTTCAATCAAAACCGAAAAGTCACGTATTGGAAATTGGATTCCATCTTTGAGTCGAGGCCAGGGATGGCTCCTCACCCTTCGAGACACTTTAGCAAATGTCTTAGGACTCCCCGTAGAGAACCCTGAATCGGTTGGGCCGGTCCTCCCTTACGTTTGAGGATTAGTTACTCCTGAACACACGTTTCTCGGTCCTATTGGTCCTATACCCATCGGCTCCGTAGTAGCCGATATATCCGAGGCACCTCGCTATCCATCATCCATATAGGTAAAAATATATAAATGTTTGGTCTCCATACCATGACACCACCCATAGCTAGAAAGAAACGTCATGTTCTCCCAATGGTCCGATCCCGTTTTTAACTCATGCCAAGGTGTGAGGCTCGCGAATTATCGCCATACACAAAGCTATGCCCTTTAAGGTCGTGCTTTGATCATCAACCACAAGAGTCTGCTTTTCAATAGAAGCCTTGATCATTTGCATCACAGTATGCCACACAAGCAATTCATGTTGTGCGACTGATGTCTATCAATATATAACCTCTGAGCTCGTACGTCTCAGAGAAGTGCGTTAAGCAAGAGAATAAATTCTCCACCGCCAAACAGATATATATTTAATAGAGATCAATCAACACAGAATAAAATCCAATGTCAGACACACATCCATTTACAAGTTCGTTCTGGGTCTGAACGAAACCAGAGGCACCTTATTCCTTGTCCCATATGTCCAATACAGGAGAGAGGTCCTCGCATATCCGGTCGATCTCCAAGTACGTCTGGACAATCACCACTTATTACCTCATCTTGGGTGTATAGCCCAATCAAGACATCAGTAATCATTCAAACGATGTGAAGACCTCTGATCTTCAACCACCGTCTTTATCATCAAATTATAGTCGAATCGATAAACCCGGCCTTTCCGAATAAATCGTGTATATAATAAACAAGTGCTATAAAACACAACATATGCCTCATTCCAATCCAGAATATTCTTTTATTCAAATATTCTTATACTTTGGGAAAGGTTCCCATTGATTTTATCAAAGATAAATTCTTTTAAATTTATTCTTTAATCTTCCTTTGGATATCAATTCTAAATCGAATTAAGGTTTATCCAAACTAGTCGGGATTAGCGCACCTTACCGAAGTAATCATTTGTTTAATTTCCCAATCCTAACATATTCATCCTATGGAGCAAAACTAGTAATTCTCCATATCTAACACCACGGTGTTATCGGTAAATTTAATTTCCATTTCACATTCAAATCTAGTTAAAGATTTAACTATCGCTTGGAGTAAAACTGGTGCTACTCCATTCTCGATCATTTCCCGAATTTGATAATTTAAATTATCACATTCTCTTTTCAATCTAATTAAAGATTCATTAAAACTCTACTTGGTTTTAATCTTCCCAAAAATCAATATTAATGATTATTTAACTTTGGGAAATCAAACATGCCACGTTGACAATCTACACCACACTATTGATTTCTGCCTATATATAACCTCTAAGCTCGTACGTCTTAGAGAAGAGTGTTAAGCAAGAGAATAAATTCTCCACCACCAAACAGATATATATATTTAGCAGAGATCAACCATATAGTTTGAAATACAATGTTAGACATGTAATCCAGTCTTTAACTGGGTTAAAGAACTAATGTCGTTTAAAACACAGTTCACGATAAACCCAAATCACATTCCATTAATTATGGAATCTTCATGGAAAACATATCAATATATATAATCGATATCAATTTCCGTAGCCGACTAATAATATAAATGGAATAACGACAAAGCCTTTTAAACTCCATATATATTAACAGTCTTCCTCCACAGAAGCTCATTTCCATTATTATCAAATCGAATTCCATTCAATTCCAATTTAATATATTAAATTGGAAAACTTTACTTTGGAAAATTTCCATTAAATCTTAATAAAAAGATTTATAAATTCCAAATCACATTTCACTGTAAATCGGGTTAAAGAACAAATGTCGTTAAACAAACAGTTCACAATAAACCCAATTTGCATCCCATTTTATTCCAATTAAATGTTAATTAACTGGAAACCCTAATAATCTTAATTAAAAGATTTATTCTTTTCACACGGGGTTTAAGAATAGTGTTATTTAAGACACCACTCATGACAAACCCAAAATCCCATTCTTTTATTCAATTCCAACTAAATATTAATTAATTGGAAAACTTCACTAAATCTTGATTAAAAGATTTATCTTTTCTCAACTGGGTTCAAGAACAGTGTTAATGAAGACATCATTCACGACAAACCCAAAATCCAATTCAATATTAAATACAAGGCTCTGAATAGAAATTATATCGGCTTATATTCAATATCAAATTCTGAAATCAACAAATATCGTATTGGGAATAACGATATATATATCTCCCAAATTCCTCCATAATATCCGTATAATCACAGAATCCAATATCGAAATGTTTCGAAGATAATTTCGATTCAAATCCATTCCAATTCATATATTGGAAATTCTGGTTATTTTTAAAACCGTTTCAAACCCAATTTAATTATTTAAAAATATTTGATTATAACTCTAGTTCGTAACTAGTTCATTTTGATGAAAATATATTTTTATCTTTACAAACATGGAATTTTTCATCCAAATTCTTTCCAAATCATTTCTTACGATTTTACTCAAATTATTAATATTTTTAATAATTTTATCAAGGCCCGTACAGTCGATTTACATAAATGGTCATCGAACTGCACTTACATCGACCTTTTCCAATTTTGATTTGGACATAATTCCAAATCCAACCGTTAGATTTCAAATCTCTTGTATTCGTTGGAAAGCTCTTTTCGATACGAACCCAACAGTTCCTGTTTTAGGAGAATCCGACAGTCAGATATCCCGTAATGTCAATTTGAAGTCAAAGGTCAAAATTCGCGAACTGCCGCGGTGCGTTCTATTCAAGCCATTAAATATATATAATATATATATTTCGTCGATTTCCATTTAAAACGTATTTTACAAATTGTTTTAAATTTGTTTTCAAAATGATTTCAACTTCATATTCAATTTTAAATCAAAATTGAATATTCCATATCATTGATATATAAATGATAATATTTTCAAAACATTAGATTTTGGAATCACTTCCTTCTCGATATTCATTATAAAAATGAATAAAATCGATATAAATATCATTCACGTCAAAATGGCGTTAATCTAATAATCACAACTTTATATATTTAAATATTTTCGTGTCCATCCCAAATCGGACATCAAAATCATATTTTGATCGATTACTGAATATTATTTTAAAATATTAGCTATTTTAAAATATTCGTTAATTTAAAATATTTGTTCTTTCCGAAGTGGAATCAGACACAGTCAATTACCATATAATTTTATTTATATGGATTTCATACAAATATGTACACAACGATAATCAAACACAGTCAACCATCATTCAGAGTGCATTACAAAACTGCATAAGCGTTAAATACAAATAATTAATTCTTACAATGGTCTGTCAACACATCGATTGACATACAACTAAATATTGGGATTAATGTAAGTCTAATATCATCCCAATACCCATGTGGGGTTTTCAAACAACAAACACTGATTATTATTTGTGCAGTTGGGCGATGTGCAAAATATATCGTTCCATTCCATATCAGTCAAATGTGTGTACATAAACAAATTGTCCGATTTGTAAATGAATATTTATTTTATTCATATACACATTAAAAATTATATTTTTAACTATAAAATATTCATTTCAACTCATTAATATTTTTTACAGTTTACTTATACAATAAAAATGATATTTTTATTGTTCTAACATTTTTAGAAAATTTCGGCAGCATAACGCCGCGATACTAGAACCGGAATAAGGTCTAGCCTTATCTCTCGCCTAATAGTGGATCGCGCCATGTATAAACCAAATTCTAATCAGTTCATTCAACCAAACAACCAAATTCAAACAAATAATCCAATAAACCAAACAACCAAACAAACATGGTTTCAAACAAAGGTTTCGGGTGCTACTAAGTAATGTCTGCATCCTAGCATATATTTTTAACTAGAAAATAAAATAGAGTTAGATGTTCTCACCTTTTGGATCCACTCCGTCATTCTTTAATTGGCGGATTTTGTTGTCGCGCTCCGTTTTGTCGCTTTCTCGCACTTAAATTCGCCTCTTTGGCTCTAGAATTTGCATACGGCCTCCAATCTTCACCAAACTTTGTCACTAGCCTAAACGTGCCATTCTGGACAACTTTTGCCTAATGGACTTTCTTCCAAAATCGCAACAATTCGCCAGAAATAGCAAAAAATAGCAACAGGTCCATTGACTTCGGATGCGATTTCCGGACAGCTCCGCAATCCAAAATAGGACATTCATGTAACAAATCAAAGAGAAAATCGTGCTCCTCGATTTTGATACTGTGGAGTTTTGGCCAGAAGTGCACAGTTTGAGAGTTATTGAAGAAACAATGACAGCGTGTTTTATACCAAACGGGATTTTTGGAAAAAAAATGGGTTTTTGGACAGTGGGGCCCACGGTCGGAGCTAGG
This sequence comes from Allium sativum, assembly GCA_030737875.1. NCBI lineage: Eukaryota > Viridiplantae > Streptophyta > Magnoliopsida > Asparagales > Amaryllidaceae > Allium > Allium sativum. The sequence continues at coordinate 308,598,561 of CM060915.1, read as the reverse complement.
TGGCCAGAGGGCCGCGGCGGGCCTGACTGGACGTGGGGAGGTGGCTGAGAGGTGGCGGCGGCAGTGGTGGTGGCCGTGGTGGCTAGGGTGGTGGTGATTTGCGGGTAAGGTTTGTAGATCCAAAGAGGGAAAGATAAGGAGAGAGAGGAGAGGAGGAAGAGGAGGAGAAGGAGGTGGAGGAGAGAGCGGGAGGGGTTGACTTTATATAATTTATTATTTTTAATTCCAAAAAGTTAGTTTTTTATTCGAACTTCAAATCGAACCCATTGACTGTCGCCCCTAGCTAAGTACCCCAATTCCGGACACAATGGGATATGTCCCATAAGCCAATTTGACTATTTCAATCAGTTTTTTATCAAAATTAAAATATAAATTAATATAACAGACAAAATTGATTTCAACGTACATTTTAATTTACAGGGGCCATATACTGACTCCGAAAATTCCAGAAAAATAATTCTGATTATGTTTTGATGATACGGTCCTAACAAAACTAATTTCGTCGAATTTGAAGACCGTTTGAAAAACAGTCATTTTCCACTCGATTAAATTCAAATTGAATTGACCAAACACGTTTAAATCTATCAAGCTCACATATTAATTTCAAAAATTATGAAAATTGGAATCCAACAACAATTTGACATTCCGGATACAACAAAAGTGGTCTCGTCGAAAATGGAGGTCGTTTGCAAAATCGCTATTTTTAAGGGACAAATTCCATAATGACTATTCTGAATTTTCAACTTGACATAACTTTTCATTTCCGCTATGAAATTTGGATTTTTCACATTCATTGGAAAGATATTTTCAAACAGATTCAAATATTTCTGATTTTACTAAAATTCGGTTTATTTTGAATTCAGTACATTCAATTGAAATTTGAAATCGAATTTTCAAACTACCGCGCCATTTTCAGTTCCATTTATAATTAAAATAAATATTTATATTCTAATTTTGATTTTAATATATTTATACATTCTAATTCTATTCAAAATAAATTTCTAGTCATTATTATTTAAAATAAATCATTTCGAATATTCAAAATTCATTAAAACTGCCAAAATAAAAATGTTGAATTGGTTTTGATTTTCCGGGTTGTTACAATCTCCCCCGCTTAAATCTTTTTGTCCTCGAAAAGGAACGGAGATGAAAGTTGTTTTACTAATCAACTCAACTTTTAGTTTGGATTTCGTTCTTCAACTTTTTAGTTTCTAAGAATTTTCAAATTCTTTAAAAATTTGGCTAACACCTTAAATTTTGAAAAATTTAGCCATCACCTCCTTTGTACAAGGAGACATTTAAAACCTCAACTAGCCACGCAGGGCCCTCATCATCCAAAAAGAAAAAGCCAAACAACTAACCAATCAGCTCATAAAATCACCAAAACCCAATAAATTTGTAAACATGTACCTATTTGTCGGGCATACAATTTTATTCCTCCTCTCTAGCCTCCTTGCTATGTCAAGTTCACACATATATAAGTACATGCATGCAATTTTCCAAACAATTTGCAATTCAGTTCAAATTTGATACAATTTGGCTTAATGGTTCAAAATTTTAATTAATCAAACCAATAATCAAACAACACAATCAACAATCAATTAGTTGATTAGCTTTTCAAATTCTTAATTTTTAAATATATAAAAATCCACTTTTTGATGCCAAATCACAACAATAACCCTATCTAGTTTTGGTTCTCACACCAGTCAATTGGAAATAGGTAGATATCCTACCTTCGAAACTCGAACATAAATGCTGATGATGCGATTGCTATCATCAGCACCATGCACATGCGACTAGAGTGTGATTCTATATCTATCCAGTATATTAAAACTTCGAATATACATTTGTAAGGCGTATATGCAAATTCTTTATATACTGGATTGTCCAAAATCAATTTAAATATAATATTCAAATACGTATAAAATGGTTTAAATCTTGATTGTTTTTTGATAAATAGAAATGTGAATTTACTTTCTGAAAGAATAAAGATATTTAACAAATACCCCCAAGTGCATCATTTAATTTTTTGTAACAAAAGGAACTAGAATAAGCAGTGTTATTTTGCCAATAGCTAAAAATAATTGAATATGAACATATAATTAAATAGAACAAGCTTGTTTTGCAAGGAGGTACAATGTGAATGAATATAAATGTACAGAACAAGCATGTTCTCAAATATTTTCAAAATGATTGGGTAAAAATATTATTTCCTAGAAAAATATACATATTTTATAATAATTTTTTTTGATCATTATTTGCAAGATTTGTATTATATCTATCTATACAATAATTCCCACTAATCTTAATTCTCTTGGAGTCATGGTCCGACCACGAAATACCAAAAATGCCCTTGAAATTCAATTATTATTTTAAAAAATCTCATGAAATCATGATAATTATGGTTCATGTAAATGCGTTCAATTTTCAACATTTTTGGTTATTAATTAATATAATTTTTGTAGGATATTGCATTCCTTATATGGCAAAAACAATGCATTTATTTTATCCTACAATCAACATAGAACTATTACAATTTTGGGTCACAAGTTCTTATTCAATGAATCAAGAAAAAAACCTTTCTATTCAAAATCCATTTATTCCTTTTACTAAATGAAGCTGATTAAGCAATTCCCTAATTTTGACTAATATTTACCTACAATATATGTACTATTTCGTTAAAAATTGAAATTCAATTATTATTTTAAAAAAATCTCATGAAATCATGATAATTATGGTTCATGTAAATGCGTTCAATTTTAAACATTTTTGGTTATTAATTAATATAATTTTGGTAGGATATTGCATTCTTTATATGGTAAAAGCAATGCATTTATTTTATTCTACAATACATATAGAAGTACAATTTTGGATCACAAGTATTTATTCAATCAATCAAGAAGAAAAAAACTTTATATTCAAAAACAATTTTAGGTCACGCTTTTCATGAATTTATTGTTTTGTCTGGCATCGCTCATCATCTGATTCCTAAATAATGCTATTCCTCCCAATTTCTGCCTTCTTCGCAGGTATACAACCATATATCTTAATTTTATTATGAATTTAATTACTTATTTTTTTATTCACCTTTTACAATGGAACTGTTAAGGTTAATTTTGGAAGTAAATACAGAGATTGACTTTTTTTGGTAGAAGATACTAATTTTTAGTTCACAATCCTATAATGTGATATTTCTTTAATTGTTCTTCATATGCAGTGATAAATTATAGCTTGCTTGAAGTTAATTTTTTTTTCTTTTTTCTATGTGATCAACAAGGGATTCAAAAATGTAGTTATTTGATGTGCGATTGCTTGAAAGTTGCTTGGTTTTCTTTTGTTCACGCTATTTTTGTGTTATGGTGGTTATCTTTCCAAAGAAACCTATCAACGGCTTACTCCATAATAAATTTAGGACAATTTTCTTTGAGTATAAAAGGTGAGTATTGGGCTGTAAGAAAAACTTTTAATATATTATCTTGATTATGTATATTTTTCATAATTAATTTTTGGAATTTTAATCGTGCTTCTGGTATATAGAAAACAATGCAAGACTGGTTTTGGTCGGTCTCTTCACTCCAAATTTGATTTATCTATTCATAGGTTATCGATGAGATTGCTTAACAAGTCAGAGTGTTGAAATTCTAAAGAAAACATGCCACCACAGTTACCATTTTATTTGTGGATGCCTAAAATGCAATTGAAAATGCTATGTTATCTAAAGCAATAATGTATGGACAGACATCTTCAACCAAATACTGGGTCCATAAATGATGATTCCAGTGCAGTTATTGTTTCAACTTATCAATCTGAACTTTATAGAGGTATATTGTTTTTAAAGTATTAAACTATTCTTCATATCCAGTTTTATGGTGTTATTGTTCCTTTCAGAGTGGACATTGTAAATTTTATTCAGAATTAATGTTTGTATGGTTCAATGTTTTCAACTATCCATATGGGTATTAGAAGGATTTTCTGACACAAACATATGGATATTAAGTGCACTAAGGTACAATTGATGTACAATAACTGCACTGGATTGTTATTTATATCTTATAATCCAAAAATATTCTAAGTAAATTGGCTCTGGGCATTACCGTTCTACAATGAAATGAAACGACCCGAACTTCCCCGGTAAGGAAAGCGCAGATTGAGTCGAGAATAAGCCACAACAGAACGCAGACGGAAGAACATTTCATTGTTAATTACAACAACTCCATCAGAATACAAGAATATACAGAGTATGAATAAATATTACACATTATAAAATATCAGAGATTACAATACATTACATAGCCGCGGAAAATAATACAATACACAACTGAAGGAGATATACGGATACAAAGCTTTCCGGATATCATTCCAGCTGTAAACCAGGATCCTGTGAATATAAATCTGCAAAACCAAAACTACTAGCTGCCCGTGTCAAAATAAGGGCACCCAGAGTTTAGGTTAAAACAATAAACCCCAGGTCAGTCATGTGACTGGTGTGAGAACTAAAACAGTTATTATTCTTTATTTTAAAGTTCGGTAAATCAAGGGACCACGTCGTATAACATGGAACGGGTTTCCTCCCAAGAATACCAGTGCATAAAACAACAGCGCAATGCTAAATAAAGAACAATGAAGCTATTATAAGACCCAGGTCCCATCACACAATGCAACGCAAGCCGGAGGATAGGGTTTTACCTTATAATAGCCAAAGAATGCTTGATACGCTGAATTTCATGTTTTATTATTACTATAAGTGTATAGTGTCAAAACAATTTCAATCATAAATATCAGTCATAGGCGGCATAGCATCCCATGCTACTATGTCGCCAATACTAGGCTCTACAAATCAAAACCGCAAATGTCACGTATTTGGAAGTTGGATTTCCATCTGTGAACCGAGGCAAAAGATAGTCCTCTACCGATTCGAGACTGTCTAGCCCGAGTCTCAGGTCAGAGCTCGAGTGACCTTGGATCCTCAGGGCCAGTCCACCGATGTGGATTAAACTTAAACCCTGAACATGCGTTTCCCCGCCCTATGGGGCGTAAATGAGCCAACAATGACTCCATCGGACCCGGATCGTCCGATCAAACCGAGGCGCTTCGCAACAGCAACAACCACATAAGTCAAACTCGTCAGGGCGTGTAAACCACTGACGCCACTTCTAGCTAGAAGGAAACACATGCCCTCCCTGACGTCCTCTCCCGTTTCTGGTTCACAACCTGGGTGTGAGGCTCGCGAATCAACATTACACAAAGCTATGCCACACAGGCTGTGCTTTGATCATAACCAAAAGACTTTGCTTTTCAACAGAAGCCTTGATCAATTGCCACTTAGGCATGCCACACAGGCAATTCACTCCATGCGTTTGATATCCATCAATATATAACCCTTGAGCTCGTACGTATCAGAGAAGGGCGTTAAGCAAGAGGATAAATTCTCCGCCGCCAAACAGATATATATTTAATAGAAATCAATCACAAAGACTAAAATCCAATGTCAGACACACAGTCCATTTACATGTTTGTTCTGGGTCTGAACAAAACCGGAGGCACCTAGTACCTCGCATATCCATCGATCTCAAAGTATGTCTGGACGATCACCAGCTGATTCCCTCCTCTTGGGTGTACGGCCCAATCAAGATCATCAGTAATTTTCCAAATGATGCGAAGACCTCCGGTCTTCGACCACCGTCTTCATCTTCGACACCACGTCGAATCAGTTATTCAGAATGGGATAAACCCGGTCTTTCTGAATAACTCACGTATATAATAAACAAGTGTTACACAAACACAACATACGCTTCATTCCAATTCAGAATATTCTTTTATTTAAATATTCTTACACTTTGGGAAAGGTTCCCATTAATTTTATCAAAGATAAATTCTTTAAATTTATTCTTTAATCTTCTTTGAATATCAATTCAAACTAGTCGGGATTAGCGAACCACACCGGAGTAATCATTTATTTCCCAATCCCATCCTATTCATCCCATGAAGTAAAACTGGTAATACTTCATATCTAACACCACGGTGTTATCAGTAAATTCAATTACCATTTCACGTTCAAATCTAATTAAGATTTAACTATCGCCTGGAGGAAAACTGGTGATACTCCATTCTCGACCATTTCAATCTAATTAAAGATTCATTAAAACTCCACTTAGTTTTAATCTTTGCAGAAATCAATATCCTGTCTTTAACTGGGTTAAAGAACCAATGTTATTTAAAACACGACCCACGATAAACCCAAAATCACATTCTATTAAATATCGGGTTAAAGAACAAGTGTTATTTAAAACACTGTTCACGATAAACCCAAAAATCAATACCAATTCAATTCCAATTAAATATTTTTTAATTGCTACACTTCATTAAATCTAAATAAAAAGATTAAATCTTTTTCTCAACTGGGCTTAAGAACAGTGTTAGTGAAGACACCATTCACGACAAACCCAAATCACATTTGATATTAAATACAAGGCTCTGAATAGAAAATATATCGGCTTATATTCAATATCAAATTCTATGACCAACAAATATCGTATTGGAAATAACGATATATATATCTTTCAAATTCCCATTACAATACATGTATCATCACGAAATCCAACATCGAAATATTCCAAAGACAATTTCGATTCAAATCCATTCCAATTCAATTATTGGAAATTCTGATTATATTTCAAAACCATTTCAAATTCACTTTATTTATTTCAAAAATAAATAAATTATTATTCTAGTTCAAAACTAGTTTATCTCGATAAAAATCTATTTTTATCTTTTCAAATATGGAGTTTTCATCCCAATTCTTCACAAATCATTTCTTATGATTTTACACAAATTATTACTATTTTTAATAATTTAATCAAGGCCCGTACAGTCGATTTCCATCAACGGCCATCGAACTGCACTTACAGCGACCTTTTCCAAATTTGATTTGGACATAATTCCAAATCCAACTGTTAGATTTCTAATTTCTAATGTTCATTAGAAAGCTCTTTTCGATACGAACCCAACGGTTCCGGTTTTAGGATAATCCGACGGTCGGATCTCCCGCAATGTCCATTCGAAGTCAATGGTCGAAATTCACGAACTGCCGCAGCGCGGCGCGTTCTATTCAGACCATTATATTATATATATAATATATATAATATATACTTCATCGATTTTCTTTTAAAATGAATTTTATAAATCGTTTTAAATTCGTTTTCAAAACGATTTCAACTTCATTTTCAATTTCTAATCGAAATTGAATATTCCAATATAAATTCGTTTTAATTTCATGTCAAATCGATTTCAATTCGATTCGAATTCATTTATATTCAATTTCAATTCGAATGCATTTATATTCAATTTCAATTCGAATTCATTTCGATTTAATTTCAATTCGAATTCATTTCTATTTAATTTCAATTTGAATTCTAATTCTTTTCAAAATATCAGATTTTGAAATCACTTTCGATATTCATTTCAATTCATTTCAATTTAATTCGAATTTCAAATCATTTCAATTTATTTCGAATTTCAAATCATTTCAATATTCATTGAAAAATGACTAAAATCGATATAAATATCGTTCACGTATTTCTATTTTCAAATATTCTATGTCAAATATTTCTATTCAAATATTTCTTTTTCAAAACTGGAATGAGGCCAATCAATTATCATATAATGTTAATTATATGGATTTTCTACAACACATGTATACAATAACAACGATGAATAATCAACCATCATCCAAAGTGCATTCTACACTGTATAAGCATTAAATATAAATATTTAACGCTCATAACAGTCTGTCAATCAATCGACCGACATACAAATAATTATTAGGATTAGTGTATGTCACATATCATCTCAATACCCGTGTGGGGTTTCAAACTATCAAACACAGATTTTATTTGTGCAGTTGGGCGATGTGTAAAATTTATCGTCCAAATCAATATCAGTCAAATGTGTGTATATAAACAAATCGTCCTATTTGTTTATATTTATTAATTCACATTCCTGTTAAAAATTATATTTTCAACTATAAAATATTTTTAACTACATAAATATTTTATTTCATTTCACATCACATCACTCAATCAACTACACATCAAAATCAAACAAACAAGCATACAGGCCGTCCATGGTCCGTGGACGATGGGTGTCGGGTGCTACTAAACACCGTCTGCATCCTAGTATATATTTTAACTAGAAAACAAAATTAAAAGGTGAGAAGTTCTGACCGACTAGCTAATCCAAACGCCACGACTCTTCTTATGTAGAAAATCTTCGCCGTCTGACACTTTCGTTGCCCGTATTCACTACATATATAAAAATCACATTTTTACTTCGCTATTCAATATATAAAAATCGAATTTTTTACTTTGCAATTCAATATATAAAAATCGAATTTTTACTTTGCTATTCAATATATAAAAATCGAATTTTTACTTTGCTATTCAATATATAAAAATCGAATTTTTACTTTGCTATTCAATATATAAAAATCGAATTTTTTTCTTTGCTATTCAAAATGAATGAAAATTATATTTTTCTCTTCGCTAAAAAAATTATCTTTTTATATCGTTGTTTAAATTATAAAAGATCATGCTTGTACCGAAACAAAGATCAAATCTTTTACCATTACAAATCAGTTTTTATAACCATTAAAAATCAGGTTTTTATAGCAAGAAAAAATCAGTTTTTATAGCCTAAGTAAACAAATAAACAAAATCATAAAAACTTACCTTCATAATCGTTAGTGAATGGGGAATCGGAGGCGAAGCAGGTGGTTTTGAAGCGGAGAGGGGAGGGGAATGCGAACAGCGGAGGGGCTCGGAATTAAGGGGGGGCGTATAATGGTCATACGGTAGTTTAGGGGCTTGAGGGGGGGGGGGGGGAGGTACGGCTCTGACAGGGGGGGCTGCGCTCGACAATCGGAGATTGGGTTGGAAGAGGAGAGGAGAACGGGGAAGGAGAGGGTGGAGGCGCGGCAGGTGAGGGCGGTGGTGGCGATGGAGTTTTGGACGAGGGGGCCTAGAGAATTAACGGCTTTCTACAGAGGAGAAGAGGAGGAACGAGAGGCCGGAGGGGGGAACTGGGGTCGAGGCGGCGGGGTGCTAACCGCCGGCGAGCGGTGGCGCGAGCGTGGCGAGGGCGAGCGCGATGAACGATGGCGAGCCCCCTTTTTTTCATTTTTTTTATTTCTCAAATCCGTAAATAATGGGGAGGGACAGGAGGGAGATAGGAGTTTTATATATATAAAATATTAATATATTATTATTAATTTCAATTTAAGTTAACTTTTCATACAATCTCCAAACGACACCCAACGACTGTCGCCCTAGCTAATTACCCCCATTCCAAACACAATGGGATATATATCGCAGGCCAATTCGACCATTTTGACTCGTTTCCATTCAAATTAAAATATAAATATATATATATTCAATTTTTAACGCACATTTTAATTTACCGGGGTCACACACAGCCTCTAAAAATTCCCAAAAAATATTTTCTAGCTTCGTATTGACGATACGGTCCTAACAAAACTAATTTTGTCGAATTCTGAGACCGTTTGAAAAATGGCCATTTTCCAGTCGATTAAAATCAACTGAAATTGGTCAAACGCGTTTTCCTTTGCCACGCTCACATATTGATTCGAAAAATTACGAAAATTGCAATCTAGCAATAACTTGAAATCTCAGATCCAACGAAAGTGGTTTCGTCAAAAACCGAGGTCGTTTGCAAAATTTCTATTTTTAAGGGCCAGAATTCCATAGCGACTATTCTAAATTTTCAACTGGGCATATCTTTTGATTCCTGCTATGAAATTTTGATTTTTCGGATTCGTTGGAAAGATATTCTCAATTAGATTCTAATATTTTTGGTTTCACTAAAATCCGGTTTATTTTGGACCCTGTACATTCATTTGAACCTTGAAATCGAATTATCGAACTACCTCGCCATTTTCAGTTCCTTTTATATATATAAATAAATATTTATATTCTAACGACGATGTATATAAATATATACGTTCTAATTCTATTCAAAATAAATTCCTCGTCGTTATTATTTAAAATAATTCATTTTAAATAATCAAAATTCGCTAAAATTGCCAAAATAAAAATTTTAAACTGGCTTAGATTTTCCGGGTTGTTACATTCTCCCCCACTTAAAACTTTTCGTCCCCGAAAAGGAACGAAGCCGAAAGTTGTTTTACGAATCAACTCAACTTTCATTATTTTCACTACGGCTTAAGTTCTTCAACTTTTCAGTTTCTAAGAACTTTTCAAATTTTTCAAAAGTTTGGCTAACACCCTAAATTTTCGAAAAATTTCACCATAACCTCCCCTGCACCGGAGACTTCGGGATATTTCATATAGCCTCCCATGGCCTTCTTCAATCCGAAAGAAAAAGAAAAGTCCAAGCGGGTCATAAAATCATCATCACCCAAACAAAATAGTAAATTATGGTAAACATGTACCTATTTGTCGGGCAAACAATTTTATTCTTCTGCTCTATCCTCCTTGCTATGACCTGTTCAATGTAAGTACATGTATATGCAAGCAAATGCGACCAATTTTCAATACAACTCACGATTTGGTTCAAATTGGCTATATGGTTCAAATTTTAATTAATCAACCAATAATCAAACAACACAACCATCAATCAATTAGTGAATTATCATTTCAAATTCATAACATGGATATATAGTCAAAAATCTCATTTCTGATGCCAAATCACAACAATAGACCCTATCTAATTTTGGTTCTCACACCAGTCAATTGGAAATATATAGAAATCTCACTTTCGAAACACGAAAATAAATACCAATGATGACGCGTCAATCATTAGAATCATGTCCGAGCGACTAGAGTGTGATTCTATATCTATCGAATATATTTGAGGCTTCAATACACGTGGATCAGACGTATACTAAAATCTCTATGTATTTGATTGTCCAAATCAATATAAGTAAATAATCAATTACATATAATTGATTTAAATTTTCAAAACAAAAATTGTTTTCATTTTAAAAATATACTCTTCACACTCGTTCTAGGACACTACTGATCCCATCTCTAACGAGTCATTCCCGTTGGATATTACTAATCCAATTTCTGATGAATTCTTTCATATGGTTCTAATGTGTCTTGTTATCTGAGCTTTGTAAACCAAAGCTCTGATACTAGCTGAAACGACCCGAACTTCCCCGGTAAGGAAAGCGCGGATTGAGTCGAGAACAAGCCACAACAGAACGCAGACGGAAGAACGTTTCATTGTTAATTACAACAATTCCATCAGAATACAAGAATATACAGAGTATGAGTAAATATTACACATTATAAAATATCAGAGATTACAATACATTACTTAGCCGCGGAAAATAATACAATACACAACTGAAGGAGATATACAGATACAAAGCTTTCCGGATATCATTCCAGCTGTAAACCAGGATCCTGTGAATATAAATCTGCAAAACCAAAACTACTAGCTGCCCATGTCAAAATAAGGGCACCCAAAGTTTAGGTTAAAACAATAAACCCCGGGTCAGTCATGTGACTGGTGTGAGAACTAAAACAGTTATTATTCTTTATTTTAAAGTTCGGTAAATCAAGGGACCACGCCGTATAACACGGAACGGGTTTCCTCCCAAGAATACCAGTGCATAAAACAACAGCGCAATGCTAAATAAAGAACAATGAAGCTATTATAAGATCCATGTCCCATCACACAATGCAATGCAAGCCGGAGGATAGGGTTTTACCTTATAATAGCCAAAGAATGCTTGATACGCTAAATTTCATGTTTTATTATTACTATAAGTGTATAGTGTTAAAACAATTTTAATCATAAATATCAACCATAGGTGGCATAGCATCCCATGCTACTATGTCGCCAATACTAGGCTCTACAAATCAAAACCGCAAATGTCACGTATTTGGAAGTTGGATTTCCATCTGTGAACCGAGGCAAAAGATAGTCCTCTACCGATTTGAGACTATCTAGCCCGAGTCTCAGGTCAGAGCATGAGTGGCCTTGGATCCTCAGGGCCAGTCCACCGATGTGGATTAAACTTAAACCCTGAACATGCGTTTCCCCGCCCTATGGGGCGTAAATGAGCCAACAATGACTCCATCGGACCCGGATCGTCCGATCAAACCGAGGCGCTTCGCAACAACAACAACCACATAAGTCAAACTCGTCAGGGCGTGTAAAACCACTGACGCCACTTCTAGCTAGAAGGAAACACATGCCCTCCCTGACGTCCTCTCCCGTTTCTGGTTTACAACCGGGGTGTGAGGCTCGCGAATCAACATTACACAAAGCTATGCCACAAAGGCTGTGCTTTGATCATCACCAAAAGACTTTGCTTTTCAACAGAAGCCTTGATCAATTGCCACTTAGGCATGCCACACAGGCAATTCACTCCATGCGTTTGATATCCATCAATATATAACCCCTGAGCTCGTACGTATCAGAGAAGGGCGTTAAGCAAGAGGATAAATTCTCCGCCGCCAAACAGATATATATTTAATAGAAATCAATCACAAAGACTAAAATCCAATGTCGGACACACAGTCCATTTACATGTTTGTTCTGGGTCTGAACGAAACCGGAGGCACCTAGTACCTCGCATATCCATCGATCTCAAAGTATGTCTGGACGATCACCAGCTGATTCCCTCCTCTTGGGTGTACGGCACAATCAAGATCATAAAAATTGTCCAAATGATGCGAAGACCTCCGGTCTTCGACCACCGTCTTCATCTTCGACACCACGTCGAATCAGTTATTCAGAATGGGATAAACTCGGTCTTTCTGAATAACTCACGTATATAATAAACAAGTGTTACACATACACAACATACGCTTCATTCCAATTCAGAATATTCTTTTATTTAAATATTCTTACACTTTGGGAAAGGTTCCCATTAATTTTATCAAAGATAAATTCTTTAAATTTATTCTTTAATCTTCTTTGAATATCAATTCAAACTAGTCGGGATTAGCGAACCACACCGGAGTAATCATTTATTTCCCAATCCCAACCTATTCATCCCCTGAAGTAAAACTGGTAATACTTCATATCTAACACCACGGTGTTATCGGTAAATTCAATTACCATTTCACGTTCAAATCTAATTAAAGATTTAACTATCGCCTGGAGGAAAACTGGTGATACTCCATTCTCGACCATTTTAATCTAATTAAAGATTCTTTAAAACTCCACTTAGTTTTAATCTTTGCAGAAATCAATATCCTGTCTTTAACTGGGTTAAAGAACCAATGTTATTTAAAACACGGCCCACGATAAACCCAAAATCACATTCTATTAATTTTTGGGTTAAAGAACAAGTGTTATTTAAAACACTGTTCACGATAAACCCAAAAATCAATACCAATTCAATTCCAAATAAATATTATTTAATTGGTACACTTCATTAAATCTAAATAAAAAGATTAAATCTTTTTCTCAACTGGGCATAAGAACAGTGTTAATGAAGACACCATTCATGATAAACCCAAATCATATTTGATATTAAATACAAGGATCTGAATAGAAAATATATCGGCTTATATTCAATATCAAATTCTACGACCAACAAAGATCGTATTGGAAATAACGATATATATATATATATATCTTTCAAATTCCCATAACAATACCTGTATCATCACGAAATCCAACATCGAAATATTCCAAAGACAATTTCAATTCAAATCCATTCCAATTCAATTATTGGAAATTCTGGTTATATTTCAAAACCATTTCAAATTCACTTTATTTATTTCAAAAATAAATAAATTATTATTCTAGTTCAAAACTAGTTTATCTCGATAAAAATCTATTTTTATCTTTTCAAATATGGAGTTTTTCATCCCAATTCTTCACAAATCATTTCTTATGATTTTACACAAATTATTACTATTTTTAATAATTTTATCAAGGCCCGTACAGTCGATTTCCATCAACGGCCATCGAACTGCACTTACAGCGACCTTTTCCAAATTTGATTTGGACATAATTACAAATCCAACTGTTAGATTTCTAATTTCTAATGTTCATTAGAAAGCTCTTTTCGATACAAACCCAACGGTTCCGGTTTTAGGAGAATCCGACGGTCGGATCTCCCGCAATGTCCATTCGAAGTCAATGGTCGAAATTCACGAACTGCCACAGCGCGACGCGTTCTATTCAGGCCATTGTATTATATATATAATATATACTTCGTCGATTTTCTTTTAAAACGAATTTTATAAATCGTTTTAAATTCGTTTTCAAAACGATTTCAACTTCATTTTCAATTTCTAATCGAAATTGAATATTCCAATATAAATTCGTTTTAATTTCATTTCAAATCGATTTCAATTCAATTCGAATTCATTTATATTCAATTTCAATTCGAATGCATTTATATTCCATTTCAATTCGAATTCATTTCTATTTAATTTCAATTCGAATTCATTTCTATTTAATTTCAATTCGAATTCTAATTCTTTTCAAAATATCAAATTTTGAAATCACTTTCGATATTCATTTCAATCATTTCAATTTAATTCGAATTTCAAATCATTTCAATTTATTTTGAATTTCAAATCATTTCAATATTCATTGAAAAATGACTAAAATCGATATAAATATCGTTCACGTCAAAATGGCGTCGATCTAATCAACACGGCTTCATATATTTCTATTTTCAAATATTCTATGTCAAATATTTCAATTCAAATATTTCTTTTTCAAAACTGGAATGAGGCCCAATCAATTAACATATAATGTTAATTATATGGATTTTCTACAACACATGTATACAATAACAACGATGAATAATCAACCATCATCCAAAGTGCATTCTACACTGTTTAAGTATCAAATATAAATATTTAACTCTCATAACAGTCTGTCAATCAATCGATCGACATACAACTAATTATTGGGATTAGTGTATGTCATATATCATCCCAATACACGTGTGGGGTTTCAAACAATCAAACACAGATTTTATTTGTGCAGTTGGGCGATGTGTAAAATTTATCGTCCCAATCAATATCAGTCAAATGTGTGTATATAAACAAATCGTCCTATTTGTTTATATTTATTTATTCACATTTATGTTAAAAATTACATTTTCAACTATAAAACATTTTTAACTACTTAAATATTTTATTTCATTTCACATCACTCAATCAACTACACATCAAAATCAAACTAACAAGCATATAAGCCGTCCATGGTCTGGGGACGACGGGTGTCAGGTGCTACTAAACATCGTCTGCATCCTAGTATATATTTTAACTAGAAGACAAAATTAAAAGGTGAGAAGTTCTCACCGACTAGCTAATCCAAACGCCACGACTCTTCTTATGTAGAAAATCTTCGCCGTCTGACACTTTCATTGCCCGTGTTCACTACATATATAAAGATCGAATTTTTTACTTTGCTATTCAATATATAAAAATCAAATTTTTACTTTGCTATTCAATATATAAAAATCGAATTTTTACTTTGCTATTCAATATATAAAAATCGAATTTTTACTTTGCTATTTAATATATAAAAATCGAATTTTTACTTTGCTATTCAATATATAAAAATCGAATTTTTACTTTGCTATTCAATATATAAAAATCGAATTTTTACTTTGCTATTCAATATATAAAAATCGAATTTTTACTTTGCTATTCAATATATAAAAATTGAATTTTTTTTCTTTGCTATTCAATATGAATGAAAATTATATTTTTCTCTTCGCTAAAAAATTATATTTTTATATCGTTGTTTAAATTATAAAAGATCATGCTTTTACCGAAACAAAGATCAAATCTTTTACCATTACAAATCGGTTTTTATAACCATTAAAAATCAGGTTTTTATAGCAAGCAAAAATCAGTTTTTATAGCCTAAGTAAACAAATAAACAAAATCATAAAAACATACCTTCATAATCGTTAGTGAATGGGGGAATCGGAGGCGAAGCAGGTGGTTTTGAAGCGGAGATGGGAGGGGGGACTGCGAACAGCGGAGGGTCTCGGAGTTAAGGGGGGCGTATGGTGGTCATACGGTGGTTTGGGGGCTTGAGGGGGGTGCGGCTCTGACAGGGGGGGCTGCGCTCGATAATTGGAGACTGGGCTGGAAGAGGAGAGGAGAACGGGGAAGGAGAATGTGGAGGCGCGGTAGGTGAGGGCGGTGGTGGCGATGGCGTTTTGGACGAGGGGGGCCTAGGGCATTAGCGGCTTTCTACAGAGGAGAAGAGGAGGAACGAGAGGCCGGAGGGGGGGACTGGGGTCGAGGCGGCGGGGTGCTAACCGCCAGCGAGCGGTGGCGCGAGCGTGGCGAGGGCGATGAACGATGGCGAGCCCCTTTTTTATTTTTATTTTTATTTTTTGATTTCTCAGATCCGTAAATAATGGGGAGGGAAAGGAGGGAGATAGGAGTTTTATATATAAAATATTAATATATTATTATTAATTTCAATTTAAGTTGACTTTTCATACAATCTCCAAACGACACCCAACGACTGTTTCCCCTTGCTAATTACCCCCATTCCGAACACAATGGGATATATATCGCAGGCCAATTCGACTGGTTTCTATTCAAATTAAGATATAAATCTATATATATTCAATTTGAACGCACATTTTAATTTATCGGGGTCACACACAACCTCTAAAAATTCCCGAAAAATATTTTCTAGCTTCGTATTGACGATACAGTCCTAACAAAACTAATTTCGTCGAATTCTGAGACCGTTTGAAAAATGGCCATTTTCCAGTCGATTAAAATCAACTGAAATTGGTCAAATGCGTTTTCCTTTGCCATGCTCACATATTGATTCAAAAAATTACGAAAATTGGAATCTAGCAATAACTTGACATCATGGATCCAATAAAAGTGGTTTCGTCGAAAACCGAGGTCGTTTGCAAAATTTCCATTTTTAAGGGCCAGAATTCCATAGCTACTATTCTGAATTTTCAACTGGGCATATCTTTTGATTCCTGCTATGAAATTTTGATTTTTCGGATTCGTTGGAAAGATATTCTAAATTAGATTCTAATATTTTTGGTTTCACTAAAATCCGGTTTATTTTGAACCCTGTACATTCATTTGAACCTTGAAATCGAATTATCGAACTACCTCGCCATTTTCAATTCCTTTTATATATATAAATAAATATTTATGTTCTAACGACGATGTATATAAATATATACGTTCTTATTCTATTCAAAATAAATTCCTCGTCGTTATTATTTAAAATAATTCATTTTAAATAATCAAAATTCGCTAAAATTGCCAAAATAAAAATTTTAAACTGGCTCAGATTTTCCGGGTTGTTACATGAAATAAGTATCAACTGAGGTAGTTGTCTTTTTTTCCTATTTGCGTCAACTTCAGTTGTGGTAGCTGACTAAACTGCAACTATGACAGTTACCTTAACAATAATTAAAGCTTTTGCCTCACGTAAACCTAGCCTCTTGGCTCTAATGCAAAATCAACAAATTCGGTAAACTGAGGTAGGCACACCACTATTTGCTTTTGTGTTTTCAATTCACATGGATCTCCAAATAGTTTATACGTATATTTTAAAACCTAAACAGCAGTTATGATATTTGAGATAGATGCTAAAATTAGTTTATAAATATCTTAAGCAAACTCAACTTTATCGTGGGTGCTGCATCATTAAGCTAATCTACGAGTAATGACGTTCATCCAGTGATATGGCTATTTTACTTTTGTGTTATATAGGGTGCATTTCAGGTTGCTAAGTGAAATGGACTGAAGGTGTCTGTTTAAATTCTGGGGAAGGAGAGCTACTCAAACCTAGATAGCATCAAAGATATGTTCTTCTCTTTTCATACAATAAAATATATGATCTCTTAGTTGCTACCTTGAGAGTGTGATTCATTTCAGACTTTCTATAGAATATCCATCAACCTTTAGTCATCAAAGTAAGTTATGTTAATTGATGTCAGTTCTATTATAGCCAATTGTTTCTAAATGCTACAGTCGAAAGGTAATTTGCATCAATAGTATCCCAATTACGTAAGATAGTTGAATTGGTAAAATATATAGAAACATATGTAAAGACAATTTTTCATGCTTTCTTACTAAATATGATGAAGTTATATGTATATAAGTTTCCAATAGCTATGAATATTTAGAATCTTAGATATTAGCTTTTTCAATATTCTATCATCTTTTGCTCATTTAATATTTAGAATCATTGGTGATATTAATTCCCATTCTCAATATACTCCAGGTATTATGAGTGTATTATTTTTACCATAATTTTCTTTTTCATTTTTTTATATTGTTATTTTAATAAAATTCTCATGGGATATGTCTTTGTAGGAACTTATTCTTTGGATCAAACCAGGATATCTAGCATCCCATAATGGAGTAGTGGTTATTTTTAGTAAAAATGATGTAAATGCAAAAACAAAACAACCTCTTGCTAATATTAGTAACACTCCAGATATATTAAGAACACGAGTTTCCAATCCCAATTCCCTACATGTATTATGAGTATGTATTATATTTACTATAATTTCTTTATCCATATCCTTTTGTTAATTAATTTAACAAAGTTATATATGGTGCTTTACTATTGATTCATGAATTTTTGTCCCTAATTTCTCTTATGATTACTATATCAAGAAGAGATTATTCCATTCAATGCATTTCTAAATCATCCAAATGAACAAATAAAACTTATGTACATATGCTTTCAATTGCTTCTCGCTTACATGTGTGCTTTCGACAAACTTTTTTCTACCTTTACATTATTCTTTGTCATTTGTAGAAACTGTGTAGATTGCAGATGACATTGGAACTAATTCATACAAATGGAATTGTTTGATTATTTTCTTTTATAAAAAATGATCGTGAATTTTTCACTATATTCTTTAGTTAATTTTTTTCGTATATGTTTTGTTTAAATAGGTTGGTACCTTTTTATATCTATCCAATATTCTTGCTATATATGTTGTTATTTCAGGTTATAGACCAACCTACAAATGGAATAGTAATCATAGAAAAAAAGGTTAACTTTTTATCACTTGCATTTATATATATTAGCATTTTCAAAGCTTGATAATTCTATAGCACTTATACACTTGCAATTAATTTCAGTTGTTATTTATGTATACTTTTTCCATATATTTTCATAAGTTTCGTTGCTTTGTTTCTTTTTATATTATATACCACAGTGATATAACATTAATACATTTATTCATTTGACTAAAATAGATAACAATTATTTGTATATTATTTTACAATGATATCTTAACATAAATAAGTAATATTTTCTTTCCCATATTATTTCTATGTGGACAAATCGACATAACCACAAAAGGAACATAAACTGTTGCACATGTAGAATTAACAAAAGCATGACTATTTTTATTATTAATTTATTTTTAGTTATTATGACAGATTTTGCTTTAAATATGTTGTCAAATAAAATAGTCAGATTTAGTTCTTTTCTATAAAAAAATCGTACTTAGTCCATTCTAAATTTACTTCAAATTATTACATTTAATATACCATTTTTACAACTATTTCCACATGTATTTCTTAATAATTTATTTGATCAAATTTTTAAAATTATTTCTTAGAATAATTAATACTATGTACATAAGATTACTTGCTCATTTGGAACTTTTTGTTTCATTTGATATGCAAGTTATATATGGTGCTTTACTATTAATTCATCAATTTTTGTCCTGATTTCTCTTATGATTACTATTTTAAGATGATATTATTTTTGTCCCTGATTTCTCTTATGAATACTTACTAACAAAGCATACATTGCATCAGTCCATATATAACTAAAATGATTGTGCATAAATGATTGACTAAGTTGATTTTCTCAATATTTTTAATGTTTCCTATATGTGATATTACAAAACTTACTAAGAATACTAGAACGAACATTCTTAAGTGAAGGAATATTAATTTTTATTATAAGAAATTGTCATTACTTGTAACAACATAGAAAATCAGAACCAATTTAAATTATTTATTTTGGCAATTTTAATGAATTTTGAATATTTAAAATGATTTATTTTAAATAATAGCGACTAGAAATTTATTTTGAATAGAATTAGAACGAATAGATTTATTTAAATCGAAGTTAGAATATAAATATTTATTTTAATTATAAAAGGAATTGAAAATGGTGCGGTAGTTTGAAAATTCAATTTCAAATTTCAAATGAATGTACATGATTCAAAATAAACCGGATTTTGGTAAAACCAGAAATATTTTAATCTGTTTGAAAATATCTTTCCAACGAATGTGAAAAATCCAAATTTCATAGCGGGAATAAAAAGTTATGTCCAGTTGAAAATTCTGAACAATCCCTATGGAATTTACCCTTAAAATAGCGATTTTGTAAACGACCTCCATTTTCGATGAGACCACTTTTGTTGGATCCATAATGTCAAATTATTGCTTGATTCCAATTTTCATAATTTTTGGAATCAATATGTGAGCGTGGCGGATTTTAACGTGTTTGGTCAATTCAGTTTGAATTTAATCGACTGGAAAATGACCGTTTTTAAATGGTTTCAAAATTCGACAAACTTAGTTTTGTTAGGACTGTGTCATCAAAACATAGCTAGATTTATTTTTCTGGGATTTTTGGAGTCCGTATGTGGCCCCGGTATATTAAAATGTGCGTTTGAATTTAAAATATAATGATTTATATTTTAAATTTAGCGGAAACTGATCATAAAAGCCGAATTGGGTTACTATATATATCCCATTGTGATCAGAATAGGGGTAATTAGCTAGGGGCAACAGTCTTGGGTTCGATTTGGGATTCGGATGAAAAGTCAACTCTTTAGAGAAAAAATTAATAATATATATATATATATATATGTATATATACGGGGGGGTCAAACGGGGTCAACCCCTAATTCAATCTTGTGGTCAAACGAGAAGCCGCCACCCTATTTCAAAAAAAACCCGTCGCTTCTCCATTCAGACCTCCTCCGCCCTCGCCTAGCCTAGTGCCGCCGCCACCGCTTCCTCCCCCATGACCGCGCCCTCTTCCCCCGGCCACCGTTGCTCAGGCGCCGGTCTCCCCATCGCTTCCTCCTCTATAAAAATACTCCACCGCCCCTATTAAATCCAAATAGCTAGAAATCGCCGCCTTCGGCCATTGGGGCGCTGCCGCTTGTCAGCCCGACCTTCCAGCACCTCCTCCGACCACCAATTGCCGCCTCTGACATCCTCCAACCCCCACAGTTAGTGAAAACGCTGATTAATTTTTCATTTTTTTTAAATATGAAAACGATGAAGGTATTAACTGTGTGTTACAGTTTTTTCTATAAATATTTAGCCTTATTTTAAATCTGTTTATATATATATTTTGTATTATTTTTAAATCATATTTTTTTGATAAATATAGCATTGGTTCCTTTTAGGTTTAAAAATAAATAAAAGCATAGAAAAGAATTTATAAAAATATGGTTTTAGCATAGAAAAGAATTTAAAAAAATAGTAATATATAATCTTTAGCGATATAAAAATATATAATCTTTAGTGATATAAAAATGTGATTTTCCTTTGTATAACATTAAAATAAAAATGCGATTTTTTATTTAAAAAGAGTTGTTTTAAAAATGGGATTTTTTAAAATAAGTATATAGCATTGTTTTTAAATATATACAACGTTGATAAAAATAATATTTTTATATTTTTTAGTAGGTAAAAATATTATTTTTAGTTAGATAAAATTATATAAACATCATATTAAAAATGTGATTTTTACTATGAACAGCGTGAAAAAGATTGCGTTGGAATTTCGGGCAAATTCAAAATGTTCAGAAATTTAGAAATTAAACTGGTGTAGTGGATCCCAAAGGTGAGAACTTCTCACTCTAGTTTATTTTCTAATTAAATATATATACTAAGATGCAGACAGTGCTTAGTAGCACCAGACACCTTTGTTTGAAACCATGTTTGTTTGGTTGTTTGTTTAATCGGATTATTTGGTTGAATTTGGTCTGGGAAATGAATTGAATTGAACATAATTGGTATGTATATGGCGCGAGCCATTAGTAGGCGATTGGATAAGGCTAGACCTTATTCCGGTTCTAGTATCGCGCCGTTATGCTGCCGAAATTTTCTAAAAATGTTAGAATAATAAAAATATCATTTTATTGTATAAATGAACTGTATAAAATATTCATGAGTTGAAATAAATATTTTATAGTTAAAATATATTTTTTAACGTGAATATGAATAAAATAAATATTCATTTACAAATTGGACGAAATGTTTATGTACACACATTTAACTGATATGGATTGGGATGATATATTTTACATATCGTCCAACTGCACAACTAATAATCAGTGTTAGTTGTTTGAAAACCCCAAACGGGTATTGGGATAATATTGGACATACACTAATCCCAATATTTAGTTGTATGTCAATCGATGGGTTGACAGACCGTTGTAAGCGTTAATTATTTATATTTAACGCTTATGCAGTTGCTTGATGCACTCTGGATGATGGTTGACTGTGTTTGATTATTATTGTGTACATGTGTATATGAAATCCATATAAATAAAATTATATGGTAATTGCATGTGTCTGATTCCAATTTGGAAAAAATGAATATTTTAAAATAACAAATATTTTAAAATGACGAGTAATGAATAATTTAAAATAAATAATATTTTAAAATAATATTCAGTAATGGATCAAAATACGAATTTGATGTCCGATTTGGGATGGACACGAAAATATTTAAATATATAAAGCCGTGTTGATTAGATTAACGCCATGTTGACATAAACGATATTTATATCGATTTTTTTCGTTTTTAAAATTAATATCGAAAAGGAAGTGATTTCAAAATCTAATGTTTTGAAAGTATTATCATTTATATATCAATGATATGGAATATTCAATTTTGATTTAAAATTGAATATGAAGTTGAAATCGTTTTGAAAACGAGTTTAAAACGATTTATAAAATACGCTTTAAATGGAAATCGACGATATATATATATATATGTATATATATATATATATTATACATATTTAATGGCCTGAACAGAATGCGCCGCGTCGTGGTAGTTCGCGAATTTCGACCATTGGCTTCGAATTGACATTATAAGAGATCCGACCGTGGGATTCTCCTAACACCGGAACCGTTGGGTTCGTATCGAAAAGAGCTTTCCAACGAATACAAGAGATTTGAAATCTAATAGTTGGATTTGCAATTATGTCCAAATCAAATTTAGAAAAGGTCGTTGTAAGTGCAGTTCGATGACCATTTATGGAAATCGGCTGAAAGGGCTGAATAAAATTATTAATAATTAATGTAAAATCATAAGAAATGATTTGGAAAGAATTGGGATGAAAAATTCAATATTTGAAAAGATAAAAATGTATTTTTGTCTAAATGAACTAGTTATTAACTAGAATTAAAAATCCAATTATTTTTAAATAAATAAATTGGATTGAGAATGGTTTAAAAAATAACCAGAATTTCCAATATATGAATTGGAATGGATTTGAATTGAAATCATCTTCGGAATATTTTGATATTGGATTTCGTGATTATGGATATTGTTATGGAAATTTGGAAGATATATTATATATCGTTATTTCCAATACGATATTTGTTGGTTTCAGAATTTGATATTGAATATAAGCTGTTATAATTTCTATTCAGAGCCTTGTATTTAATATCAAATTGGATTTTGGGTTTGTCATGAATGGTGTCTTCATTAACAACGTTCTCAAACCTAGTTGAGAAAAGAATAAATCTTTTGATTAAGATTTAGTGAAGTTTTCCAATTAATTAATATTTAATTGGAATTGAATTAAGAATTGGGTTTCGGGTTTGTCGTGAATGGTGTCTTCTTTAACACTGTTCTTAAACCCCGTGTGAAAAGAATGAATCTTTTAATTAAGATTATTAGAGTTCCAGTTATATTTAATAATTAAAATGAAATGGAATGTGAATTGGGTTTATTGTGAACTATGTTTTAACGACATTCGTTCTTTAACCCGATTTACAGTGAAATATGATTTGGAATTTATAAATCTTTTAATTAAGATTTAGGGGAATTTTCTGAAGAAGAATTTTCCAATTTAATAAAATAAATTGGAATGGGATGGAATTCGATTTGGTAATAATCGATGTGAACTTCTATGGAGGAAGACCGTTACTATATATGAAATTTTAAAGGCTTTGCCGTTATTCCATTTATATTATTGGTTGGATAAGTAAGTTTATATCGATTATATATATCGATCTGTTTCCGTGAAGATTCCATAATTAATGGAATGTGATTTTGGGTTTATCATGAACTGTGTTTTGAATGACATTAGTACTTTAACCCAGTTAATGATAAGATTAATTTCTTAACTTTGAATAATCATTACGTAATGATTTTTGAGATCAAAACTGAATTAGAGTTTTAATGAATCTTTAATTAGATTGGAATGTGAATGGGATAATTAAATTTATCGAATTCTTGGAATGATCGAGAATGGAGTATCACCAGTTTTTCTCCAAGCGATAGTTAAATCTTTAATTAGATTTGAACGTGAAATGGTAATTAATTTTACCAATAACACCGTGGTGTTAGATATGAAGAATTACCAGTTTTGCTTCATGGGATGAATAGGTTGGGATTGGGAAATATAACAAATGATTACTTCGGTAAGGTTCGCTAATCCCGACTAGTTTGGATAAACCTTAATTTGGTTTGAATTGATATCCAAAGGAAGATTAAAGAATAAATTTAAAGAATTTATCTTTGATAAAATTAATGGGAACTTTTCCCAAAGGATATGAATATTTAAATAAAAGAATATTCAGAATTGGAATGAGGCATATGTTGTGTTTTTATAGCACTTGTTTATCATATACGCGAGTTATTCGGAAAGACCGGGTTTTTACCCATTCTGAATAACTGGTTCGATGATATGTCGACGATGAAGATGGTGGTTGAAGACCGGAGGTCTTTACATCGTTTGGATGATTGCTGATGTCTTGATTGGGCTGTACACCCAAGATAAGATAATAAGTGGTGATCGTCCAGACGTACTTGGAGATCGACTGGATAAGGGAAGACCTCTCTCCTGTATTGGACATATGGGACAAGGAATAAGGTGCCTCCAGTTTCATTCAGACCAAGAACGAACTTGTAAATGGTTGTGTGTCTGACATTGGATTTCATTCTGTGTGATTGATAGACATCAGTTGCATGGCGTGAACTGCCTATGTGGCATGCTGAGATGCAAATGATCAAGGCTTCTGTTGAAAAGCAGAGTCTTATGATTAATGATCAAAGCAAGGCTTTAATATAGCATAGCTTTGTGCATAGCGTTAACTCGCCAGCCTCACACCCCGGTGTGAACAAAAACGGGAGAGGACCTCAGGGAGGACATGCGTTTCCTTCTAGCTAAGAGTGGAGTAAGGGTTTTGCAAGCCCAGACGTTTTACTTATGTGGATGATGGATAGCGAGGCGCCTTGGATATATCAGTTACTACGGAGCCGATGGATATTGAGTCATCTGGCTCATTTATGCCCTATAGGGTGGGGAAGCGCAGTGCTCAGGCATTTTAATCCACTCCGTGTGGACCGGCCTTGTCGCTCCAAAGGTCGATGCGTTTTGATCCCGAGGCATGGGCTAGAGCGTCTCGAAGAGGTAAGGATGATCCCTTGCCTTGGTTCACAGATGGAAATCCAACATCCAATACGTGACTTTGCGGTTTTAATTGTAGAACTAGCATGGCGACATAGTGGGATGGGGCACTTTGCCGTCTGTTATTGACACATTTATATTTGAAGTTGTTTTCATACACTTCACACTATAATAGTATCAAAATGATTTGTTTTAAAAGTACCAAGCATGTTTGGCTATTATAAGGTAAACTCTATCCTTCGGCTTGAGTTGCATTGTGTGATGGGACCTGAGTCTTATAATAGCTTCTTTTTTCTAAAAAGCATTGCGGTGTTTATTATATGCACTGGTCTTCCTGGGAGGAAACCCGTTTCGTGTTATACGACATGGTCCCTTGATTTACTTTATTTTAAAGTAAAGTTTTAAATGACTGTTTTAGTTCTCACACCAGTCACATGATTGACCTGGAGTTTATTGTTTTAACCTAAACTCTGGGTGCCCCTATTTTCCACACGGGCAGCTAGTAGTTTTGGTTTTGCATATATTCATAGGATCCTGGTTTATAGCTGGAATGGTATTCGAAAAGCTTTGTATCCATGTATTTCTTTTAGTTGTGTTTTGTATTATTTTCCCCTGCATTATAATTTGTAAATCTCTGATATTTATCAAATGTATATTATTTGTTCATACTCTGTATATTCTTATACTCTGATGTAAACTGTTGTAATAAGCAATGAAATGTTCTTCTATTTGTGTTCTGATTTGTCGTGTTCTCATTGTAGTCCGCCTTCTTGTTCAGTTAAGGCCCGACGAGGAGTTCAGATCACTTCATTTGGTATCAGAGCTTTGGTTTACAGAGCTCGAGAACAAGACACATTAGAACCAAACGAAAGAATTCTTCAGAGATTGGATTAGTAATATCCAACGAGAATGACTCGTTAGAGATAGGATCAGTAGTATCCTAGAATGAGTCTGAAGTGTGTTATTTCTAAAATAAAAATGTAAACCAATTTTGTTTTGAAAATTTAATCTAATTATACGTATTTGAGTATATTATTTTATTTTATTTTGGACAATCGAGTATATAAGATTTTGCATATACGCATCATGATCGTATATTCGAAGTTTTAATATACTGGATAGATATAGAATCACACTCTAGTCGCCCGAGGATAATTTTGATGATGATGCATCATCATCAGTGTTTGTGTTCGAGTTTCGAAAGTGGGATATGTATATATTTCCAATTGACTGGTGTGAGAACCAAAACTAGACAGGGTTATTGTTGTGAATTGGCATCAAAAACAGGATTTTGAGAATATATATAAAAGTTATGTGTTTGAAACGATAATCAACTAATTGATTGCTGATTGTGTTGTTCGATTAATTAAAATTTTGAACCGTTAAGCCAAATTGAGTCAAATATTGAACTGAACTGAAAATGGATTGAAATTGCATACATGTACATGCATATATATTGAACAGGTCATAGCAAGGAGGCTAGAGAAGAGGAATAAAATTGTATGCCCGACAAATAGGTACATGTTTACAAATTTATTGGGTTTGGATGATTTTATGAGCCGATTGGCATTTTCATTTTGGATGGTGAGGGCCCTGCGTGGCTAATTGTGGTTTTAAATGTCTCCTCGTACAATGGAGGTTATGGCGAAATTTTTCAAAAATTTAGGGTGTTAGCCAAATTTTTGAAGAATTGGTAAATTCTTAGAAATTGAAAAGTTGAAGAATGAAAGCCAAACTGAAAGTTGAGTTGGTCAATTAAACAACTTTCAGCTCCGTTCCTTTTCGAGGACGAAAAGTTTTTAAGTGCAGAATATTGTAACAACCCGGAAAATCAGAACCAATTTAATTTTTTTATTTTGGGGATATTAATGAATTTTGAATATTTAAAATGATTTATTTAAAATAATAATGACTAGAAATTTATTTTGAATAGAATTAGAATGTATAAATTTATTAAAATCGAAGTTAGAATATACATATTTATTTTAATTATAAAAGGAATTGAAAATGGCGCGGTAGTTTGAAAATTTGATTTCAAATTTCAAATGAATGTACAGGATTCAAAATAAACCAGATTTTAGTGAAACCAGAAATATTTGAATCTGTTTGCAAATATCTTTCCAACGAATGTGAAAAATCCAAATTTCATAGCGGGAATAAAAAGTTATGTCTAGTTGAAA
Source organism: Allium sativum (assembly GCA_030737875.1). Classification (NCBI taxonomy): domain Eukaryota; kingdom Viridiplantae; phylum Streptophyta; class Magnoliopsida; order Asparagales; family Amaryllidaceae; genus Allium; species Allium sativum. The sequence continues at coordinate 308,570,715 of CM060915.1, read as the reverse complement.
ATTCAGAATAGTCGCTATGGAATTTAGCCCATAAAAATGGCGATTTTGCAAATGACCTCCGCTTTCGATGAGACTACTTTTTTTGGATCCGGAGTGTCAAATTATTGCTTGATTCCAATTTTCATAATTTTTGGAATCAATATGTGAACGTGGAGGATTTAAACGTGTTTGGTCAATTCAGTTTGAATTTAATCGACTGGAAAATGACCGTTTTTCAAATGGTCCCCAAATTCGACGAAATTCATTTTTTTAGGTCCGTATCGTCAAAACATAGCTAGATTTATTTTTCTGGGATTTTTGGAGTCCGTTTGTGGCCCCAGTAAATTAAAATGTGCGTTTGAATTTAAAATATAATGATTTATATTTTAAATTCAGTGGAAAATGATCGTAATAGCCGAATTGGGTTACGATACATATCTCATTGTGTTCGGAATGGGGGTAATTAACTAGGGGCACAGTCGTTGGGTTCGATTTGAGATTCGGATGAAAAGTCAACTTTTTAGAGAAATAATATATATATATATATGGGGGGTCAAACTGGGTCAAACCCCTAATTCAATCTCGTGGTCAAACGAGAAGCTTCCCCCATTTTAAAAAACCCCGTCACTTCTCCATTCAGACCACCGCCGCCCTCGCTTGGCCCAATGTCACCGCCACCGCCCTCTCCCACGACCGCACCCTCCCCCCGGCCACCATCGCTCAGGCACCGGTCTCCCCATCGCTTCCTCCTCTATAAAATACTCTACCGCCCCTATTAAATCCAAACCACTAGAAATCGCCGCCTCCGGCCAATGGGGCGCCGCCGCTGGTCAGCCAGACCTTCCAGCACCTCCTCCGACTACCAACAGTCGCCTCTGACCTCCTCTAACCCCCACAGTGAGTGAAAACACTGATTTATTTTTTAGTTTTTTTTAAATATGAAAAAAAATGAAGGTATTAATAGTGTATTACAGTTTTTTTATATATATTTAGCCTTATTTTAAATCGGTTTTTTTTATATATTTAGTATTATTTTTAAATTAGATTTTTTTGATAGATATAACATTGGTTCCTTTCAGGTTTAAAAATAAATAAAAGCATAGAAAAGAATCTACAAAATATGATTTTTAGCATATAAAAGAATTTATAAAAATTGGATTTTTAATATATAATCTTTAGCGATATAAAAATATATAATCTTTAGCAATATAAAAATGTGATTTTCCTTTGTATAACGTTAAAATAAAAATTTGATTTTTAATTTAAAAAGAGTTGTTTTAAAAATGGGATTTTTTTTAAAATAATTATATAGCATTGTTTCTAAATATATACAACATTGATGAAAATACGATTTTTAGTTCTATTAAAATATGATTTTTTTAGTACGTAAAAATATTAATTTTAGTTAGATAAAATTATATAAACATCATGTAAAAAATTTGATTTTTACTATGAACAACGTGAAAAAGATTGCATTGGAATTTCGGGCAAATTCAAACTATTCAGAAATAAAACTTGCGGAGTGGATCCCAAAGGTAAGAACTTCTCACTTTAATTTATTTTTTAGTTAAATATATATATATATTAGGATGCAGACAGTGCTTAATAGCACCTGACACCTTTGTTTGAAACCATATTTGTTTGGTTATTTGGTTGATTGGATTATTTAGTTGAATTTGATCGCAGAAATGAATTGAATAGAATTGGTATGTATATGGCACGAGCCATTAGTAGGCGAGGGATAAGGCTAGACCTTATTCCAGTTCTAGTATCGCGCCGTTATGCTGCCAAAATTTTCAAAAAAAGTTAGAACAGTAAAAATATCATTTTATTGTATAAATGAACTATATAAAATATTCATGAGTTGAAATAAATATTTTATAGTTAAAAATATAAATTTTAACGCGAATATGAATAAAATAAATATTCATTTACAAATCGGATGATTTGTTTATGTACACACATTTAACTGATATGGATTGGGACGATATATTTTACACGTCTCCCAACTGCATAAATAATAATCAGTGTTAGTTGTTTGAAAACCCCACATGGGTATTGGGATGATATTGGACATACACTAATCCCAATATTTAGTTGTATGTCAATCGATGGTTGACAGAATGTTGTAAGCGTTATTATTTATATTTAATGTTTATGCAGTTTCGTAATGCACTCTGGATGATGGTTGACTGTGTTTGATTATTGCTGTGCACATGTGCGTATGAAATCCATATAAATAAAATTGTATGGTAATTGACTGTGTCTGATTTCAATTCGGAAAGAATGAATATTTTCAAATAACAAATATTTCAAAATGACGAGTAATGAATATTTTAAAATAAATGATATTTTAAAATAATATTCAGTTATGGATCAAAATATGATTTTGATGTCCGATTTGGGATGGACACGAAAATATTTAAATATATAAAGCCGTGTTGATTAGATTAATGCCATTTTGGCATGAACGATATTTATATCGATTTTATTCATTTTTAAAATGAATATCGAAAAGGAAGTGATTTCAAAATCTAATGTTTTGAAAATATTATCATTTATATATCAATGATATGGAATATTCAATTTTGATTTAAAATTGAATATGAAGTTGAAATCATTTTGAAAATGAATTTAAAATGATTCATAAAATACGTTTTAAATTGAAATCGATGAAATATATATAATATATATTATATATATATTTAATTGCTTGAATAGAACGCGCCGCGTCGCGGCAGTTCTCGAATTTCGACCATTGACTTCGAATTGACATTACGGGAGATCCGACCTTCGGATTCTCCTAAAACCAAAACCGTTGGGTTCATATCGAAAAGATCTTTCCATCGAATACAATAAATTTGAAATCTAATGGTTGGATTTCGAATTATGTCCAAATAAAATTTGGAAAAGGTTGCTGTAAGTGCAGTTCGATGACCATTTGTTGAAATCGACTGAAAGAGCCTTCATAAATTTATTAAAAATATCAATAATTAGTGTAAAATCATAATAAATTATTTGGAAAGAATTGGGATGAAAAATTCCATATTTTAAAAGATAAAAATATATTTTTATCGAAATGAACTAGTTATTAACTATAATTAAAAATCCAATTATTTTTAAATGAACAAATTGGATTGAGAATGGTTTTAAAAATAACCAGAATTTCCAATATATGAATTGGAATGGATTTGAATCAAAATCATCTTCAAAATATTTCGATATTGGATTTCATGATTATACGGATATTGTTATGGAAATTTGGAAGATATATTGTATATCGTTATTTCCAATACGATATTTGTTGGTTTCAGAATTTGATATTGAATATAAGCCGATATAATTTCTTTTCAGAGCCTTGTATTGAGTATCAAATTGGATTTTGGGTTTGCCGTGAATGGTGTCTTCATTAACACTGTTCTTAAACCCAATTGAGAAAAGAATAAATCTTTTAATTAAGATTTAGTGAAGTTTTCCAATTAATTAATATTTAATTGGAATTGAATTAAGAATTGGGTTTGTCATGAATGGTGTCTTCATTAACATTGTTCTTAAACCCTGTGTGAAAAGAATGAATCTTTTAATTAAGATTATTATATTTAATAATTGGAATGAAATGGAATGTGAATTGGGTTTATTTGAACTGTGTTTTAACGACATTCGTTCTTTAACCTGATGTGCAGTGAAATATGATTTGGAATTTATAAATCTTTTAATTATGATTTAAGGAAATTTTCCAAAGAAGAGTTTTCCAGTTTAATAAAATAAATTGGAATGGGATGGAATTCGATTTGGTAATAATTGATGTGAACTTCTGTAGAGGAAGACCGTTACTATATATGGAATTTAAAAGGCTTTACCGTTATTCCATTTATATTATTGGTTGGATACGGAAGTTTATATCGATTATATATATCGATATGTTTCCGTGAAGATTCCATAATTAATGGAATATGATTTTGGGTTTATCATGAACTGTGTTTTAAATGACATTAGTTTTTTAACGCAGTTAAACATAAGAATAATTTCTTAACTTTGAATAATCATTACGAAATGATTTTTGAGATTAAAACTGAATTAGAGTTTTAGTGAATCTTTAATTAGATTGGAATGTGAATCAGATAATTAAATTTATCGAATTCATGGAATGATCGAGAATGGAGTATCATCAGTTTTTTCTCCAAGCGGTAGTTAAATCTTTAATTAGATTTGAACGTGAAATGGTAATTAATTTTATCGATAACACCGTGGTGTTAGACATGAAGTATTACCAGTTTTGCTTCATAGGATGAATAGGTTGGGATTGGGAAATATAACAAATGATTACTACGGTAAGGTTCGCAAATCCCGACTAGTTTGGATAAACCTTAATTTGGTTTGAATTGATATCCAAAGGAAGATTAAAGAATAAATTTAAAGAATTGATCTTTTATAAAATTAACGGGAACCTTTCCCAAAGGATATGAATATTTAAATAAAAGAATATTCAGAATTGGAATGAGGCGTATATTGTGTTTTTATAGCACTTGTTTATTATATACGCAAGTTATTCGGAAAGACCGGGTTTATACCCATTCTGAGTAACTGGTTCGACGATATGTCGACGATGAAGACGGTGGTTGAAGACCGGAGGTCTTCACAACGTTTGGATGATTACTGATGTCATGATTGGGCTGTACACCCAAGACAAGGTAATAAGTGGTGATCGTCCAGATGCACTTGGAGATCGACTGGATATGCGAGGACCTCTCTCCTGTATTGGACATATGGGACGAGGAATAAGGTGCCTCCGGTTTCGTTCAGATCCAGAACGAACTTGTAAATGGATGTGTCTGACATTGGATTTCATTCTGTGTGATTGATAGACATTAGTTGCATGGCGTGAACTGCCTGTGTGGCATGCTGAGATGCAAATGATCAAGGCTTCTGTTGAACCAGAAACGGGAGAGGACCTCAGGGGGACATGCGTTTCCTTCTAGCTAGGAGAGGTGTCAGGGTTTTGTAAGCCCATACATTTTACTTATGTGGATGATCGATAGCGAGGCGCCTCGTATATATCGGCTACTATGGAGTCGATGGATATTGAGTCATCTGGCTCATTTACACCCCATAGGGCGGGGAAACGCAGTGTTCAGGCATTTTAATCCACTTTGTGTGGACTGGCCTTGTCGCTCCAAGGGTCGATGCGTTTTGATCATGAGACATGGGGTGGAGCGTCTCGAAGCGGTAAGGACGATCCCTTGCCTTGGTTCACAGATGGAAATCCAACATCCAATACGTGACTTTGCGGTTTTAATTATAGAACTAGTATGGCAACATAGTGGGATGGAGCACTATGCCGTCTATGATTGATACATTTATATTTGAAGTTGTTTTCATACACTTCACACAATAATAGTATCAAAATGATTTGTTTTAAACGTACCAAGCATGTTTGGATATTATGAGGTAAAACTCTATCCTGCAGCTTGCGTTGCATTGTGTGATGGGACCTGAGTCTTATAATAACTTCATTTTTTTAAAAAGCATTGTGCTATTTATTATATGCACTGGTATTCCTGGGAGGAAACCCATTTCGTGTTGTACGGCATGGTCCCTTGATTTACTTTATTTTAAAGTAAAGTTTTAAATAACTGTTTTAGTTCTCACACCAGTCACATGACTGACCTGGAGTTTATTGTTTTAACCTAAACCCTGGGTGCCCCTATTTTCCACATGGGCAGCTAGTAGTTTTGGCTTTGCAGATTTATATTCACAAGATCCTGGTTTACAGATGGAATGATATTCGAAAAGCTCTGTATCCGTGTATTTCTTTCAGTTGTGTTTTGTATTAGTTTCCGCTGCATTATAATTTGTAAATCTATGATATTTATCAAATGTATATTATTTGTTCATACTCTATATATTCTTATACTCTGATGTAAACTGTTGTAAGCCTTCTTGTTTGTTTTAGGACGGCCGGGGTGTTCGGGTCACTTCATTACTACATTGGCTTATTGAGTTGACTTCATCCATTTCTATTAATAATGAGAAGTATCAGTAATTTAGTAGAATATATGTCGGTTCATAGGAAAGTATTGATTCTACTTATATATATATATATATATGTCCCCATCTCAAATTATAGTATTTATTATATAGCATTACAGTCATATACCAGTCTTTCTACCAAGTATATATATAAAAAATTGTTCAAAAATTCTCATTGTTTCCATCACAATTCCCTGAATTTGGTTTGTTTCCCTTTTTCTTTAGATATTTTTTCTGATGGATTTCAAGTATGTTTAGTAAATCAATACCTTATTTAGGTGATTTATTGATATTCCTGTAATGTAGTCTCCTTAACTTTTTACCAAGCATTACATATAAATGTAGATTGTATTCCTTTTAAGGACTAAGACCATAATTGTCTTATAATAATAGCATTGTTTTCCTATTTCATTACATTGATTTAGAAATAGTGCATAATATCTAAAATGTTGCTACTATTGTTGTTTGTCTAATTTTGTATGTTCATGCATTATGAGAACTACCCATTACCCAACATTGCTATTTATATAACATACAACATAAATTTTTTTATTGCTCTTTACTTGATTTCTAATCACATATATAATTAATAATTTTATCTGTTCAAATATTTCTGGAAATGCTTTATATACATAAACTATTTTCCAGAAAAACATATAATTCACCTATAAATGACATGGGAAATGCATCTAATAAATCCAATGAAATTTTATATCTAATCTGTTTTGAAGCACGTGTTATAATGGAAACTAATTTAATCCCTATCCAATTTCTTATGATATCATTTTGGTTCCTATCTATGTTTGAAAAAAAAACACAATTTATAAGTTAACTTGATCTTTTCAATTTGTCATCACTTACATATCTGCACTATTTATACCATGTATATAATTAGTAATTTTGTCTATAATTTTAAATCACATTCAATTATTTCCAGAAATAGGTTATTTAGATAAATATACATAATTTATATTGTCAGAAAAATATACAATTCACCTGTAACATGCCTTTGGAAACGCATCTACAAAATCCATCGAAATTTCATAGCCGATTTGTTTTGAGAGCAGGTGTTATGATACAACTTTAAATTCATGTTAAATACGAGCAAAAATTAAAAGAAAAATAACTTAAACTTTACTTTGAAGAATAACCAGACACACATTTGATAAGCACTTTGACTCATTTTATCTTCTTTTGGTGTGCTCCACCATTTTTTTTGTTCCAGTCAAATTCATAAATACATAAATCGTATTTATAATTTTTTGGTAATATGTTATCTAATTCATTAAGAAGTTAGAAACATGTTTATACTTGGTTTAACTGATGATGTTGACAGTATGAAGAATTTTAATATACATGAGAATTATAACATAGATAATGCTAAAAATTGGATGCATATGTCCCAAGGGGCAACTGAATATACTACCTTTATTTGCTAATTTACTAACACGTTGAGCTATATATGTGTTATAAATAGTGTTCTATATTTCCACCTTTGACTTCAGTAGTTTTTTTGCTAGGTAATTCTGACCATTAATTTTAGTGTGCTGCTTTTAACTAATATATATTTCTTTTTTTGCTATATGCTTTTATGCAATTACAATTTATATTGTTTTACTATAATACAAGATATTATATTTCTTCTTGAATGAGCTGGTTTAACTCTTAATTAGGTACAATCTATTTAATTTATTTTTAATTTGGAAATGAATTTTCTATTAATTTAGATGATGTTTATTTCTGCACATAGTTTAGGTAGCTTATCGTTATATGAATTTCAGATTTGGTCTTCTTTCCCCACAATTGATAGGTATCACAGTTTTAACTGCCTTTTTTAAACACTTCCTTAAATGATCCTTGTATAAGTTCATTTCACAAAAGATAGCACACACCTCAGAATATGTCCCTTTATGTTTTAAATTGATATATGAAGATATTGCCCTATTTCAACAATTAATATAAAAATTTAGACTTAAGTGTAATATATGAAATTGTGTCAAATACTTTGACTTATGAACACATAGAATGTTATGAAACTAAAATTTAGCATCGGGAAATGCACAAATTCGAAATTTGTTTTACAATATTTATTGAATTATAACTCAAAATCAAATATATGCCAGAGCTTTTTGTTTCTTGCCAAACTATTTGCAAATATAAAGTATAAACAAAATAAACAAGCAATTAAGTCATTAATCCCAAACATGTTCGGGTTGGCTAGAGATGGAACCAAAAATTCAAACTAGAAAGCATAAATATTATATAATTATTCTTATACTATGCTTACATGAGCTTTAAGATATACAATATATAAAGACAGATCCCATGTCCTTATCTGTAACGACCCAGTAGGTTCGACGCTCGAATTTTGACAATAATACATAAAAACTCGTATTGCTTGCCAAAATCCAAGTATCGAAAACACTAGATAGTTATCAGAAAGAAATTAGAGGATGAGATAAGAAAGAAAGAAATATTAAAATAGAAGAAGAAGATAAACCAATAAAAAGTCTCACATCACAGCATAACAAAATATAATATAGAAATAATCTTTATTGAGAGCTTGAAAAATACTTACAACATCAGAGTTCATCACACATCTGGACAGTTATAATAATCTATCCTCATATACAACACACAGCGAAATAAATACTAATACGTCTGAACTTCTCCAGCACGTCTTCTGAACTTCGTAGTGTCTAGTAACCTGAACCTGCGAAATCCGAGCTAACCCGAGCATTACAAACACTGGGTCAGTCTGGTGAACCAGAGTGAGAAATCCACTAAGTTTATAAATCATCCAACTTGATTTTTAAAGTTCAATATCTTTTCGAAAGAAAAGGATAATCGTAAGACCAAGTCCATACATAAATACAGATGGTTTTTACCTTATGATAACCCAAAACATTTTGAAATCAATATCTTATTTTGATATTATGATAATGTCTAAATACAAATAAATAGCAATCTAGTGGAACACTTGCATCTCACGCTCCACATATATAGTGTTAACCGGCTTTTTGGTCCGGTTCCGAAGAGTGTATCAGACACGCTCAACTCAACGTATTACGTGAAGTTGAGGCCAAAAAGGGATGCACCCATGTCCGGGTCGAAATTTTGTACCCATGCCCGGGTTCGAAATTTCAAGGTGTGCAGGTGGTGGGTTCGAAATTCTGCTAGTGGTCTCCTTTTTCTAACTACTCCTACCTAATCCTACCTACCCCCACTCCTATAAATAGCTCATAGCCTCACACTTCAAAGGGGTTGGATTTTCTTCACTTGAGACCTTCCTAGAGCTTCCTAGACCTCATTATTGGCATCTCCTATTTGAGGAAGAAGGAGAATTAAATATTCCTTTTCCCAAATACCTAGCATATGGCAATTATAAAAGTGAATGTAGTGAGTATGACTCTACCTTGTAATTCTTGAGTGATTAATAAAAGTTTGACATCCTTCCAAAGTGGACGTAGGCCTAATCCATGGCCGAACCACTATAAATTCTCATGTCATTTGCCGCTTTCTCTTACTTAGTCTTGCGACCAAATTAACTATTCCTAGTAATAGGAATCTCTGGTGTTTACGACATTTTTTTTTGTCAACATTTGGTGCTTTCACTGAGAATCTGAATTCAAGATTTGCGTCTTTCTTCTACATCATCATCTCGACATTGACCAACTTAAGGTTCCTAGCTCAACCTGCTATCGAGTCCGCTTACGATGCTAAAGAAGTCAAAGAACGCAATGGTCGACGCTTCAGCCGCAGCCGAGGCCTGTACCTCCCAACAACCTCAATCGGTAGACATCCCGGCCACTAATGAAATTGCCCCTCCTATTGTAGACCCCAAAGCACCTGTCACACAAGCTCAACCAAGCATTAAGGAATAACATCGACCTTATGCGGTAATTTCAAAAAAGTCAACGCGTTGTTGCCCAACTTCAACTAACTCGGAACAATGCTCGACCCCGACCAATCGCCTCGGAAACCTCCTCTTCCAAGTCAAGGGGCCCACACCAAAGGAGGAGGTTCAGCCTCATCAACAACGTCGCCGTTCGTACCAATGCCCTCGATAACGGTAACGGTCATGCCAACGGCAATGGAAATGACAACAACGACTGAACTACAGTCACATATAGTGAGGGGCACAGCATCGAGACTGCTCTCACTTGATCATCAATGACAGACCAAGTCATACAAACCAACCTCTTCCTCGACACAACCCGGTGGTCGCTAATCAGGGTGATGGCCTGCTATTCCAGCAGCTCGTGCTCCTCCAGAACAGGATTCGTAACACCCCGCTCCACCTAATCGTCCATACCAAGACCCAATCATAGACGTCAAGGACATGGAGGAAGACGACCTCGCAACAAGACTCCGGAGCCACGTCAAAATCCATGGATCCCGATGGCAGATCCCCATCCGACTTACTTTCCCGATATGGTGCTAAGGATCTTGAGGTAAATGCGAGGGGGTGCGCACGGCTCATGGGAAGTTCACATTAGACGCAACCCATTCACAAGAAGAGTAAATGAGGCCGAGTGGATGAGGCGCTTTAGCATGCCACAAATGCCTCTCTACGATGGTACCACTGATCCTTGTGCCTTCTTGAATCGCAATGAATGGCAAATGGACTCGAGCCGGGGTGACGATCCAACCAAATGCAAATGCTTCCCGATCTTCCTGTAACACCCCACATTTTTAAATTAAAAACGTACGAATATGTATATATGCATAGATAGATAAATAATGGTGATGTATAATGAAAATTAATTAATATATGGAAGAGAAGGAAAATTTAATTTGATAATAGTGTGCGTAACGGAAAAGATAATAAAATAAGGATACTTAATTTAAATATCAGGAATTAAGTAAAACGGACATCACCATTGCGTTCGTCTTGGAATTCTTCTTGGGATATAGTCCAAGTTTTCAAAAATCGGACTCCGTATGAAAGAATTATGGCCTTCATAAGATTCAAGAGAAATTCAAAAATTAAATAGTAAAATAACCCAGACAGGTCGACCTATACCAAGGCAGGTCGACCTGGAGGTCGACCTACCCCAGGCAGGTTGACCTGGAGGTCAACCTCCCCTAAAACAAGTTGACCTGGGGGTCGATCTCCCCCCAAATCTGGGCATAATTCATTTTCTGCACCTGGACGCGATTTCTGACCTGATATGTTGACTAAACAGCTATATAATGACCCTTAACCCATTCTTTTTCATCACCCAAGCCTATGGCGATGCCATGGCTCTGTTCTAACTCAAACTCTTCTTCTCCAAGAGATTTCTAGATCCGCTTTCTTCCCCTTTTCTCTTCAAAACATCTATTCTTAAAATTAAAAAGTTTAGAATCAAGACAACCTCCAAATTAAAGAGAAAAAGGGATTCAAATTCGCAGTTTACACAACGCAAGGAGGAGAAATTCAGATTCACAACTTATGCTGCGCAAAGAAATCAAAGATAGATCAGATCTTTGGATTGGGGCATAAAATCAGTTAAATTAGATCCTCGAATTGGATATGAAAAGAAAGGTGAGTGGAATTACAATAAACTTGTTGCATAATAGTATTATTATTGTTCGTCATTTCCCAGTTATAAATTCAATTCAAGATTCATGTTATAATAATTGTCCTTTTATTCTCCTTCCCCTTTTTATTTTTGGATCTAGGTTATCTCAAACCTAGACGAAATCTTATTATACATACGTACGATTGAAATATGGGAATATTTGGGCATAATTTATTTTATGCAATCAAGGAATGTAATATGTAATTTGGGGATTGTGGCATAATAATTATTATTGCAAATATTGGGACAATTGTGGAATTGTATATTGGGATTATTCAATGAAATAAAGTTTGAATTGGGAATTTTGGAGCGTATTTCAATAATGAATCTTTGGGTATGTTTAGGAAACATGAATCAATGCTGAATAGTATGCAACTATGAATTCCGATTTATAATGTTAACCTGAAATTGTGTAAATTTAATTGGAATTATTGAATATGGAATGGGATTGGGAAGAAGTAATTTATTTCAAATCTAATATTATGGGATTGAGTAAGTTTAAATTTTGAGTTTGGGAAAAACGAATCTAAAGGTAAGTGTCCTAAGTTGATAAAGGAACGGATAAAACTTAGCTTATGCCACATGAGACCTCTTATGTGATTATGAAACCTAACTCATAACCTGAAATTGATGCTTAACGTTCTCATAAAAATTGTTAATTGGCTAAAGATGAAACATGAATAACTCGAGGTTAGAATGAGGTTGCGGAGTAATTCTGCCAGGAACCGCCCGGCATATCCAGTGGCCGCAAACAATAGGGTTAATGTGAGAAGTCAGTCATAACGCATTTAAACCCAAAGTTAGATTGGGTTGTGGTGTAAGACTGCCCGGAACCGCCCGACACATCCAGCAACCGCAATAATAGGTGTAATGTGAGAGGTTGGTGCATTAATAATCAATTAATGCTAATGACACATGCTAGTATGCTATGGTTAGGTTAACAGCACTTAACCAATTTGACATGATGCGTGGGTGGGTTAAGTCAATATGAACTGAAAGACAACACTTAACCAAATTTGTGGAATATACGAGTAATGCATGAGCGAGAAGGTAGGGTTAAGTAAAACTTGACATATGGACAAACTTAACCAACACAGTAATGGGGAATGATAACTACCTATTATAAATCAGAGTTGCGGTAATGTAAAATTAAATAATAGGTAAACTTGTCCTAGGAACAAGGGAAGATTATGACTTAAGATGTAATACAAGACTTGAAGGGTGGGACGACTTATGCTATGAAATAAGTTAATCTAAGCTGAAAATGTGGGAAAGCACCCGGACGTTATCGTTTGATAAAGAAAACTTAAGTCATGTTTGAGTTCATTGGTAAATCTTAGTTAGTGAACTAAGTAAATAACGATAAAGGCAACTAATTGTTGAACCTTAGTTAGAGAACTAAGTAAATAATGATGATGGCAACTGGGTAATGAACCTTAGTTAGAAAACTAAGTAAAATGGCAACCGAAGTAACGAACCATAGTTAGAGAACTAAGTAGGAAACGGTAAAGATAACTAAGTAAGTAAACCTTAGTTGAAGAGGACTAAGTAATAAACCTTAGTTAAAGAGAAACTTGGTAATTAGAATTGAAGGACAACATAAACGAGGATAACCAAGTTAATAAGACAAAGCAAGCGCGTAATCAGTAGTTTAGACATAAGGTTTAATAGTACGAAAGGATAAGGTACTTGGACCAGTCCATACGATAGGGGATGAATAACCAAACTCGGTAGATCATCACGGTGCCATAGGGCGCGAGGGGGAGCGTACGTCCATCTGATCATATAGAAGGCTCCAACGGACTGGGTTACGAAGCATGCGGCTTCGAGGGGACGGGAGGATACTCTTGGTATCCCTCTGTGAGAATGCAGATGATCCGCCTGGGCTCACAGAGGTTAAGGTCTGCGTAAGAAGAACCAAGAGTATGCCTTGGTCACAATAATAAGGCAACCTAAAGTCTAGGATGGACCAGCGTGAGTCGGCGATAACCAGTTGGCCCTGTGATAGCACGTCGTCGGCTACCTACCATCTTGAGTCAATCAAGCACGAAAAGCGGAAAGGCAAAGAACTCCAAAAGACCATATACTTGCTATCTAGTTATGGGTGAGGTTGGCCAATAGGTTTGTGGGGGCATAGAGGTCCTGCGTATAGTTCTCATTCCTGATATTCTTGGGTGCCTTTCATTAGTTGAGGGAGGGTCATGTGGGACAATAGCTACAATAAAACCAGACCTTAACATCTGCATCGGTAGATAACTTAAAGCTCCCGACCGAGTTCCATGTTTCTTGATTTTCCCTACCACGGGACTCGGGTCGCACATATAGAGGACATGTGCAACTAGATATCTAGCACGTTTAACGATACAGTTGGGACGTAAAGTCTAGGAACGCATATCGCTCGGTGTAGTGTGTCCTAGACAAGATGGCATTGTTCGATAGGTAGCATAAACCCTAGCTTGACCTAGGTAGATTAAACCTTGGTTGAACCTAGGAAGCGTTCGATAAAGTAAACCCTAGTTGGACCTAGGTAACACTCGATGGTAAACCCTAGTTGCATCTAGGTAGTATTCGATAACATAACCTAGTGAGACCTAAGTTGGCAATCCAAATGCTTACACAACAAAGGAATGGTGGTTTTACGCAGACGTAGTGAGAATATATATACATATATACATGAAAGCCTGTACGTATGTATATATATATATATATATAAGCTTGTATGACGTACGACATTGTATGAGGAACTGCGTACATATGACAAGATGACACGAGTTGGATAAGGGACTGCGTACACATGAAAAGAGGACATGAGTATGGGGTAACTACATATACATTGTATTAGGTTAATCTACTAGTGTATGGATAAGTATAGCTTAAAGAGCTAACATTGTTAACAACCTAGTAAGCAAGAAAATGTAATTAAACGCTGTATGTAGGATTATACAGAAGTTTATTCTAAGTCCAGTCACACAGAACTTATGTTCTGACTCCCTCCTCATTACATACTTCCAGGTTAGGTTCATGACAGAGATGGTATAGCTTTGGATACTGGTTTAATAGTATTGTTAATAAGGTGAGGCTATATTTGAATATATTATACTTTATTTCCTTCCGCTGTGAGTTGCTTTGCGAGTTCTAACATGTTTCTTTATCTCTATCTTTTTCTGCAGAATACCAGAGCACCCAACTCGGGTTTCGATAGATTGGATTTTTGAAAAAATCGGTCTGTCGGAATCTAGGTTGTTACATCTGGTATCAGAGCTTCAGTTTAGTGTTCCTAGGGAGATAATGAGTGAACGTATTTGTATTTTCTAAAATATAAATATATTATATATATATATAAACCTAAATCCATAGAGTAGCCCACTAGGTATGGAAAGAGTTCGGATAGCTATTTTGTACACTAAAGGAATGAACCTAGAAATTTTAAGACCCTTAGGTGGTTTGGTTAGAAAGTGTATAACATGATTTGGTATTGGAGAAAGGAAGTATCCCATAAGAATTAAAACTGAAATGTTATTATTTCAGAGTAGTGGATTTAGAAGTGAAACCTTATAAATTAGAAAAAGGTTAAAATGTGGAAAATGGATTAGGAATATATATAGTTGAGAGAATCGATTTGGAAAGTGCCTAGGAAAGCCTAGTTGAGTAGAAAGACCCACTTTGAGTCTATCCCAATGATTAACTTTTAAGAACTTGAATTTGTAAAAGTTATGGTAGAAAGATATTGTAGACTTTTCAAGTTTTGATCTTAAAGGTAATTTTGGTGTTTGAGAAATTATTTAGCGCATGTTGGGTTTTAAACGTAAAGTGGGGTATATTTGGTAAAACTATGATTATTCGTTTTTTTTAAAAAGAATTCTCTCATTAATAGGTGCATAATATAGAGCATTTATAGCTAGTTAGTTTTCATATTATAATATATGAAAGGATTGAAAAGAAAGTGTTGCTTTTTGTAAAAGAAGTTCTAAAATCTCTATTCTATTAACAATAAATTTTGATTATTAGTTTACAAAGAAAATTTGTTAGGTGGACAAAATAAGTTGTAGGAATAGAATAGATGTCTACACCTTGTATCGAGTAGTTAAATTAACATTGTAATTAGAAACAAATGTAAGCCTGATAGTCGTCCTTGTCTACTCCAGTTTTGTGATTTGAAAAAAAATGTTTTGCCTTTTATTTTGTAACATATTTTTATGGTTTGGTGAAAACAAGTTTTGGGGAAGAAAATAAAGTTTTAACAATTTTAATTTTTGAAAAAAAATGTAATGAAAAGAAAGGAGGCCAAACCATGTTTTAAAAAGAATGGAGTAGGTAAGGATTAGTGCCTAGAAAAGAACGAGAGAAAGTTAAAGCTATGAATTAAACAATTGGAACAAACTAGAGAATGGTTGAGTTGAGTGATTCTCTGAGTGTCAATCTGATGTTGATTTCGGTCTTCGGGGTTGATATTTAGGGAGTTACTCTCTTGCTAATTTATAGTCATGGATTAGGTAATATTAAACTAATGGAAAATTTCCCGTAGAATGCATAAGCATTGAGAAACCTAGGTTTGTTGCTTGAGAAAAAGAAAAAGTATAGGCTAGTAATACACAGCAAGGACTAGTAGTGACTACTAAGTAGTAAAGGGCAAGTATGTAGGTAGATCCTATTGTGTGGACTCGCAATTGTCTGAGATGAAAAAATCCTAAGATTCTTGGCCCATAGTAGTAGTTGCGTAGGATGCTGTTTGAGTTGAAAACAAAAAGGCTTATTTGGAAATAATAAACTTAAGTAATTTGATTAAGTCAAATAAGCTAAGAAAAAAACTAGCCTAACTAAAAAGAAAACAACAAATCCATTAAGACAACAAATGTGACGGGAAAAGAAAATGAAAATCTTAAGAAAAAGTTGAATAAATATGAAATTTTTCCAAGATAAGTTGAAAAAGAGAAGAAATTTTCTTATGTGGTTGTGCTTGGATAGGAAAATAGGAAATCTTCATAGAATAGTCATATAAAAATCCAAGTACGATTAGAAAAGAAAAACGGAAGATGTGAATTTTTCCGTTTCATATCTTTTCGTAGCATAAGGAAATCGAATTTGGAAAATTTGATTTTTCTAAATTTTGAATTTAATGATGGGTGGTAGGGTTTTGGATGCGACAATTGGGTGAACTATGCTCTTATTCTATAAGAGTATGGGAAAACTTGGATGAAAAATATTTTGTTTTTTCAAGAATATTGAATTCATATAGAACTGCAAGTATATTTAGGATGTGAGCATCATGTTTTGAAAGAGTTTTTAAAATTTGCATAAATATAGGTGGATCCAAATTAGGCATACATACTTTACTATGATGTATCACACTTTGCACATGTGCACAATGTTTGCAACAATTTGATGCACACTTGAAGGATGGATATTGCGAGGGATTATCTATTTTACTCTTATCGAATTTCGGGGATGAATTTCTTTGAGGGTGGGAGAATGTAATACCCCGCTTTTTTAAATTAAAAATGTACAAATATGTATATATGCATAGATAGATAAATGATGGTGATGTATAATGAAAATTAATTAATATATGGAAGAGAAGGAAAAATTAATTCGATAACAGTGCGCGTAAATGAAAAGATAATAAAATAAGGAGACTTAATTTAAATATTAGGAATTAAGTAAAACGAACATCACCATTGCGTTCGTCTCGGAATTCTGCTTGGAATAAAGTCCAAGTTTTCGAAAATCGGACTCTCTATAAAAGAATTATGGCCTTCAGAAGATTCAAGAGAAATTCAAAAATTAAATTGTAAAATAACCTAGACAGTTCGACCTAGAGGTCGACCTATGCCAAGGCAGAATTCATTTTCTGCACCTTGACGCGATTTTTGATCTGATACGTTGACTAAACAGCTATATAATGACCCTTAACCCATTCTTTTTCTTCACCCAAGCCTATTGCGATGCCATGGCTCTGTTCTAACTCAAATTCTTCTTCTCTAAGAGATTTCTAGATCCAATTTCTTCCCCTTTTTTCTTCAAAACATCTATTCTTAAAATTCAAATGTTTATAATCAAGACAACCTCCAAATTAAAGAGAAAAAGGGATGCAGATCCGCAATTTACACTACATAAGGAGGAGAAATTTAGATTCACAACTTACGCTGCGCAAAGAAATCAAAGATAGATCAGATCCATGGATTAGGGCATAAAATCAATCAAATTTAAATCAAATCCATGAATTGAAGATGAAAAGCAAGGTGAGTGGAATTACAATAAACTTGTTGCATAATAGTATTATTATCATTCGTCAATCCCCAGTTATAAATTCAATTCAAGAATCATGTTATAATAATTGTCCTTTTATTCTCCTTCCCCTTTTTATTTTTGGATCAAGGTTATCTCGAACTTAGACGAAATCTTATTATACATACGTACGATTGAAATATGGGAATATTGGGGCATAATTTATTTTATGCAATCGTGGAATATAATATGTAATTTGGGGATTGTGGCATAACAATTATTATTGCAAATATTGGGACAATTGGCGAATTGTATATTGGGATTATTCAATGAAATAAAGTTTGAATTGGGAATTTTGGAGCGTATTTTAATAATGAATCTTTGGGTATGTTCTATAAACATGAATCTATGTTGAATAGTGCGCAACTATGAATTCTGATTTACAATGTTAACCTGAAATTGTGTAAATTTAATTGGAATTATTGAATATAGAACGGGATTGGGAAGAAGTGATTTATTTCAAATCTAATATTACGGGACTATGGTTTTAAACTATAAGTTTAAATTTTGGGTTTTGAGAAATACGAATCTAAAGGTAAGAATCCTAAGTTTATAAAGGAACGGATAAAACTTAGCTTATGCGATATAAGACCTCTTATGTGATTATGAAACCTAACTCATAACCTGAAATTGATACTTAACGTTCTCATAAAATTGTGAATTGGCTAAAGATGAAACATGACTAACTCGAGGTTAGAATGAGGTTGCGGTGTAATTCTGCCCGGAACGGCCCGGCATATCCAGTGGCCGCAAACAATAGGGTCTATTGTGAGAAGTTAGTCAAAACGCGCTTAAACCCGAGGTTAGATTGAGTTGCGGTGTAAGACTGCCCGGAACCGCCCGACACATCCAGCAACCGCAACAACAGGTCTAATGTGAGAGGTTGGTGCATTAATAATCAATTAATGCTAATGACACATGCTAGTATGGTAAAGTTAGGTTAACAACACTTAACCAATTTGACATGATGCGTGGGTGGGTTAAGTCAATATGAACTGAAAGACAACACTTAACCAAATTTGTGGAATATACGAGTAATGCATGAGCGGGAAGGTAGGGTTAAGTAAAACTTGACATATGGAAAAACTTAACCAACACAGTAATGGGGAATGATAACTACCTATTATAAACCAGAGTTGCGGTAATGTAAAATTAAATAATAGGTAAACTTGTCCTAGGAACAAAGGAAGATTATGACTTAAGATGTATACAAGACTTGAAGGGTGGAACGACTTATACTATGAAATAAGTTAATCTAAGATGAAAATGTGGGAAAGCACCCAGACCCTATCGTTTGATAAATAGAACTTAAGTCATGTTTGAGTTCATTGGTAAACCTTAGTTAGTGAACTAAGTAAATAACGATAAGGGCAACCAAGTGTTGAACCTTAGTTAGAGAACTAAGTAAATAATGATGATGGCAACTAGGTAATGAACCTTAGTTAGAAAAGTAAGTAAAATGGCAACCGAAGTAACGAACCTTAGTTAGAGAACTAAGTAAGCAATGGTGAAGATAACTAAGTAAGTAAACCTTAGTTGAATAGGACTAAGTAATAAACCATAGTTAAAGAGAAACTTGGTAATTAGAATTGAAGGACAACATAAACGAGGATAACCAAGTTAATAAGACAAAGCAAGCACGTAATCAGAAGTTTAGACATAAGGTCTAATTGTACAAAAGGATAAGGCGCTTGGACCAGTCCATATGATAGGGGATGAATAACCAAACTCGGTAGATCATCACGGTGCCGTAGGGCGCACGGGGGAATGTACGTCCATCTGATCATATAGAAGGCTCCAACGGTCTGGGTTACGAAGCACGCGGCTTTGAGGGGACGTGAGGATACTCTTGGTATCCCTCTGTGAGAATGCAGATGATCCGCCTGGGCTCACAGAGGTTAAGGTCTGCGTAAGAAGAACCAAGAGTATGCCTTGGTCGCAATAATAAGGCAACCTAAAGACTAGGATGGACCAGCGTGAGTCGGCGTTAACCAGTTGGCCCTGTGATAGAACGTCGTCGGCTACCCACCATCTTGAGTCAGTTGAGCACGAAAAGAGGAAAGGCAAAGAACTCCAAAAGACCATATACTTGCTATCTAGTTATGGGTGAGGTTGGCCAATAGGTTTGTGGGGACATAGAGGGCCTGCGTACAGTTCTCATTCTTGATATTCTTGGGTGCCTTTCATTAGTTGAGGGAGGGTCAAGTGGGACCATAGCAACAGTAAAAATATACCTCAGCATCTGCATCGGCAGATAACTTAAAGCTCCCGACCGAGTTCCGTGTTTCTTGATTTGCCCTGCCACGGGACTCGGTTCGCACATATAGAGCACATGTGCAACTAGATATCAAGCACGTTTAACGATACAGATGAGACGTAAAGTCTAGGAACGCATATTGCTCGGTGTAGTGTGTCCTAGACTAGAGGGCATTGTTCGATAGGTAGCATAAACCCTAGTTGGACCTAGGTAGCATAAACCCTGGTTGAACCTAGGAAGCGTTCGATAAAGTAAACCCTAGTTGGACCTAGGTAACACTCGATGGTAAACCCTAGTTGGATCTAGGTAGTATTCGATAACAGAACCTAGTAAGACCTAGGTTGGTAGTCCAAACGCTTACGCAACAAACAAATGGTGGTTTTATGCAGACGTAGTGAGAATATATATATATATATATATATATATGCACATGAAAGCTCGTACGATGTACGACATTGGATAAGGAACTGCGTACATATGACATGATGACAAGAGTTGGATAAGGGACTGCGTACACATGAAAAGAGGACACGAGTAGGGGGTAACTACATATACATTGTATTAGGTTAATCTACTAGTGGATGGATAAGTATAACTTAAAGAGCTTACATTGTTAACAACCTAATAACCAAGAAAATGTAACTGAACGCTATATGTAGGATTATACAAAAGTTTATTCTAAGTCAAGTCGCACATAACTTATGTTCTGAACCCATCCTCATTACATACTTCCAGGTTAGGTTCATGACAGAGATGGTATAGCTTTTGATACTGGTTTAGCAATATTGTTAATAAGGTAAGGCTATATTTGAATATATTATACTTTATTTCCTTCCGCTGTGAGTTGCTTTGCGAGTTCTAACATGTTTCTTTATCTCTATCTTTTTCTGCAGAATACCAGAGCACCCAACTCGGGTTTCGATAGATTGGATTTTTGAAAAAATCGGTCTGTCGGAATCCTGGTTGTTACATCTGGTATCCGAGCTTCAGTTTAGTGTTCCTAGGGAGATAATGAGTGAACGTATTTGTATTTTCTAAAATATAAATATATTATATATATAAACCTAAATCCATAGAGTAGCCCACTAGGTATGGAAAGAGTTCGGATAGCTATTTTGTACACTAAAGGAATGAACCTAGAAATTTTAAGACCCTTAGGTGGTTTGGTTAGAAAGTGTATAACATGATTTGGTATTGGAGAAAGGAAGTATCCCATAAGAATTAAAACTGAAATGTTATTATTTCAGAGTAGTGGATTTAGAAGTGAAACCTTATAAATTAGAAAAAGGTTAAAATGTGGAAAATGGATTAGGAATATATATAGTTGAGAGAATCGATTTGGAAAGTGCCTAGGAAAGCCTAGTTGAGTAGAAAGACCCACTTTGAGTCTATCCCAATGATTAACTTTTAAGAACTTGAATTTGAAAAAGTTTTGGTAGAAAGATATTGTAGACTTTTCAAGTTTTGATCTTAAAGGTAATTTTGGTGTTTGAAAAATTATTTAGCGCATGTTGGGTTTTAAAAGTAAAGTGGGGTATATTTTGTAAAACAATGATTAGTTTTATAAAAAAGAATTCTCTCATTAATAGGTGCATAATGTAGAGCTTATATAGCTAGCTAGTTTTCATATTATAATTTATTAAAGGATTGAAAAGAAAGTGTTGCGTTTTGTAAAAGAAGTTCTAAAATCTCTATTCTGTTAACAATAAATTTTGATTATTGATTTACAAAGAAATTTTGCTGGGTGGACAAAATAAGTTGTAGGAATAGAATAGATGTCTACACCTTATAGCGACTAGTTAAATTAACATTGTAATTAGAAACAATTTAAGCCTGATAGTCGTCCTTGTCTACTCCAGTTTTGTGATTTGAAAAAAAAAAGTTTTGCATTTTATTTAGTAAAATGTATTTATGGTTTGGCAAAAACAAGTTTTGGGAAAGAAAATAAAGTTTTAACACTTTTAATTTTTGAAAGAAAAATGTAATGAAAAGAAAGGAGGCCAAACCATGTTTTAAAAAGAATGGAGTCGGTAAGGATTAGTGCATAGAAAAGAACGAGAGAAAGTTAAAGCTATGAATTAAACAATTGGAACCACTTAGAGAATGGTTGAGTTGAGTGATTCTCTGAGTGTCAATCTGATGTTGATTTCAGTCTTCGGGGTTGATATTTAGGGAGTTACTCTCTTGCTAATTTATAGTCATGGATTAGGTAATATTAAACTAATGGAAAATTTCCCGTAAAATGCATAAGCATTGAGAAACCCAGGTTTGTTGCTTGAGAAAAAGAAAAAGGATAGGCTAGTAATACACAGCAAGGACTAGTAGTGACTACTAAGTAGTAAAGGGCAAGTAAGTGGGTAGATCTTGTTGTGTGGACTCACAATTGTCTGAGATGACAAAGTCCTAAGATTCTTGGACCATAGTAGTAGCTGTACAGGATGCTGTTTGAGTTGAAAATGAAAAGGCTTATTTGAAAATAATAAACTTAAGTAATTTGATTAAGTCAAATAAGCTAAGAAAAAACTAGCCTAACTAAAAAGAAAACAACAAATCCAGTAAGACAACAAATGTGATGGGAAAAGAAAATGAAAATCTTAAGAAAAAGTTGAATAAATATGAAAATTTTCCAAGATAAATTGAAAAAGAGAAGAAATTTTCTTATGTGGTTGTGCTTGGATAGGAAAATAGGAAATCTTCATAGAATAGTCATATAAAAATCACGGTACGATTAGAAAAGAAAAACGGAGGATGTAAATTTTTCCATTTTATACCTTTTCGTAACATAAGGAAATCAAATTTGGAAAATTAGATTTTTCTAAATTTCGAATTTAATGATGGGTGGTAGGGTTTTGGATGCGACAATTGGGTGAACTATGCTCTTACTCTATAAGAGTATGGGAAACCTTGGATGAAAAATATTTTGGATTTTCAAGAATATTGCATTTATATAGAACTGCAAGTATATTTAGGATGTGAGCATCATGTTTTTAAAGAGTTTTTAAAATTTGCATACATATAGGTGGATCCAAATTAGGCATACATACTTTACTATGATGTATCTCACTTTGCACATGTGCACAATGTTTGCAACAATTGGATGCACACTTGATGTATGGATATTGCGAGGGATTATCTATTTTACTCTTATCGAATTTGAGGGACGAAATTCTTTAAGGGTGGGAGAATGTAATACCCTGCATTTTTAAATGTAAAATGTACAAATATGTATATATGCATAGATAGATAAATAATGGTGATGTATAATGAAAATTAATCAATATATGGAAGAGAAGGAAAAATTAATTCGATAACAGTGTGCGTAACTGAAAAGACAATAAAATAAGGATACTTAATTTAAATATCAGGAATTAAGTAAAATAGACATCACCATTGCGTTCATCTCGGAATTCTTCTTGGAATAGAGTCCAGGTTTTCGAAAATCGGACACCGTATGAAGGAATTATGGCCTTCGGAAGATTCAAGAGAAATTCAGAAATTAAATAGTAAAATAACCCAGACAGGTCGACCTAGAGGTCGACCTATACCTAGGCAGGTCGACCTACCCTAGGCAGGTCGACCTGGAGGTCGACCTCCACTAAAACAGGTAGACCTGGGAGTCACCTCCCCCCTAAATATGGGCAGAATTCATTTTCTGCACATTGACGCGATTTCTGACCTGATACGTTGACCGAACAGCTATATAATGACCCTTAACCCATTCTTTTTCTTCACCTAAGCCTATGGCGACACCATGGCTCTGTTCTAACTCAAATTCTTCTTCTCTAAGAGATCCACTTTCTTCCCCATTTCTGTTCAAAACATCTATTCTTAAAATTAAAAAGTTTAGAATCAAGACAACCTCCAAATTAAAGAGAAAAAGGGATTCAGATCCGCAAATTACACTACGCAAGGAGGAGAAATTCAGATTCACAACTTACGTTGTGCAAAGAAATCAAAGATAGATCAGATCTATGGATTGGGGCATAAAATCAATCAAAGTTAAATCAAATCCATGAATTGAAGATGAAAAGCAAAGTGAGTGGAATTACAATAAACTTGTTGCGTATTAGTATTATTATGGTTCGTCATTTCCCAGTTATAAATTCAATTCAAGATTCATGTTATAATAATTGTCCTTTTATTCTCCTTACCCTTTTTATTTTTGGATCTAGGTTATCTCGAACCTAGGAAAAATCTTATTATACATACATACGATTGAAATATGGGAATATTGGGGCATAATTTATTTTATGCAATCGAGGAATATAATCTATAATTTGTGGATTGTGGCATAACAATTATTGTTGCAAATATTGGGACAATTGGCGAATTGTATATTGGGATTATTTAATGAAATAAAGTTTGAATTGGGAATTTAGGAGTGTATTTCAATAATGAATCTTTAGGTATGTTCTGGAAACATGAATCTATGCTGAATAGTGCGCAATGTTGAATTCCAATTTATAATGTTAACCTGAAATTGTGTAAATTTAATTGGAATTATTGAATATGGGACGGGATTGGGAAGAAGTGATTTATTTCAAATCTAATATTGCGGGATTAAGGTTTTAAACTATAAGTTTAAATTTCGGGTTTTGAGAAAAACGAATCTAAAGGTAAGAATCCTAAGTTGATAAAGGAACGGATAAAACTTAGCTTATGCGATATGAGACCTCTTATGTGATTATGAAACCTAACTCATAACCTAAAATTGATGCTTAACATTCTCATAAAAATTGTTAATTAGCTAAAGATGAAACATGACTAACTCGCGGTTAGAATAAGGTTGCGGTGTGATTCTGCTCGGAACCGCCCGGCATATCCTATGGCCGCAAACAATAGGGTCTAATGTGAGAAGTTAGTCATAACGCGCTTAAACACGAGGTTAGATTGAGTTGTGGTGTAAGACTGCTCGGAACCACCCGGCACATCCAACAATCGCAATAATAGGTCTTATATGAGAGGTTGGTGCATTAATAATCAATTAATGCTAATGACACATGCTAGTATGGTAAGGTTAGGTTAACAATACTCAACCAATTTGACATGATACGTGGGTTGGTTAAGTCAATATGAACTGAAAGACAATACTTAACCAAATTTGTGGAATATACGAGTAATGCATGAGCGGGAAGGTAGGGTTAAGTAAATATTGACATATGGACAAACTTAACCAACACAGTAATAGGGAATGATAACTACCTATTATAAACCAGAGTTGCGGTAATGTAAAATTAAATAATAGGTAAACTTGTCTTAGGGAGTAGGGAAGATTAAGACTTAAGATGTAATACAAGACTTGAAGGGTGGTACGACTTATACTATGAAATAAGTTAATCTAAGCTGAAAATGTGGGAAAGCACCCGGACTCTATCGTTTGATAAAGAAAACTTAGGTCATGTTTGAGTTCATTGGTAAACCTTAGTTAATGAACTAAGTAAATAACGATAACGGCAACTAAGTGTTGAACCTTAGTTAGAGAACTAAATAAATAATGATGATGGCAACTGGGTAATGATCCTTAGTTAGAAAACTAAGTAAAATGGCAATCAAAGTAACGAACCTTAGTTAGAGAACTAAGTATGCAACGGTAAAGTTAACTAAGTAAGTAAACCTTAGTTGAAAAGGACTAAGTAATAAACCTTAGTTAAAGAGAAACTGGGTAATTAGAATTGAAGGACAACATCAACAAGGATAACCAAGTTAATAAGACAAAGCAAACGCATAATCAGAAGTTTAGACATAAGGTCTAATAGTACGAAAGGATCAGGCGCTTGGACCTTTCCATATGATAGGGGATGAATAACCAAACTTTTTAGATCATCACAGTGCCGTAAGGCGCGAGGGGAGCGTACGTCCATCTGATCATATAGATGGCTCCAACGGACTGGGTTACGAAGCATGCGGCTTCGAGGGGACGTGAGGATACTCTTGGTATCCCTCTGTGAGAATGCAGATGATCCGCCTGGGCTCACAGAGGTTAAGGTCTGTGTAAGAAGAACCAAGAGAATGCCTTGGTTGCAATAATAAGGCAACCTAAAGACTGGGAAGGACCAGCGTGAGTCAGCGATAACCAATTGGCCCTGTGATAGCACATCGTCGGCTACCTACCATCTTGAGTCAGTTGAGCATGAAAAACAGAAAGGTGGAGAACTCCAAAAGACCATATACTTGCTATCTAGTTATGGGTGAGGTTGACCAATGGGTTTGTGGTGCATAGAGGGCATGCGTACAGTTCTCATTCTTGATATTCTTGGGTGCCTTTCAGTAGTTGATGGAGGGGTCAAATGGGACCATAGCCACAGTAAAAACAGAACTTAGCATCTGCATCGGCAGATAACTTAAAGCTCCCGACCGAGTTCCGTATTTCTTGATTTGCCCTGCCATGGGACTCGGGTCGCACATATAGAGGACATGTGCAACTAGATATCTAGCACATTTAACGATATGGTTAGGATGTAAAGTCTAGGAATGCATATCACTCGGGGTAGTGTGTCCTAGACTAGTGGGCATTGTTCGATAGGTAGAATAAACCCTAGTTGGACCTAGGTAGCGTAAACCCTGGTTGAACCTAGGAAGTGTTCGATAAAGTAAACCCTAGTTGGACCTAGGTAACACTGGATGGTAAACCCTAGTTAGATCTAGGTAGTATTCGATAACAGAACCTAGTAAGACCTAGGTTGGCAGTCCAAATGCTTACACAACAAAGGAATGGTGGTTTTACGCAGACGTAGTGAGAATATATATATATATATACACACACACACACACATACATATACACATGAAAGCCCGTACGATGTACGACATTGGATAAGGAACTGCGTACATATGACAAGATGACACGAGTTGGATAAGGGACTGCGTACACATCAAAAGAGGACACGAGTAGGGGGTAACTACATATACATTGTATTAGGTTAATCTACTAGTGGATGGATAAGTATAGCTTAAAGAGAGAACATTCTTGACAACCTAATAACCAACAAAATGTAACTGAACGCCATATGTAGGATTATACAGAAGTTTATTCTAAGTCCAGTTACACAGAACTTGTGTTCTGACCCCTCTCATTACATACTTCCAGGTTAGGTTCATGAAAGAGATGGTATTGCTTTGGATACCGGTTTAGCAGTATTGTTAAGAAGGTAAGGCTATATTTGAATACATTATACTTTATTTTCTTCCGTTGTGAGATGCTTTGCGAGTTTTGACATGTTTCTTTATCTTTGTCTTTTTCTGCAGGATACCAGAGCACCCAACTCGGGTTTTGATAGATTGGATTTTTGAAAAATATTTGATCTGTCGGAATCCAGGTTGTTACACTTCCTGTTCGGTACCGCTTTACTTTGGTTCTCTCGCCTCCCTCTTGATTCCATTAACAACTTCAGGCAACTAGCAACAAAGCTGGTAAAGCAATTTAGGGTGCATATCCCAACTCCGAAGAATGACCTCACTTTATCTAACCTATACCATGGGCCCGCCAAGTCGCTCAGGAGATACCTTTCCCGGTTCAACATAGCTCTCGCCGAGGTCGAGGATCCAGATCCTCACACCATACTCGTTCAACCAAAAGGTGTCCTCCTTACTTCAAGTTCAGGGCCTGGATCGATCGAAAGCAGCCAAAAATCCTGATGCCTTCTGTAAGAAGGAAGATCAATACTTGTGCCAAGAAGAGGCAAGGCGGAACCGGCTCTCCGTCACAAGTCTCCCCAACGATCCCCAAGCGGATACCGCCAATAACAACTTCAGAGGAAGGCAAGGTGGGGATCCCTTCAATCAAAATAGGGGGCAGGTCCCTATAGGCAAAAACTAAATTACGGCAGGCCGGATGAACGAACCAACGGGCAAGCCCCAGCGGAATCGGGAAATCTCAACCCTCGCCAAGCTTTCGAGGCCTACACCCCCATTGAATGAAGACATAGAGACGATCTGCTTGGAAAGATGTAACACTTTGCGTACAAGTAGCCGTGCATCAGAGAATCAACTGACTACGAGAAGAACACCAGGAGGTACTATCGATACCATGATGTGTACGGGCACGACACCAACGAATGCCGCCAACTTAGGGATGCAATCAAGAAACTTAGTCATGAGAAGCGGCTCGAGCAATATGTCTAAGAGCCCTTTCCTCCTGAAACAAACTCGCAACCTCCAACGCTCGCTCCACAAGCAGCCACTAAGGCAGCTCCGGGACCGTCTAACCCAAGACGAGGAATCATGATCAACACCATATGTGGCGGACCTTACCCCACACACGACAGCTTTCGAAAAATGGAGGAGTATGTGAGTTCCGTAAAGTATGCTACTTATGAAACCTGCTCCGCCCTCCCTGAGTTCATCCCAGCCAAGCTATAAAAAACCACGCGAGATGATATTATCTTCCGAGAAAGAGAATCGACAGGAGTGGGGATCCCTACCACCGATCCACTAGTCATCACGGCCCAGATCGGTGTCGCTTCTGTTCGAAAGGTCCTCATCAACTCAGGGAGCTCGGTCAACATCATCTTTAAGGCCGCCTATGACCAGATGAAATTGGAAACGAATGATATAAATCCATGTCATGCCACAATTCACATCTTCAATGAGGCCTCTAGTTCCCCTATAGGGTTGATCGACCTACCCGCAAAACTGAGCGAGGGGGACCGAAGTTGAATCTGAATTCTCACTTTCATGGTTATAGACATCAACTCCCCCTACAACGCTTTCCTAGGGAGCCCCTTTCTCATGGAATTCCGGGTTTACATGGCACCATGGTCTCTCATAATGAAATTCCCAATGGAAAATGGGATTGGAACCGTTAAGGGTGATCAAGTAAGCACTAGGGAATGCTACGCAATAGAATGGAAGAACGCATGCAATAAGGAAAGAGCAAAGTTGTGCCTATTCCTTTTTGCGCCAAGAACGTCTCAGCATAGCAATCAACAGCGTCTGGGCCCTGGCTCAGGCGCCCCTGCCGTCTTTCCAATGACCTCGACCCACGGAAGGACGAAGAGCCGATTATAAGAGGGCTACCCTGGTCGAATCCATAGTGGACGTTCCCGTCAACCTCGATGACTCAACAAGGTGTTGAAGGTAGGGTCACAACTCCACCCAGCAATCAAAGAAGATCTTATATGCTTCCTGAAAGCCAATCTAGACGTGTTTGCATGGACTTACTCCGACATGAAGGGCATCGACCCCGCGATTGCTTGCCATTCCCTTTGCTTAGATCCTAGAATGCCTCCAGTCAAACAGAAGCACCGCTTCTTTGGGCCTGAGAGGTCCAAAGCACTCGAAGAAGAGGTGGACCGTCTGCTCAACAATAATTTCATCCACGAAGCCGACTATCCTTAATGGGTTTCCAATCCAGTTCTGGTTGAATAAGCCAATGGTAAATTGTAGACATGCATCGACTTTTCCAATCTAAACAAGGCATTCCTCAAGGATAGTTTTCCGCTCCTGAAGATCGATCGGTTAGTCGACCCGATCGTCGGATACCAGCTGCTATCTTTCATGGACGCCTACTTAGGCTACAACCAGATACCAATGAGTCTCTGCGACCAAGATCATACCTCTTTCATAACCGACCTTGGGCTCTACTGCTACCGTGTTATGCCCTTCGACCTCAAGAATGTCGGCGCCACTTATCAATGAATGGTTAATCGACTCTTTAAAAATCATATTGGAAAGTCCATGGAGGTGTACATGGATGATATGCTGGTGAAATCTAAAATATCAAGCGATCACATCCATGGCCTCTCCAAAATGTTTGATGTCCTCCGCCAGTACGACATGAAACTAAACCCCTTGAAGTGCTCCTTCAGAGTCGCTTTGGGGAAATTCTTGGGTTTCATTGTCAACTCTTGGGGCATCGAAGCCAACCCATAAAAAATCCAAGCTAATCGGGACATCTGAGTCCCCAAGAACATCAGGGATGTCCAATGTCTGAACTGAAAGTTCGCCGCTTTAAGTCGATTCATTTCCAAGGCCACCGACAAGTGCATCCCCTTCTTCGATTTACTCCGAAAAGGGAAACGCAGTTTTGACTGGACCCCTGAATGCATCTCCACATTCAGGGAACTTCTGGATCACTTAAAGCGACCACCTATCCTTTCCAAGCCTATAGACCATGAGGACTTATATATTTACATGGTTGTTTCTGCACCGGCAATCATGTCAACACTAATACGCCTCGAAGATCGCACTCAACGGCTCGTCTAATATATTAGCAAGCGGCTGACGGGGGCATAGAAGAATTACCCAAAGCTAGAAAACCTGGCATTCTGCTTATAGATTTCCTCTAGAAAGCTCCGACCGTACTTCAGTCTCATCCCATAAAAGTTTTCACTGACCAGCCACCACGATCGGTCCTACAGTGATCCGAGGCGTCAGGATAATTACTAAAGTGGAGCATAGAGCTAAGCCAGTTCGAGATAAGATTCATACACGATGAGCCATCCTCGACCAAGCTCTCCCAGATTTCATCGTGGAAATCAAACCCACGAGGAGGCTCACACAGAGAACGTTGGGGTTCCCGACATCCAGTGGAAATTATTCGTAGACGGCTCCTCTAACAGAAAGTGTTCCTAGGCCAGAATCATGCTCATCACCCCTGAAGAACGCCCGATGTATCACGCGTTAAGACTAAATTTCCCTGCTACTAATAACGACGTGGAATATGAGGCCTTGATCATCGGGCTTAGAATTGCAATCTAACTCAAGCTAGAGACCGTCCACATCTTCTCTGATTCACAGCTTATCATCCGACAAGTGATGGGAGAGTATCAAGCGAAGGAGGGACGGCTTGCCCAATACCTGGCCCGGGTTCAGAGGCTACTCCCCCACCTTGAATATTTCACCATCACCCATGTCCCGCGCAAGCAAAATGAAAAGGCGGATTCCTTTGCCAAAATGGCAAGCTTCGAGGATCCACAACTTAACGGGTTGGACCCAGTTGAGATCCTCAACTCTCCGAGCATCAAGCAAGGGAAAGATGAGATGATGATGAGTGTCGAACCCGAGCAGGTGTCCTAGATGACACCGATCAGAAATTACCTGCAACATAGGACCTTACCGAAGCTCTACAAGGAAAGGTGTGCGCTCACTCGCCAGTCAGCCTGATACCTTCTTATGGACGGGGTACTCTACCGAAGAGGTTTCTGTTCCCTTGCTCCAATGCGTATCCCACGACGACGCCCTCCGAGTGCTAAGCAGTGTGCATGAAGACAGATGCGGCAACCACACTGGGGGAAAAACCCTGGCCAGAAAGATTCTCACGCATGGCTATTACTGGCCTACGCTTGATCAAGACGCCGCAGAATACACTCGCAAGTGCGATAAATGCCAACGCTTCTCCAAGATCCTAACCGAATTGTCCCAAATGGTTAACCTCTGGCCGTTCGCCATGTGGGGAATCGACATCATTGGAACCCTTCTAATGGCTAGAGGCGGGGCATGATATGCCGTCGTTGCAGTGGACTATTTCACCAAGTGGGTAGAAGCTGAAGCTATCACCACCATTACTACGAAGAAGATGATCAACTTCGTTGTCCGCAACATCATTACCCGCTATGGGGTGCCCCAAGCTATCATCTCCGACAACGACACTCAATTTGAGAGCACCGAGTTCAAAGCGTTCTGTCAGCGTCACGACATCGATAAAAGATTCTCAGCGGTGGCTCATCCTCAAGCCAATGGGCAAGTCGAGGCAGTTAACAAGGTCATCAAATCCATCATCAGTAAGCATCTGGAAAGGGCTGGGGGCATGTGGGCATATGAACTTCCTCTAGCTCTATGGGCTTACCGCTCCACCCACAAGACAATAACTGGTCTTACTCCTTTCACCCTCGCATACGGATCAGAAGCCATCATTCCCATCGAGTCACATATTTAGACCCGAGGACAAACCAAGATCTACTTTTGGGATCGCTCGACTTACATGAAGAAAAGAGGAACGAGGCCGATATTAGAGCCGCCGCCCAACGACAACGAGTATCCCGATACTTTAATTCCAGGGTCCGCCATAAGGACCTCAACATCGGCGACCTCGTTCTAAAGCGGCTTTTCCCCCACCAACAAGCCTCACGCCTAGCTGGGAAGGCCCATACTCCATACAGCAAAAGCTCAACGATGGAACTTTCATACTCGCCACCATCGACGGATCTGAACTCCCAAGGGCGTGGAACAGCGAACATCTCTGCTACTACTTTCATAATTTAGTTTACGGTTGTTTATGCTTTTCAAATAATATTCTATTTTTTTAGAAATCCAAGGCATTGTAAAGGCTGTTACTGCCCAAGGTTATTAGTAGAAATGATGTTCAGTTTCCTATCTCCTTGTTGTTTACTTCTCATGTAATGCGTCTTGTTTTTTCCGACAATCGTCTCGATTCACGCCTGCGACTGCCGCATCGGCACCCTGGGCACAAGAGTCGGCGCTGCGTTCCAACCTCTAGGCAACATAGAGTCTGAAACAGTTGGTTATGCCTGGCACCCCGAGCACGGGAGCCGGCAACGCTACTCGAATCGTTGGCCCGCGGCGCGTTTGATTATAAACAACCACTAACTCGAACCTCGGCCCAGTGCCGAGGACGAGGATAAATCGTTCCGCGTCCTAGTCCAGGCGACTTGGCGCCACTCAGCGACCGACTAAGATCGATGCAAATCTCTCTTCGTCGGTTGCGGGTGCCGGTCGAATCTTGGCGCAACACCAAGACCGACCTTAAATTATTTATTCCCCCTTAGCTCTCAAGGCTTAGGGGCAGCCCATGGCCACGATCGGACCTTACGAGCTGATGATCAGGGCTGAAAACTGCACCGGCGAATAAACGATGTCTGCAGCACGCCTTAACCCGATGAACGACGGGAGAGCCGCCCACCTAGCGGACCGCACAACGCGACGCCCTATGCCTTCGCTATACTTTAGTTTAACCCTGAGCCTCCCAAAACAATAGGCACACAGCCTGGTTTCACAAACTACGGGTTTCCTGAGCTAAGGGAAACTTACTGAAACCAGCGCTCTACCTCACCTCTATGGAATAATTTACCCAAAGACGACCCCTAATAGCGTTTGTGACAAGTGTAACGATAAGTATTCTTATGCAAGTACAGGACGCTGGAAAACATAAAAAGAACATATGAACACTTGACATAAACAACGATCTTTACTAATTCATATTTCATTCTCACACACACACACTAAACAAACCACGTGTCTAACACTTTTACTTTCTAATGACAGGGTGTACATGAGAACCACACCGTGTCTTGAAAAACCAAAAGCGAGGGCCGTACTCGCGTAAACTATCGGCCTACACTACCAAAATGAAGGGTAACTCCTACTAGTGGTGTCTAGCACTAATCATGTTTCTTTCTCTTGTGCTTATTCCTGTCCTTTTTTGCAAATTCAACGCTCAACGGTTCATCCTTGGCATCGAGCCTCTTCTTACTAGACCCGCTCTATCCATCTCGGCCCCTCCGAGAAGTGGTCGATTCATGAGAAGTCGAGAGGTGTCTCTCGCCCGTCCCATCACCACTAGAAACCTCGGTAATATCAATGAGGGTGGCGTACGATGTGGGCTTGGGGCACCCTCAGTAGCGAGGCCGACTACAGTGTCACTCATCTCTGGGACCGCCTTACCTTCCCGCTCAGCTTTCTCCTTAGCCTCTTGGCAGCCTTCGGCGCAGCAAGCTTTTAGGACCTATGCGGAAAAACGTCACCAGCTTTGGCTTTCTTAAGGGACTCAGTAGTCCTCCTCCGTGCTTCCTCATCCTCCCTCTTCTTCTGGGTCTCATCATTAACCCTCTCCTTCTCAGCCTCCTCATCGGCTCTCCTCTTCGCGATAGTGTTGGCGGCCCTCACCTCGGCCTCCTGCCTGGTCTTCATTCAGACCTCCTTCCTGGTCGCCTCGTCGTGCTCTCGCTTATCCTCTACCTCTTCGCTCTTAGCCACCATCTTGGCCTTTTGAGCTTCCACCAGGGAAGCCATCGAGGTCACATCGGCCTCCACTGGATCTCTGTCATGGGTACTTTTCCCATCAACTATCTTCCCTTCATCAATCAGACCCTCATAAAGACTGGTGGTTATATGTATATCCAAGAAGGTGTCAAGATGATCCCCTCGTCCTCCAGGCTGCGCTTCCGTAGACTCTCGTCCGGACTCAACCACTGTTGGGACCACGGGGGCAGGGCCTGATGTCATGGTCGATTCAGGAAGGGCTGCATAGTAAAAAAACAATCATTTAGTCCGCAAATTCGGTAATCACGCCATCCTCTGGGATGAATTGTAAAAGGAATTTACCTCCGGTTAGGGATGGCATTGAAAAAATAGAAGGGGCACCTAGTGCCGTAGGTAATGTGGATCCGGTCTCTTCCAGTCCGGGCTCATCCAGGTCACACTCAGTTGAAGTCTGAATTAAGGCTGCAGGACCTCTCACCACCACCGACTCAGAGGCTAATGAACGATAGAAGCTTGCCTCGGCAAATGTTTATGTAACCCTAACACTCTCGACATGACAACCTTCCCTTTCTCCTCAGCGAGCCTCGCCAACTTTTCATTCTCGGCATCCTCTTGTAGCAGCCTCCTTTCTTCCTCCAACTTCTCACGTTCGTCATTGTCCAAGAGAACGTTCGTGAGCTGGCACTCATCTAAAGTACTTACGTCCACTTGACGCAAGAAGG
This sequence comes from Allium sativum, assembly GCA_030737875.1. Taxonomy (NCBI): domain Eukaryota; kingdom Viridiplantae; phylum Streptophyta; class Magnoliopsida; order Asparagales; family Amaryllidaceae; genus Allium; species Allium sativum. The sequence goes on along the minus strand of CM060915.1, from coordinate 308,535,938 downwards.
CCTCATACGGGACTAACCTCTTCCAAGTTCTGGCTAGCTCGCGGGGATAGTCTTCGACCTATGAAAACTCCGAATCGCAAAGCTTTTACATACATATTGTGGATACTCTCCTCGAAGGAGGACATAACACGGAACTCTACATCGTTCAGCTGTCCCATCAGCTGCTCTATCTCCCTTAAATATTCGGCCATTATACCCTCAAACGCACTCAACACATCTCGGTTGCTAGTTTCAGCATCCTCCTTCGCTTTCCTCATCGCCTCAAGCTGCCTCTTCAACTTGGCGACTTCGGCATTCTCAGCCCGCAACTTTTCGTTTTCCGCCCTCAAAGTGGCATTTTCATCCTGAAGCTGAGCAACTTTCTCAATCTCCCTTTCTATGTCGGCGCATACTTTAGACCACTCATCCTTATCCTTCTTGAGGGCTGTGTTTTCAATGGTTAAGCGACTTACTGTATCGCTAAAAGTCAATTGGGTAACTGAGGTCTTTTCGCCATCAATAGTCAATTGTCGATTGATGAGCTCTAGGTTTTTCCTCTTGATCAACTCAGAAAGACAGAGGGAATACTTGGTGAGTTCATTGGCCTGGTGATATGCAACTTGTACATGCATCCATATCTCTTCGGATTACCTACTGGGAGCAGGGCGTAGATCATGGAGAGACGACAGCTCATCAAAGTGATATTGGGGGAATTACAACTTCAAGAATGTCCTCCTCTCCTCCGCATAAAACGCTCGGATTTGGGACTCTATCAGATTTTTCACTCCTGTCACGACCTCCATACCCTATCTTAGTTGACCAAACAACAACTCCCTCCCCTTAGCGAGTTGAACGAGAGCTGGAGGGGCGATGGGCGGAGGAGCTGCCGAAGGCAAGGATCGGGAACCACCTATGTTGAGCTGAGTATCTCCCATGGATACACAAATAGGAGGATGAGGTGTCGGAGATCGCCTAGATCGGTTTTGGCCTCGATGCCCGCTGCCTTGTTCTAGCGAAGGCGGAGCACCATACAAACTAGTGGTTCTTTGGAAACTCTCGAATGAAGAACTTTGGGGATGCCGGCGATCACCGTGTCCATGACCTTGTCCACCACGTCCACCTTCCGTATCACCTGCTAATGGAACAAGCCAAAGTTAGTCAAGTTACACACATAGGTAGACATCAATGCTATGCAGTGTTATGAATGTATGCCCTAAAGTTTTCTCTCAACAGAGCGGATTATCATCCGATCGAGGGACTTAACCCCTCAGCAGCACAAGTAAGTTCTTCCAGGCTTGTCATATTTGGCCATGGAGCCACTACTAAATCAAGTCCTTTCAAGCCATGAAACTGGCCCGTGGGTTCGAGTGAGGAAGTGGCCCCTGAGTGATTCGCAGGAGACTTTGGTCTAACCAGCACTCCCTCCCCCTCCCCTGTTAGGCGGGACAGGAGTGCTCGGCAGCCTGTCATCTCTAGCAACCTCCTCGTGACCGTGAGCCTCGCCTCCGCGCATATCTCCTTAGGGTCGAGTAGTCTCTGGCAGCTCCCCTCCCGCAGGGGGCATTTTCCTCTTCCGCCCAGTGGTGGTTGGACCTGCCGCAACTCCCTCTTTTGGCGCACTAGCAGCAACCACAGGACTGGTCACAGCCCGGTTGGTAGGTAGCAACCCAGCATGCGGAGACGAACCCGACTTGTCATGGTGCTGATATTGCGGAAATTCTCCGGTATCGCTCGCAAAGCATTAAGGCGTTGCTGACATTCGTCCCTTGTAGGCGCCTTTGGGTTTCCTGTCGTAACCCAATTAAAACCATAAAAAAGGAAGGAATCAAAAAATTACGACAAGGAATGGAGCTTGAGAAACACTTCCCTCAATCCACCTTCTGACAAATCCGGGTGGGCAGCTAACGAAGAACCACTCGCGTTTAAACACTGACAGCCTGGGCCACGTCCTGACAAAGAATTTTGTGGCAGCTGTTGCTTCCAGAAACCATTGAGAAGCAGCGCTCGTTTTCCATAAGTGGAAGAAATACTGAATATCTTCCCCAGTGGGTTCCCTGTGCAAAAACTCATGGAAGAGAACATAAGTACCCAGGAGGGAAGCGTAAGCATTGGGGTGCAATTGCGATGGCGCAAGATGGAAATAGAACAACATATCCCGAATGAAGTTATTAGTTGGGGGCACACACCCGGCATAACAAGCTTGTCAGTTCCAAGCAGTGAGAGCCTCGGGTGGCACATGGGCTCTGCCATCTGTAATAACCCGGAAATTCTGAACCAGCTTAAATTTTTTATTTAGGCAATTTTAACGAATTTTGAATATTTAAAATGAATTATTTTAAATAAAATCGACGAGAAAATTTATTTTGAATATATAATAGAACGTATATATTATATATATCGTCGTTAGAATATAAATAATTATATATAATTATAAATAGAATTGAAAATGGCGCGGTAGTTCGATAATTCGATTTCAAACTTCAATTGAATGTACCGGGTGCAAAACAATCCGGATTTTAGTGAAACCAAAAACAATAGGATCTAATTGGTAATATCTTTCCAACGAATCTGAAAAATCGAAATTTCATAGCGGGAATCAAAAGATATGTCCAGTTGAAAAGTCTGAATAGTCGCTATGGAATTCAGGCCCTTAAAAATGGAAATTTTGCAATCGACCTCGGATTTCGACGAAACCACTTTTGTTGGATCCGCAGTGTCAAATTATTGCTAGATTCCAAATTTCATAATTTTTCGAATCAATATGTGAGCGTGGCAAAGGAAAACGCGTTTGACCAGTTTCAGTTGATTTTAATCGACTGGAAAATGGCCATTTTTCAAACGGTCTCAGAATTCGACGAAACTAGTTTTGTTAGGACCGTATCGTCAATACGAAGCTAGAAAATATTTTTCTGGAATGTTTCTAGTTAGTATGTGACCCCGGTAATTTGAAATGTACGTTTAAAATTCAATATAGTGATTTAAATGTAAATTCAACGGAAACTGATCGAAATGGCCGAACCAGCTTGTGATACATATCCCATTGTGTTCGGAATGGGGGTAATTAGCTATGGACGGCAGGCGGTGGGCCTCGTTTCGAGGTCGAAAATAAAAGTTGCTTTTTGGTTTAAAATAAAATAATTAAATAATAAAGTTAAACTTTCTTTCTCCCCTTAACTCAGTCAAACTGGCCCCCCCGTTCATTTCTTTCCCGAATCAAATCTGAATAAATCAAAAGAAAAAAACGATGGACCCATCGTCGATCCGCCTGCCTACTTCGTCCACCGCCGCCCTATCGGCCCCAACGCCGACGATCCCTTCGCTCCAGCTCATCAACGCCGCCTCCCAAATCGATTTCGCCCTAAACCCTAGTGCGCCCTCATCAGTAACCGCCAAGCCCCCCCCCCCCCTTTCAGCAGCGCCGACCACCGCAGTTGCCATCGCCCAGCCCCTTGCTTCCGCCGCCGTTCAACTCTTCCCCCCTCCTTCCGATTGGACAACGCTGTAAGTGTTATGATGGTTTAAAATTGATGTTTAGGTTGTTTCAAAACTGATTTATCATTATTATTATTATTTTGTTTTGTTTTGCTTAGTTAAAAGCTGAAAAAGATTAACTTTTAAAACAAGTAAAGTTACGATTTTTATAATATAGAAAGGATAAAAATATAATTTTGATATGAGTAGAAAGTTGAAAATATGATCTTTATAAGGTAGCGGTATTAAAAATATAATCTTTTATGTGTAAAAGACGTTATAAAAATATAATTTTTACACGATAGGAATAGTAAAGATATCATCTTTATGTGTGTAGAAAAATAAAAATGTGATTTTTATAATGATAAAAGTGAAAAGACGATATTTTTAAAAGTGAAAAGACGATATTTTTAAAAGTGAAAAGACGATATTTTTAAAAGTGAAAAGACGATATTTTTAAAATAGAAAAGATTAGATTTTAAAAACAGAAAAGGCGAGATTTTTATATACTGAATAGCATAGTAAAAATTCGATTTTTATATATTGAATAACATAGTAAAAATTCGATTTTTATATATTGAATAGCATAGTAAAAATTCGATTTTTATATATTGAATAGCATAGTAAAAATTCGATTTTTATATATTGAATAGCATAGTAAAAATTTGATTTTTATATACTGGATAGCAAAGTAAAAATTCGATTTTTACATATGTAGAGAATACGGGCAACGAAGATGACAAAAAGGCGAGAACGATGAAGATTTCTATTAATGAAGAGTCGTAGTATTGGATAGCTATCGGTGAGAACTTCTCACTCTTCAATTTCTTTTTCTAATTATATATATACTAGGATGCAGACGGTGCTTAGTAGCACCCGACACAATCGTCCACAGACCATGGACTTGTTTGTCTGATTGCAAAATTTAGTTAGATTATTTGATTGAAATTGAATTGTTTGGGGAAATGAATGGATTTGCTTGATGTGTGAATGGCGTGGGCCTTCACTAGACCGGGGATAAGGCTAGGCCTCTTCCCATTTCTAGTATCGTGCCGTTATGCCGCCGAAATTTTCTAAAATAAATTAGAAAAATAAAGATATCGTTTTATTTAATAAATGAACCGAATAGAATATTCATAGGTTGAATAAAATAATTTGATCGTTGAAAATATAATTTTTAACGTGAATATGAATATAGTGAGTGTGAATAAAATAAAAATTCATTTACAAACCAGACAGTTTGTTTATGTACACCTATTTGAAGGATATTGATTGGGTCGATAAATTTTACACATCGCCCAACTGCACAAATAAAAATCTGTGTTTGTTGATTTGAAACCCCACACGGGTGTTGGGATGAAATTTGAGGTTCACTCATCCTGATTGATTAAATATGTCGATCGATTGATTGACAGGCTGTTAAAAGCGTTAGATGTCTATATTTGATGCTTATACAGTGTAGTGCACTTTGGTTGATGGTTGATTATTTTTCAATGCTATTATATACGTGTGATGTATGAAAATCCATATAATTAACATTACATGGTGATTGATTGGGCCTCATTCCAATTTAGAAAATAAAGAATAATATAAAATAAAGGTTCATGTGTTGACTGTACTCATCCGTTGAGATTAGTCATGTGTTGAACGAAATATTTTAATAATAAAATTTACATCTTTATCACTATAAAATAAAGGTTCATGTGTTGACTGTACTCATCCGTTGAGATTAGTCATGTGTTGAACGAAATATTTTAATAATAAAATTTACATCTTTATCAATATAAAATAAAGGTTCATGTGTTGACTGTACTCATCCGTTGAGATTAGTCATGTGTTGAACGAAATATTTGAAATAGAAATATTTGAAAATAGAAATATATGAAGCCGAGTTGATTAGATTGATGCCATTTTGACGTGAACGATATTTATATCGATTTTATTCATTTTAAAATGAATATTGAAAAGTGATTTCAAAATCGAATATTTTAAAATGAAATTTGAGTTGAAACGAATAGAAAACCAATTTGATTTAAATCGAATAGAAAACGACTTTGAAATTGAATCGAATAGAAAACCAATTTGAATTGAATCGAATAGAAAACGACTTTGAAATTGAATCGAATTGAAAACGAATTCGAATTGAATTCAAAACGAAGCGAAGCGAATTCAAATTGAATTGAAATTTGAGTTGAATAGAAATGAATTTTAAAACGAATTTATAAAGAAGAATTCAATTTTGCTTTGAATTGAAATGGAAGTTGAAATTGTTTTTGAAACGAATTTAAACCTATTTATAAAATTCGTTTTAAATAGTAATCGACGAAATATATATTATATATATTATATATATAATATAATGGCCTGAATAGAACGCGCCGCGCCGCGGCAGTTCGTGAATTTCGACCATTTATTTCAAACGGACATTACGGGAGATCCGACCGTCGGATTCTCCTAAAACCGGAACCGTTGGGTTCGTATCGAAAAGAGATTTCTAACGAATATTAGAAATTTGAAATCTAACGGTTGGATTTGGAGATACGTCCAAATCAAAATTGGAAAAGGTCGCTGTAAGTGTAGTTCGATGGCCATTGTTGGAAATCGACTGTACGGGCCTTGATAAAATTATTAAAAATAATAATAATTTGTGTAAAATCATAAGAAATGATTTGGGAAAAATTGGGATGAAAAACTCCATATTTGAAAAGATAAAAATAGATTTTTATCGAAATGAACTAGTTTGAACTCAATTTAAAACCCGGGTTTTTATTTTTAAATAACTAAATTAGATTTAAAAAGGGGTTTTAAATAATCGGAATTCCTAATATATTTGATTTGAATTGAACTAGAATTGATTTGTGGGTTTATCGTGAACTGTGTTTTAAACAACACTAGTTCTTTAACCCGATGATAAATAGAATGTGATTTGGGTTTGTCGTGAACGGTGTTTTAATTGACATTAGTTCTTTAACCCAATAAAAGGAGTCTTAACGAATCTGCAATTAGATTGAAATGTGAATTTACAATCTAAATTATCAAATTTAGAAAACGAGCGAGAATGGAGTATCACCAGTTTTGCTCCAAAGCGATAGTTAAATCTTTAATTAGATTTGAACGTGGAATGGTAATTAATTTTACCGATAACACGGTGGTGCTAGATATGGAGTATCACCAGTTTTGCTTCATGGGATGAATAGGTTGGGATTGGGAAATAAAATAAATAATTACTTCGGTGTGGTTCGCTAATCTCGACTAATTTAGAAAACCATAATTTGGTTTGAAACGACATCCAAAGGAAGATTAAAGGATAAATTTTAAAGGATTTATCTTGGATAAAATTAATGGGAACCTTTCCCTAAAAATGTGATTTTGTGAATAAAAGAATATTCTGAATTGGAATGAGGCGTATGTTGTGTTTGTGTAACATTTGTTTTTAATATAAGCGGGTTGTTCGGAAAGTCCGGGTTTATACCCATTCTGAATAACCGATTCGACGATATGTCGAAGATAAAGACGGTGGTCGAAGACCGGAAGTCTTCACATCGTTTGGGTAATTACTGACGATCCTGATTGTGCTGTACACCCAAGAGGATGGAAATAGTTGGTAGTCGTCCAGACGTACTTGGAGATGGATGGATATGCGAGGAAAGTGCCTCCGGTTTCGTTCAGACCCAGAACGGACTTGTAAATGGATTGTGTGTCTGACACTGGATTTTATTCTGTGTTGATTGATTTCTGTTAAATATACATCTGTTTGGCGGCGGAGAATTTATTCTTTTGCTTAACGCCCTTCTCTGAGACGTACGAGCTCAGAGGTTGTATATCGATGGACATCAGTCGCACGACATGAAATGCCTGTATGGCACGCTAAGATGCAATGATCAAGGCTTCTGTTGAAAAGCAAAGTCTTGTGGTTGATGATCAAAGCACGGCCTACGTGGCAGCTTTGTGTATAACGTGAATTCGCGAGCCTCACACCTCGGTATGAGTCAAAAACGGGATACGGACTGCAGGGAGAGCACGACGTTTCTTTCTAGCTTTGGTGGTGTCAGTGACTTACCAGCCCTGACATTTATATACTTTTCACCTATGTGGTTGTTGGATGAGGCGCCTCGATTTTAGGTCTGTAAGGACCGGGAAACGTGTGTTCAGGCATAACTAATCCTCTAACATAAGTGAGGACCGGCCCTGAAGATCCAAGGATTGCCCAGAGTGTGTAGTCCTGAGATATTAGCTAGAGTGTCTCGAGCGCGGAGAGGAGCTTGCCCCTTGCCTCGACTCATGACGGAAATCCAATTTCCAATACGTGTATTGCGGCTTTATTTGTAGAGCCTAGTATGGCGACATAGTAGCATGGGATGCTATGCCGTCTATGATTGATATTTATGATTGAAACTGTTTTGACACTATACACTTATTATGGTATCAAATGATTTGTTTTAAACGTACCAAGCATGTTTGGCTATTATAAGGGAAAACCCTATCCTCCGGCTTGCGTTGCATTGTGTGATGGGACCTGGGTCTTATAATAGCTTCATTTTTCGAAAAAGCATTGCGCTGTTTATTCTATGCACTGGTATTCTTGGGAGGAAACCCGTTCCGTGTTATACGGCGTGGTCCCTTGAATTACTATCTTTAAAATAAAGTTTTAATAACTGTTTTAGTTCTCACACCAGTCACATGACTGACCTGGAGTTTATTGTTTTAACCTAAACTCTGGGTGCCCCTATTTTCCGCACGGGCAGCTAGTAGTTTTGGTTTTGCAGATTTATATTCACAGGATCCTGGTTTACAGCTGGAATGATATCCGGAAAGCTCTGTATCCGTATATCACCTTCAGTTGTGCTTTGTATTATTTTCCGCTGCTATGTAATTTATTGTAATCTCTGATATTTATCGAATGTAATTTATTCAATTATACTTTATATATTCTTGTATCTGATGGAATTGTTGTAATAACAATGAAATGTTCTTCCGTCTGCGTTCATTTGTGTGTTGTTCTCAAAGTATCCGCTCTTTCCTTCACGGGGAAGTAACGGGTTCTTACACCATCTCTCCCGAGGGCATGGGTATCATCCACCGGTATGTTAAATCACGCTGCCATTTTTTGGACCGTGGTAGCATCCATACACGAGGTTACCGAATCGGTGGGGTTCTCCAAAACCACTATGTCAGGCAACATGTCCAGAGCTGCCGGAGGTACGGGCGCATCCTCACCCATGATATCCACATTCTCGGCCTCTTCAGTCACGACTGGGAAATATTGCGCTCAAGTTGCTCCCCGTGCTCAGATGCTTCGCGCGAGCTAGTCGTATGAGAAGAAGTCGATCCTTCGGTGGTCTCAAGATCGCTGCCTGACGAGCTACCTCTAAGGGTAGGGTTGGATGTGTGTGATAAGGGCTGGGAAGCCTCAGCTTCCGTAGTAATTTCGGTCTTTGATCTCGTCTGCATCTTCAGCTATACTTTAACGCATCAGTATTAAAACGGGCAGTATAGTGACCTGTACCCCTCGTGTTGGTGGCAAATAGTATGTGCATGTAATGCTATTAAAAATTAAGATACATAAAGAAAGTTCAGAACAATTTGAAACAGTCCAAGTCCCAATCCGGTTGTATGCTCTATCCTATGTGAACAACCTAAAACCCCACTCGCGCGGTTAACAACTTATGCATCAACGCTAAGCATGCAAATTTAGAGACGGATATTCGAAAGTCAAAGTCCAACGGAACGACAGTTTAGAAGCCCTGTGCATCAAAGACCGAGTCCCGGGCCATGTTGGGCTCGAAATTTCGAACCCCAGGTTCGAAATTTCGAATCCATAAGGGTTCAAAATTCTGAACCCATCCGGGTTCAGAAATTTTAACCTCTCCAGGTTCAAAATTTCGAAACTAGACAGAGGGTTCGAAAATTTGAACCCACAAGGGTTTGATGCTTCGAACCCTATGGAGCTCGAAAATCCAAATCCACGAGGGTTCGAGAATTCGAACCCGGTGGATTCGAAAATTCAAGCCCAATAAGGCTCGAAATTTCGAACCCGCGGGGGTTCAAGGCGCCGAACTGAATGGGTTCGAAAAACACGAGGGTTTAAGATCTCCACCGCAGCCCTTCGACTTCCTCTCCTTCTCATCTCATCGACCCAAAGCCTCACCTAGTTCGGTTCGAAATTATCGGGTTCGAAGATTTCAACAATGGCGGCCAAAGAAAGAAAAAATAGGAGGAAAAAAGTGAGGAGGGCTATTTATAAAAGGAAAAATGTCCCTTCGTATTCCAGTACGGGTTCAAAATTTCCGAACCCACTATGTTCGAAATTTCGAACCCCTCAGGTTTGAAATTTCGAACCTCATGGGTTCGAAATCCCGAACCGTTGGGCTCGAAATTCCGATCCCACCGGGTTCGAAATTTCGAGCCTTTCGGGTTCGAAAATTTCCAACCCAGTTAAAAAAAATGACGATGATCATACCTCAGGGTTTGAAGCACTGCGCCACACTATCTCGTATACATATTCCATGCATGTGCATATTGACCCCCGCGCATCCACGGGAGCGACGCACTATGGGCACTGAGCGACTTGAGTACGCCGCATCCCCCAACAACTAACGCTTGTTCGCATTTTGGATTACAGGGAGAATTAGCAGCTTAACTACAACCTTAACCAACACAAAGCACATCATGTCAAGACAAGACGTACTTTGGGGGGCAAATGTTAACCTGCTTTTTGGTCCGGATCCCAAGAGTGCATCAGACACGCTCAACTCAACATATCGTGTGAAGTTGAGGCCAAAAAGGGATGCTCAGGAGCAAAGGAGACAAGATCGGGAAGGTAATGTGCCGCTCGCAACCTCACAGCATTCAGAAGACATCCGCGAACCAAGGACTCGGGCCTCGAAGGAATTACGAGCCTCAAGCGCCCGATCCTGGGATCATCGCTACCCTCGGAAAGACTTCGCACTGGGCAGGACGCGAAATTCTCACCCATGCCTGGGTTCGAAATCTCGAACCCTGCGGTTGTGAAATTTCGCATCCATGCCTGGGTTTGAAATCTCGAACCAGACGGGTAAGAAATTTCGCACCCACGCTTGGGTTCAGAATATCGAACCCAGTGCGTGCGAAATTTCGAACCCATGCCCGGGTTTGAAATTTCGAGGTGTGCAACTGGTGGGTTCGAAATTCTGCTAGTGGTCCCCTATTTCTATCTACTCCTACCTAATCCTACCTACCCCCACTCCTATAAATAGCCCATGGCCTCACACTTCAAATGGGTTGGATTTTCTTCACTTGAGACCTTCCTAGAGCTTCTTAGACCTCATTAATGGCATCTCCTATTTGAGGAAGAAGGAGAATTAAATATTCTTTTTTCCAAATTCCTAGAATATGGCAATTATAAAAGTGAATGTAATGAGCATGGCTCTAACTTGTAATTCTTGAGTGATTAATAAAAGTTCGACATCCTTCCAAAGTGGACGTAGGCCTAATCCGCGGCCGAACCACTATAAATTCTCGTGTTATTTACAGCTTTCTCTTACTTAGCCTTGCGACCAAATTAACTATTCCTAGTAATAGGATTCTTTAGTGTTTACGACATTTTTTGCCATCAACATATAGTATACAATCAAAACCTTGGGCGCTTATTGGTGTTTGGATTCCGACTATGACAAGGTATGGAACCACCTATTGATAGTGTATCTCTAGAGGGGAATACACTAGGATCAACAAGAACGTCTTGCAACCCGGCCCACACATGACCGACCACTCATTTCGCTTGAGTGTATCAATTGTATATCACCAACAGTTGGGATCCACAACTGTTTGCCGAAAAAGGACAGCATTGAAATAGATTAAAGAAGGAAATGAAATTTCACTAGATAGGTGATTATGCACCTTAATAGGAGAGACCCACATAGCCATGCTGCCTACCCGATTTTTTTCATTTCCCGGTTGTGAGAGTGGAGGTTTGACTTACCATTTCAAGATAGCACACCGCCATTTACTTTGAATGCCACATCGTCAGATCCATTAGAAATCACTAATTGATTTCCACAAAAATACGCAGATTGTTAGCCTAAAGAAGTTTCCCATCTTTTCTTCCAGCTTTGTACGTTTGAAGAAGTTAACGTACGTAATCCCTTTGGAAATACTCTATCAGACTTCCGTCCATACGAGTTGTCCTGGGATTGGACAAACTGAAGGCACTCTCCAACTACATCCAAGGAATCACCCTATAGATCAGTAGCGAGTAGTCCTTGCAAATCCGTAGATTTCAATCACGTTAAAATCACTAATCAAATAACTCTGGATGCATGCCAGAGAGATTCGATAAGTCGTTCTTTCGCTTAGGAAGATCCACAGTCTTTATTGCTCCATCTTCAATCTGTATCTTTGACGATTTCATATTTGTTGTTTCAGAATGGTTTTCGAACATAAATTTGATCCCGGCCTTTCCGTACCAACAATCGTATTGGCCAGATTTGATAGTCGGTTATTTAAATATCAAATAACAATCATTCAATCATGAAAATAAAATTGAGTTCACTGGTTTAGTACTCAGCATCATTTGGCCTTTTAAATTAAAATAATTTAAATTTCTTAATATTTCGATATTTAAAACACAATATTAACATTTTATCTTACCATAAAAGTATTCTCAAAAACTATTTAAAATCCATTAGAACTAAATCATATATATATTCCAAATTTGGTTTCAACCCATTTCACGTAAGAATATCGTTACAAAATCACTCTTCATTACATTTCTCGAAAACAATAGCTACACTTCCCTTTTGAATAAACTTATTTGAATGCCACTCGTTAATTTCTCACATCTCAAAAATATTGTTATATTTTCATAAAATCCTTTTATATTCCCATTACTTCAACATTCATTAATCCTTAACCGAAAACTAATAAGTGAACAATTCCCTAAATATAAACCCCGAAGGCCGAAACTAACATCAGATCAACACTCAAGAAGTCGTCCAACTCAGCTAATCTCCAGTCAGTTTCTAATCTTTTCTTAACTCCTTATTAGCTTATATTATTCCACCTTTTAGTCGCTCAACCATTTACAGCTTGGAAATCTCGTTCAATTCCATTTGTTTCACTTAATTTCACAGTTAAGTATTTCTAATTCAAAACCAATGTTTAAGCTTTACCCTCTTTTATAAACTTTATTTATAAACTTGGTTTTAATATAACTCCTCTCTTTATCCCAATTTCTCTTTTACTTAATTTTATATGTAAAGTACCCATCTATTTTAAACATTCGTATTCCTTAAAAATCATTGTAACAACGAGGAAAATCAGAACCAATTTAAAAATTTTATTTTTGCAATTTTAATGAATTTTGAATATTTAAAATGATTTATTTTGAATAATAAAGACTAGAAATTTATTTTAAATAGAATTAGAATGTATATATATATATTCATTCAAATCAAAGTTAGAATATAAAATTTATTTTAATTATAAAAGGAATTGGAAATGGTGCGGTAGTTTGAAAATTCGATTTCAAATTTCAAATGAATGTACAGGATTCGAAATAAATCGGATTTCAGTTTGACCAATAATATTTGAATTTGTTTGAAAATAACTTTCCAAGGATGTGAAAAATCCAGAATTCATAGCGGGAATAAAAAGTTATGTCTAGTTGAAAATTCAGAATAGTCGCTATGCAATTTATATAAAATATAGCCCTTAAAAATAGCGATTTTGCAAACGACCTCCGTTTTCGACGAGACCACTTTTGTTGAATCTAAAATGTCAAATTATTGCTAGATTCCCATTTTAGAATTTTTGGAATCAATATGTGAGCGTGGAGGATTTAAACGTGCTTGGTAAATTCTGTTTGAATTTAATCGACTGGAAAATGATTGTTTTTCATACGGTCTCCAAATTCAACGAAATTAGTTTTGTTCGGACCGTATCGTCCAAACATAGCTAGATTTATTTTTCGGGAATTTTTGGAGTCCGTATGTGGCCCCGGTAAATTAAAATGTACGTTAAAATCAATTTTGAACGTTATATTAATTTATATTTTAAATTTGATAAAAACTGAATGAAACTATCGAGTTAGCTTACGAAACATATCCCATTGTGTTCGAAATGGGGGTATTTAGTAGGGGGCGACAGTCGTTGGGCTTGATTTGGAATTCGAATGAAAAGTCAACTTTTATGGGAAAATAATAATAATAATATTAAATTATTAATATATATATTTAAAACCCCAACCCCTTTCCCATTATCAGAAAAACCCGATGCCTCCCTCTTTCTTCAAATCAATCCCATAGATGCCCCTAGCCACCGACCACCGCGCCTCTTGTCGTGCCACCGACGGCTTTCCTCCGTCTCCATCGTCGCCTTCCCCTCCTCCTCCTCTGTCCAATCTACCTTCCCCAAACCAAAAATCCCCCAAATTTCCAAAAACCCTAGCCGCCAGCCAATGCCCCGCCTACCGCCAACCCTGGCTGTCAACCCTGACCACCAGTAAGCCCGGCTCCCTTCTGACCACCACCAACGCTCACCGTGGACTCCTCCGACCAAATAATGTGAGTTTTACAGTTTTTAATTATAAAAATAGGATTTTTATTATACGTATAACATAATAAAGCTAGGATTGTTATATATAAAGTTGGGATTTTTATATATACAAGGATTTGATTTTTATACATACAAAGATTCGATTGTCAATCATATAAAGGTTTGATTTTTAAATTATATAAAGAAATAATTTTTATCGTAGAAATGAAATTATCTTTAGAAAAATAAAATTTTGATCTTTATTTATATGATAACATAATAAAAATATGATTTTTATTATATGCATAGCGGGATAAAAATATGATCTTTATAATATATGTAGCATGATAAAAATTGGATCTTTATATATATAGTAGCATTATAAAAATAAGATTTTTATGATATGAGTAGCGTTGTAAAAATAGATTTATATATATAAATAAGCGACATAAAAATGTTATTTTTATACATGAATTGGTATTATAAAATATGATTTTTATAAAGATAGTGTTAAAATAAAAATGTGATTTTATTTATAAACATCATTGTTTAGAATTGGGATTTTTAATATAAAAATACATGAAATAGATTGCGATGAAACCAACTGGAAGCAAATCCAAGCTATTCAAAAATTCAAAATAAAAACTGGAGGAGTGTAATAACCCGGAAATCTGGGCCAATTTAAAAATTTTATTTTGGCAATTTTAGCGAATTTTGATTATTTGAAATGAATTATTTTAAATAAAAACGACGAGAAATTTATTTTGAATAGAATTTGACGTATATATTTATATACGTCGTCGTTAGAATATAATAATTTTATTTTATTTATAAATAGAATTGAAAATGGCGCGGTAGTTCGATAATTCGATTTCAAAACTTCAGTTGAACATACCGGGTGCAAAATAAACCGGATTTTAGTGAAACCAAAAATAATAGGATCTATTTGAGAATATCTTTCCAACGAATCCGAAAAATTGAAATTTCATAGCGGGAATCGAAAGATATGTCCAGTTGAAAATTCTGAATAGTCGCTGTGGAATTCAGGCCCTGAAAAATAGCCATTTTGCAAACGACCTCGGATTTCGACGATACCACTTTTGTTGGATCCGTGATGTCAAGTTATTGCTAGGTTTCAAATTTCATAATTTTTCGAATCAATATGTGAGCGTGGCAAAGGAAAACGTGTTTGACCAGTTTCAGTTGATTTTAATTGACTGGAAAATGGCCATTTTTCAAACGGTCTCAGAATTTGACGAAACTACTTTTGTTAGGACCGTATCATCAATACGAAGCTAGAAAATATTTTTCGGGAATTTTAGAGTTTGTATGTGGCCCCGGTAAATTGAAATGCGCGTTCAAATTCAATATATAGAGTTATATGTTGATTTTGACGGAAACTGATCGAAACGACCGAATCAGCTTACGATACATATCCCATTGTGTTCGGAATGGGGGTAATTAGCTAAGGACGACAGTCGGTGGGTCTCGTTTCGTGTTCGAAATCAAAGGTTACTTTTTGAAAAATAAATTAAATAATAATAAAAATATATTATTATATTCTCCACTCCCCCTTCTCTCTATACTCCAGCCCCCCCCCCCCCCCCCCCGACTTCAGTTTTTCAACGAAAAAAAAAAGAAAAGAAAAAAAAAAGAAAATGGATCGCGCCGCCGCCCTGGGCCCTCGAGCCACCGCCGAGCCTCACGCCCCCCACCTGCGCCGCCGGAGATTGACCCCCCTTCCATCTTGCTGTCGATCGCGATACCCCCCCTCTCTTCTGCCGCGCGACGCGCAAACCCTCCCTACCTCGAACGACGCGCGTGACCCCCCCTCCTCCTGCTGCTGCGGCCGCTGCTTCTTCTTCTTCCACCCACTCCGACGCCCCCCTCCACTTCAGAACCACCTGCTTCGCCTCCAATCCCCCATTCACCAACGATTAAAGGTATGTTTTTATGATTTCATTTATTTATTTACTTAGTTATAAAAACTGATTTTTTTTCATATATGATTAGCTTTGAAAATAAAGGCGAAATTTTTATATTTTAGAAAGAAGTTGAAAATATATTTTTTCCATGTGATGGAGAGGATAAAAATAGGATTTTTATATTTTAGAAAGAATAAAAATTCGATTTTTAATTTATAGAAGATATAAAGATATGAACTTTATCTAATGTAGATAGTAAAAATATAATTTTTATAATTTAGAAAGGTTAAAAATATAATTTTTATACTTGTGGCATTTTAAAAATATGATTTTTATTCATGGAGAGTAATAAAAATATAATCTTTATTGAGCGAAGTAAAAATTCGATTTTTATATATTGAATAGCGAGGTAAAAATTCGATTTTTATATATTGAATAGCGAGGTAAAAATTCGATTTTTATATATTGAATAGCGAGGTAAAAATTCGATTTTTATATATTGAATAGCAAGGTAAAAATTCGATTTTTATATATTGAATAGCGAGGTAAAAATTCGATTTTTATATATTGAATAGCGAGGTAAAAATTCGATTTTTATATATTGAACAGCGAGGTAAAAATTCGATTTTTATATATTGAATAGCGAAGAAGAAATTCGATTTTTATATATTGAATAGCATAGTAAAAATTCGATTTTTATATATTGAATAGCGAAGTAAAAATTAGATTTTTATATATTAAATAGCAAAGTAAAAATTCAATTTTTACATATGTAGAGAATACGTGCAAAGAAAGTGACAAGAGGCAAGAACGGCGAAGATTTCTACATAAGAAGAGTCGTAGCGTTGGATTAGCAATTCTGTGAGAACTTCTCACCTTTAATTTATTTTTCTAGTTGAAATATATATACTAGGATGCAGATGGTGTTTAGTAGCACCCGACACCCGTCGTCCACATATCATGGACGGCTTGTATGCTTGTTTGTTTGATTTTGATGTGTAGTTGATTGTGTGATGTGATGTGAAATAAAATAAAATATTTTATAGTGGAAAATATTTTATAGTTAAAAATAGAATTTTTAACGTGTATATGAAATGAAATAAAAATAAACAGATCAGACGATTTGTTTATATACACACATTGATTGATATTGATTGGGACGATAAATTTTACACATCGCCCAACTGCACAAATAAAATCGTTGTTTGATTGTTTGAAACCCCACACGGGTATTGGGATGATAAATGACATACACTAATCCCAATAATTAGTTGTATGTTGATCGATTGATTGACAGACTGTTATGAGCGTTAAATATTTATATTTGATGCTTTTTTCTCTTACGGATTTTCAAATAATGTTATATATAATAAAACTGATTTTTAAGTAATATTATATTTTTTTTCTTTTTCTTTTCTCTAAATTTTCAGATTTTAAAACCGTGTACTTAATAAAGAAAAATAAAAAAAAGGAAAATAGCATTGTTCTAAATAAAAATGGGAATTTTATTAAACTATAAAATATGGTTTCTAGAAAATAAAATATAACATTGTTTTTAAAGTAGAAAACATAGTGTAAAGATCAAAATTTTCTATATATGACATTGCATTGAAAATCAGAATTTATATATATAGCTTAGATTAAAAATGTGATTTTTACTATGAACAACGTGAACAGATTGCGTTGGAATTTGTGGGCGGAATTTTTGGGCGAATCCAGACTGTTTAGTAATTCAGATAAAACTGACGGAGTGGATCCCAAGGTGAGAATTCTCTCACTATATTATTTCTGTACAGTTATTTATTGTATAACTGCATATATGAATTGTTCCCCGTCGTCCACAGACCATGGACGACTTGTTTGATTGTATTCTGTGTGAAAATTGATCGTGATGTGAAATGAAATATATATATATTGAAAGTGAAAATATCGCATATACTGAAAGTGAAAATATCGTATATATGAAAAGTGAAAATATCGTATGTATGAAAAGTGAAAACGATATATATATGAAATGTGAAAACGATGTATATATAAAATGAAAACGATATATATATATATATGAAACGTGAAAATGATTTGATTGTTAAAAATATAATTTTTAACATATATATATACACTGTATAAAATTGTCATGTATATGAAATATTCGATTTTGATATAAAATAGAAAATGAATTCGAATTGAACTGAATAGAAAATGAATTCGAATTGAACTGAATAGAAAATGAATTCGAATTAAACTGAATAGAAAATGAATTCGAATTGAACTGAATAGAAAATGAATTCGAATTGAACTGAATAGAAAATGAATTCGAATTGAACTGAATAGAAAATGAATTCGAATTGAACTGAATAGAAAATGAATTCGAATTGAATTGAAATAGAATTGAATTCGAATTGAAACGAATTGAAATCAAATTGAAATGAATTTAAAAAGAATTTATAAGGAAAAAAATTCAATTTTGATTTGAATTTGAAATAAGAAGTTGAAATCGATTTGAAAAGGAATTTAAAATCGTTTTAAATTCCTTTTCAAATCGATTTCAACTTCTTATTTCAAATTCAAATCAAAATTGAATTTTTTTCCTTATAAATTCATTTCAATTTGATTTCAATTCGTTTCAATTCGAATTCAATTCTATTTCCATTCAATTCGAATTCATTTTCTATTCAGTTCAATTCGAATTCATTTTCTATTCAGTTCAATTCGAATTCATTTTCTATTCAGTTCAATTCGAATTCATTTTCTATTCAGTTCAATTCGAATTCATTTTCTATTTTATATCAAAATCGAATATTTCATATACATGACAATTTTATACAGTGTATATATATATGTTAAAAATTATATTTTTAACAATCAAATCATTTTCACGTTTCATACATACATATATATCGTTTTCATTTTATATATACATCGTTTTCACATTTCATATATATATCGTTTTCACTTTTCATACATACGATATTTTCACTTTTCATTAATATGATATTTTCACTTTTCATATATATGATATTTTCACTTTCAGTATATGCGATATTTTCACTTTCAATATATATATTTCATTTCACATCACGATCAATTTTCACATAGAATACAATCAAACAAGTCGTCCATGGTCTGTGGACAACGGGGAACAATTCATATATGCAGTTATACAATAAATAACTGTACAGAAATAATATAGTGGGAGAATTATCACCTTGGGATCCACTCCGTCAGTTTTATCTGAATTACTGAACAGTCTGGATTCGCCCAAAAATTCCGCCCACAAATTCCAACGCAATCTGTTCACGTTGTTCATAGTAAAAATCACATTTTTAATCAAAGCTATATATATATAAATTCTGATTTTCAATGCAATGTCATATATAGAAAATTTTGATCTTTACACTATGTTTTCTACTTTAAAAACAATGTTATATTTTATTTTCTAGAAACCATATTTTATAGTTTAATAAAATTCCCATTTTTATTTAGAACAATGTTATTTTCCTTTTATTTTTCTCTTACGGATTTTCAAATAATGTTATATATAATAAAACTGATTTTTAAGTAATATTATATTTTTTTCTTTTTCTTTTCTCTAAATTTTCAGATTTTAAAACCGTGTACTTAATAAAGAAAAAAAAAGAAAAGAAAAGAGAATCACCTTTCACTGTAACTCATTACAGGAAAGTCAAAGGGGCTTTGCCACTTATAATCGCCGACGCACCACCGTAGAGGCCGCCAGCACCGGATCGGACCCCACCACGTGAAGACCGTGTCGCCGCTGCCCTGAATCGTGAGTCGCGCTTAGCGCGGTGGTCCCGCCTGACCAGAAATCGCCTGCGAACGAGGGTCAGTTGAAGGGGAAAATCGAATCCTGAGATCGTTTGAAAAATGGCCATTTTCCAGTCGATTAAAATCAACTGAAACTGGTCAAACACGTTTTCCTTTGCCACGCTCACATATTGATTCGAAAAATTATGAAATTTGAAACCTAGCAATAACTAGACATCCCGGATCCAACAAAAGTGGTTTCATCGAAATCCGAGGTCGTTTGCAAAATGGCTATTTTTAAGGGCCGAAATTCCATAACGACTATTCTGAATTTTCAACTGGGCATAACTTTTGATTCCCGCTATGAAATTCCAATCTTTCGGGTTCGTTGGAAAGATATTCTCAATTAGATTCTAATATTTCTGGTTTCACTAAAATCCGGTTTATTTTGAATCCTGTACATCCATTTGAAGTTTGAAATCGAATTATCGAACTACCGCGCCATTTTCAATTCTATTTATAATTATATATAATTATTTATATTCTAACGATGATCTATATAATATATACATTCGAATTCTATTCAAAATAAATTTCTCGTCGATATTATTTAAAATAATTCATTATAAATAATCAAAATTCGCTAAAATTGCCAAAATAAAAATTTTAAATTGGCCCAGATTTCCGGGTTATTACAATCTCCCCCACTTAAAACTTTTCGTCCCCGAAAAGGAACGAAGCTGAAAGTTGTTTTACAATTCAACTCAACTTCCTATATTTTCATTACGGCTTAAGTTCTTTAACTTTTCAGTTTCTAAGAACTTTTCAAATTTTTCAAAAATTTGGCTAACACCCTAAATTTCCGAAAAATTTCGCCATAACCTCCCCTGCACCGGGAGCACGGGAAAATCCCGAAATTTCCATACAGGCCTTCTGATCTCAAAAAGAAAAAGAAAAAGCCAATCGGCTCATAAAATCATCATCACCCAAACAAAATAGTAAATTATAATAAACATGTACTTATTTGTCGGGCAAACAAATTTTATTCTTCTGCTCTAGCCTCCTTGCTATGACCTGTTCAATGTAAGTACATGTATATGCAAGCAATTTAAACAAATTTTCATTTTAGTTCGATATTTGATTCAAATTGGCTAATTCACCTTACATTCTCTTATTGGCATTATCAATTCAATATTCTGATTAGTTGAACTAATAATCACACAACACATCCAACAATCAATTAATTGATTATATTTTCAAATATATAATTTTATATATTTAAAATCATATTTTCTAAAACCATATTATATATATAATCACAAATACGTTATTTATAAACAAAAACTCTCGACTCATTCTGGGGTATTTCTAACCCCATCTCTAACGAGTCACTCATTTTAGAATGCTACTGATTCTATCTCTAATGAGGATTCTTTCATAGGATATTACTAATCCTACCTCTGATGAGTCTTTTGTTCAGTTCTAACGAGTTGTACCCCAAAGATATGATACCAAATGAAGCGACCCAAACTTTCCCGGTCTCCGAAGAGATGAGAAAGAACGAATTGCTGTGAGGACAAGACAAATCAGAACGCAAACGGAAGAACATTTCATTGTTATTACAACAATTCCATCAGATACAAGAATATACAGAGTATAAATGAATAAATTACATTCAACAAATATCAGAGATTTAAATTACATTGCAGCGGAAAAACAATATAAAACACAACTGAAAATAATACACGGATACAGAGCTTTCCGAGCATCGTTCCAGCTGTAAATCAGGATCCTGTGAATATAAATCTGCAAAACCAAAACTACTAGCTGCCTGTGTCGAAAAAAAGGGCACCCAGAGTTTAGATTAAAACAATAAACTCCAGGTCAGTCATGGGACTGGTGTGAGAAACTCTAAACAGTTATAATTAACTTATTTAATCATAGGACAAATCACAGGACCACGCCGCTAACGCGGAACGGGTTCACCCCCATGAATGCCAGTGTATAAACAACAATCAATATAGATATATGGATCTACTATGCATCAATCAATATGCAATATCCCAATCTACCCACTTAGATTAATCACTACACTTAGATTTTCCTTATCCAATTCAATTTACGGAAATTATTCCTTTGGATTATATTCCCGATTTCTTATTTCAAATCATTTGAAATACATATCTTACTTTCTATATCAAAGTAGATTTCACTTCGGGATCTCAAATCAAATCGTTTGGAAATATGAATTCCAAAACATAACAATGCATACAAACAAGTATGTAACCAAATATCGTGCTCCACATCGACAAGGCAAAGGGTACGCACCTCGCAACTCGATATATAAATGTGCACCTACCCCACATAGGAGCAGGCTACACCGACGATGCACCTCCCACACATGGAGAGCATACACCGCCCTCTCACCCATACTTTTAGTCTCAGGGTTACCCGACTCGTTAGCCACATACTAAATCATTTCATATCCCGAAGTAGGGAAAATCATTTCACAACGTAATAATCACAAGTACTTTCAAAATATAGTACTTCACATCAGTAATTCACGCATATGATCAGTCACTATTAATCGCATAACCTTTGAGCTCGTACGTCTCAAAAAAGGGTGTTAAGCAAGAGAATAAATTCTCCGCCACCAAACAGATACATCATTAATAGCAACTAATCAGTACGCGATGAAATACAATGTAAAACCATAATACATTTCTAAATCATTTTAGAAATCATCGGGTTTTGGGCCTCGAAATCCTTTCTGTTTTATAAAATATTTTTATAAAACATTCCCTGTCCAAAATCGGGAATACATTTCTTTTCACTTAAGAAAAATATCATTTCACAATCATTCATTAAATTTGAAATGAACACAACATCGTTAAACACCTTATCATCAAATCGTGAAGTGTTTCACAAGGCTTAGCACACAGATATTTTCAACCCAACCCAATGCTAAATGAAGCATATTCTGCTCATAAACTGGTCGAGCACAATCCAAACAATCAATCAATCAAATTAGACATTAAATATAAGGGTTTGAATAAAGATAGTATCGACTTATATTCAACATAAAATCCTGAAACCAACAGATATCATATCGGGAATAACGATATCGATATCTTACAAATTCCCATCACAATATCTGTATAATCATGGAATCCAATATCGAAAATATCCAAAGATAATTTCAATTCAAATCTAATCCAATTTATTTATTTATAACCATTGGATTATTTTTCTAGTTAATAGCTAGTTCATTTCGATAAAAATATATTTTTATCTTTTCAAATATGGGGTTTTTCATCCCAATTCTTCACAAATCATTTCTTATGATTTTACACAAATTATCGATATTTTTAATAATTTAATCAAGGCCCATACAGTCGATTTCCATCAACGGTCATCGAACTGCACTTACAGCGACCTTTTCCAAATTTGATTTGGACATAATTCCAAATCCAACCGTTATATTTCAAATCTCTAATATTCGTTAGAAATCTCTTTTCGATACGAACCCAAAGGTTCTGGTTTCAGGAGAATCCGACGGTCGGATCTCCCATAATGTCCATTCGAAGTCAATGGTCGAAATTCGCGAACTGCCGCAGCGCGGCGTGTTCTATTCAGGCCATTATATTATATATATAATATACATAATATATATTTCGTCGATTTCTATTTAAAACGAATTTTATAAATCGCCCACAGGTCCCAGGATCGAAACCTGGCTCTGATACCAAATGAGACGACCGGGAATTTCGCTCGATCCGAATCAGTTGCTAAACCGATCTAGACCGTTCGAAACGCCTGATTGTTTTGAGAACACGACAAAATAGAACACGGACGGAAGAACATTTCATTGTATATTACAACAATGCATCAGATTACAAGAATATACAGAGTATGAATAAACAAATATTACACAGAAAATATCAGATATTACAATACATTACATAGCAGCGGAAAATAATACAATACACAACTAGAAGAGATATATGGATACAAAGCTTTCCGGATATCGTTCCAGCTGTAAACCAGGATCCTGTGAATATAAATCTGCAAAACCAAAACTACTAGCTGCCCGTGTCAAAATAGGGGCACCCAGAGTTTAGGTCAAAACAATAAACTCCAGGTCAGTCATGGGACTGGTGTGAGAACTAAAACAGTTATTAATCTTTATTTTAAAGTTTGGTAAATCAAGGGACCACGCCGTATAACACGGAACGGTTTTCCCCCAAGAATACTAGTGCATAAAACAACAGCGCAATGCTAAATAAAGAACAATGAAGCTATTATAAGACCCACGTCCCATCACACAATGCAACGCAAGCCGGAGGATAGGGTTTTTACCTTATAATAGCCAAGAATGCTTGATACGTTTAAAACAAATCATTTGATACTATTATAAGTGCATAGTGTATAAAACAACTTCAAATCATAAGTATCAATCATAGACGGCATAAACGCTCCATCCCACTATGTCGCCATACTAGGCTCTACAAATAAAACTGCAAATGTCACGTATTTGGAAATTGGATTTCCATCTATGAACCGAGGCAAAAGATAGTCCTCAACCGATTCGAGACGCTCTAGCTCGCCCCTCAGTACCCAAACTCAGGTGGTCCCTTGGATCCTCAGGGTCGGTCCACCGATGTGGATTAAAATGCCTGAACATGCGTTTCCCCGCCCTATGGGGCGTAGGTGAGCCAAATAAATGACGCCATCGGACCCGGATCGTCCGATCAAACCGAGGCGCCTCGCAACAGCAACAACCACAACCACACAGGTGAAAAGTATATAAATGTCAGGGCTGGTAGGTCACTGACACCACCCTAGCTAGAAAGAAACGCATGTCCTCCCTGACATCCTCTCCCGTTTTTGGTTCACAACCGGGGTGCGAGGCTTGCGAATTCACGTTACACAAAGCTGTGTCACACAGGCTGTGCTTTGATCATCACCACAAGACTTTGCTTTTCAACAGAAGCCTCGATCAATTGCCACTTAGGCATGCCACACAGGCAATTCACTCCATGCGTTTAATATCCATCAATATATAACCCCTGAGCTCGTACTTCTCAGAGAAGGGCGTTAAGCAAGAGAATAAATTCCCCGCCGCCAAACAGATATATATTTAATAGAAATCAATCACACGGACTAAAATCCAATGTCAGACACACAGTCCATTTACAAGTTCGTTCTGGGTCTGAACGAAACCGGAGGTACCTAGTACCCCGCATATCCATCAATCTCCAAGTACGTCTGGACGATCACCAACTTTTTCCATCTTCTTGGGTGTACAGCCCAATCAAGATCATCAGTAATTACCCAAACGACATGAAGACCTCCGGTCTTCAACCACCGTCTTCATCTTCGACACCACGTCGAATCAGTTATTCAGAATGGGATAAACCCGGCCTTTCTGAACAACTCGCGTATATATATAATAAACACGTGTTACACAAACACAACATACGCCTCATTCCACTTTAGAATATTCTTTTTATTCAAATATTCTTATATTTTGGGAAAGGTTCCCATTAATTTTATCAAAGATAAATTCTTTAAATTTATTCTTTAATCTCCTTTGAATATCAATTCAAACTAGTCGGGATTAGCGAACCACACCGAAGTAATCATTTATTTTAATTTCCAATCCCCACCTATTCATCCCATGAAGTAAAACTGGTCATACTTCATATCTAACACCACGGTGTTATTGGTAAATTCAATTACCATTTAACGTTCAAATCTAATTAAAGATTTAACTATCGCCTGGAGTAAAACTGGTGATACTCCATTCTCGATCTTTTCAATCTAATTAAAGATTCATTAAAACTCCACTTAGTTTTAATCTTTAACTGGGTTAAAGAATCAGTGTCATTTTAAAACACGGTTCACGATAAACCCAAAATCACATTCCATTAATTATCGGGTCAAAGAACAAGTGTTATTTAAAACACTGTTCACGATAAACCCAAAAATCAGTACCAATTCAATTCCAATTAAATATCACTTAATTGGTTCACTTCATTAAATCTAAATAAAAAGATTTAATCTTTTTCTCAACTGGGCTTAAGAACAGTGTTAATGAAGACACCATTCACGACAAACCCAAATCACATTTGATATTAAGTACAAGGCTCTGAATAGAAAATATATCGACTTATATTCAATATCAAATTCTACGACCAACAAATATCGTATTGGAAATAACGATATATATATATATATATATATCTTTCAAATTTCCATAACAACATCTGTATAATCAAGAAATCCAACATCAAAATATTCCAAAGTCAATTTCGATTCAAATCCAATCCAATGCAATTATTGGAAATTCTGGTTACTTTTAAGACCCTTTTCAAATTCAATTTATTTATTTAAAAATAAATAGAATTATAATTCTAGTTCAAAACTAGTTCATTTCGATAAAAATCTATTTTTATCTTTTCAAATATGGAGTTTTTCATCCCAAATCTTCACAAATCATTTCTTATGATTTTATACCAATTATTACTATTTTAGTAATTTTATCAAGGTCCGTACAGTCGATTTGCATCAATGGCCATCGAACTGCACTTATAGCGACCTTTTCCAAATTTGATTTGGACATAACTCCAAATCCAACCGTTAGATTTCAAATTTCTAATATTCGTTAGAAAGCTCTTTTCGATACGAACCCAACGGTTCCGGTTTTAGGAGAATCCGACAGTCGGATCTCCCGTAATATCCGTTCGAAGTCAATGGTCGAAATTCGCGAACTGCCGCGGCGCGGCGCGTTCTGTTCAGGCCATTATATTATATATATAATATATATAATATATACTTCGTTGATTTCCTTTTAAAACGTATTATATAAATCATTTTAAAATTCGTTTTCAAAACGATTTCAACTTCATTTCAAATTCAAATAAAAATTGAATTTTTCCAATATAAATTCGTTTTAAATTCATTTCAAATCGATTTAATTCAAATTGATTTCTAATTCAATTTTAGTTCGTTTTCAATTCAATTCAATTTTAATTCAAATTCATTTTTATTCAATTTCAATTCGAATTCACTTATATTCAATTTAAATTCGAGTTTCAATTCTTTTCAAAATTTCAGATTTTGAAATCACTTTCGATATTCGTTATAAAATGAATAAAATCGATATAAATATCGTTCACGTCAAAATGGCGTCAATCTAATCAACACGGCTTCATATATTTCTATTTTCAAATATTCTATTTCAAATATTTCTTTTTCAAATATTTCTATTCAAATATTGCTTTTTCAAATATTTCTATTTAAATATTTCTTTTTCAAATATTTCTATTCAAAACTGGAATGAAGCATAATCAATTACCATATAATGTTAATTATATGGATTTTCTACACCACATGTACACAATAACAACGATGAATAATCAACCATCATCCAAAGTGCTTTCTACACTGTATAAGCATCAAATATAAATATTTAACGCTCATAACAGTCTGTCAATCAATCGATCGACATACAACAAATTATTGGGATTAGTGTATGTCATATATCATCCCAATACCCGTGTGGGGTTTCAAACAATCAAACACAGATTTTATTTGTGCAGTTGGGCGATGTGTAAAATTTATCGTCCCAATCAATATCAGTCAATGTGTGTATATAAACAAATCGTCCAATCTATTTATTTTTATTTCATTTCATATACACGTTAAAAATTCTATTTTTAACTATAAAATATTTTCCACTATAAAATATTTTATTTCATTTCACATCACATAATCAACTACACATCAAAATCAAACAAACAAGCTTACAAGCCGTCCATGGTCTGTGGACGACGGGTGTCGGATGCTACTAAACACCGTCTGCATCCTAGTATATATATTTCAACTAGAAAAATAAATTAAAGGTGAGAAGTTCTCATAGAATTACTAATCCAACGCCACGACTCTTCTTATGTAGAAATCTTCGCCGTTCTTGCCTCTTGTCACTTTCTTTGCCCGTATTTTCTACATATGTAAAATTGAATTTTTACTTTGCTATTCAATATATAAAAAACTAATTTTTACTTCGCTATTCAATATTTAAAAATCGAATTTTCACTATGCTATTCAATATATAAAAATCTAAATTTTTCTTCGCTATTCAATATATAAAAATCGAATTTTTACCTCGCTATTCAATATATAAAAATCGAATTTTTACCTCGCTATTCAATATATAAAAATCGAATTTTTACCTCGCTATTCAATATATAAAAATCGAATTTTTACTTCGCTCAATAAAGATTATATTTTTATTACTCTCCATGAATAAAAATCATATTTTTACAATGCCACTAGTATAAAAATTATATTTTTAACCTTTCTATATTATAAAAATTATATTTTTACTATCTACATTAGATAAAAATCATATCTTTATATCTTCTATAAATTAAAAATCGAATTTTTATTCTTTCTAAAATATAAAAATCCTATTTTTATCCTCTCCATCACATGGAAAAATATATATTTTCAACTTCTTTCTAAAATATAAAAATTTCGCCTTTATTTTCAAAGCTAATCATATATGAAAAAAAATCAGTTTTTATAACTAAGTAAATAAATAAATGAAATCATAAAAACATACCTTTAATCGTTGGTGAATGGGGGATCGGAGGCGAAGCAGGTGGTTCTGAAGTGGAGGGGGGGCGTCGGAGTGGGTGGAAGAAGAAGAAGCAGCGGCCGCAGCAGGAGGAGGAGGGGGGTTCACGCGCGTCGTTCGGGGTAGGGGGTTTAGCGCGTCGCGCGGCAGAAGAGAGGGGGGTATCGCGATCGACAGCAAGATGGGAGGGGGGGTCAATCTCCGTCGGCGCAGGTGGGGGGCGTGAGGCTCGGCGGTGGCTCGAGGGCCCAGGGCGGCGGCGCGATCCGTTTTCTTTTTTTTTCGTTGGAAAACTGAAGCCGGGGAGGGGTGGGGGGAGGGCCTGGAGTATAGAGAGAAGGGGGAGTGGAGAATATAATAATATATTTTTATTATTATTTAATTTATTTTTCAAAAAGTAACCTTTTATTTCGAACACGAAACGAGACCCACCGACTGTCGTCCTCAGCTAATTACCCCCATTCCGAACATAATGGGATATGTATCGTAAGCTGATTCGGTCGTTTCGATCAGTTTCCGTCAAAATCAACATATATCTCTATATATTGAATTTGAACGCGCATTTCAATTTACCGGGGCCACATATGAACTCTAAAAATTCCCGAAAAATATTTTCTAGCTTCGTATTGATGATACGGTCCTAACAAAACTAGTTCCATCAAATTCTGAGACCGTTTGAAAAATGGCCATTTTCCAGTTGATTAAAATCAACTGAAACTGGTCAAACACGTTTTCCTTTGCCACGCTCACATATTGATTCGAAAAATTATGAAATTTGAAATCTAACGGTTGGATTTGGAGTTATGTCCAAATCAAATTTGGAAAAGGTCGCTATAAGTGCAGTTCGATGGCCGTTGATGGAAATCGACTATACGGACCTTGATAAAATTACTAAAAATAGTAATAATTGGTGTAAAATCATAAGAAATGATTTGTGAAGATTTGGGATGAAAAACTCCATATTTAAAAAGATAAAAATAGATTTTTATCGAAATGAACTAGTTTTGAACTAGAATTATAATTCTATTTATTTTTAAATAAATAAATTGAATTTGAAAAGGGTTTTAAAAGTAACTAGAATTTCCAATAATTGCATTGGATTGGATTTGAATCGAAATTGTCTTCGGAATATTTCGATGTTGGATTTCGTGATTATACTGATGTTGTTACGGAAATTTGAAAGATATACCTATATATATCGTTATTTCCAATACGATATTTGTTGGTCGTAGAGTTTGATATTGAATATAAGCCGATATATTTTCTATTCAGAGCCTTGTATTTAATATCAAATGTGATTTGGGTTTGTCGTGAATGGTGTCTTCATTAACACTATTCTTAAGCCAAGTTGAGAAAAAGATTAAATCTTTTTATTTAGATTTAATGAAGTGAACCAATTAAGTGATATTTAATTGGAATTGAATTGGTATTGATTTTTGGGTTTATCGTGAACAATGTTTTAAATAACACTTGTTCTTTGACCCGATAATTAATGGAATGTGATTTTGGGTTTATCGTGAACCGTGTTTTAAAATGACACTGATTCTTTAACCCAGTTAAAGATTAAAACTAAGTGGAGTTTTAATGAATCTTTAATTAGATTGAAAAGATCGAGAATGGAGTATCACCAGTTTTACTCCAGGCGATAGTTAAATCTTTAATTAGATTTGAATGTGAAATGGTAATTGAATTTACCGATAACACCGTGGTGTTAGGTATGAAGTATGACCAGTTTTACTTCATGGGATGAATAGGTGGGGATTGGAAATTAAAATAAATGATTAATTCGGTGTGGTTCGCTAATCCCGACTAGTTTGAATTGATATTCAAAGGAGATTAAAGAATAAATTTAAAGAATTTATCTTTGATAAAATTAATGGGAACCTTTCCCAAAATATAAGAATATTTGAATAAAAAGAATATTCTGAAGTGGAATGAGGCGTATGTTGTGTTTGTGTAACACATGTTTATTATATATATACGCGAGTTGTTCAGAAAGACCGGGTTTATCCCATTTTGAATAACTGATTCGACGTGGTGTCGAAGATGAAGACGGTGGTTGAAGGCCGGAGGTCTTCACGTCGTTTGGGTAATTACTGATGATCTTGATTGGGCTGTATACCCAAGAATATGGAAACAGTTGGTGATCGTCCAGACGTACTTGGAGATCGATGGATATGCGAGGTACTAGGTGCCTCCGGTTTCGTTCAGACCCAGAACGAACTTGTAAATGGACTGTGTGTCTGACATTGGATTTTAGTCCGTGATGATTGATTTCTATTAAATATATATTTGTTTGGCGGCGGAGAATTTATTCTCTTGCTTAACGCCCTTCTCTGAGACGTACGAGCTCAGGGGTTATATATTGATGGATATCAAACGCATGGAGTGAATTGCCTGTGTGGCATGCCTAAGTGGCAATTGATCGAGGCTTCTGTTGAAAAGCAAAGTCTTGTGGTGATGATCAAAGCACAACCTGTGTGGCACAGCTTTGTGTAACGTGAATTCGCGAGCCTCACACCCCGGTTGTGAACCAAAAACGGGAGAGGACGTCAGGGAGGACATGCGTTTCTTTCTAGCTAGGGTGGTGTCAGTGACCTACCAGCCCTGACATTTATATACTTTTCACCTGTGTGGTTGTTGCTGTTGCGAGGCGCCTCGGTTTGATCGGACGATCCGGGTCCGATGGAGTCATTTAGTTGGCTCACCTACGCCCCATAGGGCGGGGAAACACATGTTCATGCATTTTATTCCACATTGGTGGACCGGCCCTGAGGATCCAAGGGCCCACCTGAGTCTGGGTCCTGATGGGCGGGCTAGAGCGTCTCGAATCGGTTGAGGACTATCTTTTGCCTCGGTTCATAGATGGAAATCCAATTTCCAAATACGTGACATTTGCGGTTTTATTTGTAGAGCCTAGTATGGCGACATAGTGGGATGGGGCGCTTATGCCATCTATGATTGATACTTATGATTTGAAGTTGTTTTATACACTATGCACTTATAAAAGTATCAAATGATTTGTTTTAAACGTATCAAGCATTCTTGGATATTATAAGGTAAAAACCCTATCCTCCGGCTTGCGTTGCATTGTGTGATGGGAC
The DNA here is from genome assembly GCA_030737875.1 of Allium sativum. Classification (NCBI taxonomy): domain Eukaryota; kingdom Viridiplantae; phylum Streptophyta; class Magnoliopsida; order Asparagales; family Amaryllidaceae; genus Allium; species Allium sativum. Next base: position 308,504,538 of record CM060915.1, on the reverse strand, counting down.
CTGGGTCTTATAATAGCTTCATTGTTCTTTATTTAGCATTGCGCTGTTGTTTTATGCACTGGTATTCTTGGGAGGAAACCCGTTCCGTGTTATACGGCGTGGTCCCTTGATTTACCGAACTTTAAAATAAAGATTAATAACAGTTTTAGTTCTCACACCAGTCCCATGACTGACCTGGAGTTTATTGTTTTGACCTAAACTCTGGGTGCCCCTATTTTGACACGGGCAGCTAGTAGTTTTGGTTTTGCAGATTTATATTCACAGGATCCTGGTTTACAGCTGGAACGATATCCGGAAAGCTTTGTATCCGTATATCTCTTCTAGTTGTGTATTGTATTATTTTCCGCTGCTATGTAATGTATTGTAATATATGTTATTTTCTATGTAATATTTATTTATTCATACTCTGTATATTCTTGTAATCTGATGCATTGTTGTAATATACAATGAAATGTTCTTCCGTCCGCGTTCTATTTTGTCGTGTTCTCAAGACAATCAGGCGTTTCGAACGGTCTAGATCGGTTTAGCGACTGATTCGGATCGAGCGAAATTCCCGGTCGTCTCAAGGAGTGCATTCCAAAGGTGAGAAATTCCCACTTTAATTTATTTTTTAGTTAAATATATATACTAAGACGCAGACGGTGCTTAAAAGCACCCGATACCTTTGTTTGAAAACCTGTTTGTTTGGTTGATTAGATTATTTGTTTGAATTTGGTTTGGAAAGTGAAATGAATTGATTAGAATTGATTAAAATTTGGTTTGTACATGGTGCAAGCCATTATTAGGCGAGGGATAAAGCTAGACCTTATTCCAGTTCTAGTATCGCGCCATTATGCTGCCAAAATTTTCTAAAAATGTTAGAACAACAAAAATATCATTTTTATTGTATAAATAAACTGAATAAAATATTCATGTGTTGAAATAAATATTTTTATAGTTAAAAATATAATTTTTAACATGTATATGAATAAAATAAATATTCATTTACAAATCGGACGATTTGTTTATGTACGCGCATTTGACTAATATGGATTAGGACAATATATTTTACACATCGTCCAACTGCACGAATAATAATCAGTGTTAATTGTTTGAAAACCCCACATGGGTATTGGGATGATATTTGACGTACACTAATCCCAATTGTTTAGTTGTATGTCAACCGATGGGTTGACAGACTGTCGTAAGCGTTGATTATTTATATTTAACGCTTATGCAGTTATGTAATGCATTTTGGATGATGGTTGACTGTGTTTGATTATTGTTGTGTAAATGTGTGTATGAAATCCATATAAATAAAATTATATGGTAATTGACTGTGTCTGATTCCAATTCGGAAAGAACGGATATTTTAAATTAAAGAATATTTTAAAATGACGAGTAATGAATATTTTAAGATAACTAATATTTTAAAATAATATTCAGTAATGGATAAAAATATGATTTTGATGTCCGATTTGGGATGGACACAAAAATATTTAAATATATAAAGCCATGTTGGTTAAATTAAACCCATTTTGACGTGAACGATATTTATATCAATTTTATTCAATTTTATAATGAACATCGAAAAGGAAGTGATTTCAAAATCTAATGTTTTGAAAATATTATCATTCAAATATTAATGATATGGAATATTCAGTTTTGATTTAAAATTGAATATGAAGTTGAAATCGTTTTGAAAACGAATTTAAAACAATATATAAAATATGTTTTAAATGGAAATCGACGAAATATATATAGTATATATATTATATATATTTAATGGTCTGAATAGAACGCGCCACGCCGCGGCAGTTCGCGAATTTCGACCATTGACTTCGAACTGATATTACGGGAGATACGACCGTCAGATTCTCCTAAAACCGGAACCGTTGGGTTCGTATCAAAAAGGGCTTTCCAACGAGTGCAAGAGATTTGAAATCAAACAGTAGGATTTGGAATTATGTCCAAATCAAATTTGGAAAAGGTCGATATAAGTGCAGTTCGATGGCCGTTAGTGGAAATCGACAGTACGGGCCTTGATAAAATTATTAAAAATATTAATAATTTGTGTAAAATCATAATAAATGATTTGGAAAGAATTACGATGAAATTTACCATATTTGAAAAGATGAAAATATATTATTATCGAAATGAACTAGTTATTAACTAGAATTATAATCCAATTATTTTTAAATAAATAAATTGGATTGAGAATGGGTTTTAATATAACCAGAATGTCCAATATATGAATTGGAGTGGATTTGAACGGAAATCATTTTCGGAATATTTCGATGTTGGATTTCGTGATTATACAGATATTGTTATGGGAATTTGAAAGATATATTTATATCTTTATTTCCAATATGATATTTGTTGGTTTCAGAATTTGATATTGAATATAAGCTGATATATTTTATATTCAGAGCCTTGTATTTAATATCAAATTGGAATTTGGGTATGTCGTGAATGTTGTCTTCAGTAACACTGTTCTTGAACCCCGTGTGAAAAGAATAAATCTTTCAATTAAGATTATTAGAGTTTCTAGTTAATTAACATTTAATTAGAATAAAATAGAATGTGAAGTGGGTGTATCGTGAACTGTGTTTTAAATGACATTAGTTCTTTAACGCGATTTACAGTGAAATGTGAATTGGAATTTATAAATCTTTTAATTATGATTTGGGGGAAATTTTCCAAAGAGAAGTTTTCCAATTTAATAATATAAATTGGAATGGAATGGAATTCGATTTGGTAATAATCGAAGTGAACTTCTATGGAGGAAGACTGTTACTATATATGGAATTTAAAAGACTTCGCCGTTATTCCATTTATATTATTGGTTGGATACAGAAGTTTATATCGATTATATATAATGATCTGTTTTCCGTGAAGATTCCATAATCAATGGAATTGGATTTTGGGCTTATTGTGAACTTTGTTTTAAATGATATAAGTTCTTTAACCCAGTTAAAGATAAGATTAATTTCTTAACTTTAAATAATCATTAAGTAATGATTATTGGGATTAAAACTGAATTAGAGTTTTAATGAATCTTTAATTAGATTGGAATGTGAATGGGATAATTAAATTTATCGAATTCATGGAATGGTCGAGAATGGATTATCGCCAGTTTTGCTCCAAGCGATAGTTAAATCTTTAATTAGATTTGAACGTGAAATGGTAAATAATTTTACCGATAACACCGTGGTGTTAGATATGTAGTATTACCAGTTTTACTCCATGGGATGAATAGGTTGGGATTGGGAAATATAATAAATGATTACTTCAGTAAGGTTCGCTAATCCTGACTAGTTTGGATAAACCTTAATTTGGTTTGAATTGATGTCCAATGGAAGATTAAAAATAAATTTAAAGAATTTATCTTTGAAAAAATTAATGGGAACCTTTCGCAATGGATATGAATATTTAAATAAAAGAATATTCAGAATTGGAATGAGGCGTATGTTGTGTTTTATAGTACTTGTGTATAATATACGCGAGTTATTCAGAAAGGCTAGGTTTATACCCATTCTGGATAACTGATTCGACGATAAGTTGACGATGAAGACAGTGGTTGAAGACCGAAGGTCTTCACATCGTTTGGATGATTACTGATGTCTTGATTGGGCTGTATACCCAAGACGAGGTAATAAGTGGTGATCGTCCAGACGTACTTGGAGATTGACCGGATATGCGAGGACCTCTCTCCTGTATTGGACATATGGGGCGAGGAATAAGGTGCCTCCGGTTTCGTTCAGACCCAGAACGAACTTGTAAATGGATGTGTGTCTGACATTGGATTTCATTCTGTGTGATTGATAGAGATCAGTTGCATGGCGTGAATTGCCCGTGTGGCATGCTAAGATGAAAATGATCAAGGCTTTTGTTGAAAAGAAGAGTCTTATGGTTGATGATCAAAGCACAATTTTACTATAGCATAGCTTTGTGTATAGCATTAATTCGCGGGCCTCACACCCTGGTGTGAACCAGAAATGGAAGAGGACCTCAGGAAGGACATGCGTTTCCTTCTAGCTAGGAGTGGTGTCATGGTATGGAGCCCAGGCATTTTTACTTATGTGGATGATGGAAAGCGAGGCGCCTCGAATATATCGGTCACTATGGGGCCGATGGATGGTTTGGTCGATATACTGTGTAACAACCCTGAATTTTGGGCCAATTTAAAATTTTAAACCAATGGAATTATATATTTGAAAGTTAATCAACTAATGAAATTATTTAAACCAATGGAGAAAAAATATATAAATTAGTTAGTTAATTAATCAACTTTTAGCTTCGTCCCTTTTCGAGGACGAAAAGTTTTTAAGTGGGTGAGACTGTAACAACCCTGAATTTTGGGCCAATTTAAAATTTTATTTTAAGTGATTTTAAATGAGTTTTGATATTTAAAATAATCTATTTTAAATAATTTTGGTTCAAATCGAAGTTAGAATGAATAATTTAATTTTAATTATAAAAAGAGTTAGAAATAGCGCGGTAGTTTGAAAAGTCAAACTTGAACTTTGACTGACCGTACAGGATGCAAGATTTAACGGATTTTAGTGAAACCAAAAATATTAGAATCTATTTAAAAATATCTTTCCAACGAATCCGAAAAATCGAAATTTCATAGCGGAAATCAAAAGTTATGACCAATTCAATTTTTATAGGGTCGCTATGAAATTTATAAGGGTCAAAAATGCTACTTTTCACCTATGTAGGAATTCCGACTCGAAACCACTTCCATTGAGTTCGAAATGATGTTTCTGCATTGAAAAACATTAAACACTTATATATTTTGAGTTTCAGAAATTATTTGTTTAAAAATGTATTTTTAATATTAAATATACTGGCCTTAAAAATAGTCATTTTTCAAACAGTCTCAGAATTCGACGAAAATAATTTTGTTGGGTTCGTATCATCAAAACAAAGCTAAAAATGATTTTTCGGTAATTTTTAGAATTAAAATATAATTATAATTGATTTTTCAGTGTAAACGGGCAAATTTTTTACTTTAAAAATTCATTAAAAATTCATACGAGCTCAGAATCGAACGAAATTAATTTTCATAGGTCCACAACATCGAAACATAGCTAAATATATTTTTCGAGAATTTTTGAAGTTAATTTGTGACCTCGGTGAATTTTCATGTACGGTATACATTAAAATATTAACAAAATAATATAATTATTCCAAAACTCATAATAAATTTCGGAATTGGGTCCTGTAACATGTTCCATTGCGTTCAGAAGGTCTCAAAACCTTAAGAACGACAGTAAGCAGGCCTAAATCGGAGTTCGGACCAAAACGAGCTTTAACGGGCTAATTAAATTATTAAATAATGATTAGGATAACCTAATATAATATTATATATTCCGAAAACACTGTTCATCGTCCTTCCTCTTCTCATTTCAGCCGCCACTTGAACCCACCACTCTTCAAAACTTCATTCTCAGTTTTCTCCTCCGTTTCTTAACGGAATTTAGCGTGTGAGTACTCATTTCGAAGCTCTTCCCGAGCTCTTCGATCTCCGACAAGTCCCAGCACCTCTCGTGCATCGTAGCTCCGCCACCAAGGCAGAGAAGCCGCCGCCGTTTGCTGCAAACCCCCCCCCCCCCCACGGCGATCGCACCTCCTCCCTTCTCCGGCGCAGGTAGACCTCTCCAAGCCGGACAACCTCCAACAAACGGTTCGTGAAACCATCGCCTATAACTCCAGAAAATCGCAATCAAAGTTTTGAACGTTCTAAGGTAAATTCTATTTCAGATTTCCCCACGCTTTTAAGCATTGCTGCAGCAGTTGTTAAAGGCCTGATTTTGATTTTTCCTTTGAATTTGCATTGGAATTGTTCCAGATCCGAAACCAAGTGAATTCGAACATCAAATCTAATCGAACCCGAATCATCTTCTCAGACCAAACACTGTGAGAATTTTATTTTTAAATTTAATTTAATTTATTTAATTGTTTGTCTATAATGGTTAATCTTAGATCTAATATGTCAGGATGTAAAACATAGATCTTAATTGTTTACACCATATGATGTTTAATCTAAAATTGCATGAAATTTCAGGTTTAAATCCGAATTAATAATAAATTAAAATTAATTATGTGTTCTTCATTTAATCATGCCATGTTGATTATTTATTCCTTATCAAATCAAGGTGAGAACTCTTTTCTCACTCATTTTTAATGTTCAGTAATTATTTATTTTATTAAATAATTATATTTTAACGCCTGTGATGATTTGTTGTGAATTAATTCCGTGTTATTCATAATTGGTTGTGAGTTAATGTTTGGGTTATTGCGATATTTAAATTTGAAATTGTGTAATAGGCATGTAAATTTATTAACACTAATTATTAATAAATTATGTAACACAGCCATACACAAGTTACCTGACTTGTGTATGTTGATTGGGCCGTTATTTTCACACTAATCGCCCAAGTGCACAAACAATACACTGTTATTTGAATTTTGTTGTAATGATCATTATGTGTTGTTTGTATGTTAAATTTAATGTATATTGGTTTAATGTCAATTGCATGAATGATGAACGTCGATTGAATTATTGAAATGTAATTTTGTGATTGTTGGAATTAGCATATACCTTATTTTGAAAATGCGTTGTTTTGGAAATTCATGTTTTGAATGCATTGGTTGTGTCTCATTCCGATGAAAGAAATTTGAAACTTTTCAAATGATTTTCCGTTACAGAATTAATGTGGAATTTAATAACATTAAATGTAATTTAATGTGAATTAAGCTGTCTTGATAATTTCATGCTATCTTTGGCGAAAATGGTTAATAACATTAATTTCATTTATCATATAATAAATGATTCAAGTTTTGAAATTTGAAAATTATCACTTAACATTTATTAAAATAAATAGGATATGCTTGACCCGAGGTTAGATTGAGTTGTGGTATAAGACTGCCCGGACCTGCCCGGCATTTCCATCAACCACAACAATATATATCTAATGTGAGAGGTTAATGAGATATTAATTAATTAATTAATATAAAGGTTTGAAATTCAAAGGGTCATGCATTTTGAAAGATTTAATATAATGATAATAGATGCAGCATTAATGATGGATTAATAAAGAAGGAGAGTTTTTTTTTTTAAATTCCAAAATGTAACATTTCATTAAAAGTCTTATAAGAACGTTGAAAATGTTTAGTAATAAAAGTCTAATCTTTTATTAAAGATTAGAACGCTAAAATATTAGTTAATAAAAGTTGTTTCTTTTATTAAAGTTATGAACGCTAAAACGTTTTTAATAATCAAAGTCTTCTTTTATTAATGTTAAGTACGTTAAATAGGTTTTGATAATAAAAGTTAATCCTTTTATTAAGATTAATAACGTTAGGTATGTTTAAATAATAAAAGGTATTCTTTTATTAATATTAATAACTTTAAGTATACTTTTGTTAACGTAAGTTATTAGGATTAAGAACGCTGAATTTATTTTGATATGTAGAGAAAGACATTAACATTAATTTTTGTTAATAAAAGAAAAGAAAGACATTAACATTGATTTTTATTTAAAAAGAAAATGATTTCATTTTGGTTAAAAAGAAAAGATGGAATTTCACCGTCATTTTTGTTGAATTGAAAAGATACAAATTTTCACCGTCTTGTGTTAATAATGAAATATAAAAGAATTCCACTGTATGTAAATTTACATTATTTTATAATGTTAAAATTTAAGAAAATGCACCGTATGTTAAATTGACATTTTTGTTTAATGTAAAAAGAAAAGAAATCCACCGTATGCTATTTCACATTAATTTATAATGTAATATAATTGAAATACACCGCATGTTAAGTTAACATTATTTAAAATGTTAATATAAAGAAAATTAACTGTATGAAGTTAACATATTTTTAATGTTAATATTAAAGAGTATTTACCCGTAGGATGAATTAACATATTTTTAATGTTAATAAATAGGAAATGCATTGTATGTAAATTTAACATTATTTTTAATGTTAATAAAAAGGAATTGAACCGTATGTAAGATTAACATTATTTATAATGTTAAACGAAAGAGAATTTACCTCGTAAGAAAAATGTACATTATTTATAAATGTATATGAAAAGGAAAGATTGATTTACATTATTCTAATGTAAATATTAAAAGAGAATGGACCATATGATTTATTAACATTATTTTAATGTTATATAAAAAGAAAAGATTGTTTAACATTATTTTTGATATTGATTAAAAAGAAGATTGCACCGTATGTATTAACACACTTTTATTAATGTATGTATAAAAAGAGAAATTTACATTGTAAGAGAAATTGGCATTAACATTTATTTATAATGTTAATATTAGAGTATTTTCACCACATGATAAGATGTACACTTTTATTTGTAAAAGTAAGTTGGCACTTTCACTGTATGATAAGATTTACTTTTTATTTGTAAAATAAGGTAGGAATTCACCGCATGACAAGGTTTACTCTTTATTTTGTAAATATAAAGTAGGAATTTGCGATGTATCAAAATATACATTTTTCATGTGTAATGTAAAGATAGAAAAATTAACATTATTTTCAATGTTAATAAAAATAGAAAATGCATTGTATGTTAAGGTAACATTATTTTCAATGTTAATAAAAAGAAAAACATACCGTAGGATAAAAATACATTATTTTTAATGTATATTAAAAGAGAATTTTTCATCGTAGGAAATGTACATTATTTATAATGTGAATAGAATGGAAATGTCATCGTAAAATAAAATTACATTTTAGATGTAATTGAGATTGAGAATGCATTTAGAAAGAGAATGAGTATTTTATATAGGTAAATGGAATCATAATATAATTGAAAGATGAAATGGAATAAATAGAGCGATGAATTATAATTTACGTTTTAATGTAAATTATAAAGATTTTAAAATAAAAATAAAATAAAAGGGAATAATTCACCGTCTAATTATAAATTTCATTTTCATGTAAGATTAAGAAGTGGAAAAAAAATAAAGGAAAAGGGGAGATGTATGTAAGAACGATGAATTAAACGAATTATTTATATATATATTTTTATATATATGTAAAATTAAACGAATCGAGCGCGGTAGTTCGCGTTTTGAAATCGAACTTTTAAACGACTATACCGGAAGATCCGACCGTCGGATTTTCCCGAAACTGAAACCGTTAGGACCATCTTGGAAAAATCTTTCCAACGATATATAATACGTCAAAATCCAACGGTTAGATTTTGAGAAATGTAAAATCAAAATTGGTTGAATACAGCGCCATAGTCGCCCATGGACTTAAGGCATCATTATATTAAAATTTAATTATTTTAAATAATTAAAATAGGAATGAATCGTTAATAAAAATAATTATTAATGTGTAAGAAGGATTTTCAATATATATATATATATATATATATATATATATATATATATATATATATATATATATATATATATATATATATATACGAGGATTATTTGGAAAGTCCGAGTTTATCTCATTCCAAATAATTAAACGACGTTTAAAAATCCAAGATTGGAAGACGGCGATTAAAGACCGTCAAATCTCCACATCGAATGGACGATGATGATTGTTGCCTTAGAATGGCTCGCTACCATGATAAGGTAATAGTAGGAGTTGCCCGGAGGTAGTGTTGATTTATACGGGTTTGGCTTTCGCTCAGACCCAGAGCATAAGCTTATAAATGGATTGTGTGTCTGACATCGTACTCCATTATATATCATGTTATTAATCTTCTGTCGAATGTATGGATGTTGGTGGCGGAGAATTTATTCTCTTGCTTAACACCCGTTTATATATTTCGGCAAAGGATTGGTAGTGTGATATGGAGTGATGATGTGGCATGCTAAGATGCAAATGATCAAGGCTTTGTTGAAAAGCAGGCCTTGTGGCTGATGATCAAAGCATAACCTGTTTAGGCATAGCTTTGTGTATAACGTGACTTCGCGAGCCTCACACCCCGGTATGAGTCAAAAACGGGATTAGGACTGCAGGGAGTGCACACGTTTCTTTCTAGCTAGAGTGGTGTCAGTGACCTACCAGCCCTGACATTTTACTTATGTGGATGATGGATTTTGAGGCGCCTCGGATTTTTATAGGCCGATAGTGGTCATATTATAGGTTCAAAGGAACCGGGAAGCGTGTGTTCAGGCATAACTAATCCACTGCCGATAGGCGGGGACCGGCCCTGAAGATCCAAGGGTTCACTGCGGGGGATCCTGAGGCATTTGCTAGAGTGTCTCGAATCGGAGAGGAGCTTGCCCCTAGCCTCGACTCATGATGGAAACTCAATTCCCAATACGCACCATTCAGTTTTGATTGTATTACTAGTACGGAGGCATAGCATATGGTACCTATGCTTCCTAGGATTGATACATTATGATTGAAATTGTTTTTAAAACATATACACACTAATAATAATATCAAATTCGTTTTTAACGTATCAAGCATGTTTAATCACCATAAGGTAAAACTCTATCCTCTGGTGTGCGTTGCATTGTGTGATGGGACCTGAGTCTTATGGTGATTTCATTTTTCTAAAAAGCATTGCGTTGTTTTACGATTTACTTCAAGTTATGCACGACAATCCATTGGAATAAAACCCGTTCCGCATTAGCGGTGTGGTCCATGGATTTGCCTTATTACTATTAGTTAAATTAGTTAAGAATTCTCACACCAGTCCCACGACTGACCCGTTGTTTGTTTCCACCTTTGCAAACTCGGGTGCCCTCTTTTCCACACGGGCAGTCGAGTAGTTTGTCTACAGGTTTATCTCGAGCAGGATTCTGGATTGAAGCTTAAAGCTGTGTCCAGAGCATAGTTGTCTTCCGCTATATCTATTTTATTTCCGCTGCACTGTATTAAATTTATTGTAAAAAAATTCTTCCGCTGTATTTTAATTTCGATGTACTCTGATATATTCTGTACTCTGATGTTATATTATCATGATGTAATAAAAGTCTGCTGTTATTGTTCTGATGTGTTGTATTCCCAAAGTTAACGTAGGCGGGATTTGAACTGTTTTGGTCGATTTTGCGATCGATTAAGGCCGGGCAAAATCCAACTCGTTACAGTTGGTATCAGAGCTTTGGTTAGCTAAAATCTTTGGGGTACAACTCATTAGAACTGAACAAAAGGCTCATCAGAGACTGGATTAGTAATATCCAATAAGAATACTCATTAGAGATAGGATCAGCAGTATCCTAGAATGAGAAACTCATTAGAGATAGGGTTAGTAATGCCCTAGAATGAGTTGGGAGTAGCAAGCCTATAATATACGTATTTGTGATTTATTATACTTTATTTTGGAAAATATGATTTTGAATATATAAAAAGTTATATATTTGAAAGTTAATCAACTAATGAAATTATTTAAACCAATGGAGAAAAAATATATAAATTAGTTAGTTAATTAATCAACTTTTAGCTTCGTCCCTTTTCGAGGATGAAAAGTTTTTAAGTGGGGGAGACTGTAACAACCCTGAATTTTGGGCCAATTTAAAAATTTATTTTAAGTGATTTTAAATGAGTTTTGATATTTAAAATAATCTATTTTAAATAATTTTGGTTCAAATCGAAGTTAGAATGAATAATTTAATTTTAATTATAAAAAGAGTTAGAAATAGCGCGGTAGTTTGAAAAGTCAAACTTGAACTTTGACTGACCGTACAGGATGCAAGATTTAACGGATTTTAGTGAAACCAAAATTATTAGAATCTATTTAAAAATACCTTTCCAACGAATCCGAAAAATCGAAATTTCATAGCGGAAATCAAAAGTTATGGCCAATTCAATTTTTAGAGGGTCGCTATGAAATTTATAAGGGTCAAAAATGCTACTTTTCACCTATGTAGGAATTTCGACTCGAAACCACTTCCATTGAGTTCGAAATGATGTTTCTGCATTGAAAAACAGTAAACACTTATATATTTTGAGTTTCAGAAATTATTTGTTTAAAAATGTATTTTTAATATTAAATATACTGGCCTTAAAAATAGTCATTTTTCAAACAGTCTCAGAATTCGACGAAAATAATTTTGTTGGGTTCGTATCATCAAAACAAAGCTAAAAATGATTTTTTGGTAATTTTTAGAATTAAAATATAATTATAATTGATTTTTCAGTGTAAACGGGCAAATTTTTGACTTTAAAAATTCATTAAAAATTCATACGAGCTCAGAATCGAACGAAATTAATTTTCATAGGTCCACAGCATCGAAACATAGCTAAATATATTTTTCGAGAATTTTTGAAGTTAATTTGTGATCTCGGTGAATTTTCATGTACGGTATACATTAAAATATTAACAAAATAATATAATTATTCCAAAACTCATAATAAATTTCGGAATTGGGTCCTGTAACATGTTCCATTGCGTTCAGAAGGCCTCAAAACCTTAAGAACGACAGTAAGCAGGCCTAAATCGGAGTTCAGACCAAAACGGGCTTTAACGGGCTAATTAAATTATTAAATAATGATTAGGATAACCTAATATAATATTATATATTCCGAAAACACTGTTCATCGTCCTTCCTCTTCTCATTTCAGCCGCCACTTGAACCCACCACTCTTCAAAACTTCATTCTCAGTTTTCTCCTACGTTTCTTAACGGAATTTAGCGTGTGAGTACTCATTTCGAAGCTCTTCCCGAGCTCTTCGATCTCTGACAAGTCCCAGCACCTCTCGTGCATCGTAGCTCCGCCACCAAGGCAGAGAAGCCGCCGCCGTTTGCTGCAAACCGGGCCCCCCCACGGCGATCGCACCTCCTCCCTTCTCCGGCGCAGGTAGACCTCTCCAAGCCGGACAACCTCCAACAAACGGTTCGTGAAACCATCGCCTATAACTCCAGAAAATCGCAATCAAAGTTTTGAACGTTCTAAGGTAAATTCTATTTCAGATTTCCCCACGCTTTTAAGCGTTGCTGCAGTAGTTGTTAAAGGCCTGATTTTGATTTTTCCTTTGAATTTGCATTTGCATTGGAATTGTTCCAGATCCGAAACCAAGTGAATTCGAACATCAAATCTAATCGAACCCGAATCATCTTCTCAGACCAAACACTGTGAGAATTTTATTTTTAAATTTAATTTAATTTATTTAATTGTTTGTCTATAATGGTTAATCTTAGATCTAATATGTCAGGATGTAAAACATAGATCTTAATTGTTTACACCATATGATGTTTAATCTAAAATTGCATGAAATTTCAGGTTTAAATCCGAATTAATAATAAATTAAAATTAATTATGTGTTCTTCATTTAATCATGCCATGTTGATTATTTATTCCTTATCAAATCAAGGTGAGAACTCTTTTCTCACTCATTTTTAATGTTCAGTAATTATTTATTTTATTAAATAATTATATTTTAACGCCTGTGATGATTTGTTGTGAATTAATTCCGTGTTATTCATAATTGGTTGTGAGTTAATGTTTGGGTTATTGCGATATTTAAATTTGAAATTGTGTAATAGGCATGTAAATTTATTAACACTAATTATTAATAAATTATGTAACACAGCCATACACAAGTTACCTGACTTGTGTATGTTGATTGGGCCGTTATTTTCACACTAATCGCCCAAGTGCACAAACAATACACTGTTATTTGAATTTTGTTGTAATGATCATTATGTGTTGTTTGTATGTTAAATTTAATGTATATTGGTTTAATGTCAATTGCATGAATGATGAACGTCGATTGAATTATTGAAATGTAATTTTGTGATTGTTGGAATTAGCATATACCTTATTTTGAAAATGCGTTGTTTTGGAAATTCATGTTTTGAATGCATTGGTTGTGTCTCATTCCGATGAAAGAAATTTGAAACTTTTCAAATGATTTTCCGTTACAGAATTAATGTGGAATTTAATAACATTAAATGTAATTTAATGTGAATTAAGCTGTCTTGATAATTTCATGCTATCTTTGGCGAAAATGGTTAATAACATTAATTTCATTTATCATATAATAAATGATTCAAGTTTTGAAATTTGAAAATTATCACTTAACATTTATTAAAATAAATAGGATATGCTTGACCCGAGGTTAGATTGAGTTGTGGTATAAGACTGCCCGGACCTGCCCGGCATTTCCATCAACCACAACAATATATATCTAATGTGAGAGGTTAATGAGATATTAATTAATTAATTAATATAAAGGTTTGAAATTCAAAGGGTCATGCATTTTGAAAGATTTAATATAATGATAATAGATGCAGCATTAATGATGGATTAATAAAGAAGGAGAGTTTTTTTTTTTAAATTCCAAAATGTAACATTTCATTAAAAGTCTTATAAGAACGTTGAAAATGTTTAGTAATAAAAGTCTAATCTTTTATTAAAGATTAGAACGCTAAAATATTAGTTAATAAAAGTTGTTTCTTTTATTAAAGTTATGAACGCTAAAACGTTTTTAATAATCAAAGTCTTCTTTTATTAATGTTAAGTACGTTAAATAGGTTTTGATAATAAAAGTTAATCCTTTTATTAAGATTAATAACGTTAGGTATGTTTAAATAATAAAAGGTATTCTTTTATTAATATTAATAACTTTAAGTATACTTTTGTTAACGTAAGTTATTAGGATTAAGAACGCTGAATTTATTTTGATATGTAGAGAAAGACATTAACATTAATTTTTGTTAATAAAAGAAAAGAAAGACATTAACATTGATTTTTATTTAAAAAGAAAATGATTTCATTTTGGTTAAAAAGAAAAGATGGAATTTCACCGTCATTTTTGTTGAATTGAAAAGATACAAATTTTCACCGTCTTGTGTTAATAATGAAATATAAAAGAATTCCACTGTATGTAAATTTACATTATTTTATAATGTTAAAATTTAAGAAAATGCACCGTATGTTAAATTGACATTTTTGTTTAATGTAAAAAGAAAAGAAATCCACCGTATGCTATTTCACATTAATTTATAATGTAATATAATTGAAATACACCGCATGTTAAGTTAACATTATTTAAAATGTTAATATAAAGAAAATTAACTGTATGAAGTTAACATATTTTTAATGTTAATATTAAAGAGTATTTACCCGTAGGATGAATTAACATATTTTTAATGTTAATAAATAGGAAATGCATTGTATGTAAATTTAACATTATTTTTAATGTTAATAAAAAGGAATTGAACCGTATGTAAGATTAACATTATTTATAATGTTAAACGAAAGAGAATTTACCTCGTAAGAAAAATGTACATTATTTATAAATGTATATGAAAAGGAAAGATTGATTTACATTATTCTAATGTAAATATTAAAAGAGAATGGACCATATGATTTATTAACATTATTTTAATGTTATATAAAAAGAAAAGATTGTTTAACATTATTTTTGATATTGATTAAAAAGAAGATTGCACCGTATGTATTAACACACTTTTATTAATGTATGTATAAAAAGAGAAATTTACATTGTAAGAGAAATTGGCATTAACATTTATTTATAATGTTAATATTAGAGTATTTTCACCACATGATAAGATGTACACTTTTATTTGTAAAAGTAAGTTGGCACTTTCACTGTATTATAAGATTTACTTTTTATTTGTAAAATAAGGTAGGAATTCACCGCATGACAAGGTTTACTCTTTATTTTGTAAATATAAAGTAGGAATTTGCGATGTATCAAAATATACATTTTTCATGTGTAATGTAAAGATAGAAAAATTAACATTATTTTCAATGTTAATAAAAATAGAAAATGCATTGTATGTTAAGGTAACATTATTTTCAATGTTAATAAAAAGAAAAACATACCGTAGGATAAAAATACATTATTTTTAATGTATATTAAAAGAGAATTTTTCATCGTAGGAAATGTACGTTATTTATAATGTGAATAGAATGGAAATGTCATCGTAAAATAAAATTACATTTTAGATGTAATTGAGATTGAGAATGCATTTAGAAAGAGAATGAGTATTTTATATAGGTAAATGGAATCATAATATAATTGAAAGATAAAATGGAATAAATAGAGCGATGAATTATAATTTACGTTTTAATGTAAATTATAAAGATTTTAAAATAAAAATAAAATAAAAGCGAATAATTCACCGTCTAATTATAAATTACATTTTCAAGTAAGATTAAGAAGTGGAAAAAAAAAGGAAAAGGGGAGATGTATGTAAGAACGATGAATTAAACGAATTATTTATATATATATATATATATATATATATATAAAATTAAACGAATCGAGCGCGGTAGTTCGCGTTTTGAAATCGAACTTTTAAACGACTATACCGGAAGATCCGACCGTCGGATTTTCCCGAAACTGAAACCGTTAGGACCGTCTTGGAAAAATCTTTCCAACGATATATAATACGTCAAAATCCAACGGTTAGATTTTGAGAAATGTAAAATCAAAATTGGTTGAATACAGCGCCATAGTCGCCCATGGACTTAAGGCATCATTATATTAAAATTTAATTATTTTAAATAATTAAAATAGGAATGAATCGTTAATAAAAATAATTATTAATGTGTAAGAAGGATTTTCAATATATATATATATATATACGAGGATTATTTGGAAAGTCCGAGTTTATCTCATTCCAAATAATTAAACGACGTTTAAAAATCCAAGATTGGAAGACGGCGATTAAAGACCGTCAAATCTCCACATCGAATGGATGATGATGACTGTTGCCTTAGAATGGCTCGCTACCATGATAAGGTAATAGTAGGAGTTGCCCGGAGGTAGTGTTGATTTGTACGGGTTTGGCTTTCGCTCAGACCCAGAGCATAAGCTTATAAATGGATTGTGTGTCTGACATCGTACTCCATTATATATCATGTTATTAATCTTCTGTCGAATGTATGGATGTTGGTGGCGGAGGATTTATTCTCTTGCTTAACACCCGTTTATATATTTCGGCAAAGGATTGGTAGTGTGATATGGAGTGATGATGTGGCATGCTAAGATGCAAATGATCAAGGCTTTGTTGAAAAGCAGGCCTTGTGGCTGATGATCAAAGCATAACCTGTTTAGGCATAGCTTTGTGTATAACGTGACTTCGCGAGCCTCACACCCCGGTATGAGTCAAAAACGGGATTAGGACTGCAGGGAGTGCACACGTTTCTTTCTAGCTAGAGTGGTGTCAGTGACCTACCAGCCCTGCCATTTTACTTATGTGGATGATGGATTTTGAGGCGCCTCGAATTTTTATAGGCCGATAGTGGTCATATTATAGGTTCAAAGGAACCGGGAAGCGTGTGTTCAGGCATAACTAATCCACTGCCGATAGGCGGGGACCGGCCCTGAAGATCCAAGGGTTCACTGCGGGGGATCCTGAGGCATTTGCTAGAGTGTCTCGAATCGGAGAGGAGCTTGCCCCTAGCCTCGACTCATGATGGAAACTCAATTCCCAATACGCACCATTCGGTTTTGATTGTATTACTAGTACGGAGGCATAGCATATGGTACCTATGCTTCCTAGGATTGATACATTATGATTGAAATTGTTTTTAAAACATATACACACTAATAATAATATCAAATTCGTTTTTAACGTATCAAGCATGTTTAATCACCATAAGGTAAAACTCTATCCTCTGGTGAGCGTTGCATTGTGTGATGGGACCTGAGTCTTATGATGATTTCATTTTTCTAAAAAGCATTGCGTTGTTTTACGATTTACTTCAAGTTATGCACGACAATCCATTGGAATAAAACACGTTCCGCATTAGCGGCGTGGTCCATGGATTTGCCTTATTACTATTAGTTAAATTAGTTAAGAATTCTCACACCAGTCCCACGACTGACCCGTTGTTTGTTTCCACCTTTGCAAACTCGGGTGCCCTCTTTTCCACACGGGCAGTCGAGTAGTTTGTCTACAGGTTTATCTCGAGCAGGATTCTGGATTGAAGCTTAAAGCTGTGTCCAGAGCATAGTTGTCTTCCGCTATATCTATTTTATTTCCGCTGCACTGTATTAAATTTATTGTAAAAAATTTCTTCCGCTGTATTTTAATTTCAATGTACTCTGATATATTCTGTACTCTGATGTTATATTATCATGATGTAATAAAAGTCTGCTGTTATTGTTCTGATGTGTTGTATTCCCAAAGTTAACGTAGGCGGGATTTGAACGGTTTTGATCGATTTTGCGATCGATTAAGGCCGGGCAAAATCCGACTCGTTACATACTGATTAGTTTACGCACCATAGGGCGGGGAAACACAGAGTTCAGGCATTTTAATCCACTCTATGTGGACCGGCCCTATCGCTTCAAGGGTCGATGCGTTCTGATCCTAAAATATGGGCTTGATTTTCTCGAAGCAGTAAGGAGTATCCCTTACCTTTGTTCACAGATGGAAATCCAACTTCCAGTACACGTGACTTTGCTGTTTTAATTGTAAACCTATATGTGGTGGCATAGTGGCATGGGATGCTCATGTCGCCTACGATTGATACATTATGATTGAAATTGTTTTTTTGAAACATATATGCACTTATAAGAGTATCAAAATGATTTGTTTTAAATGTACCAAGCATGTTTGGCTATTATAAGGTAAAACTCTATCCTCCGGCTTGCATTGCATTGTGTGATGGGACCTGAGTCTTATAGTAGCTTCATTTTTCCAAAAAGCATTGCGTTATTTTGTTATATGCACTGGTATTCTTGGGAGGAAACCCGTTCCGTGTTATACAACGTGGCCCCTTGATATATTTGATTTTAAAGTAAAGTTTTAAATAACTGTTTTAGTTCTCACACCAGTCACATGACTGACCTCGAGTTTATTGTTTTAACCTAAACTCTTGGTTTCCCTATTTTCCACACGGGAACTAGTAGTTTTGGTTTTGCAGATGTATATTCATAGGATCCTGGTTTACAGCTGGAATGATATTCGGAAAGCTCTATATCTTTGTATCTCTTTCAGTTGTGTATTGTATTATTTTCTGCTGCATTGTAATTTTTAAATCTATGATATTTTCTAATGTGTAATATTTATTCATACTCTATTATTATCTTGTACTCTGATGGAAATTGTTGTAATAAGCAAATGTTCTTCTGTTTGTGTTCTGATTTGTCGTGTTCTCAAACAATTCGTTCTTTCTCTTCTCTTCGGAGACAGGGGAAGTTCGGGCCGTTACACGCGGTATCAGAGCTTTGGTTTACAGAGCTCGAGAACAAGATACATTAGAACCAAACGAAAGAATTCATCAGAGATTGGATTAGTAATATCCAATAAGAATGACTCGTTAGAGATAGGATTAGTAGTATCCTAGAACGAGTATGAAGAGTATTATTTATTAAAAACACATTTGTTTTGAAAATTTAAACCTTATTATACGTATTTGAATATTTTATTTTATATTGATTTGGAAAATCAAGTATATAAAGATTTTTCATATACGCATCATGAACGTATTTACGAAGTCTCAAATATACTGGATAGATATAGAATCACATTCTAGTCGCCCGGAGATGGTTCCGATGATCGCTATAGTACGTACATCATTAGAATTTATGTTCGAGTTTCAAAAGTGGGATATCTATATATTTCCAATTGACTGGTGTGAGAACCAAAATTAGATTAGGTTATTGTTGTGAATTGGCATCAAGAACATGATTTTTGACTATGCATTAAAGTTATGTGTTTGAAGCGTTAATCAATTAATTGATTGCTGAGTGCTGATTGTGTTGTGTGATTATTCATTCAAACCAACATGTGAATGAATGGCAAATTTAGCTAAATTGAATTAACATTAAACTAAATTGAAAAATGTTTGGAAATTCATGCATGTACATATATATGTGTGAGCAGGTCATAGCAAGGAGGCTAAAAAGAGGAATAAAATTGTATGCCCGATAAATAGGTACATGTTTACTAATTTATTGGGTTTGCATGATTTTATAAGCCGGTTGGCTAGCTGCTTGGCATTTTCTTTTTCTTTTTGGATGATGAGGGCCCTGCGTGTCTAGTTGCGGTTTTAAATGTCTCCCAGTACAAAGGAGGTTATGGCGAAATTTTTCAAAAATTTAGGGTGTTAGCCAAAATTTTGAAAAATTGGAAAATTCTTAGAAACTCAAAAGTTGAAGAATGAAAGCCAAAATGAAAGTTGAGTTGATTAGTTAAACAACTTTCATCTCCGTTCCTTCTCGAGGACGAAAAGATTTTAAGTGGGGGAGATTGTAAAACCCCGGAAAATTAGAACCAATTAAAAATTTTCATTTTGGCAATTTTAATGAATTTTGAAAATTTAAAATGATTTATTTTAAATAATAACGACTAGAAATTTATTTTAAATAGAATTAGACCGTATATATTCATTTAAAATCGAAGTTAGAATATAAATATTTATTTTAATTGTAAAAGGAATTGGAAATGGCGTGGTAGTTTGAAAATCCGATTTCAAATTTCAATGAATGTACAGGATTCAAAATAAATCGGATTTCAGTATGACCAGAAATATTTGAATTTGTTTGAAAATATCTTTCCAACAGATGTGAAAAATCAAGACTTCATAGCAAGAATAAACAGTTATGTCCAGTTGAAAATTCAGAATAGTCGCTATGGAATTTATATAAAATATAGCCCTTAAAAATAGCGATTTTGCAAATGACCTCCATTTTCGACGAGACCACTTTTGTTGAACTCGGGATGTCAAATTATTGCTAGATTCCAATTTTCAGAATTTTTGGAATCAATTTGTGAGCGTGGTGGATTTAAACGTGTTTGGTAAATTCAGTTTGAATTTAATCGACTGGAAAATGGCCATTTTTCATACGGTCTCCAATTTCAATGAAATTAGTTTTGTTAGGACCGTATCATCAAAACATAGCTAGATTTATTTTTTGGGAATTTTGGAGTTCGTATGTGGCCTCGGTAAATTAAAATGTACGTTAAAAATCAATTTTGAATGTTATATTAATTTATATTTTAAGTTTGATAAAAAAATGAACGAAACAGTCGAGTTACTTACGAAACATATACCATTGTGTCCGAAATGGGGGTATTTAGTTAGGGGCGACAGTCGTTGGGCTTGATTTGGAATTTGAATGAAAAATCAACTTTTATGGAAAATAATAATAATAATAATAGTAATAATATTAAATTATTAATATATATATTTAAAACACCAACCCCTTTCCCATTATCAGAAAAACCCGATGCCTCCCTCTTTCTTCAAATCGATCTCGTCCCTACCCCTAGCGACCGACCAACACGCATCTTGCCGCGCCACTACCGGCCTTCCTCCGCCTCCACCGCCTCAAGTGTCACCCTCCCCTCCTCCTCCTCCGTCCAATCCACCCTCCCCAAACCCAAAATCCCCCAAATCACCTAAAACCCAAGCCGTCGGCCAATGCCCCACCTACCGCCTCCCCTGACCGTCAACCCCGACCACCAGCAAGCCCGGCGCCCCTCTGACCGCCACCAACGCCCACCGTGGACTCCTCCGACCAAATAATGTGAGTTTTTACGATTTTTAATTATATAAATAGGATTTTTATTGTATGTATAACATAATAAAGCTAGGATTGTTATATATAAAGTTGGGATTTTAATATAAATAAGGATTTGATTTTTATACATACAAAGATTCGATTGTCAATCATATGAATATTTGATTTTTAAATTATATAAAGAAATAATTTTTATCATTGAAATAAAATTATCTTTAGGAAATTAAAATTTTGATTTTTATTTATATGATAACATAATTAAAATATGATTTTTATTATATGCATAGCGGGATAAAAATATGGTCTTTATAATATATGTAGCATGATAAAAATTGGATCTTTATATATATATATATATATATATATAATAGCATTATAAAAATAAGACTTTTATGATATGAGTAGCATTGTAAAAATAGATTTATATATACATAAGCGATATAAAAATGTGAATTTTATACATGAAGTGATATTATAAAATATGATTTTTATAAAGATAGCGTTGAAATGAAAATGTGATTTTTATTTATAAACATCATTGTTTAGAATTGGGATTTTTAATATAAAACCGCGTGAAATAGATTGCGATGGAATAGGCTGGAAGCGAATCCAAGCTATTCGGAAATTCAGAAATAAAACCGGAGGAGTGGAGCCCAAAGGTGAGAACTTCTCACTTTAATTTATTTTTTAGTTAAATATATATACTAGGATGCCGACGGTGCTTAGAAGCACCAGACACCATTGAAACCATGTTTGTTTGGTTGTTTAGTTGATTGAATTATTTGTTTGAATTTGGTTTGGGAAGTGAAATGAATTGGTTAGAATTGATTACAATTTGGTTTGTACATGGCGCGAGCCATTATTAGGTAAAGGATAAGGCTAGACCTTATTCTGGTTCTAGTATTGTGCCGTTATGCTGCCGAGATTTTCTAAAAATGTTAAAATAATAAAAATATCATTTTATTGTATAAATGAACTGAATAAAATATTCATGTGTTGAAATAAAAAAATTTATAGTTAAAAAATATAATTTGTAACGTGTATATGAATAAAATAAATATTCATTTACAAATCGGATGATTTGTTTATGTACACACATTTGACTGATATGGATTGGGATGATATATTTTACACATCGCCCAACTGCACAAATAATAATCAGTGTTTGTTGTTTGAAAACGCCACACGGGTATTGGGATGATATTTGACGTATACTATTCCCAATTTTTTAGTTGTATGTCAATCGATGGGTTGACAGACTATTGTAAGCGTTGATTATTTATATTTAAAGCTTATGCAGTTGTGTAATGCACTCTGGATGATGGTTGACTGTGTTTGATTATTGTTAAGTACATGTGTGTATGAAACCCATATAAATAAAATTATATGGTAATTGACTGTGTCTGATTCAAATTCGGAAAGAACGAATATTTTAAATTAAAGAATATTTTAAAATGACGAGTAATGATTATTTTAAAATAACTATTATTTTAAAATAATATTCAGTTTTGGATCAAAATATGATTTTGATGTCTGATTTGGGATGGACACGAAAATATTTAAATATATAAAACCGTGTTGATTAGATTAACGCCATTTTGACGTGAAAGATATTTATAGTGATTTTATTTATTTTTATAATGAATATCCAAAAGGAAGTGATTTCAAAATCTAATGTTTTGAAAATATTATCATTTATGCATTAATGATATGGAATATTCAGTTTTGATTTAAAATTGAATATGAAGTGTAAATCATTTTGAAAACGAATTTAAAACGATTTATAAAATACGTTTTAAACGGAAATCGATGAAATATATAAAATATATATATTTAATGGCCTGAATAGAATGCGCCGCACCGCGGTAGTTCACGAATATCGACCATTGACTTCGAATTGATATTACAGGGGATCCGACCGTCGGATTCTCCTAAAATAGGAACCTTTAGGTACATATCGAAAAGGGCTTTCCAACAAATACAAGAGATTTGAAATTTAATGGTTGGATTTGGAATTATGCCCAAATCAAATTTGGAAAAGGTCGCTGTAAGTGCAGTTCGATGGCCGTTAGTGGAAATCGACTGTACGGGGCTTGATAAAATTATTAAAAATATTAATAATTTGTGTAAAATCATAATAAATGATTTGGAAATAATTAGGATGAAAATTTTCATATTTGTAAGGATAAAAATATATTATTATAGAAATGAACTAGTTATTAACTAGAATTAAAATCCTATTATTTTTAAATAAATAAATTGGATTGAGAATGGGTTTTAATATAATTAGAATGTCCAATATATGAATTGGAGTGGATTTGAATGGAAATCATCTTCAGAATATTTCGATTTTGGATTTCGTGATTATACAGATATTGTTATGGGAATTTGAAAGATATATTTATATCATTATTTCCAATACGATATTTGTTGGTTTCAGAATTTGATACTGAATATAAGCCAATATATTTTCTATTCAGAGCCTTGTATTTAATATCAAATTGGATTTTGGGTATGGCGTGAATGTTGTCTTCAGTAACACTGTTCTTGAACCCTATGTGAAAAGAATAAATCTTTTAATTAAGATTATTAGAGTTTCCAGTTAATTAACATTTAATTGGAATGAAATAAATTGTGAATTGGGTGTATTGTGAACTGTGTTTTAAATGGCATTAGTTCTTTAACCCGATTTACAGTGAAATGTGATTTGGAATTTGTAAATCTTTTAACTAAGATTTAGGGGAAATTTTCCAAAGAAAAGTTTTCCAATTTAACAAT
Organism: Allium sativum; assembly: GCA_030737875.1. NCBI lineage: Eukaryota > Viridiplantae > Streptophyta > Magnoliopsida > Asparagales > Amaryllidaceae > Allium > Allium sativum. The sequence goes on along the minus strand of CM060915.1, from coordinate 308,480,330 downwards.
ATAAATTGGAATGGAATGGAACTCGATTTGGTAATAATCGAAGTGAACTTCTGTGGAGGACGACTGTTACTATATATGAAATTTAATAATCTTTGTCGTTATTCCATTTATATTATTGGTTGGATACGGAAGTTTATATCGATTATATATAATGACCTGTTTTCCGTGAAGATTCCATAAACAATGGAATGGGATTTTGGGTTTATTGTGAACTGTGTTTTAAATGACATTAGTTGTTTAACCCAGTAAAAGATAAGATTAATTTCTTAACTTTGAATTATCATCAAGTAATGATTGTTCGGATTAAAACTGAATTAGAATTTTAACGAATCTTTAATTAGATTGGAATGTGAATGGGATAATTAAATCTATCGAATTCATGGAATGGTCGAGAACGGAGTATCACCATTTTTTCTCCAAGTGATAGTTAAATCTTTAATTAGATTTGAACGTGAAATGGTAAATAATTTTACCGACAACATCGTGGTGTTAGATATGGAGTATTACCAGTTTTACTCCATGGGATGAATACGTTTGGATTAGGAAATATAATAAATGATTACTTCGGTAAGGTTCGCTAATCCCGACTAGTTTGAATAAACCTTAATTTGGTTTGAATTGATATCCAATGGAAGATTAAAGAATAAATTTAAAGAATTCATCTTTGATAAAATTAATGGGAGCCTTTCCTAAAGGATATGAATATTTAAATAAAAGAATATTCAGAATAGAAATGAGGCGTATATTGTGTTTTATAGCACTTGTTTATAATATACACGAGTTATTCAGAAATGCTGGGTTTATACCCATTATGAATAACTGATTTGACGATAAGTCGACGATGAAGACGGTGGTTGAAGACCGCAGGTCTTCACATCGTTTGGATGATCACTGATGTCTTGATTGGGCTGTTGTAACAACCCGGAAAATCAGAGACAATTTAAAATTTTTATTTTGGCAATTTTAATGAATTTTGAATATTTAAAATGAATTATTTTAAACAATAACAACAAGAAATTTATTTTGAATGGAATTAGAACGTATATATTCATTTGAATCGATGTTGGAATATAAATATTTATTTCAATTTTAAAAGGAGTTAGAAATAGCGCGGTAGTTTGAAAATTCAACTTTGAACTTTGACTGAACGTGGATGATTTAAAATAAATCGGATTTTAGTGAAACCAAAAATATTTAAATCTGTTTAAAAATATCTTTCTAACGAATCTGAAAAATTGAAATTTTATAGCGGGAATCAAAAGTTATGGCCAGTTGAATATTCAAAATGGTCGCTATGGAATAAATATAGCCCGTAAAAATAGACATTTTGCAAACGACCTCCGTTTTCGATGAAACCACTTTGGTTGGATCCGGAATGTAAAATTATTGCTAGATTACAAATTTCATAATTTTTTAAATTAAAATGTGAGCGTGGCAAAGGAAAACGCGTTTGGTTAAATTTAGTCAAATTGGATCGACCAGAAAAGGGCCATTTTTCAAACAGTCTCCAAATTCGGCGAAATTAGTTTTGTTGGGACCGTATCGTCTGAACATAGCCAGATTTATTTTTCTGGAATTTTTAGAATTAGTATGTGGCCCCGGCAAATTGAAATGTACGTTCAAATCTAAAATTAAATGTTTTATATTTTAATTTGAAGAAAAACTTACTGTAACAGTTGAATGGGCCTACGAAACATATTCCATTATATCCGGAATAGGGGTATTTTCGGATTTAATGAAATTAAAAATAAATATAAAGTAAGGGAAATTAAATTCCTCCCACTTCCTCCAGAACCTGACAACAAAGCAATCAAACGACGCCCTCTCTTGAAACCTTCTCTCCTCATTATCTTCTAATCCGCATGACGAAATCAGTTGCTCCTTTGGAAGATTCTGAAGAGGACTTCACGAGCTTTAAATCCGTGTAGGCTTCGCCCTCCATCGTGCAGTGTGCCTCGAGAATCGGGCCTGGGAACCTGTGTCGCATTGCACCCTTTTTCTCCCCTGGTCCTCCACCGAACTAAGCAAGACCACCATGCACGGGAAGCCCTTTCGAAGCTCCACGCTGTGGTATGGTCTGATCAACTTTATGCGCAACGGATTGAGCGAAAATCGAAAACCTAGATTGGAACGAGGAAGGAGGTATACGGCTATTTAATTTTAAAACTATTTTAACACTTTAAATTGTGGAAAATTATGATTTTAGTATAAAAATCAAATCTTTAACGTTTGTGGTCGAAATCCAGTGAAAAAAGAGACACCGGGACCGTGAGGACGTCTTCTACATTCTAAAAGAGACCGGAGAATTTTTAGAGCTTGCTACAATTTTTGACAAAGCGAAAAGCAATGTGAGATTTATAAATTCAATTTAATTTAGAAATAAAATAAATTAGGATGTATACGGAGTTCAGAAACTCCCGACACCCGTCGTCCACAAACCATGGATGACTTGATTGTGGTTGGTGTGACATTTGGTTTATAAATGCGAATTGTTGATATGATTGTTTGTGGTTGTTGGAATGAAACAAAATTAAAGTTGTTTGTGGAAAATCATTCATATGATATGACAGTGATCGAAATATTTAGATCATAGGAATAAGCCCCTTAGGGAACGCTGCGAGGCCTAAGGTAGCGCGAGGAGCCGTACTCGGGACGGTGCTGGTTTTATACCCCTACCGTTATCTTGCCGAAATTTTCTGAAATATACATGTGTTTGATTTATATTAATGTGTTATAAAAATATTCATATGTTGAATAAAATATTAGAACGATAAAAATCACATTTTTATCAAATATATGAAGTGTTAAAAATATTCATGTGTTGAATAAATTGCTCGAACAATAAAATTAACATTTTATTGTGTACATGAACTTCTAAAAATATTCATATGTTGAATAAAGGACTAGAACGATAAAAATCACCTTTTTATCGTATGTGTGAAGTTAAAACTATTCATGTGTCGAATAAATGACTTAAACAATAAAATTAACATTTTTATTATGGATATGAATCACTAAAAATATTTATGTGTTGAGATAAACCTTTGTTGGTTAAAAATATTATTTTTAACCTGTATATGGAGTAAAAATGGTTTTGAAATCGACAAAAGAATTATATTTATATTTATATATATATATATATATAAATTAAATTAAAACGAATCGAGCCCCTGTAGTTCGCATTTTGGAATTGTAATTTTAAACGATTGTACTGAGAAATCCGACCATCAGATTTTCCCAAAACTGGAACCGTTGGGTCCGCTTTGAAAAGATATTTCCAATGATATAAAGTTTGTAAAGATCTAACGGCTAGATTTTCTGAAATGTTGAATTCAAATCTGAATGAAAACAGTGCCAGAATGAATTATATATATATATATATATATAAATTAAAATAAAATAAAATGAATAACAACGCTGTAGTTCGCGTTTTGAAATCGTAACTTTAAACGATTGTACTGGGAGGTCCAACCATCGTATTTTCCCAAAACTGGAACCGTTGAGTATGCTTTGAAAAGATCTTTCCAACGATATAAAATTTGTAAAGATCCAACGGTAGGATTTTCAGATATGTGTAAATCAAATCTGAAGAAAAACAGCGCCATGGCCGCGTTATGGCCTAAAGCGTCGTTTAAATAAAAATAGTGATATATCGTCATACAATATTATAAATGATATGGAGTGGAATTAAACCGATTTTACTTGGTTTGTTCGATATTTTGATGGTTGGATGTGTTTGACATGAAAATCACATTAATGAACTGAAAATGGATGTCAAATAATTTAACCATGAAATGAATTGATCTGAATTCTAAATATACGTAAATTATTTGAAAAGGCCAAGTTAATTCTCATTTCAAATAATTGATCGACGATAAGAAGTCGAAGAGGAAGACGGGGGGTAGAAGACTGGAGTTCTTCACATCATATGGATGATTACTGATGTCTTGATTGGGAGGCATCCCAAGACAAGGCATTAAGTGGTGGTCATCCAGACGTACTTGGAGATCGACCAGATATGCGAGGGCCTCTCTCCTGTATTGGACATATGGGACGAGGAATAAGGTGCCTCCGGTTTTGTTCAGACCCAGAACGGACTTGTAAATGAACTGTGTGTCTGACATAGGATATTATTCTATGCTGATCGATTTCTATTAAATATACATCTTCCTGGTGAAGGAGAATTTATTCTCTTACTTCACCCTTCTCTAAGACGTACGGGATCAGAGGTTGATCAGAGGTGGTATATTGATAGACATCAGTCGCATAGAATGAATTACTCGTGTGCCATGCCTGAGTGGCAAATGATCAAGGCTTTTGTTGAAAAGCAGACCCTTATGGTTGATGATCAAAGCATAGCTTTAATATAGCGCCGCTTTGTGTATGGCGTTAATTCGCGAGCCTCACACCCTGGTTTGAACCAGAAACGGGAGAAGGATCCAGGGAGGACATGCGTCTCTTTCTAGCTGGAGGTGGTGCTAGGGTTTTACACGCCCTGACATTTATATATTTTTACCTATGTGGTTGTTGGAATGCGAGGCGCCTCGAATGTATCGGTCACTACGGTGCCGATGGTTTTACGCCCCATAGGGCGGGGAGACGTATTATTCAAGGATTTTTAATCCACTACGTATGGACCGGCCCTGTGGCTCTTAGGTTAGTTGCGGCTGTTCCTGAGACATGGGCTAGATTTTCTCGAAGTGGTAAGGATGATTCCTTGCCTTGGTTCAAGTTAGAAATCCAAACTTCCAATACTACATGTGTAGTTTTGATTGTAAGCCTATGTATAGCGGCATAGTGGCATGGGACGCTTATGTCCTCTATGATTGATATATTATGATTGAAATTGTTTTTGAAACATATGAACACTAGTAATAATATAAATGATTTCGTTTTATTCGTATCAAGCATATTTTGGCCAATATAAGGTAAAACTCTATCCTCCGGTTTGCGTTGCATTGTGTGATGGGACTTGAGTCTTATATTGGCTTCATTTTTCTAAAGAGCATTGCGTTGTTTAAATATTTTACTTTATTCATGCACTGGCAATCACTGAAGTAAACCCGTTCCGTGAAAGTGGCATGGTCCTATGATTTTCCATATTATGATTGTTTAACCAATTAAGTAGATTTCTCATACCAGTCCCATGACTGACTCATAGTTTGTTTCACTTTGCAAACTCGGGTGCCCTTATTTCTACATGGGCTGCCTTGTATTCAGGTTTAGCAGGCTCATTCTGGATAGCTATGGAGATGGAGATGGACATTATCATTTCTATTACTGTTTCAGACAGTGTTATGTATATTATGCTTGATTCCACTGTAGTTGAACTGCAAACTGTAATCTGTGCTAAGTATGATCCTATCATGTTGTGTAACTCTGATGATTATATTATTTCTAGTGTATTTTGATGTACATTATCTGGTGTAATTATATATTTCTGTTCTACTGTTATTTGTTTATGTGTTATATTCCACTGATTATCCTTGCCACTGTCACACGGGGATTTGGGTCGTCGCAGTTGGTATCGGAGCTTTGGTTAATCTTAGTTCAGGAATATAACATATTAACGAACTCGTCAGAAATAGAACCATTAGTGTTCTAGGGCGAATAACTCACTACAGATAGGATCAGTAAGGTCCTAAAATAAGTATAGCAGAATAAAATACACCTCAATAGACACATCTACATTCAAGTATATGTCTCTATGCTTTATAATACCTTTTCTGTTGACCTAACACTTTGTCTGCTATATGCAGACATACTAGAAAATGATTAGCAAAAACAGAAGGAATAATCCTAGGACTCAGCAATTTAATAAGCCAGTTGTGCTCTCTCAACCAGAACCAGATCTAGACGCTCTAGTAAAGAAATGTCGAAATGTGGGTGGAGTACAGTTCTTAGGCAAGGAATTTGTTATTCAAACACAGGGTGGATGCGTTCTTTAGAGATAATTTTTCGAGGCTTAAAGCTGAGGGATGTTCAGAAAGTATTACTGACATCTTAAGCACTCAAAGAAGAAGCTTTAATCTGGTGGGATTTGATCGAGATGGGAAATCCATAAGGTAATATTACCTGGGGTAAATTCAAAGAACTTTTCAAAGAAAGATTTATTCCAGAACAAGATGTTGAGCAGCTATATGACGAATTCTACAATCTGGAACAAGGAGATATGACCATTCAGGAATATCAGAATAAATTCGAAGAACTTTCTCGTTTCGGCCTGCATCTAATTCAAGATCCAAAGAGGAAGAATCGGAGATTTATTAATGGTCTTCAAAGAAAATACCAGAGTAGTGTAATGGCACATCTAAAGCTTCCTTTCTCTGAGGTGATAGAAATGGCTTGTCGCTATGAGGATCTAGATAAGCAAGGCCATTTAGATGATGAGGAGGAAGGCAGTTGCAACAGCAAAAGGAAATTTGAAACTGATAGCCCAGAGGCAAGTACAAAGCCTGAGGTTAGTAAGAAGCCCAGAGTCAATAAGAAAGGGGTTAAATCTAAGAAAGAACCATTAACGACTGCCATATGCAATAACTGCAATAAGCAAGGGCATTTGCTAAGGAATTGCAAATCTTCGAAGAAGCGGAAGAATGTTGGATCTAAATCCAATAAGGAGTTTCAAGAGATCAGAAAATGCAATCTTTGCCATCAGGATGGCCATGTAAAGCAAGATTGTCGGCTTTTGAAAGTGGCCAAAGAGGCTCAATTCAATAGCACGACAGACGCTGCCACACCCTCAGCTAGTCAGGAAAGGCCTGATGTTCTGGAAGGCACGCTTACTGTCAAAGATATTCCAGTTAAAGTACTGTTTGATACAGGCGCATCACGAAGCTTTATTTCAAATAATGTAGTTATTAAATTGGATTTAAAATTAAGAAAGCTCACAAAACCCATCAGTGTCCATAATCTGATTGGCAGTTCCATCGATCTCAGTTGGATTTGTAGAGTGCTTGTCTCTTTCTCCATTATCGATTTCCTTGTATCTTGATCGTCATAAATTTCTCTGAGTTTGATATCATTCTTGGACTGGATTGGCTAACTAATACGAGGCTGAAGTTAAATGCGCAGAAAGAGTAGTTAGAGTTACAAGGGAGCTTGCCAATATTGTTATACCATGTGAAGGTCCAAATTCAGATAGAAAAGAATTTTAGCCAACTCTAGATGTTTCTCCTGCATCTATAGAAAATACTCCTGCTTCTATAGAGAATATTCCTGCTCCTATAGAAAGTATTCCTGTTGTCAAGAACTATGCGGATGTGTTTGAGGTAGTCGATAGCTTACCTCCGCAAAGGGAAATCGAATTCAGGATTGATTTAATTTCGAATGCCAGACCAGTGGTGCATCCAATTTGAAGAATGACCTTAAAGGAAAAAGAAGAGTTGGGCGGCCAAACCCAACAATTGTTATGGAAAGGTCTGATCAGGCCTAGTTTCTCTAATTGGGGTGCGACAGTAGTGTTTGTTCCAAAATCTGACGGTACCCTCAGGCTAGAATTGGTTATCGTGACTTGAACAAGAAGACACTAAAGAACATGTATCTGTTACCCTGCATTGATGATTTGTTAGATCAATTGAATGGAGTGCAAGTATTTTCAAGGATGGACCTAGCTATAGGTTTTCATCAGCTTCGTATTGCCGAAGAGTGTGTTCCTTTGACAGCATTCAGAGGTCTAGACTTATTCTACGAGTGGTAAGTAATGACGTTCCGCTTATGTAACACTCCTGCTTACTTTGTCGATTTAATGAACAGAGTATTCTGTGATGTCTTGAATAAATTTGTACTGGTATTCATTGATGATATTCTAATCTTCTCTAAGTCAAATGCTGAGCATGAGAAACATTTGGGACAAGTTCTGGAAATTCTAAGAAAGAATGTTTTGAAAGCTAAATTTTCCAGGTGTATATTCTGGCAAGATGAAGTGAAGTTTCTTGGCCACGTAGTATCAAAAGAAGGAATTTCTGTGGATCCAAGTAAAATCATAGCTATTCAAAATTAGAAACAGCCTACTATGCCCACATAAGTCCAAAGTTTTCTTGGATTGGCTAGTTACTATTGGAAATTCATTAAGGATTTTTCGAAGATATCCGCTTCATTAACACAACTTACTAAGAAACATTCAAGGTTTAAGTGGACTCCAGAATGTGAGGCAGCTTTCCAGGAGCTGAAATTGAAATTAACAACTGCTCTAGTGTTAACAATTATCGATGGCAATTAGGATTTGACGGTCTAGACGGATGCTTCTATTGGAGGTCTTGGTGCGGTATTAATGCAAAGGGGCCAAGTAGTAGCTTTGCTAGCCGTCAGTTGAAACCACATGAAAAGAAGTACGCTACTCATGATCTTGAGTTGCTAGCCGTTGTATTTTCTCTGAAAATATGGAGACATTATCTATTGGGTGAGAAGTTCGAACTATATACCGATCATCGGTTGTTAGTATTTATTCACCCAGTAAGATCTGAACTTGAGACAATAGCGTTGGTTGGAATTTCTTGTAGCTTATGATCTAGATATTCTGTATACTCTGGGAAAAGCCAATGTTGTAACTGATGCACTTGGCAGAAAAATCGCAATCATCGCCAATCTTATTATTACGCCTTCGTTGATAGATAAGATCTCTGTTCTTCCGAAAGATGATGGATTTGTTTAGAGAATTAGCAAGAGAATCAAGGAAGGTGAACCCTCAGATTTATAGCTTGATGATAAAGGGATTCTGAGAATACAAGGGAAAATTTGTGTTACAGAAGTTTCAGAACTCATAAGAGAAGTACTGGATGAATGTCACAGGTAAAAGCTGAGTATCAATCCAGCCGTAAGCAAAATGTATAATGAAATCATGCGAACATTCTAGTGGAAGTCGTTGAAAAGGGATATTTCAATATACGTTAGCAAGTGTTCTACTTGTCAACAAGTCAAAAGCGATCAACAGAAACTGGCTGGACTGTTACAACCGTTAGAAAATCCAAATTGGAAGTAGGAATAGATTTCCATGGACTTCATAGATGGATTGCCCCAAACCAAGAGAGGGAATGACAATATATGGGTGATCGTAGATCGGTTCATGAAGGCTGCCCATTTTATACCTGTCAAATCGAATAGAATGACTCAAAGTTTGGCATAGATTTATTTTAAAGAAATTGTTAAACTGCATGGAGTTCCCATGAGTATCATTAGTGATCGGGACCCGATTTTTTCTAGTACATTCTAGGAAGCATTCCAAGCAGAATTGGGGACAAAATTGAATCTGAGCACCTTATATCATCCTCAAACAGATGGCCAAACTGAGAGGGTGAACCATATACTTGAAGATTTATTGCGAGCTTGTATTATTGACTTTGGCAGATCATGGGAAGACCACTTGCATTTGGCTGAGTTCTCATACAACAACAGTTACCAAGCGAGCTTGCAAATGTCATCATTCGAAGCACTGTATGGTAGACCATGCAGATCTGCCGCATGTTGGGTGGAACCTGGCAGTAGACTTGCATTGGGGCCAAAAATGATTCGCGAAGCTTCCGATAAAGTCGATTTCACTAAGAAACGATTGCAAACAGCTCAAAGCCGACAGAAGAGTTATGCGGATTCGAGAAGAAGAGATTTGGCTTTTTCTGTTATCTGAAGGTTTCTCCGATGAGAGGAGTAGTCCGATTTGGCGAAACAGGGAAGTTAGCACCCAGATTTATTGGTCCATTTCCTATACTTGAACGGATTGGAACTCTCGCGTATAGGGTTCAATTGCCTGATTGGTTGCCTGGAGTACATGATGTGTTTCACGTGTCTCAACTTCGAAAGCATGTGCATGATCCAGACTTGGTCGTGGAAGAAGCCACGCAACAAGACTTGGAAATTACTCCAAAATTAGCCGTGAGAAGGGAGCCAATAAAAATTATTGGCAAAGAAACTAAAGAGCTGAGGAACAAGAAGGTTCGCTTAGTCAAAGTGCAGTGGAGTGGTGATCCGTGAGACTGTACATGGGAAACTGAGGAAAGCATTAAGCAAGCTTATCCCAACTGCAGAGTGGATATCTCTGGTTAACTCTGGTGCAAGGTACATTTACAGTATTTTGCATTTCCGTTTTGTTTTCTAGTTTACTATTGTTTTCTACTTTGTTGTTGTTTCCTTTTCATGGATGTAATTTTTTTTAATTATATAGTCTGATCTTAGCAAATATGATTTTAAAAGAGTACATAAATTAATTATTAAATTTTTGAAAAGTTAATCAACAAATTGATTGTTGTTTGTGTTGTATGGTTATGAATTTGACTAATCTAAACATTGGAATGATAATTAATCTAATCTATAAGAGAATGAAGGGTAAATTTATGCAAATGGAATCAAATATTGAACTGATTTGAAAATTGATTGAAATACATGCATGTACATTATATATGTTTGAATAGGTAAATGAATTTGTTGTTGAGTAAAGAATTTATTTGCGTGCCCGACAAATAGGTAAACCTTAATGAGTTGGATGCACAATTTTATTTATTATATCAACTCCGGTGAATGCCATTGGATGTAAAGTGCCGGTTGTTCTGTGTGAGATTAAACGTCGCCATATGATAGTAACAATTAATTTTGAAATACACTACATGGCATACTGTGTGAAGATAACATACTCTATCATGTACCACATAAGCACTCGAAGCTTATGTGACGAGGTTGAAGATTTACCATACAAGCTAGAGGCTTGTATGGCGATGACTGTATTTCAGGTTGAACCAAAGACTGATATGGGCTATATAAAATGTAATAGTAAATTTCCAGGTTAATAAAAACCCCACACGGGTCGGGAGCTGACAATAATCACGTCTCTCTAGTCATTAAGGCACAAAAACTGTTTATAGGGTGATGAGAATTTATTCTCTGGAGTTATGATCTATACACACTCCCCTGTGGACACCGGAATATATCAATATAAATATGTGTATGCTTTTTAGGATTTATTGGGTGCCTAATACGGCCCAATAAATTTCCAAAACCCTCCCCGTACAAAGGAGGTTATGATGAAATTTTTCGAAAATTTAGGGTGTTAGCCAAATTTTTGAAGAATTTGAAAAGTTTGTAGAAACTGAAAAGTTGAAGAACTTAAGCCATAATTAAAATAATGAAAGTTAAGTTGGTTAGTTAAACAACTTTAAGCACCATTCCTTTTCAAGGACGAAAAGATTTTAAGTGGGGGAGATTGTAACAACCCGAAAAATCAGAGCCAATTTAAAATTTTTATTTTGGCAATTTTAATGAATTTTGAATATTTAAAATGAATTATTTTAAATAATAAAGACAAGAAATTTATTTTGAATGTAATTAGAACGTATATATTTATTTGAATCGATGTTAGAATATAAATATTTATTTTAATTTTAGGAGTTAAAAATAGCGCGGTAGTTTGAAAATTCAACTTTGAACTTTGACTGAACGTACATGATTCAAAATAAACCGGATTTTCGTGAAACCAAAAATATTTAAATCTGTTTAAAAATATCTTTCTAAAAAATCTGAAAAATTGAAATTTCATAGCGAGAATCAAAAGTTATGGCCAGATGAATATTCAGAATGGTCGCTATGGAATAAATATAGCCCGTAAAAATAGACATTTTGCAAATGACCTCTGTTTTCGAAGAAACCACTTAGGTTAGATCCGGAATGTCAAATTATTGCTAGGTTTCAAATTGCATAATTTTTGGAATTAAAATGTGAGCATGGCAAAGGAAAACACGTTTGGTTAATTTTAGTCAATTTGGATCGACCAGAAAATGACCATTTTTCAAACGGCCTCCAAATTCGACGAAATCAGTTTTGTTGGTACCGTATCATCCCAACATAGCCAGATTTATTTTTTAGGAATTTTTAGAATTAGTATGTGACCCCGGAAAATTGAAATGTACGTTCAAATCTAAAATTAAATGTTTTATATTTTAATTTGAAGAAAAACTGACTGAAACAGTCGAATATTCGTACAAAACATATTCCATTGTGTCCGAAATAGGGGTATTTAGCTAGGGGCGATAGTCATTGGGTATGAATTGGAGTTCGTATGTGGTAAGGGGTATTTTCAGATTTAATGAAATTAAAAATAAATACAAAATAGGGGGGCCAATCAAATTCCTCCCACTTCCTCCAGAATCCGACAACAAAGAAATCGAACAGCGCCCTCTCTTGAAACCTTCTCTCCTCATTATCTTCTAATCCACGCAATGAAATCGATTGGTCCTTTGGAAGATTCTGAAGAGGACTTCACGAGCTTTAAATCTGTGTAGGCTTCGCCCTCCATCGTGCAGTGTGCCTCGAGAATCGGGCCTGGGAACCTACGTCGCGTCACACCCTTTTTCTCCCATGATCCTCCGCCGAACTAAGAAATACCACTAGGCGTGGGAAGTCCTTTCAAAGCTCCACGTTGTGGTATGGTCTGATCGGCTTCAGGCGCAACGGATTGAGTGAAAATCGAAAACCAAGATTCGAACGAGGAAGGAGGTATACGTCTATTTAATTTTAAAACTGTTTTAACACTTTAAAGTGTGTCAAATTATGATTTTAGTATAAAATCATATCTTTAAATTTTGTGATCGAAATCCAGTGAAACAAGAGACATCGGGACCGTGAGGTCATCTTCTACATTCTAGAAGGGACCGGGGAATTTTTAAAGCTTGCTACAATTTTTGGCAAAGCGAAAAGAAATGTGAGATTTATAAATTCAATTTAATTTAGAAATAAAATATATTAGGATGGAGTTTAGAAAGTCCCGACACCCGTCGTCCACATACCATGGATGACTTGATTGTGGTTAGTGTGAAATTTGGTTGATAAATGCGAATGGTTGATATGATTGTTTGGGGTTGTTGGAATGAAACAAAATTAGAGTTGTTTGTGAAAAAAATATTCATATGATGGAAGTGATCGAAATATTTAGATCATAGGAATAAGCCCCATAGGGAACGCCGCGAGGCCTAAGGTAGCGCGAGGAGCCGTACTCAGGACGGTGCCGGTTTTAAACCCCTATCGTTATGCTGCTGAAATTTTCTGAAATATTCATGTGTTATAAAAATATTCATATGTTGAATAAAATATTAGAACGATAAAAATCACATTTTTATCAAATATATGAAGTGTTAAAAATACTCATGTGTTGAATAATTGCTAGAACAATAAAATTAACATTTTATTGTGTATATGAACTTCTAAAAATATTCATATGTTGAATAAAGGGCTAAAATAGTAAAAATCACCTTTTTATTGTATATGTGAAGTTAAAACTATTCATCTGTTGAATAAATGGTTTGAACAATAAAATTAACATTTTTATTTTGGGTATGAATCACTAAAAATATTCATGTGTTGAGATAAACCTTTGTTGGTTAAAAATATTATTTTTAACCTGTATATGGAGTAAAAATGGTTTATAAATCGACGAAAGAATTATATTTATATATATAAATATAAATTAAATTAAAACGAATCGAGCCCCTAAAGTTCACGTTTTGGAATCGTAATTTTAACGATTGTACCGAGAAATCCGACCATCGGATTTTCCTAAAACTAGAACCGTTGGGTCCGCTTTGAGAAGATCTTTACAACGATATAAAGTTTGTAAAGATCCAACGGTTAGATTTTCAGAAATATTTAATTCAAATCTGAATGAAAACAGTGCCAGAATGAATTATGTATATATAGATATATATAAATATAAATATAAATTAAAATAAAACGAATAACGATGCTGCAGTTCGCGTTTTGAACTCGTAACTTTAAACAATTGTACCGGGAGATCCGACCATCAGATTTTCCCAAAACTGGAACCATTGGATCTGCTTAGAAAAGATCTTTCCAACGATATAAAATTTGTAAAGATCCAACGGTTGGATTTTCATATATGTGTAAATAAAATCTAAAGAAAAACAGCGCCATGGCCGCATTATGGCCTGAAACGTCGTTTAAATAAAAATAGCGATATATCGTTATAAAATATTATAAATGATATGGAATGGAAATAAACTGATTTTACTTGGTTTGTTCGATATTTTGATGGTTGGATGTGTTTGACATGAAAATCACATTAATGAGCTGAAAATGGATGTTAAATAATTTAAACATGAAATGAATTGATTTGAATTCTAAATATATGTGAATTATTTGAAAAGGCCGAATTAATTCTCATTTCAAATAATTGGTCAACGATAAGAAGTCGAAGAGGAAGACAGGGGTATAAGACCGGAGTTCTTCATATCGTTTGGATGATTATTGATGTCTTGATTGGGAGGCATCCCAAGACAAGGTAATAAGTGGTGGTCGTCCAGACGTACTTGGAGATCGACTGGATATGCGAGGGCCTCTCTCCTGTATTGGATATGGGACGAGGAATAAGGTGCCTCCGGTTTCGTTCAGACCCAGAATGGACTTGTAAATGGACTATGCGTCTGACATAGGATTTTATTCTGTGCTGATTGATTTCTATTAAATACACATCTGCCTAGTGAAGGAGAATTTATTCTCTTACTTCACCCTTCTCTGAGACGTACGGGATCAGAAGTTGTATATCGATAGACATCAGTCGCATGGAATGAATTACCTATGTGGCATGCCTGAGGGGAAAATGATCAAGGCTTTTGTTGAAAAGCAGAGTCTTGTGCTTGATGATCAAAGCATAGCTTTAATGTAGTGCCGCTTTGTGTATGGCGTTAATTCGCGAGCCTCACACCCCGGTGTGAACCAGAAATGGGAGAAGGATCCAGGGAGGACATGCGTCTCTTTCTAGCTGGAGGTGGTGCCAGGGTTTTACATGCCCTGACATTTATATATTTTTACCTATGTGGTTGTTGGAAGCGAGGCGCCTCGGATGTATCTATCACTACGGTGCCGATGGTTTTACGCCCCATAGCGCCAGGAGACGTATTGTTCAGGGATTTTTAATCCACTATGTGTGGACCGGCCCTGTTGCTCCTAGGTGCAGTTGCGGCTGTTCATAAGACATGGGATAGATTGTCTCGAAGCGGTAAGGATGATCCCTTCCCTTGGTTTAAGATGGAAATCCAAACTTCTAATACGACATGTGCAGTTTTGATTGTAAGCCTATATATGGCGGCATAGTGGCATGGGACGCTCATGTCGTCTATGATTGATATATTATGATTGAAATTGTTTTGAAACATATAAACACTAGTAATAATACCAAATGATTTCATTTTATTCGTATCAAGCATATTTTGGC
The DNA here is from genome assembly GCA_030737875.1 of Allium sativum. Classification (NCBI taxonomy): domain Eukaryota; kingdom Viridiplantae; phylum Streptophyta; class Magnoliopsida; order Asparagales; family Amaryllidaceae; genus Allium; species Allium sativum. Next base: position 308,465,125 of record CM060915.1, on the reverse strand, counting down.
CAATATAAGGTAAAACTCTATCCTTCGGTTTGCGTTACATTGTGTGATGGGACTTGAGTCTTATATTGGCTTCATTTAACTAAAGAGCATTGCATTGTTTAAATATTTTACTTTATTCATGCACTGGCAATCACTGGAGTAAACCCGTTCCGCGAAAGCGGCGTGGTCCTATGATTTGCCATATTATGATTGTTTAACCAGTTAAGTAGATTTCTCATACCAGTCCCATGACTGACTCGAAGTTTGTTTCACTTTGCAAACTCGGGTGCCCTTATTTTTACACGGGAAGCCATGTACTCAGGTTTAGGAGGCTCATTCTGGATAGCTATGGAGTGGGATATGGACCTTATCATTTCTATTACTGTTTCAGACACTTTTACGTATATTATGTTTGATTCCGCTGCAGACATTTTATGTTGAACTGAAATCTGTATTCTGTGCTAAGTATAATCCTATCAAGCTGTGTAACTCTGATGATTATATTATTTCCAGTGTATTTTGATGTACATTATCTGGTGTAATTATATATTTCTGTTCTGCTGTTATTTGTTTTTGTGTTATATTCCACTGATTATCCTTGCCACCGTCACACGAGGGTTTGGGTCGTCGTAGCTGTACACCCAAAACGAGGTAATAAGTGGTGATCGTCCAGACGTACTTGGAGATCGACCGGATATGCGAGGACCTCTCTCCTGTATTGGACATATGGGACAAGAAATAAGGTGCCTCAGTTTTCGTTCAGACCCAGAACGAACTTGTAAATGGATGTGTGTCTGACATTGGACTTCATTCTGTGTGATTGATAGACATCAGTTGCATTGCGTGAATTACCTGTGTGGCATGCTGAGATGCAAATGATCAAGGTCTCTGTTGAAAAGCAGAGTCTTGTGGTTGATGATCAAAGCACGGCTTTAATATAGCATAGCTTCGTGTATAGCGTTAATTTGTGAGCCTCACACCCCGGTGTGAACCAAAAATGGGAGAGGACCTCAAGAAGGACATGCGTTTCCTTCTTGCTAGGAGTGTTGTCATGGTATGGAGCCCATACCTTTTTACTTATGTGGATGATGGAAAGCAAAGCACCTCGGATATATCGGTCACTACGGGGCCTATGGATGGTTGGTCGATATACTGACCAGTTTACACCCCATAGGGTAGGGAAACGCAGTGTTCAGGCATTTTATTCCACTCCGTATGGGCCGACCCTATCGCTCCAAGGGTCGATGCTTTCTGATCCTGAGACATGGGCTAGATTGTCTTGAAGCGGTAAGGACGATCCCTTGCCTTGGTTCACAGATGGAAATCCAACATTCAATACGTGATTTTGCGATTTTAATTGTAAACCTATATGTGGCGGCATAGTGGCATGGGACGCTCATGTCGCCTATGATTGATACATTATGATTGAAATTATTTTTTTGAAACATATATGCACTTATAATAGTATCAAAATTATTTTTTTAAAACGTACCAAGTGTAAGGACCCCGAACTTCCCCGTTCTCCGAGGAGAAGAGGAAGAACGGATTGCTTTGAGGACAAGATGAATCAGAACATAAATAAAAGAACATTTCATTTCTTATCACAATAATTTCATCAGAATACAAGAATATAACAGAGTATGAATAAATCATATACATTTGATCAATATCAGAGATTTAAATTACATTTAAATACATAGCAGCGGAAAACAATACAAATCACAACTGAAAGCAATACAAGGATATAGAGCTTTCCAAATATCGCTTCGGTTGTAAATCAGGATCATGTGAATATAAATCTGCAAAACCAAAACTATTAGCTGCCCGTGCGGAAAATAGGGGCACCCAGATTTTAGGTTAAAATAATAAACTTCAGGTCAGTCATGTGACTGGTGCGAGAACTAAAACAGTTATTAATCTTTATTTTAAAGTTAGGTAAATCCAGGGACCAACCGTATACCAAGGAACGGGTTTCCTCCCAAGAATACTAGTGCGTAAAACAACAGCGCAATGCTAAATAAAGAATAATGAAGCTATTATAAGACTCAGGTCCCATCACATAATGCAACGCAAGCAGAAGGATTGAGTTTTTACCTTATAATAGCCAAGAATGCTTGGTACGTAAAATTTCATGTTTTATTATTACTATAAGTGTATAGTGTTAAAACAATTTCAATCATAAGTATCAATCATAGACGGCATATGTGACGGCAAAGAATTTCGCTCGGTCCGAACCAGTCACTAAACCGACCCAGACCGTTCGAAACGCCCTATCGTTTGAGAACAGGACAAATCAGAACGCATACAGAAGAACATTTCACTGTATATTACAACAATGCATCAGATTACAAGAATATACAGAGTAAAATTGAATATTACACAGAAATATCAGAGATTTAAATTACATTTAAATACATCGCAGCGGAAAATAATACAATACACAACTAGAAGGAGATACATGGATACAAAGCTTTCCGGATATCGTTCCAGCTGTAAACCAGGATCCTGTGAATATAAATCTGCAAAACCAAAACTACTAGCTGCCCGTGTCAAAATAAGGGCACCCAGAGTTTAGGTTAAAACAATAAACTCCAGGTCAGTCATGTGACTGGTGTGAGAACTAAAACAGTTATTAATCTTTATTTTAAATCATTAGGTAAATCAAGGGACCACGCCGTATAACACGGAACGGGTTTTCTCCCAAGAATATCAGTGCATTAAACAAACAGCGCAATGCTAAATAAAGAAAAATGAAGCTGTTATAAGACCCTGGTCCTATCACACAATGCAACGCAAGCCGGGGGATAGGGTTTTCCCTTATAACAGCCAAAGAATGCTTGATACGTTTAAAACAAATCATTTGATACTATAATAAGTGCATAGTGTATAAAACAACTTCAAATCATAAGTATCAATCATAGGCGGCATGAGCGCCCCATCCCACTATGTCACCATATATAGGTTTACATATAAAACCGCAAAGTCACGTATTTGGAAATTGGATTTCCGTCTATGAACCGAGGCAAAAGATAGTCCTCAACCGATTCGAGACGCTCTAGCCCGTGTCTCAGGAACAGAACGCATCGTCCCTTGGAGCGACAGGGCCGGTCCACCGATGTGGATTAGACGAAATCCTGAACACTGCGTTTCCCCGCCCTTTGGGGCGTAGGTGAGCCAACTAAATGACTCCATCGGACCCGGATCGTCCGATCAAACCGAGGCGCCTCGCAACAGCAACAACCACATAAGTCAAACTCGTCAGGGCGTGTAAAACCACTGACGCCACTTTCTAGCTAGAAGAAAACGCATGCCCTCCCTGAGGTCCGTCTCCCGTTTTTGGTTCATACCGGGTGTGAAACACGTGAGGTAAACGTTACACAAAGCTACGCCACAAAGGCCGTGCTTTGATCATCACCACAAGACTTTGCTTTTCAACAGAAGCCTTGATCATTTGCCACTTAGGCATGCCACATAGGCAATTCACTCCATGCGTTTGATATCCATCAATATATAACCCCTGAGCTCGTACGTCTCAGAGAAGGGCGTTAAGCAAGAGAATAAATTCTCCGCCGCCAAACAGATATATATTTAATAGAGATCAATCACACGGACTAAAATCCAATGTCAGACACACAGTCCATTTACAAGTCCGTTCTGGGTCTGAACGAAACCGGAGGCACCTAGTACCTCGCATATCCATCGATCTCCAAGTACGTCTGGACGATCACCAACTGTTTCCATCTTCTTGGGTGTACAGCCCAATTAAGATCATCAGTTATCACCCAAACGACGTGAAGACCTCCGGTCTTCGACCATCGTCTTCATCTTCGACTTATCGTCGTATCAGTTATTCAGAATGGGATAAACCCGGTCTTTCCGAATAACTCGCGTATATTTTAAATAAGTGTTACACAAACACAACATACGCCTCATTCCAATTCATCAGTCACTAACCGTAAATTAATCAAGAGAATAATTTCCCAAATATTAACCCCGAAGGCCGAAACCAACATCAGATCAATATCCAGAAAACCATTCTGCTTGGCCAACCGACAGTTAGTTTCTAAATTTCACATTCATAGGGAAATGTTCCCATTAATTTTATCCAAGATAAATTCCTTGAATTTATTCTTTATTCTATTTTTGAATCTCAATTTAAACTAGTCGGGATTAGCGAACCTTACCGAAGTAATCATTTATTTTAATTTCCCAATCCCAACCTATTCATCCCATGAAGTAAAACTGGTAATACTTCATATCTAACACCACGGTGTTATCGGTAAATTCAATTACCATTTCGCGTTCAAATCTAATTAAAGATTTAACTAACGCCTGGAGCAAAACTGGTGATACTCCATTTCGATTATTTCAATCTAATTAAAGATTCATTAAAACTCCACTTAGTTTTAATCTTTGACTGGGTTAAAGAATCAGAGTCATTTAAAAACACGGTTCACGATAAACCCAAAATCACATTCCATTAATTGTCGGGTTAAAGAACGAGTGTTATTTAAAACACTGTCCACGATAAACCCAAAAATCAATATCGATTCAATTCCAATTAAATATTATTTAATTGGTACACTTCATTAAATCTAAATAAAAAGATTTAATCTTTTCTCAACTGGGCTCAAGAACAGTGTTAGTGAAGACACCATTCACGACAAACCCAAATCACATTTGATATTCAATATAAGGCTCTGAATAGAAAATATATCGGCTTATATTCAATATCAAATTCTACGATTAACAAATGTCGTATTGGAAATAACGATGTAAATATATATCTTTCAAATTTCCATAACAACATCTGTATAATCACGAATCCCAACATCGAAATATTCCGAAGACAATTTCGATTCAAATCCACTCCAATGCAATCATTGGAAATTCTGGTTATTTTCATAACCCTTTTCAAATTCAATTTATTTATTTAAAAATAAATAGAATTATATTTCTAGTTCAAAACTAGTTCATTTCGATAAAAATCTATTTTTATCTTTTCAAATATGGAGTTTTTCATCCCAATTCTTCACAAATCATTTCTTATGATTTTACACAAATTATTACTATTTTTAATAATTTTATCAAGGCCCGTACAGTCGATTTCCATCAATGGCCATCGAACTGCACTTACAGCGACCTTTTTCAAATTTGATTTGGACATAATTCCAAATCCAACCGTTAGATTTCAAATTTCTAACATTCGCTAGAAAGCTCTTTTCGATACGAACCCAACGGTTCCGGTTTTAGGAGAATCCGACGGTCGGATCTCCCGTAATGTCCGTTTGAAATAAATGGTCGAAATTCACGAACTGCCGCGGCGCGGCGCGTTCTATTCAGGCCATTATATTATATATATAATATATATAATATATATTTCGTCGATTTCTATTTAAAACGAAGTTTATAAATAGTTTTAAATTCGTTTCAAAAACAATTTCAACTTCCATTTCAATTCGAATCAAAATCTGAATTCTTCTTTATAAATTCGTTTTAAAATTCATTTCTATTCAATTCAAATTTCAATTCAATTTGAATTCATTTCAATTTACTTTCAATTCAATTCGAATTCGTTTTCAATTCAATTCATTTCGAAATCGTTTTCAATTCAATTCATTTCGAAATCGTTTTCAATTCAATCAATTTCGAAATCGTTTTTCAATTCAATTCATTTCGAAATCGTTTTTCAATTCAATTTATAATTATATATAAATATTTATATTCTAACGACGACGTATATAATATATACGTCGAATTATATTCAAATTAAATTTATCGCCGATTTTATTTAAAATAATTCATTTTAAATAATCAAAATTCGCTAAAATTGCCAAAATAAAAATTTCAAACTGGCTCGCATTTTCCGGGTTGTTACAATCTCCCCCACTTAAAACTTTTCGTCCTCGAAAAGGAACAAAGTCGAAAGTGGTTTGATCAATCAACTCTACGCTCGATCAGGCTTCCATTCTCCAACTTTTCAGTTTCTGAGAATTTTCAAAGTTTCAAAAATTTGGCTAACACCCTAAATTTTCGAAAAATTTCGCCATAACCTCCCCTGCACCGGGAGCATCGGGGAATTTCAAATAGCTTCCCCGGTCCTTCTAATCTCAAAAAGAAAAAGAAAAAGCCAAGCGGCTAGCCAATAGGCTCATAAAATCATCATCACCCAAACAAAACAGTAAATTATGTAGTAAACATGTACCTATTTGTCGGGCAAACAAATTTTATTCTTCGGCTCTAGCCTCCTTGCTATGACCTGTTCAATGTAAGTATATGTATATGCAAGCAAATGCGACCAATTTTCAATACAATTCAATATTGGGTACAATTTGACCAAATGGTTTAAATTTATCAAACAAATCAACAAACAACACAAACATCAATCAATTAGTGGATTAACGTTTCAAATTCATAATTTGATACATATACAAAAATCAGATTTTTGATGCCAAATCACAACAACAGATCCTATATAGTTTTTGGTTCTCACACCAGTCAATAGGAAATATATAGATATCACACCTTCGACACTCGAATATAAATGCTGATGATGATGCACCATCATCAATATCATCTTCGGGCGACTAGAGTGTGATGCTATATCTATCCAATATATTAAAATTTCGAATACACGCGGATCAGACGTATACGCAAAATCTATATATACTGGATTGTCCACATCAATATAAATAGATAATCAAATACGAATAATTGATTTAAATTTTCGAAACAAAAATTTGTTTTCACTTTCAAAAATATACTCTTCACACTCGTTCTAGGATACTACTGATCCTATCTCTAACGAGTCATTCTCATGGGATATTACTAATCCAATTTCTGATGAATTCTTTCGTATGGTTCTAATGTGTCTTGTTCTCTGAGCTTTGTAAACCAAAGCTCTGATACCAACTGTGACGGCAAAGAATTTCGCTCGGTCCGAACCAGTCGCTAAACCGACCCAGACCGTTCGAAACGCCCTATCGTTTGAGAACAGGACAAATCAGAACGCATACAGAAGAACATTTCACTGTATATTACAACAATGCATCAGATTACAAGAATATACAGAGTAAAAATGAATATTACACAGAAATATCAGAGATTTAAATTACATTTAAATACATCGCAGCGGAAAATAATACAATACACAACTAGAAGGAGATACACGGATACAAAGCTTTCCGGATATCGTTCCAGCTGTAAACCAGGATCCTGTGAATATAAATCTGCAAAACCAAAACTACTAGCTGCCCGTGTCAAAATAAGGGCACCCAGAGTTTAGGTTAAAACAATAAACTCCAGGTCAGTCATGTGACTGGTGTGAGAACTAAAACAGTTATTAATCTTTATTTTAAATCATTAGGTAAATCAAGGGACCACGCCGTATAACACGGAACGGGTTTTCTCCCAAGAATACCAGTGCATTAAATAAACAGCGCAATGCTAAATAAAGAAAAATGAAGCTGTTATAAGACCCAGGTCCTATCACACAATGCAACGCAAGCCGGGGGATAGGGTTTTCCCTTATAACAGCCAAAGAATGCTTGATACGTTTAAAACAAATCATTTGATACTATAATAAGTGCATAGTGTATAAAACAACTTCAAATCAGAAGTATCAATCATAGGCGGCATGAGCGCCCCATCCCACTATGTCACCATATATAGGTTTACATATAAAACCGCAAAGTCACGTATTTGGAAATTGGATTTCCGTCTATGAACCGAGGCAAAAGATAGTCCTCAACCGATTCGAGACGCTCTAGCCCGTGTCTCAGGAACAGAACGCATCGTCCCTTGGAGCGACAGGGCCGGTCCACCGATGTGGATTAGACGAAATCCTGAACACTGCGTTTCCCCGCCCTTTGGGGCGTAGGTGAGCCAACTAAATGACTCCATCGGACCCGGATCGTCCGATCAAACCGAGGCGCCTCGCAACAGCAACAACCACATAAGTCAAACTCGTCAGGGCGTGTAAAACCACTGACGCCACTTTCTAGCTAGAAGAAAACGCATGCCCTCCCTGAGGTCCGTCTCCCGTTTTTGGTTCATACCGGGTGTGAAACACGCGAGGTAAACGTTACACAAAGCTACGCCACAAAGGCCGTGCTTTGATCATCACCACAAGACTTTGCTTTTCAACAGAAGCCTTGATCATTTGCCACTTAGGCATGCCACATAGGCAATTCACTCCATGCGTTTGATATCCATCAATATATAACCCCTGAGCTCGTACGTCTCAGAGAAGGGCGTTAAGCAAGAGAATAAATTCTCCGCCGCCAAACAGATATATATTTAATAGAGATCAATCACACGGACTAAAATCCAATGTCAGACACACAGTCCATTTACAAGTCCGTTCTGGGTCTGAACGAAACCGGAGAAACCTAGTAACTCGCATATCCATCGATCTCCAAGTACGTCTGGACGATCACCAACTGTTTCCATCTTCTTGGGTGTACATCCCAATCAAGATCATCAGTTATCACCCAAACGACGTGAAGACCTCCGGTCTTCGACCATCGTCTTCATCTTCGACTTATCGTCGTATCAGTTATTCAGAATGGGATAAACCCGGTCTTTCCGAATAACTCGCGTATATTTTAAATAAGTGTTACACAAACACAACATACGCCTCATTCCAATTCATCAGTCACTAACCGTAAATTAATCAAGAGAATAATTTCCCAAATATTAACCCCGAAGGCCGAAACCAACATCAGATCAATATCCAGAAAACCATTCTGCTTGGCCAACCGACAGTTAGTTTCTAAATTTCACATTCATAGGGAAATGTTCCCATTAATTTTATCCAAGATAAATTCCTTGAATTTATTCTTTATTCTATTTTTGAATCTCAATTCAAACTAGTCGGGATTAGCGAACCTTACCGAAGTAATCATTTATTTTAATTTCCCAATCCCAACCTATTCATCCCATGAAGTAAAACCGGTAATACTTCATATCTAACACCACGGTGTTATCGGTAAATTCAATTACCATTTCGCGTTCAAATCTAATTAAAGATTTAACTAACGCCTGGAGCAAAACTGGTGATACTCCATTTCGATTATTTCAATCTAATTAAAGATTCATTAAAACTCCACTTAGTTTTAATCTTTGACTGGGTTAAAGAATCAGAGTCATTTAAAAACACGGTTCACGATAAACCCAAAATCACATTCCATTAATTGTCGGGTTAAAGAACGAGTGTTATTTAAAACACTGTCCACGATAAACCCAAAAATCAATATCGATTCAATTCCAATTAAATATTATTTAATTGGTACACTTCATTAAATCTAAATAAAAAGATTTAATCTTTTCTCAACTGGGCTCAAGAACAGTGTTAGTGAAGACACCATTCACGACAAACCCAAATCACATTTGATATTCAATATAAGGCTCTGAATAGAAAATATATCGGCTTATATTCAATATCAAATTCTACGATTAACAAATGTCGTATTGGAAATAACGATGTAAATATATATCTTTCAAATTTCCATAACAACATCTGTATAATCACGAATCCCAACATCGAAATATTCCGAAGACAATTTCGATTCAAATCCACTCCAATGCAATCATTGGAAATTCTGGTTATTTTCATAACCCTTTTCAAATTCAATTTATTTATTTAAAAATAAATAGAATTATATTTCTAGTTCAAAACTAGTTCATTTCGATAAAAATCTATTTTTATCTTTTCAAATATGGAGTTTTTCATCCCAATTCTTCACAAATCATTTCTTATGATTTTACACAAATTATTACTATTTTTAATAATTTTATCAAGGCCCGTACAGTCGATTTCCATCAATGGCCATCGAACTGCACTTACAGCGACCTTTTTCAAATTTGATTTGGACATAATTCCAAATCCAACCGTTAGATTTCAAATTTCTAACATTCGCTAGAAAGCTCTTTTCGATACGAACCCAACGGTTCCGGTTTTAGGAGAATCCGACGGTCGGATCTCCCGTAATGTCCGTTTGAAATAAATGGTCGAAATTCACGAACTGCCGCGGCGCGGCGCGTTCTATTCAGGCCATTATATTATATATATAATATATATAATATATATTTCGTCGATTTCTATTTAAAACGAAGTTTATAAATAGTTTTAAATTCGTTTCAAAAACAATTTCAACTTCCATTTCAATTCGAATCAAAATCTGAATTCTTCTTTATAAATTCGTTTTAAAATTCATTTCTATTCAATTCAAATTTCAATTCAATTTGAATTCATTTCAATTTACTTTCAATTCAATTCGAATTCGTTTTCAATTCAATTCATTTCGAAATCGTTTTCAATTCAATTCATTTCGAAATCGTTTTCAATTCAATCAATTTCGAAATCGTTTTTCAATTCAATTCATTTCGAAATCGTTTTTCAATTCAATTTATAATTATATATAAATATTTATATTCTAACGACGACGTATATAATATATACGTCGAATTATATTCAAATTAAATTTATCGCCGATTTTATTTAAAATAATTCATTTTAAATAATCAAAATTCGCTAAAATTGCCAAAATAAAAATTTCAAACTGGCTCGCATTTTCCGGGTTGTTACAGCATAAGTGCCCCATACCACTATGTCGCCATATATAGGTTTACAATTAAAACCACAAAATATCGTATCGGAAGTTGGATTTCCATCCGTGAACTGAGGCAAGGGACCGTCCTTTCTGTTTCGAGACAATCTACCCTATGTCTCAGGTCAGAGCTCGAGTGACCCTAGGATCGTCAGGGCCGGTCCACTCGATGTGGATTAAAATGCCTAAACACTACGTTTCCCCGCCCTATGGGCGTAAACTGGTCATATCCCGACCAATCCATCAGCCCGGAAACGACCGATATAACTGAGGCGCCTCGCTATCCATCATCCACATAAGTAAAACGTCAGGGCTTGCAAAACGCTGACACCACTCCTAGCTAGAAGGGAATGCATGCCCTCCCAGAAGTTCTCTCCCATTTCTGGTTCACACCGGGGTGCGAGGCTCGCGAATTAACGCTACACAAAGCTATGCTATATTTAAAGCTGTGCTTTGATCATCAACCACAAGAATCTGCTTTTCAACAGAAGCCTTGATCATTTGCATCTCAGCATGCCACACAGGCAATTCACGCTATGTAACCGATGTCTATCAATCACACAGAATGAAATCCGACGCCAGACACACATCCATTTACAAGTTTGTTCTGGGTCTGAACAAAACCAAAGGCACCTTATTCCTTATCCCATATGTCCAATACAGGAGAAAGGTCCTTGCATATCTGGTCGATTTCCAAGTATGTCTGGACGATCACCACTTATTACCTTGTCGTGGGTGTACAACCCAATCAAGACATCAGCAATCGTCCAAACGAAGTGAAGACCTCCGGTCTTCGACCACCATCTTCATCCTCGACACATCGTCGAATCAGTTATTCAGAATGGGATATCTTTCTGAATAACTCACGTATATAATAAATAGTGCTATAAAAACACAACGTACGCCTTATTCTAATCCAGAATATTCCTTTATTCAAATATTCTTATACTTTGGGAATGGTTCCCATTAATTTTATCAAAGATAAGTTGTTTAAATTTATTCTTTAATCTTCTTTTGGATATCAATCCAAATCATATAACGATTTATCCAAACTAGTCGGGATTAGCGAAACTTACCAAAGTAATCATTTGTTAATCTCCCAATCCCAACCTATTCATTCTATGAAGCAAAACTGGTAATACCTCATATCTAACACCATGGTGTTATCAGTAAATTCAATTACCATTTCACGTTCAAATCTAATTAAAGATTTAACTATCGAATGGAGCAAAACTGGAGATACTCCATTCTCAATCATTTCAATCTAATTAAAGATTCATTAAAACTCCACTTGGTTTTAATCTTCTCAAAAATCAATATTAATGATTGTTTAGCTTGGGAAATCATATCCTGTCTTTGATTGGTTAAAGAACCAATGTCATTTAAAACACGGTTCACTATAAACCCAAAATCACATTCCATTACATCATCCTTTAACCGTGAATTAGCAAGTGGACAATTCCCTAAGTACTAACCCCGAAGGCCGAAACCAACATCAGATCAATACCCAGGAAACCATTCAACTTAACTAATCTCTTGTTAGTTTCTGATTTTCTTAACTCCATTGGGTCTAAGAACAGTATTATTAAAGATACCATTCACGAAAACCCAAAATCTCATTCCATTGTTAATCGGGTTAAAGAACAAGTTTTATTTAAAACACTGTTCACGATAAACCCAAAGACCAATTTCAATTCACTTCCAATTAAATATTAATTAATTGGTATACTTCACTAAATCTAAATAAAAGATTTAATCTTTTCTCAACTGGGTTGAAGAACAGTGTTAATAAAGACACCATTCACGACAAACCCAAAATCACATTTGATATTAAATACAAGGCTCTGAATAGAAAATATATCGGCTTATATTCAATATCAAATTCTGGAATCAACAAATACCATATTGGAATGACGATATATATATATATATATATCTTCCAAATTCCTCCATAATATCCGTATAATCATGGAATCCAATATCGAAATATTCCGAAGATAATTTCGATTCGAATCCATTCCAATTCATATATTGGAAAATTTGATTATTTATAAAACCATTTCAAATCCAATTTATTTATTTAAAAATATTGGATTTCATAATTCTAGTTCATAACTAGCTCATTTCGATAAAAATATATTTTTATCCTTTCAAATATGGAATTTTTCATCCCAATTCATTCCAAATCAATTCTTATGATTTTACACTAATTATTGATATTTTTAATAATATTATCAAGGCCCGTATAGTCGATTTCCACAAACGGCCATCGAATTGCACTTACAGCGACCTTTTCCAAATTTGATTTGGACAAAATTCCAAATCTAGCCATTAGATTTCAAATCTCTAATAATCGTTAGAAAGCACTTTTCGATACGAACCCAACGGTTCCGGTTTTAGGAGAATCCGACGGTCGGATCTCTCTTAATGTCCATTCAAAGTCAATGGTCGAAATTCGCGAACTGCCATAGCGCGGCATGTTCTATTCAGTCCATTATATTATATAAATAATATATAATATATATTTCATCGATTTCCATTTAAAAACATATTTTATAAATCGTTTTAAATTCGTTTTCAAAACGATTTCAACATCATATTCAATTTCAAATCAAAATTGAATATCCCATATCATCGATATATAAATGATATTATTTTCAAAACATTAGATTTTGAAATCAATTCCTTTTCAATGTTCATTATAAAAATGAATAAAATCGATATAAATATCGTTCACGTCAAATTGGCGTTGATCTAATCAACACGACTTTATATATTTAAATATTTTCGTGTCCATCCTAAATCAGACATCAAAATCGGATTTTGATTGATTATTGAATATTATTTTAAAATATTCATTATTTTAAAATAATCGTTATTTTAAAATATTTATTCTTTTTGAATTGGAATTAGACACAGTCAATTACCATATAATGTTATTATATGGATTTCATACACACATGTATACAACAAAAACCAAACACAATCAACCATCATCCAAACTGCGTTATACACTGCATAAGCAACAAATATAAATATTCAATGCTTACACAGCTTGTCAACCAATCGATTCACATACAACTGACTATTGGGATTAATGTATGTAACGTCCCGCATTTTTATTGGATTGTATTTGAATATTTAAATAAGTTTAAATATTGAATTCATAATATAAGTGGATTTATATATTAATTAAAACAGAGTTGAACATATAAAAATATATATTAAATATAATCGAGCCCGTAATATCGCGGCAGTTCATATTTTAACTCTTGGTACTTCAATTGAGTATACAGGATTCGTTATAAATTAGATTTCTTCGAAACGAGAAGCATTGGAATCTGTTGAACTGTATCTTTCTAACAGAAGTGAAAAATCATGATTTCGCATTATAGATTGTGAATTATATCCAAATCAAATTTCCAAATAGCCGCTATAGAAACGTTCATCGACCGTAACAGTTTATTTGATATAACTGCATACTGGATTCGAATTTAGACAAGATTCTTTAGAGACGTAGTGATAATTTAGTTTTTAGAATTTTACTGTAATTTTTAATTAATTAAATACGCAACTTTTTATTTGGAGTATTTTGCACCATATATCAATATTTTGGGGTTTCACAATATGAGTTAACCTTCCGATATTATTACATCTCTGGGACCCTGACATCTCGCTGGACATGACAGTATTCTTATTTCTGTCTGTGGCGGCTCGTACATGAATGAAATTCTACTTAATGGGTATACGAAAACATTATAACTTAAATGGACAAACATTATTAGCAAACTACTTCCTTCAAACTGAAGAAAAACGAGCCTAACCACCTATTCTCTACGCATATGCTTCCACTTTTCAAAAACTGATTAGATTATTTTAGGTGAAAACTCAAAAGCTTATTTTCTACGGCTACCCTAAATGCTATGAAACAAAACATCACACCAATTATTATTTTCCTCAAGACGCAGACCTCTCACGAGAAATTAAATTAAATAAAAAAAACTTGTCAACTCCTATCTTCTACCACTACAACCATACCCAATTACTTGTGGTAGCATCAAACATAAAAAAAAGCAGACACTAAAAACCATATTCACTTCACACTTAAGTAAAACACTGAAAACACGCATGCTATTCCCTATGATTTGAAAACACATACCCTATAATCTAATGCTTCATGCCGAAGGAAAGAACCATGTTAAGTTTTCAAATCATGTACAGACCCTACTCTATATTACCTGGTTGTTAAGGAATTTCACATTTATAAATACTACACCGACTGCTCATTAGCGTGCTCCAGGAATTTCATGGCTCCTCTAATAATTATATTATAAAAATGAATCTTCACTAAATGAATTCCAAAGAAAAATGAAATTGGTGTTCAAAACATCCCAACACCTTGAGCTTCGGGTAGATCATCACGTTCAAATAAAGTGTGCTTCACTGCTTTATATACCAGTTGTAGATCAAAGGGTTCAGACTCTTGTTCGATTAAGGCATGGAGGTGGAAAATGAAAGGAGTGGAGAACTAAACGATGGAGGAGTTTGTGGCATTACGTGTTTAAGCGGTGTATGGGAGAAAAAAATATACATAAAGAGTTGCACGTGCATGGATTTTTAATGAAGTGGATATTTCGAAAGGGAGGTAGATGAAAGTGGACAGGGGACTTGCGCATGCCTGTTGTGCATGAGAGTGAAGGGAGTAGTTGCATGGTCTGTTAAGAGGAGTGCATTCAAGTGAGTGGCCGTGAGTTTGTAAAATGAGTAATGGACCAAAGAACGTTGTACAGTGGGTAAGAGTTTAGAGAGAAACTGTGCATGAGTGGAGCTGGCAACATTAAGATGGAAACATGCATATGCAGACTGAGAAGGTGGTAATTTATTCAAATGGAAAATGAAGTGGTGGATATGTCTGAAACCGTGAATCAGTGGGTACTTTTTATTGGGGCTCGCTGCCATTGGATGGAATAGTAAAGTAACATAAGGTCGTTGTTACAAGAAGTGCCATGAGTCAAAACAGCGTATGAAGGATCACACTGTTAAAGGGTTGAAACAGTTATACTGGAGGGAGTCAGTTTGGTATAAACAAAGGAAGAAGGGCTAACAAAGAAAAGGGATTTAAGGGTAACTAACTTGATGGAGTTATACTGGTAATGCGTTTTCTGGTTTGTGAACGTGGTAGAGGAGTGCTCGTTTACGAGTGTGAACGAAGCCATGCATACAAAAGTATGTATATACTATGCATGTGCACCAGTAGACGAGGCATGAATATGAGAAATGGATACATGGCGGTTGGCTATAGTAAGAATATGGGAAGTTCATTGGGGAAAAAGGGGTTTCGAAGTATGCTTTTGCATTACGTTAACTACTGAAGAACTTGAGCGGGTTCTCGTGTTCGAGCGTGATGGATTGCCATGGAGTATACTGCTGTATAGAGTTCTTGCGGAATGTCAAGGAGCGAAGGCCAGATTGGAGTAAGGTTGCAGGGAGGCCGGGCTGCGTTTGTTGTAAGTGGGTATGGGCCGAAATAAAATTGCCATGAGGCCTAAATTTTTCGCATATAACTGATTTGTGGTTGCGGGTTCCTTTTGTGGAAAGGGGAAAGCTGATGTACAGCATGGATCAAGTAGAAGTTAGGCCGATGGAGAAAAATAAACGAATTTTCGAGTAGTCTCATTCATTGGAATCGTACGGAAACTAGCAGCGCTATGAAATCGGTTTGAAGAAGTTTGAAGCACGGTTGAATTTATGGCAGAAGTGAACGCTGGGTTAAATTGACTGATGCAAATCGTTATTTAACAGTTAACGCGCAAAGGTGAGTAAACTCACTAACTCTGATCATTTTTATAATATTATAATCATTATTAATATTGGTAAATAACGGTTAAATGATGCGTGATGGTTGTTTGGATGAATTGCTGATAAATTGGTTGAAATAATTATATTTATTGTTTTCATATATTGCATTATCTGATGTGATAGATAATCTGTTATTTATTGTTGGTTGTTGGGGATGTGGGATTACACTGGCTCTGAAATAATGGTTATTTAAATACCGTAAATATATTGGAAAGGAAACCAAGTTTAAAAAGGATTTATTATTTATTATATTCAAATAATAGAAATTTATTATTGATTGGGCTAGAACAATAACTTGTTTTAATTATATGAAACAAGCAATATAATTTAAAAATAATGAAATAATTATCTTTAGGAAATTTGGAAATAGGAATTCAAGAATAAATTTAAAAAGGGAAAAGGGGAAATATACTCAAAGGAAACGATGAAATTAATTCGATGTTAGAAATGCAAGTAGAATGTAAATAAACCCATAAGGGGTATAATAAAAATTCAAATGTATCGAATTATATATAAATTATCTATTTATGGAAATTATACATATATCTGATAAGGTAGTTAATAATTGGTTAGGAACCCACAATTTATGAACAAATAGGAAACGGAGAATTAGTTGTAAACTGGATTTATAATTAAGGAGAAGTTGACTTGAAAACAGAGTTTATGAAGTGAAGTTGGATTATAAATTCAGAAGATAACTTAATAGATGAGATTTTCACTAGCAACGATATTTATATAAAAAACCACGTTTTTGATTGATTTAACAAGACTAGATTTCGATAAGGAAAATGTTCACGATCCAAGGAGAAGAATGTTTAAAAGAAAATAATTTGCAGATTTAAAATAAATAAATGGGAATTGGAAATGGTTTCCAAAGATTAATAAGGTATATTTTCTACAGTACAGAAAATAAGAAATGTGGAAGAAGATAGAAATGTTTTCGAACATTAAGAACGTATATTTTCTGGGATAGGGGAAGTTGGAAAATTTATATAAATTAAAAGGGGCCAGTGATTGTGTGATGATTTGTTGTACATTTAAATGGATGTTGTTTTACTTCGATAGTTAAATAACCGACTACCGAAGTGTTTTGACCATCGTTGTCAATACGGAGAGACCGGTTGGATTTATTATCCGAAAACCACTCTGCATAGGCGTTAGAGCTGCGAATTAGATTATGATGAAGACAATCGAAGACGGAGTGAAATGCAAGGGTCGTTTTGTTCCAGAATGGTGCTTTCTGTTTGTCCACTCTCAGGACAACTTGTATGGACGAGTGTCTTACATAGTATACCTAACAAATCATGTACGACTGATCTCTAAAAGGCATTACGTCTGGTGGCGGAGGAATTCGTTCCTCTTAGTTTTTTATACCCATGATATTTTTGGAAATCGATTAGTGAATTGACGAGTTTGACGATGTGGCATTCAAAGTGAATGGTGATCATATGTTCTGAAGATAGACGTAGCCTCTAGCCTGACAATCAGGAAGTAACAAAAGTTGGGCTAGGCAGCATGGCTAGTTGGGTCACATCCAAGCAGGGTATATTGTCACCAATCTAGAGAAAATTCACATTTGTTCTTCTTTTCGACTCTGTATCTTCGGATGACAGTTGGATGGCCAACAACCGTGGGTGGCAATATATTCGCTACACTCAAGCTAAATGAGTGGGCGGTCATGTGAGGCCGGGTTGCAAGACGTTCTTGTTGAACCCAGGTGTATACCCTCTAGAGTACACTGATTGGAAGGTGCTCCCATACCTTGTCTGTTGGAATCCAATCTCCAGTAAATGCTCTGCAGTTTATGATTTTATACTATATATATGTGGAGCTTGAGATGCAAGCGTTCTGCTACTTGGTTATTTATATGATTAGACATTATTATAATACCACTGGATTTCGATATCAAAATGGTTTCGGTTAGATTAAGGTAAAAACCGTCCATGTTTATGTGTGGGTTGGTCTTACATTATCCTTTTGTTTCAAAAGGATTTTCAAAGTTAAACAGTATGGTTGGAATTTACGCACATCAGTCCCATAACTAACCCAGAGTTTATTTTGTTTGTGTTTCCCTAAACTCTTGGGTGTCCAAATTTTTACGGGCAGTCAAGTGTTTCAGGCTTTTACAGATACATTTGGAGGAACTCGAAGCAGGAAAATTCACCATTAGTTATTTAGAGATTATTTCCGCTGTGATGTATATAAGTTACACTTTGATATGATATGTAAGTACAAATTTAGATTTTGTATTTCAAAGTTATGATATAATACAATTTATTCATTCCGCTGTGAGATTTGTGTTTACTCTGATTTTGTTCAGCTATGTTGTTCTTCTTCTTCTATTCTATTAGTTATATCTTTTCTATCTCGTCCTCTAATTTCTTTCTAATAATGATCTGAATTTTCGTGCACTTTGAGTTGAATGTGTAGGATATTAGTCAGCTCAAATTGGTACGGATTTTCGGGCCACTACAGTTGGTATCAGAGCCAGGTTAAGAAATTACCTTGGCTCTGTGGCATGACTCAATAGAGATGAGGTCAGTAGAACCTTAGATTGAGTTTGAGTGTATATATACGAGTGAGCGTATTTGTAGATTCTATAAAAAAACTGTTTTATATTGTGTTGATTGGGTTGTCGAGTGGTTTATGAATTCTGGTGGATACTGGATTGCAAACTGTATCGATTGGTGTTTCTAAACTCCTGAACAGAGCTATTCGACACAATATTGTTTATAAATGCTGGGTAAATGAAATATTTTAGCCAAAAAAATATTTTGATATAAAAAAGAAGAAGTATATGTCTTAAGCTTATTATAGTATATTAGATGTGTTAATCATTGTTATGATCGAATAAGATTTATAATTGAGTTGGTTATATAAATAACCAATTGAAATATTATATAAGTATAATATACAAAATCAGATGAGCTAAATCTGAATATAAAACCAGAATTGAAATTAAACTCTGGAAGTTTGTAAAGGTGTTTGAAATTGAATATTAAATATATAAACTTTTAATATCCTGGGTGAATTCAGAAATATTTTCCAAGTATTTGTAAAGGATATTTTGTAGTAATTTTAAAATAAAAGTGTTTGAACTAATATAGTTTTGAACTCACTTCGATCGCTGGAAAATAATTCTGATGATGACTGTAGCATCATCAGTGTTCATTTTCAAGTTTCTAAGTGACAAATTACTACAAAAGATTTTGTTTTTAAATTATTTGAGGAAATAAGTTATCAAAATTCAAATGTTTTGAATTGCCGTCATTATATGTAAATATATATGATTTCGAACTGATTTGAAAGAAAACCCAGGAATTGAAATTCTGAGATTTAACATATGAAGATAAAAAGATAGGTAAAAGTGGATAAATAAAATTAGAGTTTAAATAAACAAAGTTAAATAAAATTTGGAATCGAATTGAAGTCGATTAAGTTGAAATTATAGTAAAATAGAATTAAACTTCGTGAGATAATTGATTAAGATTTTGGAATGGAACCGAAATTGGATATGGAAGTGGATTGTAACACCCTGTATTTTTTGTTAACATTAAAGTTACAAATTAAAGAATATTTAATTTCAAACGGGAGAGATAAGGGAAACGGGTTACGCCGTTGTGTTCGTCTCAGAATTCTGCTTGGGATAGAGTCCGAGTTTGCGTGAATTGGACTCCGTATGAAGGAGTTATGGCCTTCAGAAGTTTCAATAATTTACATAAACAGTTCGGATTAAAGTTCAGAAATTCGAAAATCAAAATTCAAACACAGAAGTGGGCTGGGCGGGAAATTTCCCGCCCAAGGCCAGGTCGACTAGGGGTCGACCTCCACCCATACAGGTCGACTTGGGGGTCGACCTACCCCCTCGGGCAGATCTGAAAAATGATGTGTTCTGACTCCCTGTTGAGTCATTAGGGCTGATTTGGCTGTTCTGTCTTGTCTAGATGGTCTTGATCGCTTCTAGTTGATCTAACGGCTCTAAATTAATCAAACTTCTATATAAGCAACCTAAATCTAAACCTTAAGCCACACAAAAATATTCCTAGAGCCGTCATGCCGTCAATGGTGAACCTAGAATAGCCATCATCTCTTTCAACTCAAAGGCAAGATAGAAGTTACATCAAAATCAAATCAAATCTAATCGAATTCAACTAAGAGAATTCAACGATCTTCATCAAAGGCGAGAAATTCAGTTTCAGAATACAGATCGCAGAAATCAAGTTTTCTTTTGTTGTAAGTGTAGTTATTTTTCAGATGTGAATAAATTAAAGACATGGTTTGTAATGAATTGTAAAATAGAATTGTATCAAGTTGAATGTGATGCTGATTCATGTCTATCCATATCTATTCTATCATATATGCCTATGAACTATTGTGGTCTATCGAACCTATCATGTTATGTGGAAATTTGTGGAATAACCTATGATGTTGTATATGAATTTGGGAATGAAATTATCATATGTAAGTTGGTGATGTTATGATACATACAAGTTTTAGGCTAAGTCATGTCGTTTATGCCTAATTGTTTAGATCCATTATGCATACATGTTTAGATCTACGACCTTACATGTTTAGATCTACGACCTTGATGATGTTATGATACATACAAGTTTTAGGCTAAGTCGTGTCGTTTATGCCTAATTGTTTAGATCCATTATGCATACATGTTTAGATCTATGACCTTACATGTTTAGATCTACGACCTTGATGATGTTATGATACATACAAGTTTTAGGCTAAGTCATGTCATTTATGCCTAATTGTTTAGATCCATTATGCATACATGTTTAGATCTACGACCTTACATGTTTATATCTACGACCTTGATGATATTACGATACGTACAAGTTTTAGGCTAAGTCATGCCGTTTATGCCTAATTGTTTAGATCCATTATGCATACATGTTTAGATCTACGACCTTACATGTTTAGATCTACGACTTTATATGTTTAGATCTACAACTTTATATGTTAGATCCATATGCCTTTATGTTAGATCCATATGCCTTTATGTTAGATCTATGTTAACTTGATTCAACACCTATGCAAGTTCACCACTACATGCCAAGTTTAATTTGTATATTTTTATGTAAATTCACATGCTTGTGGTTCATGTTGCATAGATCTAATTTGCAAGTTCATAATTAAAAGTATATTGTTCAATGCCAAACTCATGTGACACATGTGTAGTTAGATCCATACTCTTGTATGATGTTGGAATATTGCAAAGTTCCTCTTTTCCCCTTTTTTTTGTTTTATAAGTTAGGCTACAATATCGAGCCTAACATCCTATGTAATTTTGCGAACGTACAACGGGGGTAACGTTGGGGGAAAACTTGAAATTACATGTAATTGGCATGTTTGGCATAATCATGATAAATGGCATGAAAATGGTATAACTTACATACCAAAAATTATGAATTTGATTTAGAAGGAAAGTGGGCCATGATAATAAATTGTTGACAAATTTACATATAAGCATAAAAGGATAAATATGTAAATTTAGAAAAGACGAATATGCCTAACCCGAGGTTAGACTGAGTTGTGGTGTAAAACTACCTGGAACCGACCGGCAAATCCAATGACCACAACAATACCTGTCTAATGTGGGTGGTTAGTGCATTGAGCCCAAAAAGGACTCGAGATTAGAATGAGTGGTGGTGTAAAAATGCCAGGAACCGATCGGCACATCCAGTGACCATAACTATACCTGTCTAATGTGAGTGGTTGGTGCTTTAATAAAGCTAAGTCAAGATTGGTAGGGTTAAGTCAATTAAGGAAACACTTAACCAATTCAACATGTTAACAAAACTGATGGGTGGGGTTAGGACACTTGACCAATTTAACATGTTGGCTAGAAAACCCTAGTAACGGGGACCCATTTCAGCAGTAACCCACATAGATGTATCATAGAACCCTGAATTAGGCAGGGTGGGTGTAACGACCCAGAAAATCTGAACCAATTTAAATTTTTTAAATTGGCTAAAATAATGGATTTTAAATATTTAAAATAAATATTTTAAATAATAGCAATGAAAAGAGAGTTTGAATCGACGTTTGAAAACGAATATAATTAATTCTAATTATAAACAAGGCCTGAAAAGGCGCTGCAGTTTCAAAAATTGAATTCAAACTTTGTCGGACTGTACCGGGTGCAAAACAAAACGGATTTGAGTGAAACCAAAAATATTTAAATCTGTTAGTGAATACCTTTCTAACGAATCTGAAAAATCGAATTTTCATGGCGGAAAGCAAAAGTTATGGCCAAATGAATTTTCAGAAAGGTCGCTATGGAATTTATATAGCCCGTGAAATTGGCCATTTTGCATACGACCTCGGAATTCGACGAAACCACTTTTGTTGGATCCGGGATGTGAAGTTATTGCTAGGTTTCAAATTTCATAATTTTTGAAGCTAGTATGTGAGCGTGGCAAAGGAAAACGTGTTTTGGTCAATTACAGTTAAATTGGATCGACCAGAAATGGGCCTTTTTGCAAACGGTCTCAGAATTCGACGAAACTAGTTTTGTTGGGACCGTATCGTCAAAACATAGCCATATTTATTTTTCTGGAATTTTTCGAATCAGTTTGTGGTCCTAGCAAATTGAAATGAACGTTCAAATCGAATATTGAATGTTTTATATTTTAATTTGAATGGAAACTGACTGAAACAGTCGAATGGGCCTTCGAAACATATCCCATTGTGTTCGGAATGGGGGTAAAACGCTAGGGACGACAGTCGTTGGGTTTAGATTGGGGTCGTCTCAGTGGGGCATGATTACTGGGCTGAATTGTAAGCGGTCAAAACATCGGCGGGTGGTGCGTCAGTGTAGGTTCCGACGGAGTACGGGTGTGCACGTACTTCGGAGTGGAAAAAGCAGGCACTGGGCATCAGTAGTCATACACTGTGCATCTTGAATCATGTCGGGTTGCCACCATAGGATTTGATACACCCCATGGCGAGACCAACAGAGGTATCTACAATCAAGCGGGTGAAACGACCCAAAATCCCCCTTACGGGAAATCGCGGATTGAGTCGAGAACAAGCCACAACAGAACGAAGACGGGAGAACATTTCATTGTATATTACCACAATGCATCAGAATACAAGAATATACAGAGTATGGATGAATAAATATTACACAGAAATATCAGAGATTTAAATTACATTTAAATACATCGCAGCGGAAATAATACAAAACACAACTAGAAGGTGATATACGGATACAAAGCTTTCCGGATATCGTTCCAGCTGTAAACCAGGATCCTGTGAATAAAAATCTGCAAAACCAAAACTACTAGCTGCCTGTGTCAAAATAAGGGTACCCAGAGTTTAGGTTAAAACAATAAACTCCAGCTCAGTCATGGGACTAGTGTGAGAACTAAAACAGTTGTAAATCTTTATTTTAAAGTTCGGTATATTAAGGGACCACGCCGTATAATACGGAACGGGTTTCCTCCCAAGAATACCAGTGCATAAAACAAACAACGCAATGCTAAATAGAGAAAAATGAAGCTATTATAAGACCCAGGTCCTATCACACAATGCAACGCAAGCCGGGGGATAGGGTTTTCCCTTATAATAGCCAAACATGCTTAGTACGTTTAAAACAAATCATTTGATACAATAAGTGCATAGTGTATAAAACAACTTCAAATCATAAGTATCAATCATAGACGACATGGGTACCATATATCATGTCGCCATACTAGGCTCTACAAATAAAACCGCAAATGTCACGTATTTGGAAATTGGATTTCCGTCTATGAACCGAGGCAAAAGATAGTCCTCAACCGATTCGAGACGCTCTAGTCCGCCCCTCAGGAAAGTACACAGTCAAGCCTTTGGATCGTCAGGGCCGGTCCACCGATGTGAATTAAAATGCCTGAACAATGTGTTTCCCCGCCCCATGGGGCGTAAGTGAGCCAACAAATGACTCCATCGGACCCGGATCGTCCGATCAAACCGAGGCACCTCGCAACAACAACAACCACATAAGTCAAACTCGTCAGGGCATGTAAAACCACTGACGCCACTTCTAACTAGAAAGAAACGCATGCCCTCCCTGAGGTCCTTCTCCCGTTTTTGGTTCATATCGGGTGTGAAACTCGCGAAGTAAACGTTACACAAAGCTTCGCCACAAAGGTCGTGCTTCGATCATCAGCCACAAGACTTTGCTTTTCAACAGAAGCCTTGATCATTTTCCACTTAGGCATGCCACACAGGCAATTCACTCTATGCATTTGATATCCATCAGTATATAACCCCTGAGCTCGTACGTCTCAGAGAAGGGCGTTAAGCAAGAGAATAAATTTTCCGCCGCCAAACAGATATATATTTAATAGAAATCAATCACACAGACTAAAATCCAATGTCAGAGACACGGTCCATTTACAAATCCGTTCTGGGTCTGAACGAAACCGGAGGCACCTAGTACCCCGCACATCCATCGATCTCCAAATACGTCTGGACGATCACCAACTGTTTCCATCTTCTTGGGTGTACATCCCAATCAAGATCATCAGTAATCACCCAAACGACATGAAGACCTCCGGTCTTTGACCACCGTCTTCATCTTCGACTTATCGTCGTATCAGTTATTCAGAATGGGATAAACCCGGTCTTTCCGAATAACTCACGTATATTATAAACAAGTGTTACACAAACACAACATACGCCTCATTCCAATTCATTAGCCACTAACCGAAAATTAACAAGAGAATAACTCCACAAATATTAACCCCGAAGGCCGAAACCAACATCAGATCAATACCCAGGAAACCATTCTGCTTAGCTAATCGACAGTTAGTTTCTAAACTTCACATTCTTAGGGAAAGGTTCCCATTAATTTTATCAAAGATAAATCCTTTAAATTTATTCTTTAATCTACTTTTGAATATCAATTCAAACTAGTCGGGATTAGCGAACCTTACCGAAGTAATCATTGGTTTTAATTTCCCAATCGCCAATTATCTGTCCCATGAAGTAAAACTGTTAATACTTCATATCTAACACCACGGTGTTATCGGTAAATTCAATTACCATTTCACATTAAAATCTAATTAAAGATTTAACTATCGCCTGGAGCAAAACTGGTGATACTCCATTCTCGATCTATTCAATCTAATTAAAGATTCATTAAAACCCCACTTAGTTTTAATCTTTAACTAGATTAAACAATCAGTGTCATTTAAAACAAGGTTCACGATAAACCCAAAAATCAATACCAATTCAATTCCAATTAAATATTATTTAATTGGTACACTTCATTAAATCTAAATAAAAAGATTTAATCTTTTCACAACTGGGTTTAAGAACAGTGTTAATGAAGACACCATTCACGACAAACCCAAATCACATTTTATATTAAATACAAGGCTCTGAATAGAAAATATATTGGCTTATATTCAATATCAAATTCTACGACCAACAAATATCGTATTGGAAATAACGATACAGAAATAACGATACAAATATATCTTTCAAATTTCCATAACAATATCTGTGTAATCACGAAATCCAACATCGAAATAATCCAAAGACAATTTCGATTCAAATCCATTCTAATTCAATTATTGGAAATTCCGGTTACTTTTAAAACCCTTTTCAAATTCAATTTATTTATTTAAAAATAAATAGAATTTTAATTTTAGTTCAAAACTAGTTCATTTCGATAAAAATCTATTTTTATCTTTTCAAATATGGAGTTTTTCATCCCAATTCTTCCCAAATCATTTATTATGATTTTACACAAATTATTGATATTTTTAATAATTTTATCAAGGCCCGTACAGTCGATTTCCACCAACGGCCATCGAACTGCACTTACAGCGACCTTTTTTAAATTTGATTTGGACATAATTCCAAATCCAACCGTTAGATTTCAAATTTCTAATATTCGTTAGAAATCTCTTTTCGATATGAACCCAACGGTTCCGGTTTTAGGAGAATCCGACAGTCGGATCTCCCGTAATATTTATTCGAAGTCAATGGTCGAAATTCGCGAACTGTCGCGGCGTGATGCGTTCTATTCAGGCCATTATATATATAATATATATTATATATATTTCGTCGATTTCCTTTCAAAACGTATTTTATAAAACGTTTTAAATTCGTTTTCAAAACGATTTCAACTTCTATTTCAAATTCAAATCAAAATCGATTTTTTCAACATAAATTCATTTTAATTTCATTTCAAATCGATTCAATTCAAATAGATTTCTAATTTAATTCCCGTTCGTTTTCAATTCAATTCAATTTCAATTCGAATTCATTTCTATTCAATTTCAATTTGAATTCATTTCTATTCAATTTCAGTTTGAATTTCAATTCTTTTCAAAATATCAAATTTTGAAATCACTTTCGATATTCATTATAAAATGAATAAAATCGATATAAATATCGTTCACGTCAAAATGGCGTCAATCTAATCTACACGGCTTTATATATTTCTATTTCAAATATTTCTATTTCAAATGTTTCTTTTTCGAATATTTCTATTTCAAATGTTTATTTTTCAAATATTTCTATTTTCAAATATTTCTTTTTCAAATATGGAATGAGGCCCAATCAATTACCATATAATGTTAATTATATGGATTTTCTACCACACGTATCTAACAACAACGATAAATCATCAACCATCATCCAAAGTGTGTTCTACACTATATAAGCATCAAATATAAATATTTAACGCTTATAACAGTCTGTCAATCAATCGATCGATATACAACTAATTATTGGGATTAGTGTACGTCAAATATCATCCCAATACCCGTGTGGGGTTTCAAACAATCAAACACAAATTTTATTTGTGTAGTTGGGTGATGTGTAAAATTTATCGTCCCAATCAATATCAGTCAAATGTGTGTATATAAACAAATCGTCCGATTTGTTTATTTTTATTTCATTTCATATACACGTTAAAATTCTATTTTCAACTATAAAATATTTTTAACTATATAAATATTTTATTTCGTTTCACATCACATCACACAATCAACTACACAGCAAAATCAAACAAACAAGCATACAAGCCGTCCATGGTCTGTGGACGACGGGTGTCGGGTGCCACTAAACACCGTCTGCATCCTAGTATATATTTTAACTAGAAAATTAAATTAAAAGTGAGAAGTTCTCACCGATAGCTAAATCCAACGCCACGACTCTTCATATGTAGGAAAACTTCGCCGTGCTCGCCTCTTGTTACTTTCGTTGTGCGTGTTCACTACATATATAAAAATCACATTTTTATATCCTCCATTATATAAAAATTCTATTTTTGTAACCTCTACTGTACTGTAAAGATTATATTTTTATCCTTCTTCATAGTTAAAAATTATATTTTTCCTTTTCTACACGATTAAAAATTATATTTTTTTAACTTACTGCTTATATAAAAATTATTTTTTTAACTTACTTCTCTTCGCTTTCATATGATAAAAACCCCTTTTTTATTGAAAAATCCTAGCTTTCTACATTGAAAAATCCAATCTTTCTACATTGAAAAATATCCAATCTTTCCTATGTAATTAACCATATGAAAATTCGATTTTTAATTTGCTTCCTCATTCATAAAAAATGGATTTTAAATTTGCTTTCACCTTCATGAAAATTGGATTTTAAATACATAAATTTTTATAGCTTTTTATATTAAAAATCAAATCAGAGAAAAAGAAACTAAAATAAAATAAAATATAGAATAAAATAAAATAAACTAGAACTTACAGTGTTCTACTTGGACTGGGGGGGGGGGGGGTTCAGAGGGGTGCGGTGGTTGCTGATGTCGGCGCAGGGGTTCGAGGGATAGGGGGGAGGCGGCGGCTGTCGGTTGTGGGTTGCGGCGGGTTCGATTGGGGTCTCGATTGGGGCCAGGCTTCGAGGGGGGAGGAGTTGGACTTCTGCGCGGTGCGAGGAGGAAGAAGATGAAGGAGCGGCGGCGACAGACGTTGGGGGGGTCGCGTTGTTCGATTTAGGGTTTTTTTTTTCTAAATCTCGGTCTGAAGAGAGAGGAGAGGGAGAGGTGTATATATTATAAATATTTAATTTATTTTAATCCATCGAAAAGTAACTTTTTATTTCGAACTCGAAACGGGACCCACCGCCTGTCACCCATAGCTAATTACCCCCATTCTGAATGCAATGGGATATGTATCGTAAGCTGATTCGATCGTTTCGATCAGTTTTCGTCAAAATCAACATATAACTCTATATATTGAATTTGAACACGCATTTCAATTTACTGGGGTCACGTACTAACTCGAAAAATTCCAGAAAAATATTTTCTAGCTTCATATTGACGATAAAGTCCTAACAAAACTATTTTCATCAAATTCTGAGACCGTTGAAAAAATGACCATTTTCCAGTCGATTAAAATCGACAGAAACTGATCAAATGCGTTTTCCTCTGCCACGCTCACATATTGATTCGAAAAATTATGAAATTTGGAATCTAGCAATAATTTGACATCACGGATCCAACAAAAGTGATTTCGTCGAAATTCGAGGTCGTTTGCAAAATGACTATTTTCAAAGGCCGAAATTCCATATCGACTATTCTGAAATTCCAACTGGGCATATCTTTTTATCCCCGCTATGAAATTTTGATTTCCCGGATTCGTTGGAAAGATATTCTCGATTAGATTCAAATATTTTTGGTTTCACTAAAATCCGGTTTATTTTGAATCCTGTACATTCATTTGAATTTTGAAATCAAATTATCGAACTACCGCGCCATTTTCAATTCCATTTATATGTATAAAATAAATATTTATATTCTAACGACGACGTATATAAATATATACGTTCGAATTCTATTCAAAATAAATTTCTCGTCGATACTTTTCAAAATAATCTATTTTAAATGTTCAAAATTCACTAAAATTGCCAAAATAAAAATTTAAACTGGCCCAGATTTCCGGGTTATTACAATCTCCCCCAATTAAAACTTTTCGTCCCCGAAAAGGAACGAAACTGAAAGTTGTTTTAAATACCAGCTCAACTTTCATTATTTTTATTATGGCTTAAGTTCTTTAACTTTTCAGTTTCTAAGAACTTTTCAAAAATTTCAAAAATTTGGCTAGCACCCTAAATTTTCGAAAAATTTCGCCATAACCTCCCCTGCACCGGGAGCACCGGGAAAATCCCGAAATTGCCATACATGCCCTCTGATCTCAAAAAGAAAAAGAAAAAGCCAAGCGGCTAGCCGATCGGCTCATAAAATCATCATCACCCAAACAAAACAGTAAATTATGATAAACATGTACCAATTTGTCGGGCAAACAAATTTTATTCTCTGCTCTAGCCTCCTTGCTATGACCTGTTCAATGTGAGTACATGTATATGCAAGAAAATGCGACCAAATTTCAATACAATTCAATATTTGATTCAATTTGGCTATATGGTACAAATTTTAATTAATCAACCAATAATCAACAACACAACCATCAATCAATTAGTTGATTAGCTTTTCAAATTCATAACCTTGATATATAGTCAAAAAATCAGATTTTTGATGCCAAATCACAACAATAAGCCCTATCTAGTTTCGGTTCTCACACCAGTCAGTTGGAAATATATAGAAATCTCACTTTCGAAACTCGAAAATAAATACTGGCGATGGTGCCCCATCACTAGAATTATCCCCGGGCACTAGAGTGCGATTCTATAACTATCCAATACATTAAAACTTCGAATACACGTTTGCAAGACGCATATGCAAAATCTTTATATATCGGATTGTCCAAATCATATAAATAAATATTCAAATACGAATTATTGAATTTAAATTTTCAAAACAAAATTTGTTTTCATTTTAAAACATACTCTTCACACTCGTTCTAGGATACTACTGATCCCATCTCTAACGAGTCATTCTAATTGGATATTACTAATCCAATATCTGATGAATTCTTTCGTATGATTCTAATGTGTCTTGTTCTCTGAGCTTTGTAAACCAAAGCTCTGATACCACGCTGAAACGACCCAAAATCCCCCTTACGGGAAATCGCGGATTGAGTCGAGAACAAGCCACAACAGAACGCAGACGGGAGAACATTTCATTGTATATTACCACAATGCATCAGAATACAAGAATATACAGAGTATGGATGAATAAATATTACACAGAAATATCAGAGATTTAAATTACATTTAAATACATCGCAGCGGAAATAATACAAAACACAACTAGAAGGAGATATACGGATACAAAGCTTTCCGGATATCGTTCTAGCTGTAAACCAGGATCATGTGAATAAAAATCTACAAAACCAAAACTACTAGCTGCCCGTGTCAAAATAAGGGCACCCAGAGTTTAGGTTAAAACAATAAACTCGAGGTCATTCATGGGACTGGTGTGAGAACTAAAACAGTTGTAAATCTTTATTTTAAAGTTCGGTATATCAAGGGACCACGCCGTATAACACGGAACGGGTTTCCTCCCAAGAATACCAGTGCATAAAACAAACAACGCAATGCTAAATAGAGAAAAATGAAGCTATTATAAGACCCATGTCCTATCACACAATGCAACGCAAGCCGGGGGATAGGGTTTTCTGTAACGACCCGGATTTTGAGCGGCTTTGGTTATCGACGTAAGCTCGACGTCGATAACCAAAACATCAAAAAATCCCGGTAATTAATGAAAGAAATTAGAAGGTGAGAATAGATAAGATAGAAACTTAGAATAGAAGAAGAAGAAGAACACAACATCAGAGTAACACGAACCTCACAGCGGAACGAATAACATATAATAGATAACATAACTTTGAAATATAACAGTTATGTATACAATAGCACTTATCAGAGTACAGCACTTACAACACAACGGAAATAACTATAGCTATATGATCCTGAAGCCTCCTGCTCCAGTTCTTCAATGTATCTGCAAATCCCGACTACTTGACTGCCCATACAAATTTAGGCACCCAAGAGTTTAGGGAAAACAAAACAAATAAACTCCGGGTCAGTCATGGGACTGGTGTGAGTAAAATAGTTTAAACAGGTATATGAACAAGTAAATGATATCTCATAAGACCACGCCGCAGAACGGAACGGGTTTTTCCCTTATGAGAATCTAAAATATCTTTATATCAAAAACCTTTTGATATTATAATAATGTCTATGTACAAATAGATATCAACTAGCAGAAACGCTTTCATCTCACGTTCTACATATATAATATACAATCAAAATCGCAAGCACGTATTGGATAATGGATTTCCAACTATGACAAGGTATGGAACCATCTTCCGATCAGTGTACTCTAGGAACGATACACTGGAGTTCAACAAGAACATCTTGTAACTCAGCCACACATGACCGACCACTCATTTCGCTTGAGTGTATCGAATGTACATCACCAACGGTTGGGATCAGCAACCGTTCCCGTATATATATATGGGACAGCATTGATAGATTTAAGAAACAAATGAATATTCTCTAGATAGGTGATTATACACCCTACTTCGGTGCGACCGACTTAGCCATGCTGCCTGCCCGATTTCTGTCATTTACCGGTTGATGAGGCTAGAAGCTACGCTTTATCATTACATCAGATTCACTTCGAATGCTACATTGTCAAATCCATCGAAAATCACTAATTGACGTCTACAACAGTACATTACGTGTTAGCTAAAGAAGTTTCCTTCTCCGCTTCCACTCTTGGTAAAGTTGAAGAAATCAATGTACGTGACCTTTCTGGAAATACTCTGTCAGACATTCATTCATACAAGTCATCCTTATTCACTTAGAATGTCACATCGTCATACCCGCCAAATCACAAATTGACTTATTCAAAAATAACACGGGTATACAACTAAGAGAAACGAATTCCTCCGCCACCAAACGTGAATACGTTTGAACAGACCAAATTACGCGATCCATTAGATAAACTTTGTCAGACCTTCGTCCATACAAGTTGTCCTGGGACTGGACAAACCGAAGGCACTATTCTGTAAACAGGATAGCCCTTGCATTTTACTCCGTCTTCAATTATCTTTGGCATATATGATTCGCGACGCTTATGCCAATACAGAGTGGTTCTTTGGATAATAATCCAACCGGTCTCTCCATATTAACAACGTTAAAATGGTCAAAACTTCGATAGTCGGTGATTTAACCATCAAAGAAAAACAAGTGTGCAAACAACGATATTATTTCTAGATGGAAATTATATCGAACAAACATCATTTAACATTAACCTCTTTAGTTCATTTATTTACTTATCTCCTGTTTCCCTATATTCTAAATTCTTATTTTCTTTTATCAGAAAACATTTCTGATTCTCGTTTGGAAAACATTTCCAAAACTCCTTTACGATCAAACCTTACCATTTCTTAGTTAAGAAGGAAGTCACTCAAGTTGGGGTATAATTACCTCTCAGACCTTAACTGAACAACATTATAACTTCGAAATGGTCAAAGTTTATCTTTTAATCTTTAACAACTTCTTTACGCCTTTCTCGGATTCAATTTTACTAATCCACTTCTATATTTAAAACATTGGTTATAACGATAACGTTATAATCCCTACTTTCGAATTATCTAACTTTAATTATAACTTCTATTCTTATTAGCGAATAATTAACCTAACACTTATTTATTTATAAATAAATAAATCTCTATTTAAACATTGGAAAGTATAAGTACTTTCCCGAATTCGATATAATCGAATTTGCCGATTAACTCTCTTCGACAAATCTCTATTTGATTAACTCTTCTTCGAATAACCTATATTCGATTAACTCCTTCTCGAATAAACGATATTCGATAATCTCTCTTCGAATAACTAATATTCGATAACTCTTCCTTTTCAAATATCTCATATTCGAAAATCTCACTTCGATTAAACTATAATCGATAACTCCCTTCGATGAAACTAACATCGATAACTCCTTTCGATGAAACTAACATCGATAACTCCTTTCGATGAAACTAACATTGATAACTCCTTTTGATGAAACTAACATCGATAACTCCTTTCGATGAAACTAACATCGATTTATTTAACTCGACGAACTTAACTCGACTAACTTAACTTGACTCGACTAACTCGACTTACTTGGTTCGACCAATTCGATTAACTAGGCTCGACTAACTTGACTAACTTAACTCAACTTACTTGGTTCGACCAATTCGATTCGATTAACTAGGCTCGACTAACTTGACTAACTTAACTCGACTTACTTGGTTCGACCAATTTGATTCGATTAACTAGGCTCGACTAACTTGACTAACTTAACTCGACTTACTTGGTCGAACCACCCGATCAACTCAACTTATTTAACTTAACTTATTTCTCAACTCGATTAACTCCTATCGAATAACTAATATTCGATTAAACTCCATTCGCTTGACTCTAGATCGCAGCGATCACAATGGTTACGCCTGACTCCCTCAGGAAACATCCGACCGCCGTAGGCTATTTACAGCCCTGCGAATTACGCTAGCAGTCGTACAAGTTGGCAACTTACCCTGAATACTATGTTTGACTAACTCTGTCTCAAATAACTATATTTGATTAACTCTAACTAGTTAACTCTAACTGATTAACTCTAACTGATTAACTCTAACTGTTTAACTCTATTTGACTAACTCGACTTGACTAACCCCTTTCGAATAACATATTCGATTAACTAACTTTCGAATACCATATTCGATTAACTAACTTCGAATACCATATTCGATTAACTCCTTTCGAATGTCTATATTCGATTAACTAACTTCAAATACCATATTCGATTAACTAACTTCGAATACCATATTCGATTTCTCCTTTCGAATGTCTATATTCGATTTTCTAACTTCGAATACCATATTCGATTAACTCCTTTCGAATGTCTATATTCGATTAACTAACTTCGAATACCATATTCGATTAACTAACTTCGAATACCATATTCGATTTCTCCTTTTTAACACGTTTATTCATTTATAAAGATTTACTATTAGTAACGGTTCTTCACTTTATAAATGTCCTTTTAATAACGTTTTCCTTTTTATAACGGTTTCCTTTATAAACCAATTTCCTTTTTATTAACTCTATTTATTTTCTAAATATTCCCCTTTCAATTCTATTTGTAAATGGTTTACAAATATTTCTTTTCTCTATTTTATTCTATTTGCAAATGGTTTTGCAAATATTTTCTTTTCAAATTTATTCTTAAAAATATTCTAACTCCTTAACTTTCCGGGAAAATTCGCCATAACCTCCTTTGTATCGGGAGTATCGGGAAAATCCCCAAACCCGCCAAATAGGCCTTTCCATTCCAAAAAGAAAATGATTTGAATTTATTTCCTTTTTAAAATACCTTCTATTTATAAATATTCCCATTTATAAATATTTCAATTTATAAATATCTCTGTTTTCAATATCACTTTGAAAATCTCCTTATCAACATCCCGTATGTTATGGTATTCAATACATCAAATCACGATGATCAATAACGTCCAACCACATATAATCGACAACAGATTATATATCACATCATATAACAAGATATATGAATCAAACAGTATTATAAATATTGAGGAACCCAGTTGGGTCCCTCCAACCTGTTTCCCTGCATCCACAGATGTTACACAGTATAATCAACATCACTTCCAGTTAAATGTAAATTATACCGATAGCAGAATCAATATATAAATATTCAACGGTTTCTATATATATATATATTTATATTTATATATATATAATTTCCACTAACTGACTAGCAGTTCAATCAATCAACCAACACACAGCAATCAACAGATGATTAACAGTTCTAAGAATACATTATAAAAATATAACTGTTCAGAGTTGGTGAGTTTTACTCACATTTGTCGTTTTTCGTTAAATAACGATTAACGATACTTGATTCAGTTCAATCGTTCTTATTCTGTCGTAAATCCAGACGAACTCCGAATCACTCCCACCCCGTTCCAGTGTGTACTTTCCGCCCATACGATTCCGTCGGATCGGACCATTCTAAAATACGATACAGTATGTACATGTTATGATACTTACAAGTTATCATAGCATACAAGCATTAACATTTAATTTAAACACTTAATTACTTTAATAGACTTCTTAATTACCATGTTGTCCACGGTTTATTCAGCTCACTATTCTTCTCCTACAGGCCCAGTCCGACCTTCTTCCCCGCATCATCAAGAACCCGTGCTCCCCTTTCAAGCCATTCAGCAAAACATACTCCTTTCCTCTTGGGCCTTAACCATTTCCCTTGGCCCAACTCCTTATCCTTAAGCCCACGTATTAAACCCGCCTCCTCCCTATTCTTCTTCCCAAATGACATCTCACGCTTCAGGCAACTACCCAACAGCAAACACACGTTCTCCCTTCGACTGCTCCTCTTCTGCTTCACGAAATCCGAAAAGAATACCACCAATATACTCCTCTTCTCGTCCTCTTCAACTCCACCCTATACACGTACAATTCGACTCATCCCTTCCAAACCCGTCATCGGCCTCGCAGCAGCAGACATCGACCCAATTTCCCACCGAAACCCCCAACTCTTTGCAGCAAGGTGCGAAATCACCTTCTAAACCCTAATCCAACATCAAAAAAATTAATCGATGCCTTAAGTTCGAGTTATAGCAAACCCTAGTCCTCCTGCTTACACTCGCGAGGCCCAAAACTCGGCATCGAGTTCAGATTGACTAGTACGGGCTTGAAGCCCTTGCCTTAGCGATCTCAAAGAAATAGGTTTAAGGATTTTATTGAGTTTCATTGATTTGTTTTGGATTTTTGAAAGGAGTTTGCTCGTGTATTTTTTTAGCAGAAGATGACGGCGGAAAATTCTGATCTGTTGACTTTGAAATGATAAAAAGTTAGGTTTTAGTGTGAATGAGGGTATTATATAGGAAATATATAATATATTTTTATTGAATATTATATTGAATTTAAAGCAACCGCTATTTTATTTTGTCCTCTAAAATTCCTGTGACCACATACGATACCCAAATATCACGAAACTGGACATACACCTTCAGTTCGACATTACGGTCCCAACGAAACTGGTTTCGTCGAATTCCGACTCCGTTTGCTCACACAGCGTATTTTTAACTGTCGAAATACTGACTGTTTCACACTCTAAAAATCTGTACGACCACACGGTGACTCTAAAAATCACCAAACTTGGAATCTAACAACTATTTGACATTGCGGATCCAACAAAACTGGTTTCGTCGAATTCCGACTTCGTTTGCAAAAGTGGTTATTTTTAAAGCTCTGGATGACCCATTTAAATATATAAATATATTTAAATATTATTAAATTAAATATAAATAAATTTATATTATCGTATATCTTCACATATGATATCGTACAGTTCCAGAATATCATATCAAAATATACAGTTTGATATTTCAGATTTCAGATTATCTCGGTATTCAGTTTATATCGAAAATCCTTTTATAACGTATATAAAGCGTCGCAAATTATAAAGGAATTCTACAGCGACTTTTCTGAAATTTGATTTGGACGTACGTCAAAATCTACACGACGAAATCCCGATTTTTCTCTTCCACTAGAAAGATATACTCCACCAGCTCCACACGTTTCTTGTTTCACAGAAATCCGGCTTAAAACGAATCCTGTATATTCAGTTGAAGTTCAAATCGCCAAATAGCGAACTGCAGCGCTATTTCGAGCTCGTTTATAAATATATTATAAACTATGCGTTCAACTGTCGTCGATTCAATATAATCGTTATTATATTTCGAATCGAAGCTCCACCAAATCTCGTATGCTATTCAATTCACACGATATTGTGAATTTCACTATTTCCGACTATTTTGACATTATAATATATTATTATATTATAATTATTTATTAAATATTCAAAATTATTTAATTAAACGATCATTAACTTCTCTAAATCACCAATTATATAATTAAATAAATTAATTATATATCTCTAAAAATGCGGGTCATTACATTCTTCCCCACTTAAAATAATTTCGTCCTCGAAATTGCTAAGTTAGAGGACGACCCTACTTATTGGAATTCCTAAGATTTGTTTACCCCTTATTTCTGATTTTAACTGAACCAATTAATATCGACTAAAATATTAATTCATTCCGACTAACTAAATTTCCAAAAATTTTCTAACACTTTAAATTTTCGGAAAATTTCGCCAGCACCTCCTTTGTACTGGTCAATAGCTCAAACTCCAACTCGCCTCTCTGGGCCTTCTTCAACCCAAAAGAAAATCAAAACGCCAAACGGCTTGCCAATTCGGCTCATAAATTCCAAACTCATATAAAATATAAACTTGTACCTTTTTGTCGGGCATATCATTATATCCCTTACATCTGTTATCATTCCAACATATACCAATGTCATCCCAATCAAACTCAATCACTTTTATATCATCAAACCAAATCATTCGCTTATACTCAAGTCGAATCCCATTGTCAATCTCAAGTTTCATTCTTGATTTTCAAATTCTAAGTCCAACTAAATTTCAAATTCTTAACTCATCAACCCAATTCCATAACATATTATTCTCTAATCCAATTCAATTCTATTTAACTATGTTCAAGTTAAATTTCAATTTATTTTTACCATCTCATTTTATTTAACTTCATTAGTTAAATTTTAATTTCTAGAACTTAAATTCCTGGGTAAATTTCAAATCAATTTGAAATCATACTGCCAATTCAAAACCTTTGAATTTCCAAACAACTTGTTTCCTCAAAATAATTCAAAAACAAAACCTTTGGTAGTAATCCGTCACTTAGAGCTCGAAAATGAACACTGATGATGTCGCGATTCATCATCAGAATCTATTTTCCAGCTATCAAAGTGAGTTCAATACTATATCACTTCCAGTTTGAAGAACGCTTTAAAAATCTCCCAGGAACTTAAAATTTTCTTATTTTAAATTCCAATTCTGATTTAAATTCAGATTTAATCCATCTTATTTCATATACTTTATTTATATGAATTCTGATTAGTTATTTATAACCATTTCACTTTTATAATCTTACTCGATTATAATTACTACCAACACATCCTATATATGATAATATATCACATATCCATACTATGCCGGTCCATCGTATTCAAGTGTTTATTTACTCCTACCGATACAGTGGATCAAACTGATCGACCAGAACTCATAAACTACTCAACCGACGAATCTCCACAATATAAAACCATTTTTTTACCAAATACAAATACGCACTCGTATATATACACTCAAACTCAATATAGGGTATTACTAACCCTATCTCTACTGAGTCACGCCACAGAGCCAAGTAATTCTTAACTTAAGCTCTGATACCAACTGTAACGACCCGGATTTTGAGCGGCTTTGGTTATCGACGTAAGCTCGACGTCGATAACCAAAACATCGAAAAATCCCGGTAATTAATGAAAGAAATTAGAAGGTGAGAATAGATAAGATAGAAACTTAGAATAGAAGAAGAAGAACACAACATCAGAGTAACACGAACCTCACAGCGGAACGAATAACATATAATAGATAACATAACTTTGAAATATAACAGTTATGTATACAATAGCACTTATCAGAGTACAGCACCTACAACACAGCGGAAATAACTATAGCTATATGATCCTGAAGCCTCCTGCTCCAGTTCTTCAATGTATCTGCAAATCCCGACTACTTGACTGCCCGTACAAATTTAGGCACCCAAGAGTTTAGGGAAAACAAAACAAATAAACTCCGGGTCAGTCATGGGACTGGTGTGAGTAAAATAGTTTAAACAGGTATATGAACAAGTAAACGATATCTCATAAGACCACGCCGCAGAACGGAACGGGTTTTTCCCTTATGAGAAAATAAAATATCTTTATATCAAAAACCTTTTGATATTATAATAATGTCTATGTACAAATAGATATCAACTAGCAGAAACGCTTTCATCTCACGTTCTACATATATAGTATACAATCAAAATCGCAAGCACGTATTGGATAATGGATTTCCAACTATGACAAGGTATGGAACCACCTTCCAATCAGTGTACTCTAGGAACGATACACTGGAGTTCAACAAGAACATCTTGTAACTCAGCCACACATGACCGACCACTCATTTCGCTTGAGTGTATCGAATGTACATCAGCAACGGTTGGGATCAGCAACCGTTCCCGTATATATATATGGGACAGCATTGATAGATTTAAGAAACAAATGAATATTCTCTAGATAGGTGATTATACACCCTACTTCGGTGCGACCGACTTAGCCATGCTGCCTGCCCGATTTCTGTCATTTACCGGTTGATGAGGCTAGAAGCTACGCTTTATCATTACATCAGATTCACTTCGAATGCTACATTGTCAAATCCATCGAAAATCACTAATTGACGTCTACAACAGTACATTACGTGTTAGCTAAAGAAGTTTCCTTCTCCTCTTCCACTCTTGGTAAAGTTGAAGAAATCAATGTACGTGACCTTTCTGGAAATACTCTGTCAGACATTCATTCATACAAGTCATCCTTATTCACTTAGAATGTCACATCGTCATACCCGCCAAATCACAAATTGACTTATTCAAAAATAACACGGGTATACAGCTAAGAGAAACGAATTCCTCCGCCACCAAACGTGAATACGTTTGAACAGATCAACTTATGTGATCCATTAGATATACTTTGTCAGACCTTCGTCCATACAAGTTGTCCTGGGACTGGACAAACCGAAGGCACTATTCTGTAAACAGGATAGCCCTTGCATTTTACTCCGTCTTCAATTATCTTTGGCATATATGATTCGCGACGCTTATGCCAATACAGAGTGGTTCTTTGGATATTAATCCAACCGGTCTCTCCATATTAACAACGTTAAAATGGTCAAAACTTCGATAGTCGGTGATTTAACCATCAAAGAAAAACAAGTGTGCAAACAACGATATTATTTCTAGATGGAAATTATATCGAACAAACATCATTTAACATTAACCTCTTTAGTTCATTTATTTACTTATCTCCTATTTCCCTATATTCTAAATTCTTATTTTCTTTTATCAGAAAAAATTTCTGATTCTCGTTTGGAAAACATTTCCAAAACTCCTTTACGATCAAACCTTACCATTTCTTAGTTAAGAAGGAAGTCACTCAAGTTGGGGTATAATTACCTCTCAGACCTTAACTGAACAACGTTATAACTTCGAAATGGTCAAAGTTTATCTTTTAATCTTTAACAACTTCTTTACGCCTTTCTCGGATTCAATTTTACTAATCCACTTCTATATTTAAAACATTGGTTATAACGATAACGTTATAATCCCAACTTTCGAATTATCTAACTTTAATTATAACTTCTATTCTTATTAGCGAATAATTAACCTAACACTTATTTATTTATAAATAAATAAATCTCTATTTAAACACTGGAAAGTATAAGTACTTTCCCGAATTCGATATAATCGAATTTGCCGATTAACTCTCTTCGACAAATCTCTATTTGATTAACTCTTCTTCGAATAACCTATATTCGATTAACTCCTTCTCGAATAAACGATATTCGATAATCTCTCTTCGAATAACTAATATTCGATAACTCTTCCTTTTCAAATATCTCATATTTGAAAATCTCACTTCGATTAAACTATAATCGATAACTCCCTTCGATGAAACTAACATCGATAACTCCTTTCGATGAAGCTAACATCGATAACTCCTTTCGATGAAACTAACATTGATAACTCCTTTCGATGAAACTAACATCGATAACTCCTTTCGATGAAACTAACATCGATTTACTTAACTCGACGAACTTAACTCGACTAACTTAACTTGACTCGACTAACTCGACTTACTTGGTTCGACCAATTCGATTCGATTAACTAGGCTCGACTAACTTGACTAACTTAACTCGACTTACTTGGTTCGACCAATTCGATTCGATTAACTAGGCTCGACTAACTTGACTAACTTAACTCGACTTACTTGGTTCGACCAATTCGATTCGATTAACTAGGCTCGACTAACTCGACTAACTTAACTCGACTTACTTGGTCGAACCACCCGATCAACTCAACTTATTTAACTTAACTTATTTCTCAACTCGATCAACTCGATTAACTCCTATCGAATAACTAATATTCGATTAAACTCCATTCGCTTGACTCTAGATCGCAGCGATCACAATGGTTACGCCTGACTCCCTCAGGAAACATCCGACCGCCGTAGGCTATTTACAGCCCTGCAAATTACGCTAGCAGTCGTACAAGATGGCAACTTACCCTGAATACTATGTTTGACTAACTCTGTCTCAAATAACTATATTTGATTAACTCTAACTGGTTAACTCTAACCGATTAACTCTAACTGATTAACTCTAACTGGTTAACTCTATTTGACTAACTCGACTTGACTAACCCCTTTCGAATAACATATTCGATTAACTAACTTTCGAATACCATATTCAATTAACTAACTTCGAATACCATATTCGATTAACTCCTTTCGAATGTCTATATTCGATTAACTAACTTCGAATACCATATTCGATTAACTAACTTCGAATACCATATTCGATTTTTCCTTTCGAATGTCTATATTCGATTTTCTAACTTCGAATACCATATTCGATTAACTCCTTTCGAATGTCTATATTCGATTAACTAACTTCGAATACCATATTCGATTAACTAACTTCGAATACCATATTCGATTTCTCCTTTTTAACACGTTTATTCATTTATAAAGATTTACTATTAGTAACGGTTCTTCACTTTATA
The DNA here is from genome assembly GCA_030737875.1 of Allium sativum. Classification (NCBI taxonomy): domain Eukaryota; kingdom Viridiplantae; phylum Streptophyta; class Magnoliopsida; order Asparagales; family Amaryllidaceae; genus Allium; species Allium sativum. Next base: position 308,422,959 of record CM060915.1, on the reverse strand, counting down.
AATGTCCTTTTAATAACGTTTTCCTTTTTATAATGGTTTCCTTTATAAACCAATTTCCTTTTTATTAACTCTATTTATTTTCTAAATATTCCCCTTTCAATTCTATTTGTAAATGGTTTACAAATATTTCTTTTCTCTATTTTATTCTATTTGCAAATGGTTTTGCAAATATTTCCTTTTCAAATTTATTCTTAAAAATATTCTAACTCCTTAACTTTACGGGAAAATTCGCCATAACCTCCTTTGTATCGGGAGTATCGGGAAAATCCCCAAACCCGCCACACAGGCCTTTCCATTCCAAAAAGAAAATGATTTGAATTTATTTCCTTTTTAAAATACCTTCTATTTATAAATATTCCCATTTATAAATATTTCTTATTTATAAATATTTCAATTTATAAATATCTCTGTTTTCAATATCACTTTGAAAATATCCTTATCAACATCCCGTATGTTATGGTATTCAATACATCAAATCACGATGATCAATAACGTCCAACCACATATAATCGACAACAGATTATATATCACATCATATAACAAGATATATGAATCAAACAGTATTATAAATATTGAGGAACCCAGTTGAGTCCCTCCAACCTGTTTCCCTGCATCCACAGATGTTACACAGTATAATCAACATCACTTTCAGTTAAATGTAAATTATACCGATAGCAGAATCAATATATAAATATTTAACGGTTTCTATATATATATATATAATTTCCACTAACTGACTAGCAGTTCAATCAATCAACCAACACACAGCAATCAACAGATGATTAACAGTTCTAAGAATACATTATAAAAATATAACTGTTCAGAATTGGTGAGTTTTACACACATTTGTCGTTTTTTGTTAAATAATGATTAACGATACTTGATTCAGTTCAATCGTTCTTATTCTATCGTAAATCCAGACGAACTCCGAATCACTCCCACCCCGTTCCAGTGTGTACTTTCCGCCCATACGATTCCGTCGGATCGGACCATTCTAAAATACGATACAGTATGTACATGTTATGATACTTACAAGTTATCATAGCATACAAGCATTAACATTTAATTTAAACACTTAATTACTTTAATAGACTTCTTAATTACCATGTTGTCCACGGTTTATTCAGCTCACTATTCTTCTCCTACAAGCCCAGTCCGACCTTCTTCCCCGCATCATCAAGAACCTGTACTCCCCTTTCAAGCCATTCAGCAAAACATACTCCTTTCCTCTTGGGCCTTAACCATTTCCCTTGGCCCAACTCCTTATCCTTAAGCCCACGTATTAAACCCGCCTCCTCCCTATTCTTCTTCCCAAATGACATCTCACGCTTCAGGCAACTACCCAACAGCAAACACACGTTCTCCCTTCGACTGCTCCTCTTCTGCTTCACGAAATCCGAAAAGAATACCACCAATACACTCCTCTTCTCGTCCTCTTCAACTCCACCCTATACATGTACAATTCGACTCATCCCTTCCAAACCCGTCATCGGCCTCGCAGCAGCAGGCATCAACCCAATTTCCCACCGAAACCCCCAACTCTTTGCAGCAAGGTGCGAAATCACCTTCTAAACCCTAATCCGACATCAAAAGACTTAATCGATGCCTTAAGTTCGAGTTATAGCAAACCCTAGTCCTCCTGCTTACACTCGCGAGGCCCAAAACTCGGCATCGAGTTCAGATTGACTAGTACGGGCTTGAAGCCCTTGCCTTAGCGATCTCAAAGAAATAGGTTTAAGGATTTTATTGAGTTTCATTGATTTGTTTTGGATTTTTGAAAGGAGTTTGCTCGTGTATTTTTTTAGCAGAAGATGACGGCGGAAAATTCTGATCTGTTGACTTTGAAATGATAAAAAGTTAGGTTTTAGTGTGAATGAGGGTATTATATAGGAAATATATAATATATTTTTATTGAATATTATATTGAATTTAAAGCAACCGCTATTTTATTTTGTCCTCTAAAATTCCTGTGACCACATACGATACCCAAAAATCACGAAACTGGACATACACCTTCAGTTCGACATTACGGTCCCAACGAAACTGGTTTCGTCGAATTCCGACTCCGTTTGCTCACACAGCGTATTTTTAACTGTCGAAATACTAACTGTTTCACACTCTAAAAATCCGTACGACCACACAGTGACTCTAAAAATCACCAAACTTGGAATCTAACAACTATTTGACATTGCGGATCCAACAAAACTGGTTTCGTCTAATTCCGACTTCGTTTGCAAAAGTGGTTATTTTTAAAGCTCTGGATGACCCATTTAAATATATAAATATATTTAAATATTATTAAGTTAAATATAAATAAATTTGTATTATCGTATATCTTCACATATGATATCGTACAGTTCCAGAATATCATATCAAAATATACAGTTTGATATTTCAGATTTCAGATTATCTCGGTGTTCAGTTTATATCGAAAATCCTTTTATAACGTATATAAAGCGTCGCAAATTATAAAGGAATTCTACAACGACTTTTCTGAAATTTGATTTGGACGTACATCAAAATCTACACGACGAAATCCCGATTTTTCTCTTCCACTAGAAAGATATACTCCACCAGCTCCACATGTTTCTTGTTTCACAGAAATCCGGCTTAAAACGAATCCTGTATATTCAGTTGAAGTTCAAATCGCCAAATAGCGAACTGCAGCGCTATTTCGAGCTCGTTTATAAATATATTATAAACTATGCGTTCAACTGTCATCGATTCAATATAATCTTTATTATATTTCGAATCGAAGCTCCACCAAATCTCGTATGTTATTCAATTCACACGATATTGTGAATTTCACTATTTCCGACTATTTTGACATTATAATATATTATTATATTATAATTATTTATTAAATATTCAATATTATTTAATTAAACGATCATTAACTTCTCTAAATCACCAATTATATAATTAAATAAATTAATTATATATCTCTAAAAATGCGGGTCATTACATTTTCCCTTATAATAGCCAAACATGCTTAGTACATTTAAAACAAATCATTTGATTCTACTATAAGTGCATAGTGTATAAAACAACTTCAAATCATAGGTATCAATCATGGACGGCATGGGTACCATATATCATGTAGCCATACTAGGCTCTACAAATAAAACCGCAAATGTCACGTATTTGGAAATTGGATTTCCGTCTATGAACCGAGGCAAGAGATAGTCCTCAACCGATTCGAGACGCTCTAGTCCGCCCCTCAGGCAAGTATTCAGTCAAGCCTTTGAATCGTCAGGGCCGGTCCACCGATGTGGATTAAAATGCCTGAACAATGCGTTTCCCCGCCCTATGGGGCGTAAGTGAGCCAACAAATGACTCCATCGGACCCGGATCGTCCGATCAAACCGAGGCGCCTCGCAACAGCAACAACCACATAAGTCAAACTCGTCAGGGCGTGTAAAACCATTGACACCACTTCTAACTAGAAAGAAACACATGCCCTCCCTGAGGTCCTTCTCCCGTTTTTGGTTCATACTGGGTGTGAAACTCGCGAAGTAAACGTTGCACAAAGCTTCGCCAAAAAGGTCGTGCTTCGATCATCAGCCACAAGACTTTGCTTTTCAACAGAAGCCTTGATCATTTGCCACTTAGGAATGCCACACAGGCAATTCACTCTATGCGTTTGATATCCATCAGTATATAACCCCTGAGCTCGTACGTCTCAGAGAAGGGCGTTAAGCAAGAGAATAAATTCTCCGCCGCCAAACAGATATATATTTAATAGAAATCAATTACACAGACTAAAATCCAATGTCAGACAGACAGTCCATTTACAAGTCCGTTCTGGGTCTGAACGAAACCGGAGGCACCTAGTACCCCGCACATCCATCGATCTCCAAATACGTCTAGACGATCACCAACTGTTTCCATCTTCTTGGGTGTACATCCCAATCAAGATCATCAGTAATCACCCAAACGACGTGAAGACCTCCGGTCTTCGACCACCGTCTTCATCTTCGACTTATCGTCGTATCAGTTATTCAGAATGGGATAAACCCGGTCTTTCTGAATAACTCGCGTATATTATAAACAAGTGTTACACAAACACAACATACGCCTCATTCCAATTCATTAGCCACTAACCGTAAATTAACAAGAGAATAACTCCCCAAATATCAACCCCGAAGGCCGAAATCAACATCAGATCAATACCCAGGAAACCATTTAGCTAACCGACAGTTAGTTTTTAAACTTCAGGAAAGGTTCCCATTAATTTTATCAAAGATAAATCCTTTAAATTTATTCTTTAATCTACCTTTGAATATCAATTCAAACTAGTCGGGATTAGTGAACCTTACTGAAGTAATCATTGGTTTTAATTTCCCAATCCCCACCTATCTGTCCCATGAAGTAAAACTGTTAATACTTCATATCTAACACCACGGTGTTATCGGTAAATTCAATTACCATTTCACTTTAAAATCTAATTAAAGATTTAACTATCGCCTGGAGCAAAACTGGGGATACTCCATTCTCGATCTTTTCAATCTAATTAAAGATTCATTAAAAACCCATTTAGTTTTAATCTTTAACTGGGTTAAAGAATCAGTGTCATTTAAAACACGGTTCATGATAAACCCAAAAATCAATACCAATTCAATTCCAATTAAATATTATTTAATTGGTATACTTCATTAAATCTAAATAAAAAGATTTAATCTTTTCACAACTGGGCTTAAGAACAGTGTTAATGAAGACACCATTGACGACAAACCCAAATCAAATTTTATATTAAATACAAGGCTCTGAATAGAAAATATATCGGCTTATATTCAATATCAAATTCTACGACCAACAAATATCGTATTGGAAATCACGATACAAATGTATCTTTCAAATTTCCATAACAATATCTGTGTAATCACGAAATCCAACATCGAAATAATCCAAAGACAATTTCGATTCAAATCCATTCCAATTCAATTATTGGAAATTTTGGTTACTTTTAAAACCCTTTTCAAATTCAATTTATTTATTTAAAAATAAATAGAATTTTAATTCTAGTTCAAAACTAGTTCATTTCGATAAAAATCTATTTTTATCTTTTCAAATATGGAGTTTTTCATCCCAATTCTTCCCAAATCATTTCTTATGATTCTACACAAATTATTAATATTTTTAATAATTTTATCAAGGCCCGTACAGTCAATTTCCACCAACGGCCATCGAACTGCACTTACAACGACCTTTTCTAAATTTGTTTTGGACATAATTCCAAATCCAGCCGTTAGATTTCAAATTTCTAATATTCGTTAGAAAGCTCTTTTCGATACGAACCAAACGGTTCCGGTTTTAGGAGAATCCGACGGTCGGATCTCCTGTAATATCCATTCGAAGTCAATAGTCGAAATTCGCGAACTGCCACGGCGCGGTGCGTTCTATTCAGGCCATTATATATATAATATATATATATTATATATATATTTCGTCGATTTCCTTTCAAAACGTACTTTATAAATCGTTTTAAATTCGTTTTCAAAACGATTTCAACTTCTATTTCAAATTCAAATCAAAATCGAATTTTTCAACATAAATTCATTTTAATTTCATTTCAAATCGATTCAATTCAAATTGATTTCTAATTCAATTCCCGTTCGTTTTCAATTCAATTCAATTTCAATTCGAATTTATTTCTATTCAATTTCAATTTGAATTCATTTCTATTCAATTTCAGTTTGAATTTCAATTCTTTTCAAAATATCAGATTTTGAAATCACTTTCGATATTCATTATAAAATGAATAAAATCGATATAAATATCGTTCACGTCAAAATGGCGTCAATCTAATCTACACGGCTTCATATATTTCTATTTCAAATATTTCTATTTCAAATGTTTCTTTTTCAAATATTTCTAATTCAAATGTTTCTTTTCAAATATTTCTATTTTCAAATATTTCTTTTTCAAATATGGAATGAGGCCCAATCAATTACCATATAATGTTAATTATATGGATTTTCTACCACACGTATCTAACAACAACGATAAATCATCAACCATCATCCAAAGTGCGTTCTACACTGTATAAGCATCAAATATAAATATTTAACGCTTATAACAGTCTGCCAATCAATCGATCGACATACAACTAATTATTGGGATTAGTGTACGTCAAATATCATCCCAATACCCGTGTGGGGTTTCAAACAATCAAACACAGATTTTATTTGTGTAGTTGGGCGATGTGTAAGATTTATCGTCCCAATCAATATCAGTCAAATGTGTGTATATAAACAAATCGTCCGATTTGTTTATTTTTATTTCATTTCATATACACGTTAAAATTCTATTTTCAATTATAAAATATTTTTAACTATATAAATATTTTATTTCGTTTCACATCACATCACACAATCAACTACACAGCAAAATCAAACAAACAAGCATACAAGCCGTCCATGGTCTGTGGACGACGGGTGTTGGGTGCTACTAAACACCATCTGCATCCTAGTATATATTTTAACTAGAAAATTAAATTAAAAGTGAGAAGTTCTCACCGATAGCTAAATCCAACGCCACAACTCTTCATATGTAGGAAAACTTCGCCGTGCTTGCCTCTTGTTACTTCCGTTGTGTGTGTTCACTACATATATAAAAATCACATTTTTATATCCTCTATTATATAAAAATTCTATTTTTGTAACCTCTACTGTACTGTAAAGATTATATTTTTATCCTTCTTCATAGTTAAAAATTATATTTTTCCTTTTCTACACGATTAAAAATTATATTTTTTTAACTTCCTGATTATATAAAAATTATATTTTTAACTTACTTCTCTTCGCTTTCATATGATAAAAACCCCTTTTTTTATTGAAAAATCCTAGCTTTCTACATTGAAAAATCCAATCTTTCTACATTGAAAAATATCCAATTTTCCTATGTAATTAACCATATGAAAATTCGATTTTAAATTTGCTTCCTCATTCATAAAAAATGGATTTTTAATTTGCTTTCACCTTCATGAAAATTGGATTTTAAATACGTAAATTTTTATAGCTTTTTATATTAAAAAACAAATCAGATAAAAAGAAACTGAAATAAAATAAAATAAAATAAAATATAGAATAAAATAAAATAAACTAGAACTTACAGTGTTCTACTTGGACTGGGGGGGTTTCAGAGGGGTGCAGTGGTTGCTGATGTCGGCGCAGGGGTTCGAGGGCTGGGGGGAGGCGGCGGCTATGGGTTGTGGGTGGCGGCGGGTTCGATTGGGGTCTGGATTGGGGCCAGGCTTCGAGGGGGGAGGGGTTGGATTGCTGCGTGGTGCGAGGAGGAGGAAGATGAAGGAGCGGCGGCGGCAGACGTTGGGGGGGTCGCGTTGTTGGATTTAGGTTTTTTTCTTCTAAATCTCGGTCTGATGAGAGAGGAGAGGCAGAGGTGTATATATTATAAATATTTAATTTATTTTAATCCATCGAAAAGTAACTTTTTATTTCGAACTCGAAACGGGACCCACCGCCTGTCGTCCATAGCTAATTACCCTCATTCCGAATGCAATGGGATATGTATCGTAAGCTGATTCGATCGGTTTTCGTCAAAATCAACATATAACTCTATATATTGAATTTGAACACGCATTTTAATTTACTAGGGTCACATACTAATTCGAAAAATTCCAGAAAAATATTTTCTAGCTTCGTATTGACAATACGGTCCTAACAAAACTAGTTTCATCAAATTCTGAGACCGTTGGAAAAATGGCCATTTTCCAGTCGATTAAAATTGACTTAAACTGGTCAAACGCGTTTTCCTCTGCCACGCTAACATATTTATTCGAAAAAATATGAAATTTGGAATCTAGCAATAATTTGACATCACGGATCCAACAAAAGTGGTTTCGTCGAAATCCGAGATCATTTGCAAAATGACTTTTTTCAAGGGCTGAAATTCCATAGCGACTATTCTGAAATTCCAACTGGGCATATCTTTTTATCCCCGCTATGAAATTTTGATTTCCCGGATTCGTTGGAAAGATATTCTCGATTAGATTCAAATATTTTTGGTTTCACTAAAATCTGGTTTATTTTGAATCCTGTACATTCATTTGAATTTTGAAATCGAATTATCGAACTACCGCGCCATTTTCAATTCATTTTATATATATAAAATAAATATTTATATTCTAACGACGACGTATATAAATATATACGTTCGAATTCTATTCAAAATAAATTTCTCGTCGATATTTTTCAAAATAATCTATTTTAAATGTTCAAAATTCACTAAAATTGCCAAAATAAAATTTTTATACTGGCCCAGATTTCTGGGTTATTACAGCGGGGGCCGAATGACACACAGGACAAATGTCTGCGAGTAGGAGCCAATCGATAAAAATGGATCATTTCACTACGTATATGGGGTGCCAGTTCGGACTAGTATAAATAGGTGCAGAGAAGTAGAATGGTGCGATAGTATATTCGGTTTAAACTTCTTAATCTTGGTTTATGTTAGTTAGTTATTCTGGTATGGTCCTATTTTCAGTTTATTCCTATCATGACCCTTTTCCTTATTCACATACTGAAAAATCACTAGACTTACTCAGACTTATGTCTGATCCATTTTCTTTCGCTCTCTTTTCTTCCGTCCCCCCCCCCCCTCAGGTAGCCAGGGAGGGAATAGCTTAGCTTAATTTGGACTGTTCATCTTTCCAAGCTATAAGACTCTGTGATGTATGACTTGGAACCTATTATCTTTGGCTATTTCTTTGGACACACTAGACATGGGGATTTATGCAGTTTTATTTATGTTTTATGCTTCTTTATGTTTTAAGCAAGACAGATATTTTGATGTAATGATTTGGAAGTTGCTTTGAGACAGTTTGCTTTCATGTTTTTGTTGTGAACCACGTATGAAATAAAAGTTAGTTTTTTTTTGCTGCTTATATATATCTATCTTGTAAATTATCTGTGTCTTTTACCTATAATGCTCCATCGAAGTTAAGGCATTCCCTTTGTGAGTAACCTTAACGGAGGTGGGGTGTTTCATGGATTATAGAGTAGGAGTGTGAAACTGAGATTAGAAACAGAGTTGAAATGGAACATGACTTGGACATAAACGAATGATTGAATTGGTGGATGAATTGATTGGAGATCAACCAAGAATGCAAATGGAAGACAAAAGAGTTGAATGTCTAACAAAAGGTACCAGTTATATTATATTCCGATATGAGATTTTTATGAGCTATTTTGGCAAGCCACTTGGCAATTCGTTTTTTCTTTTGGATTGGAGATGGCCCAAAGAGGCGAATTGTAGTCGTGCCGATTGAGCCGTGCAGAGGAGATGCTGGCGAAATTTTCCGAAAATTTAAGGTGTTAGGAAATTTTCAAAGTTGTTGAAAATATTAGTTAATAAAAAGAGAATTAATATTTTAAATTGAAATAATTAATTTGTTTAGTTAAAACTTAAATTTGAGAGATAAAATAAAAGATTTAACCCGGTTATAATAGGGTGTGACATTTTTCCAACCTTAGTAACTTCGGGGATGAAATTCTTTTAAGGGGGAAGGATTGTAACGTCCCGCATTTTTATCGGTTTATATTTGAGTATTTAAATTAGTTTAAATATTGAATTCATAATATAAGTGGATTTATATATTAATTAAAATGGAGTTGAACGTATAAAAATATATATTAAATATAATCGAGCCCCTAATATCGCGGCAGTTCGTAATTTAACGCTTTGTACTTCAATTGAGTATACATGATTCGTTATAAATTAGATTTCTTCGAAACAAGAAGCTTTGGAATCTGTTGAACTGTATCTTTCTAACAGAAGTGAAAAATCACGATTTCGCATTATAGATTGTGAATTATATCCAAATCAAATTTCCGAATAGTCGTTATAGAATCATTCATCGACCGTAACAGTTTATTTGATATAATTGCATACTGGATTCGAATTTAGACAAGATTCTTTTGAGACGTAGTGATAACTTAGTTTTTAGAATTTTACTGTAATTTTTAATTAATTAAATACGCAACTTTTTATTTGGAGTATTTTGCACCCTATATAATTATTTTGGGGTTTCACAATATGAGTTAACCTACCGATTTTATTACATCTCTGGGATCTTGACACCTCGCTGGACACGACAGTATTCTTATTTCTGTCCGTGGCGGATCAAACATGAATGAAATTCTACTTAATGGGTATACGAAAACATTATAACTTAAATGGACAAACTTTATCAGCAAACTACATCTTTCACACTGAAGAAAAATGAGCCTAACCACCTATTCTCTGCGCCTATGTTTTCTCTTTTCAAAAACTGATTGGTTTGTTTGAGGTGAAAACTCAAAAGCCTATTTTCTACGGCTACCCTAAATGCTATGAAACACAACATCACACCAGTTATTTTTTCCTCAAGATGCAGACCTCTCACGAGAAACTAAATTAAATCAAAAAAACAAAACTTGTCAACACCTATCTTCTACCACTACAACCATACCCAATTACTTGCGGTAGCATCAAACTAAATGAAATAAAACAAAGCAGACACTAAAAACCATACTCACTTCACACTTAATTAAAACAATGAAAACACGCATGCCATTCCCTATGATTTGAAAACACAGACCCTATAATCTAATGCTTCATGCCGAAGGAAAAAACCACGTTAAGTTTTCAAATCATGTACAGACACTACTCTATATTACTTGGTTGTTAAGGAATTTCACATTTATAAATACTACACCAACCGCTCGTGTGACGATCTCAAAACCCGTACGACGGTGTTAAGGATAATCATTGGAATATAAAACATTAATCATCATTAGCAGAGTACAAATAATAGCATAAACAGTAAATAGAATAATTTTACATAAATATGACAGCGAAATCATAACATGTAACAACATCAGAGTAGCACAGTGTAGGATATAACTTAGTGCATAAATAGGGAATGATCAGTCAACATCGCCATAAGCGGAATATATACATACAGTGAGACATAATAAAGATATCAGTCTACATCGCCTGAGGCGGTACATATACATAAGATAATACATGCTGGAAGTAAATCAGTCTGCATCGCCATAGGCGGAATCATATACATAAGGTAAGGATAGCGGAAAGTCAATAGCCAAAATACAAGTAAATCTAATCCTCGCCATCAAGCCAAAAACGCACTCCGTGCTGCAGTGCTAAACCAAAATAACCTGTCATCTGTCAACTAGGATGCCCGTGTGAAAATAAGGGCACCCGAGTTTGCAAAGTGAAACAAACAACGAGTCAGTCATGGGACTGGTATGAGAAATCTACTTAACTGGTTAAACAACAATAATAAGGCAAATCATAGGACCACGCCACTTTCGCGGAGCGGGTTTATTCCAGTGATTACCAGTGCATTAAAAACAAAGTAAACTCTTTAAACAACACAATGCTTTTAAAAAGAATGAAGCCGATATAAGACTCATGTCCCATCACACAATGCAATACAAACCGGAGGATAGAGTTTTACCTTATATCGACCAAGATATGCTTAATACGCGTAAAGTAAAATCACTTAAAATGTAATTTTTCATTTAATTCTTAATCAGACTCCAACCGTAAACTAGTAAGAGAATGATTCCCTAAGTATTAACCCCGAAGGCCGAAACCAACATCAGACCAATACACAGGAAACCATCCGTCTTAGCTCGTTGCCAGTTAGTTTCTAATTTTAGATACAATCATAAATATCAATCATAGACGGCATAAGTGCCCCATACCACTATGTCGCCATACTAGTTCTACAATCAAATCCGTTATTTCGTATTGGAAGTTTGGATTCCATCATGAGTCGAATCAAGGGGCATGCTCCTCTCCGCTTCGAGACACTCTAGCCAATGCCTCAGGACTACACACTCTGGGTAACCCTTGGATGCTTCAGGGCCGGTCCACACTTACGTTAGTGGATTAGTATTCCTGAACACACGTTTCCCGATCCTAACAGACCTAAAATCGAGGCGCTCGATCCAACATCCACATAGGTAAAAATAATATAAATGTCAGACAGTTTAAGCACTGACACTACCGTTAGCTAGAAAGAAACGTCGTGCTCTCCCTGTAGTCCTTATCTCGTTTTTAACTCATACCGAGGTGTGAGGCTCGCGAATCCACGCTATACACAAAGCCATGCCACGTAGGTCGTGCTTTGATCATCGACCACAAGACTTTGCTTTGCAACAGAAGCCTTGATCACTGCATCTTGGCATGCCACACAGGAAATCCACTCCATACGACTAATTTCTATCGATATATAACCTCTGAGCTCGTACGTCTCAGAGAAGGGCGTTAAGCAAGAGAATAAATTATGCGCCGCCAAACAGATATATATTTAACAGAGATCAATCAGCACAGAACAAAATCCAATGTCAGACACACAGTCCATTTACAAGTCCGTTCTGGGTCTGAACGAAACCGGAGGCACCATATTCCTTGCATATCCGTACAATCAACACATACGTCCAGACGGCTACTACTTCCATTCCTTCAAGGTAACTACTCCAATCAGGAACCTCAGCAGCGCCCATCCATCCGATACGAAGATCGTCGGTCTTGATCCGTCTTTGTATTTTCGACTTCGACTCGTTCGATCAATTATTTGAAATGAGGGTTAGCTCGGCCTTTTCAAATAATTCACGTATATTTAGAATTCAAATCAATTCTTTCCATGGTTAAATTATTCGACATTCACATTTCAGTTCTTTAGTATAATTTTCATGTCAAACACATTCAACCATCAAATATCAAGCAAACCAAGAAAAATTGGTTTATTTCCATTCAATGTCGCTTATAATATTTTATAACGATTTTTCGCCATTTTTATTTATTTAAAAATGGCCATATTTAATTAAACGACGTTTCAGGTCGTGCCGTGGCACTGGCGCTGTTTTTCCTGAAATTTGTTTTACACATATCGGGAAATCTAACCGTTGGATTTGTACAAAGTTTATATCACTGGGAAGATATTCCCAAAGCGAACCCAACGGTTCCAGTTTCCTGAAAATCCGATGGTCGGATCATTCGGTATAGTCATTTGAAGTTACGATTTCAAAACGCGAACTACACGGCTTCAATTCATTTTAATTTAAATTATATTTATATATATATAAATATAATTCATTCGATGATTTCAATATCGTTTTCACTTCAAATATTTCACTAACGCCTTTATATTTCGAAAAATTTCGCCATAACCTCCTTTGTACGGGAAGGGGTTTGGAAATTTATTGGGCCATATTAGGTACCCAATAAATCCAAATAAGCAAACACATATTTATAGTGATATATTCCGGTGTCCACATGGGAGTGTGTATAGATCATAACTCCAGAGAATAAATTCTCATCACCCTATAAATGGTTTATGTACCTTAATGACCAGAGAGACGTGTTTATTGTTATCTCCAGACCCGTATGGTTTTTTTTATTAATCTGGCAATTTACCGTTACAATTTATATAGTCCAGATCAATCATCAGTTCAACCTGTAATATATAGTCATCGCCATACAAGCCTCTCGCTCGTATGGTAAATTTTTAACCTCGTCACACAAGCTCCAAATGCTTATGTGGTATATGATGAAGTATGCCTATCGTCAAGAAGTATGCCATGTAGTGTAGTTCAAAATTAATTATTACTATCCTATGGCGATGTTTATTATTACACACAGAATAACCAGCACTCCGCATCCAATGGCATTCACAGGAGTTAATATAAAAATAAAATTGCGTAGCCAACTCATTAAGGCTTACCTATTTGTCGGGCACACAAATAATTTCTTTACTCAACAGCTAATCCATTTTCTCTGTTCAACACATGTGTATATATATATACAAAACAAAGCTAATAATAATATTTCTAGCGAACAAATATTTGTTTCAACACGTGTGTATTTTTAGCGAGGCGTATACATGATAAAAGTAATATTTTTATCATTAGAAATATTTATTCAACGCAGGAATGTTTTTAGCACTTCATATTCACAATAAAAATGTAATTTTTTTTGTTAAAGCAATTTATTTAAAGCACGAATACCATTCAACACATGAATTTCTATTCAACGAATGAATTTCTATTCAACACATGAATGTTCTCTATAGTTTGTATATATAATAAAAATGTGATTTTTATTGTTAAAGCAATTTATTTAAAACACGAATACCATTTAACACATGAATTTCTATTCAACGAATGAATTTCTATTCAACACATGAATGTTCTCTATAGTTTGTATATATAATAAAAATGTGATTTTTATTGTTAAAGCAATTTATTTAAAACACGAATACCATTCAACACATGAATTTCTATTCAACGAATGAATTGCTATTCAACACATGAATTTCTATTCAACGAACGAATTTCTATTCAACACATGAATGTTCTCTATAGTTTGTATATATAATAAAAATGTGATTTTTATTGTTAAAGCAATTTATTTAAAGCACGAATACCATTCAACACATGAATTTCTATTCAACGAATCAATTTCTATTCAACACATGAATGTTCTCTATAGTTTGTATATATAATAAAAATGTGATTTTTATTGTTAAAGCAATTTATTTAAAGCACGAATACCATTCAACACATGAATTTCTATTCAACGAATGAATTTCTATTCAACACATGAATGCGGTTTCAACATATGAAAATAATTTCAACAAATGAAAATAATTCTATCACATGAATATTTCAGAAAATTTTGACAGCATAACGACAGGGTAGTTAAAATCAGCACTGTCCCGATGTACGGCTCCTCGCTCTACCTTAAAACCTCGCGGTTTTTGACAATGGGGATTTCATGCATCTAGTTCGCACGCAGGCGGCATGTTTTATTTTCATTTCCACAATCCTATTCTAATTTGTTTTAACCACAAGTGGGTATTTTTCAACCACAAAGGTATTTTTCAACCACAATCCAACAATATCAACCACAAACAATTATTTTCAACCATTCGTCATACCACATATTTTCACGCCAATCACAAGCAATATATATCGTCCATGGTTTGTGGACGAGGGGAGTATATATATTCGTATATAAATATATTTCACTTTCATTTCAACACAATTTCTATGCATATATGTTTCATACAACGCTTGTATAATTTATACATCGCTCATATAACTTATACAACACATGTACATGAGGTATACAATGCGTATATAATTTACACTTCGCTTATATAACTTATACAACACGATTTCATTCACATTTGAATTTAGAGTTCTCACATTGGTTTTCGAGATGCTAAAAATCGTGGCTAGCTCAGAAAAATCCGCGGTCTCTTCTAGATTTTAGAGAGCGTCCTTGCGGTCACGATGTTTCCTGTTTCATCGAATTTCATTAACACACCATAAAGATATGATTTTTCAAGGTTTGCAACACTTAAAAGTGTTATTTTCAATTCAGAAAATCAAAGCTATTTACCTCTCCGTTTAGTTCCAAACTAGGTTTTGATTTATCGCGAGAACCGAGGCTCGATACGACGATCGGAGGGTACAACATTATAGAGGGAGGAGAGGGCTTAAAGCACAGGGGGGTTTCGTCGAGATCGATGGTCGGGATTGGTCAGGGCGGCAGCGGAAAGAGCAGAACTTGGAGGAGGTGCTGCGCCAGAAACACGAGACGAGGGGGGTCGAGGCTAGGTCGGATTTGAAGAGGGGAGGCGGCGCTTTCGAAATTGGGTGGTGGCGGGGTCTGGCGATGGCTGTGGCGGCGGCGATTTGGTCGGGAAGGTTGGAATGACGTGCATCGTCGAGAGGAGGGAGAGAGTGGGTTTTGACTGGGTCAAAGGGAAGTGAGAGAGAGGGTGGTGATTGGCCCATTATATTTTATTTTTAATTTATTTTAAATTCAAAAATATCCTTTTGTCTAAACGAACACCAATTTCAACCCAACGACTGTCGCCCCTAGCTAAATACCCCCATCCCGGACACAATGGGATATGTTTCGTAGGCCAATTCGATTGTTACAGTCAGTTATCCTTCGAATTAAAATATAAAACATTCAATATTCAATTTGAACGTACATTTCAATTTGCCAGGGCCACAAACTGATTCGAAAAATTCCAGAAAAATAAATCTAGCTATGTTTTGACGCTACGGTCCCAATAAAACTAGTTTCGCTGAATTCTGAGATCGTTTGAAAAATGGTCGTTTTCTGGTCGATCCAATTTAACAGAAATTAACCAAACACGTTTTCTTTTGCCACGCTCACATACTAGCTTCAAAAATTGTGAAATTTGAAACCTAGCAATAATTTGATATCCCGGATCCAACAAAAGTGGTTTCGTTGAACTCCGAGGTCGTTTGCAAAATGTTTATTTTCAAGGGCTATATATTCTCTATAGCGACCTTTTTGAAAATTCATTTGGCCATAACTTTTGATTCCCGCTATGAAACTTCGATTTTTCATATTCGTTAGAAAGATATTCATGAACAGATTTAAATATTTTTGGTTTCACTAAAATCCGTTATATTTTGCACCTGGTACAGTCAGTCAAAGTTTGAATTCAAATTTTCAAACTGCCGCACCATTTCTAATTCATTAATTTATTAAAATATTCTATTTCAATTGTTCAAATTCCTTTAAAATAACCAATTTAAAAATTTTAAATTGGCTAGTATTTCCCAGGTTGTTACAGCTCGTTAGCGTGCTTCAAGAATTTCATAGCTCCTCTAATAATTATTTAATAAAAATGAGTCTTCACTAAAAGAATTCCAAAGAAAAATGAAATTGGTGTTCAAAACGTCCCAACACCTTGAGCTTCGGGTAGATCACCACGTTCGAACAAAGGGTGCTTCACTATTTTATATACTAGTTGTAGATCTAAAGGTTCAGACTCTTGTTCAATTAAGGCATGGAGGTGGAAAATGAAAGGAGTGGAGAACTAAATGATGGAGGAGTTTGTGGCATTATGTGTTTAAGCGGTGTATGGGAGACAAATATATATAAAGAGTTGCACGTGAATGGATTTTTGATGAAGTGGAGATTTCGAAAGGGAGGTAGATGAAAGTGGAGAGGGGATTTGCGCATGCCTGCTGCACATGAGAGTGAAGGGAGTAGTTGCGTGGTCTATTAAGAGGAGTGGGATCAAGTGAGTGGCTGTGAGTTTGTAAAGGGAGTAATGGACCCAACAACGTTGTACAGTGGGTAAGAGTTTAGAGAGAAACTGTGCATGAGTAGAGCTGGCAACATTAAGACGGAAACATGCATATGCAAACTGAGCGGGTGGTAATTTATTCAAATTGAAAATGAAGTGGTTTACTGGGGTTCGCTGCCATTGGATGGAATAGTAAAGTAACGCAAGTTCACTGATACAAGAAGTGCCATGAGTCAAAACAGCGTATGAAGGATCGCACTGTTAAAGGGTTGAAACAGTTATACTAGAGGGAGTCGGTTTGGTATAAACAAAGGAAGAAGTACTAACGAAGATAAGGGATTTAAGGGTAACTAACTTGATGGAGTTATACTGCTAACGCGTTTTCTGGTTTGTGAACGTGGTAGAGGAGCGCTCGTTTTCGAGTGTGAACAAAGCCATGCATAAGAAAGTATGTATATTTTAGACCGAAATCTGGGCCTAACACCCAAACTCGATGTGAAAACCTCACAATCACATATCAAATGCAGAAAATGCAGTAAAATAAGAGGAGACACACGAGATTTTTATAGTGGTTCGGCTCAAACCAAGCCTACGTCCACTTTATAATTGCTTAAATCCTAAGAAGTTATTACAATGTTGTTTGTTTGCGGATTATACACGAAATCCTCGTGTTTACAATGAAGAAGAGGAGATTAGGGAATGAATTTATACACGAATTCCTCGTGTTAAAGTGATGAGCAATGTCCTTGTTTGGTTGTAATGTAGGCCAAGTGTTGGAGTAGCTAAAAAGTCCCTTGAAATGGCCATATGAGGGTGTATTTATAGGCGTAGAGGAGCCTTGCAAGGTTCTGAAGCGGTTCGGTTCAGAGGTGCCACGCGGCGGGCACTGAGGTGATCTCGGAAGTAGTGGAGTAGCAGTCTTCAGATCGTGCTATGACAGGTGGAGTTCATTCCAAGAGAGTAGGAGGTAGTGACTCCTTAAGAATAAGTCAAATCCGAAGTGTAACAGCAGGTCAATAGGGATCGGATCGGTTCGGGTCCGATCCGAACGGAGGTGGAACCTCCGAACTGAAGGTGTGATGAGCGCTTGTGTGCAGTGTACAAGGCGGGTCGGGTCTGGATGGTCCGATCCGAACCGAAGCGATCTAAAGTCCAAGTTTGAGAAACTTCGAAGCGTGGATCGGAGCAGGTCCGATCCGATCCGGAGCTTTTCTCATGCCATAATCCAAGTTTCCAGTTCTGGATGGGTTCACGGAAACGGGCTTAACTTTCAAACCATAAGTCCGTTTTAGCCAAACGAAAGCTCAAACTGAAGCTAATTCAGAGGGCTACAAGGGTTGCAGAGCTCAACTCTGTAATCGTTGTTTTCGAGCCCAGAAAAGGTCATCTGGTAGGAGTTCCGGGCCTTTCTTTGTTTGTGATGCGATTTCGACCAAATCGCTGCCTGTCTTCTGATGATGCTTCCAATACTGGAGCATATTGTTGATCAGAGATTTCATGTGTGACTGCTTTGACTAAAAAGCGGGTCAACATTTTGCCCCCCCCCCCCCCCGCGCCCAGAACATATCTTGCAAAACGAAGGAAGATGTGTTCTGGATAATCCAGGAAGTCCAAGACCACGCTGGGCATGCCAGCTGTAAGTATAAACCATACCTGCAAAGAAAAGAAAGCAAACAGGTATGTCAAAACCTAACAAAATTGATTATACTTTCGAGCATAAACCATGCTTGGGCTTTTGTTTGAGCATAAATCACACTCAAGAGATGTTCGAATCATCCTGCGAAAACCTGACGAGGGACCTAACCTTCCAGGTATAAGCCATACCAGGAAGTTCAAACTGAGCATAAGCCATACTCGAGTTTTATTGAGTTCCTTTACCAGATCTTAACGAGATAATTCGTCGTTCCTAAGTATAATCCATACTTAGAAATTCAGTGGAGTACAATCCATACTCATGCTGTGATGGAGCTATACTTGCCAAAGCCTGACAAAACAGTCCGTCCCTAGGCACAATCCGTACCAAGGGTTTTGAGATAAGTATAAACCATACTTTAATCGAGATTGAGAATCCTGCCACAACCCGACAAGACACTTAAATTCACCAAACATAATCCATGTTCGGAAAGTCCTTCCTTATTCAATTCCAAGTACAAAACCAAAGCAAATCCTGATTGGTTTGTCATCAAGTCCAGAGCACGTTTTGGAGCTAAATCCTAACCCCGAACGTGTGTACTCCGATTTAGCCAATCGGAAAACCTAAAGAAAGCAAAGAGACATATCTTAAATCCTAACAAATGCTGAAAATGCAGAGCAATCCAATCCAGATCAGTTGATGATGAGCCCACGAGAGCTCGATCCAGGATCATTCCCTCTCCAGGGAGTAGGTGGAGGTAGCGCAGGTGCAGGCGCTGCTGGTTGTTTCACATACTTGGGTAGCTCTCCATGTCTAACCAGTTCCTCAATCAGATCTCTAAGATGCCTGCAGTCATCCGTGTTATGACCGTCCATATCGTGAAACATGCAGTATTTTCCAGAATCGCGTTCTCTTTGCGATGGCTCCCGCCTGGGAGGCTTTGGATAGGAGACGTCACCGTTTGTGTTCACATAGATGTCAGTCAAGGTTGAATTGAGTTCGGTGTACTTTCCATATCTGGGCCCTCTCCGGGGCTGTGCGTTGCAGTCATTCTTAAGAGAAGCTTTCCCTTTTCATTTACCAGGATCAGACGGTTCTCCGTCTTTGAGCATGTTAACATCGAGAATTTTCTTTTTGGACGTTGCGTCTTCTTCACGTAGAAACCTATCCGATTCAAGGTAGAATTCGCTGAGATTCCTTGGTGGGTCTCGGTATAAGGATTTTTTGAACTCTGAGTTGTCCAGAACGCCGGATACTGCCGCCATCAATACCATAGACTGCTCAGGTCGATCAACTGATGCTGCTACAACATTGAATCTTTCTAGAAATGAGCGCAGAGTTTCTCTGGGCCTCTGCTTGATTGAAGTGAGAGACATTACATTTATGGGTCGAGCGATGTGGACCCGAAACTGCTCAATAAAGCGAGCGACCAACATGTTCCAACTATTGATCGATTCAGATTCCAGCTGCCGAATCCACATAGCAGCAATATCAGTCAAGAAGAGAGAAAAGCATTTTGCCATGACGTTTTCTGACACCGATTGAACTTCCATATGACGTTTGTAGCGCATCAAGTGCACGGTAGGATCCGTCCTGTCGTTGTAGGGCTCCAGCTGTGGAAGTTTGAAATCTGGGTGATTGCGAGAATTCCTTATTCCTTGTGTGAATGGATTGTGGTTGACATCATCCATGTCATTCTGATAAGTGCGGCCTCTCGAGAGGCATTCAATGAGATTGGTGAGCCGATCGCCTTCAAAGAGCTGTTGCAAGTTGACAAGTTCAGAGCTGGTGCCCCCAGCTTTGAGTCCAGAAGAGTTCAGAAAAGTATGGGGAGCTTGGAAGGCCATCCGGTTCGGTTCGGAGGTGCCCCCTTGCTATGGCTCGGAGAAGTGAGGAAGTTCGTAGTGATGTGCACGGTTCGGGTCAGATATTCCGATACGACCCAGTTCTGGCCCTCTGTTCCGAGCAGTTTCCTGTTGCCATTGAGCTGGAGTTGGTGCCTGGTTGTTCATCGGAACCGGAGCGGATGTAGGTCGAAACGGAGCGAAGCCTTGATTTCTAGAGGGGAGGCTGCTGACCCCAAGCTCATGTAGGGTTATTGTTCGGATCGGGTCCGAACCGACCCGTTGGGGAATGCCCCCCATTTCCATCTGCGTTGGATTCAGATTTTGGCCCTCGGTTCGGATCGGATCTGAACCGATCCTGTTCGTTATCCCTGCTGGAGTCATTTCCGTGTTATTTCCAGCCAGTTGTGTGTTGCCACTCGGCCTGCCTTTCATCCGAGCGAAGAATTGTTCGATCATCTCCTGTTGTTTGCGGAGGAGATCATCTTGCCTTGCCATATGGGTTCTCAATTCAGCGAGAATGCCATCCATCTCTTCTTGCATCAAGTATGCTGACGGGTTTTCATGTGAGGAAGCTTCATGGCTTGCCTCGTTTCTCGTGCCTTCGCCTTCAACACGGGAAATCTTTCGCTTAGCCATCGATCCAATAGCCAAATAATCCTCTTCCTTTAGAGCTAGAAATTGAAGTAGTATCGTGTGCTCCCTACCTGGCGCGCCAAAATGTTAGACGGAAATCTGGGCCTAAAACCCAAATTCGATGTGAAAACCTCACAATCACAGATCAAATGCAGAAAATGCAGTAAAATAAGAGGAGACACACGAGATTTTTATAGTGGTTCGGCTCGAACCAAGCCTACGTCCACTTTATAATTGCTTAAATCCTAAGAAGTTATTACAATGTTGTTTGTTTGCGGATTATACACGAAATCCTCGTGTTTACAATGAAGAAGAGGAGATTAGGGAATGAATTTATACACGAATTCCTCGTGTTAAAGTGATGAGCAATGTCCTTGTTTGGTTGTAATGGAGGCCAAGTGTTGTATTAGCCAAAAAGTCCCTTGAAATGGCCATATGAGGGTGTATTTATAGGCGTAGAGGAGCCTTGCAAGGTTCTGAAGCGGTCTGGTTCGGAGGTGCCACGCGGCGGGCATTGAGGTGATCTCGGAAGTAGTGGAGTAGCGGTCTTCAGATCGTGCTAGGACAGGTGGAGTTCATTCCAAGAGAGTAGGAGGTAGAGGCTCCTTAAGAATTGGTCAGATCCGAATTGTAACAGCAGGTCAATGGGGGTCGGATCGGTTCGGGTCCGATCCGAACCGAGGTGGAACCTTCGAACCGAAGGCGTGAAGAGCGCTTCTGTGCAGTGTACATGGCGGGTCAGGTCTGGATGGTCCGATCCGAACCGAAGCGAGCTAAAGTCCAAGTTTGAGAAACTTCGAAGCGCGGATCGTAGCGGGTCCGATCCGATTCAGATCTTTTCTCATGCCACAATCAAAGTTTCCAGTTCTGCATGCGTTCACGGAAACAGACGTAACTTTCAAACCGTAAGTCCGTTTTGGCCAAACGAAAGCTCAAACTGAAGCAAATTCAGAGGGCTACAAGAGTTGCAAAGTTCAGCTTTGTAATCGCTGTTTTCGGGCCCAGAAAAGGTCATCTGGTAGGAGTTCCGGGCCATTCTTTGTTTGTGATGCGATTTCGACCAAATCGCTGCCTGTCTTCTGACGATGCTTCCAATACTGGAGCGTATTGTTGATCCGAGATTTCATGTGTGACTGCTTTGACTAAAAAGCGGGTCAACTGTATATACTGTGAATGTGCGCCAGTAGACGAGGCATGAATATGGGAAATGGATACATGACGATTGGCTATAGTAAGAATATGGGAAGTTCATTAGGTAAAAAGGGGTGTCGAAGTATGCTTTTGCAGTACGTTAACTACTGAAGAACTTGAGCAGGTTCTCGTGTTCAAGAGTGATGGATTTCCATGGAGTATACTACTGTATAGAGTTCTTGCGGAATGTCAAGGAGCGAAGGCCAGAATGGAGTAAGCTTGCAGGGAGGCCGGCCTTCGTTTGTTGTAAGTGGGTATGGGCCGAAATAAAATTGCCATAAGGCCCAGACTTTTCGTATATAACTGATTTGTGGTTGCGGATTCCTTTTGTGGAAAGGGGAAGCTGATGTACAGCATGGATCAGTAGAAGTTAGGCCGATGGAGAAAAATAAACGAATTTTCGAGTAGTCTCATTCATTGGAATCGCACGGAAGCTAGCAGCGCTATGAAATTGGTTTGAAGCAATTTGAAGCACGGTTGAATTTATGGCAGAAGTGAACGTCGGGTTGAATTGACTGATGCAAATCATTATTTAATGGTTAACGCGCAAAGGTGAGTAAACTCACAAACTCTGATCATTTTTATAATATTATAATCATTATTTAATATTGGTAAATAATGGTTAAATGATGCGTGATGGTTGTTTGGATGAATTGCTGATAAATTGGTTGAAATAATTATATTTATTGTTTTCATATATTGCATTATCTGATGTGATAGATAATCTGTTATTTATTGTTGGTTGTTGGGGATGTGGGATTACACTTGCTCTGAAATAATGGTTATTTAAATATCATAAATATAGTGGAAAGGAAACTAAGTTTAAAAAGGATATATTATTTATTATATTCAAATAATAGAAATTTATTATTGATTGGGCTAGAATAATAACTTGTTTTAATTATATGAAACAAGCAGTATAATTTAAAAACGATGAAATAATTATGTTTAGGAAATTTGGAAAAAGGAATTCAAGAATAAATTTAAAAAGGTTAAAGGGGAAATATACTCAAAGGAAACAATGAAATTAATTCGATGTTAGAAATGCCAGTAGAATGGAAATAAACCCATAAGGGTATAACAGAAGTTCGAATGTATCGAATTATATATAAATAATCTATTTATGGAAATTATATATATATCTGATAAGGTAGTTAATAATTGGTTAGGAACCCACAATTTATGAACAAATAGGAAACGGAGATTTAGTTGTAAACTGGATTTATATCTAAGGAGAAGTTGACCTTAAAAACAGAGTTTATGAAGTGAAGTTGGACTATAAATTTAGAAGATAGCTTAATAGATGATATTTTCACTGGCAATGATATTTATTTAAAAAACCACGTTTTTGATTGATTTAACAAGTCTATATTTCGATAATGAAAATGTTCACGATCCAAGGAGAAGAATGTTTAGAAGCAAATAATTTGCAGATTTAAAATAAATAAATTGGAATTGGAAATGGTTTCCAAAGATTAATAAGGTATATTTTCTACAGAACAAAAAATAAGAAATGTGGAAGAAGATAGAAATGTTTTCGAACATTTAGAACGTATATTTTCTGGGATAGGGGAAGTTGGAAAATTTATATAAATTAAAAGGGGCCAGTGATTGTGTGATGATTTGTTGTACATTTAAATGGATGTTGTTTTACTTCAATAGTTAAATAACCGACTACCGAAGTGTTTTGACCATCGTTGTCAATACAGAGAGACCGGTTGGATTTATTATCCGAAAACCACTCCGCATAGGCATATGCGCTGCGAATTAGATTATGATGAAGAAAATCGAAGATAGAGTGAAATGCAAGGGTTGTTCTGTTCCAAAATGGTGCTTTCTGTTTGTCCCGTCCTAGGACAACTTGTATGGATGAGTATCTGACATAGTATACCTAACAAATCACGTACGATTGATCTCTAAAAGGTATTACTTCCAGTGGAGGAGGAATTCGTTCCTCTTAGCTTTTTATACCCGTGATATTTTTGGAAATCGATTAGTGAATTGACGGGTTTGACAATGTGGCATTCAAAGTGAATGGTGATCAGATGTTCTGAAGATAGACGTAGCCTCTAGCCTCATAATCAGGAAGTAACAAAAGTTGGGCTAGGCAGCATGGCTAGTTGGGCCATACCCAAGCATGGTATATTATCACTCATCTAGAGAAAATTCACATTTGTTCTTCTTTTCGACTCTGTATCTTCGGATGACGATTGGATGGCCAACAACCGTGGGTGGCAATATATTCGCCACACTCAAGCTAAATGAGTGGGTGGTCATGTGAGGCCGGGTTGAAAGACGTTCTTGTTGAACCCAGGTGTATACCCTCTAGAGTACACTGATTGGAAGGTGCTCCCATACCTTGTCTGTTGGAATCCTATCTCCAATAAATGCCCTGTGGTTTATGATTTTATACTATATATATGTGGAGCGTGAGATGCAAGCGTTCTGCTACTTGGTTATTTATATGATAAGACATTATCATAATATCACTAAATTTTGATATCAAAATGGTTTGGGCTATAGTAAGGTAAAAACCGTCCATGTTTATGTGTGGGCTGGTCTTACTATTATCCTTTTGTTTCAAAAGGATTTTCAAAGTTAAACAGTATGGTCGGAATTTACGCACACCAGTCCCTTGAATGACCCAGAGTTTATTTTGTTTGTGTTTCCCTAAACTCTTGGGTGACCAAATTTGAACGGGCAGTCAAGTGTTTCGGGCTTTTACATATACATTTGGAGGAGCTCGAAGCAGGGAACATACCATTAGTTATTTAGAGATTATTTCCGCTGTGATGTATATGAGTTACACTTTGATATGATATGTAAGTAGAAATTTAGATTTTGTATTTCAAATTTATGATATATTACAATTTATTCTTTCCGCTATGAGATTCGTGTTTACTCTGATTTTGTTCAGCTGTGTTGTTCTTCTTCTATTCTATTAGTTCTATCTTTTCTATTTCATCCTGTAATTTCTTTCTAATAATGATCTGAATTTTCGTGCACTTTGAGTTGAATGTGTAGGATTTTAGTCAGCTCAAATTGGTACGGATTTTCGGGACACTACAATGTATGTCCAATATCATCCCAATACCCGTGTGGGGTTTCAATCAACAAATAATGAATTTTATTTGTGCAGCTGGGCAATGTGTAAAATTTATCTTCCTAATCAATATCAGTCAAATGGTTGTACATAAACAAATCGTCTGATTTGTAAATGAATATTTATTTTATTCACCCGTCAAAAATTATATTTTTAACGATAAAATATTTATTCGGTTCATTTACATAATAAAAATGGTATTTTATTGTTCTAACATATTTTAGAAAATTTTGGCGGCATAACGGCACGATATCAAAATCGGGTAATGTCTAGCATTACCCCGCTCCTGTTATCGGCTCGCGCCATACACACATAACAATTCTAATCAATTCATTTCACCCAAACAAACAAATTCAACCAAATAATCTAATCAACCAAACCAAACAATCAAAAAAGTCGTCCATGGTCTGTGGACGACGGGGAACAGTTCATATATGCAGTTATAAAATAAATAAATGTATAATAAAATTATAGTGAGGAGTTCTCACCTTTGGGTTCCACTCCTCCATTCTATATTTCTGAGTGGATCAGATTCGCATTGGTTTTCCACCAGTTCCATCAAACAATGTTTCACGCTGTTCATAATAAAAATCGCATTTTTAATATGAAGTTTATTTTAAAAATCACGTTTTTATAATGGCATTTCATACAACAAAATCACATATTTTTACAACGCTAATATATATATATATATAAGAATCATACTTTTACTTCGATAAATTATATATAAAAATCATATTTTTACATCCTCTACATAATAAAAATCATATATTTATTCGCTAGAAATATAAATAAAATCCTATTTTTATACACATAAAATCGTATTTTTTTTCTACTGGTACATATAGATAAAAATCATGTTTTTATTTCGATGCTTACATTAAAAAGATCACATTTTTATATGGTGTTCATATAAATAAAAATTCAATTTCTATTCTTGTTAGTGTTAAAAATCTAACCTTTTCCTATATAAAAAATCTTTTCTTTTTATATGATAAAAATACAATCTTTTATATGCTAAAAATCATATCTTTAAAATTTTAAAAATCATGCCTTTACCATAATGAAAATCACATCTTTCTAAAATAAAATCGGATTTTTTTATACACGGTATTTTATAATAAAACTGAAAACACATGTAAATAAACAATAATAAATAAAAACTCACTATTTTTCTCAGCGAAGAAAGGGGGTCGGATTGAAGAAGAAAGGGGAGGAGTAGGTGGTGCTGGTGCCAGGGGAGGAGGAAGGGAAGTCGAGCCGTGGTCGGTGGCCCATGGCGGTGCGTCGCTGGCTCGGATTTTAAGTGAAATGGGGTCGCGGTCGCGAGAAGGGGAGAGGGCGATGGTCAGAGGGAACTAGGGGGTATTGCCGGAGACTGGCGGCTGGTGGCGCACGGCGATTCTATTTTTTTCCTCTTTTCAGATCTGGTCGGGGGAAGATAAAGGAGAGGGGATAGAGAATGAGGGGTGAGGTGTTTACTATATATATATATAATTATTTAATTTAATTTCTATAAAGTTGTTTTTCCATTCGAACTCAAATTCCAACCCAATGACTATCATCCTTAGCCAATTACCCCTATTCCGAACATAATGGAACATGTACCATAAGCTAGTTCGGTTGTTTCGATTAGTTTCCATTTAAATCAAAATTTAAATCTATATATTCTATTTTAAACGTACTTGTCAATTTACCGGTGCCACATGATGACGCTAAAAATTCCAAAAAAAAATCTTTCTAGCTTCGTATTGATGATACGGTCCTAACAAAACTAATTTCGTCAAATTTGAAGACCGTTTGAAAAATGGCCATTTTCTGGTCGATCCAAATTGACTGAAATTGACAAAACACGTTTTCTTTTGCCACGCTCACATATTAATCAAAAAAATTAAGAATTTTGGAATCTAGCAATAATCTGACATCCCGAATCCAAAAAAAGTGGTTTCGTCGAAAACGGAGGTCGTTTACAAAATGGCTATTTTTAATGGCTATATTCCCATAGCGACTATTCTGAAATTTCAACTGGACATAACTTTTTTCCCGCTATGAAATTTTGATTTTTTTGATTCATTTGAAAGATATTTTCAAATAGATTCTAATATTTTTGGTTTCGCTAAAATCTGTTTTATTTTGAATTCTGTACATTCATTTGAAATTTGAAATTGAATTTTCGAACTACCGCGCCATTTTCAATTCCTTTTATAATTGAAAATAAATATTTATATTCTAACATTGATTCAAATAAATATTTCCGTTCTAATTTTATTCAAAATAAATTTCTCGTCGTTATTGTTTAAAATAATTCATTTTAAATCTTCAAAATTCATTAAAATTGCCAAAATAACATTTTTAAATTTGTTCTGATTTTCCAGGTTCTTACAATCTCCCTCACTTAAAATCTTTTCGTCCTCGAAAAGGAATGGAGCTGAAAGTTGTTTTACTAATCAACTCAACTTTCATTCTGGCTTTCATTCTCCAACTTTTCAGTTTCTAAGAATTTTCCAATTCTTCAAAAAAATTGGCTAACACCCTAAATTTTGGAAAATTTTCGCCATAACCTCCTTTGTACGGGGAGCACTAGGAAAATCCCCAAATTGCAACACATGCCCTCTCATCTCAAAAAGAAAAAGAAAAAGCCCAGCGGCTAGCCAATCGGCTCATAAAATCATCCAAACCCCATAAATTAGTAAACATGTACCTATTTGTCGGGCATACAATTTTATTCCTCTTCTCTAGCCTCCTTGCTATGACCTATTCAATATATATGCATGTACATGTATGCAATTTCAAACAATTTTCAATTCAGTCCAATATTTGATACAATTTGGTTATATGTACCGTTCTTTCACATAATGGTTTTATTAGATAACAAATAATCATACAACAAACCATCAATCGATAAGTGAATTAACGTTTCAAATTCATAATTTTGACATATATACAGAAAATCATGTTTTTGATGCCAATTCACAACAAATACTCCTATGTAAGTTTCGGTTCTCATAGCAGTCTAATGGAAATATATAAACATCCCACTTTCGAAACTCGAACACAAATTCTGATGATGGTATACTAATCATCAGAATCATCTCTGGGCGACTAGAGCGTGATTCTATATCTATCCTGTATATTTGAGGCTTCGGATACACGTAGACCAGACGTATATTCAAAATCTCTATATACCCGATTGTCCAAATTCAATACAAAATAAATATTCACATATGTAGATTGGATTTAATTTTCAAAACAAAATTTGTTTTCATTTTTATTTTAAAAATATCACTCTTCACACTCATTCTAGGATACTACTGATCCTATCTCTAACGAGTCATTCCTATTGGATATTACTAATCCAATCTCTGATGAATTCTTTCGTTTGGTTCTAACGTGTCTTGTTCTCCGAGCTATGTAAACTAATACTATGATACCACTGTAAGGACCCCGAACTTCCCCGGTCTCCAAGAGGAAAAACGGATTGCCTTGAGGACAAGACGAATCAGAACACAAATAGAAGAACATTTCATTACTTATTACAACAATTTCATCAGAATACAAGAATATAACAGAATATGAATAAATCATATACATTTGATCAATATTAGAGATTTAAATACATAGCAGCGGAAAACAATACAAAACACAACTGAAAGTAATACACGGATACAGAGCTTTCTGAATATCGCTTCAGTTGTAAATCAGGATCCTGTGAATATAAATCTGCAAAACAAAAACTACTAGCTGCCCACGTAGAAAATAGGGGCAACCAGAGTTTAGGTTAAAACAATGAACTCCAGGTCAGTCATGTGACTAGTGTGAGAAATAGAACAATTATTAATCTTTATTTTAAAGTTAGGTAAGTCCAGGGACCATGCCATATACCACGGAACGGGTTTCCTCCCAAGAATACCAGTGCATAAAACAACAGCGCAATGCTAAATAATGAACAACGAAGCTATTATAAGACTCAGGTCCCATCACACAATGCAACACAAGCCGGAGGATTGAGTTTTTACCTTATAATAGCCAAGAATGCTTGGTACGTAAAATTTCATGTTTTTATTATTACTATAAGTGTATAGTGTCAAAACAATTTCAATCATAAGTATCAATCATAGACGGCATAAGTGCCCCATACCACTATGTCGCCATATATAGGTTTACAATTAAAACCGCAAAATATCATATTGGAAGTTGGATTTCCATCTGTGAATCAAGGCAAGGGATCGTCCTCACCGCTTCAAGACAGCCCACGTCTCAGGTCAGTGCTCGAGTGACCTGTGGATCGTCAGGGTCGGTCCGCTCGATGTGGAATGAAATGCTTGAACACTATATTTCCCCGCCCTATGGGGCATAAACTGGTCATATCCCGACCAAACCATCGACCCCGGAATGACCGATATAACCAAGGCGCCTCGCTATACATCATCCACTTAAGTAAAACGTCAGGGCTTGCAAAACGCTGAAACTACTCCTAGCTAGAAGGAAACGCATGTCCTCCCCTGAAGTCCTCTCCCGTTTCTGGTTCACACCGGGGTGTGAGGCCCGGAAATTAACGCTACAAAAAGCTATGCTATATAAAAGCGTTCTTTGATCATCAACCACAAGACTCTGCTTTTCAATAGAAGCCTTGATCATTTGCATCTCAGCATGCCACACAGGAAATTCACGCTATGCAATCGATGTCTATCAATCACACATAATGAAATCCAATGTCAGACACACATCCATTTACAAGTTCGTTCTGGGTCTAAACGAAACCGGAGGCACCTTATTCCTCATCCCGTATGTCCAATACAGGAGAGAGGTCCTCGCATATCTGGTCGATCTCCAAGTACGTCTGGACGATCACCACTTATTACCTTGTCTTGGGTGTACAGCCCAATCAAGACATCAGTAGTCATCCAAACAATGTGAAGACCTTTGGTATTCGACCACCGTCTTCATCCTTGACACATCGTCGAATCAGTTATTCAAAATGGGATAAACCCGGTCTTTTTGAATAGCTTACGTATATAATAAACAAGTGCTATAAAAACACAACATACGCCTCATTCCAATCCAGAATATTCCTTTATTCAAATATAATTATACTTTAGGAAAGATTCCCATTAATTTTATCAAAGATAAATTCTTTAAATTTATTCTTTAATCTTCTTTTGGATATCAATCCAAATCATATTAAGGTTTATCCAAAGTAGTCGGGATTAGCGAACCTTACCGAAGTAATCATTTGTTTAATTTCCCAATCCCAACCTATTCGTGCCATGAAGCAAAACTGTTAATACCTCATTTCTAACACCATGGTGTTATTGGTAAATTCAATTACCATTTTACGTTCAAATCTGATTAAAGATTTTGCTATCACCTGGAGCAAAATTGGTGATACTCCATTCTCGGTCATTTCAATCTAATTAAAGATTCATTAAAACTCCAATTGGTTTTAATCTTTCCAAAAATCAATATTAATGATTATTTAACTTGGGAAATCATATCCTGTCTTTAACTGGGTTAAAGAACCAATGTCATTTATAACACGGTTCACTATAAACCCAAAATCACATTCCATTCCATCAGCCTTTAACCGTAAATTAGCAATTGGACAATTCCCTAAGTATTAACCCTGAAGGCCGAAACCAACATCAGATCAATACCCAGGAAAACATTCAACTTAACTAATCTCCAGTTAGTTTCTGATTTTCTTAACTCCATTGGGTCTAAGAACAATATTATTAAAGATACCATTCACGACAACCCAAAATCTCATTCCATTGTTAATCGGGTTAAAGAATAAGTGTTATTTAAAACACCGTTCACGATAAACCCAAAGGCCAATTTCAATTCAATTCCAATTAAATATTAATTAATTGGTATACTTCGTTAAATCTAAACAAAAAGATTTAATCTTTTCTCAACTGGGTTGAAAAACAGTGTTAATGAAGACACCAATCACGGCAAACCCAAAATCACATTTGATATTAAATACAAGGCTCTGAATAGAAAATATATTGGCTTATATTCAATATCATTTTCTAGAATCAACAAATACCGTATTGGAATAACGATATATATATATATATATCTTCCAAATTCCTCCACAATATCCATATAATCACGGAATCCAATATCGAAATATTCTGAAGATAATTTTGATTCAAATCCATTCCAATTCATATATTAGAAATTCTGGTTATTTTTAAAACCATTTCAAATCCAATTTATTTATTTAAAAATATTGGATTTCATAATGCTAGTTCATTACTAGTACATTTCGATAAAAATATATTATTATCCTTTCAAATATGGAATTTTTCATCCCAATTCTTTCCAAATCATTTCTTATGATTTTACACTAATTATTGATATTTTTAATAATTTTATCAAGGCATGTACAGTCGATTTCCATAAACGCCTATCGAACTGCACTTACACCGACCTTTTCCAAATTTGATTTGGACATAATTCCAAATCCAGCCATTAGATTTCAAATCTCTAATATTCTTTAGAAATCTCTTTTTGATACGAACCCAACGGTTCCGATTTTCGGAGAATGCGATGGTCGGATCTCCCATAATGTCCATTCGAAGTCAATGGTCGAAATTCGCGAGCTGCTGTAGCGCGACGTGTTCTATTCAGGCCGTTATATTATATGTATAATATATAATATATATTTCGTCGATTTCCATTTAAAAACATATATTATAAATCGTTTTAAATTTGTTTTCAATACGATTTCAACTTCATATTCAATTTCAAATCAAAATTGAATATTCCATATCATCGATATATAAATGATAGTATTTTCAAAACATTAGATTTTGAAATCAATTACTGTTCAATATTCATTATAAAAATGAATAAAATCGATATAAATATCGTTCACGTCAAAATGGCGTTAATCTAATCAACAAGGCTCTATATATTTAAATATTTTCGTGTCCATCCCAAATCGGACATCAAAATCGGATTTTGATCAATTACTGAATATTATTTTAAAATATTCATTATTTTAAAATAATCATTATTTTAAAATATTTATTCTTTCTGAACTAGAATCAGACACTGTCATTTACCATATAATGTTATTATATGGATTTCATACACACATGTACACAACAACCAAACACAATCAACCATCATCCAAAGTGCATTCTACACTGCATAAGCATCAAATATAAATATTCAATGCTTACACAGCTTGTCAACCAATCGATTGACATACAACTAACTATTGGGATTAGTGTATGTCTAATATCATCCCAATACCCATGCGGGGTTTCAACTAACAAATAATGAATTTTATTTGTGCAGTTGGGCGATGTGTAAAATTTATCGTCCCAATCAATATCAGTCAAATGGCTGTACATAAACAAATGTCTGATTTGTAAATGAATATTTATTTTATTCATATACCCGTTAAAAATTATATTTTTAACGATAAAATATTTATTCGGTTTATTTACACAATAAAAATGATATTTTTATTGTTCAAACATATTTTAGACAATTTTGACGGCAAAACGGCACGATATCAAAATTGGGTAATGTCTAGCATTGCCCCTCTCCTGTTGTCGGCTCGGGCCATACACACATAACAATTCTAATCAATTCATTTCACCTAAACAACCCGATTCAACCAAATAATCTAATCAACCAAACCAAACAATCAAACAAGTTGTCCATGGTTTGTGGACGATGGGGAACTGTTCATATAAGCAGTTATAAAATAAATAACTGTATAAGAAAATTATGGTGAGGAGTTCTCACCTTTGGGTTCCACTCCATTTTATATTTCTGAGCGGTTCAGATTCGCATTGGTTTTCCACCAGTTCCATCACACAGTGTTTCACGCTGTTCATAATAAAAATAGCCTTTTTAATATGATGTTTATTTTAAAAATCATATTTTTATAATGGCACTTCATATAACAAAATCGTATATTTTTACAAAGCTAAAAAATAAATATAAGAATCATACTTTTACTTCGATAAAATATATATAAAAATCATATTTTTACATCCTCTACATAATAAAAATCATATTTTTATTCACTAGAAATATAAAAAAAAATCCTATTTTAATACACGTAAAATCGTATTTTTTTCCTACCGCTACATATAGATAAAAATCACGTTTTTATTTCGATGCTTACATAAACAAAATCACATTTTTATATGGTGTTCGTATAAATAAAAATCCAATTTTTATTCTTGATAGTGTTAAAAATCTAACCTTTTCCTATATAAAAAATCTTATCTTTTTATATGATAAAAATATAATCTTTTATATGCCAAAAATCATATCTTTAAAGTTTTAAAAATCATACCTTTACCATAATGAGAATCACATCTATCTAAAATAAAATTGGATTTTTTTATGTATGTTATTTTGTAATAAAATTGAAAACACATGTAAATAAACAATTATAAATAAAAACTCACCATTTTTCTCAGCGAAGAAAGGTGGGGGTGGATTGAAGAAGAAAGGAGAGGAGTAGGTGGCGCTGGTGCCAGGGGGAGGAGGGGAGGTCGAGCGGTGGTCGGTGGCTCATGGCGGCGCATCGCTGGTTCGGAATTGGGGTGAAACGGGGTTTCTGTCGCGAGAAGGAGAGGGGGCGATGGTCGGAGGGGAACTGGGGGGTGGGGGGTTTGTCAGAGACCGGCGACTAGTGGCGCGTGGCAGCGCATGTGGCGCACGGCGGTTCATTTTTTTTTCTCTTTTCAGATCTGGTCGGGGTAAGATAAAGGAGAGGGGAGAGAGAATGAGGGGTAAGGAGTTTATATTATATATATAATTATTTAATTTCTATAAAATTGTTTTTCTATTCGAACTCAAATTCCAACCCAACGACTGTCGTCCATAGCTAATTACCCCTATCCCAAACACAATGGGACAAGTACCATAAGCCAGTTCCGTTATTTCGATTAGTTTCCGTTCAAATCAAAATTTAAATCTATATATTCTATTTTAAACGTACTTGTCAATTTACTAGGGCCACACACTGACTCTAAAAATTCCGGAAAAATTAATTCTAGCTTCGTATTGATGATACGGTCCTAACAAAACTAATTTCGTCAAATTTGAAGGCCGTTTGAAAAATGGCCATTTTCTGGTAGATCCAAATTGACTGAAATTAACAAAACACGTTTTCTTTTGCCACGCTCACATATTAATCCCAAAAATTAAGAATTTTGAAATCTAGCAATAATTTGACATCTCGGATCCAACAAAAGTGGTTTCGTCGAAAACGGAGGTCGTTTACAAAATGGCTATTTTTAAGGGCTATATTCCCATAGTGACTATTCTGAAATTTCAACTGGACATAACTTTTTATTCCCGCTATGAAATTTTGATTTTTCGGATTCGTTGGAAAGATAATTTTTAAATAGATTCTAATATTTTTGGTTTTGCTAAAATCCGGTTTATTTTGAATCCTGTACATTCATTTGAAATTTGAAATCGAATTTTTGAACTACCGCGCCATTTTCAATTCCTTTTATAATTACAAATATATATTTATATTCTAACGTAAATTCAAATAAATATTTCCGTTCTAATTCTATTCGAAAGAAATTTCTCGTTGTTATTATTTAAAACAATTCATTCTAAATATTCAAAATTCATTAAAATTGCGAAAATAAAATTTTTAAATTGGTTCTGATTTTCTGGGTTGTTACACCAAGCATGCTTGGCTATTATAAGGTAAAACTTTATCCTCCAGCTTGCATTGCATTGTGTAATCAGGCCTGAGTCTTATAATAGCTTCATTTTTTCAAAAAGCATTACGGTGTTTTGTTATATGCACTGGCATTCTTGTGAGGAAACCCGTTCTGTGTTATACGGCGTGGTCCCTTGATATATCTGATTTTAAAGTAAAGTTTTAAATAACTATTGTAGTTCTCACACCAGTCACATGACAGACCTGGAGTTTATTGTTTTAACATAAACTCTGGCTGCCCCTATTTTCCACACGGGCTGCTAGTAGTTTTGGTTTTACAGATGTATATTCATAGGATCCTGGTTTATAGCTGGAATGATATTCGGAAAGCTCTGTATCTGTGTGTCTCTTTCAGTTGTGTTTTGTATTATTTTTCGCTGCATTGTAATTTTTAAATCTCTGATATTTTCGAATGTGTAATATTTATTCATACTTTGTTATTATCTTGTACTCTAATGGAATTTTTTGTAATAAGCAATGAAATGTTCATCTGTTTGTGTTCTTATTTGTCATGTTCTCAAACAATTCGTTCTTTCTCTTCTCTTCGGAGACTGGCGAAGTTGGGGTCGTTACAATCCTTTTTATAACTTTTATTCATAAAGCACGGGTTTTGATATAAACCCTTTCATAAATCTTTCCACAATATAACTCTACTTCATTACCACTTATTACTTACTTAAATGGTTTCCATTTAAAAAGTATTCACTTAAAATTGTTATCAACAAAAATAGTGATAATAATTTACTTGCCCTTTTACTGAAAATAAATATTAAAATCCCTTTTAAAATCTTATTAAAACAAATAATCATTAACCATTTTATTCGGTTAATTTAAAACAAACTAATCAGATAATCAATCCCGGTTAAAACGGTTACTTAGTCAACTCAAAAACACGGTTATTTCTTTAGCCAATCCAAATTAATTCCTCCTTTGTATTAATTAATAATATAATTAATTTAAATAATTTTATTCAATTGTTATTTTATAAACAATTAATCCACTCTTAACCTTTATGTAAAATTTTGTTTATTTGCTTATAAATCTGATTAATATAAGTATTTGCTATATAAAACCATTTAATAATCACTTATAAACTTAAATAATAAATAATATATATTTATTTCCCTTTTAATATACTTTTATTCAAAATGACAGATTTATAAATCCATTTTTCAGTTATAAAATAAATTTTATAACTTCATCTCTGTCGAATCCCCTAACGGTGAATCAACATTTATAAAACGATTAATTTTAGGCCAACTGCTGCCAATTACTTAACCAATACTGCCCATTAGTTAAAACAAAACAAACATTGAATTGCTAGTCAACGATCAATACCCAAATCAATCATCCAATCAGAACTGTTCATATAATGACGATATGAAAATAAATAACATATAATATACTTGAGAAATCCAGTTGGATCCCTCTAATCTGTTTTTCCCTGCATCCAAATACGTTACCTCAAATAAAATTGCACAGATATAGTCCAAATAATCAACCAGTAATTTAAACATCTAATTCTACGTTTATATTATTATAAACGTGACCAACAAGATAAGTTATCTCGATTGGTTATGATCATTAAATAACAATCGATTTCAATTAAATTAAACAAACATTTAACTTAATCGGTTCAGTCAATATAAAATAATATATTCAGTAAACATCCAGCAATAGCAACCAAAACATACAAATATTAAACCCAACTTATAAAATATAAGTAGGATAAAACTGAGAGAGTAAACTCACCTTGGACTTCCATTCGCCGTCAAAACGGTTTGGTCTAATTAAATTAAACTAGTGTTTAATTTAATTAAAACTTCCAACTGCACCCAATTCTGTCTAAAACAACTCTATACTAAAGCGCTTGCCATATGATTCCAATGCCCTCGGTCTCGTCGAATTCTGATAACAGAGGATCATGTTATAGAATTTGCACTGTTATGGGTTAAATTAGATTAACAGATCTTTAATTAAATCTTTTAGCTTACTAACTAATTATATTTTTAATTTTTATTTTCTATTTTTCCTATTATAATCACAGCTTATATAAATCGGGCAAATTATAAATAACACGATTAGATACCTTTAAAGTAAATCACGTTATCATGATGATCGGACCAATATTTTCTGATTAGGCTATGGAAATAAAGTCTGGCATGTAGTACTAAACCGTTACTTCCTTGATATTTAACCCTTTTACTAAAATTTATTTGATCTAATCAGGTTGTAACGGATATGTAATAGGCCATGTATATAATTGGCATGAGGGTGCATAGCACTGAGCACATAGATGGATTACCGAAGCACTTTGAACATAAAACTCCATCCCCGTTACTTTTAATAGTTTATAGATATAACTTGAATACAATTAAATTTTTTAGAATAAGCTCATGGGCCTTATGTTATAGTTATAAAAAGGGATTGGGCACAATTAAACTCAGTAGGAACATTTTAAAATTAATTAGGCTCGATATATAAGGATTTGGAACGTTATATATTTACTTCTGTTCTCCTCTCCTACAGTATATAGCTTCGAATATGTTATACGCCACCCCCATACCCCCACGATATATATTATTAGATATTATAATATAAATTGCACTACGTCCAAATAGTATGATTAGTTACCTTTAATTTATAATTAAGTATAAAAAGGTTTAGGCAATTTAATCATATTTCCCTCACCTGCTTCCTTATTTACTGTATCTTGTTCAAACAAGTATCTGAGCTCCTCAGTTGTCACCACTGCTTCCAAAAACCTCACGAACCCAGACTGTTTTGAAAATCGGAGCACCTACTTGCTTCAAAATGCATCCCTTCTTCTTCCCTTAAATTTGCGCCAGACATTTGTAATCGGCCCCTCGCTGCATCTCAACCTCTCTTCTCTTTACTATTTTTGTTTTGAATCGAAAAGATGCTTCACACGTTGCTTCCAACTTCGAACAGCACTTCCATCAGCTGGCATACAAACACGTTTGTATTGGTGTTCGTTCACGTCACTCTGGTGTGAGGACTTTCGTATATTTATTTATTTTTATTGTTATTTTTATTATATCATGAAGTTGAGGAAAACTCCTGTAGGAAGAAAAATGAACTCAGCTGCATTATTTATAGTGGCACAAGCCTTGCCACCCACGTCTGTAGATCATCTGTAGCATGCTAGGGTAGGATGGTGATTGACGGTGAAGGTGAAAGCTTGTGCTATGGTGAAGTGAAAGTCTGCATGGATCATGTCCTAGCCTGTGCGTCTTGTCTGGTAAACAGCCATATGCGCTGATGGTGAAAATCACGAAGTAGGCTATCTCTCAGCTCTATTTTGTACAGATTTTGCATGTTAAAATATAATTCGAAGAGAAATGGGAGGCTAAAAAATGGAAGATAGGATAACTGTGTGAGGTGAGTTTGCTTGGAATAACATGTGAAGAACAGTGGTAAGTTTACAGTGTTTCATTTCATAGCCTGCCTTGTATTTTCATCTCCACTGATTGATATTGCATATGCCTTATATTAGGCAGCTACTTATTTCATTATTGTAAAAGGAATACCAGACAGTGCTTGAGCTTTCCTCTCTCTGATGGATACTTCGATATGTGTATGATTACTTCTAGATGAATAATCCAGGTTGTATTTTCCATTTCATAGTTTTGTATTTATTTTGCTTAGGGTAGGTACTTGGTTTAGCTGGGTATAGATGGGTGGAAATGTGGTAGTTGTGTGTGATAGGAGTTTTCGCAATGTGATGGGCAGGTTTGTATAAATATCACTTGACAAATAGGGTAGGCTTGTAGAGAATTTTGATAGGCTAGCATGTGGTTGTTTCTTATTGCAAACACGTTAACATTTAGACCAAACGCTCATTAGTTCAACTAAGAGATTAATGTGTGTTACTTAACATTATCTATGGATCTTTCAAGTGTTAATGATAGAATATTTGGATCACTACTCCTAATTAATATAGATTATAGTAGCATGGTGGTGCTTCCTTTTTATATAATCAAACAACTGTAAGTTCATTTGTATTTGAAAAAATAGAAGTACTACTTATAGAACAAATTTTAAGTTCATATCACCATCTCCTAAAAATCCTGATGTAATGTGACTCTTGAAATGATAAAAAAAAGTGCAACAAATGTTGGATTTGTCTACTCTTGAAAAGAGATCTCACTTCACTGACAATTATTTTTGAAATAAGATGTGAAAATGATTTATCGAGGGGGTAGTTGATAAACTAGTAGGCTCCCAGATATTACTAAAACTTCTTACCTAAACAAGATAAGAATATAGGCTGCTCCGTTCATCATTTTTTGTATGGACGTTTAATATTCGTATTGACATTCATGAACTCCAGTTGGTTCCAAACCTAACAATAATTAGTTATACATATTTCAATAAAATTTGTTTCATCAGAAACGGAGGTCATTTGAAAAGAAAATCATTTCTAGGGCCTATAAATTATATCGAACAATTTCCCGTGTGCGAAGCAGGGGCCTCATCATAAGGTAAGAAACACCTTGATTTGAACGTTCTATTTTGTATGATTATTTAATTCCATCGCCAATTGTTGTTGAGCATTTTATATTTGTACCGATATACATGAAATTTCAAATCATAAATTACGAAATACCGCGACGTTTACGAGTTCGAATTATTATTATATATAAATTATACATTTAGATGTCATTAAATAAACGAATTATAAATATTTTATAAAAATAAACGAATTATAAATAACAAATCAATATTTTATAAAAATAATTTAATTAAATATTAACCACAAAAAATACGGGACATTACATTCTTTCCCCCGTAAAAGAATTTCGTCCCCGAAATTATTAAGTTAGGAAAATGCTATAAATCCCTTTATATTTCAAAAATCTAATATAAAATAAATCGAAAACCAATTCATTAAACTCTATAATTCAACCATGGATGGATTTATAGTCAACCAATCTAATAAACAATCAACAACCAATGGACACAATAATCAATACACAACCAACTTAACCAAACCACTCAATATATATTTTACCCAGTCTCCAGATTCCAAATTTATCATATTAAACTCCAATATCCATTATTAACCCTACTTAACTAGGTTAAGTTTCAACTCCATATCCAATTAACCAGTTGAATTTCTAATTAGTTTGCCGCCATTATAGACCACCAATTATGACTTTATTCCAACAATCATCCATTCTAATTCATCCCGTTTTCATTTAACTTATTTCCAAGTTAAATTCCAGTTCATATATTTCTATTTTAACTTCACCAGTTAAATCTTAATCCATTCAAGGAAATTCTAATTGACTAGTTCCATATATGAAATATACTAGCAATATTAAATTATTTCAAATTTTAAATCCAATTTGAAATCAATTAACCCATATCTCAATAATTTAACAAAATTATCTCCTTCCTATACAAAATAATATTCGGCCAAAATTATTTCATTTGACCATCTTTACAAAACAATATTATGTCAGTTGCTAGTTCAAAATCGAACTAATCGATAACACAATACAAAACACTTTTATAAAATATACAAATACGCTCTCATATATATATATATATATATATATATTCACACACACTCAAACTCAATCTAGGGTACTACTAACCCCATCTTTATCGAGTTATGTCACAGAGCCAAGGTTATTATTGATCCTTATGCTCTGATACCACTGTAACAACCCAACGGGTTCGACACTCAAATTTCGACAATAATACATAAAAACTCGTTTTGCTTACAAAAATCCAAGTATCGAAAACACTAGATAGTTATTAGAAAGAAATTAGAGGATGAGATAAGAAAGAAAGAAATATTAGAATAGAAGAAGAAGATGATAAACCAACACAACACAAAGTCTCACATCGCAGCGTAACAAAATATAATATAGAAATAATCATTATTGAGAGCTGGAAAAATACTTAGTACATCATGCATCTGGACAGTTATAATAATCTGTAAAGACCCGCAACTTCCCCGTAAAGGAAAGTGTCGGATAGTTCGAGAACACGCCACAACAAAACGCATACAGAAGAACATTTCATTGTATATCACATCAATGCATCAGATTACAAGAATATACAGAGTACAAATGAATATCACACAGAAATATCAGAGATTTAAATTACATTTAAATACATCGCAGCGGAAAATAATACAATACACAACTAGAAAGAGATATACGGATACAAAGCTTTCCGGATATCGTTCCAGCTGTAAACCAGGATCCTGTGAATATAAATCTGCAAAACCAAAACTACTAGCTGCCCGTGTCAAAATAAGGGCACCCAGAGTTTAGGTTAAAACAATAAACCCCAGGTCAGTCATGTGACTGGTGTGAGAACTAAAACAGTTAATCTTTATTTTTTTTAAGCTAGGTAAATCAAGGGACCACGCCGTATAACACGGAACGGGTTTCCTCCCGAGAATACCAGTGCATAAAACAAACAGCGCAATGCTAAATAAAGAAAAATGAAGCTATTATAAGACCCAGTTCCCATCACACAATGCAACGCAAGCCGGAGGATAGGGTTTTTACCTTATAATAGCCAAGAATGCTTGATACGTTTAAAACAAATCATTTGATACTATTACAAGTGCATAGTGTATAAAACAACTTCAAATCATAAGTATCAATCATAGGCGGCATGAGTGCCCCATCCCACTATGTCACCATATATAGGTTTACAAATAAAACCGCAAAAGTCACGTATTTGGAAATTGGGTTTCCATCTATGAACCGAGGCAAAAGATAGTCCTCAACCGATTCGAGACGCTCTAGCCCGTGTCTCAGGAACAGCCGCAACTGCCCCTTGGATCCTCAGGGCCGGTCCACCGATGTGGATTATTATGCCTGAACACTACGTCTCCCCACCCTATGGGGTGTAAGTCTGGTCCGTCAGCCGACCAGAATGCATCGGCCGAAACCGATATAACCGAGGCGCCTCGCAACAGCAACAACCACATAAGTCAAACTCGTCAGGGTGTGTAAAACCACTGACGCCACTTCTAGCTAGAAAGAAACGCATGCCCTCCCTGACGTCCGTCTCCCATTTTTGGTTCACAACCGGGGTGCGAGGCTCGCGAATTCACGTTACACAAAGCTGTGCCACACAGGCTGTGCTTTGATCATCACCACAAGACTTTGCTTTTCAACAGAAGCCTCGATCAATTGCCACTCAGGCATGCCACACAGGCAATTCACTCCATGCGTTTGATATCCATCAATATATAACCCCTGAGCTCGTACGTCTCAGAGAAGGGCGTTAAGCAAGAGAATAAATTCTCCGCCGCCAAACAGATATATATTTAATAGAGATCAATCACACGGACTAAAATCCAATGTCAGACACACAGTCCATTTACAAGTCCGTTCTGGGTCTGAACGAAACCGGAGGCACCTAGTACCCCGCATATCCATCGATCTCCAAGTACGTCTGGACGATCACAAACTGTTTCCATCTTCTTGGGTGTACAGCCCAATCAAGATCATCAGTAATCACCCAAACGACGTGAAGACTTCCGGTCTTCGACCATCGTCTCCATCTTCGACACCACGTCGAATCAGTTATTCAGAATGGGATAAACCCGGTCTTTCTGAATAACTCGCGTATATATTATAAAAGTGTTACAAAAACACAACATACGCCTCATTCCAATTCAGAATATTCTTTTATCCAAATATTCCCATACTTTGGGAAAAGTTCCCCTTAATTTTATCCAAGATAAATTCTTTAAATTTATTCTTTAATCTCCTTTGAATATCAATTCAAACTAGTCGGGATTAGCGAACCACACCGAAGTAATCATTTATTTTCCCAATCCCAACCTATTCATCCCATGAAGTAAAACTGGTAGTACTTCATATCTAACACCACAGTGTTATCGGTAATTCAATTACCATTTCGCGTTCAAATCTAATTAAAGATTTAACTATCGCCTGGAGTAAAACTGGTGATACTCCATTCTCGATCCTTTCAATCTATTTAAAGATTCATTAAAACTCCACTTAGTTTTAATCTTTAACTGGGTTAAAGAATCAGTGTCATTTAAAAATACAGTTCACGATAAACCCAAAACCACATTCATTAATTATCGGGTTAAAGAACGAGTGTTGTTTAAAACACTGTTCACGATAAACCCAAAAATCAATATCAATTCAATTCCAATTAAATATCATTTAATTGGCACACTTCATTAAATCTAAATAAAAAGATTTAATCTTTTCTCAACTGGGTTCAAGAACAGTGTTAGTGAAGACACCACTCACGACAAACCCAAATCACATTCGATATTCAATACAAGGCTCTGAATAGAAAATATATCGGCTTATATTCAATATCGAATTCTACGACTAACAAATGTCGTATTGGAAATAACGATATAAATATATATCTTTCAAATTTCCATAACAACATCCGTATAATCACAAA
Source organism: Allium sativum (assembly GCA_030737875.1). Classification (NCBI taxonomy): domain Eukaryota; kingdom Viridiplantae; phylum Streptophyta; class Magnoliopsida; order Asparagales; family Amaryllidaceae; genus Allium; species Allium sativum. Next base: position 308,379,276 of record CM060915.1, on the reverse strand, counting down.
TTCCAACATCGAAATATTCCGAAGACAATTTCGATTCAATTCCACTCCAATGCAATCATTGGAAATTCTGGTTATTTTTAAAACCCTTTTCAAATTCAATTTATTTATTTAAAAATAAATAGAATTATATTTATAGTTCAAAACTAGTTCATTTCGATACAAATTTATTTTTATCTTTTCAAACATGAAGTTTTTCATCCCAAATCTTCACAAATCATTTCTTATGATTTTACACAAATTATTACTATTTTTAATAATTTTATCAAGGCCCGTACAGTCGATTTCCATCAGTGGCCATCGAACTGCACTTACAGCGACCTTTTTCAAATTTGATTTGGACATAATTCCAAATCCAACCGTTAGATTTCTAATTTCTAACATTCGCTAGAAAGCTCTTTTCGATACGAACCCAACGGTTCCGGTTTTAGGAGAATCCGACGGTCGGATCTCCCGCAATGTCCGTTTGAAATAAATGGTCGAAATTCACGAACTGCCGCGGCGCGGCGCGTTCTATTCAGGCCATTATATTATATATATAATATATATAATATATATATTTCGTCGATTTCTATTTAAAACGAAGTTTATAAATAGTTTTAAATTCGTTTCAAAAACAATTTCAACTTCCATTTCAATTCAAAGCAAAATTGAATTCTTCTTTATAGATTCGTTTCAAAATTCATTTCTATTCAATTCAAATTTCAATTCAATTTGAATTCATTTCAATTCGCTTTCAATTCAATTTGAATTCGTTTTCAATTCAATTCATTTCGAAATCACTTTCAATTCAATTCATTTCGAAATCGTTTTCAATTCAATTCATTTCGAAATCGTTTTCAATTCAATTCATTTCGAAATCACTTTCAATTCAATTCATTTCGAAATCGTTTTCAATTCAATTCATTTCGAAATCGCTTTCAATTCAATTCATTTCGAAATCACTTTCAATTCAATTCATTTCGAAATCACTTTCAATTCAATTCATTTCGAAATCACTTTCAATTCAATTCATTTCAAAATGAATAAAACCGATATAAATATCGTTTACGTCAAAATAGCATCAATCTAATCAACACGGCTTCATATGTTTCTATTTTCAAATATTCTATTTCGAATATTTCTATCTCAAATATTTCTTTTCAAATATTTCCTTTTTCAAATATTCTATTTTCAAATATTTCTTTTTCCAAATATTTCTTTTTCGAAACTGGAATGAGGCCCAATCAATTACCATATAAAATTAATTATATGGATTTTCATACAACACATGTATATAATAGCATTGAAAAATGATCAACCATCAACCAAGGTGCACTACACTGTATAAGCATCAAATAAAGATATCTAACGCTTATAACAGCATGTCAATCAATCGATCGACATATTTAATCAATCAGGATGAGTGAACTTCAAATTTCATCCCAACACCCGTGTGGGGTTTCAAACAACCAAACACATATTTTATTTGTGCTGTTGGGCGATGTGTAAAATTTATCGTCCCAATCAATGTCCTTCAAATAGGTGTACATAAACAAACCGTCCGGTTTGTAAATGAATATTTATTTATTCACATTCACGTCAAAAATTATATTTTAACGATAAAACATTTTATTTCAACACATGAATTTCTATTCAGTTCATTTCTTCAATAAAATGATATTTTATTTTTCTAACATATTTTAGAAAATTTCGGCGGCATAACGGAACGATACTAGAAACGGGACGAGGCCTAGCCTTATCCCCGGTATAGTGAAGGCCCACGCCATTCACACATCATCAAATCAATTCATTTCACCACACAATTCAATTTCAATCAAATATTCTAATTAATTTTTGCAATCAAACAAACAAGTCCATGGTCTGTGGACGATTGTGTCGGGTGCTACTAAGCACCGTCTGCATCCTAGTATATATATATTACTAGAAAAGAAATTGAAAGGTGAGAAATTCTCACAGAATTGCTATCCTAACTCCACGGCACTTCATTTGCAGAAGTCTTCGTCGTTTCGCCTTTTTGTCACCTTCGTTGTCCGCTTTCACTACATATGTAAAAATCACATTTTTACTTCGCTTTTCAATATATAAAAATCATATTTTTATTTCGAAGTTCAACATATAAAAATCATATTTTTATTTCGAAGTTCAACATATAAAAATCATATTTTAAATTCGAAGTTCAATATATAAAAATCATATTTTAAATTCGAAGTTCAATATATAAAAATCATATTTTTAAATTCGAAGTTCAATATATAAAAATCCATTTTAAATTCGAAGTTCAATATATAAAAATCATATTTTAAATTCGAAGTTCAATATATAAAAATCATATTTTTAAATTCGAAGTTCAATATATAAAAATCCATTCTTTTCTATTTAATCAACTATATAAAAATCCAATCTTTTCTATTTAATCAACTATATAAAAATCCAATCTTTTCTATTTAATCAACTATATAAAAATCCAATCTTTTCTATTTAATCAACTATATAAAAATCCAATCTTTTCTATTTAATCAACTATATAAAAATCCAATCTTTTCTATTTAATCAACTATATAAAAATCCAATCTTTTCTATTTTTATGTTTCTTTTCATAGTGTTCTTCATTTTTATTAAGAACTGAAAATAAAACTGCATTTATATTTAATAAAAACTGAAATAAAACTGTGTGGATCTACTCACATTGAATCGCAGTTTCTAGTGGGTTCGTGGAGTGGTCAGTCGATTGGCGGTAGGTGGTGGGGTCGAGGGGAGTGGCGGCGGCAAGAAAGGGGGGGAATCGAGGCACTGGCGGCGCATGGTGGAAAAGGGGGCGGCGGCTTCAGTTTTCCAGACCGGGGGGGCTAGGGTTGTTCGCTCTCGCCTGAGCGGGAGAAGGAGGTGGCGGCGCTTGCTTGGGCGGCGCGAGGGGGCAGGCGGTGGGCGGCGCCGCCTTGGGGAGCGAGGGCGCGACGAGTTTTTTTTTTTTTTTTCTCAATTGTCTGTTTTGAAAAGTAAGGGGGGCCAGAGTTATTAAAGGGGTGAGGATATTATTTTATTTTATTTTATTTTAATTATTTAATTCGAAAAAAAGTTGACCTTTATATACGATCTCGAAACGAGGCCCACCGCCTGTCGTCCATAGCGTTTCACCCCCATTCTGAACACAATGGGATATGTATCGCAAGCTGATTTGATCGTTACAATCAGTTTCCGTTGAATTTACATTTAAATCACTATATTGAATTTTAAACGTACATTTCAAATTACCGGGGTCATATACGAACTAGAAAAATTACAGAAAAATATTTTCTAGCTTCGTATTGACGATACGGTCCTAATAAAACTAGTTTCGTCGAATTCTGAGACCGTTAGAAAAATGGCCAATTTCCAGTCGATTAAAATCAACTTAAATGGTCAAATCGCGTTTTCCTTTGCCACGCTCACATATTGATTCGAAAAATTATGAAATTTGGAATCTAGCAATAACTTGACACCGCGGACCCAACAAAACTGGTTTCGTCGAAATCCGAGGTCATTTGCAAAATGTCCATTTTTAAGGGCCTGAATTCCATAGCGACTATTCAGAATTTTCAACTGGACATATCTTTTGATTCCCGATATGAAATCTTGATTTTTCGGATTCGTTGGAAAGATATTATCTATTCGATTCCATTATTTTTGGTTTCACTAAAATCCGGATTGTTTTGCACCCGGTACATTCAATTGAAGTTTGAAATCGAATTATCGAACTACCGCGCCATTTTCAATTCTATTTATAATTATATATAAATATTTATATTCTAACGACGACGCGTATAATATATACGTTCGAATTATATTCAAAATAAATTTCTCGCCGATATTATTTAAAATAATTCATTTTAAATAATCAAAATTCGCTAAAATTGCCAAAATAAAAATTTTAAACTGGCCCAGATTTTCCGGGTTGTTACAATCTCCCCCACTTAAAACTTTTCGTCCCCGAAAAGGAACAAAGTCGAAAGTGGTTTGATTAATCAGTTCTACGATCGATCAGGCTTCCATTCTCCAACTCTTCAGTTTCTGAGAATTTTCAAAATTTCAAAAAATTGGCTAACACCCTAAATTTTCGAAAAATTTCGCCATAACCTCCCCTGCACCGGGAGCATCGGGGAATTTCAAATAGCTTCCCCGGTCCTTCAGATCTCAAAAAGAAAAAGAAAAAACCAAGCGGCTAGCCAATAGGCTCACAAAATCATCATCACCCAAACAAAACAGGAAATTATGTAGTAAACATGTACCTATTTGTCGGGCAAACAAATTTTATTCTCTGGCTCTAGCCTCCTTGCTATGACCTGTTCAATGTAAGTATATGTATATGCAAGTAAATGCGACCAATTTTCAATATAATTCAATATTTGATGCAATTAGGCTAAATGGCTAAAAATTAGCAAACGAATAAACAAACAACACAAACATCAATCAATTAGTGAATTAGAGTTTCAAATTCATAATTTTGATACATATACAAAAATCGTGTTTTTGATGCCAATTCACAACAATAAATCTATCTATATTAGTTTTGGTTCTCACACCAGTCAAATGGAAATATATAGATATCACACCTTCGTCACTCGAATATAAACACTGATGATGAGGCCTCATCATCTGAATCATCTCCGGGCGACTAGAGTGTGATTCTATATCTATCCAATATATTAAAACTTTGAATACACGCGGATCAGACGTATACGCAAAATCTATATATACTGGATTGTCCACATCAATATAAATAAATAATCAAATACGAATGATTGATTTAAATTTTCAAAACAAAACTTGTTTTCACTTTAAAAATTTACTCTTCACACTCGTTCTAGGATACTACTGATCCCATCTCTAAAGAGTCATCCCCATTGGATATTACTAATCCAATATCTGATGAATTCTTTCGTATGGTTCTAATGTGCCTTGTTCTCTAAGCCTTGTAAACCAAAGCTCTGATACCACGTGTAAAGACCCGCAACTTCCCCGTAAAGGAAAGTGTCGGGTAGTTCGAGAACACGCCACAACAAAACGCATACAGAAGAACATTTCATTGTATATCACATCAATGCATCAGATTACAAGAATATACAGAGTACAAATGAATATCACACAGAAATATCAGAGATTTAAATTACATTTAAATACATCGCAGCGGAAAATAATACAATACACAACTAGAAAGAGATATACGGATACAAAGCTTTCCGGATATCGTTCCAGCTGTAAACCAGGATCCTATGAATATAAATCTGCAAAACCAAAACTACTAGCTGCCCGTGTCAAAATAAGGGCACCCAGAGTTTAGGTTAAAACAATAAACCCCAGGTCAGTCATGTGACTGGTGTGAGAACTAAAACAGTTAATCTTTATTTTTTTTAAGCTAGGTAAATCAAGGGACCACGCCGTATAACACGGAACGGGTTTCCTCCCGAGAATACCAGTGCATAAAACAAACAGCGCAATGCTAAATAAAGAAAAATGAAGCTATTATAAGACCCAGTTCCCATCACACAATGCAACGCAAGCCGGAGGATAGGGTTTTTACCTTATAATAGCCAAGAATGCTTGATACGTTTAAAAGAAATCATTTGATACTATTACAAGTGCATAGTGTATAAAACAACTTCAAATCATAAGTATCAATCATAGGCGGCATGAGTGCCCCATCCCACTATGTCACCATATATAGGTTTACAAATAAAACCGCAAAAGTCACGTATTTGGAAATTGGGTTTCCATCTATGAACCGAGGCAAAAGATAGTCCTCAACCGATTCGAGACGCTCTAGCCCGTGTCTCAGGAACAGCCGCAACTGCCCCTTGGATCCTCAGGGCCGGTCCACCGATGTGGATTATTATGCCTGAACACTACGTCTCCCCACCCTATGGGGTGTGAGTCTGGTCCGTCAGCCGACCAGAATGCATCGGCCGAAACCGATATAACCGAGGCGCCTCGCAACAGCAACAACCACATAAGTCAAACTCGTCAGGGTGTGTAAAACCACTGACGCCACTTCTAGCTAGAAAGAAACGCATGCCCTCCCTGACGTCCGTCTCCCGTTTTTGGTTCACAACCGGGGTGCGAGGCTCGCGAATTCACGTTACACAAAGCTGTGCCACACAGGCTGTGCTTTGATCATCACCACAAGACTTTGCTTTTCAACAGAAGCCTCGATCAATTGCCACTCAGGCATGCCACACAGGCAATTCACTCCATGCGTTTGATATCCATCAATATATAACCCCTGAGCTCGTACGTCTCAGAGAAGGGCGTTAAGCAAGAGAATAAATTCTCCGCCGCCAAACAGATATATATTTAATAGAGATCAATCACACGGACTAAAATCCAATGTCAGACACACAGTCCATTTACAAGTCCGTTCTGGGTCTGAACGAAACCGGAGGCACCTAGTACCCCGCATATCCATCGATCTCCAAGTACGTCTGGACGATCACAAACTGTTTCCATCTTCTTGGGTGTACAGCCCAATCAAGATCATCAGTAATCACCCAAACGACGTGAAGACTTCCGGTCTTCGACCATCGTCTCCATCTTCGACACCACGTCGAATCAGTTATTCAGAATGGGATAAACCCGGTCTTTCTGAATAACTCGCGTATATATTATAAAAGTGTTACACAAACACAACATACGCCTCATTCCAATTCAGAATATTCTTTTATCCAAATATTCCCATACTTTGGGAAAAGTTCCCCTTAATTTTATCCAAGATAAATTCTTTAAATTTATTCTTTAATCTCCTTTGAATATCAATTCAAACTAGTCGGGATTAGCGAACCACACCGAAGTAATCATTTATTTTCCCAATCCCAACCTATTCATCCCATGAAGTAAAACTGGTAGTACTTCATATCTAACACCACAGTGTTATCGGTAATTCAATTACCATTTCACGTTCAAATCTAATTAAAGATTTAACTATCGCCTGGAGTAAAACTGGTGATACTCCATTCTCGATCCTTTCAATCTATTTAAAGATTCATTAAAACTCCACTTAGTTTTAATCTTTAACTGGGTTAAAGAATCAGTGTCATTTAAAAACACAGTTCACGATAAACCCAAAACCACATTCATTAATTATCGGGTTAAAGAACGAGTGTTGTTTAAAACACTGTTCACGATAAACCCAAAAATCAATATCAATTCAATTCCAATTAAATATCATTTAATTGGCACACTTCATTAAATCTAAATAAAAAGATTTAATCTTTTCTCAACTGGGTTCAAGAACAGTGTTAGTGAAGACACCACTCACGACAAACCCAAATCACATTCGATATTCAATACAAGGCTCTGAATAGAAAATATATCGGCTTATATTCAATATCGAATTCTACGACTAACAAATGTCGTATTGGAAATAACGATATAAATATATATCTTTCAAATTTCCATAACAACATCCGTATAATCACAAATTCCAACATCGAAATATTCCGAAGACAATTTCGATTCAATTCCACTCCAATGCAATCATTGGAAATTCTGGTTATTTTTAAAACCCTTTTCAAATTCAATTTATTTATTTAAAAATAAATAGAATTATATTTCTAGTTCAAAACTAGTTCATTTCGATACAAATTTATTTTTATCTTTTCAAACATGAAGTTTTTCATCCCAAATCTTCACAAATCATTTCTTATGATTTTACACAAATTATTACTATTTTTAATAATTTTATCAAGGCCCGTACAGTCGATTTCCATCAGTGGCCATCGAACTGCACTTACAGCGACCTTTTTCAAATTTGATTTGGACATAATTCCAAATCCAACCGTTAGATTTCTAATTTCTAACATTCGCTAGAAAGCTCTTTTCGATACGAACCCAACGGTTCCGGTTTTAGGAGAATCCGACGGTCGGATCTCCCGCAATGTCCGTTTGAAATAAATGGTCGAAATTCACGAACTGCCGCGGCGCGGCGCGTTCTATTCAGGCCATTATATTATATATATAATATATATAATATATATTTCGTCGATTTCTATTTAAAACGAAGTTTATAAATAGTTTTAAATTCGTTTCAAAAACAATTTCAACTTCCATTTCAATTCAAAGCAAAATTGAATTCTTCTTTATAGATTCGTTTCAAAATTCATTTCTATTCAATTCAAATTTCAATTCAATTTGAATTCATTTCAATTCGCTTTCAATTCAATTTGAATTCGTTTTCAATTCAATTCATTTCGAAATCACTTTCAATTCAATTCATTTCGAAATCGTTTTCAATTCAATTCATTTCGAAATCGTTTTCAATTCAATTCATTTCGAAATCACTTTCAATTCAATTCATTTCGAAATCGTTTTCAATTCAATTCATTTCGAAATCGCTTTCAATTCAATTCATTTCGAAATCACTTTCAATTCAATTCATTTCGAAATCACTTTCAATTCAATTCATTTCGAAATCACTTTCAATTCAATTCATTTCAAAATGAATAAAACCGATATAAATATCGTTTACGTCAAAATAGCATCAATCTAATCAACACGGCTTCATATGTTTCTATTTTCAAATATTCTATTTCGAATATTTCTATCTCAAATATTTCTTTTCAAATATTTCCTTTTTCAAATATTCTATTTTCAAATATTTCTTTTTCCAAATATTTCTTTTTCGAAACTGGAATGAGGCCCAATCAATTACCATATAAAATTAATTATATGGATTTTCATACAACACATGTATATAATAGCATTGAAAAATGATCAACCATCAACCAAGGTGCACTACACTGTATAAGCATCAAATAAAGATATCTAACGCTTATAACAGCATGTCAATCAATCGATCGACATATTTAATCAATCAGGATGAGTGAACTTCAAATTTCATCCCAACACCCGTGTGGGGTTTCAAACAACCAAACACATATTTTATTTGTGCTGTTGGGCGATGTGTAAAATTTATCGTCCCAATCAATGTCCTTCAAATAGGTGTACATAAACAAACCGTCCGGTTTGTAAATGAATATTTATTTATTCACATTCACGTCAAAAATTATATTTTAACGATAAAACATTTTATTTCAACACATGAATTTCTATTCAGTTCATTTCTTCAATAAAATGATATTTTATTTTTCTAACATATTTTAGAAAATTTCGGCGGCATAACGGCACGATACTAGAAACGGGACGAGGCCTAGCCTTATCCCCGGTCTAGTGAAGGCCCACGCCATTCACACATCATCAAATCAATTCATTTCACCACACAATTCAATTTCAATCAAATAATCTAATTAATTTTTGCAATCAAACAAACAAGTCCATGGTCTGTGGACGATTGTGTCGGGTGCTACTAAGCACCGTCTGCATCCTAGTATATATATATTACTAGAAAAGAAATTGAAAGGTGAGAAATTCTCATAGAATTGCTATCCTAACTCCACGGCACTTCATTTGCAGAAGTCTTCGTCGTTTCGCCTTTTTGTCACCTTCGTTGTCCGCTTTCACTACATATGTAAAAATCACATTTTTACTTCGCTTTTCAATATATAAAAATCATATTTTTATTTCGAAGTTCAACATATAAAAATCATATTTTTATTTCGAAGTTCAACGTATAAAAATCATATTTTAAATTCGAAGTTCAATATATAAAAATCATATTTTAAATTCGAAGTTCAATATATAAAAATCATATTTTTAAATTCGAAGTTCAATATATAAAAATCCATTTTAAATTCGAAGTTCAATATATAAAAATCATATTTTAAATTCGAAGTTCAATATATAAAAATCATATTTTTAAATTCGAAGTTCAATATATAAAAATCCATTCTTTTCTATTTAATCAACTATATAAAAATCCAATCTTTTCTATTTAATCAACTATATAAAAATCCAATCTTTTCTATTTAATCAACTATATAAAAATCCAATCTTTTCTATTTAATCAACTATATAAAAATCCAATCTTTTCTATTTAATCAACTATATAAAAATCCAATCTTTTCTATTTTTATGTTTCTTTTCATAGTGTTCTTCATTTTTATTAAGAACTGAAAATAAAACTGCATTTATATTTAATAAAAACTGAAATAAAAATGTGTGGATCTACTCACATTGAATCGCAGTTTCTAGTGGGTTCGTGGAGTGGTCAGTCGATTGGAGGTAGGTGGTGGGGTCGAGGGGAGTGGCGGCGGCAAGAAAGGGGGGGGGGAATCGAGGCACTGGCGGCGCATGGTGGAAAAGGGGGCGGCGGCTTTAGTTTTCCAGACCGGGGGGGCTAGGGTTGTTCGCTCTCGCCTGAGCGGGAGAAGGAGGTGGCGGCGCTTGCTTGGGCGGCGCGAGGGGGCAGGCGGAGCAGGCGGTGGGCGGCGCCGCCTTGGGGAGCGAGGGGGCGACGAGTTTTTTTTTTTTTTCTCAATTGTCTGTTTTGAAAAGTAAGGGGGGGGGGGCAGAGTTATTAAAGGGGTGAGGATATTATTTTTTTTTATTTTATTTTAATTATTTAATTCGAAAAAAAGTTGACCTTTATATACGATCTCGAAACGAGGCCCACCGCCTGTCGTCCATAGCGTTTCACCCCCACTCTGAACACAATGGGATATGTATCGCAAGCTGATTTGATCGTTACAATCAGTTTCCGTTGAATTTACATTTAAATCACTATATTGAATTTTAAACGTACATTTCAAATTACCGGGGTCATATACGAACTAGAAAAATTACAGAAAAATATTTTCTAGCTTCGTATTGACGATACGGTCCTAATAAAACTAGTTTCGTCGAATTCTGAGACCGTTAGAAAAATGGCCAATTTCCAGTCGATTAAAATCAACTTAAATGGTCAAATCGCGTTTTCCTTTGCCACGCTCACATATTGATTCGAAAAATTATGAAATTTGGAATCTAGCAATAACTTGACACCGCGGACCCAACAAAACTGGTTTCGTCGAAATCCGAGGTCATTTGCAAAATGTCCATTTTTAAGGGCCTGAATTCCATAGCGACTATTCAGAATTTTCAACTGGACATATCTTTTGATTCCCGATATGAAATCTTGATTTTTCGGATTCGTTGGAAAGATATTATCTATTCGATTCCATTATTTTTGGTTTCACTAAAATCCGGATTGTTTTGCACCCGGTACATTCAATTGAAGTTTGAAATCGAATTATCGAACTACCGCGCCATTTTCAATTCTATTTATAATTATATATAAATATTTATATTCTAACGACGACGCGTATAATATATACGTTCGAATTATATTCAAAATAAATTTCTCGCCGATATTATTTAAAATAATTCATTTTAAATAATCAAAATTCGCTAAAATTGCCAAAATAAAAATTTTAAACTGGCCCAGATTTTCCGGGTTGTTACATAATCTGTCCACATATACAACACGTAGCGGAATAAATACTAATATGTCTGAACTTCCCCAGCACGTCTTCTGAACTTTGTAGTGTCTAACAACGTGAACCTGCGAAACTTGGGCTAACCCGAGCATTACAAACACCAGGTCAGTCTGGTGAACCAGAGTGAGAATTATAATATCAACCAACTTGATTATTTAAGTTCAAAATATTTTCGAAAGAAAAGGATAATCGTAAAACCAAGTCCACACATAAATACAAACGGTTTTTACCTTATGATAACCCAAAACAATTTGAAATAAATATCTTATTCTGATATTACGATAATGTCTAAATACAAATAAATAGCAATCTAGCGGAATGCTTGCATCTCACGCTCCACATATATAGTATACAATCAAAACCGCGGGCGCTTATTGGAGTTTGGATTCCGACTATGACAAGGTAGGAACCACCTGCCGATAGTGTATCTCTTGAGGGGAATACACTGGGTTCAACAAGAATGTCTTGCAACCTAGTCCGCACATGACCGACCACTCATTTCGCTTGAGTGTATCGAATGTATATCACCAACAGTTGGGATCATCAACTGTTTCCCAAAAAGGGATAGCATTGAAATAGATTAAAGAAGGAAATGAAATTTCTCTAGATAGATGATTATACACCCTAATGGGAGTGACTTACATAGCCATGTTGCCTGCCCGATTTTTGTCATTTCCCAGTTGTGAGACTTCAGGTTTGATTTACCATTTCAAGATAGCACACCACCATTTACTTTGAATGCCACATCGTCATTGAAAATCACTAATTGATTTCCACAAAAATACACAGAATGTCAAGCTAAAGAAGTTTCCCTTCTTTGCCACCCACTTTGTACGTTTGAAGAAATCAACGTACGTAATCCCTTTGTAAATACTCTATCAAATATCCGTCCATACAAGTTGTCCTGGGATTGGACAAACCGAAGGCACTCTCCTACTACATCCTAGGAATCACCCTATAGATCAGTAGCGAGTAGTCCTTGCAAATCCGCAAATTTTAATCACATCAAAATCACCAATCAAATAACTCTGGATGCATGCCAGAGTTCGATAAGTCGTTCTATCTCTTATGAAGATCCACGGTCTTCAATCTGTATCTTTGACGATTTCATATTTGTTGGTTTGGAATGGTTTTCAAATATAAATTCGATCCTGGTCTTTCCGTACCAACAATCGTATTGGCCAGATTTAATAGTCGGTTATTTAACTATCAAATAGCAATCATTAAATCATGAAAATAAAAATGAGTTCACTGGTTTAGTACTTAGCATCACTTGGCCTTTTAAATTAAAATAATTTAAACTTCTTAATATTAAGATATTTAAAACACAGCATTAACTTTTTATCTTACCATAAAAGTATTCTCAAAAACTATTTAAAATCCATTAGAACTAAATCATATATATATGTTCCAAATCTGGTTTCAACCCATTTCACGTAAGAATATCGTTATAAAATCACTCTTCGTTACATTTCTCGAAAATAATAACAACACTTCCCTTTTGAATAAACTTATTTGAACACCTCTCGTTAATTTCTCACATCCCGAAAATATCATTTTTTTTTCATAAAATCCTTTTATATTCCTGTTACTTCAACATTCATTAGTCCCCAACCGAAAACTAATAAGTGAACAACTCCCTAAATATCAACCCCGAAGGCCGAAACAACCATCAGGTCGACACTTAAGAAGTCGTCCAACTCAACTAATCTCCAGTCAGTTTCTAATCTTTTCTTAACTCCTTATCAACTCATATTATTCCACTTTTAAGTCGCTCAACCATTTACCGCTTTAAAATCTCGTTCAATTCCATTTGTTTCACTTAATTTCACTGTTAATTATTTCTAAATCAAACCCAATGTTTTAGCTTCACCCTCTTTTATAAACTTTATTTATAAGCTTGGTTTTTGTAACAACCCGGATTTTTAGAACCAATTTAAAAATTTTATTTTAGCAAATTTAATAGATTTTGAATATTTAAAATGATTTATTTTAAATAGTAAGGACTAAAATTTATTTTAAATGAAGTTAGAACATATAAATTTATTTTACTTAGAACCTGAAATGGCGCGGTAGTTTGAAAATCCAATTTTAAATTTCAATAGAATATACAGGGTTCAAATAAATCGGATTTCAGTAAACCCAAAAATATTTGAATCTATTTAATTATATCTTTCTAATGAATATAAGAAACTGAGATTTCACTTTATAAATTGAAATTTATGTCCAATTTAAAATTTAAAATAGTCGCTATGGAATATATATATTTTTTATTAATATATAAAGCCCTTAAAAATAGCCATTTTGCAAACGACCTCCGTTTTTGACAAAACTACTTTTGTTGGATCCGAAATGTCTAATTATTGTTAGATTCCAATTTTCATATTTTTTTGGAATCAATATGTGAGCGTGGTGAATTTAAATGCGTTTCATACTTTCAGTTTGAATTTAATCGAATGGAAAATGACCATTTTTCAAACGGTCTCCAAATTCGATGAAATTAGTTTTGTTAGGACCGTATCATCAAAACATAGATAGATTTATTTTTCTGGAATTTTTGGAGTCGGTATGTGGCCCCGTAAATTAAAATATACGTTGAAATCAATTTTGAACGTTATATTAATTTATATTTTAATTTTGATGGAAACTGATTAAGATGTAAAAGTGTTAATTTTTATGTTCTATCTTATCTTTATTGTAAATAAATAAATTTACATTGGGTATTTTTTGTATATTTTCATAGGTCGTTCATAAATCCTCATGCACCCCTAAAAGCAAGATATTGCACAAGAAAAAGATCAACTTCGAAGATTTTATCTCATGTGCTTTTGGAGTCTAATAAATGTCCATGTTTGGAAGAATTAATCACATACAATCTGATTACCAATCAATTAGCCACATGGGAGATATGGAATATTTGAAGAATTTATCTTATGCCCTTTTGGAAACTAATAAGAGTCCATGTTTGGAAGAATTAATCACATGCAAATCTTTTGTCAATCAATTAGCCACATGGAAGATTTGGAAGATATTCACCATGACATACTTAAAGATTATTTCCAAACAATCCTGGTCAAGAAACGCATGAGATATGATAATAATTCTTAGGAAAAGAGGCCAACTTATTCATATATCTGATTAGGGTTTGGCTTATCCCACCTATAAATATACGTTGTACTCATTGTAAATGTTTATTCCATTTTTTTAATTCTGTATTCTCGTTTATGAATAACAAAGTTCTTCTTTATTTTAGTTGATTGTCTTTTTCTTTCATAACAATTTGTGTGTCTATGCAATTAGTTTTGGTAGAACACATATTGTTATTTTCTTTTATTACTGCATGTTAGCGATTGATTGTTGACTAGATTCAACGGCAGACCTACTTTTAATTTTCTGTTATTGTTCTAGTTGTTAATTTTTTTTTCTAGTTGGTTCTTTTCTTTTCAGTTGTTGAATTTGATATTGATCTGATTAGATTCAGATCAATAGTAAATTCAATACATTAATTCAAAAACATCTCTAGATTTTTCCTAACTCGCCTAAGAATAGATAAATAATAAGATTTAAAACACCTCCCTATGATTCGACCTGCATATTACGCGACCTGTACGCTTGCAGTATTATTTCATAAATCGCGCTTTTCTAATTCATAGGAAAGCATCGATCAAGTTTTTGGCGCCGTTGCCGGGGAGGTAGTGATTAAATTTTATTATTTATTTTATTTTCGATTTATGTTAGTTTTATTTTATTTTGTTTCCTTTCGTTTTGTTGTATATATAGAATTTTTTTCTGTTTGTTGATTTAGTATTGATCGTTGATACTGTAATCATCTAAAAAAGAGAAGAAAACATATATTTTTCATTTTTTTCTTTTATTTCTTCCCTGTTTTCAACTTCTTTCTCCTTTCTTTCGTTCGTTTCCCCTCTTACTAATATCTCGCATCCTTTCTTCTTTCACAATTTGCTGAAGAAAAAAAAATCCTTTTGTAAATTTCTCTTCTTTGCCTTGTAATTAATTTTCTTTCCTTTCTAAATTTATTCTTTCCCTTTTAAAGATTTACCTTTTTCATTTTTTTTTCTCTCTTGTAATTTTACGACAATAAACAAAAGAAAAAAGTTCTTTCTGTTTTTGTCTTCTCTTTTATTGTTTTACCTTCTCAGTTTCTTTTCCAAATCTTTTACAGTTACTTTCCTTTCTTCCTTTACAATTCTCTTTCTTTTCTGAAATCTCTCTTCCCATTTTTTTGATCATTTGTTTCTTTCCTATTTGTCTGCTTTTCAACAATAATAAAAAAGGTAAACTCATAAAAAGATTCTTTTTTTGTCATTTCTCCTTTCTTCTTTTTTTCATTTATTTGTTTCACTCTTACAAATTCATTCCTACTTCCGAAATATTTGGAAAAAAATTCCTTCTACATTTTCTGTTTCCATCTTACAATTTCTTTTCCACTTTTCCATTTATTTCTTTCCATCTTACGACTTCTTTCCTTTTTCTCAACAAATAAAAAAAAATCTGTTTGTTTTTTCCTTTTTCCCTTTTGCTTGTCACCAATTTTCTTCCAATTTCTTACATCCCTTCTCCTCCTTTTTATTTACAATTCCTTTCCATTTTATTTTAAAAAAAAACTTAGTCTTTTGATTTTTTTTTCTTTTTCCAAGCTTGGTTTAGTTCTGTTTTAAAGTTGAGTTTTAGTTGTTCATTTATGTTATTTAGTCTAATCAGTTTTTAGTTTAGTTTTTGTTTTAGCTTTGTTTCAGTTTTTATTTTTCCTTTATTTGTTTATTTCTTCTCCTCTAGAAAAAAAACCTCAAAACAAATCAAAGATCAAAGGAAGAAACAGATTCAAGCAAGCGACAAAGGCTTCAGAGGTCAACCGATTTGCAAACGGTGGGATTTGAATAACTAGCACCATTCATTTGCTCTGGAAGGACTGCCATACTCCACTGTAATATTTTCTTAACTCTACAGGTGCTCTGCTGAAAAGAAAAATATATATATATATATATTGTTTGTAAAAAAATTCTACAGGGGCAGCGGCTTGTTTGTACAATTTTTTTTAATTTATGCAATTATTTGTGTTTGATTGTTATTTTGGCTGCATTCTGAAATATACGAGCAAAGCCCTAACAAACATAAGGTGAGGAAGTCATTCCCTTTCCTTGGCTCCAAAACAATTAAACTCTGTCATTTGCATACTCCTTGGACTTAAATAAAAATTGTTAGACGTTGGCCTTAGGAAAATAAAAACTCAAACTCAATAGGACAAACAAATTGGGTTAAATATCTTAGATTTGGAAATTTATTTTGCTGTGTGGAGTTTGTTTTATTCCTCTTATAAAGGACGGTGATACGAATTACATCAGGAATTTTTCGACAATCTAGCAACTTTTCTGATCTATTTATTTAATTTGATTTGCAAAATATTTAACTGGAAGAGTGTATTTTGTGAAATTGATTTTCTCAAGGGTTTGATCGCAGATATATACTAGTTCAATTTATTGAACTTTTAGCAAAAGAGGTTGCATACTACACGTAAAACATTGGTCGTATCCCTTAGTATTTATACTAAACGTGAACGGCCATAAGACCCTCTTCCCCCTTCAAATCGAGATTATCAACTAATAAGATACACTTGTGTTCGTTATTTATTTTGATTAAGAGCTTCTTGTGTCAACCTTAAGTCTTTGATTTTTCCGTGTGTGCATTTAACAACAATGAGTGAAAAAAGCGTTAGCCAAAAAAATTCTCCTAGGGGTTCTCGAATAAACCAAAATTTTCCAAACGAGTTGGATCAAAATCAAGTAAATCAAAACTTTCCAAACTTTGGGGACCAAAATCGAGTAAATCAAAAATTTTAGAATCTCAATATCGAAATGGATAGACCCTTATCTCTTCGTGATCAATGTTATCCAACTAGGACCGTTCAACCCTCTGTCATCGTGTTCCCACCAGCTGAAGGAAACAATTTTAAGCTTAAACATTCTTTTATTCAAGGGGTACCAAAATTTACTGGGTCTGAAAATGTTTATGAATTTCTAAGTGAATTTGAAATGTATGCGTCTACAACAAAAATGCAACAATTGTCTAACGAATCGATCAAGCTGAGGCTAATTCCATTTGCATTACCTGAAAGCGCTAAAAGATGGCTAAATTCTCTTCCAAAACATTCCATAAGAAGTTAGGATGAATTTGTCACTACATTCTTGAAAAAGTTTTTCCCTTTCCATAAAACTCTCAAAATTCGAACCGAGATAAATCAATTTGGTCAAAATGAGGGGAAACTTTTTCAAAATACTTTGAAAGATTCAACCAACTATTATATAGTTGTCCTCATCATGGAATTCTAAAAGACCACTTATGTCAAACTGCATATAAAGGGCTAAACTATCAAACTAGAACTCAACTAGAATCAATGTGTGGAGGAGACTTTTTGTCTAAGACGACCGATGAAGCTTGGCAATTCTTAGAAGATTATTCAGAAAAGGACATGCAATGGGAATCAATTCGTGTTCCCACTTGTACTTCTACTAGAGGAGTGCATGTCGTGGACCCAAGTCAAATTTCCTTAGAAAATCAAACTCCTCAAGCCGAAGAAGGGCTACCCCACTATTACTCTCAGGACCGAGCTAATGCTATAGCTCAAAATAATCCTTAGTCATCCACGTACTATTCTGATTGGAGGAACCACCCAAAATTTTCTTGGTCAAACCCCAATAATTCGGCTAACCCATCTCACATGCAGCCCTTTATTCCAAATCCGAATTATCAAGCTGCACCTTCCAATTCGCAAACCTCTCAAGCTGCACCTCAATTCAAACAGCCTTATAGCCACCCCAACTTTCAATCATCAAACCAATCCTCTCAACCTTCTCAATCGTCACAAGAAATTGTGCGTTTAGAGAAACAGTTGAACTCTCACGAAGCTAAAATGAACTCACACGACGCTAAACTCAACGAAATGATGAATATGATTAAGGAACTAATGAAAAATAATGAGAAAGGAAAGTTGCCTAGTCAACCCGAGGTGAATCCAAAATATAACTCTCGTGCTGTAAATTCTTGTAAGGACAAAAACCATAATCCGGTCAATGCTATTACAACCCTTCGACCTAGAAAGAGGATTGATAATAATGTGGGCAACCCTGGCGAACCTTCGAACTCGACCCCAATGCCAAATCTTGATGATCACCCATTGGCTACGAACGCCAATTCTTCTAAACCTCCATTTTCCTTATATGTTGGCAATCCCAACAGTTCTTCTCCCAGTGTCGGCAAACCCGACCCACCTTCGAAAATCGATGTTGGCAATACCAACATTCCATCTTCTACAGCCTTACCACCTTCTTTTTCCATGGATAAACCTTCCTCTTCGAATGATGAAACTGGTCACAGAGTCGAAAAACCAATAGCTCCATTTCCCCCATAGACTCAATAACAAGAAGAAGAAGGAAAATTTCGATAAAATTTTGGAAATTTTCAAACAAGTCCGTGTGAACATTCCTCTTTTAGACACCATTGAACAAATTCCTCAATATGCTAAATATCTTAAGGAATCGTGCACACAAAAACGTGCAACTAATATCCCAAAAACCGCCTTTCTAACTGCGAATACAAGCTCTATTCTTTCGAGTATTGCCCCAGTCAAGTACAAAGATTCTGGCTGCTCTACGATTGATTGTAAAATAGGAAACACTCACATCTCTCATGCACTATTGATCTTGGTGCCAGTGTCAATCTTCTTCCTTACACTGTTTACCATTAATTTGGACTAGGGGAGATTAAACCAACAAACATCACTCTTTAGCTAGCTGATCGATCTGTCAAAAAGCCATTGGGAATAATCGAAGACGTCTTGATACAGATCGAACAGTTTTACTTCCCTATCAATTTCATAGTTCTAGAAACCAAGCCTTTCTCAAATCCCAATGTTCAAATACCGTTAATATTAGGATGCCCTTTCTTAGCAACCTCAATTGCTATCATTAATTGTAGGAACGGTCAACTCCGACTTTCCTTCGGGTACCTAACCATTGAGCTAAACATCTTTAATCTCAACAAACAACCTAGGGATTTTGAGACCAATGAAATCGACATGATTCAAACCATAGTTGATGAAACCTCTAATGACACTTCTGAAGCCTTGAAAATGTGTCTTGACCATTTCGATTCGATGAACTCAAATACATTTCTGAACTGAATGAATTTCTTGACTTCAATCCTTCGTCATCTGAATCTAACCAAGGAATGTTGACCAATGTTCACACTCAAGAACATCCTAAGTTAGATCTCAAACCCTTGCCACAAGACCTTAAGTACGCATACTTAGACTCCTCAGAAACTTTTCAAGTAATCTTGGCCTCTGATCTTACCGAGGACCATGAAGGAAAACTCTTAGAAATTTTTGGGGAAAATAAAGATGCTTTGGGGTGGGAACTGAGTGATATAAAAGGAATTAGCCCATCAATTGTGGAACATCGCATACATTTAGTGAGGCTAAACCCACCCGTGAGGTTCAAAGGTGATTAAACCTGAACATGAGAGAAGTGGTCAAGGAGGAGATAATCAAATGTCTAGACAATAACATCATCCATCCCATCTCTGATAGTACTTGGGTGAGTCCGGTACAAGTTGTACGAAAGAAGTCGGGAGTCACAGTGATCAAAAATGAAAGTAATGAGCTCATCCCAACAAAAATCAAAACAAAATGGCGTGTGTGTATCGACTATCGAAAGCTCAACTCAGCCACAAGAAAAGACCATTTTCCCTTGCCTTTTATTGATCAAATGCTCGAACGCTTAGTGGGTCATGAGTACTCTTGTTTTCTCGATGGATACTCTGGCTATAACCACATCCCTATTGTTTTAGAGGATCAACATAAGACTGCCTTTACTTGTCCCTTTGGAACCTTTGCTTATCGTCGCATGCCTTTTGGTCTTTGTAATGCCCCCATGACTTTCTAAAGATGTATGATGAGTATTTTCTATGATATGGTGGAAGAATTCTTGGAAATATTTATGGATGATTTTTTAATCTACGGATCATCTTTTTCCCATTGTCTCACTCATTTAGAACTCGTTCTAAAACGTTGTAAGGAGAAATCACTCGTGCTTAATTGGGGAAAATGTCATTTCATGGTAAAAAGGGGGATAGTTCTAGGTCATGTCGTTTCAAAAGATGGCCTTGAAGTCGATAAATCCAAAATTGATTTGATTGTTAATCTACCTCCTCCTAAGTCTGTTAAGGATGTTCATTCATTTCTTGGCCATGCAGTTATAGAAGATTCATTAAAGATTTCTCGAAAATTTCAAAACCTCTCTCGAACTTACTTGCCAAAGACGTCAAGTTTGAATTTTCCAATGATTGCAAAACATCTTTCGAAACTCTTAAGTTAATCTTGACCACAACTCCCATCATTCAACCCGCTGATTGGACTCAACCCTTCGAACTTATGTGTGACGCTTCTGATTTTGCGATTGGGGCCATCTTGGGCCAACGAATCGATAAACTCCCTCGAGTCATTTACTATGCTAGCAAAACCTTAAATGAGGCCCAATTGAATTACTCAACTACAGAAAAGGAATTTTTGGCAGTTGTCTTCGCTCTTGAAAAATTCAAACCATATCTCATAGGATCCAAAGTCATAGTTTACACTGACCATGCTGCCTTATGATATTTTCTTTCTAAAAAGGATGTCAAGGCCCGCTTGATTCGTTGGATCCTTCTTCTTCAAGAATTTGACATAGAAATAAGAGATAAAAAGGGTTCTGAAAATGTTGTAGCTGATAATCTCTCTCAAATTGTGCACGAAAATGTTGACGACACCCAAATCGATGACTATTTTCTGGACTAACAAATTCTTTCCATCTCTAACACCCCTTGGTACGCTGACATTGTGAATTATCTTGTCACACAGCAAACACCGTTGAATGGTCAAAATAAGATAAACAAAAATTTCTCTCTAAAGTTTGGAACTTCTATTGGGACGACCCATATCTTTTCAAATACTGTCCAGACCAAATCATTCAAAGGTGTGTACTTGATCATGAACACCAAAGTATTCTCTCTTTCTCACATGACCATGCTTGTGGCGGTCATTTTGGAGTAAGAAAAACTGCTGCAAAAGTATTGCAAAGCAGTTTTTATTGGCCCACACTCTTCCGTGATGCTTTTGAATTTTGCTCTAAATGCGATCGATGTCAAAGAACGGGTCGAATCACTAAGCGAAACATGATGCCTCTCAACCCCATTTTAGTGATTGAGTTATTTGATGTCTGGGGCATCGATTTCATGGGACCATTCCCTAACTCGTTTGGGAATCTTTACATCTTGCTTATGGTAGACTATGTCTCAAAATGGGTTGAAGCCATCCCGACCAAAACAAACGATAACAAGGTTGTTATCAAGTTCCTCAAAGAAAACATCTTTTCACGCTTTGGCACACCACGAGCTATCATTAGCGATAATGGCACTCACTTCTGTAATCATGCTTTTGAGTCCTTGCTTATCACACACAAGCTGTCGACCCCTTACCATCCACAAACCGTGGACAAGTAGAAGTTTCCAATAGATAGATCAAACAAATTCTTGAGAAAACATGAATTCCAGTAGAAAAGATTGGTCCTTAAAACTGATTGATGCACTTTGGGCATTTCGCATTGCTTACAAAAGCAATCTAGGAATGTCACCATATCGGTTAGTCTTTGGGAAGGCCTATCACTTACCTCTTGAATTAGAGCATCGTGCTCTTTAGGCAATTAAACTTTTGAATTTTGACTTAGTGAAGGTCGACTCACATAGGAAGTTACAGATCTCAGAACTAGAGGAATTAAGAAATGAAGCATATGAAAATGCGAAAATCTTTAAAGAAAGAACCAAAGCCCAACACGACAAGAACATACTTTGTAAGGAATTCAATGTAGGACAAAAAGTTCTTTTATACGACTCTAGACTTCACTTGTATCCAGGAAAACTCAGATCTCAATGGACTGGACCTTATGCTGTAAAAACAGTATATCCTCATGGAGCAGTTGAAATTGAAAATCCTAAGGATGGAAAAGTATTCAAAGTAAACGGTCAACAACTAAAACCATTTTTGGAATTCGAGCAATATGAAGATGATGACCTTATCAATCTTCATGAGCCTGATCATCCACCATGAAATCAGGTGGTACACATTTTTTTTCTTTTATTTTTCATTTTTTTTCCTTCCATTTTGGTCTTCATACCTTAGACAGTTGGGACACTGTCTCAATCTGGTGAGGGGGAGTCAAGTCGGCATCACATCATCTCAAAAAAAACATTTTAACTACATGTTTTTCGCCATTTAAAAAAAAACACAAACACGACTCATTTTAGAGTGATACCATGAAATAGGTTTACCATTTTTAGTCAGTTGATAGTATTTTTTCTCTCAACTTAGATCGAACAAGAAATGTAATGAAAAGTTTAATTTTGACACAAATGATTATTATATAGATTTTATTCATTTTTATAATGAACATCGAAAAGGAAGTGATTTCAAAATCTAATATTTTGAAAATATTATCATTTATATATTATAATGATGTAGAATATTTAATTTTGATTTAAAATTGAAAATGAAGATGGAATCGTTTTTAAAAAGAATTTAAAATGATTAATAAAATACGTTTTAAAAGGGAAATCGATGAAATATATATAATATATATACTATATATATTTAATGGCCTAAATAGAACGCGTCGCACCACGACTGTTCGCGAATTTCGAATATTGACTTCGAGTTGACATCACGGGAGATCCGACCGTTGAATTCTCCTAAAACCGGAACCGACGGGTTCGTATCGAAAAGATCTTTCCAATGAATATAAGATATTTGAAATCTAACGGTCGGATTTGGAATTATGTCCAAATCAAATTTGGAAAAGGTCGATGTAAATGCATTTCGATGACCGTTTATGGAAATCAACTGAAAGAGGCTTAATAAAATTATTAAAAATATTAATAATTTGTTTAAAATCATAATAAATGATTTGGAAAGAATTAGGATGAAAAATTCCACACTTGTAAAGATAAAAATATATTTTTATCAAAATGAACTAGTTATTAACTAGTATAATAATCCATTATTTTTAAAGAAATAAAAATGGATTTGAAATGGTTTTAAAATAACCAGGATTTTCCAATGAACAAATTGGAATGGAAATAATCTTCGGAAAATTTCGATATTGGATTCCGTGGCTATACGAATATTGTTATGGGAATTTGGAAGATACAGATATCGTTATTCTCAATACGATATCCATTAGTTTCAGAATTTGATATTGAATATAAGCCGATATAATTTCTATTCAGAGCCTTGTATTTAATATTAAATTGGATTTTGGGTTTGTCGTGAATGGTGTCTTCATTAACACTGTTCTTAAACCCTATTGAGAAAAGAATACATCTTTTAATTAAGATTTATAGAAGTTTACCAATTAATTAACATCTAATTAGAACTGAAAATGAAAGTTGATTGTGGGTTTATCGTGAACGGTGTTTTAAATAACACTTGTTCTTTAACTCAAATTAACAGTGAAATGTGATTTGGAATATATAAATCTTTTTTTAAGATTTAATGGAATTTTCTAAAGAAAAGTTTTCCAATTTAATTAAATAAATTGGAATGGAATTCGATTTGGTAATAATCGAAGTGAGCTTCTATGGAGGAAGACTGTTAATATATATGGAATTTAAAAGGTTTTGTCATTATTCCATTTATATTATTAGTCGGATATGGAAATTGATGTCGATTATATATTTTTATCTTTATTCTATGAAGATTCCATAATTAATGGAGTGTGATTTTGGGTTTATCGTGAACTGTGTTTTAAATGACATTAGTTCTTTAACCCAGTTAAAGACAGGATTACATGTTTAACATTGTATTTCGAACTATATTTGTTGATCTCTGCTAAATATATATCTGTTTGGTGGCGGAGAATTTATTCTCTTGCTTAACACCCTTATCTGAGATGTATGAGCTCAGAGGTTATATATCGGCAAAGATCAATGGTACGGTGTAGATTGTCAATGTGGCATGTTTGATTTCCCAAAGTTAAATAATCATTAATATTGATTTTTGGGAAGACTAAAACTAAGTGGAGTTTTGAGGAATCTTTAATTAGATTGGAATGTGAATGTGATAAGTTAATTTATCAAATTTGGGAAATGATCGAGAATGGAGTACCACCAGTTTTACTCCAAGCGATAGTTAAATTTTAATTAGATTTGAATGTGAAATGGTAATTAAATTTACCAATAACACCGTGGTGTTAGATATAGAGTATTACCAGTTTTTCTTCATGGTATGAATAGGTTGGATTGGGAAATAAAATAAATGATTACTTAGATAAGGTTCGCTAATCCCGACTAGTTTAGAAAACCTTAATTAGGTTTAAATTGTGAAAATAATATTTAAATAAAAGAATATTCTGGAATGGAATGAGGCGTATGTTGTGTTTTTATAGCACTTATTTATGAGATACGCGAGTTATTCGGAAAGGACCGGTTTATACCCATTATGAATAACTGATTCGACGATAAGTCGACGATGAAGACGGTGGTTGAAGACCGGAGGTCTTCACATCGTTTGGATGATTACTAATGTCTTGATTGGGCTATAAACCCAAGATGAGGTAATAAGTGGTGATCGTCCAGACGTAATTGGAGATCGACCAGATATGCGAGGACCTCTCTCTTGTATTGGACATATGGGACGAGGAATAAGGTGCCTCTTGTTTCGTTCAGACCCAGAACAAACTAGTAAATTGATGTGTGTCTGACATGGCTTTTTATTCTGTGTTAATTGATTTCTTTTAAATATATATCTCTTTTTTGGTGAAGAATTTATTCTCTTGCTTAACCCCCTTCTCGGAGATGTACGAGCTCAGAGGTTATATATCGATAGACATTAGTCGCATGGAGTGCATTGCCTGTGTGGCATCCTGAGATGCAAATGATCAAGGCTTCTGTTGAAAAGAAGAATCGTGTGGTTAATGATCAAAACACGGCTTTAAATAGCATAGCTTTGTGTATAACATTAATTCGCGAGCCTCACACCTCAGTATGAGTCAAAAACGGGATCGTGACTGCAAGGAGTGCACGATGTTTCCTTCTAGCTATGGGTGGTGTCATGGTATGGAGCCCAGACATTTATTATATTTTTACCTATTTGGATGATGGATAGCGTGGCGCCTCGGATATATTGGTTACTAAGGAGTCGATGGATAGGTCCGATAGGACCGGGAAACGTGTGTTCAAGAATAATTAATCCTCAAACGTAAGCGAGGACCGGCCCTGAAGCATCACAGGGTCGCCCAGAGTGTGTAATCCTGAGGCATTTTCTATAATGTCTCGAAGCCGGCGAGGAGATGATCCCTTTCCTCGACTCATGACGGAAATCCAATTTCTAATACATGACATTTCGGTTTTGGTTCTAGAGCCTATTATGGCGACATAGTAGCATCGGATACTATGTCGTCTATGATAGATACATTTATATTTGAAGTGGTTTTGATACTATATACTTATAGTAATATCAAAATGATTTGTTTCAATAGTACCAAGCATGTTTGGCTATTATAAGGTAAAACTCTATCCTCCGGCTTGCGTTGCATTGTGTGATCGGACCTGAGTCTTATAATAGCTTCATTTTTCCAAAAAGCATTACGCTTTTTGTTTTATGCACTGGTATTCTTAGAAGGAAACCCGTTCCGTGTTATATGGCATGGTCCCTTGATTTACTTTATTTTAAAGTAAAGTTTTAAATAACTGTTTTGAGTTCTTACACCAGTCATGTAACAACCCGGAAAATCCGAACCAATTTAAAAATTTTATTTTCGCAATTTGGATGAATTTTGAATATTCAAAATGAATTATTTTAAATAATAACAACGAGAAATTTATTTCGAATAGAATTAGAATGTATATATTTATTTGAATCGACGTTAGAATATAAATATTTATTTTTAATTATAAAAGGAATTAGAAATGGCGCGGTAGTTTGAAAATTCAATTTAAAATTTCAAATGAATGTACAGGATTCAAAATAAACCAGATTTTAGAGAAACCAAAAATATTAGAATCTATTTGAAAATATCTTTCCAACGAATCCAAAAAATAAAATTTCATAGTGGGGACAAAAAGTTATGTCCAGTTGAATATTCAAAATAGTCGCTATGGAATTTTGGCCCTTAAAAATGGGAATTTTGCAAACGACCTCTGTTTTCAACGAAACCACTTTAGTTTGATCCAAGATGTCAAATTATTACTAGATTCCAAAAATTATAATTTTCTGAATCAATATGTGAGTGTGGTGCAGTAATACATGTTTTGGCAGTTTTAGTCAATTTGGATCGACCAGAAAATGGACATTTTTCGAAAGGTCTCCAAATTTGACGAAATTAGTTTTTTTAGGACCGTATCATCAATATGAAGCTAGAAAATATTTTTCGGGAATTTTTAGAGTTCGTATGTGGCCCCGATAAATTGAAATGTACGTTCAAATTCAATATATAGATTTATGTTTTGATTTTGACGGAAACTGGTCAAAACAGTCGAATCATCTTTCCGGACATATCCCATTGTGTTCGGAATGGGGGTAATTAGTTACGGACAACAGTTGGTGGGTTCAATTTAGAGTTCGAATTTAAAGGTTACTTTTTAGGAAAAAATAAATAATAATAATAAAATAATAGAAAAAGGGGGTCAACCCCCCTTCTCTCTTCCAAACCCGATATCGGGTTTATATAAAAAAAGGGGGAAACACGACAACGGAGGGGGGGGGATTCGACGCCGTCGCGGCCACCAGGGACGCGACGCATCTAGCGCCGCCTCCTAGGAGGACCACCGCCCTCCAGCTCCCCTCCTTCTCCTCCCTCCTTCCTTCTCTGATGCGCAAGCCCCAAAACCCGATCCCCCTTCCCCTGAAGCCGCCTCTGTAACAACCCGGAAATGCGAGCCAGTTTAAAATTTTTATTTTGGCAATTTTAGCGAATTTTGATTATTTAAAATGAATTATTTTAAATGACAACGATGAAAAATTTATTTTGAATAGAATCCTAACGTATATATTTATATACATCGTCGTTAGAATATAAATAATTATATATAATTATTAAAGGAATTGAAAATGGCGCGGTAGTTCGATAATTCGATTTCAAAATTCAATTGAATGTACCGGATTCAAAATAAACCGGATTTTAGAGAAACCAAAAATAATAGAATCTATTTAAGAATATATTTCCAACGAATCCGAAGAATTGAAATTTCATAGCGGGGATAAAAAGATATGTCTAGTTGAAAATTCTGAATAGTCGCTATGGAATTCAGGCCCTTAAAAATGGGAATTTTGCAAACGGCCTCGGATTTCGACGAAACCACTTTTGTTGGATCCGTGATGTCAAGTTATTGCTAGATTCCAATTTTCATAATTTTTCGATTCAATATGTGAGCGTGGCAAAGGAAAACGCGTTTGACCAGTTTTAGTTGATTTTAATCGACTGGAAAATGGC
This sequence comes from Allium sativum, assembly GCA_030737875.1. Classification (NCBI taxonomy): domain Eukaryota; kingdom Viridiplantae; phylum Streptophyta; class Magnoliopsida; order Asparagales; family Amaryllidaceae; genus Allium; species Allium sativum. Next base: position 308,351,339 of record CM060915.1, on the reverse strand, counting down.
CATTTTTCAAACGGTCTCAGAATTCGACGAAACTAGTTTTGTTAGGACCGAATCATCAATACGAAGCTAGGAAATATTTTTCAGGAATTTTTCGAGTCAGTATGTAACCCCAGTAAATTGAAATGTGCATTCAAATTCAATATACAGAGTTATAAGGGGATTTTGATGAAAACTGATCGAAACGACCGAATCAGCTTACGATACATATCCCATTGTGTTCGGAATGGAGGTAATTAGCTATGAACGACAGGCGGTGGGCCTCGTTTCGAGGTTGAAATAAAAAGTCAACTTTTTTGAAATAAATAAATATATATATATATATAACTCTCTCTCTCCTACTCCCAATTACCTCTCAGCCCCCCCCCCCCTTTTTACTTTTTCAAAAGAAAAATAATAATAAAAAAAACCTAAATCGCTCGACCTCGCGCCGCCAGGGCAGCCTCGCATCGCCGTCGCCGCCTCCGATGGCCGCCCTCCCCTCCTCTCAGACCCCCTCCAGCTCCTCCACCGCTCGACCTCGCAAGCCACGAAGACCCCAGCCCATCGAAGACCAGCAGGCCGCCGAGCCTTTTCTCCACCGCTGTGGCCTGCTACGGCTGCCGCCGCCGACTGAGACGCGAGCCACCAACCTCCGACCAACGACCAATACCCATCACCCCGCCTCCAATCCAATTTAGGTTAGTTTTCTATTTTTGTTTAGTTTGTTTTAGTTTATAGAAGGACTGATTTTGAGCTAAGAAATCTATAATTTTAGTCTATAGAGAAAATATAATTTTACATGTAAAAAGGTTGGATTTTTATCATATTAAAGAAAATATCTTTTTATAGGTTAAAAATATATGATTTGTTGAAATAAAAATATTATTTTTCATAGAAGAAAAAACGATTTTTAATTAGGAAAAAAATATAATCTTTTATATTGTAGAAGTAGAAAATATAATTTTTATAATGTAGAAAAGTTAAAAATATAATTTTTATACTAGTGGCATATTAAAAATATGATTTTTATATTTGAAAAGGCGAAATCTTTATATTTGAAAAGGCGAAATCTTTATATAGAGAATAACGTGATAAAAATATAATCTTTATTATATGAACACCGTTGTAAAAATAGAATTTTTATCTATATAGTAGCGGTGTAAAAATATGTTTTTTATATACATAGCAACAATATAAAAATGTGATTTTTATATATGTAGTGGCTACGGGCAACGAAAGTGACAAAATGCGAGAACAATGAAGATTTCCTACATTAGAAGTGTCGTGGAGATGGATTAGCTTTGGTGAGAACTTCTCACTTTAACTTTTCTTTTCTAGTTATATAAAGATATACTAAGATGCACACGGTGTTTAGTAGCACCCGACACCATCGTCCACAGACCATGGACTTGTTTGTTTGGTTGTGTAGTTGGTTAGATTATTTGATTTGAATTTGATTGTGCGGTTATGCCGCCGAAATTTTCTAAAATAAGTTAGAAAAATAAAGATATCATTTTATTTATTAAATGAACCAAATAGAATATTCATGGGTTGAATAAAATAATTTGGTCGTTAAAAATATAATTTTTAACGTGAATGTGAACAAATAAATATTCATTTACAAACCGGACGGTTTGTTTATGTACACCTATTTGAAGGACATTGATTGGGACGATAAATTTTACACATCTACCAACTGCACAAATAAAAATCTGTGTTTGTTGATTTGAAACCCCACACGGGTATTGGGATAATATAAGACATACACTAATCCCAATAATTAGTTGTATGTCGATCGATTGATTAACATGCTGTTATAAGCGTTAGATATCTATATTTGATGCTTATACAGTGTAGTGCACTTTGGATGATGGTTGATTATTTATCGTTGCTATTATATACATGTGTTGTATGGAATCCATATAATTAACTTTATATGGTGATTGATTGGGCCTCATTCCAATTGGGAAAATAAAGAATATTTTAAAATAAAGGTTCATGTGTTGACAGTACTCATCCGTTGAGATTAGTCATGTGTTGAACGAAATATTTTAACAATAAAATTTACATCTTTATCATATATAAAATTAGAAACTAACTTCTTTATAAAATAGAGGTTCATGTATTGACAGTACTCATCCGTTGAGATTAGTCATGTGTTGAACGAAATATTTTAACAATAAAATTTACATCTTTATCATATATAAAATTAGAAACTAACTGGAAAATAGATAAGATGAGTGGTCTCCTGGATATTGATGTGATGTTGTTTTCGGCCTTCGGGGTTAATATTTAGGGAATCGTCCTCTTACTAATTTACGGTTGGAGTCTAATTTGAAATCAAAAGATAGATACCATAACTTTTATAAAATATATTAAATAACAAAAATAGTCACACGTGGACAGTACTCATTCGTTGAGATTAGTCATGTGTTGACAAAAATATAGATTCACGTATTGAATAAAATAAATATTCATTTGTTGAATAGAATAACGGAATTATTGAAATATATAAAGTCGTGTTGATTAGAGATGCGCTATTTTGACGCCAACGATATTTATATCGATTATATTAGTTTTTGTAATTGAATTGAAAGAAAACGAATTCGAATTGAATTGAAAGAAAACGAATTCGAATTGAATTAAAAGAAAACGAATTCGAATTGAATTGAAAGAAAACGAATTCGAATTGAATTGAAAAGAAAACGAATTCGAATTGAATTGAAAAGAAAACGAATTCGAATTGAATTGAAAAGAAAACGAATTCGAATTGAATTGAAAAGAAAACGAATTCGAATTGAATTTAAAAGAAAACGAATTCGAATTGAATTGAAAAGAAAACGAATTTGAATTGAATTGAAAAGTAAACGAATTCGAATTGAAAACGAATTGGAATAGAATAAAAATCAATTTGAAATGAATTCAAATTGAATTGAAATTTGAATTGAGTTGAAATGAATTTAAAAAGAATTTATAAGGGAAAATTCAATTTTGATTTGAATTTGAAATGAAGGTTGAAAGTGTTTTGAAACGAATTTAAAACTATTTATAAAATTCATTTTAAATAGAAATCGATGAAATATATATTATATATATTGTATATATAATATAATGGCCTGAATAGAACGCGCCGCGGCAGTTCGTAAATTTCGATCATCGACTTCGAACAGACATTTCGGGAGATCCGACTGTCGGATTCTCCTAAAACCGAAACCGTTGGGTTCGTATCGTAAAGAGCTTTCTAACAAATATTAGAAATTTGAAATCTAATGGTTGGATTTGGAGATATGTCCAAATCAATTTCAGAAAAGGTCGCTGTAAGTGCAGTTCGATGGCCGTTGTTGGAAATCGACTGTACGGGTCTTGATAAAATTATTAAAAATATCAATAATTTGTGTAAAATCATAACAAATGATTTGGGAAAAATTGGGATGAAAAACTCCATATTTGAAAAGATAAAAATAGATTTTATCGAAATGAACTAGTTTTGAACTAACTTTAAACCCATTTATTTTTAAATAAATAAATTGGATTTAAAAGGGGTTTTAAATAATCGGAATTTCTAATACATTTGATCGGAATTGAATTAGAATTGATTTGTGGGTTTATCGGGAACGGTGTTTTAAATAACACTTGTTCTTTAACCCAATAATAAATAGAATGTGATTTGGGTTATCGTGAATTGTGTTTTAAATGACATTAGTTCTTTAACCCAGTAAAGGGAGTTTTAATGAATCTGCAATTAGATTGAAATGTGAATTGATAATTTAAATTATCAAATTTGGAAAATGAGCGAGAATGGAGTATCACCAGTTTTTCTCCAAGCGATAGTTAAATCTTTAATTAGATTTGAACGTGAAATGGTAATTAAATTTACCGATAACACCATGGTGTTAGATATGGAGTATTACCAGTTTTGCTTCATGGGATGAATCGGTGCGGTTCGCTAATCTCGACTAGTTTGGAAAACCATAATTTGGTTTGAAATGATATCCAAAGGAAGATTAAAGAATAAATTTAAAAGAATTTATCTTTGATAAAATTAATGGGAACCTTTCCCTAAGATTATGAGATTTAGAAACTAGATGTAGGTTAGCTAAGAAGAATGGTTTCCTGGGTATTGATCTGATGTTGGTTTCGGCCTTCGGGGTTAATATTTGGGAAATTGTTCTCTTGCTGATTTATGGTTAGTGGCTACTGAATTGGAATGAGGCGTATGTTGTGTTTGTGTAACATTTGTTTATTATATACGCGGGTTGTTCGGAAAGGCCGGGTTTATACCCATTCTGAATAACCGATTCGACGATATGTCGAAGATGAAGACGGTGGTTGAAGACCGGAAGTCTTCACATCGTTTGGGTGATTACTGATGATCTTGATTGGGATGTACACCCAAGAGGAGAGAATCAGTTGGTGATCGTCCAGACGTACTTGGGGATCAATGGATATGCGAGGAAAGTGCCTCCTGTTTCGTTCAGACCCAGAACAAACTTGTAAATGGACTGTGTGTCTGACATTGGATTTTATTCTGTGTTGATTGATCTCTATCAAATATACATATGTTTGGCGGCGGAGAATTTATTCTCTTGCATAACGCCCTTCTCTGAGACGTACGAGCTCAGAGGTTGTATATCGATGGACATCAGTCGCATGGCATGAATCGCCTGTGTGGCACGCCTAAGTGGAAATTGATCAAGGCTTCTGTTGAAAAGCAAAGTCTTGTGGTTGATGATCAAAGCACGGCCTTTGTGGCACAGCTTTGTGTATAACGTGAATTCGCGAGCCTCACACCTCGGTATGAGTTAAAAATGGGATAAGGACTACAGGGAGAGCACGACATTTCTTTCTAGCTTTGGTGGTGTCAGTGACTTACCAGCCCTGACATTTATATACTTTTCACCTATGTGGTTGTTGGATGAGGCGCCTCGATTTTAGGTCTGTAAGGACCGGGAAACGTGTGTTCAGGAATTGCCAATCCTCAAACATAAGAGAGGACTAGCCCTAAAGCATCCAAGGGTTACCCAGAGTGTGTAGTCCTAAGGCATTTGCTAGAGTGTCTCGAAGCGGAGAGGAGCTTGCCCCTTGCCTCGACTCATGACGGAAATCTAATTTCCAATACGAGATATTTCGGTTTTATTTGTAGAGCCTTGTATGGCGACATGATAGATGGTACCCATGCCGCCTATGATTGATATTTATGATTGAAATTGTTTTGACACTATACACTTATTATAGTATCAAATGATTTGTTTTTAAAACATACCAAGCATGTTTGGCTATTATAAGGGAAAACCCTATCCTCCGGCTTTCGTTGCATTGTGTGATGGGACCTAGGTCTTATAATAGCTTCATTCTTCGAAAAAGCATTGCGCTGTTTATTCTATGCACTGGTATTCTTGGGAGGAAACCCGTTCCGTGTTATACGGTGTGGTCCCTTGAATTACTCTCTTTTAAAGTAAAGTTTTAAATAACAGTTTTAGTTCTCACACCAGTCACATGACTGACCTGGAGTTTATTGTTTTAACCTAAACTCTGGGTGCCCCTATTTTCCACACGGGCAGCTTGTAGTTTTGGTTTTGCAGATTTATATTCACAGGATCCTGATTTACAGCTGGAACGATACTCGGAAAGCTCTGTATCTGTGTATTACTTTCAGTTGTGTTTTGTATTGTTTTTCCGCTGCTATGTAATTTATTGTAATCTCTGATATTTATCGAATGTATTTTATTCATTTATACTCTGTATATTCTTGTATCTGTTGGAATTGTTGTAATATACAATGAAATGTTCTTCCATCTGCATTCTGATTGGTCTTGTCCTCAAAGTATCCGGGCTTTCCTTTATGGGTCCTTACAGTTGGTATCAGAGCTTTGGTTTATAGAGCTCGAGAACAAGACACATTAGAAACATACGAAAGAATTCATCAGATATTGGATTAGTAATATCCAATTAGAATGACTCGTTAGAGATAGGATCAGTAGTATCCTAGAACGAGTGTGTAGAGTATATTTTTCAAATAAAACAAATTATGTTTTGAAAATTTAAATTGTTTTATACGTATTTGAATATTTATTTATTTTGAATTTGGACAATCCAATATATAAAGATTTTGCATATACGCATCATGAACGTATATTCGAAGTTTTAATATACTGGATAGATATAGAATCACACTCTAGTCGTACGGACCTGATTCTGATGATTGACGCGTCATCATCAGTAATTATTTTCGTGTTTCGAAGGTGTGCTTTCTATATATTTCCATAGACTGGTGTGAGAACCAAAGTTAGATAGATTTATTGTTGTGATTTGGCATCAAAACATGATTTTCTTTATATATATATATATATCAAATTATGAATTTGAAACGTTAATCCACTAATTGATTGCTGGTTGTGTTGTTTGTTTATTTGTTTGATAATTTTGAACCATTTAGCCTAATTGAACCAAATAGTGAGTGTATTGAAAATTAGTCGCATTTGCTTGCATATACATATACTTATATTGAACAGGTCATAGCAAGGAGGCTAGAGCAGAGAATAAAATTTGTTTGCCCTACAAATAGGTACATGTTTACCATAATTTACAGTTTTGTTTGGGTGATGATGATTTTATGAGCCGATTGGCTAGCCGCTTGGCTTTCTATTTTTCTTTTTGAGATCAGAAGGCCTGTATGGCAATTTCGGGATTTTCCCGGTGCTCCCGGTGCAGGGGATGTTATGGCGATTTTTTTCGAAAATTTAGGGTGTTAGCCAAATTTTTGAAAAAATTTGAAAAGTTTTTAGAAACTGAAAAGTTGAGGAACTTAAGCCGTAATCAAAATAATGGAAGTTGAGTTGAATTGTTAAACAACTTTTGGCTTCGTTCCTTTTCGGGGACGAAAAGTTTTAAGTGGGGGAGATTGTAACAACCCGGAAATGCGAGCCAGTTTAAATTTTTTATTTTGGCAATTTTAGCGAATTTTGATTATTTAAAATGAATTATTTTAAATGATAACGATGAAAAATTTATTTTGAATAGAATCCGAACGTATATATTTATATACATCGTCTTTGGAATATAAATAATTATATATAATTATTAAAGGAATTGAAAATGGCGCGGTAGTTCGATAATTCGATTTCAAAATTCAATTGAATGTACCGGATTCAAAATAAACCGGATTTTAGCGAAATCAAAAATAATAGAATCTATTTGAGAATATCTTTCCAACGAATCCGAAGAATCGAATTTTCATAACGGGGATAAAAAGATATGTCCAGTTGAAAATTCTGAATAGTCGCTATGGAATTCAGGCCCTTAAAAATGGGAATTTTGCAAACGGCCTCGGATTTCGACGAAACCACTTTTGTTGGATCCGTGATGTCAAGTTATTGCTAGATTCCAATTTTCATAATTTTTCGATTCAATATGTGAGCATGGCAAAGGAAAACGCGTTTGACCAGTTTTAGTTGATTTTAATCGACTGGAAAATGACCATTTTTCAAACGATCTCAGAATTCAACAAAACTAGTTTTGTTAGGACCGTATCATCAATACGAAGCTAGGAAATATTTTTCGGGAATTTTTCGAGTCGGTATGTGACCCCAGTAAATTGAAATGTGCGTTCAAATTCAATATATAGAGTTATAATGGGATTTTGACGAAAACTGATCGAAACGATCGAATCAGCTTACGATACATATCCCATTGTGTTCGGAATGGGGGTAATTAGCTATGGATGAAAGGCGGTGGGCCTCGTTTTGAGGTCGAAATAAAAAGTCAACTTTTTTGAAATAAATATATATATATAACTCTCTCTCTCCTACTCCCTATTACCTCTCACCCACCCCCCCACCCCCCCACCCCCCGTTTTACTGATTCAAAAGAAAAAAAATAAAAAAACCATAAATCGCTCGACCTCGCGCCGCCAGGGCAGCCTCGCATCGCCGTCGCCGCCTCCGGTGGCCGCCCTCCCCTCCTCTCAGAGCCCCTCCAGCTCCTCCACCGCTCGACCTCGCAAGCCACGAAGACCCCAGCCCATCGAAGTCCAGCAGGCCGCCGAGCCTTTTCTCCACAGCTGCCGCCTACTACGGCTGCCATCGCCCCCTGAGACGCGAGCCACCAACCTCCGACCGACGACCAACACCCATCACCCCCGCCTCCAATCCAATTTAGGTCAGTTTTCTATTTTTGTTTTGTTTGTTTTAGTTTATAGAAGGACTGATTTTGAGCTAAGAAAACTAAAATTTTAGTTTATAGAGAAAATATGATTTTTACATGTAAAAAGGTTGGATTTTTATCATATTAAAGAAAATATATTTTTATAGGTTAAAAATATATGATTTTGTGAAATAAAAATATGATTTTTCATAGAAGAAAAATACGATTTTTAATTAGGAAAAAATATAATCTTTTATATTGTAGAAGTAGAAAATATAATTTTTATAATATAGAAAAGTTAAAAATATAATTTTTATACTAGTGGCATATTAAAAATATGATTTTTATATTTGAAAAGGCGAAATCTTTATATTTGAAAATGCGAAACCTTTATATAGAGAATAACGTGATAAAAATATAATCTTTATTATATGAACACCATTGTAAAAATAGAATTTTTATCTATATAGTAGCGGTGTAAAAATATGATTTTTATATACATAGCAACAATATAAAAATGCGATTTTTATATATGTAGTGGCTACGGGCAACGAAAGTGACAAAAGGCGAGAACAGTGAAGATTTCCTACATTAGAAGTGTCGTGGAGTTGGATTAGCTTTGGTGAGAACTTCTCACTTTAACTTTTCTTTTCTAGTTATATAAATATATACTAGGATGCAGACGGTGTTTAGTAGCACCCGACACCATCGTCCACAGACCATGGACTTGTTTGTTTGGTTGTGTAGTTGGTTAGATTATTTGATTTGAATTTGATTGTTTGGTGAAATGGAATGGATTTGATTGATATGTGTATGGCGTGGGCCATTATTAGACCGGGGATAAGGCTAGGCCTTGTCCCGTTTCTAGTATCGTGTCGTTATGCCGCCGAAATTTTCTAAAATAAGTTAGAAAAATAAAGATATCATTTTATTTATTAAATGAACCAAATAGAATATTCATAGGTTGAATAAAATAATTTGGTCGTTAAGAATATAATTTTTAACGTGAATGTGAACAAATAAATATTCATTTACAAACTGGACGGTTTGTTTATGTACACCTATTTGAAGGACATTGATTGGGACGATAAATTTTACACATTGCCCAACTGCACAAATAAAAATCTGTGTTTGTTGATTTGAAACCCCACGCGGGTATTGGGATAATATAAGACATACACTAATCCCAATAATTAGTTGTATGTCGATCGATTGATTGACAGACTGTTATAAGCGTTAGATATCTATATTTGATGGTTAAACAGTGTAGTGCACTTTGGACGATGGTTGATTATTTATCGTTGCTATTGTATACATGTGTTGTGTGGAATCCATATAATTAACTTTATATGGTGATTGATTGGGCCTCATTCCAATTGGGAAAATAAAGAATATTATAAAATAAAGGTTCATGTGTTGACATTACTCATCCGTTGAGATTAGTCATGTGTTGAACGAAATATTTTAACAATAAAATTTACATCTTTATCATATATAAAATTAGAAACTAACTTCTTTATAAAATAAAGGTTCATGTGTTGACAGTACTCATCCGTTGAGATTAGTCATGTGTTGAACGAAATATTTTAACAATAAAATATACATCTTTATCATATATAAAATTAGAAACTAACTAGAAAATAGATAAGATGAGTGGTCTCCTGGATATTGATCTGATGTTGTTTTCGGCCTTCGGGGTTAATATTTAGGGAATCGTCCTCTTACTAATTTACGGTCGGAGCCTAATTTGAAATCAAAAGATAGATACCATAACTTTTATAAAATATATTAAATAACAAAAATAGTCACACGTGGACAGTACTCATTCGTTGAGATTAGTCATGTGTTGACAAAAATATAGATTCACGTATTGAATAAAATAAATATTCATTTGTTGAATAGAATAACGGAATTATTGAAATTTATAAAGTCGTGTTGATTAGAGATGCGCTATTTTGACGCGAACGATATTTATATCGATTATATTCGTTTTTGTAATTGAATTGAAAGAAAACGAATTCGAATTGAATTGAAAGAAAACGAATTCGAATTGAATTGAAAGAAAACGAATTCGAATTGAATTGAAAGAAAACGAATTCGAATTGAATTGAAAGAAAACGAATTCGAATTGAATTGAAAAGAAAACGAATTCGAATTGAATTGAAAAGAAAACGAATTCGAATTGAATTGAAAAGAAAACGAATTCGAATTGAATTGAAAAGAAAACGAATTCGAATTGAATTGAAAAGAAAATGAATTTGAATTGAATTGAAAAGAAAACGAATTCGAATTGAATTGAAAACGAATTGGAATAGAATAAAAATCAATTTGAAATGAATTCAAATTGAATTGAAATTTGAATTGAGTTGAAATGAATTTAAAAAGAATTTATAAGGGAAAATTCAATTTTGATTTGAATTTGAAATGAAGGTTGAAAGTGTTTTGAAACGAATTTAAAACTATTTATTAAATTCGTTTTAAATAGAAATCGACGAAATATATATTATATATATTGTATATATAATATAATGGCCTGAATAGAACGCGCCGCGCCGCGGCAGTTCGTTAATTTCGACCATCGACTTCGAACGGACATTTCGGGAGATCCGACCGTCGGATTCTCCTAAAACCGGAACCGTTGGGTTCGTATCGTAAAGAGCTTTCTAACGAATATTAGAAATTTGAAATCTAACGGTTGGATTTGGAGATATGTCCAAATCAATTTCAGAAAAGGTCGCTGTAAGTGCAGTTCGATGGCCGTTGTTGGAAATCGACTTTACGGGCCTTGATAAAATTATTAAAAATATCAATAATTTGTGTAAAATCATAAGAAATGATTTGGGGAAAATTGGGATGAAAAACTCTATATTTGAAAAGATAAAAATAGATTTTATCGAAATGAACTAGTTTTGAACTAACTTTAAAACCCATTTATTTTTAAATAAATAAATTGGATTTAAAAGGGGTTTTAAATAATTGGAATTTCTAATACATTTAATCGGAATTGAATTAGAATTGATTTGTGGGTTTATCGGGAACGGTGTTTTAAATAACACTTGTTCTTTAACCCAATAATAAATAGAATGTGATTTGGGTTATCGTGAACTGTGTTTTAAATGACATTAGTTCTTTAACCCAGTAAAGGGAGTTTTAATGAATCTGCAGTTAGATTGAAATGTGAATTGATAATTTAAATTATCAAATTTGGAAAATGAGCGAGAATGGGGTATCATCAGTTTTGCTCCAAGCGATAGTTAAATCTTTAATTAGATTTGAACGTGAAATGGTAATTAAATTTACCGATAATACCATGGTGTTAGATATGGAGTATTACCAGTTTTGCTTCATGGGATGAATAGGTTGGGATTGGGAAATAAAATAAATAATTACTTCGGTGCGGTTCGCTAATCTCGACTAGTTTGGAAAACCATAATTTGGTTTGAAATGATATCCAAAGGAAGATTAAAGAATAAATTTAAAAGAATTTATCTTTGATAAAATTAATGGGAACCTTTCCCTAAGATTATGAAATTTAGAAACTAGATGTAGGTTAGCTAAGAAGAATGGTTTCCTGGGTATTGATCTGATGTTGGTTTCGGCCTTCGGGGTTAATATTTGGGAAATTGTTCTCTTGCTGATTTACGGTTAGTGGCTGCTGAATTGGAATGAGGCGTATGTTGTGTTTGTGTAACATTTGTTTATTATATACGCGGGTTGCTCGGAAAGGCCGGGTTTATACCCATTCTGAATAACCGATTCGACGATATGTCGAAGATGAAGACGGTGGTTGAAGACCGGAAGTCTTCACATCGTTTGGGTGATTACTGATGATCTTGATTGGGTTGTACACCCAAGAGGAGAGAATCAGTTGGTGATCTTCCAGACGTACTCGGGGATCGATGGATATGCGAGGAAAGTGCCTCCTGTTTCGTTCAGACCCAGAACGAACTTGTAAATGGACTGTGTTTCTGACATTGGATTTTATTCTGTGTTGATTGATCTCTATTAAATATACATCTGTTTGGCAGTGGAGAATTTATTCTCTTGCTTAACGCCCTTCTCTAAGACGTATGAGCTCAGATGTTGTATATCGATGGACGTCAGTCGCATCTCATGAATCGCTTGTGTGGCACGCCTAAGTGGCAATTGATCAAGGCTTCTGTTGAAAAGCAATTTCTTGTGGTTGATGATCAAAGCACGGCCTTTGTGGCGCAGCTTTGTGTATAACGTGAATTCGCGAGCCTCACACCTCGGTATGAGTTAAAAACGGGATAAGGACTGCAGGGAGAGCATGACGTTTCTTTCCAGCTTTGGTGGTGTCAGTGACTTGCCAGCCCTGACATTTATATACTTTTCACCTATGTGGTTGTTGGATGAGGCGCCTCGATTTTAGGTCTGTAAGGACCGGGAAACGTGTGTTCAGGAATTGCCAATCCTCAAACGTAAGAGAGGACCGGCCCTAAAGCATCCAAGGGTTACCCAGAGTGTGTAGTCCTGAGGCATTTGCTAGAGTGTCTCGAAGCGGAGAGGAGCTTGCCCCTTGCCTCGACTCATGACGGAAATCCAATTTCCAATACGAGATATTTCGGTTTTATTTGTAGAGCCTAGTATGGCGACATGATAGATGGTACCCATGCCGCCTATGATTGATATTTATGATTGAAATTGTTTTGACACTATACACTTATTATAGTATCAAATGATTTGATTTTAAAACGTACCAAGCAGGTTTGGCTATTATAAGGGAAAACCCTATCCTCCGGCTTTCGTTGCATTGTGTGATGGGACCTGGGTCTTATAATAGCTTCATTCTTCGAAAAAGCATTGCGTTGTTTATTCTATGCACCGGTATTCTTGGGAGGAAACCCGTTCCGTGTTATACGGTGTGGTCCCTTGAATTACTCTCTTTTAAAGTAAAGTTTTAAATAACAGTTTTAGTTCTCACACCAGTCACATGACTGACCTGGAGTTTATTGTTTTAACCTAAACTCTGGGTGCCCCTATTTTCCACACGGGCAGCTTGTAGTTTTGGTTTTGCAGATTTATATTCATAGGATCCTGATTTACAGCTGGAACGATACTCGGAAAGCTCTGTATCCGTGTATTACTTTCAGTTGTGTTTTGTATTGTTTTTCCGCTGCTATGTAATTTATTGTAATCTCTGATATTTATCGAATGTATTTTATTCATTTATACTCTGTATATTCTTGTATCTGATGGAATTGTTGTAATATACAATGAAATGTTCTTCCATCTGCGTTCTGATTGGTCTTGTCCTCAAAGTATCCGGGCTTTCCTTTACGGGGAAGTTACGGGTCCTTACATCCTCCGACCCCACCGCACCGACCATCTCAGCCCTCCCCTCCGCCTCCTCTGACCGCCAACAACCGCGTGGGCCCCCTTCCTTAGAAAATCCCAAAAAAACTGAGTTTTATGTTATTTTTTTAATTAAAAATAGGATTTATATGAAAATAAAATAAAATAGGATACTTATATATGGAATAATAATAAAGTTATGATTATTAACTAGAGTATGCTTGAAATTATTTTTCGAAAGGTAAAAACATGATTTTATCGTATGTAAATAATATTTTTAGTTATAACATAAAGTGATAATTTTTATAACATAAAGATATGATTTTTTTTAAAACTCGAAAAGCTATGGTTTTTAGTTCATAAAAAGTTTAGGTTTTATTTTATAAAAAGCTTTGATTTTTATTTAGGTAAAGTTATGATTTCTATTTATATAAAAATTTAATTTTTATATATAAGTAGCATAATAAAAATATAATCTTTTCTATGAAGTAGCGGATTAAAAATAGAATTTTTATATAATAGAGAATATAAAAGTTTGATCTTTATTTATGTAGTGAAATAAAATCTGATTTTTAGTATATGTATAGTGGAATGAAAACGTGATTTTTATAACATTGAAATGAAAATATGATTTTTAAATAGTAGCGATATATAAATATGATTTTTATAATATATATAGCGAAGTAAAAATAATATGATTTTTATATATGAAGTGCCATTATAAAAATGTGATTTTTAAAATAAGCGTCACATTGAAAATATGATTTTCACAATGAACAGCGTGAAAAGGAGTGTGATGGAACGGACTGAAATCGAAATGGTATCCATACCATTCAGAAGGAAAGGATGACGGAGTGGAACCCAAAGGTGAGAATTTCTCACTTTAAATTTTATTTTCTAGTTAAAATATATACTAGGATGCCGACGGTACTTTGCAACACCCGACGCCCGTCGTCCACAAACCATGGACGACTTGTTTGATTTGATTGTGTTGTAAAAATTGATTATGTGATGTGGAATGGAATAAAAAGTTTTATCGTTAAAAATATAATTTTTAACGGGTATATGAATAAAATAAATATTCATTTACAAATCAGACGATTTGTTTATGTACACCCATTTTACTGATATGGATTGGGACGATAAATTTTACACATTGCCCAACTGGACAAATAAAATTCATTATTTGTTGATTGAAACCCCACACGGGTATTGGGATGATATTGGACATACACTAATCCCAATAGTTAGTTGTACGTCAATCGATTGGTTGACAGGCTGTTATAAGCGTTAAATATTTATATTTAATGCTTATAAAGTGTAGAATGCACTCTAGATGATGGATGATTATTTATCACTGTTGTTGTATACATGTATCGTATGAAATCCATATAATCTAATTATATGGTAATTGACTGTGTCTGATTTCAGTTCAGAAGAATGAATATTTTAAAATAACGAATATTTAAAAATTAACGAATATTTTAAAAATGATATTCAATAAAAGATCAAAATTTGATTTTGATGTCCGATTTGGGATGGACACGAATATATTTAAATATATATAGCCATGTTGATAAGAGATGCGCAATTTTGACGCGAACGATATTTATATCGATTTTATTCATTTTTATAATGAATATCGAAAAGGAATTGATTTCAAAATCTAATGTTTTGAAAATACTATCATTTATATATCGATGACATGAAATATTCAATTTTGATTTGCAATTGAATATGAAGTTGAGATCGTTTTGAAAACGAATTTAAAACGATTTATAAAATACATTTTAAATAGAAATCGACGAAATACATATAATATATATTATATATATATAATGGCCTGAACAGAATGCGCCGTGCCGTGGCAATTCACGAATTTCGACTAGTGACTTCGAATGGACATTACGGGAGATCCAATAGTCAGATTCTCCTAAATCCAGAACCGTTGGGTTCGTATCGAAAAGAGCTTTATAAAGAATATAAGAAATTAAAAATATAATGGTTTAATTTTGAATTATGTCCAAACCAAATTTGGAAAAGGTCGCTGTAAGTGCAATTCGATGACCGTTTATGGAAATCGACTGTACGGGCCTTGATAAAATTATTAAAAATATCAATAATTTGTGTAAAATCATAAAAAATGGTTTGGAAAGAATTGTGAAGAAAAATTCCATATTTGAAAAGATAAAAATAGATTTTTATCAAAATGAACTAGTTATTAACTAGATTCGAAATCCAATAATTTTTAAATAAAATAAATTGGATTTGAAATGGTTTTAAAAATAACCGGAATTTCAATTATATGAATTGGAATGGATTTGAATGGAAATTATCTTCGGAATATTTCAATATTGGATTCCGTGTTTATACTGATATTGTGGAGGAATTTGGAAGACATATATATCGTTATTCCAATACGGTATTTGCCGATTCCAGAATTTGATATTGAATATAAGCTGATATATTTTCTATTTAGAGCCTTGTATTTAATATCAAATGTGATTTTGGGTTTGCCGTTAATGATGTCTTCATTAACACTGTTCTCAAACCCAGTTGAGAAAAGATTAAATGAAACGACCTGAAATCCCCCTTATGGGAAATCATGGATTAAGTCGAGAACAAGCCACAACAGAACGCAGACGGAAGAACATTTCATTGTTAATTATAACAATTCCATTAGAATACAAGAATATACAGAGTATGAATAAATGTTACACAGAAAATATCAGAGATTACAATTACATTTAATTACATTACATAGCGGCGGAAAATAATACAATACACAACTAGAAGTAATACGCAGATACAAAGCTTTCTGAGTATCGTTCCAGCTGTAAATCAGGATCCTGTGAATATAAATCTGCAAAACCAAAACTACTAGCTGCCCATGTCAAAATAAGGGCACCCAGAGTTTAGGTTAAAACAATAAACTCCAGGTCAGTCATGTGACTGGTGTGAGAACTAAAACAGTTATTAATCTTTATTTTAAAGTTAGGTAAATCAAGGACCACGCCGTATAACACGGAACGGGTTTCCTTCCAAGAACACCAGTGTAAAAAACAACAGCGCAATGCTAAATAAAGAAAAATGAAGCTATTATAAGACCCAGGTCCCATCACACAATGCAACACAAGCCGGAGGATAGGGTTTTTACCTTATAATAGCCAAGAATGTTTGATACGTTTAAAACAAATCATTTGATACTATAATAAGTGTATAGTGTATAAAACAACTTTAAATCATAAGTGTCAATCATAGACGGCATAAGCGCCCCATCCCACTATGTCGCCACACTAGGCTCTACAAATAAAACCGCAAGGTCACGTATTTGGAAGTTGGATTTCCATCTGTGAACCGAGGCAAAAGATAGTCCTCTACTGAATTCGAGACTGTCTAGCCCGAGTCTAAGGCAAGCGCGCAGGAAAGCCTTGGATAGTCAGGGTCGGTCCACTGATGTGGATTATTATGCCTGAACACTACGTTTCCCCGCCCTTTGGGGCGTAAATGTGGCAACGAATGACTCCATCGGACCCGGATCGTCCGATCAAACCGAGGCACCTCGCAACAGCAACAACCACATAAGTCAAACTCATCAGGGCATGTAAAACCACTGACGCCACTTCTAGCTAGAAGGAAACGCA
This sequence comes from Allium sativum, assembly GCA_030737875.1. Taxonomy (NCBI): domain Eukaryota; kingdom Viridiplantae; phylum Streptophyta; class Magnoliopsida; order Asparagales; family Amaryllidaceae; genus Allium; species Allium sativum. Next base: position 308,334,258 of record CM060915.1, on the reverse strand, counting down.
TGTCCTCCTTGAGGTCCTCTCCCGTTTCTGATTCACAACCGGGGTGTGAGGCTCGCGAATCAACGTTACACAAAGCTATGCCACACAGGTCGTGCTTTGATCATCAACCACAAGACTCTGCTTTTCAACAGAAGCCCTGATCAATTGCCAGTTAGGCATGCCACACAGGCAATTCACTCCATGCGTTTGATATTCATCAATATATAACCCCTGAGCTCGTACGTTTCAGAGAAGGGCGTTAAGCAAGAGAATAAATTCTCTGTCGCCAAACAGATGTATATTAAATAGAAATCAATCACACAGACTAAAATCCAATGTCAGACACACAGTCCATTTACAAGTTCGTTCTGGGTCTGAACGAAACCGGAGGCACTTTCCTCGCATATCCATCGATCTCCAAGTATGTCTGGACGATCACCAACTGTTTCTCTCCTCTTGGGTGTACAACCCAATCAAGATCATCAGTAATCACCCAAACGATGTGAAGACTTCCGGTCTTCAACCACCATCTTCATCTTCGACACCACATCGAATTAGTTATTCAGAATGGGATAAACCCGGTCTTTCTGAATAACTCGCGTATATAATAAACAAGTGTTACACAAACACAACATACGCCCCATTCCAATTCAAAATATTCTTTTATTCAAATATTCTTATACTTTGGGAAAGGTTCCTATAAATTTTATCAAAGATAAATTCTTTAAATTTATTCTTTAATCTTCTTTGAAAATCAATTCAAACTAGTCGGGATTAACGAACCTTACTGAAGTAATCAATTGTTAAATTTCTCAACCCCAACCTATTCATCCCATGAAGTAAAACTGGTAATACTTCATATCTAACACCACGGTGTTATCGGAAAATTCAGTTACCATTTCACGTTCAAATCTAATTAAAGATTTAACTATCGCCTGGAGCAAAACTGGTGATACTCCATTCTCGATCTTTTCAATCTAATTAAAGATTCATTAAAACTCTACTTAGTTTTAATCTTTAACTGGGTTAAAGAATCAGTGTCATTTAAAACACGGTTCACGATAAACCCAAAATCACGTTCCATTAATTATCGGGTCAAAGAACAACTGTTATTTAAAACACTGTTCACGATAAACCAAAAAATCAATACCAATTCAATTCCACTTAAGTATCATTTAATTGGTACACTTCATTAAATCTAAATAAAAAGATTTAATCTTTTTTCTCAATTGGGCTTAAGAATAGTGTTAATGAAGACACCATTCACGACAAACCCAAATCACATTTGATATTAAATACAAGGCTCTGAATAGAAAATATATCGGCTTATATTCAATATCAAATTCTACGACCAACAAATATCGTATTGGAAATAACGATATGTATATATATATATATCTTTCATATTTCCATAACAACATCTGTATAATCACTAAATCCAACATCGAAATATTCCAAAGACAATTTCGATTCAAATCCATTCCAATTCAATTATTGGAAATTCTGGTTACTTTTAAAACCATTTCAAATTCAATTTATTTATTTTTAAAAATAAATTATTATTCTAGTTCAAAACTATTTCATTTCGATTAAAAAAACAATTTTTATCTTTTCAAATATGGAGTTTTTCATCCCAATTCCTCACAAATCACTTCTTATGATTTTACACAAATTATTACTATTTTTAATAATTTTATCAAGGCCCGTACAGTCGATTTCCATCAACGACCATCGAACTGCACTTATAGCGACCTTTTTCAAATTTGATTTGGACATAATTCTAAATCCAACCGTTAGATTTCTAATTTCTAATATTCGTTAGAAAACTCTTTTCGATATGAACCCAACGATTCAGGTTTTAGGAGAATCCGATGGTCAGACCTCCCGCAATGTCCATTCGAAGTCAATGGTCGAAATTCACGAACTGCCGCAGCGTGGCGCGTTCTATTCAGGCCATTATATTATATATATAATATATATATATATATATAATATATACTTCATCGATTTCCTTTTTTTTAAATGAATTTTATAAATCGTTTTAAATTCGTTTTCAAAACGATTTCAACTTCCCTTTCAATTTCAAATCAAAATTGAATTTTCCTTTATAAATTCGTTTTAAATTCATTTCAAATTGATTTCAATTCAAATCGATATTAATTCAATTTCAATTCAATTTCAATTCAATTTCAATTCGAATTCATTTCAATTCAATTTCAATTCGAATTCATTTCAATTCAATTTCAATTCGAATTCATTTCTATATATTCGATTTTGAAATCACTTTTCGATATTCATTAAAAAAATGAATAAATCGATATAAATATCGTTCACGTCAAAATGGCGCATCTCTAATCAACACGGCTTTATATATTTCAATAAATTCCTTATTCTATTCAACAAATGAATATTTATTCCATTCAACACATGATCTATATTTCTTCTTACTTACAATAAAAAGGTAAATTTTATTGTATAAATATTTTATTTAACACATGAATACACTTTCAACACATGAATTCTCAACACCTGAACATCCTCAACACATGACTATTATTCTATTCAACACATGAATTTTCTTTTATAATATTCATTATTTCCCAATTGGAATGAGGCCCAATCAATCACCATATAATGTTAATTATATGGATTCCATACAACACATGTATATAAATAGCAACGATAAATAATCAACCATCATCCAAAGTGCACTACACAACTGCATAAGCATTAAATATAAATAATTAACGCTTACACAGTCTGTCGACCAATCGATCGACATACTATTAAATAATTGGGATTAGTGTACACCAAATATCATCCCAACACCCGTGTGGGGTTTCAAATCAACAAACACGGATTTTTATTGGTGCAGTTGGGCGATGTGTAAAATTTATCATCCCAATTCACTCCATGCATTTGATATCCATCAATATATAACCCCTGAGCTCATATGTCTCAGAGAACGGTGTTAAGCAAGAGAATAAATTCGCCGCCGCCAAATAGATATATATTAAATAGAAATCAATCACACAGACTGAAATCCAATGTCAGACACACAGTCCATTTACAAGTTCATTCTGGGTCTGAACGAAACCGGAGGCACTTTCCTCGCATATCCATCGATCTCCAAGTACGTCTGGACGATCACCAACGGTTTCTCTCCTCTTGGGTGTACAGCCCAATCAAGATCATCAGTAATCACCCAAACGGTGTGAAGACTTCCGGTCTTCAACCACCGTCTTCATCTTCGACACCACGTCGAATTAGTTATTCAGAATGGGATAAACCCGGTCTTTCTGAATAACTCGCGTATATAAGAAACAAGTGTTACACAAACACAACATACGCCCCATTCCAATTCAGAATATTCTTTTATTCAAATATTCTTATACTTTGGGAAAGGTTCCCATAAATTTTATCAAAGATAAATTCTTTAAATTTATTCTTTAATCGTCTTTGAAAATCAATTCAAACCAGTCGGGATTAACGAACCTTACCGAAGTAGTCAATTGTTAAATTTCTCAACCCCAACCTATTCATCCCATGAAGTAAAACTGGTAATACTTCATATCTAACACCACGGTGTTATCGGTAAATTCAATTACCATTTCACATTCAAATCTAATTAAAGATTTAACTATCGCCTGGAGCAAAACTGGTGATACTCCATTCTCGATCTTTTCAATCTAATTAAAGATTCATTAAAACTCCACTTAGTTTTAATCTTTAACTGGGTTAAAGAATCAGTGTCATTTAAAACACGGTTCACGATAAACCCAAAATCACGTTCCATTAATTATCGGGTCAAAGAACAAGTGTTATTTAAAACACTGTTCACGATAAACCCAAAAATCAAAACCAATTCAATTCCAATTAAGTATCATTTAATTGGTACACTTCATTAAATCTAAATAAAAAGATTTAATCTTTTTTCTTAACTGGGCTTAATAATAGTATTAATGAAGACACCATTCACGACAAACCCAAATCACATTTGACATTAAATACAAGGCTCTGAATAGAAAATATATCGGCTTATATTCAATATCAAATTCTATGACCAACAAATATCGTATTGGAAATAACGATATGTATATATATATATATCTTTCAAATTTCCATAACAACATTTGTATAATCACTAAATCCAACATCGAAATATTCCAAAGACAGTTTCGATTCAAATCCATTCCAATTCAATTATTGGAAATTCTTGTTACTTTTAAAACCATTTCAAATTCAATTTATTTATTTTTAAAAATAAATTATTATTCTAGTTCAAAAGTATTTCATTTCGATAAAAAAACAATTTTTATCTTTTCAAATATGGAGTTTTTCATCCCAATTCCTCACAAATCACTTCTTATGATTTTACATAAATTATTACTATTTTAAATAATTTTATCAAGGCCCGTACAGTCGATTTCCATCAACGGCCATCGAACTGCACTTACAGCGACCTTTTTCAAATTTGATTTGGACATAATTCCAAATCCAACCGTTAGATTTCTAATTTCTAATATTCGTTAGAAAACTCTTTTCGATACGAACCCAACGGTTCCAGTTTTAGGAGAATCTGACGGTCGGACCTCTCGCAATGTTCATTCGAAGTCAATGGTCGAAATTCACGAACTACCGCAGCGCGGCGCGTTCTATTCAGGCCATTATATTATATATATAATATATATATATAATATACTTCGTCGATTTCCTTTTTTTAAATGAATTTTATAAATCGTTTTAAATTCGTTTTCGAAACGATTTCAACTTCCCTTTCAATTTCAAATCAAAATTGAATTTTCCTTTATAAATTCGTTTTAAATTCGTTTCAAATTGATTTCAATTCAAATTGATTTTTAATTCAATTTCATTTCGAATTCATTTCAATTCAATTTCAATTCGAATTCATTTCTATATATTCGATTTTGAAATCACTTTTGGATATTCATTAAAAAGATGAATAAAATCGATATAAATATCGTTCACGTCAAAATGGCGCATCTCTAATCAATACGGCTTTATATATTTCAATAAATTCCTTATTCTATTCAACAAATGAATAATTATTCCATTCAACATATGATCTATATTTCTTCTTACTTACAATAAAAAGGTAAATTTTATTGTATAAATATTTTATTTAACACATGAATACACTTTCAACACATGAATTCTCAACACCTGAACATCGTCAACACATGACTATTTATTCTATTCAACACATGAATTTTCTTTTATAATATTCATTATTTCCCAATTGGAATGAGGCCCAATCAATCACCATATAATGTTAATTATATGGATTCCATACAACACATGTATATAAATAGCAACGATAAATAATCAACCATCATCCAAAGTGCACTACACAACTGCATAAGCATTAAATATAAATAATTAACGCTTACACGGTCTGTCGACCAATCGATCGACATACTATTAAATAATTGGGATTAGTGTACACCAAATATCATCCCAACACCCGTGTGGGGTTTCAAATCAACAAACACATATTTTTATTGGTGCATTTGGGCGATTTGTAAAATTTATCGTCCCAATCAATATCCTTCAAATAGGTGTACATAAACAAACCGTCCGGTTTGTAAATGAATATTTATTTATTCACATTCACGTTAAAAATTATATTTTTAACGATAATTAATTTATTCCAACCATCAACATTTTATTATCGATTTCACATCAACATCACAAACAAATTTCACAACACATCAAACAAGCATACAAGCCGTCCATGGTCTGTGGACGACGGGTGTCGGGTGCTACTAAACACCGTCTGCATCCTAGTATATATTTTTAACTAGAAAAGAAGATTTAAAGTGAGAAGTTCTCACCGAGGGTTCCACCCCTCCATTCTCTATTTCTGAACGGTCTGAATTCCTCTTTGATTTCAATCCGTTCCATCTCACTTCTTTTCACTCTGTTTATAGTACAAGTCATATTTTTAATATGATGTTCATTTTAAAAATCATGTTTTTATAATGGCACTTTATATATAAAAATTATATATTATAAAAGTCATATTTTTATTATTCCTACTATATAAAAATCACATTTTTATTCTTTTTACAGTATAAAAATCATATTTTTATTATCGTACTTATATAAAAAATATATTTTTATTATCTATAATTATAAATAAAAATCGTATTTTTACAACGCTTTACATTAAGATAAAAATCACCTTTTTACTACTAACGCTACATGTACAACAAAATCGTATTTTTATTTTGAAACCATATACATAAAAATCGCATTTTTATGACGCTACATACATGATAAAAATCAAATCTTTATCACAACGCTATATTTATAAAAATCAAAATTTTATTGTAATGTTATACATATAAAAATCCATTTTTTATGATAATATTCATGCGTTTAAAAATAGCATCTTTTATTCTACTTTCACTTATATAAAAATTGAACCTTGAAAATGATTCCAATCATATAAAGATCTAAACTTTATAAACCATAAAAATCTAATATTTTTCTTTATTAAAAATCTAATCTTCTTCTTTCTATTTTTCTTAGCTTAAAAATCCTATATTCCTTTTAACTTAACTGAAAAATGAAAATAAATTAAAAGAAGTAAATAATAATAATAACTTACAGCGTCTTTAGCAAATGGAGGAGGCCACAACTGGTGGAAGCGGTCGGAGTAGGGCAAGGGGGGCGCTGCAGCGTCGGAGCGAGGGGAGGGGTGTGCGCTCTCATTGAAGGCGAAGGGGGGCTTCAGGTGATCGGGAAAAGGGGCGGAGGGCTGCGCGATGGGGGGGACTCGCGGTCTCGTGGTGGATTCGAGGAGAAGGGAGGGGATTGGAGAGAGTGAAGCGGAGGACGGAGGGGGTCTCGACTGGAGGGGCGACGACGTCAGGGGAAAGGGGGTCCGGTGTTGTGGCGTTGCGAGAAGGAGCGATTCGAGGGAGGCCGCCATTTTTTTTCTAAATCTCGGTCTGAAGAGAGAGGAGAGGGAGAGGTGTATATATTATAAATATATAATTTATTTTAATCCATCGAAAAGTAACTTTTTATTTCGAACTCGAAACGGGACACACCGCCTGTCGTCCATAGCTAATTACCCCCATTTCGAATGCAATGGGATATGTATCGTAAGCTGATTCGATCGTTTCGATCAGTTTTCGTCAGAATCAAAATATAACTCTATATATTGAATTTGAACGCGCATTTCAATTTACCGAGGCCACATACGGACTCTAAAAATTCCCAAAAAATATTTTATAGCTTCGTATTGACGTTACGGTCCTAACAAAACTAATTTCATTGAATTCTGAGACCGTTTGAAAAATGGCCATTTTCCAGTCGATTAAAATCAACTAAACTGGTCAAAAGCGTTTTCCTTTGCCACGCTCACATATTGGTTCAGAAAATTACGAATTTTGAAACCTAGCAATAACTTGACATCATGGATCCAACAAAAGTGGTTTCGTCGAAAACCGAGGTAGTTTGCAAAATTTCCATTTTTAAGGGCCAGAATTCCATAGCGACTATTCTGAATTTTCAACTGGACGTAACTTTTGATTCCCGCTATGAAATTTCAATTTTTCGGATTCGTTGGAAAGATATTCTCAATTAGATTCAAATATTTCTAGTTTCACTCAAATCCGATTTATTTTGAATCATGTACATTCATTTGAACTTTGAAATCGAATTATCGAACTACCATGCCATTTTCCATTCCTTTTATAATTTAAATAAAATATTTATATTCTAACGACACTCTATATAAATATTTACGTTCTAATTCTATTCGAAATAAATTTCTCGTAGTTATTATTTAAAATAATCCTTTTAAATATTCAAAATTCACTAAAATTGCCAAAATTAAAATTTTAAATTGGCTCGGATTTCCGGATTATTACAATCTCCCCCACTTAAAACTTTTTGTCCCTGAAAAGGAACGAAGCCGAAAGTTGTTTAACAAATCAACTTAACTTCCATTATTTTCACTGTGGCTTAAGTTCTTCAACTTTTCAGTTTCTAAGAACTTTTCAAATTTTTCAAAAATTTGGCTAACACCCTAAATTTTCGAAAAATGTCACCATAACCTCCCCTGCACCGGGGACTTCGGGATATTTCATATAGCCTCCCATGGCCTTCTTCAATCCAAAAGAAAAAGAAAAAGCCAAGCGGCTAGCCAATCGGCTCATAAAATCACCCAAAACTCAAGAAATACAATAAACATGTACCTATTTGTCGGGAAAACAATTTTATTCCTTGTCTCTAGCTTCCTTGCTATGACCTGTTCACACATATATATGTCCATGCATGCAATTGCAAATAATTATCAATACATTTCAATATTTGGTTCAAATTGACATAATGGTTCAAATTTAATTGATCGAACAATAACCAAACAACACAACCAGCAATCAATTAGTTGATTATCTTTTCAAATTCATAACTTTGATACATAGTCAAAAATCAGATTTTTGATGCCAAATCACAACAATAAGCCCTATCTAATTTTGGTTCTCACACCAGTCTAATGGAATTATATAGACATCACACTTTCGAAACTCGAACCCAAACGACTGATGCTGTACAGTCATCAATAGTTTCATCTCCGGGCGACTAGAGCGTGACTCTATATCTACCCAATATATTAAAACTTCGAATACACGCGGATCAGACATATATACAAAATCTTTATATACTGGATAGTCCAAATCAATATAAAATAAATAATCAACGAATAATTGATTTTAAATTTTCAAAACAAAACTTGTTTTTATTTCAAAAACACACTCTTCACACTCGTTCTAGGATACTACTGATCCCATCTCTAACGAGTCATTTCCGTTGGATATTACTAATCCAATTTCTGATGAATTCTTTCGTATGGTTCTAACGTGTCTTGTTATCTGAGCTTTGCAAACCAAAGCTCTGATACCACGATGAAACGACCCGAAATCCTCCTTACGGGAAATCATGGATTGAGTCGAGAACAAGCCACAACAGAACGCAGACGGAAGAATATTTCATTGTTAATTACAACAATTCCATCAGAATACAAGAATATACAGAGTATGAATAAATGTTACACAGAAAATATCAGAGATTACAATTACATTTAAATACATTACATAGCAGCGGAAAATAATACAATACACAACTAGAAGTAATACGCGGATACAAAGCTTTCTGAGTATCGTTCCAGCTGTAAATCAAGATCCTATGAATATAAATCTGCAAAACCAAAACTACTAGCTGCCCGTATCAAAATAAGGGCACCCAGAGTTTAGGTTAAAACAATAAACTCCAGGTCAGTCATGTTACTGGTGTGAGAACTAAAACAGTTATTAATCTTTATTTTAAAGTTAGGTAAATCAAGGGACCACGCCGTATAACACGGAACGGGTTTCCTCCCAAGAACACCAGTGCATAAAACAACAGCGCAATGCTAAATAAAGAAAAATGAAGCTATTATAAGACCCAGGTCCCATCACACAATGCAACGCAAGCCGGAGGATAGGTTTTTTACCTTATAATAGCCAAGAATGTTTGATATGTTTAAAACAAATCATTTGATACTATAATAAGTCTATAGTGTATAAAACAACTTCAAATTATAAGTATCAATCATAGACGGCATAAGCGCCCCATCCCACTATGTTGCCATACTAGGCTCTACAAATAAAACCGCAAGGTCACGTATTTGGAAGTTGGATTTCCATCTATGAACCGAGGCAAAAGATAGTACTCTACCGAATTCGAGACTGTCTAGCCCGAGTCTCAGGCAAGCGTGCAGGAAAGCCTTGGATCGTCAGGGCTGGTCCACCGATGTGGCTTATTATGCCTGAACACTACGTTTCCCCGCCCTTTGGGGCATAAATGAGCCAACGAATGACTCCATCGGACCCGGATCGTCCGATCAAACCGAGACGCCTCGCAACAGCAACAACCACATAAGCCAAACTCGTCAGGGCGTGTAAAACCACTGACGCCACTTCTAACTAGAAGGAAATGCATGTCCTCCCTGAGGTCCTCTCCCGTTTCTAGTTCACAAACAGGGTGTAAGGCTCGCGAATCAACGTTACACAAAGCTATGCCACACAGGCCGTGCTTTGATCATCAACCACAAGACTTTGCTTTTCAACAGAAGCCCTGATCAATTGCCACTTAGGCATGCCACACAGGCAATTCACTCCATGCATTTGATATCCATCAATATATAACCCCTGAGCTCATATGTCTCAGAGAACGGTGTTAAGCAAGAGAATAAATTCGCCGCCGCCAAATAGATATATATTAAATAGAAATCAATCACACAGACTGAAATCCAATGTCAGACACACAGTCCATTTACAAGTTCATTCTGGGTCTGAACGAAACCGGAGGCACTTTCCTCGCATATCCATCGATCTCCAAGTACGTCTGGACGATCACCAACGGTTTCTCTCCTCTTGGGTGTACAGCCCAATCAAGATCATCAGTAATCACCCAAACGGTGTGAAGACTTCCGGTCTTCAACCACCGTCTTCATCTTCGACACCACGTCGAATTAGTTATTCAGAATGGGATAAACCCGGTCTTTCTGAATAACTCGCGTATATAAGAAACAAGTGTTACACAAACACAACATACGCCCCATTCCAATTCAGAATATTCTTTTATTCAAATATTCTTATACTTTGGGAAAGGTTCCCATAAATTTTATCAAAGATAAATTCTTTAAATTTATTCTTTAATCGTCTTTGAAAATCAATTCAAACCAGTCGGGATTAACGAACCTTACCGAAGTAGTCAATTGTTAAATTTCTCAACCCCAACCTATTCATCCCATGAAGTAAAACTGGTAATACTTCATATCTAACACCACGGTGTTATCGGTAAATTCAATTACCATTTCACATTCAAATCTAATTAAAGATTTAACTATCGCCTGGAGCAAAACTGGTGATACTCCATTCTCGATCTTTTCAATCTAATTAAAGATTCATTAAAACTCCACTTAGTTTTAATCTTTAACTGGGTTAAAGAATCAGTGTCATTTAAAACACGGTTCACGATAAACCCAAAATCACGTTCCATTAATTATCGGGTCAAAGAACAAGTGTTATTTAAAACACTGTTCACGATAAACCCAAAAATCAAAACCAATTCAATTCCAATTAAGTATCATTTAATTGGTACACTTCATTAAATCTAAATAAAAAGATTTAATCTTTTTTCTTAACTGGGCTTAATAATAGTATTAATGAAGACACCATTCACGACAAACCCAAATCACATTTGACATTAAATACAAGGCTCTGAATAGAAAATATATCGGCTTATATTCAATATCAAATTCTATGACCAACAAATATCGTATTGGAAATAACGATATGTATATATATATATATCTTTCAAATTTCCATAACAACATTTGTATAATCACTAAATCCAACATCGAAATATTCCAAAGACAGTTTCGATTCAAATCCATTCCAATTCAATTATTGGAAATTCTTGTTACTTTTAAAACCATTTCAAATTCAATTTATTTATTTTTAAAAATAAATTATTATTCTAGTTCAAAAGTATTTCATTTCGATAAAAAAACAATTTTTATCTTTTCAAATATGGAGTTTTTCATCCCAATTCCTCACAAATCACTTCTTATGATTTTACATAAATTATTACTATTTTAAATAATTTTATCAAGGCCCGTACAGTCGATTTCCATCAACGGCCATCGAACTGCACTTACAGCGACCTTTTTCAAATTTGATTTGGACATAATTCCAAATCCAACCGTTAGATTTCTAATTTCTAATATTCGTTAGAAAACTCTTTTCGATACGAACCCAACGGTTCCAGTTTTAGGAGAATCTGACGGCCGGACCTCTCGCAATGTTCATTCGAAGTCAATGGTCGAAATTCACGAACTACCGCAGCGCGGCGCGTTCTATTCAGGCCATTATATTATATATATAATATATATATATAATATACTTCGTCGATTTCCTTTTTTTAAATGAATTTTATAAATCGTTTTAAATTCGTTTTCGAAACGATTTCAACTTCCCTTTCAATTTCAAATCAAAATTGAATTTTCCTTTATAAATTCGTTTTAAATTCATTTCAAATTGATTTCAATTCAAATTGATTTTTAATTCAATTTCATTTCGAATTCATTTCAATTCAATTTCAATTCGAATTCATTTCTATATATTCGATTTTGAAATCACTTTTGGATATTCATTAAAAAGATGAATAAAATCGATATAAATATCGTTCACGTCAAAATGGCGCATCTCTAATCAATACGGCTTTATATATTTCAATAAATTCCTTATTCTATTCAACAAATGAATATTTATTCCATTCAACATATGATCTATATTTCTTCTTACTTACAATAAAAAGGTAAATTTTATTGTATAAATATTTTATTTAACACATGAATACACTTTCAACACATGAATTCTCAACACCTGAACATCGTCAACACATGACTATTTATTCTATTCAACACATGAATTTTCTTTTGTAATATTCATTATTTCCCAATTGGAATGAGGCCCAATCAATCACCATATAATGTTAATTATATGGATTCCATACAACACATGTATATAAATAGCAACGATAAATAATCAACCATCATCCAAAGTGCACTACACAACTGCATAAGCATTAAATATAAATAATTAACGCTTACACGGTCTGTCGACCAATCGATCGACATACTATTAAATAATTGGGATTAGTGTACACCAAATATCATCCCAACACCCGTGTGGGGTTTCAAATCAACAAACACATATTTTTATTGGTGCATTTGGGCGATTTGTAAAATTTATCGTCCCAATCAATATCCTTCAAATAGGTGTACATAAACAAACCGTCCGGTTTGTAAATGAATATTTATTTATTCACATTCACGTTAAAAATTATATTTTTAACGATAATTAATTTATTCCAACCATCAACATTTTATTATCGATTTCACATCAACATCACAAACAAATTTCACAACAAATCAAACAAGCATACAAGCCGTCCATGGTCTGTGGACGACGGGTGTCGGGTGCTACTAAACACCGTCTGCATCCTAGTATATATTTTTAACTAGAAAAGAAGATTTAAAGTGAGAAGTTCTCACCGAGGGTTCCACTCCTCCATTCTCTATTTCTGAATGGTCTGAATTCCTCTTTGATTTCAATCCGTTCCATCTCACTTCTTTTCACGCTGTTTATAGTACAAATCATATTTTTAATATGATGTTCATTTTAAAAATCATGTTTTTATAATGGCACTTTATATATAAAAATTATATATTATAAAAGTCATATTTTTATTATTCCTACTATATAAAAATCACATTTTTATTCTTTTTACAATACAAAAATCATATTTTTATTATCGTACTTATATAAAAATTATTTTTTTATTATCTATAATTATAAATAAAAATCGTATTTTTACAACGCTTTACATTAAGATAAAAATCACCTTTTTACTACTAACGCTACATGTACAACAAAATCGTATTTTTATTTTGGAACCATATACATAAAAATCGCATTTTTATGACGCTACATACATGATAAAAATCAAATCTTTATCACAACGCTATATTTATAAAAATCAAAATTTTATTGTAATGTTGTACATATAAAAATCCAATTTTTATGATAATATTCATGCATTTAAAAATAGCATCTTTTATTCTACTTTCACTTATATAAAACTCGAACCTTGAAAATGATTCCAATCATATAAAGATCTAAACTTTATAAACCATAAAAATCTAATCTTTTTCTTTATTAAAAATCTAATCTTCTTCTTTCTATTTTTCTTAGCTTAAAAATCCTATTTTCCTTTTAACTTAACTGAAAATTGAAAATAAATTAAAAGAAGTAAATAATAATAATAATACAAACTTACAGCGTCTTTAGCAAATGGAGGGGGGGCCACAACTGGTGGAAGCGGTCGGAGGAGGGCACGGGGGGGCGCTGCAGCGTCGGAGCGAGGGGAGTGGTATGCGCTCTCGTTGAAGGCGAAGGGGGGCTTCAGGTGATCGGGAAAAGGGGCGGAGTGCTGCGTGATGGGGGGACTCGCGGTCTCGTGGTGGATTCGAGGAGAAGGGAGGGGGTTGGAGAGAGTGAAGCGGAGGATGGAGGGGGTCTCGACTGGAGGGGCGGCAGCGTCAGGGGAAAGGGGGTCTGGTGCTGTGGCGTTGCGAGGAGGAGCGATTCGAGGGAGGCTACCATTTTTTTTTTTTTTTTTTCTAAATCTCGATCTGAAGAGAGAGGAGAGGGAGAGGTGTATATATTATAAATATTTAATTTGTTTTAATCCATCGAAAAGTAACTTTTTATTTCGAACTCGAAACGGGACCCACCGCATGTCGTCCATAGCTAATTACCCCCATTCCGAATGCAATGGGATATGTATCGTAAGCTGATTCGATCGTTTCGATCAGTTTTCGTCAAAATCAAAATATAACTCTATATATTGAATTTGAACGCGCATTTCAATTTACCGAGGCCACATACGGACTCTAAAAATTACCAAAAAATATTTTATAGCTTCGTATTGACGATACGGTCCTAACAAAACTAATTTCATTGAATTCTGAGACCATTTGAAAAATGGCCATTTTCCAGTCGATTAAAATCACCTAAAACTGGTCAAACGCGTTTTCCTTTGCCACGCTCACATATTGGTTCAGAAAATTACGAATTTTGAAACCTAGCAATAACTTGACATCACGGATCCAACAAAAGTGGTTTCGTCGAAAACCGAGGTCGTTTGCAAAATTTCCATTTTTAAGGGCTAGAATTCCATAGCGACTATTCTGAATTTTCAACTGGACGTAACTTTTGATTCCCGCTATAAAATTTCAATTTTTCAAATTCGTTGGAAAGATATTCTCAATTAGATTCAAATATTTTTGGGTTCACTAAAATACGGTTTATTTTGAATCCTGTACATTCATTTGAACTTTGAAATCGAATTATCGAACTAACACGCCATTTTCCATTCCTTTTATAATTAAAATAAAATATTTATATTCTAACGACGCTCTATATAAATATTTACGTTCTAATTCTATTCGAAATAAATTTCTCATTGTTATTATTTAAAATAATCATTTTAAATATTCAAAATTCACTAAAATTGCCAAAATAAAATTTTTTAATTGGCTCGGATTTCCGGGTTATTACATTAAATCATTTTATTTAGATTTAATGAAGTATACCAATTAATTAATATTTAATTGGAATGGAATTGAAATTGGTCTTTAGGTTTATCATGAATGGTGTTTTAAATAACACTTGTTCTTTAACCCGAGTAACAATGTAATAAGATTTTGGGTTGTCGTGAATGGTATCTTTAATAATATTGTTCTTAGACCCAAGGGAGTTAAGAAAATCAGAAACTAACTGCAGATTAGTTAAGTTGAATGGTTTCCTGGGTATTGATCAAATGTTGGTTTCGACCTTTGAGGTTAATACTTAGGGAATTGTCACTTGCTAATTTACGGTTAAAGGCTGATGAAATGGAATGTGATTTTGGGTTTATCGTGAACCGTGTTTTAAAGGATGTTGGTTCTCTAACCCAGTTAAAGATAGAAATAAGATTTTGGGTTATCGAGAATGGTATCTCTAATAATACTGTTCTTAGACCCATTGGAGTTAAGAAATTCAGAAACTAACTGGGGATTAGTTAAGTTGAATGGTTTCCTGGGTATTGATCTGATGCTGGTTTCGTCCTTCAGGGTTAATACTTAGGGAATTGTTCACTTGCTAATTTACGGTTAAAGGCTGATGGAATGAAATGTGATTTTGGGTTTATCGTGAACCGTGTTTTAAATGACATTGGTTCTTTAACCTAGTTAAAGAGAGGATATGATTTCCTAAGTTAAACAATCGTTAATATTGATTTTTGGGAAGATTAAAACCAAATGGAGTTTTAATGCATCTTTAATTAGATTGAAATGAAATCCAAAAGATGATTAAAGAATATATTTGAAGAATTTATCTTTGATAAAATTAATGGGGACCTTTCCCAAAGTATAAGAATATTTGAATAAAGGAATATTCAGGATTTGAGTGAGGCGTATGTTGTGTTTTTATAGCACTTGTTTATTATATACGCGAGTTATTCAGAAAGACCGTGTTTATCCAATTCTAAATAACTGATTTGACGATGTGTCAAGGATGAAGATGGTAGTTGAAGACCGAAGGTCTTCACAT
Source organism: Allium sativum (assembly GCA_030737875.1). Taxonomy (NCBI): domain Eukaryota; kingdom Viridiplantae; phylum Streptophyta; class Magnoliopsida; order Asparagales; family Amaryllidaceae; genus Allium; species Allium sativum. The sequence goes on along the minus strand of CM060915.1, from coordinate 308,318,044 downwards.
CGTTTGGATGATTACTGATGTCTTGATTGGGCTGTACACCTAAGACAAGGTAATAGGTGGTGATCGTCCAGACGTACTTGGAGATCGACGGATATGCGAGGGCCTCTCCCCTGTATTGGACATATGGGGGAGGAATAAGGTGCCTCCAGTTTTGTTCAGACCCATAAAGAACTTGTAAATGGATGTGTGTCTGACATCGGATTTCATTCTGTGTTATTGATAGACATCGGTTGCATAGCGTGAATTGCTTATGTGGCATGCTGAGATGCAAATGATCAAGGCTTTTGTTGAAAAAGTATAGTCATGTGGTTGATGATCAAAGCACAGCTTTGATATAGCGTAGCTTTGTGTAGCGTTGATACACGAGCCTCACACACCGATGTGAACTAGAAATGGGAGAGGACCTCAAGGAGGGCATGCGTTTCCTTCTAGCTAGGAGTGGTGTCAGCGTTTTACTAGCCCTGTTATTTTACTTATGTGAATGATGGATTGTGAGGCGCCTCAGTTATATCGGTCGTTCCAGGGCCGATAGTTTAGTCGGGATATGACCAGTTGACGCCCCATAGGGCGGGGAAACGCAGTGTTCAGGCATTTTAATCCAAATCGAGTGGACCGGCCCTGATGATCCAAAGATCACTCGAGCTCTGACCTGAGACACGGGTTAGAGCATCTCGAAGTGGTAAGGATGATCCCTTGCCTTGGTTCGCAGATGGAAATCGAACTTCCAATACGTGACTTTGCTATTTTGATTGTAGAGTCTAGTATTGGCAACATGATATATGGTACCCATGCCGCCTAGGTTTGATACATTTATATTTGAAGTTGTTTTATACGCTATGCACTTATAATAGTATCAAATGATTTGTTTTAACGTACCAATCATGTTTGGCTATTATAAGGGAAACCCCTATCCCCCGGCTTGCGTTGCATTGTGTGATTGGATCTGGGTCTTATAATAGCTTCATTTTTCCAAAAAGCATTGCGCTATTTTGTTTTATGCACTGGTATTCTTGGGAGAAAACCCGTTCCGTGTTATACGACATGGTCCCTTGATATATCTGATTTAAAGTAAAGTTTTAAATAACTGTTTTAGTTCTCACACCAGTCACATGATTGACCTGGAGTTTATTGTTTTAACCTAAACTCTGGGTGCCCCTATTGTAATGACCCGCATTGGCAGAGGTATTATGATTAATTTATTTAATTATATCAATGGTGGGTTAGTGAATTTAATGGTCGTGGAATTAAATAATGGTGAGTATTTAACTAAATAATAATTAAATAATATATTTAATTCTGAAATAAACAGAATTGGCCGAAATGACGATATGGTGTGAACTGGATCATCTGTGATATTTAATTCAGCTTGGAGTTGATTTAGAATAACGAATATATTCAATCGTCGACAGTTGAACGTATAGTTTATAATATAATTATAAACGAGCTTAAAATGGCGCTGCAGTTCGTAAATTGGCGATTCGAACTTCAACTGAATGTATAGGATTCATTTTAAGCCGGATTTCTGTGAAACAAGAAACGTGTGGAGCTGGTGGAATATATCTTTCTAGTGGAAGAGAAAAATCGGGATTTCGTCATGTAGATTTTGAGATATGTCCAAATCAAATTTAAAAATAGTCGCTATGGAATCGTTTATCGACCGTAACGGTTTATTCGATATAACTAGTTATCAGATTCGAATTTGAACAAGGTTCTTTTGGGACATAGTGATAATTTAATTTTTAGAATTTTACTGTAATTTTTAATTAATTTAATAAGCGACTTTTTATTTGAAGTATTTCGCACCCTGAAATCAACATTTTTGAAGTTTCAAAATATGAGTCCACCTACCGGTATTATTATATTTTTGGGATCGTGTCACCAAGCTCAACACAACGGTACCTCTATTTCAGTCTGTAGTGGAAGGAATTTTAGGAATCATTGGCACTAAGTAAATGAGAACTAAGTATATAAAATGTTCTAGTTACTCCCTAAGCCACGTCTCCCCTCATACACCATCTCTTTCCAACCACATATACCATGGAGACCACGTCCTCAAATTTAACCATATAAATAGTTACCCTTTTCTTTCTTAAAAACCTAATCTGATGTTTTTCCACAAGCCGCCGGTTCCCTCAACTAAAACAAACAAAACCGCAAATTGGAAATTTCCCGAATATAAATCTTTGATGCCAAAAAAAAACCCGCATGGTTTCCTTGCACTTCCAGTAAAGTCGTTTAATGCTATGAGGTTCGTGAGAGAAAGGCGCGCATATGAGGGTTGCGCTGGAGCTTTTAAAGTGCTGTTATGGGATGGGAAGGAGGACTCGTGTACAGCTAGCGGTGTGAGGAGAAGGTTACTGTATGGGTAGAGAATGAAGGCTTTAGAGAGTTGCGGCATTTTTCAGGGAGGACACGTATGTTGGGAAGGAAGGATTTTCGGTTGTCTTTACTTGGAAATAAGAGGTGCGGGAACATGTTGATGGTTATACAAGGGGGAGCACATATTAAACTGAGAAGAGATTTGAGAAGCGGTTTTACTAGAAGGTTAAAACGTGGGTTAAGGGATAAAGTGGTTAATTTAATACCATTAGTTTAGTTATAAATCATTTGAAATGGAGTAATGGAGGAGTTTAAACTTTTTGAAGCTGGGTAGTGGGTTGGAACCATTTGTCTTTTGCGGGTTCTGCACTTACTGATGGAGAAGAAGGATTGAATGGGTCTGGATGTTTACAAGTGGAGATGGGCTAAAATGTTGGTGAGGCCCAAAGTGATTATTTAAGTTTTATTTAAGTTGAAAGGTATATAACTTGTAAAATGAATATCTCTATCATACGGTGTCAGAAAAACGAACGGTCGGAACCCATGGGATCGTATGGACGGACACTACACCATGAAGCTGACGGGGAGTGGATTGATGCTCGTTACAATTTATGGAGAAATAAATTGTCCGACTGAATCAAATAACGCAAACCGTTATTTAACGATTAACGCGCCAATGTGAGTAAATCTCACCAACTTTGAACAGTTTATAATTTCATGTTATATTTTTAGAACTGTTAGATATTGGCTGTTTGACTGTATGTTGACTGTTTGATTGAACTGCTAGTCAGTTAGTTAAATTTTCTATATTGATTCTGTTTAACAGAATATATCATATAGAACTGAAAGTGATGTTATCTATATTGTTTAACATCTGTGATGCAGGGAAACAGGTTGGAGGAATCCAACTGGATTCCTCAACATTTATTTTACTGTTTTCATATATTGTGATATATGATGTGTTATATAATCTGTTATGGATTATGTGTGTTGGAATGATGTTGATCATTGTTATTCGATATTGTAAATATCATAAAAGACCCTGGGATGTAAAAAGAATTTATTTCAATGTATATTGAAATAAAGGAATTTTATAAAATCACAGGATTTTATAAAAAGGAAATATTTATAAAAACGAACACGGTTTTATAAAAGGGATATTTATTTAAAAAATAAATAGAAGTTATAAATTGGAAATATTTGTAACGGTAAATAGAAGTTATAAATAGGAAATATTTGTAACGGTAAATAGAAGTTATAAATAGGAAATAATTGTAACGGTAAATAGAAATTATAAATAGGAAATATTTGTAACGGTAAATAGAAGTTATAAATAGGAAATATTTGTAACGGTAAATAGAAGTTATAAATAGGAAATATTTGTAACGGTAAGTAAACGTTATAAAAAGGAAATAGTTGTAACGGAAAACGTAGTTTATTAAAAGAAGTTAATCGATGTTAGTTTAATCGATTAGAGAATAAAGTAAAAGAAGTTAATCGATGTTAGTTAATCGATTAGAGAATAAAGTAAAAGAAGTTAATCGATGTTAGTTAATCGATTAGTGTTAAAGTAAAAGAAGTTAATCGATGTTAGTTAATCGATTAGAGAATAAAGTAAAAGAAGTTAATCGATGTTAGTTAATCGATTAGTGTTAAAGTAAAAGAAGTTAATCGATGTTAGTTAATCGATTAGTGTTAAAGTAAAAGTAGTAAATCGATGTTAGTTTAATCGATTAGAGTTAAAGCAAAGGAGCTAATCGATGTTAGTTTAATCGATTAGAGTTAAAGCAAATGAGTTAATCGAATATAGTTATTAGAATAGAAAGTAAAAGGAATTATCGAATATAGTTTATTCGGAAGGAGTTAAGTGAAATGAGTAAATCAATAGCATTAGTCAAATAGAGTTAATCCAATAGTGTTAGTCCAATAGAGTTAATTGATAAGGGTTAATCGAATAGAGTTAAGTGAAAAGAGTCAATCGAATATAGCTATTCGAAGGAGGGTTAAGTAAGGAAGTTAGTAAAAGGAGTTATAAAGTGAACTTTGCCTATTTCAAAGTTAGAAATGTTGTTCAGTTAAGGTCTGAGAGGTAGTTCTACCCCAACTTGATTGGCTTCGTTTTTAACTAAGGAATAGTTAAGGTTCGGCAGTAAAGAAAATGGTTTGAGTTGGCATCGCGATGGTTTGTTAAACATCTGTCTAAGTCCAAATGAAGAAGCTTTGGAAATGTTTTCCAAATAAGGAACCCGAAATGTTTTCTAATAAAGAAGACAAGAAATGGAAATGTTTTTCCATTGTTAATAACGTATATTTTCCCAAATTTTGAAAATAAGAAATAAGGAATATAGGGAAACAGGAGATGAAAAATGAACTAAGGAGATGAATGTTGAATGATGTTTGATCGATATAATTTCCATTTGGAAATAATATCGTTGTTTGCACATCTGTTTTTATTCGATAGTTAAATCACAGACTATCGAAGTTTTGACCATTTTAACGTTGTTAATATGGAGAGACCGGTTGGATTATTTTCCAAAGAACCACTCTGTATTGGCATAAGCATTGCGAATCATATATGCCAAAGGAAATTGAAGACGGAGTTATGCAAGGGCTATCCTGTTTACAGAATAGTGCCTTCGGTTCATCCTGTTCCTGGATGACTTGTATGGACGGATGTCCGACAGAGTATTTCCTGACAATCACATATATCAATTTCTCCAACTGTACCAAGAGTGGAAGCGAGGAAGGAAACTTCTTTTAGCTAACACATAATGTATTGTTGAGGACGTCAATCGGTGATTGGATGGATTTGATGATGTGGCATTCAAAGTGAATCTGATGTGATGTTAAAGCGTAGCTTCTAGCCTCATCATCCGGTAAATGACAGAAATCGGGCAGGCAGCATGGCTAAGTCGGTCGCACCGAAGTAGGGTGTATAATCACCTGATCTAGAGTTTCATTTACTTCTAAAAATCTATTGTTGATGCTGTCCCATTCGGGAAACGGTTGTTGATCCCAACTGTTGGTGATATACATTCGATACACTCAAGCGAAATGAGTGGTCGGTCATGTGTGGCCGGGTTGCAAGATGTTCTTGTTGAACCAGGTGTATTCCTCTCTAGAGGTACACGAGCGAAAGGTGATTCCATACCTTGTCATAGTTGGAAATCCATTACCCAATACGTGTTTGCGGTTTTGATTGTATACTATATATGTAGAACGTGAGATGAAAGCGTTTCTGCTAAATGATTATATATATACTGTGGTTGATAGACATTATTATAATATCAAAAGGTTTTTGATATAAAGATATTTTGGATTCTCATAAGGGAAAAACCCGTTCCGTTATGCGGCGTGGTCTTATGAGATATCATTTACTTGTTCAACTGTTTTTAAACTGTTTTACTCATACCAGTCCCATGACTGACCCGGAGTTTACTTTGTTGTTTTCCCTAAACTTTGGGTGCCTAAATTTGTATGGGCAGTCAAGTAGTCGGGATTTGCAGTTATACTGGAAGAGCTTGGAGCAGGCGGCTTCAGGATCATACAGCTATAGTTATTTCCGCTGTGTTGTAAGTGTTGTACTCTGATAATGTATTGTATACATATAATGATTTATTTCAAGGATATGTTATCTATTATATGTTATTCGTTCCGCTGTGAGATTCGTGTTACTCTGATGTTGTGTTCTTCTTCTTCTTCTTCTATTCTAATTTTCTATCTTATCTTTTCTCACCCTCTAATTTCTTTCACTAATTACCAGGATTTTTCGATGTTTTGGTTATCGACATTGTGCTTATGTCGATAACCAAAGTCGCCGAAAATCCGGGTCGTTACAGTTGGTATCAGAGCTTAAGTTAGAATTACTTGGCTCTGTGGCGTGACTTGGTAGAGATAGGTTTAGTAATACCCTAGACTGAGATTGAGTGTATATATACGAGTGAGCGTATTTGTTATTGATATAAAAATTTGTTTTATATTGTGGAGATCCATTGGTTGAGTTGTTTGTGAATTCTGGTCGATCGGTTTGATCCACTGTATCGGTAGAAGTTACTAAACACTTGAATACGATGAACCATCATGGTATGTTTTGAAAGATGGTAAATAAAAATAGTTTACCCAACGTATATTTTGAATATATTGGATATATTGGTTGTTATTATAATCGAGTAAGATTATAAATTAAATGGTTATGTAAATAACCAATCAGAATTCATATAAGTGAAATACGTGAAATCAGATGAGTTAAATCTGAAATTTAAACCAGAAATAGAGTTAAAACTCTAGAGAATGGGATAAGTGTTTGTAAATGGATTTGGATTAAAATAAGGAAAATTTAAGATCCTGGGAGATTTTAAATTGTTTTACAAGCAGTGTGAATTATATTTTGAAATGAATTTCAAAGTGGAAATGTTTAGAAATGGTTTTATAGTATTGAACTCACTTCGATCGCTGGAAAATATATTCTGATGATGACAGCTGCATCATCAGTATTCATTTTCGAGTTGTAAGTGACGAATTACTACCAAAGATACTGTTTTGAAATTGTTTTGGGAAAGACAAGTTGTGTTGAATTTCAAATGGGATTTATAATAAAGGAATTTGAATAAAGGAAGTTCAAACATAGGATTTGAATATAGAAAATTCAAGGGGGATTTGAATAAAGAGAATTTAAATAGAAATTGAATATAGAAATTCAAAGGAAGTTTGAATATATGAAATTCAATGGAAGTGATATAGAATTTGAATATAGAAATTCAAATGGCGTTTGGATATAGAAAATATAAGAGATTTCAAATATAGGATTTGAATATCGAAAGTGAAATGAAATTTTGAATATAGGAAATTCAAATAGAATTGAAAAGGAATTCAATTAGTTGATAAACAAGTTAACATATATTTGAACATGTTATACTCAAATATGAAGGTGAAATGGGAAAACCAGTAATTTGAAAATCACTTAACGAAATAAGTTAAAATGATTGGAGTAAGTTGGAATGAATTAGAAATGTATGGATATACGAGAGATAGGTATGGGTAAGGTATGAAGGTATACAAATAGAATGCTCGACGAAAAGGTATGTATTTAATTCATATATGAGATTTTATGCGCCGTATCGGCTAGCCGCTTGGCTTTTCTTTTTCCTTTTGATTAGAGAAGGCCTGTGTGGCAGTTTGGGGATTTTCCCGATGCTCCTGATACAAAGGAGGTTATGGCAAATTTTTCCGGGAATTTAAGGAGTTAGAATATTTTTAAGATAATTCGATAGTTAGAAATCAATGTATCGATATATATGGAAGTCGATAAGAAAACGAACTTAGAAATAGAATAGTAAAATCAAAAAGGAAGTATAAGAATAAAATCTCGTAAGAATAGAAAGAGGAAGCATATACGTGTTTGAAAGTGAATAAGTTGTTGTATGGTATTGATTATTCGAGTAAGTAGTCCTATCTGTTTTGACGTTATAAATGTTATTCAGTCAAGGTCTGAGAGGTAGTTATACCCCAACTTAATTGATTTCACTATTAACAAATAAATGGTAAGATTTCAGGCTCGAAGATCAATGTTGAATAAGAGTTAGTTGAATATAGTATTTGGATTGTCGTAACGATGTTTTACACAACATCCGTTTTAACCCAAATAAGTGTAAAACTTGGAAGTAGAATAATAAGTATTTCCTAAGTATAGAAATGAACGAGATCGGAAAAGAGATAAGTAATTGGAATATTTTCCAATTATAAATAGCATATATTTTCTAAAGTTAGAAAATAAAGGAAGGCGATGTTCGGAAATGTTTTCCAAATAACGTGAAAGGCCAATATGGTTATTGAAAATATTTGGTCAACAAATATTGATAAAGAGATAGAGAAGTGATTTAACTAATGGAATTATGATTATGGGCTCAGTTGAATTTCAAAAAGGAAAATTTGATTTTTGAAAAGAGTAGACTGTTTGAAAACTCCCAGGGAAAGACTGTTTAAATTAAAAACAAATTTAACAGAAATTGGTGAAAGTAGATTTGAATTAAAGTAAAATCAGTTAAGTGGTAACTGAAGTTAAATTGAAATCAAATAAGATTGGATTTGTGAAATTAGAATCCGAAATGAAAATTGGATTGGGAAGTTAAGAGTTCGAAATTGAGAATGGAACTCGAATTTGAAATAAAATTCGACTTAGGATATAAGCGAATGGTTGTGTCGTGGATAAAAGCAGATGGGAATTTGATTTGGGATGACCCTTGTATCTGCTGAATTGATAACAGGTGGAAAAGATATAATAATATGCCGATAAAAGGTACCAGTTTATATTATATATTGGGTATGAGATTTTTATGAGCCGAATTGACAAGCCGCTTGGCTGTTTGATTTTCTTTTGGGTTGGAGATGGCCCAGAGAGGCGAGTTGGAGTTGTACCGATTGACCAGTACAAAGGAGGTGCTGGCGAAAATTTTCGAAGAGTTAAGGCGTTAGAAAATTTTCAGGATTTTTGAAAATATCCGTTGATAAGAATTAATTAATAATTTAATTGAAATTAAATTTGGTTCAGTTGAAACTGAAGTTAAGAAGTGAACAAATGTGTTCTAACCAGTCGATAGGGTCGTCCTCTACCTTTTAGCAATTTCGAGGACGAAATTATTTTAAGTGGGGAAGATTGTAATGACCCGCATTGGCAGAGGTATTATGATTAATTTATTTAATTATATCAATGGTGGGTTAGTGAATTTAATGGTCGTGGAATTAAATAATGGTGAGTATTTAACTAAATAATAATTAAATAATATATTTAATTCTGAAATAAACAGAATTGGCCGAAATGACGATATGGTGTGAACTGGATCATCTGTGATATTTAATTCAGCTTGGAGTTGATTTAGAATAACGAATATATTCAATCGTCGACAGTTGAACGTATAGTTTATAATATAATTATAAACGAGCTTAAAATGGCGCTGCAGTTCGTAAATTGGCGATTCGAACTTCAACTGAATGTATAGGATTCATTTTAAGCCGGATTTCTGTGAAACAAGAAACGTGTGGAGCTGGTGGAATATATCTTTCTAGTGGAAGAGAAAAATCGGGATTTCGTCATGTAGATTTTGAGATATGTCCAAATCAAATTTAAAAATAGTCGCTATGGAATCGTTTATCGACCGTAACGGTTTATTCGATATAACTAGTTATCAGATTCGAATTTGAACAAGGTTCTTTTGGGACATAGTGATAATTTAATTTTTAGAATTTTACTGTAATTTTTAATTAATTTAATAAGCGACTTTTTATTTGAAGTATTTCGCACCCTGAAATCAACATTTTTGAAGTTTCAAAATATGAGTCCACCTACCGGTATTATTATATTTTTGGGATCGTGTCACCAAGCTCAACACAACGGTACCTCTATTTCAGTCTGTAGTGGAAGGAATTTTAGGAATCATTGGCACTAAGTAAATGAGAACTAAGTATATAAAATGTTCTAGTTACTCCCTAAGCCACGTCTCCCCTCATACACCATCTCTTTCCAACCACATATACCATGGAGACCACGTCCTCAAATTTAACCATATAAATAGTTACCCTTTTCTTTCTTAAAAACCTAATCTGATGTTTTTCCACAAGCCGCCGGTTCCCTCAACTAAAACAAACAAAACCGCAAATTGGAAATTTCCCGAATATAAATCTTTGATGCCAAAAAAAAACCCGCATGGTTTCCTTGCACTTCCAGTAAAGTCGTTTAATGCTATGAGGTTCGTGAGAGAAAGGCGCGCATATGAGGGTTGCGCTGGAGCTTTTAAAGTGCTGTTATGGGATGGGAAGGAGGACTCGTGTACAGCTAGCGGTGTGAGGAGAAGGTTACTGTATGGGTAGAGAATGAAGGCTTTAGAGAGTTGCGGCATTTTTCAGGGAGGACACGTATGTTGGGAAGGAAGGATTTTCGGTTGTCTTTACTTGGAAATAAGAGGTGCGGGAACATGTTGATGGTTATACAAGGGGGAGCACATATTAAACTGAGAAGAGATTTGAGAAGCGGTTTTACTAGAAGGTTAAAACGTGGGTTAAGGGATAAAGTGGTTAATTTAATACCATTAGTTTAGTTATAAATCATTTGAAATGGAGTAATGGAGGAGTTTAAACTTTTTGAAGCTGGGTAGTGGGTTGGAACCATTTGTCTTTTGCGGGTTCTGCACTTACTGATGGAGAAGAAGGATTGAATGGGTCTGGATGTTTACAAGTGGAGATGGGCTAAAATGTTGGTGAGGCCCAAAGTGATTATTTAAGTTTTATTTAAGTTGAAAGGTATATAACTTGTAAAATGAATATCTCTATCATACGGTGTCAGAAAAACGAACGGTCGGAACCCATGGGATCGTATGGACGGACACTACACCATGAAGCTGACGGGGAGTGGATTGATGCTCGTTACAATTTATGGAGAAATAAATTGTCCGACTGAATCAAATAACGCAAACCGTTATTTAACGATTAACGCGCCAATGTGAGTAAATCTCACCAACTTTGAACAGTTTATAATTTCATGTTATATTTTTAGAACTGTTAGATATTGGCTGTTTGACTGTATGTTGACTGTTTGATTGAACTGCTAGTCAGTTAGTTAAATTTTCTATATTGATTCTGTTTAACAGAATATATCATATAGAACTGAAAGTGATGTTATCTATATTGTTTAACATCTGTGATGCAGGGAAACAGGTTGGAGGAATCCAACTGGATTCCTCAACATTTATTTTACTGTTTTCATATATTGTGATATATGATGTGTTATATAATCTGTTATGGATTATGTGTGTTGGAATGATGTTGATCATTGTTATTCGATATTGTAAATATCATAAAAGACCCTGGGATGTAAAAAGAATTTATTTCAATGTATATTGAAATAAAGGAATTTTATAAAATCACAGGATTTTATAAAAAGGAAATATTTATAAAAACGAACACGGTTTTATAAAAGGGATATTTATTTAAAAAATAAATAGAAGTTATAAATTGGAAATATTTGTAACGGTAAATAGAAGTTATAAATAGGAAATATTTGTAACGGTAAATAGAAGTTATAAATAGGAAATAATTGTAACGGTAAATAGAAATTATAAATAGGAAATATTTGTAACGGTAAATAGAAGTTATAAATAGGAAATATTTGTAACGGTAAATAGAAGTTATAAATAGGAAATATTTGTAACGGTAAGTAAACGTTATAAAAAGGAAATAGTTGTAACGGAAAACGTAGTTTATTAAAAGAAGTTAATCGATGTTAGTTTAATCGATTAGAGAATAAAGTAAAAGAAGTTAATCGATGTTAGTTAATCGATTAGAGAATAAAGTAAAAGAAGTTAATCGATGTTAGTTAATCGATTAGTGTTAAAGTAAAAGAAGTTAATCGATGTTAGTTAATCGATTAGAGAATAAAGTAAAAGAAGTTAATCGATGTTAGTTAATCGATTAGTGTTAAAGTAAAAGAAGTTAATCGATGTTAGTTAATCGATTAGTGTTAAAGTAAAAGTAGTAAATCGATGTTAGTTTAATCGATTAGAGTTAAAGCAAAGGAGCTAATCGATGTTAGTTTAATCGATTAGAGTTAAAGCAAATGAGTTAATCGAATATAGTTATTAGAATAGAAAGTAAAAGGAATTATCGAATATAGTTTATTCGGAAGGAGTTAAGTGAAATGAGTAAATCAATAGCATTAGTCAAATAGAGTTAATCCAATAGTGTTAGTCCAATAGAGTTAATTGATAAGGGTTAATCGAATAGAGTTAAGTGAAAAGAGTCAATCGAATATAGCTATTCGAAGGAGGGTTAAGTAAGGAAGTTAGTAAAAGGAGTTATAAAGTGAACTTTGCCTATTTCAAAGTTAGAAATGTTGTTCAGTTAAGGTCTGAGAGGTAGTTCTACCCCAACTTGATTGGCTTCGTTTTTAACTAAGGAATAGTTAAGGTTCGGCAGTAAAGAAAATGGTTTGAGTTGGCATCGCGATGGTTTGTTAAACATCTGTCTAAGTCCAAATGAAGAAGCTTTGGAAATGTTTTCCAAATAAGGAACCCGAAATGTTTTCTAATAAAGAAGACAAGAAATGGAAATGTTTTTCCATTGTTAATAACGTATATTTTCCCAAATTTTGAAAATAAGAAATAAGGAATATAGGGAAACAGGAGATGAAAAATGAACTAAGGAGATGAATGTTGAATGATGTTTGATCGATATAATTTCCATTTGGAAATAATATCGTTGTTTGCACATCTGTTTTTATTCGATAGTTAAATCACAGACTATCGAAGTTTTGACCATTTTAACGTTGTTAATATGGAGAGACCGGTTGGATTATTTTCCAAAGAACCACTCTGTATTGGCATAAGCATTGCGAATCATATATGCCAAAGGAAATTGAAGACGGAGTTATGCAAGGGCTATCCTGTTTACAGAATAGTGCCTTCGGTTCATCCTGTTCCTGGATGACTTGTATGGACGGATGTCCGACAGAGTATTTCCTGACAATCACATATATCAATTTCTCCAACTGTACCAAGAGTGGAAGCGAGGAAGGAAACTTCTTTTAGCTAACACATAATGTATTGTTGAGGACGTCAATCGGTGATTGGATGGATTTGATGATGTGGCATTCAAAGTGAATCTGATGTGATGTTAAAGCGTAGCTTCTAGCCTCATCATCCGGTAAATGACAGAAATCGGGCAGGCAGCATGGCTAAGTCGGTCGCACCGAAGTAGGGTGTATAATCACCTGATCTAGAGTTTCATTTACTTCTAAAAATCTATTGTTGATGCTGTCCCATTCGGGAAACGGTTGTTGATCCCAACTGTTGGTGATATACATTCGATACACTCAAGCGAAATGAGTGGTCGGTCATGTGTGGCCGGGTTGCAAGATGTTCTTGTTGAACCAGGTGTATTCCTCTCTAGAGGTACACGAGCGAAAGGTGATTCCATACCTTGTCATAGTTGGAAATCCATTACCCAATACGTGTTTGCGGTTTTGATTGTATACTATATATGTAGAACGTGAGATGAAAGCGTTTCTGCTAAATGATTATATATATACTGTGGTTGATAGACATTATTATAATATCAAAAGGTTTTTGATATAAAGATATTTTGGATTCTCATAAGGGAAAAACCCGTTCCGTTATGCGGCGTGGTCTTATGAGATATCATTTACTTGTTCAACTGTTTTTAAACTGTTTTACTCATACCAGTCCCATGACTGACCCGGAGTTTACTTTGTTGTTTTCCCTAAACTTTGGGTGCCTAAATTTGTATGGGCAGTCAAGTAGTCGGGATTTGCAGTTATACTGGAAGAGCTTGGAGCAGGCGGCTTCAGGATCATACAGCTATAGTTATTTCCGCTGTGTTGTAAGTGTTGTACTCTGATAATGTATTGTATACATATAATGATTTATTTCAAGGATATGTTATCTATTATATGTTATTCGTTCCGCTGTGAGATTCGTGTTACTCTGATGTTGTGTTCTTCTTCTTCTTCTTCTATTCTAATTTTCTATCTTATCTTTTCTCACCCTCTAATTTCTTTCACTAATTACCAGGATTTTTCGATGTTTTGGTTATCGACATTGTGCTTATGTCGATAACCAAAGTCGCCGAAAATCCGGGTCGTTACACCTATTTTCCACATGGGCGCTAGTAGTTTTGGTTTTGCAGATTTATATTCACAAGATCCTGGTTTACAGCTGGAATGATATTCGGAAAGCTCTGTATCTGATTATCTCTTTCAGTTGTGTTTTGTATTATTTTCCGCTGCATTGTAATTTGTAAATCTCTGATATTTGTCGAATGTGTATTATTTATTCATACTCTGTTATATTCTTGTATTCTAATGGAATTGTTGTAATAAGCAATGAAATGTTCTTCTGTTTGTGTTTTGATTCGTCGTGTTCTCAATTCAATTCGGGCTTTCATTTACAAGGAAGTTAGGGTTGCTACATTTGGTATCAGAGCTCTTGTTTACAGAGCTCGAGAACAAGGCACATTAGAACCGAACGAAAGAATTCATCAGAGATTGGATTAGTAATATCCAATAAGAATGACTCGTTAGAGATGGGATCAGTAGTATCCTAGAACGAGTGTGAAGAGTATATTTTTAAAATGAAAACAATTTTTGTTTTGAAAATTTAAACCTTTTTCAATGTATTTGAATATTTATTGGTATTGAATTTGGACAATCCAATGTATAAAGATTTTACATATACGCCTTGCAAACGTATTTTCGAAGTTTTAATATACTGGATAGATATAGAATCACACTCTAGTCACCCGGAGATGATTTTGATGATAGTCTAGACATCATCAACATTTGCGTTCGAGTTTTGAAGGTGTGATATTTATATATTTCCAATTGACTGGTGTGAGAACCAAAACTAGATATGGTTTATTGTTGTGAATTGACATAAAAAACATGATTTTCTGTATATATATATCAAAATTATGAATTTGAAACATTAATTCACTAATTGATTGATGGTTGTGTTGTATGATTATTTGTTATCTTATAAAACCATTATGTGAAAGAATGGTACATATAACTAAATTGTGTCAATATTGAACTGAATTAAAAATTGTTTGGAATTGCATGCATATACATGTGTATACATTGAACATGTCATTGCAAGGAGGCTAGAGAAGAGGAATAAAATTGTATGCCCGACAAATAGGTACGTGTTTACTAATTTCTTGGGTTTTGGAGGATTTTATGAGCCGATTGGCTAGCCGCTTGGCTTTTTCTTTTTCTTTTTGGATTGGAAAGGCCTGTATGGCGATTTCGGGATTTTCTTGGTGCTCCTGTACAGGGGAGGTTATGGCGAAACTATTCGAAAATTTAGGGTGTTAGCCAAATTTTTGAAAAATTTGGAAAATTCTTTAAAACTAAAAAGTTGAAGAATGAAAGCCAAACTGAAAAGTTGAGTTGATTAGTTAAACAACTTTCAACTACATTCCTTTTCGAGGACGAAAACATTTTAAGTGGGGGAGATTGTAACAACCCAGAAAATCCGAACCAATTTAAAATTTTTATTTTGGCAATTTTGATGAATTTTGAGTATTTAAAATGAATTATTTTAAATAATAATGACAAGAAATTTATTTGGAACAGAATTAGAACGTATACATTTATTTGAATCGACGCTAGAATATAAATATTTATTTTTAATTATAAAAGGAATTAGAAATGGCGTGGTAGTTTGAAAATTCGATTTCAAATTTCAAATGAATGTACATGATTCAAAATAAACCAGATTTTAGCGAAACCGAAAATATTATAATCTATTTGAAAATTTATTTCCAACAAATCCAAAAAATCAAAACTTCATAGCGGGGATAAAAAGTTATGTCCAGTTGAAAATTCAGAATAGTCGCTATGGAATTTTGGCCCTTAAAAACGAGAATTTTGCAAATGACCTCCGTTTTCGACGAAACCACTTTGGTTGGATCCGGGATGTCGAATTATTGCTAGATTCAAAAAATCAAAATTTTCTAAATCAATATGTGAGCATCACGCAATAAAACGTGTTTTGACTGTTTCAGTCAATTTGGGTCGACCAAAAAATGGCCATTTTTCGAACGGTCTCCAAATTTGATGAAATTAGTTTTGTTAGGACCGTATCGTCAATACGAAGCTAGAAAATATTTTTCTGGAATTTTTAGAGTCCGTATGTGGCCCCGATTAATTGAAATGTGCGTTCAAATTTAATATATAGATTTATATTTTGTTTTTGATGGAAACTGATTGAAACAGTCGAATCATCTTTCAAGACTTATCCCATTGTGTTCAGAATGGAGGTAATTAGTTACGGACAACAGTCGATGGGTTCAATTTATAGTTCGAATTTAAAGGTTACTTTTTAGGAATAAATAAATAATAATAATAGAAAATAATAGAAAAGGGAGTCAACCCCCCTTCCTCTTCCAAACCCGATATTGGGTTTATATAAAAAAACAAAACAAAAAGGGGGAAACGCGACAACGGAGGGGGGGTTCGACGACGCCGCGGCCACCACGGCCGCGCCGCCTTCTAGGAGGACCGCCACTCTCCAACTCTCCTCCTTCTCCTCCCTCCTTCCTCCTCTGATGCGCAAGCCCCAAAACCCAATCCCCCTTCCCCTGAAGCCGCCTCCAACCCCACCTCCACCGCAGCGACCATCTCAGCCCTCCCCTCCGCCTTCTCTAACCGCAAACAGCCGCACTTCCTCAGAAAATCCAAAAAAACTAAGTTTTATGTTATTTTTGTAATTAAAAATAGCATTTATATGAAAATAAAATAAAATAGGATTTTTATAGATGGAATAATAATAAAGTTATGATTTTTAACTAGAGTATGCCTTGAAATTATTTTTCGAAAGGTAAAAACATGATTTTATCATATGTAAATAATATTTTTAGTTATAACATAAAGAGATGATTTTTATAACATAAAGATGCTTTTTTTAAACTCGAAAAGCTATGGTTTTTAGTTCATAAAAAGTTGAGGTTTTTATTTATAAAAAGCTTTGATATTTATTTAGGTAAAGTTATGATTTCTATTTATATAAAAATATAATTTTTATATATAAGTAGTGTAATAAAAATATAATCTTTTCTATGAAGTAGCCGGTTAAAAATAGAATTTTTATATAATAGAGAATATAAAAATTTGATCTTTATTTATGTAGCAAAATAAAATTTTGATTTTTAGTATATATATATATACATATATATAGTGGAATGAAAACATGATTTTTATAGTGTTGAAATGAAAATATGATTTTTATATAGTAGCGATATAAAAATATGATTTTTATAATATATATAGCAAAGTAAAAAAATATGTTTTTTATATATGAAGTGCCATTATAAAAATGTGATTTTTAAAATAAACATCATATTGAAAATATGATTTTTACTATGAACAGCGTGAAAAGGAGTGCGATGGAATGGACTGAAATAGAAACGGTATCCATACCATTCAGAAGGAAAGGATGACAGAGTGGATCCCAAAGGTGAGAATTTCTCACTTTAAATTTTATTTTCTAGTTAAAATATATACTAGGATGCAGACGGTGCTTAGCGGCACTCGATGCCCATCGTCCACAAACCATGGACGACTTGTTTGATTGATTGTGTTGTGAAAATTGATTGTGTGATGTGGAATGGAATAAAATGTTTTATCATTAAAAATATAATTTTTAACGGGTATATGAATAAAATAAATATTCATTTACAAATCAGACGATATATGGATTGGGACGATAAAGTTTACACATCGCCCAACTACACAAATAAAATTCATTATTTGTTGATTGAAATCCCACACGGGCATTGGGATGATATTAGACATACAATAATCCCAATAATTATTTGTATGTCAATAGATTGGTTGACAGACTGTTATAAGCGTTAAATATTTATATTTAATGCTTATACAGTGTAGAATGCACTCTGGATGATGGATGATTATGTATCACTGTTGTTGTATACATGTATCGTATGAAATCCATATAATCAAATTATATGGTAATTGACTGTGTCTGATTCCAGTTCAGAAAGAATGAATATTTTAAAATAACGAATATTTTAAAAATTAACGAATATTTTTAAAATAATATTCAATAAAAGATCAAAATTTGATTTTGATGTCCGACTTGGGATGGACACGAATATATTTAAATATGTATAGCCGTGCTGATTAGAGATGCGCTATTTTGAAGCGAACGATATAAATATCGATTTTATTCATTTTTATAATGAATATCTAAAAGGAATTGATTTCAAATTCTAATGTTTTGAAAATACTATCATTTATATATCGATGATATGAAATATTTAATTTTGATTTGAAATTGAATAAGAAGTTGAGATCATTTTGAAAACGAATTTAAAACGATTTATAAAATACGCTTTAAATGGAAATCGATGAAATATAATATATATATATATATAATGGCCTGAATAGAACGCGCCGCGCTGCGGTAGTTCGCGGATTTCGATCATTAACTTCGAACGGACATTACGGGAGATCCAACTGTCGGATTCTCCTAAACCCGGAACCGTTGGGTTCATATCGAAAAGAAATTAGAAATCTAACAGTTGGATTTGGAATTATATCCAAATCAAATTTGGAAAAGGTCGCTGTAAGTGCAGTTAGATGACCGTTTATGGAAATCGACAGTACGTGCCTTGATAAAATTATTAAAAATATCAATAATTTGTGTATAATCATAACAAATGATTTGGAAAGAATTGGGATGAAAAATTCCATATTTGAAAAGATAAAAATAGATTTTTATCAAAATGAACTAGTTATTAAGTAAATTTTAAATCCAATAATTTTTAAATAAAATAAATTGGATTTGAAATGGTTTTAAAAATAATCGGAATTTCCAATATATGAATTGGAATGGATTTGAATCGAAATTATCTTCGGAATATTTTGATATTGGATTTCGTGATTATACGGATATTGTGGAGGAATTTGGAAGATATATATATATATATATCGTTATTCCAATATGGTATTTGTTGATTCCAAAATTTGGTATTGAATATAAGCCGATATTTTTCTATTCAAAGCCTTGTATTTAATATCAAATGTGATTTTGGGTTTGTCGTGAATGGTATCTTCATTAACACTGTTCTTGAACCCAGTTGAGAAAAGATTAAATCTTTTTATTTAGATTTAATGAAGTATACTAATTAATTAATATTTAATTGGAGTGGAATTGAAATTAGTCTATGGGTTTATCGTGAACGGTGTTTTAAATAACACTTGTTCTTTAACCTGATTAACAATGGAATAAGATTTTGGGTTGTCGTGAATGGTATCTTTAATAGTACTGTTCTTGGACCCAATGGAGTTAAGAAAATCAGAAACTAACTGGAGATTAGTTAAGTTGGATGGTTTCATGGGTATTGATCTGATGTTGGTTTCGGCCTTCGGGGTTAATACTTAGGGAATTGTTCACTTGCTAATTTACGGTTAAAGGCTGATGGAATGGAATGTGATTTTGGGTTTATCGTGAAACATGTTTTAAAGGACATTGGTTCTTTAACCCAATTAAAGACAGGAATAAGATTTTGGGTTGTCGTGAATGGTATCTCTAATAATACTGTTCTTAGACCCAATGGAGTTAAGAAATTCAGAAAATAATTAGGGAATAGTTAAGTTGAAGGGTTTCCTGGGTATTGATCTGATGTTGGTTTCGGCCTTTGGGGTTAATACTTGGGGAATTGTTCACTTCCTAATTTACGGTTAAAGACTGATGGAATGGAATGTGATTTTGGGTTTATCGTGAACCGTGTTTTAAATGACATTGGTTCTTTAACCCAGTTAAAGACAGGATATGATTTCCCAAGTTAAACAATCGTTATATTGATTTTTGGGAAGATTAAAACCAAGTGGAGTTTTAATGCATCTTTAATTAGATTGAAATGAAATCCAAAGGAAGATTAAAGGATAAATTTGAAGAATTTATCTTCGATAAAATTAATGGGAACCTTTCCCAAAGTATAAGAATATTTGAATAGAGGAATATTCTGGATTGGAATGAGGCGTATGTTGTGTTTTTATAACACTTGTTTACTATATACGCGAGTTATTCAGAAAGACCAGGTTTATTCCATTCTGAATAACTGATTCGACGATGTGTCGAGGATGAAGACGGTGGTTGAAGACCGAAGGTCTTCACATCGTTTGGATGATTACTGATGTCTCAATTGGGCTGTAAAACCAAGACAAGGTAATAAGTGGTGATCGTCCAGACGTACTTGGAGATCGACGGATATGTGAGGGCCTTTCCCGTGTATTGGACATATGGGGGAGGAATAAGGTGCCTCCGGTTTCGTTCAGACCCAGAACGAATTTGTAAATGGATGTGTGTCTGACATCGGATTTCATTCTGTGTGATTAATAGGCATCAGTTGCATTGCGTGAATTGCCTGTGTGGCATGCTGTGATGCAGATGATCAAGGCTTCTGTTGAAAAGCAGAGTCTTGTGGTTGATGATCAAAGCACGGCTTTGATATAGTGTAGCTTTGTGTAGCGTTGATACGTGAGCCTCACACCCCGCTGTGAACTAGAAACGGGAGAGGACCTTAGGGAGGGCATGTGTTTCCTTCTAGCTAGGAGTGGTGTCAGCGTTTTACTAGCCCTGACATTTTACTTATGTAGATGATGGATTGAGAGGCGCCTCGGTTATATCGGTCATTCCGGGGCCGATAGCTTGGTCGAGATATGACTAGTTGACGCCCCATAGGGCGGGGAAACGCAGTGTTCAGGCATTTTAATCCACATCGAGTGGACCAACCCTGACGATCCAAAGGTCACTCGAGCTCTGACCTGAGACACGGGCTAGAGCGTCTCGAAGCGGCAAGGAAGATCCCTTGCCTAGTTTCGCAGATGGAAATCCATCTTCCTATACGTGACTTTGCGGTTTTGATTGTAGAGCCTAGTATTAGCGACATGATATATGGTACCCATGCCTCCTAGGATTGATACATTTATATTTTTGAAGTTGTTATATACGCTATGTACTTATAATAGTATCAAATGATTTGTTTTAATGTACCAAGCATGTTTGGCTATTATAAGGGAAAACCCTGTCCCCCGGCTTGCGTTGCATTGTGTGATAGGACCTGGGTCTTATAATAGCTTCATTTTTTCAAAAAGCATTGCACTGTTTTTTTTATGCACTGGTATTCTTGGGAGAAAACCCGTTCCGTGTTATACGGCGTGGTCCCTTGATATATCTGATTTAATGTAAAGTTTTAAATAACTGTTTTAGTTCTCACACCAGTCACATGACTTACCTGGAGTTTATTGTTTTGACCTAAACTCTGGGTGCCCCTATTTTCCACATGGGCAGCTAGTAGTTTTGGGTTTTGTTGATTTATATTCACAGGATCCTGGTTTACAACTGGAATGATATTCGGAAAGCTCTATATCTGATTATCTCTTTCAGTTGTGTTTTGTATTATTTTCCGCTGTATTGTAATTTTTAAAACTATGATATTTGTCGAATGTATATTATTTATTCATACTCTGTTATATTCTTGTATTCTAATGGAATTGTTGCAATAAGCAATGAAATGTTCTTCTGTTTATGTTATGATTCGTTGTGTTCTCAATTCAATCCGGGCTTTCCTTTACGGGGAAGTTCGGGTCGCTACAAGTCACATGACTGAACTGGAGTTTATGTTTTTAACCTAAACTCTAGGTGCCCCTATTTTCCACACGGGCAGCTATTAGTTGGGTTTTTGCAGATATTTCTTTACAGAATCCTGGGTTTACAACTGGAACTATACACGGAAAGCTCTGTATTCTTGTATTTCTTTCAGTTGTGTTATGTATTTTTTTTCGCTGCTATGTATTTAAATGTAATTTAAATCTCTGATATTTTTCTGTATAATATTTATTCATACTTTGATATATTCATGTACTCTGATGTAAATTGTTGTAATAAGCAATGAAATGTTCTGTTGTTTGCAATCTGATTTGTCATGTTCTTAACTCAATCCGGGCTTTCCCGTAAGGGCGAGTTTGGGTCGTTTCAGTTTTAATATAACTCCTCTCTTTATCTCAACTTCTCTTTTACTTAATTTTATATTTTAAGTACCCATCTATTTTAAACATCCGTATTCCTTAAAAATCCCTTTTATAACTTTTATTCATAAAACTCGGGTTTTGATATAAACCCATTCATAAATCTTTACACAATATAACTCTATTTCATTACCACTGATTCCTTACTTAAATGGTTTCCATTTAAAAAGTATTCACTTAAAATTGTTATCAATAAAAACAGTGATAATAATTTACTCACCCATTTACCGAAAATAAATATTAAACTCCCTTTTAAAATCTTGTTAAAACAATTATTCATTAACCATTTCATTCGGTTAATTTAAAACAAACTAATCAAATAATCATTCCCAATTAAAACAGTTACTTAGTCAACTCAAAAACACGGTTATTTCTTTTGCTAATCCAAATTAATTCCTCAATTAAATTAATTAATAATATAATTTATTTAAATAATATCATTCAATTGTTTTTTATAAACAACTAATCCACTCTTAACCATTCTGTAAATTTTTGTTCATTTGCTTATAAATCTGATTAATATAAGTAATTTCTATATAAAACCATTTAATAATCACTTATAAACTTAAATAATAAATAATAAATATTTATTTCCCTTTTAATATACTTTTATTCAAATTAACAGATTTAGAAATCCATTTTTCCATTATAAAATAAATTTTATAACTTCATCTCTGTAGAATCCCCTAATGGTGAATCAAAATTTATAAAATGATTGATTTTCAGGCCAACTGCTACCAATTACTTAACCAATACTGCCTATTGGTTAAAACAAAACAAACGTTGAATTTCTAGTCAACGATCAATACCCAAATCAATTATCCAATTAGGACAGTTCATATAATGATGATATGAAAATAAATAACATGTAATATATTTGAGGAATCCAATTGGATCCCTCCAATCTGTTTTTCCCTGCATCCAAATACGTTACCTCAAATAAAATCATATAGATATAGTCCAAATAATCAACCAGTAATTTAAACATCTAGTTCTACATTTATATTATTATAAACATAAGCAACAAGTTAAGTTACCTCGATTGGTTACGATCATTAAATAACGATCGATTTCAATTAAATTAAACAAACGTTTAACTTAATCGATTCAGTCAATATAAAATAATATATTCAGTAAACAACCAGCAATAACAACCAAAACATACAAATATTAAACCCAACTTATAAAATATAAGTAGGATAAAACTGAGTGAGCAAACTCACCTTGGACTTCCATTCGTCGTCAAAATGGTTTGGTTTAATTAAATTAAACTGGTGTTTAATTTAATTAAAACTTCCAGCTGCGCCCAATTCTGTAACAACCCGTAAAATGCGAGCCAGTTTGAAAATTTTATTTTGGCAATTTTAGCGAATTTAGATTATTTAAAATGAAATATTTTAAATAATATCGACGAGAAATTTATTTTGAATATAAATCGACGTATATATTATACGCGTCGTCGTTAGAATATAAATATTTATATATAATTATAAATAGAATTGAAAATGGCGCGGTAGTTCGATAATTCGATTTCAAACTTCAATTGAATGTACCGGGTGCAAAACAATCCGGATTTTAGTGAAACCAAAAATCATAGGATCTCTTTGTGAATATCTTTCCAACGAATCAGAATAATCAAGATTTCATAGCGGGAAACAAAAGATATGTCCAGTTGAAAATTCTGAATAGTCGCTATGGAATTCGGGCCCTTAAAAATGGACATTTTGCAAATGACCTCGGATTTCGACGAAACCAGTTTTGTTGGGTCCGTGATGTTAAGTTATTGCTGGATTCCAAATTTCATAATTTTTCGAATCAATATGTGAGCGTGGCAAAGGAAAACGCGTTTGACCAGTTTCAGTTGATTTTAATCGACTGGAAAATGGCCATTTTTCAGACGGTCTCAGAATTCGACGAAACTAGTTTTGTTAGGACCGTATCGTCAATACGAAGCTAGAAAATATTTTTCTGGAATTTTTCTAGTTAGTATGTGGCCCCGGTAATTTGAAATGTGCGTTTAAAATTCAATATAGTGATTTAAATGTAAATTCAAAAAGAAACTGATTGTAACAGTCGAATCAGCTGACGATACATGTCCCATTGTGTTCGGAATGGGGGTAGAACGTTATGGACGACAGGCGGTGGGCCTCGTTTTGGGATCATATGTAAAAGTCAACCTTTTTGAATAAATAAATAATTAAAAAAAAAAAAATTCTCTTTCCTATAACCTTTGCCCCCCCCCCCCCCGAATTCTTTGATACAGAAAAATAAAAAACAAACAAAAAAAAAAAAAAAGAATCGTTCGAATCGATTCCGACCCCCCCCCCCATCGCCTGAGCTCCGACCGCCGCCAGAGCCTCTCCGCCCCTCTCCTCCTTCCCCACCTCGAGCTGCTCCTCCCACGCACCCCCTGCTCGCGAATCCCCCCTTCTCTTCTATTTGAACGACGCCCACCGCCAGACCCTCCACCCACCTCCGCGGCTTCGATTCCGACCCCCCCCCTGGCTTGAGGAAGCCGCCGTAACCCCCCCCCCCCCCCCCTCCTCCAACCTAGGTCGCTGTAAGTTTTATTATTAATATTTTATTTTTGTTTTATATTTTAATTAGGGTTTAAGGTAAGTAAAAAAAAAAAACTGATTTTTTATATGTTAAAAACTGATTTTTTATATGTTTAAAAAAACTGATTTTTTATATGTTTAAAAAAAACTGTTTTTTTATATGTTTAAAAACTGTTTTTTTATATGTTTAAAAACTGATTTTTTTTATATGTTAAAAACTGTTTTTTTATATGTTTAAAAACTGATTTTTTTTTTTAATGTTAAAAACTGATTTTTCATAATTTCAAAAACTGAATTTTGGAAAGAAGAAAAAAAAACTGATTTTAAGAAAGGTTTTAAAAGATTTGAATTTTGAAAAGTAAAAGATTTAAACTTTAAAAAGTAAAAGAAAAGATTGGATCTTTGAAATGGAAAAGACGAATTTTTATTAAGATGAAAGATAAGGATTTTTATCTATATAAAAGGTCGGATTTTTTTTTTATATGAAGTTGAAATAGAAATTCGATTTTTATATATTGAACTTTGAAATAGAAATTCGATTTTTATATATTGAACTTTGAAATAAAAATTCGATTTTTATATATTGAACTTTGAAATAGAAATTCGATTTTTATATATTGAACTTTGAAATAGAAATTCGATTTTTATATATTGAACTTTGAAATAGAAATTCGATTTTTATATATTGAACTTTGAAATAGAAATTCGATTTTTTTTATATTAAACTTTGAAGTAAAAATTCGATTTTTATATATTGAACTTTGAAGTAAAAATTCGATTTTTATATATGGAATAGCGAAGTAAAAATTCGATTTTTACATATGTAGTGAAAGCGGACAACGAAGGTGACAAAAAGGCGGGAACGACGAAGATCTCTACAATAGAAGTGCCGTGGAGCTAGGATAGCTATAAGTGAGAATTTCTCACCTTTCAATTTATTATTCTAGTTATATATATATATACTAGGATGCAGACGGTGCTTAGTAGCACCCGACACAATCGTCCACAGACCATGGACTTGTTTGTTTGGTTGCATAGATTAGTTGAATTATTTGTTTGAATTGAATTGTTGGGTGAGATGAAATTGATTTGATTGATGTGTGAATGGCGTGGGCCTTCACTAGACCGGGGATAAGGCGAGGCCTTGTCCCGTTTCTAGTATCGTGCCGTTATGCCGCCGAAATTTTCTAAAATATGTTAGAAAATAAAAATATCATTTTATTGTGTAAATGAATAATAGAAATTCATATGTTGGAATAAAATGTTTTATCGTTAAAAATATAATTTTTAACGTGAGAATGAATATAGTGAAAGTGAATAAAATAAAATATTCATTTACAAACCAGATGGTTTGTTTATGTACACCTATTTGAAGGACATTGATTGGGTCGATAAATTTTACACATCGCCCAACGGCACAAATAAAATATGTGTTTGATTGTTTGAAACCCCACACGGGTGTTGGGATGAAATTTGAAGTTCACTCATCCCGATTGATTGAATATGTCGATCGGTTGATTGACAGGCTGTTTTAAGCGTTGGATATCTATATTTGATGCTTATACAGTGTAGTGCACTTTGGTTGATGGTTGATTATTTTTCCATGCTATTATATACATGTGTTGTATGAAAACCCATATAATTAACTTTATATGGTAATGGATTGGGCCTCATTCCAGTTTTAAAATAGAATATTTGAAATTAGAAATTTATGAAGCCGTGTTGATTAGATTGACGCCATTTTGACGTGATCGATATTTATATCGATTTTGAAAACGATTTCGAAATGAATTGAATTGAAAACGATTTCGAAATGAATTGAATTGAAAACGATTTCGAAATGAATTGAATTGAAATTCGAATTGAATAAAAATGAATTTTAAAACGAATTTATAAAGAAGAATTCAATTTTGCTTTGAATTGAAATAGAAGTTGAAATAGAAATGGGAAACGAATTTAAAACTATTTATATAATTCGTTTTAAATAGAAATCGACGAAATATATATTATATATATTATATATATAATATAATGGCCTGAATAGAACGCGCCGCGCCGCGGCAGTTCGTGAATTTCGACCATTTATTTCAAACGGATATTACGGGAGATCCGACCGTCGGATTCTCCTAAAACCGGAACCGTTGGGTTCGTATCGAAAAGAGCTTTCTAACGAATATTAGAAATTAGAAATCTAACGGTGGGATTTGGAATTATGTCCAAATCAAATTCGAAAAAGGTCGCTGTAAGTGCAGTTCGATGGCCGTTGATGGAAATCGACTGTACGGGCCTTGATAAAATTATTAAAAATAGTAATAATTTATGTAAAATCATAAGAAATGATTTGTGAAGATTTGGGATGAAAAACTCCATATTTGAAAAGATAAAAATAGATTTTTATCGAAATGAACTAGTTTTGAACTAGAATTATAATTCTATTTATTTTTAAATAAATAAATTGAATTTGAAAAGGGTTTTGAAAATAACCAAAATTTCCAATGATTGCATTGGAGTGGATTTGAA
The DNA here is from genome assembly GCA_030737875.1 of Allium sativum. Taxonomy (NCBI): domain Eukaryota; kingdom Viridiplantae; phylum Streptophyta; class Magnoliopsida; order Asparagales; family Amaryllidaceae; genus Allium; species Allium sativum. Next base: position 308,291,029 of record CM060915.1, on the reverse strand, counting down.
TCGAAATTGTCTTCGGAATATTTCGATGTTGGAATTCGTGATTATACAGGTGTTGTTATGGAAATTTGAAAGATATATTTTTATATCGTTATTTCCAATACGACATTTGTTAATCGTAGAATTTGATATTGAATATAGGCCGATATATTTTCTATTCAGAGCCTTGTATTTAATATCAAATGTGATTTGGGTTTGTCGTGAATGGTGTCTTCACTAACACCGTTCTTGAACCCAGTTGAGAAAAGATTAAATCTTTTTATTTAGATTTAATGAAGTGTACCAATTAAATAATATTTAATTGGAATTGAATTGATATTGATTTTTGGGTTTATTGTGAACAGTGTTTTAAATAACACTTGTTCTTTAACCCGATAATATCAAATGTGATTTGGGTTTGTCGTGAATGGTGTCTTCACTAACACCGTTCTTGAACCCAGTTGAGAAAAGATTAAATCTTTTTATTTAGATTTAATGAAGTGTACCAATTAAATAATATTTAATTGGAATTGAATTGATATTGATTTTTGGGTTTATTGTGAACAGTGTTTTAAATAACACTTGTTCTTTAACCCGATAATATCAAATGTGATTTGGGTTTGTCGTGAATGGTGTCTTCACTAACACCGTTCTTGAACCCAGTTGAGAAAAGATTAAATCTTTTTATTTAGATTTAATGAAGTGTACCAATTAAATAATATTTAATTGGAATTGAATTGATATTGATTTTTGGGTTTATTGTGAACAGTGTTTTAAATAACACTTGTTCTTTAACCCGATAATATCAAATGTGATTTGGGTTTGTCGTGAATGGTGTCTTCACTAACACCGTTCTTGAACCCAGTTGAGAAAAGATTAAATCTTTTTATTTAGATTTAATGAAGTGTACCAATTAAATAATATTTAATTGGAATTGAATTGATATTGATTTTTGGGTTTATTGTGAACAGTGTTTTAAATAACACTTGTTCTTTAACCCGATAATATCAAATGTGATTTGGGTTTGTCGTGAATGGTGTCTTCACTAACACCGTTCTTGAACCCAGTTGAGAAAAGATTAAATCTTTTCATTTAGATTTAATGAAGTGTACCAATTAAATGATATTTAATTGGAATTGAATTGATATTGATTTTTGGGTTTATCGTGAACAGTGTTTTAAATAACACTCGTTCTTTAACCCGATAATTAATGAATGTGATTTTGGGTTTATCGTGAACCGTGTTTTAAATGACACTGATTCTTTAACCCAGATAATGATTAAAACTAAGTGGAGTTTTAATGAATCTTTAATTAGATTGAAAAGATCGAGAATGGAGTATCACCAGTTTTGCTCCAGGCGATAGTTAAATCTTTAATTAGATTTGAACGTGAAATTTAGAAACTAACTGTCGGTTAGCCAAGCAGAATGGTTTTCTGGATATTGATCTGATGTTGGTTTCGGCCTTCGGGGTTAATATTTGGGGAATTATTCTCTTGATTAATTTACGGTTAGTGACTAATGAATTGGAATGAGGCGTATGTTGTGTTTGTGTAACACTTATTTAAATATACGCGAGTTATTCGGAAAGACCGGGTTTATCCCATTCTGAATAACTGATACGACGATAAGTCGAAGATGAAGACGATGGTCGAAGACCGGAGGTCTTCACGTCGTTTGGGTGATAACTGATGATCTTGATTGGGCTGTACACCCAAGAAGATGGAAACAGTTAGTGATCGTCCAGACGTACTTGGAGATCGATGGATATGCGGGGTACTAGGTGCCTCCGGTTTCGTTCAGACCCAGAACGGACTTGTAAATGGACTGTGTGTCTGACATCGGATATCATTCTGTGTGACTGATATCGGTTGCATAGGATGGTTTGCCTGTGTGGCATGCTAAGATGCAAATGATCAAGGCTTCTGTTGAAAAGCAAAGTCTTGTGGTGATGATCAAAGCACGGCCTTTGTGGCGTAGCTTTGTGTAACGTTTACCTCGCGTGTTTCACACCAGGTATGAACCAAAAACGGGAGACGGACGTCAGGGAGGGCATGCGTTTCTTTCTAGCTAGAAGTGGCGTCAGTGGTTTTACACGCCCTGACGAGTTTGACTTATGTGGTTGTTGCTGTTGCGAGGCGCCTCGGATTGATCGGTCGTTCTCGAACCGATGGAGTCATTCGTTGGCTCGTTTGCGCCCCAAAGGGCGGGGAGACGTATTGTTCAGGCATAATAATCCACATCGGTGGACCGGCCCTGACGATCCAGGGGGCAGTTGCGGCTGTTCCTGAGACATGGTAGGCTAGATTGTCTCGAATCGGTTGAGGACTATCTTTTGCCTCGGTTCATAGATGGAAATCCAATTTCCAAATACGTGACATTTGCGGTTTTATTTGTAAACCTATATATGGCGACATGATATATGGTACCCATGCCGCCTATGATTGATACTTATGATTTGAAGTTGTTTTATACACTATGCACTTATAATAGTATCAAATGATTTGTTTTAAACGTATCAAGCATTCTTTGGCTGTTATAAGGGAAAACCCTATCCCCCGGCTTGCGTTTGCATTGTGTGATAGGACCTGGGTCTTATGACAGCTTCATTTTTCTTTATTTAGCATTGCGCTGTTTGTTTTATGCACTGGTATTCTTGGGAGGAAACCCGTTCCGTGTTATACGGCGTGGTCCCTTGATTTACCTAATGATTTAAAATAAAGATTAATAACTGTTTTAGTTCTCACACCAGTCACATGACTGACCTGGAGTTTATTGTTTTAACCTAAACTCTGGGTGCCCCTATTTTGACACGGGCAGCTAGTAGTTTTGGTTTTTGCAGATTTATATTCACAGGATCCTGGTTTACAGCTGGAACGATATCCGGAAAGCTTTGTATCCGTATATCTCTTCTAGTTGTGTATTGTATTATTTTCCGCTGCTATGTATTTAAATGTAATTTAAATCTCTGATATTTCTGTGTAATATTCATTTATACTCTGTATATTCTTGTAATCTGATGCATTGTTGTAATATACAATGAAATGTTCTTCTATATGCGTTCTGTTGTGGTTTGTTCTCGAACTATCCGACGCTTTCCTTTACGGGGAAGTTACGGGTCTTCACAAATTCTGACTAAAAAAATTCTATACTGAAGCGCTTTCCATACGATTCCAACGCCCTCGGTCTCGTCGAATTCTGATAACAGAGGATCACGTTACAGAATTTACACTGTTATGGGTTAAATTAGAATAACTGATCTTTAATTAAATCTTTTAGCTTATTAACTAATTATATTTTTAATTTTTATTTTCTTTTTTTCCTATTCTAATCACAACTTATATAAATCGGGCAAATTATAAATAATACGATTAGAGACCTTGAAAGTAAATCATGTTATCATGATGATCAGAACAATATTTTCTGATTAGGCTATGGAAATAAAGTCTGGCAAGTTGTACTAAACCGTTACTTCCTTTATATTTAACGCTTTCACTAAAATATACTTTATTTAATCAGGTTGTAATGGATACATAATAGGCCATGTATATAATTAGCATAAGGGTGCATAGCAATGAGCACATAGATGGATTACACAAGCACTTTGATAAAACTTCGGCCCCGTTATTTCTAATAGTTTATAGATATAACTTGAATACAACTAAACTTTTTAGAATAAGTTCATGGGCCTTACATTATATTTATAAATAAGGATTGGGCATAAATAAACTCAGTAGGCACATTTTAAAATTAATTAGGCTCGATATATAAGGATTTGGCACATTCTAAATTTACTTCTGTTCTCCTCACCTATAGTATATAACTTAGAATATGTTATATGCCATCCCCATACCCCCACGATATATATTTTTAGATATTATAATATAAATTGCACTACGTCCAAACAGTATGATTAGTTACCTTTAATTTATAATTAATTATAAAAAGGTTTAGGCGCATTTAATCCAAAAGACCTCATGAACCCAGAGTGTTTTGAAAACCGGAGCACCTGCTTGCTTCAAAAAGCATCCCTTCTTCTTCCCTAAAACCTGCGCCAAAAATTTCTAATTGGCCCCTTGCTGCATGTCAAACTCTCTTCTCTTTACTATTTTTTTTGAATCCAAAAGCTGCTTCACACATTGCTTCCAACTTCGAACAACTCTTCCATTGGCTGGCATACATACACGTCTGTATTGGTCTTCGTTCACGTCACTCTGGTGTGAGGACTTTCGTATATTTATTTATTTTTATTTTTATCGTTATTGTTATTATATCATGAAGTTGCGGAAAACTGTTGTAGGAAGAAAAATGAACTCAGTTGCGTTATATATGGTGGTACAAGCCTTGCCACCCACGTCTCTAGATCATTTGTAGCTTGCTAGGGTGGGATGGTGATTGATGGTGAAGGTGAAAGCCTGTACTATGATGAAGTGAAAGTCTGCATGGGTCATGTCCTAGCCTATGCATGTTGTCTGGTAAACAACTATGTGCATTGATGGTGAAACTCACGAGAGGAAGAAGTAGGCTATCTCTTAGCTCTGTTTTGTACAGATTTGTGCATGTGAAAATTTAATTTGAAAAGAAATGGTAGGCTGAAAAATGGAAGATAGGATAGCTGTGTGAGGTGAGTTTGCTTGGAATAGCATGTGAAGAACAGTGATAAGTCTACAGTGTTTCATTTCATGGTCGACCTTGTATTTTCATCTCCACTGATTGATATTGCATATGCCTTATATTAGGCAGCTGCTTAATTCATTATTGTGAAAGGAATACCAGACAGTGCTTGAGCTTTCTTCTCTCTGATGGATACTTCGATGTGTATGATTACTTCCAAATGAAGAATCCATGTTCTATTTTCCATTTTACAGCCGTGAATTTATTTTTGCTTAGGGTAGGTGTGTAACAACCTGGAATTTCAGAACCAATTAAAAAAATTTATTTTAGCAACTTTATTGGATATTGAATATTTAAAATGATTTATTTTAAATAATAATGACTAAAAATTTATTTTAAATGTAGTTAGAATGAATAAATTTATTTTAATTATGAAACGAGCCTGAAATGTCACGGTAGTTTGAAAATTTGATTTTAAATTTCAATTGATTGTACCGAATTCAAAATAAATCGGATTTCAGTAAAACCAGAAATATTTGAATCTATTTAAATATATTTTTCTAACAAATGTGAAAATTTTAGATTTCATAATATAAACTAAAAGATATGTCCGGTTTAAAATTTGAAACAGTCATTATGGAATTCATATATTTTTTAATATAACATATAGCCCTTAAAAATAGCCATTTTGCAAACGACCTCCGTTTTCGACGAAACATATTTTGTTGTATCCGGAATATCAAATTATTGTTAGGTTTCAAATTTCATAATTTTTGGAATCAATATGTAAGCGTGGTAAATTTAAATGTGTTTTGGTCAATTCAGTTAGAATTGGATCGACCAGAAAATGACCATTTTTCAAATGGTCTCCAAATTCATCGAAATTAGTTTTTTTAGGACCTTATTGTCAAAACATAGCTAGATTTATTTTTCTGGAATTTTTGGAGTCAGTATGTGGCCCCGGTAAATTAAAATGTACGTTAAGTTCAATATTGACCGTAATATTAATTCATATTGTAATTTTAATGAAAACTGATCGAAAAAGTCGAATTGGCTTACCGAACATATACCATTTTGTTCGAAATGGGGATATTATGTTAGGGGCGATAGTCGTTGGGTTTGATTAGGAGTTAGAAAGAAAAACAAACTTTATAGAATTAAATAAAGAATTAAAACAAAAATATATTTATAAGGGGTAAACCCTAATTTTTCTCAGAATAAGCCTGCCCCCTTTTTAATAAAAACCCCGTCGCCCTTTTCTTTAGAGTCGCCTCCCATCGTCCCCCCCCCCCTCCGCCAGTGCCGCCTCACCCTAGACCTCTGCACCGCTACTCTGACCATCCCCCATCGCCCCTCCTTCCTCCACTGCCTCTCCGATCCATCCTCCGTTCGAACCAAACTCCAAACCCCAAATTGACCGCCACCCTCGCTGTAGCCGCCACCTCCGCCAGCGCCATCCCTGCCACCTCCCTTGCCGCCTGCGTCGTTCCAGCAACCATCTTCCGATCGAAAACAGTGAGTTTTTTTATTTTTTTATTATTTTAAAATTCAGTTTTTATATTAAAAATCATTATTTAAAAAACCAGTTTTTATATGAGAATCTTTGTTTTAAAAATCGGATTTTTTTTAAACTAAAAAGCATTGATAAAAAAAATGTGAACTTTTTATATGTAACATTGTTTTAAAAATGTGAAATTTTTATAAATAGCATAGTTTTAAAAATATAAATAATATGATTTTTATATAGATAACATAGTAGTAAAAACATGATTTTTGCATATATAGTTTGTTATAAAAATATGATTATTAAACTATATGGAAAAGTATTAAAAATAAGATTTTTATATATATAGTAGCAATATAAAAATATGATTTTTATATATATAGTAGCAATATAAAAAATATGTTTTTTATATATATAGTAGCAATATAAAAATATGATTTTTATATATATAGTAGCAATATAAAAATGTGATTTTTTTATATATATAGTAGCGATATAAAAATGTGATTTTTAATATAAACCATGTAAAACAGATTGCGCTGGAACCACGGTGAAGCACACTACGCACTGGAAACAAATCCAAATCCAAACCGTTCAATTAAAGAGTGACGGAGTGGAAACCGAAGGTGAGAACTCTTTCTCACTCCAATAATTTTACAGTTAAATATATTTCAGGTTGCAGACTGGGCTTAGAATCCCCCGACACTATTTATTCTACAAACCATGTTGTTTGATTTGGATTGTATTGTGGAAATTTCGATGTTGATTGTAAAATTTGTTGTGGATTGATTGGAATTGGTTTGTCTATGGCGCAAGCCAGTATTAGGCGAGGGATAAGGCTAGACCTTATTCCAGTTTTAATATCGCACCGTTATGCTGCCGAAATTTTCTAAAATGTGTTAGAAAAATTAATAGCTAGTTAAAAATATTGTTCTTAACATATATATGAGACATATAAAATGGCTATGTTATGGAATAAATACTAGTTCGCTAAAATTATTATTTTTAGTTTATAACTGCGATGAATAAAATTATTTAGGCGTTGTATAGAATTTTATAAGCAAAGTTATAAAATTCTATATATTTATTGGATAGTAAAAAAATAAGTTTATACATCCATTTACAAGTCGGACGACTTATTTATACTCGCCTATTTTTGTGATATCGATTGGGACGATAATTATTACAAATCGCCCAAGTGCACAAGTAATAATTATTATTTGATGGTTGAAACCCCACACGGGTATTGGGATGATATTTGATGCACACTAATCCCAATTGTTTAGTTGTATGTCAATCAATTGGTTAACAGACTGTTGTAAGCGTTAATTATTTATATTTGATGCATATGCAGTTGTATAATGCACTCTGGATGATGGTTGATTGTATTTCATGATTGTTATGTACATTTGTTGTGTAAAATCCATATGAATAAATTATATGTTAATTGATTGGGTCTGATTCCAATTCAAAAGGAACAAATATTTTAAAATAAGGAAATATTTTAAAATAACGAATATTTTAAAATAATATTCAATGAAGGATTAAAATATGATTTTTATGTCCGATTTTGAATGGACACGGAAATATTGAAATATATAAAGCCGTGTTGTTTAGATTTACGCCATTTTAACGCAAAAGATATTTATAGCAATTTTATTCATTTTTATAATGAATATAAAAAAGCAATGATTTCAAAATGTGATATTTGGAAAAGATTATCATTTTGATATTATAATGATATGGAATATTCAATTTTGATTTAAAATTGGAAATGAAGTTAGAATCATTTAAAAAAAAATTATAAACGATTTATAAAATACGTTTTAAATGGAAATCGACGAAATATATATAATATATATATTATATATTTAATAGCCTTAATTGAATGCGCCGCGCCGCGACCGTTCGCGAATTTAGACCATTGACTTCGAATTGACATTACGGGAGATCCGACTGTCGGATTTTCCTAAAACAGGAACCGTTGGGTTCGTATCGAAAATAGATTTCCAACGAATATAAGAGATTTGAAATCTAACGGTTGGATTTGGAATTATGTCCAAATCAAATTTGGAAAAGGTCGGTGTAAGTGCAGTTCGATGACCGTTCATGGAAATCGATCGAAAGGGCCTTAATAAAATTATTAATTTTTTTAATAATTTGTGTAAAATCATAATAATTGATATGGAAAGAAATTGGATGAAAAATTCCACATTTGTAAAGACAAAAATATACTTTTATCAAAATGAACTAGTTATTAACTAGTATAATAATCCAATGGTTTTTAAATTAATAAACTAGATTTAAATTGTTTTAAAATAACCAAAATTTTCCAATGAACAAATTGGAATGGATTAGAATGGAAATAATCTACGGAATATTTCGGTATTGGATTCCGTGGTTATACGGATATCGTTATGGGAATTTGGAAGATACAGGTATTGTTATTCCCAATACGATATCCATTAGTTTCAGAATTTGATATTGAATGTCATGACCTCCCATAGCCCCCACACTATACAAGAGGAATAATGCACTGAAAGGTGTGCCAAGCAGCTATGGATGATCATAAAGGTATGATAGATAAAAGATACCTGTCGAAAACTCACAGCGCAAGAATAAAATATAATAGAACATATACAATAGGTAGTGATAATGAAGCAGAAAACACTAAACTTTCATGACAACTAGAAAGTATTTCCCATACACGTGGATAACAACAATAGTGTTTGTATAATTTGCCTCACTACAACACTTAGGGAAATAGCAAACAGCGGAAACAAATACTTGATAGTAATAAAACTGGTACGTGGGCCTCTTGCTCGCCATCGATCAGCATTGTCGTCCTCAATAAAGCAATACCCGCCACCTGTTACTCAGTCTGTCCATCCACAAGCAGATGAACAGTCCAAGGTAATAAGAGGAAACATTAAACCTTGAGTCAGACAACAGTCTTAGTGAGTTATAAAACAGCTAACAAACTTCATCAATAAAGTATATGAGAATGGGTAAATAATCAACTAATCTACCCAGCTCCAGAGAAGAACTCTCAATTTTCTTCCCCATTACATGATAGTGATAGCCTTTACAATCCATACACCCAAAGGAATCACAATTCAATCATGGAAATTAAGCATCCATTCATATATGACAAAGCAAGCCAATCATGATCACAACATGCATTCAAACGTCCATGACTAACTCTAGCTATCACCGCCAACCTTGTTTTGGAAACTTTGTTATCGTATGACTGGCTAACAAGTTGCTGCCAATTGTCAAGGACCACACACGAAGCCCTAGCAAAACTCCACATGCTATAATCAACACATATTACACGCTATACTCAACACGTGTCTAGGACATACACGACGCCCAAGGCACTCGACCTATAATTAGTCTTCAATTGTACCTCTACTTTGAGTCCGCTAGAACCTAAGACAACGATAATTCCTTGGCCTTCGTCTCTCTAGTCGTTATCAATTACAACTATTAATTACCTTAGAACACTTTAGAGCTATCACTTCACACGAACTCAGTACATCCTTGAGTTGTCTCCCCATTTGTTGCATACAACGAACAAGAAACACTTTTCAACACTTCCAAACTTCCTAATTGAATTCACTTTGAAGTCACATCATCACCGAAAATGTCCGACCAGAAATAGCTGCCCAGAAATGGCAGAAATTGCTAACTAGAATAGGTTGACCCACTTTGGTCCGACCTAACTTTATGCCGACCCAACTTATGGACGACCCAACTTATGGACAAACCAACTTATGGCCGATCCAAAACCTGCATATTGAAATTCAACTCCGATTTTGACCAAAACTTCGCCAAACAATAAATCTGACGAAACTAACTTATCCAATTCATTAAAAAGGATTACAGGTATGTTATGAAATCAACAATATCATCAATATGACAATTCTATAAAGGATAATGTCAAATTCACCAAAATCATCAATATGAAAATTCTATCAAGGATAATGTCAAATTCACCAAAATCACCACAAATATGCATATGAACAAAAACCATGGATCTAACTTGCACATTCCTATGAAATATCATAGAAATTACCTATCTAAACTTACTAAATCAGATCCTAGGGTGATCTATATGAAAACGAACTTACCAATGCATAGATCTAAGGAAAAGTACTTGAATTTGATGAAGAACATAATCTACTACCCATACAATTCATTGAATCCATGTGAAAGATGTAAATCACTCATTGATTCTCCAATACAAGCTAAAATGATAGAATTATGAATCCAGACAGCGAGCAATTCGAACCAAAATCCTCGATCCGATGAACTCACCTTTGAAATGATGTAGATCTAGCCACCAATGGTGTAGATCTATGATTTCTCTCCGTAGATTTGGATTTTTAATGGTGGAAAGGTGTTAGATGAAGAAGGAGCTCATGGCCACCTAATGAGAGAATGGGTGTAACGGCCCGCAAATCCGTACTATCTGAGTAGAAGTTGATATGATTATTTTAGAAGGTTCAATCCCTTAGCATGCGGCTTTCGTAAATATCTTTGAATTAATTGTATTTTTATTACTTCACCCCGGGAATGTGTGTGAAGTAGATAAGGTACAATTAAAATTTCATTGCTGGAGTTTAAAGTTTAAACCCGGGTAGTCCCAGGTTAAAGCCAGGCATCCTCTACATAATTTCATTTTCTTATATGGATTTATTTATTTATTTTTGGGATGATTTGAAGCAATATTTTTTTGGCATTGGGATTTTCTGTAATTATTTTTAAGTGTGTATTTATTTTAAACGTAAAGATGGACATATTTCTGATGTGGTAGGTTTATCAACCATAGAAGTAACATGTACAAATTGATTTTAGATATAACTGGTTTCATTATTGATATTTGCAACAACATTACAAGTAAATAAATGTGATATTTTATAGAGTGGGTAATAAGAGTTACATAAAGAGAAAAATGTCAGAAGTGGGGTTTGAACCCACGCCCTCTTTCGAAGACCGGAACTTGGGTAATAAGAATTACATAGAGAGAGAAAAGTTAGAAGTAGGATTCGAACTCACGCTGGCATGTCCCAAACTTCCCCATAAAGGAAAGCCTGGATTGAGTTGGGAACACGACAAATCAAAACACAAACAGAAGAACATTACATTGTTGTTACAACAATTTACATCAGAGTACAAGAATATAATAGAGTATGAATAAATATTGTACATTAGAAAAATATCAGAGATTAAAATTACATTAGCAGCGGAAAAATAATACATAACATAACTGATAGAAATACACGGGTACAGAGCTTGCCGAATATAGTTCCAGTTGTATATCCAGGATCTTGTGAATATAACATCTGCAAAACCAAAACTACTAGATGCCCATGTGGAAAATAGGGGCACCCAGAGTTTAGATTGAAACAATAAACTCCAGGTTAGTCATATGATTGGTGTGAGAACTAAAACAGTTACTTAAAACTTTACTTAAAATGGAGTAATTCAAGGGACCATGCCGTATAATACGGAACGGGTTTTCTCCCAAGAATACCAGTGCACAAAACAAACAGTGTAATGCTTTTTGGAAAAATGAAGCTATTATAAGACTCAGGTCCCATCACACAATGCAACGCAAGCCGGAGGATAGAGTTTTACCTTATAATAGCTATTGACACACTTTTTGGTAAAAGCTGTCACACATGAAATATCTGGATAGCATCGCTCTCGGGTATGGAAAATAGCGTCAGGAGATGAAGAGCGGTATGGTCAAAATCGCTACACAAACAAAGAATGGCCCGAAACTCCTATCAGATGACCTCTTTTGGGCCCAAAAACAACAATAATGGTGCCTTACACAATAAAACCTGTAGCTCTCTGAATAAGCTTCAGGTTGAGCTTTCGTTTGGCTCAATCGGAATTACAGTTTGGAAGTTATGCCCATTTCCGTAAATTGGTGTAATTTAGCAATTGCTTGGAAGAAGTGACGAAACATCAGATTGTTCAGAATATGGATCGGCTCGTGGGACCCACCTAAGCTCGTGGGATCCACCTCGACTCGTGAGCAGGAACCCGGCTCGTCAACTCTGCTCGCCCCTCATCGGATTGCCCTCTCCTTCCACTCGTGAAGACCACCCGGCTCGTGGTGTTCCCATCAATCACGACCCGCTCGTGGTACCCCCCCTATGCCACAACTCACTCCATCATGACCCTCCTAGGCTCCTGGAGGCTTATCACGAACCGATGCCTGGACCTGCTCCTACGTAGCCTGTTTTGACTTGTTCTCAAGGCTATTCATGATCCTACTTTCCCGGATCAGGTGCCACATACCCCCATCATGAACCAGTCTTCCCAGAAGCTCTCCTATAGCTATAAATATACCATTTGAAGGCATTTTCAAGGATATTTTGGATCTAACTCCTCATGGCTTCCATCATTTCTTTAATCAAAGCATTTCTAGCAGCAAAGAAGCCAAATTCCATATTATAACACGAAGATTTCGTGTATAATCTTGTGATTCCTTACCTCTTTTCATTGTAAACACGAGGATTTCGTGTATAAACCGAGATAATTGTACATGTAACTTCTTAGGATTTAAGAAGAGATAAAGTGGACATAGGCTTGGTTTGAGCCGATCCACTATAAAAACTTTGTGTGTCTCCTTTGATTTTACTTTTTTCTGCATTCTATGATCTGTGATCTGCATTTAGGTGTTAGGCCCAGATTTTGGTCTAACATTTTGGCGCGCCAGGAGGGGAGGCACACGACAACCTTAACTTCTAGCTTGGATAAATGGCAATCAAAAGGAAGAAAACTGGAACTTCCTCTCATGCTGAGGATGCTGACCCTGAAGGCGCAAGGAACGAGGCGAGCCTGGAGGCTTCTCTCATGGTGATCCTTTACAATACTTAACTAGAGACGAAATAGACGGCATTCTTACTGAATCGAGAGATCAAATGGCAAGGCGATCTCCTCTGAAAACATAGGATTTGATCGATGGATTCTTCGCTCGGATGGATGGAAGGCCGAGTAATGCTCAAATCATTAGAAACGAGGCCATAGAAGTGGCTGGTGCATCACTTGGACTCGGGGGCAACCCCCTCACTCTTGGAAATGATCAAGCTCGACCAACTCCAGCTCCAATTCAAACAGTTACTAGAATGCAAGCTCCCACTCCACACCAGGATCTGGCTCGTGATGGACATCCAGACCCGATTCGTGACCTACCACAGCGACCCGATCGGCTCGCGTCTTCTGCTTCACAAACCATTCTCTATGACCCTGGGTCACGAGCTGACTTCCATCCACCCGAACCACGAACCGCGACCCGCGACCCACTCACGACAGGCCACCAGCTTCCATCTTCTCTTGCATTTAATGCTAGGGGCACTAGAACTGATCTTGGCAACTTGCAACAACTTTTTGAGGGTGATCGGCTCACCAATCTCATTCAACGCCTCTTGAGAGGCCGCACTTATCAGAGTGACGTGGATGACATCAATCACAACCCGTTCACTCAGGAAATCAGGAATTCTCTCAATCCCCCTGATTTCAAACTTCCATAATAGGAGCCCTACAACGGCAGGACAGATCCTACCGTGCATCTGATGCGCTACAAAAGGCATATGGAAGTTCAATCGGCATCGGAAAAAATCATGCCTAAAATTTTCCCCTTCTTTCTGATGGATATAGCCGCTATGTGGATTCGGCAGCTAGAAACGGAATCGATCAACAGTTGGAATATGTTGGTCGCTCGCTTCCTTGAACAGTTTCGCGTCCACATCGCTCGACCCAAGAATGTTATGTCACTCACTATAATCAAGTAGAGACCCAGAGAAACTCGACACTCATTTCTGGAAAGATTCAATGTTGCAGCAGTATCAGTAGATCGCCCTGAACCATCAATGGTACTGATGGTAACGGTATCCGGTGTCTTGGATAACTCGGAGTTCAAGAAGTCTTTGTACCGAGACCCACCGCGAAACCTTGGCGAATTCTATCTCGAAGCAGACTGATTTCTACGGGAAGAAGATGCAAATTCTGAAAAATGTATTCTCGACGTTAACATGGTTAAAGACGGAGAACCGTCTGATTCTGGAAATGGCAAAGGAAAAGTCGCCGTCAAGAATGTCCGCAACACTTAGCCCCGGAGAGGGCCCAGATATGAAAAATACACTGAACTCAATGCTTCATTATCTGACATCTATTTGGACACGAACGATACTATCTCCTACCCAAAGCCTCCCAGAAGGGAGCCATCACAAAGAGAACGCGACTCTGGAAAGCACTGCATATTCCACGATATGGAAGGACATGACACAAATGAGTGTAGGCATCTTCTTGATTTGATTGAGGAACGGGTTAGATGTGGAGAGCGGCCCGAGTATGTGAAACTACCAACAGCGCCTGCACCTGCGTTGCCACCTCCTGCTCCCCGGAGAGGGAATGAACTTGGATCGAGCTCTCGTGGGCTCATCATCAATTGATCTGGATGAGATCAGCTTTCATTTTCTGCATTTCATAGGCTTTAAGATTTGTTTTTTCTTTCATTAGATTTTCCGATTGGTTGAATCGGAGTACACACGAAAGGGGTTAGGATGTAGCCCCAAAGCATGCTCTGGACTCGGTGTCAAACCAATCAGGATTTTATTTGGTTTGCATTTTTAATTGAATAAGGAAGGATTTTCCAAGCATGGATTATGTTTGGTGAATTTAAGTATCTTGTCAGGATGTGAAAAGATCCTCAACCTCGGTTAAAGTATGGCTTATACTTATTTTGAAACACTAGGTGTGGATTACACCTAGGGTCGGACTATCTTGTCAGGCTGTGGCAAATATAGTTTTCTTTGGATATGACTATGGATGATGCTCAGATTGTTAACTCGAGTATGGTTTATACTCGCTTTGGAATCTTAAGTATGGATTATACTTAGGAACTGCAAACGGTCTTGCCAGGATGTGACAAAAGAAATCGGATAAGGATTATACTCGGTTTGAACTTCTTGGTATGGATTATGCCTAGAAGGTTTGGCCCTTGCCAGGATTTGGTAGGATGACTTGGATGTTCCTTGAGTATGGTTTATGCTTGGGAAAGTTTGGATAATAATGTCAGGATTTGGCACAATTGTTTTACTTCTATCTCCATACAAATATGGATTTCTCGGATTATCCAGAACACATCTTCCTTCAACCAGCAAGATATGTTCTGGGGTGCAAGCTTGTTGACACACTTTTTGGTAAAAACTGCCATACATGAAATAACTGGATAGCATTGCGCTCGGGTATGGAAAATACCGTCAGAAGACGAGGAGCGGTTTGGTCAAAATCGCTACATAAACAAAGAATGGCCCGAAACTCCTATTAGACGACCTTTTTGGGCCCGAAAACAGCAATAACGATGCTTTGCATAGTAAAACCTGTAGCTCTCCAAATAAGCTTCAGGTTGAGCTTTCGTTTGGCTCAATCGGACTTACGGCTTGGAAGTTATGCCCGTTTCCATAAACTGGTGTAATCTGGCAATCGCTTGGATGAAGTGACGAAACAGAAAGTTCAGAATATGGATCGGCTTGTCGGACCCACCTTGGCTTGTGGGACCCACCTCGACTAGTGAGCAGGAACCCGGCTCGTCAACTCTGCTCGCCCCTCATCGGAGCGCCCTCTCCTTTCACTCGTGAAGACCACTCGGCTCGTGGTGTTCCCATCAATTACAACCCGCTCATGGTACCCCCCATATGCCATGACTCACTCCATCACGACCCTCCTTGGCTCGGAGGCTTATCACGAACCGATGCCTGGACTTGCTCCTACGCAGCTTTTTATGACTTGTTCTCAAGGCTATTCATGCTCCAACTTTCCCGGATCTGGTGTTGCCATGTACCCCATCACGAACCAATCTTCCCAGAAGCTCTCCTACAGCTATAAATACACCATTTGAAGGCATTTTCAAGGATCTTTTGGATCTAACTCCTCACGGCTTCCATCATTGCTTTAATCAAAGCATATCCAATAGCAAAGAAGCCAAATTCCATATTATAACACGAGGATTTCGTGTTATAATCTTGTGATTCGGGGTAGTCCCAAGTGCAATTGTTTTTAAATGTACAACCATAAAAGTAACATGTCAGAAGTGAGGTTTGAATCCATGCCGTCTTTCGAAGACCAGAACTTGGGTAATAAGAGTTACATAGAACGAGAAAATGTCAGAAGTGGGATTTGAACCCACGCCCTCTTTCGAAGACAAGAACTTGAGTTTGACGCCTTAGACCACTCAACCATCCTGATTATTCGTTGATAAATAGAAACGTGAATTTATTTTCTGAAAGAACAAGGATATTTAACAAATACTCCTTTAACATATGAGATTTTTGACTGTTCAAATCGACAATGATCCTCAAATGTCGACTTGAACAGATCAAAAATACTGGTAGTTATTGGAATTAAAATAAGAAAATAGAGGGAAGTAGAAAACGAATATATAATCTCGCAGTAGAAGGACAAAATATAATAATATATTTTGGAATTAAAATAAATATGTTTAAGAGAGGGAATTAGACATTGAGGATCATTGTCGATTTGAACGGCCAAAAATCTCGGATGTTACATCTCCCAAGTGCAGCATTTAATTTTCTATAACACAAGGAACTAGAATAAGCAGTGTTATTATGAAAATATCTAAAAATAATTGAATATAAACGTATAATTAGATAGAACAAGCTTGTTTTGCAAGGAGGTACAATATGAATGAATATAAATGTACAGAACAAGCATGTTTTCAAATATTTTCAAAATGAATGGTTAAAAATATAAATTTCTAGAAAAATATACATATTTTTATAATATATTTTTTTTAGGTCAAAATTTGCAAGATGTATTTTATATTCTTTAGTTATATGCATAATATTATGTTTGTGTGGTGCATATAGTATGCATTTTTTTTCTTGTACAGATGGAAATATATTTATGCTAATATTTAATGAACAATTACATACCCTATGACAATAAAAATGTTTTGGAAATATATGCAAGGTGAACGTACAATTACATGAACATTCGTAAAATAATTGCATAGTTTTATAAACATTTTCACAATGAATGCAGATGGAATAGAGTTGAAAATAGGGTATGCAAACATAAAATGTTGACACAATTGATGATACAATAGATTTGAATCGTTAAATTCACCCATGATGTTGTCCTCATGTATGAGCATAATGAGATTCAATAGTAAAGATTTGTTGTGTCATTTCTTTTAAGTTTCAACGATTGCTTCCAAACATGCAAGTATTTTGCTAGAAAAGGGCAACTTCCCTGTGTTCAAACTATATTTGGAGAAAAAGTGGATATTGTTTAAAAAGACTTGCAAAAAGAAGAAATCATCATGAGAACCCAAAAAAATAGGATCAAAACAACTTGAATAAAATCCATAGATTTTCTAATAGACTCAAATTAGAGTTTGCGCATGGGAGGAAGCGCATATTAAGGTTCTGCATGAGAAAAACGAAAATTTTGGAAATTAAAGCGAAACTAAGGGGTTTTATAAAGCTTGATTAATTGGTTTTTTATGTATTAAGTTTGATGTTAAGGATGTTATTCAATATTTTTGCTAAAGTAATTCCCATGACTAAGATAATTCTATATTGACCAAGTGACCAATTCCCATGACTAAAATAATTTCCACCAAACTAATAACAAACGATAGCATCGCGAAATTTCAAGTGAAGACATGATCGAGTTGTGAAACCTTAGTATTGCATCTGTGAGGAAAATGGTTGATATTTTTGTGAAAGAAAAAGGATAAGGAGTCTACATTCACATGGGATGATAGCATTTAATATGGTCTAAAATACGGAACTAAAAGCAAAAAGATATGACCAAGTTGTAATTTTAAAAAAAACTAAAAATTTATATGGTTGATCTAAATCATTTGGAATCTGATCAAGGATTATGATGATAGCTCAAAGTATAGCATAAATAAAAATATTTATTCAATGACCATTATTTCTTCTTTCTTTTATCATTACTAAAAATACCACAAAATATTAGATTATACTCTTCTAAATACCAAACTTTTTAAAGTGCTAAAAAATAATTTTTTTTTATTTTTTCGCACAGTCGACCAACATTATTTTCTACGATGATCAGCCACCGGAAAACTGATATTCGATGATTGATCACTGTGGAAAGCAGCGTAGATCAGCGATTGTTCGCCATGCAAAACGATTTTATATGGTTAGCTGCCATGTAGAATGTACTTGGAATCAAGAAGTTTATTAAATTTATTGTGTTTATTACTTTTATTTGTCGTATTAGGAAAAGGAAACCCAGGTGTCTTTAGCAACATACTTTATTTATGTAAAATTTGAGTGTGTTCATGCATATGTTAATTTTACTACTTATTTGAGGCATTTACGAGAATTAAGCATGTTTAGGGCTTATGATTGGTAAAAGATTCCATTGCTAGGATTTGAACTCGAGTAACCTGGGTGAAAGCCGGTATCCTAACCGGGCTGGACTACAATGGACTTTTCGTTTTATTTTTCTTTTGCGAATTCACCTTATGATTATTTTCTGATTTTTCCAAACCATTTTTTCATGATTAAGATTTGCGGCTACATTCAAGTAAATATTTAGCTAGCATAAAGAACACTGTGTTTGGGTGTGGATCTTACATCTGAAAGCTTAAAACTAATGTAAAAGACCCTAATTTACTTATGATTTTTTTTAATTATTTTAATGTTGTTGTTTATATGCCCTTCTTTTCTTTTTGTTGTTTGATTTCTTTTTTTGAAAACATGTCTAAAAGATCTTTTTCTTGGTATATTTATCTTTTAAGAAGTTTTAAATCTCAAATTTAAACAGTATTTTCCCCTTTTTAAAACCTTATTCAGAAGATCTAATTTTCTAGGATATATATCGTATTTTGATTTCAAAATTTAGAGTCATTTTTTGTACTATATGCTTTCACAAAGATGCGATGCCAAAGGAGTTAAAACTATATTAATATTTTTCTATTACGCATGAAATGTTCGTTATATTAGACTTCAAAATTTGTGTTATAAAAAACTTATTTGAAGCAATATTTTTTAGCATTGCGCCTTTCTGCAAATTGTTTTTAAGTGTGTGTTTATTTTAAGAGTAAAGACGGACAAATTTCTGATGTATTTCGTATTGTGTTGTGATAAACTTTTAGCATTTTTTATCATATTTATGTCAACAAAAGTTTTGGATATCTACTTTAACCTTTTTATGAACATACATGCATTCTATAACATACTGAAGATAAACAAGGATGAAGATTGGTTTATTTAGTATTTCGTATTGTGTTAGCCTTAAGGATTTTTATCAACTTTTAGAAGTCGATATGATTATTCTAGAAGGTTCAATCCCTTAGCATGAGGCTTTCGTAAATATCTTTGAATTAATTGTATTTTTATTACTTCACCCTGGGAATGCATGTTAAGTAGATAAGGTATAGTTAATTTTCAATGCTAGAGTTTAAAGTTTAAACCCGGGTAGTCCCAGGTCAAAGCCAGGCATCCTCTACATAATCTCATTTGCTCGTTTGGATTTATTTATTTTTGGGACGATTTGAAACAATATTTTTTTGGAATTGGGACTTTCTGTAATTGTTTTTAAGTGTGTATTTATTTTAAAAGTAAAGATGGACATATTTCTGATGTGGTAGGTTAATCAACCATAGAACTAACATGTACAAATTGATTTTAGATGTAATTGGTTTCATTGTGGACATTTGCAGCAACTTTACAAGTAAATAAATGTGATATTTTATAGAGTGGGTAATAAGAGTTACACAGAGATGTTAGAAGTGAGGTTTGAACCCACGCCCTCTTTCGAAGACCAGAACTTGGGTAATAAGAGTTACATAGAGAGAGAAAAATGTCAAAACTAGGATTTTAACCCACGCCCTCTTTCAAAGACCCGAACTTGAATCTAGCGCCTTAGACCACTCAGCCATCCTAACTGTTTGTTGATAAATAGACATGTGAATTTATTTTATAAAAGAATAAAGATATTTAACAAACACTCCCAAGTGCGGCATTTAATTTTTGTAATGAAAGGAACTAGAATAAGCAGTGTTATTTTGCAAATAGCTAAAAATAATGGAATATAAACGTATAATTAGGTAGAACAAGCTTGTTTTGCAAGGAGGTACAATATGAATGAGTATAAATGTACAAAACAAGCATGTTTTCAAATATTTTCAAAATGAATGGTTAAAAATATCATTTTCTAGAAAAATATACATTTTTTTATAATATATTTTTTTGGATCAATATTTGCAAGATGTATTTTTTATTCTTTAATTATATGCATAATATTGTGTTTATGTGGTGCATATAGTATGCATATTTTTCTTATACTGAGAGAAATATATTTATGCAAATATTTAATGAACAATTACATACACTATGAAAATAAAAAGGTTTTGGAAATATGTGCAAGATGAACGTACAATTACAAGAACATTGGTAAAATAAATGCATAGTTTTATAAACAATTTCAAAATGAATGCTGACGGAATAGAGTTGAAAATAGGGTATGCAAACATAAAATGGTGACACAATTGACGATACAATAGATTTGAATAGTTAAATTCACCCATGATATTGTCTTCATGTATTAGCATAATGAGATTCAATAGTAAAGATTTGTTATGTCATTTCTTTTTAAGTTTCAACGATTGCTTCCTAACATGCAAGTATTTTGCTAGAAAATTACAACTTCGCTGTGTTAAAACTATTTTTAGAGAAAAAGTGGATATTGTTTAAAAAACTTGCAAAAAGAAGAAATCGACATGAGAACCAAAATAAATTAAGATCAAAACAACTTGAATAAAATCCATAGATTTGCTAATAAACTCAAATTAGAGTACTTTGCACATGGGAAGAAGCGCGTATTAAGGTTATGAGTGAGAAAAATGAAAAATTTGGAAAGTAAATTGAAACTAAGTGGTTTTATAAAACTTGATTAAGTGTTTTTTTTATGTATTAAGTTTGATGTTAAGGATGCCATCCAATATTTTCGCTAAAGTAATTCCCATGACCAAGAGAATTCCATATACCAAATGACCAATTCCCATGACTAAAATAATTCCCATAAAACTAATAACAAACGATAGCATCGGGAAATCTCAAGTGTAGACATGATCGAGTTATGAAACCTTAATAGTGATGTATCTGTGAGGAAAATGGATGATTTTTTTGTGAAAGAAAAAGGATAAGGAGTCTACATTCACATGGGATGATAGAATTTAATATGGTCTAAAATACGGAACTAAAAGCAAAAAGATATGACCAAGTTGTAATTTAAAAAAAACTGAGAATTTATATAGTTGATCTAAATCATTTGGAATCTGATCAAAGATTATGATGATAGCTCAAAGAATAGCATAAATAATCATATTTATTTAGTGACCATTATTTCTTCTTTCTTATATCAATACTAAAACTACCACAAAATATTAGATTATACTCTTCTAAATACTAAACTTTTTAAAGGGCTACAAAATAACAATTTTTTATTTTTTTCACTACCGACCAACATTGTTTTCTATGACGATCAACTACCGGACAACCGGTGTTTGGTGATTGATCACTGTAGAAAATAACGTCGATCGACGACTATTTGCCTTGCAAAATGATTTTATTTGGTTAACTGTCGTGTAGGATGTACTTGGTATCAAGAAGTTTACTAAATTTATTGTGTTTATTACTTTTATTTATCGTATTAGGAAAAGGAAACCCGGGTGCCTTTAGCGGCACACTTTATTTATGTAAAATTTGAGCATGTTCATACATATGTTAATTTTACTACTTATTTGAGGCATTTAGGAAAATTCAGCACGTTTAGGGCTTATGATGCAAAAAAGATTCCATTCTCGAGATTTGAACCGGGTCGCCTGGGTGAAAGCCAGGTATCCTAACCGGTCCGGACTACAATGAACTTGTTGATTTATTTTTCTATTTCAAATTCATCTTATGATTATATTCCGATTTTTCCAAGCCATTTGTTTCGTGAGTGAGATTTGCAGCTACATTCAAGTAAATATTTAGCTAGCATAAAGAACACTGTGTTTGGGTGTGGATCTTACATCTGGAAGCTTAAAACTAATGTAAAAGATCCTAATTTACCTATGTTTTTTTAATTATTTTAATGATGTTGTTTATATTCCCTTCTTTTCTTTTTGTTGTTTTGGTTTCTTTTTTTAAAAACATGTCTAAAAGATCTTTTTCTTGGGATAGTTATCTTTTAAGAAGTTT
Source organism: Allium sativum (assembly GCA_030737875.1). NCBI lineage: Eukaryota > Viridiplantae > Streptophyta > Magnoliopsida > Asparagales > Amaryllidaceae > Allium > Allium sativum. Next base: position 308,268,671 of record CM060915.1, on the reverse strand, counting down.
TAAATCTCAAATTCCAGTAGTATTTTCCCTTTTTTAAAATCTTATTCAAAAGATCTAATTTTCTAGGATATATATCATATTTTAATTTCAAAATTTAGAGTCATTTTTCATACTATATGCTTTCACAAAAGACGCAATGCCAAAGGAATTAAAACTATATTAATATTGTTCTATTACACATGAAATGTTCGTTATTGTAACGTCCTAGATTTTTTTCGTTATTTAAATTGAATATCTAAATACGTTTTATATATTTTATTGGGAATATAGTGGATTCGGTATCGAAATTATTTAATAAAATGGAGTTCGAATATATATCTATAATTAATTAAAACGAGCTCGAAAAGCCAAGGTAATTCGTAATTTTCGATTTGAACTTTAACTGAATATATAGGATCCGATATAAGTCGGATTTCAATGAAATAAGAAACGTTTGAATTAATTAGATTATGTTTTTCTAATGAAAAAGAAAATTGGAGATTTCATATTATATATTGTTAGTTACATCCAATTCAAATTGTCGAATAGTCGCTATAGAATTCGTTAATAAACAATAACGTTTATTTAATGAATATAAAATGGTTTATATATATATACATATATATATATATATAATTTGAATATAGTTTAAGCCTAGCATTTTAAAATATTGAGTTTAAAATATATATTGGTTTATTTTAAAACTGTATAAGATTTCATTGGAGAGATACGATTTTTAATTTTATTTAAATTGGATAGTTTTATATTTAATCGTTGTTTATAGGCCTTAAAAATAGTTTTCTTTTCAAACAAGCTCCGTTTTCGATGAAATGAATTTTATTGAAATGCGTATAATTAATTATTGTTATATTTCCAGGTTGGGGCCAATCGGAGTTGTTTTATCAAAGGGAGATGTTTAGAGGTGAACCGATAAATTAAAATATCGTCGTTGTACAAACGAAGTCCATTTTCACCAAAATTAATTTCGTTGGGATCGTAATATTAAGATGTAGCGAAACGCCCATTTTTGTTGTGTTTGAAGATCATGCATTTCGTTGCGTATTTAATTGTAATAACCCGGAAATCCGAGCCAATTTAAAAAATTTATTTTGCCAATTTTAATGAATTTTGAAAATTTAAAATGAATTATTTTAAATAATAATGACGAAAAATTTATTTTGAATATAATTCAAACGTATAAATTTATAGAGATCGTCGTTAGAATATTAATAATTATTTATAATTATAAAAGGAATTGAAAATAGCGCGGTAGTTCGATAATTCGATTTCAAATTTCAAATGAATGTACAGGATTCAAAATAAACCGGATTTTAGCAAAACAAAAAATATTAGAATCTAAATGAGAATAATTTTCCAACGAATCCGAAAAATCGAAATTTCATAGCAGGGATAAAAAGTTATGTCCATTTGAAATTTCAGAATAGTCGCTATAGAATTCTGGCCATTGAAAATAGCCATTTTGCAAACGACCTCGGTTTTCGACGAAACCACTTTTGTTGGATCCGAGATGTCAAATTATTGCTAGGTTTCAAATTTCATAATTTTTCGAATCAATATGTGAGAGTGGCAAAGGAAAATGCGTTCGACCAGTTTTAGTTGATTTTAATCGACTGGAAAATGACCATTTTTCAAACGGTCTCAGAATTCGCTGAAACCAGTTTTGTTAGGACCGTATCGTCAATACGAAGCTAGAAAATATTTTTCTGGAATTTTTCAAGTTAGTATGTGACCCCGGTAAATCGAAATGTGCATTCAAATTCAATATATAGAGTTATATGTTGATTTTGACGAAAAATGATCGAAACGGCCAAATCAGCTTACGATACATATCCCATTGTGTTCGAAATGTGGGTAATTAGCTAGGGACGACAGTCGTTGGCCTCGTTTCGAGTTCGAATAAAAAAGTTGCTTTTTGAAATTTAAGTAATAATAAAATATAAAATTCTTTTCTCTATCCCTCTCCCTTACCTTCTCTTTCCACCCCCCCTCCCCCCCACCCCTTCCCCCCGTTGACCAAACAGAAAACGAACGAAATAAAAAAAAAAAAAAAACAAGGGCGCGCCTCCACCTTTTTCCGCCCCCGCGTCCGACCTTCGCTCCCCCACCCTCGGCCCCCTCAGCCCCTCTCCTTTCTCCCCTTCTCCGGTTCGAATCCCCAATGGCCGAGCACCCCAAAACGCCTGGAAGCGCCCACATCCTCGCGCCGCCGATCAACGCGCCCTGACGAGTTTGACTTATGTGGTTGTTGCTGTTGCGAGGCGCCTCAGATATATCGGTCGATCCGGGACCGATGGAGTCATTGGACTCATTTACAGCCCCACAGGGCGGGGAGACGCAGTGTTCAGGCATTTTAATCCACATCGGTGGACCGGCCCTGACGATCCAAGGCTTGTCTGCGCGCTTGCCTGAGACATTGCTAGATTGTCTCGAATCGGTAGAGGACGATCCCTGGCCTCGGTTCATAGATGGAAACCCAATTTCCAAATACTTGACTTTGCGATTTTGATTGTATAACCTATATACGGCGACATAGTGGTATGGGGCATTCATGCCGCCTTTGATTGATACTTATGATTTGAAATTGATTTCTTCACTTATAGCAATAATAAAAGAATTGTTTTAACGTATCAAGCATTCTTTGGCTATTATAAGGTAAAACCCTATCCTCTGCTTTGTGTTGCATTGTGTGATGGGACTCGGGTCTTATAATAGCTTCATTTTTCTTTATTTAGCATTGCGTTGTTTGTTTTATGCACTGGTATTCTTGGAAGGAAACCCGTTCCGTGTTTTACGGCGTGGTCCCTTGATTTACCGAACTTTAAAATAAAGATTAATAATTGTTTTAGTTCTCACACCAGTCCCATGACTAACCTGGAGTTTATTGTTTTTAACCTAAACTCTGGGTGCCCTTATTTTGACACGGGCAGCTAGTAGTTTTGGTTTTGCAGATTTATATTCACAGGATCCTGATGTACAGCTGGAACGATATCCGGAAAGCTTTGTATCCGTGTATCTCTTTCAGTTGTGTATTGTATTATTTTCCGCTGCAGTAATGTATTGTAATCTTTGATATTTTATAATGTGTACTATTTATTTGTTTATACTCTATATATTCTTGTATTCTGATGAATTGTTGTAATTAACAATGAAATGTTCTTCCGTCTGCGTTCTAATTTGTCGTGTTCTCAAAGTGATCAGGGGTATCGAACGGTCTTGATCGGTTTATCGACTGATTCGGATCGAGCGGAATTCCAGGTCGTTTCATTTTGGTATCAGAGCTTTGGTTTACAAAGCTTAGAGAACAAGACACGTTAGAACCATACGAAAGAATTCATCAGAAATTGGATTAGTAGTATCCAATGAGAGTGACTCGTTAGAGATGGGATCAGTAGTATCCTAGAACGAGTGTGAAGAGTATATTTTTAAATGGAAAACAATTCTGTTTTGAAAATTTAAATTCGATTATACGTATTTGATTATTTATTGTATTTGAATTTGGGCAATCCAGTATATATAGATTTTGCGTATACGTCTGATCCGCGTGTATTCGAAGTTTTAATATACTGGGTAGATATAGAATCACACCCGAGTCACCCGGAGATGGTTCTGATGATCGCTATAGTTCGAACATCATCAGAATTGGTATTCGTGTTTCGAAAGTGTGATGTCTATATATTTCCTATTGACTGGTGTGAGAACTAAAATTAGATAGGGCCTATTGTTGTGATTTGGCATCAAAAATGTGATTTTTAGACTATGTATCAAAGTTATGAATTTGAAAAGCTAATCAACTAATTGATTGATGGTTGTGTTGTTTGATTACTGTTTAGATTAATTGAATGTTGAACCTTCAGCCAAATTTAACCAAATAGTGAGTTGTATTGAAAATTAGTCGCATTTGCATGCATATACATGTACTTACATTGAACAGGTCATAGCAAGGAGGCTAGAGAAGAGGAATAAAATTGTTTGCCCGACAAATAGGTACATGTTTATTGTATTTCTTGAGTTTTGGGTGATTTTGTGAGCCGATTGGCTACCCGCTTGGCTTTTTCTTTTTCTTTTGGATTGAAGAAGACCATAGGAGGCTATATGAAATATCCCGAAGTCCCCGGTGCAGGGGAGGTTATGGCGAAATTTTTCAAAAATTTAGGGTGTTAGCCAAATTTTTGAAAAATTTAAAAAGTTCTTAGAAACTGAAAAGTTGAAGAACTTAAGCTGTAGTGAAAATACTGGAAGTTGAGTTGAATTGTTAAACAACTTTCGGCTTAGTTCCTTTTCGGGGACGAAAATTTTTAAGTGGGGGAGATTGTAATAACCCAGAAATCCGAGCCAATTTAAAATTTTTATTTTGGTAATTTTAATGAATTTTGAATATTTAAAATGAATTATTTTAAATAATAATGACAAAAAATTTATTTTGAATATAATTCGAACGTATATATTTATAGAGATCGTTGTTAGAATATTAATAATTATTTATAATTATAAAAGGAATTGAAAATGGCGTGGTAGTTCGATAATTCGATTTCAAATTTCAAATGAATGTACATGATTCAAAATAAACCGGATTTTAGCGAAACCAAAAATATTAAAATCTAAATGAGAATATTTTTCCACGAATCCGAAAAATAGAAATTTCATAGCGGGGATAAAAAGTTATGTCCAGTTGAAATTTCAGAATAGTCGCTATAGAATTCTGGCCATTGAAAATAGCCATTTTGCAAACGACCTCGGTTTTCGACGAAACCACTTTTGTTGGATCCGCGATGTCAAATTATTGCTAGGTTTCAAATTTCATAATTTTTCGAATCAATATGTGAGGGTGGCAAAGGAAAACGCGTTTGACCAGTTTTAGTTGATTTTAATCGACTGGAAAATGGCCATTTTTCAAACGGTGTCAGAATTCGATGAAACTAGTTTTGTTAGGACCGTATCATCAATACGAAGCTAGAAAATATTTTTCTGGAATTTTTCAAGTTAGTATGTGACCCTGGTAAATCGAAATGTGCGTTCAAATTCAATATATAGAGTTATATGTTGATTTTGACGAAAACTGATCGAAACAGCCAAATCAACTTACGATACATATCCCATTGTGTTCGAAATGAGGGTAATTAGCTAGGGACGACAGTCGTTGGGCCTCGTTTCGAGTTCGAATAAAAAAGTTTCTTTTTGAAATTTAAATAATAATAAAATATAAAATTCTTTTCTCTCTCCCTCTCCCTTACCTTCTCTTTCCAACCCCCCCCCCCCCCCCCCGGTTGACCAAACAGAAAATGAACGGAAAAAAAACAAGGGTGCGCCTCCACCTTTTTCCGCCCCCGCGCTCACCGTCGGCGCCTCCCACCACCGTCCGACCTTCGCTCCCCCACCCTCGACCCCCTCTCCTTTCTCCCCTTCTCTGGTTCGAATCCCCAATGGCCGAGCACCCCAAAACGCCTGGAAGCGCTCACATCCTCGCGCCGCCGATCAACGCGCCCACCCCCCCCCCCCCCACCTTGCGCCGCCGGCCATCACCCTCTTCCCCTCCGATCCGTATCCCCGAACCTCCTTCCTCTTCCACGAATCCCCCAAAACCCCTGAAGCCCGTCGCCATGGACCCCCCACCTTGCTCCGCCCCAGTCAGCACCGCAGTGGCCACCACCACCTGACTCCGGCGCCATTCCCCCCCCCCCTTCAATCCAATACAGTAAGTTTTCCCCCTCCCCTTTTCTTTCTTTACTTATTAAAACTGAAAATTATTTATTTAGTTAAAACCGAAATTAGCATTGTTTTAGAAACTAAATTATTATATGAAAAAAAATAAGAGAGAAGTGATTTTATGGTAGAAAAGAAATGGTTTTTATCAAAGTAAAGTAATGATTTTTATGTGTTATAGAAACTGATTTTTATTTAGTTATAAAACTGTGTGTTATTTATTTATGTATACAGTAATGGGATTATTACATATAAAAATATGATTTTTATACTTATAGCATTATAAAAATATAATTTTTATATAGCAGAGGAAATAAAAATATGATTTTTATACTTATAGCATAATAAAAATATAATTTTTATATAGCAGAGAATATAAAAATTCGATTTTTATATATATGAGTAGCGGATTAAAAATAGAATTTTGTATAATAGAGAATATAAAAATATGATTTTTATATATGTACCGAAATAAAAATCTGATTTTTATTATATAGTGAAGTAAAAATATGATTTTTATCTATTGGAATGAAGCGATAAAAATATTATTTTTACTGTGAACAGCGAGAAAAGAAGTGTGATGGAACAGACTAAAATCAAAACAAAATCCGAACCGTTCAGAAATAAAGAATGACGGAGTGGAACCCCAAGGTGGGAACTTCTCACTTTTAATTTAATTTTCTAGTTAAAAATATATACTAGGATGCAGACGGTGTTTAGTAGCACCCGACACCCGTCGTCCACAGACCATGGACGGCTTGTATGCTTGTTTGTTTGATTTTGATGTGTAGTTGATTGCGTGATGTGATGTGAAATGAAATAAAATATTTATATAGTTAAAAATATTTTATAGTTGAAAATAGAATTTTTAACGTGTATATAAAATAAATATTTATAAACAAATCGAAGATTTGTTTATATACACTGATTTGATTGATATTGATTGGGACGATAAATTTTACACATCGCCCAAATGCACAAATAAAATCTGTGTTTGATTGTTTGAAACCCCGCAAGGGTATTGGGATGATATTCGGCGTACACTAATCCCAATTATTTAGCTGTATGTCGATCGATTGGTCGACAGACTGTGTAAGCGTTAATTATTTATATTTAATGGTTATGCAGTTGTGTGGTGCACTCTGGATGATGGTTGATTATTTATCGTTGTTATTTTATACATGTTGTAATAACCCGAAAATCTGGGCCAGTTTAAAATTTTTATTTTGGCGATTTTAACGAATTTTGAATATTTAAAATAGATTATTTTAAATAATATCGACGTGAAATTTATTTTGAATGGAATTCGACGTATATATTATACGCGTCGTCGTTAGAATATAAATAATTATATATAATTATAAATAGAATTGAAAATGGCGCGGTAGTTCGATAATTCGATTTCAAACTTCAATTGAAGGTACCGGGTGCAAAACAATCTGGATTTTAGTGAAACCAAAAACATTAGGATCTAATTGATAATATCTTTCCAACGAATCCGAATAATCGAAATTTCATAGCGGGAATCAAAAGATATGTCCAGTTGAAAATTCTGAATAGTCGCTATGGAATTCAGGCCCTTAAAAATGGACATTTTGCAAATGACCTCGGATTTGGACGAAACCACTTTTGTTGGGTCCGTGACGTCGAATTATTGTTAGATTCCAAATTTCATAATTTTCCGAATCAATATGTGAGCGGGGTAAAGGAAAACGTGTTTTGACCATTTCAGTTGATTTTAATCGACTGGAAATTGGCCATTTTTCATACGGTCTCAGAATTCGACGAAACTAGTTTTGTTAGGACCGTATCGTCAATACGAAGTTAGAAAATATTTTCTGGAATTTTTCTAGTTAGTATGTGGCCCCGGTAAATTGAAATGTACGTTTAAAATTCAATATAGTGATTTAAATGCAAATTAAACGGAAACTGATTCAAACAGTCGAATCAGCTTGCGGTACATATCCCATTGTGTTCGGAATGGGGGTAAAACGTTATGGACGACAGGCGGTGGGCCTCGTTACGAGGTCGTATGTAAAAGTCAACTTTTTGAAATATAAATTAATTAAAATAATAATAAAAAAAAATTATATAACCCCCCCCCCCTCTCGTTTTCGTTCAGAAACGAAATAAAAATAAAAAAAAAAAAGAAGAAAGGGGATCGGACCCGCCCGCCGCCCCCTTGGCGATCGCCGCGCCCTGGCGCCGACCCCCCTCCGATCCTCTGCCCCTCTTCCCGCTTCTCCTCCGCCTGCTTCTCTCTCCCCTCGCTCCTCTGTAAAAACCGCCAAACCCACGACGCAGACCCCCCCCCCTTCGAGCCGCCAGCCACCGCAGGCCCCACCTCCGACCTCCGATCAACCCCCCCTCCATCTTCTTCTGCGCCGCCTCTCCCTCCTCTAGAAGCCCACAGCGAACGCCCCAAACCCCCCACCTGTAAGTTTACTGTTTTTCTTTTTACTTTTAAACTGTTTTATTTTATTTTATTTTACTTATGTTAAACTGATCTTTAAGTATATTTTAAACTGATTTTATTTATTTTAAAACTGATTTTTTTTATTTATTTTAAGACGTGATTTTTAAAACAGAAAAGATTTGATTTTTAAAAGTAATATAATACGATCTTTATATTTTTAAAGTGATAAAAATATAGTTTTTATATTTTTAAAGAATTAAAAATATAATCTTTTATATGGTAGGAAGATAAAAATATAGTCTTTACTATATAGAAATATTAAAAATAGGATTTTTATATTTTTAAAGTATTAAAAATATAATCTTTATAGGATAGAAAATATAAAAATATCATCTTTATGTATGTGGCGAAATAAAAATCTGATTTTTATTTTATATACGTTGAGATAAAGTGGTTAAATTTAAAAAGGTGAAAACTTTAAATTTAAAAAGGTGAAAACTTTAAATTTAAAAAGGTGAAATCTTTAAATTTAAAAAGGTGAAAACTTTAAATTTAAAAAGGTGAAAACTTTAAATTTAAAAAGAAATTTAAAAAGGTGAAAACTTTAAATTTAAAAAGGTGAAAACTTTAAATTTAAAAAGAAATTTAAAAAGGTGAAAACTTTAAATTTAAAAAGGTGAAAACTTTAAATTTAAAAAGGAATTTAAAAAGGTGAAAACTTTAAATTTAAAAAGGTGAAATCTTTAAATTTAAAAAGGCGAAATCTTTACATAGAAAATAGCGTAATAAAAATATAATTTTTATCTATATAGTAGGGTAATAAAAACTCGATTTTTATATGTTGAACTTTGAAATAAAAATTCGATTTTTATATATTGAATAGCGAAATAAAAATTCGATTTTTATATATATAGTGGCTACGGGCGACGAAGCTGACGAAGATGCGAAAACGGCGAAGACTTCTGCAAATGAAGTGCCGTGGAGCTTGGATAGCTTTCGGTGAGAACTTCTCACTCTTAATTCTCTTTTTCTAGATATATATATATACTAGGATGCAGACGGTGCTTATTAGAAGCACCCGACACCCGTCCACATACCATGGACTTGTTTGTTTGGATGTTTGGTGATTGATTGAGATATTGGTTTGAATGTGGTTTGTGGTGTGAAAAATCGAATCGATAAATTGGTTAGGATTAGACGTGCGCCGTTATAAGGCGAAGGAGTAAGACTAGGTTAGACTCTTACTCCAAATTTTGTGGTTTGCATAACGAAAGTGATTTGAATGATGTGTGAATGGCGTGGGCCTTCACTAGACCGGGGATAAGGCTAGGCCTTGTCCCGTTTCTAGTATCGTGCCGTTATGCCGCCGAAATTTTTCTAAAATATGTTAGAAAAATAAAAATATCATTTTTATTGTGTAAATGAAATGAATAGAAATTCAAGTGTTGAAATAGAATATTTTATCGTTAAAAATATAGTTTTTAACGTGAAAGTGAATAAATAAAATATTTATAAACAAATCGGCCGATTTATTTATATACACTGATTTGACTGATATTGATTGGGTTGATAAATTTTACACATCGCCCAACTGCACAAATAAAATCTGTGTTTGATTGTTTGAAACCCCACACGGGTGTTGGGATGAAATTTGAAGTTCACTCATCCTGATTGATCAAATATGTCGATCGATTGATTGACAGGCTGTTATAAGCGTTAGATATCGATATTTGATGCTTATACAGTGTAGTGCACTTTGGTTGATGGTTGATTATTTTTCGACGCTATTATATACATGTGTTGTATGGAATCCATATAATTAACGTTATATGGTGATTGATTGGGCCTCATTCCAATTGGGAAAATAGGGAATATTATAAAAGAGAATTCATGTGTTGAATATAAAAATAGTCATGTGTTGACGATGTGCATGTGTTGAGTGAAATATTTTATATAATCAAAATTACATCTTTATCACATTTAAATTTAGAACTACTTCCCAGTAGAAGTCTAATTGAAAATCAAACGATAGATACCATAGTTTTATAAAATATTTCACATAATAAAAATAGTGATGTGTTGACAGTACTCATGTGTTGAGATTAGTCGTGTGTTGAAAGAAATATAGGTTCATGTGTTGAATTGAATAGAAGTTTTTGAAATATATAAAGCCGTGTGGATTAGAGATGCGCTATTTTGACGTGAACGATATTTATATCGATTTTATTCGTTTTACAACGAATATTGAAAAGTGACTTCAAAACTAAATATTTTGAAATGAAATTCAATTGAATTAGATTAAAATTCGAATTGAATAGGAAGTGAATTTGAATTTGAATAAAATAGGAAGTGAATTTGAATTTGAATAAAATAGAAATGAATTGAATTGAAAACGATTTCGAAATGAATTGAATTGAAAACGATTTCGAAATGAATTGAAGTGAAAACGAATTCAAATTGATTTGAAAGCGAATTGAAATGAATTCAAATTGAATTGGAATTTGAATTGAATAGAAATGAATTTTAAAACGAATTTATAGAGAAGAATTCAATTTTGATTTGAATTGAAATGGAAGTTGAAATTGCTTTTGAAACGAATTCAAAACTATTTTTAAAATTCGTTTTAAAAGGAAATCGACGAAATATATATTATATATATAATATAATGGCCTGAATAGAACGCGCCGCGCCGCGGCAGTTCGTGAATTTCGACCATTTATTTCAAACGGACATTGCGGGAGATCCGACCGTCGGATTCTCCTAAAACCGGAACCGTTGGGTTCGTATCGAAAATAGCTTTCCAATGAATATTAGAAATTTGAAATCTAACGGTTGGATTTGGAATTATGTCCAAATCAAATTCGAAAAAGGTCGCTATAAGTGCAGTTCGATGGCCGTTGTTGGAAATCGACTGTACGGGCCTTGATAAAATTATTAAAAATATCTATAATTTGTGTAAAATTATAATATGTGAATTGGAAAGAACTGGGGTGAAAAATTCCACATTTGAAAAGATAAAAATAGATTTTTATCGAAATGAACTAGTTTTGAACTAGAATTGAAATCAATTTATTTTTAAAATAAATAAATTGAATTTGAAAGTGATTTTGAAAATAATCGATAATTTCCAATACGTGGATTGGACTGGAGCTGAATCGAAATTATCTTCGGGATATTTCGATGTTGGATTTCGTGACTATACAAATATTGTTATGGGGATTTGAAAGATATTTTATATCGTTATTTCCAATACGATATTTGTTGGTTTCAGAATTTGATATTGAATATAAGCCGATATATTTTCTATTCAGAGCCTTGTATTTAATATCAAATGTGATTTGGGTTTGTCGTGAATCGTGTTTTGATGACATTGGTTCTTTAACCCAGTTAAAGGCAGGATATTGATTTTTGAAAGGATTAAAACTAAGTGGAGTTTTAATGAATCTTTAATTAGATTAAAATGTGAATTGATAATTTAAATTATCAAATCTGAAAAGTGATCGAGAGTGGAGTATCACCAGTTTTGCTCCAAAGCGATAGTTAAATCTTTAAATAGATTTGAACGTGAAATGGTAATTAAATTTACCGATAACACCGTGGTGTTAGATGTGGAGTATTACCAGTTTTCTCCATGGGATATATAGGTTGGGATTGGGAAATAAAATAAATAATTACTTCGGTGTGGTTCGTTAATCCCGACTAGTTTGAAATGATATCCAAAGGAAGATTATAGGATAAATTTAGAAGGATTTATCTTGGATAAAATTAATGGGAACATTTCCCTAAGAATGTGTTTTTGTGAATAAAAGAATATTCTGAATTGGAATGAGGCGTTCGTTGTGTTTGTGTAACATTTGTTAATTATATACGTGGGTTATCCAGAAAGGCCGGGTTATACCCATTCTGAATAACCGATTCGACGAGATGTCGAAGATGAAGACGGTGGTTGAAGACCGGAAGTCTTCACATCGTTTGGGTGATTACTGATGATCTTGATTGGGCTGTACACCCAAGATGAGGGAAACAGTCGGTGATCGTCCAGACGTACTTGGAGATCGATGGATATGCGCGGAAAGTGCCTCCGGTTTCGTTCAGACCCAGAACGGACTTGTAAATGGACTGTGTGTCTGACATTGGATTTTAGTCCGTGTGATTGATCTCTATTAAATATATATCTGTTTGGCGGCGGAGAATTTATTCTCTTGCTTAACGCCCTTCTCTGAGACGTACGAGCTCAGGGGTTATATATTGATGGATATCAAACGCATGGAGTGAGTTGCCTGTGTGGCATGCGTAAGTGGCAATTGATCAAGGCTTCTGTTGAAAAGCAAAGTCTTGTGGTTGATGATCAAAGCACGGCCTGTGTGGCGTAGCTTTGTGTATAGCGTGAATTCGTGAGCCTCACACCTCGGTATGAGTCAAAAACGGGAGACGGACCGCTGGGAGAGCACGACGTTTCTTTCTAGCTAGGGTGGTGTCAGTGACCTACCAGCCCTGACATTTATATACTTTTCACCTGTGTGGTTGTTGGATACGAGGCGCCTCGGATATAGGTCTGTAAGGACCGGGAAACGTGTGTTCAGGAATAACTAATCCTCAAAAGTAAGAGAGGACCGGCCCAGCCGATTCCAAGGATCAAAGTGGGGTCCTGGGACATTTGCTAGAGTGTCTCAAACGCGGAGAGGAGCTTGCCCCTTGCCTCGGCTCATGACGGAAATCCAATTTCCAATACGTGATATTGCGGTTTTAATTGTAGAACTAGTATGGCGACATGATAGATGGTACCCATGCCGCCTATGATTGATACTTATGATTGAAATTGTTTTGGCACTATACACTTATTATAGTATCAAATAATGTGTTTTAAACGTATCAAGCATGCTTTGGCTGTTATAAGGTAAAAACCCTATCCTCCGGCTTGCGTTGCATTGTGTGATGGGACCTGGGTCTTATAACAGCTTCATTTTTCTTTATTTAGCATTGCGCTGTTTGTTTTATGCACTGGTATTCTTGGGAGGAAACCCGTTCCGTGTTATACGGCGTGGTCCCTTGATTTACCTAACTTTAAAACCAATATTAATAACTGTTTTAGTTCTCACACCAGTCACATGACTGACCTGGAGTTTATTGTTTTAACCTAAACTCTGGGTGCCCCTATTTTCCGCACGGGCAGCTAGTAGTTTTGGTTTTGCAGATTTATATTCACAGGTTCCTGATTAACAGCTGGAACGATGCTCGGAAAGCTCTGTATCCGTGTATCACTTCTAGTTGTGTTTTGTATATTTTTCCGCTGCTTTGTAATTTATTGTAATCTCTGATATTTATCGAATGTAATTTAATCATTTATACTCTGTATATTCTTGTATCTGATGGAATTGTTGTAATAACAATGAAATGTTCTTCCGTGTGCATTCTATTTTGTCTTGTACTCAATTCTATCCGTGCTTTCCTTCACGGGGAAGTTCGGGTCGTCTCATTTTGGTATCAGAGCTTTGGTTTACAGAGCTCGAGAACAAGACACATTAGAACCATACGAAAGAATTCATCAGATATTGGATTAGTAATACCCAATTAGAATGACTCGTTAGAGATAGGATCAGTAGTATCCTAGAACGAGTGTGAAGAGTATATTTTTCAAATGAAAACAATTTTGTTTTGAAAATTTAAATCGCTGTATACGTATTTGAAAATTTATTTATTTTTGAATATGGGCAATCGAGTATATATAGATTTCGCGTATACGCGTCATGAACGTATATTCGAAGTTTTAATATACTGGGTAGATATAGAATCACATTCTAGACACCCGGAGATGGTTCTGATGATTGATATATCATCATCAGAATTTATGTTCGTGTTTCGAAGGTGTGATTTCTATATATTTCCATTAGGCTGGTGTGAGAACCAAAACTAATATAGTTAGAACACATTGTTGTGAATTGGCATCAAAAACATGATTTTCTGTATATATATCTAAATTATGAATTTGAAACTCTAATTCACTAATTGATTGATGTTTGTGTTGTTTGTTTAATTGTTTGCTAATTTTAACCATTTATGCCTAATTGAACCGAATATTGAATTGTATTGAAAATTGGTCGCATTTGCTTGCATATACATATACTTACCTTGAACAGGTCATAGCAAGGAGGCTAGAGCCGAAGAATAAAATTTGTTTGCCCGACAAATAGGTACATGTTTACTACATAATTTCCTGTTTTGTTTGGGTGATGATGATTTTGTGAGCCTATTGGCTAGCCGCTTGGCTTTTTCTTTTTCTTTTTGAGATCTGAAGGACCGGGGAAGCTATTTGAAATTCCCCGATGCTCCCGGTGCAGGGGAGGTTATGGCGAAATTTTTCGAAAATTTAGGGTGTTAGCCAAATTTTTGAAAATTTGAAAATTCTCAGAAACTAAAAAGTTGGAGAATGGAAGCCAGATCGAATGTAGAGCTTAATAATCAAACCACTTTCGACTTTGTTCCTTTTCGGGGACGAAAAGTTTTAAGTGGGGGAGATTGTAATAACCCGAAAATCTGGGCCAGTTTAAAATTTTTATTTTGGCGATTTTAACGAATTTTGAATATTTAAAATAGATTATTTTAAATAATATCGACGTGAAATTTATTTTGAATGGAATTCGACGTATATATTATACGCGTCGTCGTTAGAATATAAATAATTATATATAATTATAAATAGAATTGAAAATGGCGCGGTAGTTCGATAATTCGATTTCAAACTTCAATTGAAGGTACCGGGTGCAAAACAATCTGGATTTTAGTGAAACCAAAAACATTAGGATCTAATTGATAATATCTTTCCAACGAATCCGAATAATCGAAATTTCATAGCGGGAATCAAAAGATATGTCCAGTTGAAAATTCTGAATAGTCGCTATGGAATTCAGGCCCTTAAAAATGAACATTTTGCAAATGACCTCGGATTTGGACGAAACCACTTTTGTTGGGTCCGTGACGTCGAATTATTGTTAGATTCCAAATTTCATAATTTTCCGAATCAATATGTGAGCGGGGTAAAGGAAAACGTGTTTTGACCATTTCAGTTGATTTTAATCGACTGGAAATTGGCCATTTTTCATACGGTCTCAGAATTCGACGAAACTAGTTTTGTTAGGACCGTATCGTCAATACGAAGTTAGAAAATATTTTCTGGAATTTTTCTAGTTAGTATGTGGCCCCGGTAAATTGAAATGTACGTTTAAAATTCAATATAGTGATTTAAATGCAAATTAAACGGAAACTGATTCAAACAGTCGAATCAGCTTGCGGTACATATCCCATTGTGTTCGGAATGGGGGTAAAACGTTATGGACGACAGGCGGTGGGCCTCGTTACGAGGTCGTATGTAAAAGTCAACTTTTTGAAATATAAATTAATTAAAATAATAATAATAAAAAAATTATATAACCCCCCCCCTCTCGTTTTCGTTCAGAAACGAAATAAAAAAAAAAAAAAAGAAGAAGAAAGGGGATCGGACCCGCCCGCCGCCCCCTTGGCGATCGCCGCGCCCTGGCGCCGACCCCCCTCCGATCCTCTGCCCCTCTTCCCGCTTCTCCTCCGCCTGCTTCTCTCTCCCCTCGCTCCTCTGTAAAAACCGCCAAACCCACGACGCAGACCCCCCCCCCCTTCGAGCCGCCAGCCACCGCAGGCCCCACCTCCGACCTCCGATCAACCCCCCCTCCTTCTTCTTCTGCGCCGCCTCTCCCTCCTCTAGAAGCCCACAGCGAACGCCCCAAACCCCCCCTGTAAGTTTACTGTTTTTCTTTTTACTTTTAAACTGTTTTATTTTATTTTATTTTACTTATGTTAAACTGATCTTTAAGTATATTTTAAACTGATTTTATTTATTTTAAAACTGATTTTTTTTATTTATTTTAAGACGTGATTTTTAAAACAGAAAAGATTTGATTTTTAAAAGTAATATAATACGATCTTTATATTTTTAAAGTGATAAAAATATAGTTTTTATATTTTTAAAGAATTAAAAATATAATCTTTTATATGGTAGGAAGATAAAAATATAGTCTTTACTATATAGAAATATTAAAAATAGGATTTTTATATTTTTAAAGTATTAAAAATATAATCTTTATAGGATAGAAAATATAAAAATATCATCTTTATGTATGTGGCGAAATAAAAATCTGATTTTTATTTTATATACGTTGAGATAAAGTGGTTAAATTTAAAAAGGTGAAAACTTTAAATTTAAAAAGGTGAAAACTTTAAATTTAAAAAGGTGAAATCTTTAAATTTAAAAAGGTGAAAACTTTAAATTTAAAAAGGTGAAAACTTTAAATTTAAAAAGAAATTTAAAAAGGTGAAAACTTTAAATTTAAAAAGGTGAAAACTTTAAATTTAAAAAGAAATTTAAAAAGGTGAAAACTTTAAATTTAAAAAGGTGAAAACTTTAAATTTAAAAAGGAATTTAAAAAGGTGAAAACTTTAAATTTAAAAAGGTGAAATCTTTAAATTTAAAAAGGCGAAATCTTTACATAGAAAATAGCGTAATAAAAATATAATTTTTATCTATATAGTAGGGTAATAAAAACTCGATTTTTATATGTTGAACTTTGAAATAAAAATTCGATTTTTATATATTGAATAGCGAAATAAAAATTCGATTTTTATATATATAGTGGCTACGGGCGACGAAGCTGACGAAGATGCGAAAACGGCGAAGACTTCTGCAAATGAAGTGCCGTGGAGCTTGGATAGCTTTCGGTGAGAACTTCTCACTCTTAATTCTCTTTTTCTAGATATATATATATATACTAGGATGCAGACGGTGCTTATTAGAAGCACCCGACACCCGTCCACATACCATGGACTTGTTTGTTTGGATGTTTGGTGATTGATTGAGATATTGGTTTGAATGTGGTTTGTGGTGTGAAAAATCGAATCGATAAATTGGTTAGGATTAGACGTGCGCCGTTATAAGGCGAAGGAGTAAGACTAGGTTAGACTCTTACTCCAAATTTTGTGGTTTGCATAACGAAAGTGATTTGAATGATGTGTGAATGGCGTGGGCCTTCACTAGACCGGGGATAAGGCTAGGCCTTGTCCCGTTTCTAGTATCGTGCCGTTATGCCGCCGAAATTTTTCTAAAATATGTTAGAAAAATAAAAATATCATTTTTATTGTGTAAATGAAATGAATAGAAATTCAAGTGTTGAAATAGAATATTTTATCGTTAAAAATATAGTTTTTAACGTGAAAGTGAATAAATAAAATATTTATAAACAAATCGGCCGATTTATTTATATACACTGATTTGACTGATATTGATTGGGTTGATAAATTTTACACATCGCCCAACTGCACAAATAAAATCTGTGTTTGATTGTTTGAAACCCCACACGGGTGTTGGGATGAAATTTGAAGTTCACTCATCCTGATTGATCAAATATGTCGATCGATTGATTGACAGGCTGTTATAAGCGTTAGATATCGATATTTGATGCTTATACAGTGTAGTGCACTTTGGTTGATGGTTGATTATTTTTCGACGCTATTATATACATGTGTTGTATGGAATCCATATAATTAACGTTATATGGTGATTGATTGGGCCTCATTCCAATTGGGAAAATAGGGAATATTATAAAAGAGAATTCATGTGTTGAATATAAAAATAGTCATGTGTTGACGATGTGCATGTGTTGAGTGAAATATTTTATATAATCAAAATTACATCTTTATCACATTTAAATTTAGAACTACTTCCCAGTAGAAGTCTAATTGAAAATCAAACGATAGATACCATAGTTTTATAAAATATTTCACATAATAAAAATAGTGATGTGTTGACAGTACTCATGTGTTGAGATTAGTCGTGTGTTGAAAGAAATATAGGTTCATGTGTTGAATTGAATAGAAGTTTTTGAAATATATAAAGCCGTGTGGATTAGAGATGCGCTATTTTGACGTGAACGATATTTATATCGATTTTATTCGTTTTACAACGAATATTGAAAAGTGACTTCAAAACTAAATATTTTGAAATGAAATTCAATTGAATTAGATTAAAATTCGAATTGAATAGGAAGTGAATTTGAATTTGAATAAAATAGGAAGTGAATTTGAATTTGAATAAAATAGAAATGAATTGAATTGAAAACGATTTCGAAATGAATTGAATTGAAAACGATTTCGAAATGAATTGAAGTGAAAACGAATTCAAATTGATTTGAAAGCGAATTGAAATGAATTCAAATTGAATTGGAATTTGAATTGAATAGAAATGAATTTTAAAACGAATTTATAGAGAAGAATTCAATTTTGATTTGAATTGAAATGGAAGTTGAAATTGCTTTTGAAACGAATTCAAAACTATTTTTAAAATTCGTTTTAAAAGGAAATCGACGAAATATATATTATATATATTATATATATAATATAATGGCCTGAATAGAACGCGCCGCGCCGCGGCAGTTCGTGAATTTCGACCATTTATTTCAAACGGACATTGCGGGAGATCCGACCGTCGGATTCTCCTAAAACCGGAACCGTTGGGTTCGTATCGAAAATAGCTTTCCAATGAATATTAGAAATTTGAAATCTAACGGTTGGATTTGGAATTATGTCCAAATCAAATTCGAAAAAGGTCGCTATAAGTGCAGTTCGATGGCCGTTGTTGGAAATCGACTGTACGGGCCTTGATAAAATTATTAAAAATATCTATAATTTGTGTAAAATTATAATATGTGAATTGGAAAGAACTGGGGTGAAAAATTCCACATTTGAAAAGATAAAAATAGATTTTTATCGAAATGAACTAGTTTTGAACTAGAATTGAAATCAATTTATTTTTAAAATAAATAAATTGAATTTGAAAGTGATTTTGAAAATAATCGATAATTTCCAATACGTGGATTGGACTGGAGCTGAATCGAAATTATCTTCGGGATATTTCGATGTTGGATTTCGTGACTATACAAATATTGTTATGGGGATTTGAAAGATATTTTATATCGTTATTTCCAATACGATATTTGTTGGTTTCAGAATTTGATATTGAATATAAGCCGATATATTTTCTATTCAGAGCCTTGTATTTAATATCAAATGTGATTTGGGTTTGTCGTGAATCGTGTTTTGATGACATTGGTTCTTTAACCCAGTTAAAGGCAGGATATTGATTTTTGAAAGGATTAAAACTAAGTGGAGTTTTAATGAATCTTTAATTAGATTAAAATGTGAATTGATAATTTAAATTATCAAATCTGAAAAGTGATCGAGAGTGGAGTATCACCAGTTTTGCTCCAAAGCGATAGTTAAATCTTTAAATAGATTTGAACGTGAAATGGTAATTAAATTTACCGATAACACCGTGGTGTTAGATGTGGAGTATTACCAGTTTTCTCCATGGGATATATAGGTTGGGATTGGGAAATAAAATAAATAATTACTTCGGTGTGGTTCGTTAATCCCGACTAGTTTGAAATGATATCCAAAGGAAGATTATAGGATAAATTTAGAAGGATTTATCTTGGATAAAATTAATGGGAACATTTCCCTAAGAATGTGTTTTTGTGAATAAAAGAATATTCTGAATTGGAATGAGGCGTTCGTTGTGTTTGTGTAACATTTGTTAATTATATACGTGGGTTATCCAGAAAGGCCGGGTTATACCCATTCTGAATAACCGATTCGACGAGATGTCGAAGATGAAGATGGTGGTTGAAGACCGGAAGTCTTCACATCGTTTGGGTGATTACTGATGATCTTGATTGGGCTGTACACCCAAGATGAGGGAAACATTCGGTGATCGTCCAGACGTACTTGGAGATCGATGGATATGCGACGAAAGTGCCTCCGGTTTCGTTCAGACCCAGAACGGACTTGTAAATGGACTGTGTGTCTGACATTGGATTTTAGTCCGTGTGATTGATCTCTATTAAATATATATCTGTTTGGCGGCGGAGAATTTATTCTCTTGCTTAACGCCCTTCTCTGAGACGTACGAGCTCAGGGGTTATATATTGATGGATATCAAACGCATGGAGTGAGTTTCCTGTGTGGCATGCGTAAGTGGCAATTGATCAAGGCTTCTGTTGAAAAGCAAAGTCTTGTGGTTGATGATCAAAGCACGGCCTGTGTGGCGTAGCTTTGTGTATAGCGTGAATTCGTGAGCCTCACACCTCGGTATGAGTCAAAAACGGGAGACGGACCGCTGGGAGAGCACGACGTTTCTTTCTAGCTAGGGTGGTGTCAGTGACCTACCAGCCCTGACATTTATATACTTTTCACCTGTGTGGTTGTTGGATACGAGGCGCCTCGGATATAGGTCTGTAAGGACCGGGAAACGTGTGTTCAGGAATAACTAATCCTCAAAAGTAAGAGAGGACCGGCCCAGCCGATTCCAAGGATCAAAGTGGGGTCCTGGGACATTTGCTAGAGTGTCTCAAACGCGGAGAGGAGCTTGCCCCTTGCCTCGGCTCATGACGGAAATCCAATTTCCAATACGTGATATTGCGGTTTTAATTGTAGAACTAGTATGGCGACATGATAGATGGTACCCATGCCGCCTATGATTGATACTTATGATTGAAATTGTTTTGGCACTATACACTTATTATAGTATCAAATAATGTGTTTTAAACGTATCAAGCATGCTTTGGCTGTTATAAGGTAAAAACCCTATCCTCCGGCTTGCGTTGCATTGTGTGATGGGACCTGGGTCTTATAACAGCTTCATTTTTCTTTATTTAGCATTGCGCTGTTTGTTTTATGCACTGGTATTCTTGGGAGGAAACCCGTTCCGTGTTATACGGCGTGGTCCCTTGATTTACCTAACTTTAAAACCAATATTAATAACTGTTTTAGTTCTCACACCAGTCACATGACTGACCTGGAGTTTATTGTTTTAACCTAAACTCTGGGTGCCCCTATTTTCCGCACGGGCAGCTAGTAGTTTTGGTTTTGCAGATTTATATTCACAGGTTCCTGATTAACAGCTGGAACGATGCTCGGAAAGCTCTGTATCCGTGTATCACTTCTAGTTGTGTTTTGTATATTTTTCCGCTGCTTTGTAATTTATTGTAATCTCTGATATTTATCGAATGTAATTTAATCATTTATACTCTGTATATTCTTGTATCTGATGGAATTGTTGTAATAACAATGAAATGTTCTTCCGTGTGCATTCTATTTTGTCTTGTACTCAATTCTATCCGTGCTTTCCTTCACGGGGAAGTTCGGGTCGTCTCACATGTGTTGTAGAAAATCCATATAATTAACATTATATGGTAATTGATTGGGCCTCATTCCAGTTTTGAAATAGAATATCTAAATAGAAATATTTGGAAAGAGATATTTGAAATAGAATATTGAAAAATAGAAATATATGAAGCCGTGTTGATTAAATTGACGCCATTTTGACGTGAATGATATTTATATCGATTTTATTCATTTTATAATGAATATCGAAAGTGATTTCAAAATCTGATATTTTGAAAGGAATTGAAATTCGAATTAAACTGAATAGAAATGAATTCGAATTGAAATTGAATAGAAATGAATTCGAATTGAAATTGAATATAAATGAATTCGAATTGAAATTGAATTGAATTGAAAACGAACTGAAATTGAATTGGAAATCAATTTGAATTGAAATGAATTTGAAAGGAATTTATAAGGAAAAAATTCAATTTTGATTTAAAATTGAAGATGAAGTTGAAACTGTTTTGAAAACGAATTTAAAACGATTTATAAAATGTGTTTTAAAAGGAAATCGACGAAATATATATAATATATATTATATATATAATGGCCTGAATAGAACGCGCCGCGCTACGGCAGTTCGCGAATTTCGACCATTGACTTCGAATTGACGTTGCGGGAGATCTGACCGTCGGATTCTCCTAAAACCGGAACCGTTGTGTTCGTATCGAAAAGTGATTTCTAATGAATATTAGAAATTAGAAATCTAACGGTTGGATTTGGAATTATGTCCAAATCAAAATTGGAAAAGGTCGCTGTAAGTGCAGTTCGATGGTCGTTGATGGAAATCGACTGTACGGGCCTTGATAAAATTATTGAAAATAGTAATAATTTGTGTAAAATCATAGGAAATGATTTGTGAAGAATTAGGATGAAAAACCCCATATTTGAAAGGATAAAAAGAGATTTTTATCGAAATGAACTAGTTTTGAACTAGAATAATAATTTATTTATTTTTAAAATAAATAAAGTGGATTTGAAATGGTTTTGAAAATAACCAGAACTTCCAATAATTAAATTGGAATGGATTTGAATCGAAATTGTCTTCGGAATATTTCGATGTCGGATTTCGTGATGATACAGATATTGTTATGGGAATTTGAAAGATATATTAATATCGTTATTTCCAATACGATATTTGTTGGTCGTAGAATTTGATATTGAATATAAGCCGATATATTTTCTATTCAGAGCCTTGTATTTAATATCAAATGTGATTTGGGTTTGTCGTGAATGGTGTCTTCATTAACACTGTTCTTAAACCCAGTTGAAAAAAAAAGATTAAATCTTTTTATTTAGATTTAATGAAGTGTGCCAATTAAATAATATTTAATTGGAATTGAACTTGAATTGATTTTTGGGTTTATCGTGAACAGTGTTTTAAATAACACTTGTTCTTTAACCCGATAATTAATGGAATGTGATTTTGGGTTTATCGTGAATCGTGTTTTAAATGACACTGATTCTTTAACCCAGTTAAAGATTAAAATTAAGTGGATTTTTAATGAATCTTCAATTAGATTGAAAAGATCGAGAATGGAGTATCACCAGTTTTACTCCAGGCAATAGTTAAATCTTTAATTAGATTTGAACGTGAAATGGTAATTGAATTTACCGATAACACCATGGTGTTAGATATGAAGTATTACCAGTTTTACTTCATGGGGTGAATAGGTTGGGTTTGGGAAATAAAATAAATGATTACTTCGGTGTGGTTCGCAAATCCCGACTAGTTTGAATTGATATTGAAAGGAGATTAAAGAATAAATTTAAAGAATTTATCTTTGATAAAATTAATGGGAACCTTTCCCAAAGTATAAGAATATTTGAATAAAAGAATATTCTGAATTGGAATGAAGCGTATGTTGTGTTTGTGTAACATTTGTTTATTATATACGCGAGTTATTCAGAAAGACCGGGTTTATCCCCTTCTGAATAACTGATTCGACGTGGTGTCGAAGATGAAGACGGTGGTCGAAGACCGGAGGTCTTCTCGTTGTTCGGACAATTACTGATGATCTTGATTGGGCCGTACACCCAAGAGGAGGGAATCAGTTGGTGATCGTCCAGACGTGCTTGGAGATCGATGGATATGTGAGGTACTAGGTGCCTCCGGTTTCGTTCAGACCCAGAATGGTCTTGTGAATGGACTGTGTGTCTGACATTGGATTTTATTCTGTGTGATTGATTTCTATTAAATATATATCTGTGGCGGCGAAGAGTTTATTCTCTTGCTTAACGCCCTTCTCTGAGACGTACGAGCTCAGAGGTTATATATTGATGGATATCAAACGCATGGAGTGAATTTCCTGTGTGGCATGCCTAAGTGGAAATATGATCAAGGCTTCTGTTGAAAAGCAGAGTCTTGTGGTAGATGATCAAAGCACGGCCTGTGTGGCATAGCTTTGTGTAGCGTTGATTCGCGAGCCTCACACCCCGGTAGTGGACCAGAAACGGGAGAGGACTTCAGGGAGGGCATGCGTTTCCTTCTAGCTAGAAGTGGTGTCAGTGGTTTTACACGCCCTGACGAGTTTGACTTATGTGGTTGTTGCTGTTGCGAGGCGCCTCAGATATATCGGTCGATCCGGGACCGATGGAGTCATTGGACTCATTTACGCCCCACAGGGCGGGGAGACGTAGTGTTCAGGCATTTTAATCCACATCGGTGGACCGACCCTGATGATCCAAGGCTTGTCTACGCGCTTGCCTGAGACATGAGCTAGATTGTCTCGAATCGGTAGAGGATGATCCCTGGCCTCGGTTCATAGATGGAAACCCAATTTCCAAATACGTGACTTTGCGATTTTGATTGTATAACCTATATACGGCGACATAGTGGTATGGGGCATTCATGCCGCCTATGATTGATACTTATGATTTGAAATTGATTTCTTCACTTAAAGCAATAATAAAAGAATTGTTTTAACGTATCAAGCATTCTTTGGCTATTATAAGGTAAAACCCTATCCTCTGGTTTGTGTTGCATTGCGTGATGGGACCTGGGTCTTATAATAGCTTCATTTTTCTTTATTTAGCTTTGCGCTGTTTGTTTTATGCACTGGTATTCTTGGGAGGAAACCCATTCCGTGTTTTACGGCGTGGTCCCTTGATTTACCGAACTTTAAAATAAAGATTAATAACTGTTTTAGTTCTCACACCAGTCCCATGACTGACCTGGAGTTAATTGTTTTTAACCTAAACTCTGGGTGCCCTTATTTTGACACAGGCAGCTAGTGGTTTTGGTTTTGCAGATTTATATTCATAGGATCCTGATGTACAGCTGGAACGATATCCGGAAATCTTTGTATCCGTGTATCTCTTTCAGTTGTGTATTGTATTATTTTCCGCTGCAGTAATGTATTGTAATCTCTGATATTTTATAATGTGTATTATTTATTTGTTTATACTCTATATATTCTTGTATTCTGATGAATTGTTGTAATTAACAATGAAATGTTCTTCCGTCTGCGTTATAATTTGTCGTGTTCTCAAAGCGATCAGGGGTATCGAACGAACTTGATCGGTTTAGCGACTGATTCGGATCGAGCGGAATTCCGGGTCGTTTCATTAATGGTGAGTGTTTAATAGCGGTAACCGTATTAAATAAAATAAAACATACCTTATTTTTCTATTCTAAGCAAGATATCACACAGCTAGTATACAACCTACCTAAGTCTAAATCACACAGGGCATACTTCAACAATGACGTGATGGAATTACAACAGCTAGAAAGGTTGCAAAGCAGGTAAGCTACAAACGTCAGAAGTATTATTTTTAGTTCTGTGCGGTGGTGAGGTCAATCTAAATAACAGTGTACATCGTTCACACTGAAAGCAAACTTAGCTTACTAAATCCCCATTTACTCCTCTTTTGACAACAACGCTCCACAGTTCATTCTTTTCAGCTGTCTTCGAAACAGTAAATCAAGCCGCAACCCATCTTCTTCTGCCAGTATATAAAAAAAAACTTCATGCTTAAGGGAATGTACTCAGGTCTTTTCCCATTAGTTCTTTCTACTGCCTACATGAAAAGGACGACAAAGAGACTTGCGACCACATAGCTTAGTTGAAATGAAACCACATACAAACAGCCAATGTTCAAGACAAATTTTCGACCCCTATGCTTTAGAGCAGCTGAACAGTACACATACACATACTATCAAAATAAAAACTCATGAAAAGTAAAATTCTTTAGCTGTTTTATTTTTTTTCAAGCTGCTTTGAGTTTTCATTTCAAGACGCTAATCAACACTGCTACCCTAATGTTCGTAGGTGCAACTCTAAGTTGTACTGAGTGAAAGATGACATGGTTCTCATCCTATCCCCTTCCTCTACTACATATAGTATGTGCCTTGCCTCATACATTTCAACAACACAAAATTAATTTGCATTTCTAATTGAATTAGAAACTCGACACAAGTAAAATAATATTAGTTAACATTAAAGTTTGCACCACCAAGTTTCAGTGGCATTCCAACACGGCTTGCAATTGTGTTTAAGTAGTGAAGCAATATTATACTAGAAAGGGGGGACCATGCATGGAAGTTAGGTGGAGCTGGAAATTTTAGATTCGCTGCATGGACCAAAATGAGATAAAAATACAAAACGAAAAAGAGTCACGGTAGGAACTGGAAAGTGGTGAAGTATGTTCGAAACATGCTTTTACATTTGAGATGGGGGATGACTATCTGAACGGTAGGGAGATGCATCTACAGTGAAGTATATGCTTTGAACGAGCAGGAAGATCATGTTCTAGACCATGTTTGTCAAGGAGTCGGGAAGATCTCCGATGAAGAGGTTTGCAACGTTGTCTAGCTCGAAGCTGAAATGTGGGTGGACTGGCTTGGAGTCGGATGTGTGGGCGGAGTCTAACAGTGCATGTAGTAGTGGTCTGGGTGTCATTAGAGTTGCAGAGGAGGAAGTGCGGTTATTGTTCTAAAGTGGGGAAGGTCCGTTCAACATGTAAAAGAGGGACCGGGAGGAAATATAAGGAGCGGGTATTATGCGATGTCGGCATGGGAGGAAGGCCCTGTGTGTACGCATGAGGAGATGACGAAGAAAGAATTGGATAGGAGGTGGGAAGAAACAATACAAAGTTTGGAGAAGAAGATATTTAGATGCGATGGGTCGTGCTTTTTGTACCGTGGGCTTATTGGGCCTCACGCGGTAATAAAGAATAAAAGGAAAAAAGATATATATTACACCAAGGAAACTGAGACAGTTGAAATGAGGGATGATTTATGTGAACAATAAAAAGATGGGATGGGCATATTGAAGAAGGTACGGATGCAAATAATTTGGTTAGAAGAAAGCTACTGTGGCATAACGTGCGTGGATCAGGGGAAATCAAAGTAAGGCCCAAGTTACCAATTCATTTATTCAGTTTAATACAAATGAAAATAGATGTTGCGTAATGAACGCTAGGGTTAATAAGGAAGATGGGTAATATAAGTTTGCAACTTAATAATGATCTAATTTGCCTAATCATGATTGGCATAACGTATATCAGTTTGCAATTTAATAAATATTTATAAAAGTATTAATTATTTTTATTCAAAAAAAATCAAAGATAAATAGTAAAATATTTTGAACGTGCCTAACCAATCTCATGTATGCCTCATATAAGTTGTAGTTATAACTTTATATAGATTTGGAATAGTGGGTGGGTCCTAACTCCTAAGAAACAAAATTAGAAATTTAGATTAAATTATATATACAATTAAGTTATTAGCATTAATTTAAAATAGAGAAATTTTTATGACAGTGTCCTACGCACACAGAAACAGATCAAATAAGGAGCATCGGAACCATATCAACGGACGTGAGATTTTGAAATGGGAACGGACGGAGTAAAGTTGGTGGAAGCGTGTAAAACCAATCGTTTTGATGGCGTATGGAAACCCAAGGTGAGTTCAACACACTTAGTTTATCACGCTTATATTTTTATAAGCCGGTTTTTTATTTATTTTGTGTGCAATGTTTTGCTCAGGGTTGATGATTGAATGACTGTTTGTTGTATACTGAATATTTTTAATATTCATTGATTAAATTAAATGTTTGTTTTATTTAATCGAATTAAATCGTTATTTTAACAATTAGATTCCAAACGAGGTAACTTACCTTGTTTGTTACGTTTATAATAATATAAACATATTAATTAATTGACTGTTTGAATGGACGTTATAAATTGATTGTTAGCTGTTATTAGTTAAACTGTTTATTCTTATTTACCATGGAAAATATATTACCGTATTGAATTTGAAATAACCCATTTTGATGCATGGAAGGACAGGTTGGGGGAATCTAACCGGATTCCTCAAATATGTTGTTTATATGCATATTATATTATATGAATTATTTTACTAGTATACTGAAATGATTGATTCATTGTTGATCATTGAATTAAAATGCGACATGTGTTTGTTATTAACCAATGGGTGATATTGGTTGAGTAATTATCAGCAGATGGCCTAGTAATGAATCGTTTTATAAGAATTTATTTACCGTCGGGTAAATAAATGGAAAGGAAGTTATAAATTTGGTTTTTATAAATAAGAGATGGATTTTGAAATCTATATTATATAGATTATTTGAATAAAGGTTATTAAAGGAAATGAATAATTATTTTTATCTAGTAACTGTAAACTGTGCGTATAAAGCAGATTCTTATGTTAATGAGTTTTATAAGCAATGAGATGAAATTAACCAAGTGCTTAAGAATTGAATTTATTGTTTCAAACAACAATTAATTGCTATTATTTAATTTTATTAGATTGTTAATTAAATTAAAGGAAATTATTTATAGTGATTAAAACAAAGGAGTAATGAAACTGGTTAATGGATTACTTTGTTTTTAGTTGACGAAGTCAACTGTTTTTAAACTAAGACAAATTCCAAAATGAATTATTGAGTCATAAATTATTTGTAAAAACGATTATTTTTTTAAATTTATTCGAGAAGGAGATTAACTATTAATGATTGAAGTAAACAAATTGATTTCTAAAGATGTTAGGATTAATTATTATTATTATTATTAAAATCAATGTGATAAATATTGAGACTAAATTCTTTTAATGGAAGTTATGAAGTGTAAAACCTTATGTGTAGTTAAATGAATTTGTAAACGTAGTTTTATTTAATATGAATCCTTTTAAGAATTATATTAGTCAGATTTTTATAAAATCCAAATTGGGCAAATATAAAGGGATAAATGTCGTAAGAGTCAAATTGGGATTTGTAATCTGACAGAAGTTAAAAGAGAATTTTAAAAGCATAAAGACAGGAAATAGAAATGTTTTAAATTGGTAAAATGTGATTTTGGAATTGTAAAAGTGTTTTCCAAAAGATAATAGATTGAGTTAAAACCATGTTTAAAATCGTATAGTAAATAGAAGTGTTGGGAAAATTATTGAAATAAGATTCGTTGATAAACTCATATTTATCCTGAAGATAAGAATGTCGTCGTCTCAAGGTTTGAGAGGTAAATAAAATACCCCAACTTGAACGATTGGATGATTATCCAAGGATGATATTAGTTTAGTAACGAGAGTGGTTGATGGAGTTAAGTTAATATTTCCGTGAAGGATATTATAGTATATATACTGAAGAGTTATAAGTTGAACAAGTTGAATTGGTAATAAAAAGTGGAAATGATATTCCAAAGGTTAGAAGATTTAGAAATTTAATCAACTTTTTAAATAAAAAGGCTAAGTGAAGTTGTTTACTAAATCATTGAATCCATTTTATTTGTCTAAGGATGGTGGTTGTTTATTTTGACAGTTAAATCACCGACTATAAAAATCTGGCCAAATCGATAGTTGGTACGGAAAGACCGGGATCGAATTTATATTCGAAAACCATTCCGACCAGCAAATACGTAAACGTTGAAGATGTTCAGAAGCTGTTCTAGATAGAGCAATTGAAGACCGTGGATTTTCATAAGCGGAAGGATTGCTGTCGAATTTCTCTAACTTGCAACCAGAGATTTTCTCACATGATTTAGTCGTGGTTGAGAATTTGCGGATTGCAAGGACCACTCGCTACTGATCCTTTGGATGCGGTAGGAGTGTACCTTCGGCTCATCCTATTCCTGGATGACTTGTATAGACGAGTGTCTGATAGAGTTTTTCCTAAAAACCACGTACGTTGATTTTTACAAATATACCAAGTTGGTGGCAAAGAATGGCCGTTCTTTTAAACCCAGAGTGTATTTGTGGACGTCAATTAGTGATTTGACAGATCTGATGATATGGCATTCAAAATGAATGGATGCCAGATGATCAAAAGATAGTTGTAACCTTAGGCCTCATCAATCGGGAAATGACAAAAATCGGGCAGGCAGCATGGCTATGTGGGTCTCTCCCATTAGGATGTACTAGTATGTGGCCCGTGCTACGCATACGGGCAGTGTTCGTTATTAGATTGATGTTAAAAGTTATTTAGAATACAGTCTACGCATAATAAATGAATTTTACATAGATAGAATGTGAATCTGTATAATATTTTATTGTGTGTATACGATTGTAATGTACATGTGTGTCATAATGCAGATAAATATATTCTATATGTGGCTTAGTTTATTAATATAGTAGATTCTAGCATAAGTCGACATCTTCATTCTATCTACAAAATCATTGTTTAATGTATAGTGAAATACAGATAAAATATACCATAAATTAAAACAGACAAACGTATATGGATGGCATTCTACGTGCTATATCTTATGAGATTTATTTAATTTATTAATTGAGATGTATTTAATATTTAGTAACTTGTATGATATTGGTATTAAGCTGAGAGACCATAGAGATAAATTATCTCATATCAATAAAAAAAATATGAGTTTATCAAAATCTAGGCATAATTCTATATACATAAAATGAAAATAGTCTGTCATAGCAATAATGGGTGGTAGAAAATGACTAAATTGAGCAATTAATTGATATGGATGTTTTCATGAATTTCCATAAATAGCAGTGACTACTTCAACCTGACACATTTTCAATAATGTCATAGGAAACTAACTGACCCAAAACGCCTTCTACCTCAATTATCTAGCTATTATGGCGGTTTAACAGAGCAACTGATTTGATGTGAATAGACCCTTGAATTGTTTCAATAATAAGTAAAAAATAAAAGTTATAATGAAATTGTGTACTTTCTGATGCCAAAAGAAAACTCAACGCCCATAAGATCTCTCAAACAAAGGACGTAGCAAATCATTATAATCAAATGGCAATGCATTAAAATGTAAAATAACGCCTAGTTGGCATTCGATGATCACTCGACAACACCACTGACAGCAAAAGTTAAGACAAACATGTTTAAATAAAATTTGCACAGCTACAATGTCGTTATTTAGTAGACCGACATTTAGTCAAAAAGCTAGGTAAAAAGGTCATGTGCTAGTAGCGGTAAATTAGGTAACAATACCTTGCTTCTATAAAATATAACAAAGAAAAAGAGCATTTGAAAGAAAACATGAAAGACTTGGCTAAGAATAACACCAATAACTTTATCTTAATTTACAAATAAAATCATCCTATACAACATCCAGCCAAAACAGGAAGATCAATTGAATATCATTTATTCCAAACGTATTGATGGCCAATGCTTTATAAATTTGATCTCAAGTACACCAATTCTATAAGTATTAAGTTTTAAATCAAGTGGATGAAAACTATAAACAAAATTAAAGATAATATCAAATAAGAAAATATTACAGCTGAAGAAACCATTGGCCATCATACAATTCATCAATTAAGGATTACATTAAGTATGTTCATTTAATAGATCTCAAGATACAAACAGATAGATATAAATGATACATTGCATAAGTTTCACACAATATAATAGAAGGATACAATTAACCAGTATCATAGAAAACTGACAGCCACAATCTAACAAAACTGTACAGCCAAGTCAAGCAATCTTGAACAACATCAAAAACATATCCTCTTGTATCAATTTCCAATAGCTCCACGTGAAGCAATCCAGTTCTATCTAATAGTATACTTTGGAGCTCATGTAAAACAGATTTTCTTTACTATTGCAGCTTGTTCTTTACAGCAGTGGCATCAGATGATCATGCACTGAAAAAAAATACTACTTAAAATTCTCAGTAGTGAAAAAACAAAGTCAATGATTGTCCAATGTAAGCATTGAAGACATTTTCATTGACATGCTATGCTTACCAGTGAAGAACGATTATAAATCTAATTTAGTAAGAAAATATTATTCCAATGCTTGTATTTATAAGTGGATTTCCCAAACACGATGGGCAGTTTTAAAAGGAAAAGACTTTAATATAATTTGATTAGTAATAAAAAGATTAGTGAATGAGTAAAGTCCAATATTTGATCAGATCAACTGGATAGCTCGTTCTGTTTGACAATGAGATGATTAACTGTCTTCATTGCACAAAACTAAAAATTTGATACATGCTTATTAATTCAATTGATTTTACAAATAAGGATAATGCATGCCATTTAAACATCAATTTTATTAAATGAAGAGAAACCAAATTTAAATTCATTGAAAAACATAATCAATATTCACAAGTGATCTAATGCATTTTTTTTAATGGCCTTTTTTAGATTATACCAGGACTACATAACATTGAATTGGGTAGATACATAAATGCTTAAGTATTAAGGTTATACAATGAAGATAATCAATCATTTCATTGCCTATTCACTTTATCGTAAGCCATGATAAAATGAATGTTACCAGTGGATAAATGGCTTAATTAATAAATAATCATGTTCATGAAAAATCAATGTTAGGCTAATTTGGTTACCAAAAGAGTGAAACAAATTTCCATGGAAACAAAATTTGTTTAAAACTTAGTAAAAATCTACTTAACCACATTTAAATCCAGAGTAATCCAACCGACTAACTTTCTACAAATATAGAATTGAAAAAACACATATGTACATTGACTGACCAAAGTAAGCATTAAACTCATATTTTCGTAAAAATGCTATGTTCATCAGTGTTAAGTATCAATCTAATTTAGTAAAATTTTTGTCTTCAATACATGTATTTGTAACTGGATTCCCAAAAAAATGAAGATTACTTTTAAAGGTTTAGACCCAAAATAATTTGTTCACTGATAGAGTGATAGGCAAACTGTTAAACACCAAGATCGATTAAATCAAGTGGATAAACACATTTTTCTTGACATTGAAATGCTTAACTGTCTTTATTGTACAAAACTGACAAATTTATACATTCTTATTAGTTCATTTGTTATTATAACTAAGGATGGTTCATGTCTTTTAAGCATCAATTTTATTAAATGAGGATAAAGTAAACTAAAGTTCATTCAAATATTTAATTTGGATAAACAATCTTCAAGTGGAAATGTATGACACTGAGAAAATTTTCTAAAAAACAATGGAAAAAAATATGATTTCACTATTAAAGACTAATTTTAAACACATAAAAGAAAAGAAAAGAAAACCTGTTGAAGATGACATCTTTGTAATATTCAAGCACTATATAACATGAAATAAATTGATTGAGTCAACCATATAACACATTTAGCACGACAATGAAATGCTTATCTGTCTTCACTGTGTAAGCTTGATATTTAAACAATATGTTTAATATTTCGTTTGATATTAGACATAGTGATGATGCCTATCGCTTAAGTATCAATTTTATGCAAACAACTAAGCAACAATAATTTTAACGAACAATCAAGGTTGAAGTCAGGTTAACCGCATAAAAATTCAAAAGTAAATTGCCCAACTTTCTAATTATATATAAATAGAGGACATGATATATTGATTTTCCGAAGTAAGCATTGATGACATTTTCCCTAAGATTATATTAAGGATTTTTTTTCGATTTGGCCACCTTTCAAAAACTTATAACACATTTAGCCTAGTTTGAAAACTTATTACGGTCGTAGCCTGGTTTATGTCAAATCAGCTGAAAACGGTTAATTAACAAAGCGTTATTTCAAATAACGCGAATAGCGTTATTCCAGAAGACGCGCTATGGTTTTATATTTAAATCTGTCCTCCTTTCTTGAAAATACGAGCGTTATCTTTAATAACGCTAGTTGCGTTATCCTAAATGACGCCTATGTTGAAATTTAATGATAACTGGATGAACACATTGTGTTATTTTGAATAACGCTTTATTGCGTTATTCTAAATAAAGCAGGTATAGGGTGATGGTGTATAAAATGTTGTTTTAGCGTTATTTTAAATAACGCTGTGCGCGTTATTTTAAAAGACGCATTGTCGTGATATACTGAGAGCTTCTGCTTTCTGCCTCCTCACTTTATCACTTTCTCTATTTTGAAAAAAAAAAACCAATACCTTAAATCAACTTCTAGAATTAAATCCTTCGTTAATTCTAGCGCCGATCCATCAGCAATTCCACATTTGTGTCAACTGGACGCTATTCTCCGTCGTTTGATTCATTAAAAGGTTTGAATTTCAAAACCCTAAATCTGTGTTTTTCTGAATCTTTAACTTTTGGTAATACGTTCCTTTTTGTTGTTGTAAATTAGAATGGCTCCTAAGTTTATTGCTATTTTATGCTATTACGATGGTGAGTTGGTTATTGATGATCGAAAGTGTGGCAAATACGATGGTGGGTCTTTCAAAGCTGTAAAAGTTCTCAAAGGTTGTAACTTGATGCAATTAAAAGCCTCGATATTCAAGTCAACAATGATTAATAAAGAGCAATTTGATATTGAGTTAGTTTGCAACTGGCCGACTGATTCTGGTTCTAAGGCAATTAAAATTGTTGACGATGGTGATGTGGAGTTAATGTTTTCTGCCGCTTGTAAGACCATAGAGTTATTTGTTGTGAAAACTACAAAGTTAGTGGTAGAAGCACCTACTGCCTCAAGACCCGTTCGAGCGGCACCGATCCGTCCAACTCCTGTAATGCCATCACCAAATAGTATTCCTCCTTATAACGTTTCAGAGTACGGACAACATCAAATGTTCTATGCGTACCCTCCGCATATGAATTATACACAGAATCCGCATTTTAGCTTTCCATATCCCACGCAGGAAAGTATTGGATGCGCGACGCAAAGGTAAGCCCAACTTATAATGTTTTCTAAACATGTTATATTTTGGTTCTCCCAATTGTTGTTAATGACCGTCATTTGTTGTATAGTTATGATCCTTACTACCAGCAGACACAAAATAATGTTGGACCGTCTTCACAAGTAGCAGAACCATTGCAGCCAACGCCATCTGAGTTATATCATATGAGTCAGAAGTAAGTATTCTTTGAATTGAATTGTTATTTGAGTAATGCATAATTGGTTGATCAAGGTGTAATATTTTCATGATGCAGCTGTCCGCAGGATTTCATGGAAGAGCAATCGCCCTTCGAAGAGAATGAATGCGATGATGCTAGTCAAGTAGATGGAAATCTAGACCTACAAATGAACCCTGGACCTGCTTTGGATAGCATGACCGTTGCTTCGATTCCCGTAACAATCACGCATGGTTTGACAACATGCAAGTAAATAATGATTCGTTGAACTTTGACTTCGAAGCTGAAGAGATGGATGATGAGGATGATGAAGAAGATGGGAGTAATGACGAACCTGCAATGGAGATTCCCCTTGATGAGGACATGTGTACCGCCCAAATGTTAGCCAGATCCGTTGTCGCTGACTTGCAAAGTAGGGGAAAATTATTCTCGTCCTCCTGCGTTCAAAGTGGCTTTAAACCTGGTCTTGTATTTGAGAGCAAAGCTAAATTTCTACAACAACTAAGTGAGTGGTCCATTTTACATGTTGTTTCTTTTAAGCCCATTAGGTCGAACAAAGAAATGTATACTACCATTTGCAATATCGACGATACATGCGAGTGGAGAATTCATGCAATTGATTCCAAAAAATCGCAGGCTGGGTTGTGGGTTGTTAAGAAGTATAGAGCGGAGCATACTTGCGTTAATCCAATGGTCAATTCAAGTAATCGCCAAGCGACATCAACATTTCTGGTTTCGAAGATCATGCCTTTTGTGAAATCTGATTTAAACATAACAGCTAGAACAGTTCAAGTGTTGGTCGAAGAACAATTTTTTATTAAGATTGGTTATATGAAAGCTTGGAGATCTCTGAGCAAGGCAATTGTTATGGTTTACGGGGATTGGGCGGAGTCATATTCATTATTACAGGCATATTTCGATGAAATTAGAAGATCAAATCCCAGTAGTGTGAGCCATATATTAACAGATGAAGCTAGTGTATTTCGACGTGCATTTTGGGCATTTGGCCCTTCCATTGAAGGATTTCTACATTGTCGTCCATTGCTTTGTATCGATGGCACCCATTTGTATGGAAAATATAAAGGTACACTACTCGTAGCCACTGCAATAGATGCAAATGATCAACTCTATCCTTTGGTGTATGCCATTGTTGAGGCCGAATTGGCTGACTCTTGGGCTTGGTTTTTTTCCTGCATGAGACAGTTTATACATAGTGTAAACAATCGCCGTATTACTTTCATATCTGATAGAATGAAAGGAATTCCTATCGCGTTGCAGGAAAGATGGGTAGAGCCACATACACACAGATTTTGCGCGAGGCATCTAAAAGAAAATTTTCAAAAAGCCGACTTTAGAGATCAACGTTTGACTGGTTTATTTTATGCGGCGGCATGCGCATCAGAAGAGGTTGAGTATCGTAAGCTTCGGGAGGAAATTAAGACTACCAACATAAGAGCTCATAATTGGATTGAGAGAAGTTTGGGGGGAAAGGAGGAAAATTGGGCTTTGTTTAAAGACGATGGTGGAAGGTTTCATGTAATGACGACAAATGCTTCTGAAAGCTTCAACGGTGTGCTAAGAGGTGCCCGATCGCTTCCAGTTAAGTCGTTGGTTGCACGTACCTTCTATAGATCGGTGGATTATTTCTGTAACAGGCGGCAAAATGTTGTTGGTTCGGTATGCAAATTAACCCCAAAGTGGGAGGCAAAAATAGCTGAAAGAGCCGAAGAAGCAAGACGTTGCAGAATAGTTCGTTTCGGCGAATATGAATGGGTTGTCATACACTACTACGGTGATGAGTTTACAGTAAAGATAGATGGTAATACTTGTTTGTGTACATGTAACATACCAATGCTACAGCACCTTCCTTGTGCGCATGTTATGGCTGCATGTTCGGCAGTGGCAAACGGGGCCAAAAGAGCTCATCACGACTTCGCCTCCAACTGGTACACAGTTCAAAGTTATCACGCGTCTTACACGCCCGAGTTTCATCCAGTTCGTGACAAGCGTTATTGGCCACAACCTTCAGGACATATGGTTTTTCCACCGCAAGCTCGGAGAGCACCGGGCCGACCTAGATCTACTAGAATTAAAGGCACCATGGATGAGGGACAGTCATCTAAATCTAATAGGTGCAGCAAGTGTGGAGTAAATGGCCATAAGAAGAGCCGTTGTACTACAGTGACATAGACTTTACTAAGTGTTATGTAGTACGTACCTATCATGTTTTATTATGTTGCTTAGGTTTCTTTTTGTTTTTATTATGTTAAAGACATATGTCGTAACTATTTATCCTGTTGTTTTATGTTTGTATTACGTAAATGAAATATGTTTTGGAGAATTGGTTTAGTGGTAACATTATACGGCAATACGATGCATGAAATGATACAACATTATAGACCAATACACTACTCATTACAACTACATTCGAACGATACATAGAACGGTACATTAGAATGCTACATTTAACGATACATAGAACGATACATTAGAACGGTACGTAAAACAATACATTAGAAAGATACATATACCGATACATAGACCGATACATTACTCATTAGGATATCTAGGAATGGTGGACTCTAGTGCGTCATATTTTTCCCGCAACCGGTAATTTTCGGTCTTTAGTTGTGCATTCTCTTCTTGCATCTCCAGCGCATACTCGTGGCCTCTACGACATAATGGAGGATCAATCCACTCCGCGTAACGACAAGGCGTAACCAAGTGTGGCACCGATAACCAAACCGGATATCGCCCACAAGCGTAGTACCGTCGGCCGGCGTTTGCCTTACTCTTCGCAACATGCACATGACAATAGACGTTACAATTGCAGTATTGTCGTGGTACTGCTTCCCCAATCGCTAAGGCTTTACCATTATTTCTTCCACCGCTTCCATCCACCGCTACAAAGGTCTTTTGTCGCATTGCTTTAGGTATGAGAGCTTCCAATCGTGGTTCTTTGCCCGGTCGGCGTTCAATTGATTCAAACTCATCCATGTACTTGGCTAAAGTTTCATCATCAAGCTCACCTTGATGCATCTAAAGTATACTTGCATGAATAAAACTAACATTAAGGACTAATTTTGCAAAACAATAAACTAAAAGAAAAGATGAATGTGGATTCATGGGATTACCTTCGATTTTGAGCAAATTAGGACTTTGGAAATGTGAGGTTTTTTGGGTTTGATTTGGGAAAGTAAAAAAATGAATGGGTGGGTTGGAGAAGATGATACCAACCTGAGGCGTTATTTATAATAACGCTCATTGCGTTATTCTAAATAACGCTTTGGCATTATTCCAAAAAACGCTCCAGGTTGGGCGTTTAAAGACAACAACCTGGAGCGCCATTCAGGAAGACGCTTATTGCGTTATTTGGAATAACGCAATAAGCGTTATTCCAAATAACGCTTCAGTTTGTTTGCATGTTATATTCCCTGCATAATCGTGCATGAACCCATCACATTACAACCAGTACCCATAAACTACCAAAATCAAACAGTGGAGCCTAATACGGCAACCATAAACTACCAAAATGATGTCACATAAAGCTTAGTAAACATACGTTACAACTTCAAATTCGAGTTAACCACAACTCGCAAAACATTACGCATTTTCAACATCCGAATAAAAAGTACAAGTACCTAAAAACAAAAGTCAACCTACAAACAACACCACCACCCTACGGACGAACTACTTAAAAATTCGCTGCTGGTAAGGAGTTTCTCTATGTTTCTTCTTTGGTTTCGGTGGTACATCTTCATGCGAAGACGATGAGGAACCTTCCTGGGGCTGTGACGGACCATGCATGACCTGAGTTGGTTGAGACGGCTCTGCTTCTTTACCCTTACCCCTTCCCTTTGACGCCACCTTTTTCCTCCGTGACGTATAAACTCTGGTAGTTTCAGGCGGAATGTCGCGGACTTCATGTACCTCCGAAGCTCCGACAGGTGCTAAAGCTTGAGGTGGCGGAGGAGGAGGAGGCGGTGCCGGTCTTGCGAGCTTGTTCTTTTACAAAATTGCTTGCAAAATACATTTGATGTTAAAGCATTTTCCCTTGCTTCGTTCGGACACCTCATGAGATAGCTCATCGACCATTTCTATAGCCCGATAAACACCGTCTGCCTGTAAATTTTTAGTTAACGTGCTTAAGATTCATAGTTGAAAAAACTTGTACATAATTTAAACTTAATCGCAAAGTTTTCATACTACATTCCTCTCCAGAGGAGCTCTAGGCGTGTACGGTTCCACCACATGACCAAAAGGTTGCACGCTGCGAAGAATATACCGTCGGGTAATCTGCCAATACCATGTGTAGTACTCTTCGTCCGACAATGTGAACTCCCGCTGCTGCTGCGTGTGCAAGTGCCTATGGTTCCATATCTCAATGGTCACCTGGTACTCTCCGGGTACTTGTAAGTTAATCCTGTAAGGTGGGGCTGGTTCTGGAAGATGTTGCCTTAATCCAAACTGACGCATCACCCGGTCAGGAAGGTGATATGCTACATCGTTCAAACATATGATGGGCACACAGGCGGTCCACAAATGGGAAGACACGGTACATAAGGCCGGAAGCTGTTCAAGATCCTGGGCATATGGGGTCCATGTAACAACATCCGAACTAAGCACGTCAAGCTCATTGCGGTAGAAAGCTAAATTACGCCTCGGAGTCGACGCAGTGCTCTTCTTTCCAACCCACCTGTAATTGTGACTTGATAAGAGATAGAGGAAATAAGTTAACACATATAAGATAAGTAATTGATGGAATAAACATACCTAGCCCCGTAAGGCAAAGAAATATCAATATTGGGGTGCTTTAATTCAAGTCTACCAAGGGGAAGATACGTCCACGACCATAGCTACAAAGAAAGTTGATAAAGAAACACAGACATGCAGAAATAAACAAATAAGAAGCAAATAAGCATACGAAAATAGAGTACCTGTATCAAAGAAGGACAACCTCCCATATAAGGGCTCTCATTCAAAACGGTCCTGGTAAGTTCTGTATATGTGTATGCTAATGTCGCACTGCCCCAAGAATATTGACGACAAGTATCAAAATCCTCAATAAAATGCAACCATCTAAGCCACACCCGAGTCTTAGAGTGATCGCAGATCAAGCACTGTGTAATGATCATGAGTATGATAGTTCTAGCATGCTGTTCTATCTGCTCCTGCGTGGCATTCTGTGGAATGTCATGTACGAACTGCGATTCGTACCAAGCAGTAATTATTTGCTCATTCCCCATCCACTGGTCCGCGGGAGGCGTTATACCTAAAAGCCGCTGGCACATCTCCATGTAATCTCCGCCCTCTGGATTCCTCAAAGGAGCTCCATCAATCGGCACGCCCAGCAAGACCGCCACATCACCCAAAGTGATGGTCATCTCTCCAACTCTAAGATGGAATGTCGATGTCTCCGGTCTCCATCTATCGACTAAAGTTGTGATGAGATAACGGTCGAGTTGAACGTATTCCAACCGTTGTACTAGTCCGAATCCAGCACGCTCAAGCAAGGCCAATACGCCTGGATGACTGGAGGTCACCGTGCAAACAGAAACCGTGTGGTCTATAATCCGAACAGGGTCTTTTCCCTATAAATAAAAATTAACATACAACGTAAGACATACATACAAAAAAAATTCAAGTAACACGATTTGGCCAACATAAAATCACCGTATAGACATACCGCCATCAAAGCATTATCGTTCGACCGATGTCTGTCTTGCAAGTATAGGACAGTAGCATCTACGGGGCCGGGTTCCATCTCAACAATCTCTACACAAATGTAGCAAAAAAAACCACAATCAATGTTGAAACCTATATAATTTCAACTATATTGAACCCATTAAAGCACATGCAAGCTTATTCACAAGATTCCTCAATCGTGGACAAAACCTAAATTTTTGAAAAAATCAGCAAAATTAGGAATTTTTTACCTTCTTGAGCTTCTTGGATTGATGAGCTTGCCATGGGGATGAATTTAGATCAAAAAAGCCTAAAATTTGATGTTGTGGTGACGAAATAGGGTTTGGCTCTATGGGTTTTCGTTTTTGATAAACTAGAGGCTAAAGAAAAGTGAGGAAGAAGAAAGCCTCGGCTGACTGTATAGCCCGATAGTGCGTTATTTTAAATAACGCGTGGAGCGTTATTTAAAATAACGCAGACAAGAAACAATTACGTAGCGTTATTTAAGATAACGCACGGAAAATAAATGTACTATTCTAACACTTGCGTTATTCAGAATAACGCACATGAATTTCGTTGGTGACAAAACATATAGTTTGATATCAATTGCTTCAGCGTTATTTAGGAAAACGCGTGAAGCGTTATTAAAGATAACGTTGGTGTGGAGAACAGATTTAAATACTAAACCATAGCGCGTCTTCTGGAATAACGCTATTCGCGTTATTTGAAATAACGCTTTGTTAATTAACCGTTTTCAGCTGATTTGACATAAACCAGGCTACGACCGTAATAAGTTTTCAAACTAGGCTAAATGTGTTATAAGTTTATTAAAGGTGGCCAAATCGAAAAAAAATCCTTATATTAATCAATGGACAATAGTTATCAATCTAATGTAGTGAAAAAATTACAGCGTTAAATAGATGTATTTGTGGTTGGATTTACCAAAAATGAACAAGGTCAGCTTTGAAAGCTGTAGCTTTAATAGTGATTGAGTGATCTATAAATGCTTAAATACAAAAAAAAAAAAAAAAAAAAAAAAAAATTCAGATAAATTATGTATCTCATTTTGCATGACAACAAAGCCTATGGAAAAGTTCATTATGGAGCCTTATCCACACAAAAAATTGATCCAAACAAAATGAATGGGTCAATAACAAACACATAATATAAATACTTATATTCTAACTATCTATATGATTTTTACAGATAGAATTTCCAGGTGTTTTTTTTTTAAAAAAAATAGCTTTAATTGTACATCTGGGATTAAAATTACTAAAGGTGGCCATTTACCTAAGAATTTTATATTATGACACCAACATAGCAGTTTATTATATGTCAACGTACAAAAGGACACAAACTCTAACAAATGAATAAGTCGATGCCAAAATTACCAAAAACTGTCATAGAATTCTTATGAATAAAAATTTAAATAGACAAAAATCAAGGTTGCCTATGATTTCTTAGCTTACAATTTTCAATGAGAACTGCATGTGCTAATACCGAGGGACAAAAATAAAAAATGCAAAAAGTATGTAAAGCATTAAAATAAGTATATACTTTACCCCATTATTCTATAATGCAGTAGTAAAGGATGAAGATTCAAGGGGTTTGGTTGTAACTAAAGTAACGTCCTTAAATGACCTTTTTGAGCATGCCAACTTGATTCTCACAGTACCTCATAATGCAGTTTACATTGAAAAGATGAAGCATAATTTACTTTTGAGAAAAAAGATGAAGCATAAGCCCAAAAAATAAACAAAAAGATTACCTTTCGATCAGAATACAGTGGCACTGAAAGCTAATTTTTCGATGAAATCGGAAAAGAAGACTGAAACCATGGGATGACCCTTTACTGTAGTAGTCTAAATCAATCGCGCTGAGCATCATTCTCGAATAAAAAAGAAATTTTTCCCAAGACTATATTAATCAATTCACAGCAAGTGTCAATCTGAGATTACATACCAAATGATTCTATACATTAAAAAGAAGGGTATTTACTTAAGGAAAAAAATATGAAGCATAGACCCAGGAATAAACAAATAGATTACCTTTTGATCGGAAGACAATGAAACTGAAAACTAATGCATCGATGGAACTGGAGAAGAAGAATGAAACCATGCGAAGAACCTCAACTGCAGTGTTCAAGATCAATTGTGCTGAATATTATTCTCGAACCACTTCATCATCGTAAAACTCTATCCAAACAAAAGAAAACAAAATTTTGCACATATCGTCTAAAATATGAACTGTTATACTACCATTCCATTTACTTTGTACCAAATTTTGCCATGCTAACCTTGCATTTAATACTGCAAGTAAACTATACATGTTAACATGCTGGTTTCTCAAATTTTATCAGAAAAAAGGTAAATCTCTACGTTGATAATTTTGCATTTACATATCTAAAAGGCGTTTCATCAAACACATATCATGTAATATATAAATATAATGGTGTAAATCGTGAAAACTTATAATAATGTAGCCATGCCATATTTAAGAAACTAACTTTAGGAAATTGAACGATAACAAACAAAGATTAAATAGTACCTCCTGCATTATATTACTAAAAGCTCGTCCAACCAAAAATACATCAGTTAGTTTAATATCTAACAAACTTAGTAAAAGAACAGAAAATTAGAGTTCAAAAAACTGTAAACTTGGCTCTTCCGACTTCTGAAAAGAACAGAAAAGTTAGAGTTCAAGAAACCATCAGTATAAAATTATCTGAAAGTTATAGGAGTTCAAAAAACAGTAAACAAACTGTCAGTACAAATGAATCATTGTCGTTGGCTCTTCCGACTTCTACGCCGTTATAATTCCATGCATTACCGGTCAACCCCTGAAAGGTACATCAATGTGTTTAATACTGGATATATGTTCCGATTTTATCTGGAACTTGTTAGACGGAGAAAAATTAGATCAACTTTCAAGCCTAAAATTGAATCAAGCATGAAATGAATATAAAATGAAATAAGATGCCTAAAATCAAGCATGAAATTAATAGGCTTACTAATATATCACTTTAGACCCGTGGCCTGCTGCAATATTTTTCTATAAAATTATCTGAAAGTTAATTTGCAACAGAATACTACTTAACTTTTAAAGCTTTAACACGCATTTATTCCTGATAGGAATTTAGAAGTACATAACGCAAGTGATTTTTTTACAGAAAGTGAAAGCCTACCTGAATAAAACAAAGACTACGATAAATCAAAATGGACAAAAGACAGTATGCAGATTTTGATGGATAGAAATTGTTTGCTACAGTGGGCAGTTGTCTCCATGCCTAGTACTTCCTTTTCCCTCTCAAGTTCTTCTAAAGATCTTTTGCTTGCCAGAATTCTTTTATGAGTCAGCCTGGAAATTAGAGCAATATAATACAACTCAGTCTGTATTCAAGTTATGAAACAATGTAGTAATAAAATCAGTACCTAATGACTACCACGTTCAGCTGTAGTCCTAGTATCCATGCTCTAAGCAGATTCTTTACATGCAAATTATTTGGTTTCATGAAGGATAAAATTCATTGCCTTCATTCAAAAGAATGCTAGTAAGTGTTATCCTTGGATGTCTCCTTAGTTCTTTACTTCTCGTCAAATATACACAAACACATATTCACATACATACATGTACGTTATATATATATATATATATATATATATATATATATATATATATATATACATATATATATATATTTGAATTTGAGGCCGATCCAACCCAGGAGATTCGTTGTATCCCTAACTGTATCTCAAGTTATATCATATCTAATTACATTCCATGTACAATATACATACGTATATATGTCTGTGTGTGCATGTGTGTCTGAGAGAAGACTAAAAAAATCAGCCAAACAAAACTCAATTAATCTGAAAAACTTTAACAAATATGCTGCTAGCATAGCATAATTTGGATTACCTAAATTTCCAAGCAGCCGCATGTGAAAATCTTCGCGTTTTTTCCTGTCAGCATTGACATAGATATGAATTTCAGAAGTAACTTGATTTCTCTAGAGCTCCTAAAAGAAATAATAAAAGTGAAGCCTTTGAAAGAAAAGAAAATAGTACTTGTTTTGCAAGAGAATTATTATCAGTATTTAACTTTTTCTATATAAACAAATGATCAAAGAGAACTTAATTGTTGTTGAGTAAGAAATTTAAAATTAACTAATTGAGTTGGTCAGGCCAGGTTGGATAAGGCTATGCTAATAAGAACAACCCCAGATCAGAGTTACATGATGCGTTTTTATTATTATTGCTATTTATCATATTGTTTCGAAACCTTTGGATAGAACTCTTATTTCTGTTGACTTAGCCAAATCAACTGCGCAAATAGTTTGAAAATAACTAATACAT
This sequence comes from Allium sativum, assembly GCA_030737875.1. Lineage (NCBI taxonomy): Eukaryota > Viridiplantae > Streptophyta > Magnoliopsida > Asparagales > Amaryllidaceae > Allium > Allium sativum. Next base: position 308,224,020 of record CM060915.1, on the reverse strand, counting down.
AGGTTTGCTTCACTCTCTCCACAGTACACCATGTCCCTTTTGTTTTGTCACCTTAAACCACATTTCTATAGATGTCGAGCGATCCTTCAAGACACTCATCATCACAGGTGTTATTGGTTCTCTATGTGTTATTCATATGTGAAGTAAGATTTCAACGCAGATTGCCTACAAATCCATTTGATTTACTTATATGTTATGTGTGAACTGAATAATTCCTCAGAGTTTATAGGTCCAATGTACACATAACCTCGATGCTCAAAATATTTGTTGAACTTCTGTAAGTAAACAAATTTGAAACAAATATGTTAACAAAACTATGTGCAGTACAATATAACCTTTTGCTTTTGGTTAAAGTTAATACCTTAACCTTACTTATTAGCTTATAGCGGAAGAAAACCGAAAGTAGCCATCCTTATATAAGAAACATCTCAAGAACATCTCCTATATAGAAAAACCAACCTTACTATTTGAAAATATTACATGCTATCTTACCATATTCATGTTGCCAAAACAGGTAATGTGATCGAAAAAGTTCACGAAAACACCGAATAATACAGTACCTAAAATTGTGTACTCTACAGTTATTCGAGTGCCTACCATAGGTCGTTCAGTCCTAAACAATTATACCAGATGTTAGTTGTCAATACATAATGAAAGCACAAATGCTTTGGAAGATATGTGAATTCGTTTATTAAGAGAAAATAAACTCATCAAGCAACCAGATGGTTAGCTTATCATAACACGAATAAAGCTTGCAATCTATCTCTAGTAACAATTGGGAATAAATAAGGAACATAAACAAATAACTGCATGCATGACTAAACATAAACGACCACATATATGTAGGACTGCATGTTGTAAACAGAAGAACACTAACTTGTTGGATTTTTGAGTCATAAAACCATATGATTGAGTAATGTCAAAAGACTCAAACACAAATCACAAATTATTGTTTAACAGAGAACCAACAATGATTTGAAGCTGAAAATGTAGTACAACATTATTTTGCACTGCAATTAGTTACAGATAGCCCAAGTTTATATTTCATATATGCTTCTTAACTGATAATATACATATTTTCTAGAGCTAATGACATGGTACAATGAAAAACTTTGCATAATTTACTCACAATAACAATCAATAAAAGCCAATATAGCAAACCGTTAAAAGTGTTTTGCAAGCAGAAATAAGAAAAAGATGATCATATTACTATGAACCGCAGTTAAATACATAATTTTTGTAAACTATTTTTCTGTTAAACAATTTTTTCCCTAAAGATGCATGGAAAAAAGCGATGATCTATTAATCATATTCCACGATTCTGGTTTACAACTCTCTTGCTTGTGTAATTATGTGATATTCACTAATTTTTGCCTGTGCAATTTCAGAATGACCACCAAATATATCTGCTATGTCCTAACATGGATTAAATAAGATTAAAACGTAATTACAGCTGGGAAAGGATGCAAAAATTTTGTTTATAAGAACCATTTTCTCTGTAATTTGAAAAAAATAAATCCTATAATAGACCAAAATTTCATCAAAAAGTGTGATAATATGATATATCCAATCTGTTTAAAGTTTAACACATTAACATGCAGTGATCTGACATAGAGTAAAATAACCTTTTCAAAAACGATGGTAAAAATTGAGTTTATATATATATGTTTATACTCAAATCAAAATCATGTGCATTATAAGTTATTCCAGTATTATAAGTTATAGTTTTGCTTCACGGTTAAGGTGGACTGGTGTAAATTTATAGATTTTCAAGTTACAGTAAATATTTTTTGAGAGTGAAACTTAAATTCATGTCACTTTTGTATATATTACTATAACTTTGCACCGATAAACGACATGTAATGTTGATTCAACCAACAAAAGTAAGATCTGCAGTGTAAATATGTGTAAAGGATTTTGAAAACAATATCAACTTTTAAAACGTACCAAAGATAATATCAACATCGATGATATTTTTTTAATGTCGTTGTTCTATACATTCTATACCTTTATTTCAACTTACTGTATGCTCAGACGTATCACAATTGAGGAAAGTTATGGTATCTTTGTAAATGATCATTTTGATTATTTTTTAAGATGGTTATAACATATAAGTATTAATAAAACAACTTATGTTTAGATAAGTAATTCGTACGTATTGTAATGCGCAATATGCTAGGAAATTATGGCAAACATCAATGTCTTGGGTACAATTTGGTAATGTAACAATGTTAAAGTAGTAACATAATGTAGAATATGCATAAATTTATAATGCACAATATTAACGTTGTCGGTATGAATATTTAATTTAGCAAGTTCATGGTAGGTTTATATACATCAACAAAAAATCATTAATGGAGCCACAAACAATAAACATACTTAACGTCAACGGAAAATATATTAGAATTTTATATCATAAGTAGTTTTCCATATTTAAAAGAGACTGTGTTAACAGCATATACAGAGCTGAACATTATGTACATAACATTGAACTTATTTACATTAAATTTAAGTTCATAATCTCAAAACATTAATTTAAGTTCACAATCTCGAAACTTTAATTCAAATATATAGTGGGTAACCTTGAACTATAAAACCCTATAATCACACAATCTAGTTTTTCTTTTTCATAAAATAATTACACATTACAATGCTTGAATAACATAACAATAAAGTATTTGGGCTGAAATTGAAAATGGAAGAAGAAAATACATAAAAGCAAACCAAAGGGAAAACTATGGCTATACGCTAATCTATTGACAACATATATTTCGAGTAAACAGGAACAATGCAGACTGCATACAAAAAACAAAATATTTGGACATACTTGAGATAAAATATGCATAAATTTTAAATAATTTAGCAGCTATGCAAAGCGTATAATAGCAATTGAGTAAAAAAAATGTATGGGTAGGTGCATATTTGGTTGTAGGAGAGAGATCGAGTAAGCTAAAATGTTGGAGCGATTAAGGGAATGAACCACTCCATCATGGCAGCGACTGACTATGGTTTTGAAGTCTACATCTAATTTTAATATACACTAAGCAACCTTGTTGAATCAAAATTTCAAACTTTACCAATCTATTTTTTTACTGGAAAATTCCATGATGCAAAAAAAAAAAATCATTTCTTTCAAACTATCAAACTTTCTATGGTAGAAAAAATGAACTATGAAACCCTATAATCCCAAAAAATTCATTTGTCTCCTAAAATAAAGGCACACTACAATGTGTTGATAACAACAATAAAATTGGGATTAAGACTAAAATTGGAAATTGAAGAACAAATACATTAAAGCAAATCCAACGCCGAAAACACATTTATAACCACAGCCTACTAAGAATAAGTGTTTAGAATAAATAGGTATAACATCAAATGCATACCAAAAGCAAAGTATATGGATGGAATTAAGACTAAAAATGTCAAAATTTAAAATGAGCAGGTAGCCATGCTAAGAAGAAAATACAACATACTATTCAAAAGCAGGATAAATGAACTATTTAGATAGGTGCAGTTTTGGTTGTTAGAAAGAGAAAGAGCATGTTGAAATTTCACGGGGATTAACAAAATAATGATTGACTTCATAATGTCTAGCGAATTAGCGTTTGCAATGTACAGTTTTTTCCGTATGCATAGCAAGGAAGGATAGAAATGGAAGACTGGAATAATAAGACGTTAGGTTTACCCAGCAGTCAACAGTTAAAAAATTTAATTGTAGAAGAGCTTGTGAAAAGTCAAATAATGTAAGGGTATAATGCAAGAATGGAACATAAAATAAGGAGAAACTTGTATATGGTTTGAGATGCAAGAAGGTAAAGGAATACCAATAGTCGGTTATTCTACTTTACACGTAATATAATAGATACCAAAGTAGGTACGTGTTGATAAGCTGATCATCCCAGTTAAGAGAAAGGTTAATGTAAGAACAAAAAAATAAGATAAAGCATTGCATGCTTATAAATACAGAATCCGAAGCCTTGGGACATTCAAGTCTGAAGAAATATTTCATTTTGTAGTAACAACATAAATGATTCAAATAAATTTTCAAAATAACTATTGTAAGAATAAACCATTTTGAATGAACGAAAATTTACCACATGATAAGATTATATGAATATGGGGTTAATGCTAACAAAATCGTAACTTGCGCGGGAAGCATATTGGTACTAAATGTTGATAAATGTTGACAAAAAAAAAATATTGCTCTAAAAGAATAAACCTTCATGTAATCTTCAACTGGTTAAGAACCTTTTAAATAATCGTAGATCAATAGATGCAAACAAAATGTGAATTTATAATAAGATTTTGATTACAAAATAAATAGGTCGAACTTATGGTCTAATTATCTACATCGGATTTCAACCTTTGCAGATGGAGTAGACTTGACATTCTCTGTATGGGTTTAAATTTAACAAAATATTCCAAATAGCATGATTGTTGTGAAAAAATAATTCATGAAAATAACGAAAGTTATCGTTACCATGTTTTCTCCCATACCATGTATCCGCTGCTTATTTTCTGTTTACGCGAGAAACCCTTTATTTTGTCGTTGGCTCTTGCAAGTCGAGAATCTGTAGTCAACACACAAATGTGTAAATCAATTTGTTTCAACGTTATCAGAGTACGGGTGGGAGGAATTTCAGTTCAAAACATTGTTCAGGTGGAAGTACTCCAGAAAGCGGTGTGATTCAGCGATTTTGTGGCTGAGGATATGTCGCGGTAGTCTACTATCTGAGGTAGGGTTTTTAATGGTGAATAGGGCGTAAAATCGGAGAAGGGGAAAATGGCAAGAAATCGATTATTGACGCAGGGACCGTCGCGAGAGCAGAGTGTAATCGTTAGGGTTATAAGCTCTGAAAGTAGCGTAAATTTGAAAGAGAATAAGAGGAGTGAAGTGTAGGAGGACAGAGAAGGGAGCCGAGATAATCAGCGAAGAGCCTACAGATTTCGAAGTTGGGATAGGTAGTAGTCAGAAGAGCGTTAGTTTTTACGGTGGGAAGAAGGGGGTGAAGTCTGAGGAGAAAGAGAGGGGGAGGAAAGCGAAAGCGGTTAGTAATTCGAAGAGCATCACAGACGAAGAGACAGGTACGGCGTGAAATTGAAAGGGACAGATGCCACCAAATAAATGTTTTGGTTTCTGCTGTAAGTAATAGTAATAGATAATCATCTATCTAGAGAAAATCCATTTCATTCTTTAACCTATTTCGATGTTGTCCCTTTTCGGGAAATGGTGGGTAGCTGTAACGACCCGGATTTTGAGCGATTTTGGTTATCGACATAAACACGATGTCGATAACCAAAACATCGAAAAATCCTGGTAATTAGTGAAAGAAATTAGAGGGTGAGGAAAGATAAGATAGAAACTTAGAATAGAAGAAGAAGAAGAACACAACATCAGAGTAACACGAATCTCACAGCGGAACGAATAACATATAATATATGTAACATAACTTTAAAATATACATCTGTATTTGAATATACATCATTATCAAAGTACAGCACTTACAACACAGCGGAAATAACTATAGCTATATGATCCTGAAGCCTCCTGCTCCAGCTCTTCAACTATATCTGTAAAATCCCGACTACTTGACTGCCCATACAAATTTAGGCACCCAAGAGTTTAGGGAAAACAACAAAGTAAACTCCGGGTCAGTCATGGGACTGGTATGAGTAAAACAGTTTAAAAACAATTCGAACAAGTAAACGATATCTCATAAGACCACGCCGCATAACGGAACGGGTTTTTCCCTTATGAGAATCCAAATTATCTTTATATCAAAACCTTTGATATTATGATAATGTCTATCAACCACAATATATATATAATCATCTAGCAGAAACGCTTTCATCTCACGTTCTACATATATAGTATACAATCAAGACCGCAAGCACGTATTGGGTAATGGATTTCCAACTATGACAAGGTATGGAACCACCTTTCGCTCGTGTACCTCTAGAGAGGAATACACTGGGTTCATGTAAGGACCCATAACTTCCCCGTAAAGGAAAGCACGAATACTTTGAGAACAACACACAAAAGGACGCATACGGAAGAACATTTCATTGTTAATTACGACAATGCATCAGAATACAAGAATATACAGAGTAAAAATGAATATTACACAGAAATATCAGAGATTTAAATTACATTTAAATACATAGCAGCGGAAAATAATACAATACACAACTAGAAGGGATATACGGATACAAAGCTTTCCGGATATCGTTCCAGCTATAAACCAGGATCCTGTGAATATAAATCTGCAAAACCAAAACTACTAGCTGCCCGTGTCAAAATAAGGGCACCCAGAGTTTAGGTTAAAACAATAAACTCCAGGTCAGTCATGGGACTGGTGTGAGAACTAAAACAGTTAATCTTTATTTTGAAGTTAGGTAAATCGAGGGACCACGCCGTATAACACGGAACGGGTTTTCTCCCAAGAATACCAGTGCATAAAACAAACAGCGCGATGCTAAATAAAGAAAATGAAGCTATTATAAGACCCAGTTCCCATCACACAATGCAACGCAAGCCGGAGGATAGGGTTTTTTACCTTATAATAGCCAAGAATGCTTGATACGTTTAAAACAAATCATTGGATACTATTATAGGTGTATAGTGTATAAAACAACTTCAAATCATAAGTATCAATCATAGGCGGCATGAATGCCCCATACCACTATGTCGCCATATATAGGTTATACAATCAAAATCGCAAAGTCACGTATTTGGAAATTGGATTTCCGTCTGTGAACCGAGGCCAGGGATCGTCCTCTACCGATTCGAGACGCTCTAGCCCGTGTCTCAGGAACAGAACGCATCGTCCCTTGGAGCGACAGGGCCGGTCCACCGATGTGGATTAAAATGCCTGAACACTGCGTTTCCCCGCCCTTTGGGGCGTAGGTGAGCCAACTGAATGACTCCATCGGACCCGGATCGTCCGATCAAACCGAGGCGCCTCGCAACAGCAACAACCACACAGGTGAAAAAAATATAAATGTCAGGGCTGGTAGGTCACTGACACCACCCTAGCTAGAAGGAAACGCATGCCCTCCCTGAGGTCCTCTCCCGTTTTTGGTTCACAACCGGGATGTGAGGCTCGCGAATTCACGTTACACAAAGCTGTGCCACACAGGCTGTGCTTTGATCATCACCACAAGACTTTGCTTTTCAACAAAAGCCTCGATCAATTGCCACTTAGCATGCCACACAGGCATTTCACTCCATGCGTTTGATATCCATCAGTATATAACCCCTGAGCTCGTACGTCTCAGAGAAGGGCGTTAAGCAAGAGAATAAATTCTCTGCCGCCAAACAGATATATATTTAATAGAGATCAATCACACAGACTAAAATCCAATGTCAGACACACAGTCCATTTACAAGTCCGTTCTGGGTCTGAACGAAACCGGAGGCACCTAGTACCCCGCATATCCATCGATCTCCAAGTACGTCTGGACGATCACCAACTGTTTCCATCTTCTTGGGTATACAGCCCAATCAAGATCATCAGTAATCACCCAAACGACGTGAAGACCTCCGGTCTTCGACCACCGTCTTCATCTTCGACACCACGTCGAATCGGTTATTCAGAATGGGTTAAACCCGGTCTTTCTGAATAACTCGCGTATATATTATAAAAGTGTTACACAAACACAACATACGCCCCATTCCAATTCAGAATATTCTTTTATCCAAATATTCCCATTAATTTTATCCAAGATAAATTCTTTAAAGTTATTCTTTAATCTCCTTTGAATATCAATTCAATCTAGTCGGGATTAGCGAACCACACCGAAGTAATCATTTATTTTATTTCTCAATCCCAACCTATTCATCCCATGAAGTAAAACTGGTAGTACTTCATATCTAACACCACAGTGTTATCGGTAATTCAATTACCATTTCACGTTCAAATCTAATTAAAGATTTAACTATCGCCGGGAGCAAAACTGGTGGTACTCCATTTTCGATCTTTTCAATCTAATTAAAGATTCATTAAAACTCCACTTAGTTTTAATATTTCACTGGGTTAGAGAATCAGTGTCAATTAAAACACAATTCACGATAAACCCAAAATCACATTCATTAATTATCGGGTTAAAGAACGAGTGTTATTTTAAAACACTGTTCACGATAAACCCAAAAATCAATATCAATTCAATTCCAATTAAATATCATTTAATTGGTACACTTCATTAAATCCAAATAAAAAGATTTAATCTTTTCTCAACTGGGTTCAAGAACAGTGTTAATGAAGACACCATTCACGACAAACCCAAATCTCATTTGATATTAAACACAAGGCTCTGAATAGAAAATATACCGGCTTACATCCAATATCAAATTCTACGACTAACAAATATCGTATTGGAAATAACGATATATATATATCTTTCAAATTCCCATAACAATATCTGTATCATCACGAAATCCAACATCGAAATATTCCGAAGACAATTTCGATTCGAATCCATTCCAATGCAATCATTGGAAATTCTGGTTATTTTCAAAACCACTTCAAATTCAATTTATTTATTTAAAAATAAATAGAATTATAATTCTAGTTCATAACTAGTTCATTTCGATAAAAATCTATTTTTATCTTTATGAATATGGAGTTTTTCATCCCAAATCTTCACAAATCATTTCTTATGATTTTACACAAATTATTACAATTTTTAATAATTTTATCAAGGCCCGTACAGTCGATTTCCATCAACGGCCATCGAACTGCACTTACAGCGACCTTTTTCAAATTTGATTTGGACGTATCTCCAAATCCAACCGTTAGATTTCTAATTTCTAATATTCTTTAGAAAGCTCTTTTCGATACGAACCCAACGGTTCCGGTTTTAGGAGAATCCGACGGTCGGATCTCCCGTAATGTCCGTTTGAAATAAATGGTCGAAATTCACGAACTGCCGCGGCGCGGCGCGTTCTATTCAGGCCATTATATTATATATATAATATATACTTCGTCGATTTCTATTTAAAACGAATTATATGAATAGTTTTAAATTCGTTTCAAAAGAAATTTCAACTTCCTTTTCACTTCAAATCAAAATTGAATTCTTCTTTATAAATTCGTTTTAAAATTCATTTCTATTCAATTCAAATTTCAATTCAATTTGAATTCATTTCAATTCGCTTTCAATTCAATTTGAATTCGTTTTCAATTCATTTCGAAATCGTTTTCAATTCAATTCATTTCGAAATCGTTTTCAATTCATTTCATTTCGAAATCGTTTTCAATTCAATTCGTTTCGAAATCGTTTTCAATTCATTTCATTTCGAAATCGTTTTCAATTCATTTCGAAATCGTTTTCAATTCAATTCATTTCAAAATAAATAAAATCGATATAAATATCGTTCACGTCAAAATGGCATCAATCTAATCAACACGGCTTCATAAATTTCTATAACTTCGTTATTATATTCAACAAATGAATATTTCCTTTTACACATGAACATATATATTTTATTTCAACATATGAATATATATTTTACTTCAACACCAGAATATATATATTTTTCCCAGCACATGAATATATATTTCTTTCAACACATGAATATTCTCAACACATGAGATTTTATTTTACTCAACACATGAGATTTTATTTTACTCAACACATGAGATTTTATTTTACTCAACACATGAGATTTTATTTTACTCAACACATGAGATTTTATTTTCTAAATTGGAATGAGGCCCAATCAATTACCATATAAAGTGATTTATATGGATTTTCATACAACACATGTATATAAACAATCATCCATCATCCAAAGTGCATCGCATAACTGTATAAGCATCAAATATAAATAATCGACGCTTAACACAGCCTGTCAACCCATCGATCGACATATAACTAACAATTGGGATTAGTGTACATCAATTTTCATCCCAACACCCGTGTGGGGTTTCAACCAATCAAACACAGAACATTATTTGTGCACTTTGGGCGATGTGTAAAAATTATCGTCCCAATCGATATCACAAAAATAGGCGAGCATAAACAAGTCGGCCGACTTGTAAATGGAAGTGTATTCCTATTTTTCACTATTCGATAAATTATTTTATTTATCGTAGTTATAGCTAAAAATAATATTTTAGCTATCTAAATTTTTCTAACACTTTTTAGAAAATTTCGGCGGTATAACGGCGCGATACTAGAAACGGGACAAGGCCTAGCCTTATCCCCGGTCTAGTGAAGGCCCACGCCATTCACACATCAATCAAATCCATTCATCTCACCAAACAATTCAATTTCAATCAAATAATTTAATTATTTTTGCAATCAAACAAACAAGTCCATGGTCTGTGGACGATTGTGTCGGGTGCTACTAAGCACCGTCTGCATCCTAGTATATATATATAACTAGAAAATTTAAATTGAAAGGTGAGAAGTTCTCACCGAAAGCTATCCAATACCACGACACTCCTATTGTAGAGATCTTCGTCGTTCTCGCCTTTTCTTCTTTGTTGCCCGTAGCCACTACATATAGAAATCACACATTTTTATATTTCGATGTCTTTAAAATAAAAATCACATTTTTATTTATTTACTTTCAATTTAAAAGTCATATGTTTATAATCGCTTCATATATTTAAAAATCGAATTTTCACTTCGCTATTCAATATATAAAAATAAGCATATTTCCACAACGCTACTATATAGATAAAAATTATATTTTTATCACCTTATTCTTCATATAAAAATTTCACCCTTTCAAAAATAAAGTTTTCGCCTTTATAAAAATAAAGTTTTCGCCTTTATAAAAATAAAGTTTTCGCCTTTATAAAAATAAAGTTTTTCGCCTTTTCTATTATTAAAATATCGTCTTTTCACTTTTTAAAAATAAAGATCTCGCCTTTATTACGTCTATCATGTAAAAATTATATTTTCACATCTTCTACATGGTAAAGATCATATTTTTAATATTTCTATATAGTAAAGATTATATTTTTAATATTTTAAAAATATAAAAATCATATTTTGATTATCTTCCTTTTATAAAAATTATATTTTTACTTCTATGACATTCATATAAAAATCAAATCTTTATTTCGATGACATGGTTATATATATTAAAAATCAAATTTTTAATACCATTTTCTATTTTAATAGTTCAAAATAAAATCAGTTTTTAAACCTCTTTTAAAAATCAGTTTTCTAAATCCCTTTTTAAAAATCAGTTTTCTAAATCCTATTTTAAAAATCAGTTTTCTAAATCCTATTTTAAAAATCAGTTTTCTAAATCCTATTTTAAAAATCAGTTTTCTAAATCTCTGTATATAAAATAAAATAAATAAATAATTAAATAAAGACTTACAGAGAGGGGGCGGGGTGCTTGCCGCGGTGGCTCGCAGGGGGGGGGGGGGGAGACTCGACGTTTGGCGGCGGATGGAAGGGGGAGCGGTTCCTGTCGGTTTCAAGGTTTTCGGGTTTGTGGTTCGGGGCTCGCGCTAAGGGAGGAGAGGCGATGGGGCTGGGGTCGCGGCGCTGGATTCAAGAGGAGAGGGGGCGCGAACGTCGAGGCGGCGGTGGGAGGGCGTGGCGGCGATGGTAATCGCCTGGAGCACAGGCGTCGAGGTTTTTTTTTTTTTTTTCTTCTGATTAAATGAACTAACGGGGGGGGCCTGGAGGTATAGGAGAGAAAAAGGGGGGAAATATTATTTTTTTATTATTATTTTAATTAATTTAATTTCTAAAAGTTGACTTTTTATTTCGACCTCGAAACGAGGCCCACCGCCTGTCCTCCATAGCGTTTTACCCCCATTCCGAACACAATGGGCTATGTATCGTAGGTTGATTCGTTCGTTTGAATCAGTTTTCGTTGAATTTACATTTAAATCACTATATTGAATTTTAAACGTACATTTCAAATTACTGGGGTCACATACGAACTTTAAAAATTCTCAAAAAATATTTTCTAGCTTCGTATGGATGATACGGTCCTAACAAAACTAGTTTCGTCGAATTCTGAGACCGTTGGAAAAATGGCCAATTTCCAGTCGATTAAAATCAACTGAAACTGGTCAAACGCGTTTTCCTTTGCCACGCTCACATATTGATTCGAAAAATTATGAAATTTGGAATCTAGCAATAATTTTACATCACAGACCCAACAAAACTGGTTTCGTCGAAATCCGAGGTCATTTGCAAAATGTCCATTTTTAAGGGCCTGAATTCCATAGCGACTATTCAGAATTTTCAACTGGACATGTCTTTTGATTCCCGCTATGAAATTTCAACTTGTCGGATTCGTTGGAAATATATTATCAAATAGATCCTAATGTTTTTGGTTTCACTAAAATCCGGATTGTTTTGCACCCGGTACATTCAATTGAAGTTTGAAATCGAATTATCGAACTACCGCGCCATTTTCAATTCTATTTATAATTATATATAAATATTTATATTCTAACGACGACGCGTATAATATATACGTTGAATTCCATTCAAAATAAATTTCTCGTCGATATTATTTAAAATAATTCATTTTAAATAATCAAAATTCGCCAAAATTGCCAAAATAAAAATTTTAAACTGGCCCAGATTTTCGGGTTATTACAATCTCCCCCACTTAAAACTTTTCGTCCCCGAAAAGGAACAAAGTCGAAAGTGGTTTGATTTATCAACTCTACGCTCGATCTGGCTTCCATTCTCCAACTTTTCAGTTTCTGAGAATTTTCTAAATTTTCAAAAATTTGGCTAACACCCTAAATTTTCGAAAAATTTCGCCATAACCTCCCCTGCAATGGGAGCATCGGGGAATTTCAAATAGCTTCCCCGGTCCTTCAGATCTCAAAAAGAAAAAGAAAAAGCCAAGCGGCTAGCCAATAGGCTCATAAAATCATCATCACCCAAACGAAACAGTAAATTATGTAGTAAACATGTACCTATTTGTCGGGCAAACAAATTTTATGCTCTGCTCTAGCCTCCTTGCTATGACCTGTTCAATGATATATATGTATATGCAAGCAAATGCAACCAATTTTCAATATAGTTCAATATTTGATACAATTAGGCTAAATGGATAAAAATTAGCAAACAAATAAACAAGCAACTCAAACATCAATCAATTAGTGAATTAGAGTTTCAAATTCATAAATTTGATATATATATACACAGAAAATCATGTTTTTGATGCTAATTCACAACAATGTATTCTAGCTATATAGGTTTTGGTTCTCACACCAGTCTAATGGAAATATATAGATATCACACCTTCGTCACTCGAATATAAATTCTGATGATGATATATCAATCATCAGAATCATCTCCGGGTGTCTAGAATGTGATTCCATATCTATCCAGTATATTAAAACTTCGAATATACGTTCATGACGCGTATATACAAAACCGTTATATACTCGATTGTCCATATTCAAAATAAATAAATAATCAAATACGTTTAAAGCGATTTAAATTTTCAAAACAAAATTGCTTTCATTTGAAAAATATACTCTTCACACTCGTTCTAGGATACTACTGATCCTATCTCTAACGAGTCATTCTAATTGGATATTACTAATCCAATATCTGATGAATTCTTTCGTATGGTTCTAATGTGTCTTGTTCTCGAGCTCTGTAAACCAAAGCTCTGATACCAACTGTAAGGACCCATAACTTCCCCGTAAAGGAAAGCACGAATACTTTGAGAACAACACACAAAAGGACGCATACGGAAGAACATTTCATTGTTAATTACGACAATGCATCAGAATACAAGAATATACAGAGTAAAAATGAATATTACACAGAAATATCAGAGATTTAAATTACATTTAAATACATAGCAGCGGAAAATAATACAATACACAACTAGAAGGGATATACGGATACAAAGCTTTCCGGATATCGTTCCAGCTATAAACCAGGATCCTGTGAATATAAATCTGCAAAACCAAAACTACTAGCTGCCCGTGTCAAAATAAGGGCACCCAGAGTTTAGGTTAAAACAATAAACTCCAGGTCAGTCATGGGACTGGTGTGAGAACTAAAACAGTTAATCTTTATTTTGAAGTTAGGTAAATCGAGGGACCACGCCGTATAACACGGAACGGGTTTTCTCCCAAGAATACCAGTGCATAAAACAAACAGCGCGATGCTAAATAAAGAAAATGAAGCTATTATAAGACCCAGTTCCCATCACACAATGCAACGCAAGCCGGAGGATAGGGTTTTTTACCTTATAATAGCCAAGAATGCTTGATACGTTTAAAACAAATCATTTGATGCTATTATAGGTGTATAGTGTATAAAACAACTTCAAATCATAAGTATCAATCATAGGCGGCATGAATGCCCCATACCACTATGTCGCCATATATAGGTTATACAATCAAAATCGCAAAGTCACGTATTTGGAAATTGGATTTCCGTCTGTGAACCGAGGCCAGGGATCGTCCTCTACCGATTCGAGACGCTCTAGCCCGTGTCTCAGGAACAGAACGCATCGTCCCTTGGAGCGACAGGGCCGGTCCACCGATGTGGATTAAAATGCCTGAACACTGCGTTTCCCCGCCCTTTGGGGCGTAGGTGAGCCAACTGAATGACTCCATCGGACCCGGATCGTCCGATCAAACCGAGGCGCCTCGCAACAGCAACAACCACACAGGTGAAAAGTATATAAATGTCAGGGCTGGTAGGTCACTGACACCACCCTAGCTAGAAGGAAACGCATGCCCTCCCTGAGGTCCTCTCCCGTTTTTGGTTCACAACCGGGATGTGAGGCTCGCGAATTCACGTTACACAAAGCTGTGCCACACAGGCTGTGCTTTGATCATCACCACAAGACTTTGCTTTTCAACAAAAGCCTCGATCAATTGCCACTTAGCATGCCACACAGGCAATTCACTCCATGCGTTTGATATCCATCAGTATATAACCCTTGAGCTCGTACGTCTCAGAGAAGGGCGTTAAGCAAGAGAATAAATTCTCCGCCGCCAAACAGATATATATTTAATAGAGATCAATCACACAGACTAAAATCCAATGTCAGACACACAGTCCATTTACAAGTTCGTTCTGGGTCTGAACGAAACCGGAGGCACCTAGTACCCCGCATATCCATCGATCTCCAAGTACGTCTGGACGATCACCAACTGTTTCCATCTTCTTGGGTGTACAGCCCAATCAAGATCATCAGTAATCACCCCAACGACGTGAAGACCTCCGGTCTTCGACCACCGTCTTCATCTTCGACACCACGTCGAATCAGTTATTCAGAATGGGTTAAACCCGGTCTTTCTGAATAACTCGCGTATATATTATAAAAGTGTTACACAAACACAACATACGCCCCATTCCAATTCAGAATATTCTTTTATCCAAATATTCCCATTAATTTTATCCAAGATAAATTCTTTAAATTTATTCTTTAATCTCCTTTGAATATCAATTCAATCTAGTCGGGATTAGCGAACCACACCGAAGTAATCATTTATTTTATTTCCCAATCCCAACCTATTCATCCCATGAAGTAAAACTGGTAGTACTTCATATCTAACACCACAGTGTTATCGGTAATTCAATTACCATTTCACGTTCAAATCTAATTAAAGATTTAACTATCGCCGGGAGCAAAACTGGTGGTACTCCATTTTCGATCTTTTCAATCTAATTAAAGATTCATTAAAACTCCACTTAGTTTTAATATTTCACTGGGTTAGAGAATCAGTGTCAATTAAAACACAATTCACGATAAACCCAAAATCACATTCATTAATTATCGGGTTAAAGAACGAGTGTTATTTTAAAACACTGTTCACGATAAACCCAAAAATCAATATCAATTCAATTCCAATTAAATATCATTTAATTGGTACACTTCATTAAATCCAAATAAAAAGATTTAATCTTTTCTCAACTGGGTTCAAGAACAGTGTTAATGAAGACACCATTCACGACAAACCCAAATCTCATTTGATATTAAACACAAGGCTCTGAATAGAAAATATACCGGCTTATATCCAATATCAAATTCTACGACTAACAAATATCGTATTGGAAATAACGATATATATATATCTTTCAAATTCCCATAACAATATCTGTATCATCACGAAATCCAACATCGAAATATTCCGAAGACAATTTCGATTCGAATCCATTCCAATGCAATCATTGGAAATTCTGGTTATTTTCAAAACCACTTCAAATTCAATTTATTTATTTAAAAATAAATAGAATTATAATTCTAGTTCATAACTAGTTCATTTCGATAAAAATCTATTTTTATCTTTATGAATATGGAGTTTTTCATCCCAAATCTTCACAAATCATTTCTTATGATTTTACACAAATTATTACAATTTTTAATAATTTTATCAAGGCCCGTACAGTCGATTTCCATCAACGGCCATCGAACTGCACTTACAGCGACCTTTTTCAAATTTGATTTGGACGTATCTCCAAATCCAACCGTTAGATTTCTAATTTCTAATATTCTTTAGAAAGCTCTTTTCGATACGAACCCAACGGTTCCGGTTTTAGGAGAATCCGACGGTCGGATCTCCCGTAATGTCCGTTTGAAATAAATGGTCGAAATTCACGAACTGCCGCGGCGCGGCGCGTTCTATTCAGGCCATTATATTATATATATAATATATACTTCGTCGATTTCTATTTAAAACGAATTATATGAATAGTTTTAAATTCGTTTCAAAAGAAATTTCAACTTCCTTTTCACTTCAAATCAAAATTGAATTCTTCTTTATAAATTCGTTTTAAAATTCATTTCTATTCAATTCAAATTTCAATTCAATTTGAATTCATTTCAATTCGCTTTCAATTCAATTTGAATTCGTTTTCAATTCATTTCGAAATCGTTTTCAATTCAATTCATTTCGAAATCGTTTTCAATTCATTTCATTTCGAAATCGTTTTCAATTCAATTCGTTTCGAAATCGTTTTCAATTCATTTCATTTCGAAATCGTTTTCAATTCATTTCGAAATCGTTTTCAATTCAATTCATTTCAAAATAAATAAAATCGATATAAATATCGTTCACGTCAAAATGGCGTCAATCTAATCAACACGGCTTCATAAATTTCTATAACTTCGTTATTATATTCAACAAATGAATATTTCCTTTTACACATGAACATATATATTTTATTTCAACATATGAATATATATTTTACTTCAACACCAGAATATATATATTTTTCCCAGCACATGAATATATATTTCTTTCAACACATGAATATTCTCAACACATGAGATTTTATTTTACTCAACACATGAGATTTTATTTTACTCAACACATGAGATTTTATTTTACTCAACACATGAGATTTTATTTTCTAAATTGGAATGAGGCCCAATCAATTACCATATAAAGTGATTTATATGGATTTTCATACAACACATGTATATAAACAATCATCCATCATCCAAAGTGCATCGCATAACTGTATAAGCATCAAATATAAATAATCGACGCTTAACACAGCCTGTCAACCCATCGATCGACATATAACTAACAATTGGGATTAGTGTACATCAATTTTCATCCCAACACCCGTGTGGGGTTTCAACCAATCAAACACAGAACATTATTTGTGCACTTTGGGCGATGTGTAAAAATTATCGTCCCAATCGATATCACAAAAATAGGCGAGCATAAACAAGTCGGCCGACTTGTAAATGGAAGTGTATTCCTATTTTTCACTATTCGATAAATTATTTTATTTATCGTAGTTATAGCTAAAAATAATATTTTAGCTATCTAAATTTTTCTAACACTTTTTAGAAAATTTCGGCGGTATAACGGCGCGATACTAGAAACGGGACAAGGCCTAGCCTTATCCCCGGTCTAGTGAAGGCCCACGCCATTCACACATCAATCAAATCCATTCATCTCACCAAACAATTCAATTTCAATCAAATAATTTAATTATTTTTGCAATCAAACAAACAAGTCCATGGTCTGTGGACGATTGTGTCGGGTGCTACTAAGCACCGTCTGCATCCTAGTATATATATATAACTAGAAAATTTAAATTGAAAGGTGAGAAGTTCTCACCGAAAGCTATCCAATACCACGACACTCCTATTGTAGAGATCTTCGTCGTTCTCGCCTTTTCTTCTTTGTTGCCCGTAGCCACTACATATAGAAATCACACATTTTTATATTTCGATGTCTTTAAAATAAAAATCACATTTTTATTTATTTACTTTCAATTTAAAAATCATATGTTTATAATCGCTTCATATATTTAAAAATCGAATTTTCACTTCGCTATTCAATATATAAAAATAAGCATATTTCCACAACGCTACTATATAGATAAAAATTATATTTTTATCACCTTATTCTTCATATAAAAATTTCACCCTTTCAAAAATAAAGTTTTCGCCTTTATAAAAATAAAGTTTTCGCCTTTATAAAAATAAAGTTTTCGCCTTTATAAAAATAAAGTTTTTCGCCTTTTCTATTATTAAAATATCATCTTTTCACTTTTTAAAAATAAAGATCTCGCCTTTATTACGTCTATCATGTAAAAATTATATTTTCACATCTTCTACATGGTAAAGATCATATTTTTAATATTTCTATATAGTAAAGATTATATTTTTAATATTTTAAAAATATAAAAATCATATTTTGATTATCTTCCTTTTATAAAAATTATATTTTTACTTCTATGACATTCATATAAAAATCAAATCTTTATTTCGATGACATGGTTATATATATTAAAATCAATTTTTTAATACCATTTTCTATTTTAATAGTTCAAAATAAAATCAGTTTTTAAACCTCTTTTAAAAATCAGTTTTCTAAATCCCTTTTTAAAAATCAGTTTTCTAAATCCTATTTTAAAAATCAGTTTTCTAAATCCTATTTTAAAAATCAGTTTTCTAAATCTCTGTATATAAAATAAAATAAATAAATAATTAAATAAAGACTTACAGAGAGGGGGCGGGGTGCTTGCCGCGGTGGCTCGCAGGGGGGGGGGAGACTCGACGTTTGGCGGCGGATGGAAGGGGGAGCGGTTCCTGTCGGTTTCAAGGTTTTCGGGTTTGTGGTTCGGGGCTCGCGCTAAGGGAGGAGAGGCGATGGGGCTGGGGTCGCGGCGCTGGATTCAAGAGGAGAGGGGGCGCGAACGTCGAGGCGGCGGTGGGAGGGCGTGGCGGCGATGGTAATCGCCTGGAGCACAGGCGTCGAGGTTTTTTTTTTTTTTTTCTTCTGATTAAATGAACTAACGGGGGGGGCCTGGAGGTATAGGAGAGAAAAAGGGGGGAAATATTATTTTTTTATTATTATTTTAATTAATTTAATTTCTAAAAGTTGACTTTTTATTTCGACCTCGAAACGAGGCCCACCGCCTGTCCTCCATAGCGTTTTACCCCCATTCCGAACACAATGGGCTATGTATCGTAGGTTGATTCGTTCGTTTGAATCAGTTTTCGTTGAATTTACATTTAAATCACTATATTGAATTTTAAACGTACATTTCAAATTACTGGGGTCACATACGAACTTTAAAAATTCTCAAAAAATATTTTCTAGCTTCGTATGGATGATACGGTCCTAACAAAACTAGTTTCGTCGAATTCTGAGACCGTTGGAAAAATGGCCAATTTCCAGTCGATTAAAATCAACTGAAACTGGTCAAACGCGTTTTCCTTTGCCACACTCACATATTGATTCGAAAAATTATGAAATTTGGAATCTAGCAATAATTTTACATCACGGACCCAACAAAACTGGTTTCGTCGAAATCCGAGGTCATTTGCAAAATGTCCATTTTTAAGGGCCTGAATTCCATAGCGACTATTCAGAATTTTCAACTGGACATATCTTTTGATTCCCGCTACGAAATTTCAACTTGTCGGATTCGTTGGAAAGATATTATCAAATAGATCCTAATGTTTTTGTTTTCACTAAAATCCGGATTGTTTTGCACCCGGTACATTCAATTGAAGTTTGAAATCGAATTATCGAACTACCGCGCCATTTTCAATTCTATTTATAATTATATATAAATATTTATATTCTAACGACGACGCGTATAATATATACGTTGAATTCCATTCAAAATAAATTTCTCGTCGATATTATTTAAAATAATTCATTTTAAATAATCAAAATTCGCCAAAATTGCCAAAATAAAAATTTTAAACTGGCCCAGATTTTCGGGTTATTACAGTTCAACAAGAACATCTTGCAACCCGGCCACACATGACCAACCACTCATTTCGCTTGAGCGTATCGAATGTATATCACCAACGGTTGGGATCAGCAACCGTTTCCCGAATGGGACAGCATCAACAATAGATTTTTAGAAGTAAATGAAACTCTAGATCATGTGATTATACACCCTACTTCGGTGCGACCGACTTGGCCATGCTGCCTGCCCGATTTCTGTCATTCACCGGATGATGAGGCTAGAAGCTACGCTTTATCATCATACCAGATTCACTTTGAATGCCACATCGTCAAATCCATCAAATCACCGATTGACGTCCTCAACCATACATTATGTGTTAGCTAAAAGAAGTTTCCTTCTCCGCTTCCACTCTTGGTGCGGTTGGAGAAATCAATATACGTGATCGTCTGGAAATACTCTGTCAGACATCCGTCCATACAAGTCATCCAGGAACAGGATGAACCGAAGGCACTATTCTGTAAACAGGATAGCCCTTGCATAACTCCGTCTTCAATTTCCTTTGGCATATATGATTCGCAACGCTTATGCCAATACAGAGTGGTTCTTTGGATAATAATCCAACCGGTCTCTCCATATTAACAACGTAAAAACGGTCAAAAATTCGATAGTCTGTGATTTAACTATCGAATAAAAACAGATGTGCAAACAACGATATTATTTCCAAATGGAAATTATATCGATCAAACATCATTCAACATTCATCTCCTTAGTTCATTAATTTACTTATCTCCTGTTTCCCTATATTCAATATTTCTTATTTTCTAAATTTGGAAAATATACGTTATTAACAATGGAAAACATTTCCATTTCTTGTTTTCTTTATTAGAAAACATTTCTGGTTTCTTATTTGGAAAACATTTCCAAAGCTTCTTCATTGGACTTAGACAGATGTTTTAAACAAACCATCGCGATGCCAACTCAAACCATTTCCTTTACTGCCGAACCTTAACTATTCCTTAGTTAAAAACGAAGCCAATCAAGTTGGGGTAGAACTACCTCTCAGACCTTAACT
The DNA here is from genome assembly GCA_030737875.1 of Allium sativum. Classification (NCBI taxonomy): domain Eukaryota; kingdom Viridiplantae; phylum Streptophyta; class Magnoliopsida; order Asparagales; family Amaryllidaceae; genus Allium; species Allium sativum. The sequence continues at coordinate 308,202,812 of CM060915.1, read as the reverse complement.
GAACAACAGTTCTAACTTTGAAATAGGCAAAGTTCACTTTATATCCCTTTTACTAACTTCCTTACTTAACCCTCCTTCGAGTAGCTATATTCGATTGACTCTTTTCACTTAACTCTATTGGATTAACACTATTGGATTAACTCATTTCACTTAACTCCTTTCGAATAAACTATATTCGATAACTCCTTTTACTTTCTATTCGAATAACTATATTCGATTAACTCTTTTGCTTCTATTCGAATAAACTATATTCGATTTACTCTTTTTACTTTAACTCTAATTGATTAAAACTAACATCGATTAGCTCCTTTGCTTTAACTCTAATCGATTAAACTAACATCGATTAGCTCCTTTGCTTTAACTCTAATCGATTAAACTAACATCGATTAGCTCCTTTGCTTTAACTCTAATCGATTAAACTAACATCGATTAGCTCCTTTTTCTTTAACTCTAATCAATTAAACTAACATCGATTAGCTCCTTTACTTTTATTCGAATAAACTATTCATTTATAAAGATTTACTTTTAGTAACAGTTCTTCACTTTACAAATGATTTCCCTTTTATAAAACTCTATTCGTTTTAAAAACATTTTTCCCTTTTATTTACTTTCGAAATATTTCCTTTTATAAAATTTGTTGATTTTATAAAATCTCTTTATTTCAATATACATTGAAATACTTCTTTTTACATCCCAGGGTCTTTTATGATATTTAAAATATCGAATAAAAATGATCAACATCATTCCAACACCCATAATCCATAACAGATTATATAACACATCATATATCACAATATATGAAAACAGTAAAATAAATGTTGAGGAATCCAGTTGGATTCCTCCAACCTGTCTCCCTGCATCACAGATGTTAAGCAACATAAATAACATCGAATTCATTTCACTATGAAATGTTCTGATAAACAACATCAATATATATATATATATATAATGATTTATATATATTTCAACTAACTGACTAGTAGTTCAATCAACCAAATCAACACACAGCAATCAACAGATGATTAACAGTTCTAAAAATACGTTATAAAAATATAACTGTTCAGAGTTGGTGAGTTTTACTCACATTGGACGATCATTGTTAATAACAATAACTATCGCTCGATTCAGACGGACAATTTATTTCGCCATAAATTGTAACGAGCTCCGATGGACTTCCAGTCAGTTCCAGTTGTGTTGCTCCCGTCCATACGATCCTAACGGATCTGACCGTTCGAAGTTCATTTTCTGTACATTGGCCCAATGCCCTTTACAACCCGATCCACGCAATATCCTTCTCTTCCCCAAAGCGTCGGTCCCCTTTATTTGTCTTACCGAGTTCCTCCTGCCTTGACTTTTCTTGTTCACACGTCCTTTGTTCCAGTTGCACTTCTTTTTCGCAGTTCTTTAAACTGCTCCACCATGTTAGCCCTACGCTTCATGTAATTCGTTCCACTAACCCCTGTACTTCACTGCACAGTCCCATTTGCCACAAATTATCTCCACTGCTTGCCAAACCCTTAATCAAACTTTAAACAACAAATCCCTTTTCGTTATATTTTTATAGGACCTGTTCACATCTTTTACTGCTCACGTTCACTACAACTATTTCGGTAAACCCTTCACCAACACGCTTCGTTCAACAGTAATTTCTCATTCCAACGCATACGTGTTAAATTGCGTTTGCCCCCCCCTTTGAATTTCCATCATCCCCTTTGCCACGTTTTGTTTACTGCTTCACTCTTTCATCACTTTGTTTTGTTCTTCACCTCAGTACGCAAATCCACTTCCTTACATGCTGCTCCCCACATCAAAACGCATTGCATCATCATATTTCCCCTGAACGCATGAACTCATCGCCCTCAATTTCGTTTACACCTAATCACCGCTAACCCCTTCAACCGTATAAAACAGTGAAGCTTCTTCCACAACCGGTATACATTTCCAACTCCTCCATCTCTCCACAGTTAACCGCGTCGGCAGTAGTTCTTTCCGAGCTCCAAGAATTCAAACGACATCTTTGGTGACCAACTCCATCCAAACTCCTCACGCAGGAGCTTAATCAACCCACCAACTCAACTGCAACGCCCGATTTACAAATCGACGCACACAACTTTTGAATCACACAACCCTAGATTCACGGCTACCATTTTCTAGCGAAGTTCGAATCCCATAACACGGACACGACATTGAAGAGGAAGCCAAGGAGATTACATTTAAAAGAGTTTGGGAATTTATAAATTTTCCTTTGAATTGATTTCGAATTTCGAACTCGACGTTTTGATTTTGAGAAGCTCACGAAAAAATGTATTCCTGACAAATGAACTCAGCGGCTAGAAAATATTGCCCCGAGAAAATGACTTCAAGTTTAGAAAGTTAAAGAATATTTATAGGGGTTTTTCTTCTTTCTCTTTTGATTGTTGGAGGATTTGGAACCATAGTTTTTGTGTGGTTGGAATCCGATGGGTGCGTGGCCTATTTTTGATCACAAATGTATTAGGATATTTTAAGTGTAAGGGTCAAGGTATATTCCTTTATTCCATTTGCGTTACATACTTATATATAGTACTCTTTACTTAATATTTTGTCAACATATGCACTGCTACAGACAGAAACAAAAATACCGTTGTGACGAACAGTGTGTCACGGTCCCAAAAATATAATAATATCGGTAGATGGACTCATATTTTGAAACTTCAAAATAGCTGATTAAGGGTGCAAAATACTTCAAATAAAAAGTTGCTTATTTAAATAATTAAAAATTATAGAAAAATTCTAAAAATTAAATTATCACTATGTCCCAAAAGAACCTTGTCTAAATTCAAACCCGATCTCTAGTTATATCGAATAAACCGATACGGTCGATAAACGATTCTATAGCGACTATTTTAAAATTTGATTTGAACACAAATCAAAATCTACACGACGAAATCCAGATTTTTCTCTTCCACCAGAAAGATATACTCCACCAGCTCCACACGTTTCTTGTTTCACAGAAATTCGGCTTAAAATGAATCCTGTACATTCAGTTGAAGTTCGAATCGCCAATTTACGAACTGCAACGCCATTTCAAGCTCGATTTTAATTATATTATAAACTATACGTTCAACTGTCGACGATTGAATATATTCGTTATTCAAATTCAATTCCAAGCTGAATTAAATATCACAGATGATCCGGTTCACACCATATCGTCATTTCGACAAATTCTGATTATTCAGAATTAAATATATTATTTAATTTATTATTTTAATTAAATATTCATCGTAATTAAACTCCACGACCATTAAATTCTCTAAACCACCATTTCAATAATTAAATAAATTAATTATAATACCTCTGCCAATGCGGGTCATTACAATCTTCCCCACTTAAAATAATTTCGTCCTCGAAATTGCTAAAAGGTAGAGGACGACCCTATCGACTGGATAGAACATATTTGTTCACTTCTAAATTTTCCGTTTCAACTGAACCAATTTAATTTCAATTAAATATTAATTAATTCTTATCAACGAAAATTTTCAAAAATCCTGAAAATTTTCTAACACCTAAAATTTTCGAAAAATTTCGCCAGCACCTCCTTTGTACTGGTCAATACGTCAAACCACCACTCGCCTCTCTGGGCCATCTCCAACCCAAAAGAAAACCAAACAGCCAAGCGGCTTGCCAATTCGGCTCATCAAAATCTCATACCGTATGAAATATAAACTTGTACCCTTTTTGTCGAGCATATCAACTCTGTCACTTCCATATGCTATCAACTCAGCATATACCAATGTTATCCCAATCAAATTCTAGAATCACTTTTATCTCCAACACAACCATTCGCTTTTACCTAGCCAAATTTCCATTTCAACTCAAGTTTTCGTCTTGATTCCCAACTCTTAACTTGATTATCATATTACACTTCAAATTTGAATCTCACAATCCAATTGGTCTTGATATCATTTAAATTCAATCTCAGTTACCACTTTACTGGCTTTACTTTAATTCAAATCTGCTTTCTCAAATTTCTATTAAATTTGTTTTTAATTCAAACAGTCTTTCCCTGGGAGTTTTTAAACAGTTTACTCTTTTCAAAAATCAAATTTTCCTTTTGAACATGTCACTGAGCCCTTAATTAATATTCCATTAGTTAAATCACTTCTCTATTTCTTTATCAATATTTGTTAATCAAATATTTTCAATAACCATATTGTCCTTTTATGTTATTTGGAAAACATTTCCGAATATCGCCTTCCTTTATTTTCTAAACTTTAGAAAATATATGCTATTTATAATTGGAAAATATTCCAATTACTTATCTCTTTTCCGATCTCGTTCATTTCTATACTTAGGAAATATTCATTATTTCTATTTCCAAGTTACACTCATTTGGGTTAAACGGATGTTGTGTAAAACATCGTTACGACAATCCAAATACTATATTCAACTAGCTCTTACTCAACATTGATCTTCGATCCTGAAATCTTACTATTTATTTGTTAATAATGAAATCAATCAAGTTGGGGTATAACTACCTCTCAGACCTTGACTGAATAACATTTATAACGTCAAAACAGATATGATTACTTATTCGAATAATCAATACCATACAACTACTTATTCACTTAAACACGTATACACTTCTCTTTCTATTCTTACTAGATTTTATTCTAGACTTCCTTTTTGACTTTACTATTCTATTTCTAAGTTCGTTTCCTTATCGACTTCTATATATATATCGATACGTTGATTTCTAACTATCAAATTATCTTAAAAATATTCTAACTCCTTAAATTCCCGGAAAAATTCGCCATAACCTCCTTTGTACCAGAAGCATCGGGATATTTCAAATAGCCTCCCATGGTCTTTACCCATCCAAAAGAAAAAGAAAAAGCCAAGCGACTAGCCGATACGGCGCATAAAATCTCATATATATGAATTTAACACATACCTTTTTGTCGAGCATTCTATTTATATACCTTCATACCTTATCCATACATATCTCATGTATATTTATACATTTCTAATTCATTTCAACTTAATCCAATCATTTTAACTTAGTTCGTTAAGTGATTTTCAAATTACTGGTTTGCCCATTTCACCTTCATATTTGAATATACATGTTCAAATATAGGTTTAACTTGTTTATCAACTAATTGAATTCCATTTCAATTTTATTTGAATTTCCTATATTCAAATTCCATTTCGATTCTCTTATTCAAATTCTATATTTGAATTTCATTTCAATTCACTTATTCAAATTCCATATATGAATTTCATTATTCAAATCTATTTTCAAACTCCATTTGAATTTCTATATTCAAATCTATTTGAATTCTCTTTATTTCATTTCAATTCCCTTTGAATCTTCTATATTCAAATTTCAAATTCAATTTGAATCCTCTACATTCAAATTTCATTTCACTTTCGATATTCAAATCCTATATTTGAAATCTCTTATATTTTCTATATCCAAACGCCATTTGAATTTCTATATTCAAATTCTATATCACTTCCATTGAATTTCATATATTCAAATTCCCTTTGAATTTCTATATTCAATTTCTATTTGAATTCTCTTTATTCAAATCCTCTTCGAATTTTCTATATTCAAATCCTATGTTTGAACTTCCTTGATTCAAATTCCTTTAAATAAGTCTCGGTTTCAATTCCTTTTGAAATCGATATCTCTACCTTTGGAAAATAGATTTCCCTTTCAATTCCATACTTGTAATTTTTTTTCTTCTGAATTATCTAATGATAATTCTCTTCACTTCATTTATAAACGTCGTTTATAAAGGAACTTCTCGTTTTATTTCTTTTAAAAACAAGTTAATATTTCAAATCTATTTGAAAATTCAAATTCTATATTTTAAATTCTAATTTGAAATTCAACACAACTTGTCTTTCCCAAAACATATTCAAAACAGTGTCTCTGGTAGTAATTCGTCACTTACAACTCGAAAATGAATACTGATGATGCAGCTGTCATCATCAGAATCTATTTTCCAGCGATCGAAGTGAGTTCAATACTATAAAATCATTTCTAAACATTTCCACTTTGAAATTCATTTCAAAATATAATTCACACTGTTTGTAAAACAATTTAAAGTCTTCCAGGATCTTAAATTTTCCTTATTTTTAACCCAAATCCATTTACAAACACTTATCCAATTCTCCAGAGTTTTAATTCAATTTCTGGTTTAAAATTTCAGATTTAAATCATCTGATTTCACGTATTTCACTTATATGAATTCTGATTGGTTATTTACATAACCATTTAATTTATAATCTTACTCGATTATAATAACAACCAATATATCCAATATTTTATAATCATTTCAATATAAATCCTTTATATCAAAAATATAATTTGGGTAAAATTATTTCATTTAACCTCTTTTCAAAACATACCATGACGGTTCATCGTATTCGAGTGTTTACAAAATCCCTACCGATACAGTGGATCAAACTGATCGACCAGAACTCATAAACAACTCAACCAATGAATCTCCACAATATAAAACAATTTTTTTATATCAAATACAAATACGTTCACTCGTATATATACACTCAATCTCAGTCTAGGGTATTACTAACCCTAACTCTACTGAGTCACGCCACAGAGCCAAGTAATTCTTAACCTTCTGCTCTGATACCAACTGTAACGACCCGGATTTTGAGCGACTTTGGTTATCGACATAAACACGATGTCGATAACCAAAACATCGAAAAATCCTGGTAATTAGTGAAAGAAATTAGAGGGTGAGGAAAGATAAGATAGAAACTTAGAATAGAAGAAGAAGAAGAACACAACATCAGAGTAACACGAATCTCACAGCGGAACGAATAACATATAATATATGTAACATAACTTTGAAATATACATCTGTATTTGAATATACATCATTATCAAAGTACAGCACTTACAACACAGCGGAAATAACTATAGCTATATGATCCTGAAGCCTCCTGCTCCAGCTCTTCAACTATATCTGTAAAATCCCGACTACTTGACTGCCCATACAAATTTAGGCACCCAAGAGTTTAGGGAAAACAACAAAGTAAACTCCGGGTCAGTCATGGGACTGGTATGAGTAAAACAGTTTAAAAACAGTTCGAACAAGTAAACGATATCTCATAAGACCACGCCGCATAACGGAACGGGTTTTTCCCTTATGAGAATCCAAATTATCTTTATATCAAAACCTTTGATATTATGATAATGTCTATCAACCACAATATATATATATAATCATCTAGCAGAAACGCTTTCATCTCACGTTCTACATATATAGTATACAATCAAGACCGCAAGCACGTATTGGGTAATGGATTTCCAACTATGACAAGGTATGGAACCACCTTTCGCTCGTGTACCTCTAGAGAGGAATACACTGGGTTCAACAAGAACATCTTGCAACCCGGCCACACATGACCGACCACTCATTTCGCTTGAGCGTATCGAATGTATATCACCAACGGTTGGGATCAGCAACCGTTTCCCGAATGGGACAGCATCAACAATAGATTTTTAGAAGTAAATGAAACTCTAGATCAGGTGATTATACACCCTACTTCGGTGCGACCGACTTAGCCATGCTGCCTGCCCGATTTCTGTCATTTATCGGATGATGAGGCTAGAAGCTACGCTTTATCATCATACCAGATTCACTTTGAATGCCACATCGTCAAATCCATCAAATCACCGATTGACGTCCTCAACCATACATTATGTGTTAGCTAAAAGAAGTTTCCTTCTCCGCTTCCACTCTTGGTACGGTTGGAGAAATCAATATACGTGATCGTCTGGAAATACTCTGTCAGACATCCGTCCATACAAGTCATCCAGGAACAGGATGAACCGAAGGCACTATTCTGTAAACAGGATAGCCCTTGCATAACTCCGTCTTCAATTTCCTTTGGCATATATGATTCGCAACGCTTATGCCAATACAGAGTGGTTCTTTGGATAATAATCCAACCGGTCTCTCCATATTAACAACGTAAAAACGGTCAAAAATTCGATAGTCTGTGATTTAACTATCGAATAAAAACAGATGTGCAAACAACGATATTATTTCCAAATGGAAATTATATCGATCAAACATCATTCAACATTCATCTCCTTAGTTCATTAATTTACTTATCTCCTGTTTCCCTATATTCAATATTTCTTATTTTCTAAATTTGGAAAATATACGTTATTAACAATGGAAAACATTTCCATTTCTTGTTTTCTTTATTAGAAAACATTTCTGGTTTCTTATTTGGAAAACATTTCCAAAGCTTCTTCATTGGACTTAGACAGATGTTTTAAACAAACCATCGCGATGCCAACTCAAACCATTTCCTTTACTGCCGAACCTTAACTATTCCTTAGTTAAAAACGAAGCCAATCAAGTTGGGGTAAAACTACCTCTCAGACCTTAACTGAACAACAGTTCTAACTTTGAAATAGGCAAAGTTCACTTTATATCCCTTTTACTAACTTCCTTACTTAACCCTCCTTCGAGTAGCTATATTCGATTGACTCTTTTCACTTAACTCTATTGGACTAACACTATTGGATTAACTCATTTCACTTAACTCCTTTCGAATAAACTATATTCGATAACTCCTTTTACTTTCTATTCGAATAACTATATTCGATTAACTCTTTTGCTTCTATTCGAATAAACTATATTCGATTTACTCTTTTTACTTTAACTCTAATTGATTAAAACTAACATCGATTAGCTCCTTTGCTTTAACTCTAATCGATTAAACTAACATCGATTAGCTCCTTTGCTTTAACTCTAATCGATTAAACTAACATCGATTAGCTCCTTTGCTTTAACTCTAATCGATTAAACTAACATCGATTAGCTCCTTTTTCTTTAACTCTAATCGATTAAACTAACATCGATTAGCTCGTTTACTTTTATTCGAATAAACTATTCATTTATAAAGATTTACTTTTAGTAACAGTTCTTCACTTTACAAATGATTTCCCTTTTATAAAACTCTATTCGTTTTAAAAACATTTTTCCCTTTTATTTACTTTCGAAATATTTCCTTTTATAAAATCTGTTGATTTTATAAAATCTCTTTATTTCAATATACATTGAAATACTTCTTTTTACATCCCAGGGTCTTTTATGATATTTAAAATATCGAATAAAAATGATCAACAACATTCCAACACCCATAATCCATAACAGATTATATAACACATCATATATCACAATATATGAAGACAGTAAAATAAATGTTGAGGAATCCAGTTGGATTCCTCCAACCTGTCTCCCTGCATCACAGATGTTAAGCAACATAAATAACATCGAATTCATTTCACTATGAAATGTTCTGATAAACAACATCAATATATATATATATATAACGATTTATATATATTTCAACTAACTGACTAGCAGTTCAATCAACCAAATCAACACACAGCAATCAACAGATGATTAACAGTTCTAAAAATACGTTATAAAAATATAACTGTTCAGAGTTGGTGAGTTTTACTCACATTGGACGATCATTGTTAATAACGATAACCATCGCTCGATTCAGACGGACAATTTATTTCGCCATAAATTGTAACGAGCTCCGATGGACTTCCAGTCAGTTCCAGTTGTGTTGCTCCCGTCCATACGATCCTAACGGATCTGACCGTTCGAAGTTCATTTTCTGTACATTGGCCCAATGCCCTTTACAACCCGATCCATGCAATATCCTTCTCTTCCCCAAAGCGTCGGTCCCCTTTATTTGTCTTACCGAGTTCCTCCTGCCTTGACTTTTCTTGTTCACACGTCCTTTGTTCCAGTTGCACTTCTTTTTCGCAGTTCTTTAAACTGCTCCACCATGTTAGCCCTACGCTTCATGCAATTCGTTCCACAAACCCCCGTACTTCACTGCACAGTACCATTTGCCACAAATTATCTCCACTTCTTGCCAAACCCTTAATCAAACTTTAAACAACAAATCCCTTTTCGTTATATTTTTATAGGACCTGTTCACATCTTTTACTGATCACGTTCACTACAACTATTTCGGTAAACCCTTCACCAACACGCTTCGTTCAACAGTAATTTCTCATTCCAACGCATACGTGTTAAATTGCGTTTGCCCCCCCCCTTTGAATTTCCATCATCCCCTTTGCCACGTTTTGTTTACTGCTTCGCTCTTTCATCACTTTGTTTTGTTCTTCACCTCAGTACGCAAATCCACTTCCTTACATGCTGCTCCCCACATCAAAACGCACTGCATCATCATATTTCCCCTGAACGCATGAACTCATCGCCCTCAATTTCGTTTACACCTAATCACCGCTAACCCCTTTAACCGTATAAAATAGTGAAGCTTCTTCCACAACCGGTATACATTTCCAACTCCTCCATCTCTCCACAGTTAACCGCGTCGGCAGCAGTTCTTTCCGAGCTCCAAGAATTCAAACGACATCTTTGGTGACCAACTCCACCCAAACTCCTCACGCAGGAGCTCAATCAACCCACCAACTCAACTGCAACGCCCGATTTACAAATCGACGCACACAACTTTTGAATCACACAACCCTAGATTCACGGCTACCATTTTCTAGCGAAGTTCGAATCCAATAACACGGAAACGACATTGAAGAGGAAGCCAAGGAGATTACATTTAAAAGAGTTTGGGAATTTATAAATTTTCCTTTGAATTGATTTCGAATTTCGAACTCGACGTTTTGATTTTGAGAAGCTCACGAAAAATGTATTCCTGGCAAATGAACTCAGCGGCTAGAAAATATTGCCCCGAGAAAATGACTTCAAGTTTAGAAAGTTAAAGAATATTTATAGGGGTTTTTCTTCTTTCTCTTTTGATTGTTGGAGGATTTGGAACCATAGTTTTTGTGTGGTTGGAATCCGATGGGTGCGTGGCCTATTTTTGATCACAAATGTATTAGGATATTTTAAGTGTAAGGGTCAAGGTATATTCCTTTATTCCATTTGCGTTACATACTTATATATAGTACTCTTTACTTAATATTTTGTCAACATATGCACTGCTACAGACAGAAACAAAAATACCGTTGTGACGAACAGTGTGTCACGGTCCCAAAAATATAATAATATCGGTAGATGGACTCATATTTTGAAACTTCAAAATAGCTGATTAAGGGTGCAAAATACTTCAAATAAAAAGTTGCTTATTTAAATAATTAAAAATTATAGAAAAATTCTAAAAATTAAATTATCACTATGTCCCAAAAGAACCTTGTCTAAATTCAAACCCGATCTCTAGTTATATCGAATAAACCGATACGGTCGATAAACGATTCTATAGCGACTATTTTAAAATTTGATTTGAACACAAATCAAAATCTACACGACGAAATCCAGATTTTTCTCTTCCACCAGAAAGATGTACTCCACCAGCTCCACACGTTTCTTGTTTCACAGAAATCCGGCTTAAAATGAATCCTGTACATTCAGTTGAAGTTCGAATCGCCAATTTACGAACTGCAACGCCATTTCAAGCTCGATTTTAATTATATTATAAACTATACGTTCAACTGTCGACGATTGAATATATTCGTTATTCAAATTCAATTCCAAGCTGAATTAAATACCACAGATGATCCGGTTCACACCATATCGTCATTTCGACAAATTCTGATTATTCAGAATTAAATATATTATTTAATTTATTATTTTAATTAAATATTCATCATAATTAAACTCCACGACCATTAAATTCTCTAAACCACCATTTCAATAATTAAATAAATTAATTATAATACCTCTGCCAATGCGGGTCATTACAGTAGCTCTCAACCGTTGGTGATATACATTCGATACACTCAAGCGAAATGAGTGGTCAGTCATGTGTGGGTCGGGTTGCAAGACATTCTTGTTGAACCTAGTACATTCCTCTCTAGAGATACACTATCGGAATGTGGTTCCATACCCTGTCATAGTCTGAATCTAATCTCCAATAAGCGCCCGCGTTTTGATTGTGTATTATATATGTGGAGCGTGAGATTCAAGCGTTTCGCTAGATTGCTATTTATTTGTATTTAGACACTATTATAATATCAGACTAAGATATGTTTTCAAATTGGTTTGGATTATAGTTAGGTAAAACCGTCCGTTTTATGTGTGGGCTAGTCTACTATTATCCTTTTCTTTCAAAAGGGTTTTTGAACTTTAAAATCAATATTGATGTTATATAAACTTAGCGAGTTTTTCTCACTCTGGTTCACTAGACTGACCCGTCGTTTGTAATGCTCGGGTTAGCCCGGTTTATAGGTTCAGGTTATCAAATGCTGTGAAGTCCAGAGACGAGCTGGAGAAGTTCATACGTATAATATTACTAGTATTTTTCCGTTGTGTGTTGTATTTGAGGACAGGTTATTATAACTGTTCAGATTGATTGACTGTTGTACTCTGGTGATTGTAAGTATACATTATTCCAAGTTTCAATAAATATTCATTTCTATATCATATTTTATTCCACTGCGATGTGAGACTGTATGGTGTTCATTCTTCTTATTATTCTTCTATTCTAATATTTCTTTCTCTCTTATCTCATCCTCTAATTTCTTTCTATTAACTTTCCGGATATCCGATACTCGAGTTTGGATACGAGATGTATTTATGTCGAAAATTCGAGCATCGAATTTTCCAGGAAGTTACAGTGGTATCAGAGCTATTGGTTGAATAATAACCTTGGCTTTGTGGCGCAATTCGATAGAGATGGGGTTAGTGACACCCTAGATTGAGTCTGAGCGTATATACAAGAGGATGTATTTGTAGATTTTACATAAAAATATTTTGTATTGTGTTCAAGTGTTAGGAAAGCATATTGAACTGGCAAATTGACACATTATTATTTTATAAAGTGGGTAATGAAATAATTTTATCTAAATTATATTTTTATACAAAAAGGAAATAATTTTCTATATTATAGTACTGTTGTCTGTTTGGTTGTTTTGATTGGAGTTCAAACTAAATTATGAATTATAATTGAATTGAATAGAAACCAACTAGTTAATTGAATATGGGAATGAAACTTAACCTGGTTAAATAGAATTAATTTAAGGAATAGAATTAAATTTGAGATTTGGGAATCAAGCGGATAATTAAGAAAATCAATCCAATATTAATCGATTGATATTAATGTTTAGACAAAGTGAATACAGACCAGTAAGTATCGTTGATTGAATATAATACAAATGATTTGGTTGTTTGTCATTCAAATGTTGGATTAGTTGAATAAAATTCATTAAACATATCAACAAAGGACTTAAATGAATTAAAATTAAATCCATGTATAATGAATTGGGAATAAAACCGGTTATGACATAAAATGGAATTATTTAAACCTGTATTTTTTTTTTGAGCTGTAAATTGAGATAAGTGTAGATTTCAGAAGGATGTGGAATTGATTTGGTTATACATAATGGAAAATGAAGAGCAGCTTGTTGATTTGCTTCGAAATGGAAATGAGTTTCCCTTCAAATAGGTAATCCTTAATATTATTGGTTGGTGATTGATTTTACCCCCTTGAGTTGGGTAGCCATTTGGAATTTTGTTTTCTTTTGGGTGAAGATAAGGCCCAAAGTGGTAGTTGTAGTTGTACAGATCAAACCACGCAGAGGAGGTGCTGGCGAAATTTTCGAAAATTTTAAAAGAGTTTGAATTTGTTTTGATGATAATTCAAAAATAATTATTTTAACTGATTTCGGAGCATTCTTCTTACCTTGTAATTTTGGGGACGAAATTCTTTTAAGGGGGGAAGAATGTAACGTCCTATATTTTTTTCGTTATTTAAATTGCATATTTAAATACGCTTTATATATTTTATTTGGAATATAATGGATTTGGTATCGAACTTATTTAATAAAATAGAGTTCGAATATATATATATATATATATATATAGTTAATTAAAACGAGCTCGAAAAGCTGCGGTAATTCGTAATTTTCGATTTGAAGTTTAACTGAATATATAGGATCCGATATAAGTCGGACTTCAATGAAATAAGAAACGTTTGAATCGATTTGATTATATTTTTCTAATGAAAGAGAAAAATGGAGATTTCATATTATAGATTGTTAGTTACGTCCAATTCAAATTTTCGAATGGTCGCTATAGAATTCGTTAATAAACAATAACGTTTATTTAATGAATATAAAATGGTTTATTTATATATATATAATTTGAATATCGTTTAAACCTAGCATTTTAAAATATTGAGTTTAAAATATATATTGGTTTATTTTAAAACAGTATAAGATTTCATTGGAGAGATACGATTTTTATTTTTATTTAAATTGGATTATTTTGGATTTAATCGTTGTTTATAGGCCTTAAAAATAGTTTTTTTTAAACAAGATCCGTTTTGATGAAACGAATTTTATTGAAATGCGTATAATTAATTATTGCTATATTTCGAGTTTTGGGCCAATCAGAGTTGTTTTATCAAAGGGCTATGTACAGAGGTGAACCAATAAATTAAAATATCGTCGTTGTACAAATGAAGTCCGTTTTCAGCGAAATTAGTTTCATTGGGATCGTAATATTAAGATGTAGTGAAACGTCCATTTTTGTTGTGTTTAAAGATCGTGCCTTTCAGTGCATATTTAATGGTCAGTGTTTAATAGCGGTGGCTGTATTAAATAAAAAAAACATACCTTGTTTCTTCTATTCTAAGCAAAATATCACACAGCTAGTATACAACCTCCTTAAGTATAAATCACACAGGGCATACTTCAACAATGACGTGATGGATTTACAACAGCTAGAAAGTTGGCAAAACAGGTAAGCTACAAACGTCAGTAGTACTATTTTTAGTTCTGTGCGGTGGTGAGGTCAATCTAAATAACTGTGTACATCATTCACGCTGAAAGCAAACTTAGCTTACTAATCCCCCATTTTCTCCTCTTTTGAAAACAATGCTCCATAGTTCATTATTTTCAGCTATCTTCGAAACAGTAACCCAAACCGTAACCCGTCTTCTTCTGCCAGTATATAAAAAAAACTTCATGCTTAAGGGAATGTACTCAGGCCTTTTCCCATCAGTTCTTTCTACTGCTACACGAAAAGGACGACGAAGAGAATTGCGACTAAACAGCCTAGTTGAAATGAAACCACATACAAACAGCCTATGTTCAAGACAAATTTTCAACCCCTAAGCTTTAGAGTAGCTGAATAGCACACATACACATACTATCAAAATAAAAACTCATGGAAAGTAAAATTCTTCAGCTGTCTTATTTCTTTCAAGCTGCTTTGAGTTTTCATTTCAAGATGCTAATCAACACTACTACCCTACTGT
This sequence comes from Allium sativum, assembly GCA_030737875.1. Lineage (NCBI taxonomy): Eukaryota > Viridiplantae > Streptophyta > Magnoliopsida > Asparagales > Amaryllidaceae > Allium > Allium sativum. The sequence continues at coordinate 308,187,524 of CM060915.1, read as the reverse complement.
TCGTAGGCGCAACTCTATGTTGTACTGAGTGAAAGGTGACATGGTTCTCATCCTATCCCTTCCTCTATTATATATAATGCGTGCCCCACCTCATACATTTCAGCAACACATAATTAATTTCCATTTCTAATTGAAATAGAAACTCGACGCAAGTAAAATAATATTAGTTAACATTAAAGTTTGCACCACCAAGTTTCAGTGGCATTCCAACATGGCTTGCAATTGTGTTTAAGTAGTGAAGCGGTATTATACTAGAAAGAGGGGACAGTGCATGGAAGTTAGGTGGAGCTGGAAATTTTTGACTCGCTGCATGGACCAAAAAGAGATAAAAATACAAAATGAAGAAGAGTCGCGGTAGGAACTGGAAACTGGTGAAGTATGTTCGAAACATTCTTTTACATTTAAGGTGGGGGATGACTGTCTGAACGGTAGGGAGATGCATCTATAGTGAAGTATATGCTTTAAACGAGCAGGAAGATCATGGTCTAGGCCGTGTTTGTCAAGGAGTCGGGTAGATCTCCGATGAGGAAGTTTGCAGCGTTGTCTAGCTCGAAGTAGAAATGTGGGTGGACTGGCTTGCAGTCACATGTGTGGGCGGAGTCTAGCGATGCATGTAGTAGTGGTCTGGGTCACTAGGTGTAGTCAGAGTTGCGGAGGAGGAGGAAGTGTGGTTACTGTGCTGAAGTGGGGAAGGTCCGTTCAACATGTAAAAGAGGGGCTGGGAGGAAATATAAGGAGCGGGTACTGTGTGATGTCGGCAGGGGAGGAAGGCCCTGTGTGTACGCATGAGGAGACGACAAAGAAAGAATCAGACAGGAGGTGGGAAGAAACAATACAAAGTTTGGAGAAGAAGATATTTAGATGCGGCGGGCCGTGCTTTTTATACCGTGGGCTTATTGGGCCTCACGCGGTAATAAAGAATATAGGAAAAAAGAAGATATATATTACACGAAGGAAAGTGAGACAGTTGAAATGAGGACTAATTTATGTGAACAATAAAAAGATGGGATGGGCATAACGAAGAAGGTACGGATGCAAATAATTTGGTTAAAAGAAAGCTACTATGGCATAACGTGCGTGGATCAGAGGAAATTAAAGTAAGACCCAAGTTACCAATCCATTTATTCAGTTTAATACAAATGAAAATAGATGTTATATAATGAATGCTAGGGTTAATAAGGAAGATAGGTAATATAAGTTTGCAACTTAATAATGATCTAATTTGCCCAATCATGATTGGCATAACGTATATCAATTTGCAATTTAATAAATATTTATAAAAGTATTAATCGTTTTTATTCAAAATAAATCAAAGATAAATAGTAAAACATTTTGAATGTGCCTAACCGATCTCATGTATGCCTCGTATAAGTTGTAGTTATAACGTTATATAGATTTGGAATAGTGGGTGGGTCCTAACTCCTAAGAAACAAAATTAGAAATTTAGATTAAATTATATATAGGATTAAGTTATTAATATTAATTTAAAATAGTGAAATTTTTATGACAGTGTCCTACGCACACAGAACCAGATCAAATAAGGACCGTTGGAACCATATCAACGAACGTGAGATTTTGAAATGGGAACAGACGGAGTAAAGCAGCTGGAAGCGTGTAAAACCAATCGTTTTGACGACGTATGGAAAACCAAGGTGAGTTCAACTCACTTAGTTTATCCCGCTTATATTTTTATAAGCCGGTTTTTTTATTTTGTGTGCAATATTTTGCTCAAGGTTGATGATTGAATGACTGTTTGTTGTATACTGAATATTTTTAATATTCATTGATTAAATTAAACGTTTGTTTTATTTAATCGAATTAAATCGTTATTTTAACAATTAGATTCCAGACGAGGTAACTTACCTTGTTGGTTACATTTATAATAATATAAACGTATTTATTAATTGACTGTTTCAATGGATGTTATAAATTGATTGTTAGCTGTTATTAGTTAAACTGTTTATTCTTATTTACCGTGGTAAATATATTATCGTATTGGATTTGAAATAACCCATTTTGATGCACAAAAGGACAGGTTGGGGGAATCCAACCGGATTCCTTAAATATGTTGTTTATATGCATATTATATTATATGAATTATTTAACTAGTATAATGAAATGATTGATTCATTGTTGATCATTGAATTAAAATGCGACATGTGTTCGTTATTAACTAATGGGTGATATTGGTTGAGTAATTATCAGCAGATGGCCTAGTAATGAATCGTTTTATAAGAATTTATTTACCGTCGGGTAAATAAATGGAAAGGAAGTTATAAATTTGGTTTTTATAAATAAGAGACGGATTTTGAAATCTATATTATATAGATTATTTGAATAAAGTTTATTAAAGGAAATGAATAATTATTTTTATCTAGTAACTGTAAACTGTGTATATAAAGCAAATTCTTATGTTAATGAGTTTTATAAGCAATGAGATGAAATTAACCAAATGGTTAAGAATTGAATTTATTGTTTCAAACAACAATTAATGGCTATTATTTAATTTAATTAGATTATTAATTAAATTAAAGGAAATTATTTATAGTGATTAAACAAAGGAGTAATGAAACTGGTTATTGGATTAACTTTGTTTTTAGTTGACTAAGTCAACTATTTTTAAACCAAGACAGATTCCTAAATGAATTATTTAGTCATAAATTATTTGTTAAATCGATTATCTTTTTAAATTTATTCGAGAAGGAGATTAACTCTTAATGATTGAAGTAAACAAATTGATTTCTAAAGAAGTTAGGATTAATTATTATTATTATAAAAATCTAAGTGATAAATATTGAGACTAAATTCTTTTAATGGAAGTTATGAAGTGTAAAGCCTTACGTGTAATTAAATGAATTTGTAAACGAAGTTATATTTAATATGAATCCTTTTAAGAATTATATTGGTCAGATTTTTATAAAATCCAAATTGGGCAATTATAAAGGCAAGTTAAATTGATAAATGTCGTAAGAGTCAAATTGGGATTTGTAATCTGACAGAAGTTAAAAGAGAATTTTAAAAGCATAAAGACAGGAAATAGAAATGTTTTAAATTGGTAAAATGTGATTTTGGAATTGTAAAAGTGTTTTCCAAAAGATAATAGATTGAGTTAAAACCATGTTTAAAATCGTATAGTAAATAGAAGTGTTGGGAAAATTATTGAAATAAGATTCGTTGATAAACTCAAATTTATCCTGAAGATAAGAATGTCGTCGTCTCAAGGTGTGAGAGGTAAATAAAATACCCCAAATTGAACGATTGCATGATTATCCAAGGATGATATTAGTTTAGTAATGGGAGTGGTTGATGGAGTTAAGCTAATATTTCCGTGAAGGATATTATAATCTATATATTGAAGAGTTATAAGTTGAACAAGTTGAATTGGTAATATGAAGTGGAAATGATATTCCAAAGGTTAGAAGATTTAGAAATTTAATCAACTGTTTAAATATAAAGGCTAATGAAGTTGTTTACTAAATCATTGAATCCATTTTATTTGTCTAAGGATGGTGGTTGTTTATTTTGATAGTTAAATCACCGACTATCAAAATCTGGACAAATTGATTGTTGGTACGGAACGATCGGGATCGAATTTATATTCGAAAACCATTCCAACCAGCAAATACATAAACGTTGAAGATGTTCAGAAGCTGATCTAGATGGAGCAATTGAAGACCGTGGATTTTCATAAGCGGAAGGATTACTGTCGAATTTCTCTGACTTGCAATCAGAGATTTTCTCACATGATTCAGTCGTGGTTGAGATTTTGTGGATTACAAGGACTACTCGCTACTGATCATTTGGATGCGGTAGGAGTGTACCTTCGGTTCATCCTGTTCCAGGATGACTTGTATAGACGAGTGTCTGATAGAGTATTTCCTAAGAACCACGTACATTGATTTTTACAAATATACCAAGTTAGTGGCAAAGAATGGCCATTCTTTTAAACCCAGAGTGTATTTGTTGACGTCAATTAGTGATTTGACGGATCTGACGATATGGCATTCAAAGTGAATGGCTGCAAGATAATCAAAACATAGTTGTAACCTCAGGCCTCATCAACCGGGAAATGATAAAAATCGGGCAGGAAGCATGGCTATGTTGGTCGCTCCCATTAGGATGTATAATCACCTATCTAGAGAAAATCCACTTCATTCTTTAACCTATTTCGATGTTGTCCCTTTTCGGGAAACGGTGGGTATCTCCCAACTGTTGGTGATATACATTCAATACACTTAAGCGAAATGAGTGGTCGGTCATGCGTGGGCTGGGTTGCAAGACGTTCTTGTTGAACCCAGTGCATTCCCCTCTAGAGATACACTATCAGAAGGTGGTTCCATACCCTGTCATAGTCGGAATCCAATCTCCAATAAGCACCCGCGTTTTGATTGTATACTAGATATGTGGAGCATGAGATGCAAGCGTTCCGCTAGATTGTTATTTATTTGTATTTAGACACAATTATAATATCAGACTAAGATATGATTTCAAATTGGTTTGTATTATAGTTAGGTAAAAACCGTCCGTTTTATGTGTGGGATGGTCTTACTATTATCCTTTTCTTTCAAAAGGGTTTTTGAACTTTAAAATCAATATTGATGTTATATAAACTTAGCGTGTTTTTCTCACTCTAGTTCACCAGACTGTCCCGTCGTTTGTAATGCTCGGGTTAACCCAGTTTACAGGTTCAGGTTATCGAATGATGTGAAGTACAGAGACGAGCTGGAGAAGTTCATACGTACAATATCACTAGTATTTTTCCATTGTGTGTTGTATATAAGGATTGGTTATTATAACTGTTCAGATTGATTGACTGTTGTACTCTGTAATTGTAAGTATACATTATTCCAAGTTTCGATAAAGATTTATTTCTATATCATATTTTATTCCACTGCGATGTGAGACTGTATGGTGTTGGTTCTTCTTATTATTCTTCTATTCTAATATTTCTTTCTCTCTTATCTCATCCTCTAATTTCTTTCTATTAACTTTCTGGATATCTGATACTCGAGTTTGGATATGAGATGTATTTGTGCCAAAAATTCGAGCATCAAATTTTCTGGGAAGTTATAGTGGTATCAGAGCTATTGGTTGAGTAGTAACCTTGGCTCTATGGCGCAATTCGATAGAGATTGGGTTCTAGATTGAGCCTCAGTGTATATACAAGAGGACGTATTTGCATATTTTACATAAAAATATTTTGTATTGTGTTCAAGTGTTGGGAAAGCATATTGAACTGGAAAATTGATATAATATTATTTTATAAAGTGGGTAATGAAATAATTTTATCTAAATTATATTTTTATACAAAAAGGAAATAATTTTCTATATTATAGTACTGTTGTCTGTTTGGTTGTTTTGATTGGAGTTCAAACTAAATTATGAATTATAAATGAATTGGTTAGAAACCAACTGGTTAATTGAATATGGGAATGAAACTTAAATCGGTTAAGCAGAATTAATTTAAGGAATAGAATTAAATTTGAGATTTGGGAATCAAGCGGATAATGAAGAAAATCAATCCGATATAAATCGATTGATGTAACACCCCGAATTTCGGTTAATGCTAAAATTCACTAATTACAGAATAAATAATCTCAGATGTGAGAATTGGGGGAAACGGGCTGCGTCATTACGTTCGTCTCGGAAAAATACGCGAAATAGATTCCGAGTTTTCGAGAATCGGAGTCCGTATGGCCCAGTTATGGCCCAATGAAGTTGGCAGAAAATTTAAACAGAATTAAATATTTAAAATCAGATTTCGAAATTGGGACCAGCGGGGGCCAGGCGGGAAAATTCCCGCCTAGGCCATGTCGACAGGGCTGTCGACAGGCCTGTCGACTTGGGCTGGACCAAGTCGACAGCCCTGTCGACTTGCCTGTCGACAGGGGTGCGACGCCCAGTAAAACTGGGTGCACCAGTTTGGGTTCTTGGGCTGGCTTGGAGGGCTGGTTCTGGAAGTTTCTAAGATCAGACGGATCTGAGCTAACCTAGGTTTAATCCTATGGTCTAAAAACACCCTAATCTCTATAAAAAGGCCCTAATCCTACCCTAATCCCTACCAAAAATAGAATTGATGCCATCATGCCGCCAAATTAAATCTTGAGAGGAGCCTCCACTAATTTATGAAGAGGGTTGCAAGTTAATCACTCTCTAATCAACCTCTAATCCATTCTAAGCATCTTAATCTTCACGTTTGGAGTGCAAATTGGTTTTGGTGAGTTCCTATAGCTTTAATAATCAATTGTTAAATTGATTATGGTAGGATGTGATAAGACATGGCTATGTTTGTGGATAAATGTGTTTATGCAAGTTTGTATGATATGTGATTTGCAAGTTTTATGCTATATGCAAGTTTAATGCCATGTTTTATGATGCAAAACACTATGTTGAACATTTATGCATATGTAACATGTTATGCAAACTATATGTGAGAGTATATGCAAGTTATATGTAACATGATATGCAAGTTATGCATGTGGTTTTATGCATGCTAAGTGTTTGGTTTTATATATGCTAAGTATTTGATTTTATGCATGCTAGGTATTTGATTTTATGCATGCTAAGTGTTTGGTTTTATGCATGCTAAGTATTTGATGTTATGCAAGTTAGGTATTTGGTGTTATGCATGCTAAGTATTTGATTTTATGCATGCTAAGTATTTGATTGTATGCATGCTAAGTATTTGGTTTTGTGCATGCCAAGTGTTTGGTTTTATGCAAAGTTATGATACAAGTTCATATGCAAAGTTATGATACAAGTTCATATGCAAAGTTATGATACAAGTTCATATGCAAAGTTATGATACAAGTTCATATGCAAAGTTATGATACAAGTTCATATGCAAAGTTATGATACAAGTTCATATGCAAAGTTAGGATGCAAGTTCATATGCAAGTTTGTCTCTTTTTATGATATGCATAACATATGCGAGTTTGCCTCTATGTATGACATGTTGTGCAAGTTCATATGCAAGTTTATGTGCAAGTTCATATGCAAGTTTATGCGCAAGTTCATATTCAAGTTTATGCGCAAGTTCATATGCAAGTTTATGTGCAAGTTCATATGCAAGTTTGTCTCTTTTTATGACATGCATGATGCAAGTTTGGGTTATATGCTAAGTTGGGTTTAGTGTATGTTCATATATGCAAGTTGACACCTTTTGAACCCATGATAGAGTTATATGCTATGTTGGTTAAACCCATGACATTTGTGATGAATCTTCCCTTTATTATGCCATGTTACGAGACGAATTACGTGGGGAACGATGGGGTTAATATGCATGTTAATAAAGTGGTGTGAAATGGTTATGATTAAGCATACCATAAAATGAATAAGCATAAGTGGGAATTTACCTATTGAGTTAGGTCTACCCCATGGGAATTTACCTATTGAGTTAGGTCTACCCATGTTATGGAATTGGGAATTTACCTATTTAGTTAGGTCTACCCATATTCTTAAAAATGTGTAATTAATTAGGGATAATTAATATGAATATGAGGGTGATTAATTAGGTGTAATTAATCGACTAAGACACGAGGTTGGACTCAGTTGTAGCGTAAAACTGCCCGGACCCAACCGGCTTAACCAGTTGCTACAAATGTTAGCCCAATGTGAGAGGTCTTAGGCACAAACTAAATACGTGATTAATGTAAAGACACGAGGTTAGACTCGGTTATGACATAAGGCTGCCCGGACCCAACCGGCTTAACCAGCAGTCATAAAAGATAGTCTAATGTGAGAGGTCTTTATGAAGATCACGGTCTTAATTAATTAAGAAACACTTGACCATATTAGCATGTAGATGGACATGAGGGGTTAAGTGGGTGCCTTGGGTGGCATGAGGAAACTAATGGGTTGCCTTGGGTGGCAATAGAAAATACGATTAGAATACTTAACCAAAGTGGAACATGTAATTAAACATGGGTAAAGGGTTAAGTAAGTGCTTTGGGTGGCATGTGGAAATCTAGTGGGTGCCTTAAGTGGCAATTGAAATATGATTAGATGACTTAACCAAATCTTAACATGTAAGTGGGCATGATTATAAAAAGGGGTTAAGTGGGATGCACTAGATAAAAATAACAAGCTTAGGTGGTAGCTTGTGGGGGCCCATTTCAACCAATATCCCAAACGTATCTTTGTGGGCTCGACTCTAGTCGAGTGACGGGACACGCATATTGGGCTTGACTATAAGAGGCCAAACCGGGTTAGCGGTGGCAACGCGGGACCAACGGGTTTCATATGCGTGTGTGGACCCGGGCTGGTTGGTAAGTCGTTGTTGCATCGTGTAGATATAAAGCCGTGCACCGTTGATATTATCAGGTGGCCACGTTGGGGAATGATACACCCCATCGTGGGACCAGCACGGGTATCTACGTAGGGGAGCCGATCGCTTGGGGAGTAGTGGGTACACCTATGTAGTCAGATAGGGGTACACGGAACTACTGGGTAAAAATTACTAAGTACATTTAGTGGGATCAACCTTTAAGTAGGAATTACTCTTGGTGGGTAGAACTGGTGTGGTGCAGTGTAGGAATTACCCTTGGGTGGATAAGTCTGGGGTGGTGTAATCTAGTAATTATCCTTGGGTGGATAAATGCGTCTTTTCGGTTATCTTAGTACATCCTGTGTTTAGTTGGCTACTTAGTGTAGTCATTATCCCCAGAGGTACCGTACCTTGTTTATATCATACCCTAATTACTTTAATGATTGTATTGTTAGGGTTATAGGACTCACTCAGACTTATGTCTGACCCCGTTGTTGTTTATCTTTTTCCCAACCCTCAGGTTTCAGAGTGGGCCTAGCACTAGTGGGCTTGGATCAGACCGCTATATCTATCTTTTGGGGCTTGGACCGTAGAAGTAAAGCTCGGTTTATCTTTTCTATTATGGCTATTATCTATGTAGTGGGATTATTTACTTCTATTTTATCAGGATGGATATTATGTACTTGACTCTTGTTATGGTTTTGTGATGTAACCAAACATGTTTTACTTTCCGCTGCAATGAAATGATGTTTTAAATTTTCAAGTATTACTTATATCTGTCTTGTTGTAATTTTTCTGTTCTATACTCACTAAAAATACTCCACCGATGTTATGGCATTCCCTTAGTGAGTGACTCTAGCGGGTGTGGGGTGTTACACGTGAAATCAGAGCTTAAGGTTACCATAACAGATAAAATTTTTAGAAAACTATTTTCTAAGAATATTTTTGAAAGGAGTATTTTCAAAAACATGTCTTTTAAGAGAAAAGTTTTTGAAAGAAAAGCATAATCCCCAATAGCCATATCTATATCTTTTGAATCTCTTCCTCTCTCTCATTTTGAGTTTCACCTCCGCGTATAGATGATCTTTCTAAGATAGATAAGGATGGAAAACCACTTCTAGGGACTTAGATGTTAATCAGATTAGAAGTTGGTCCAAGAAGGAGGAGGACTGGTAGGTACCTATAGGATAGAGGATGAGAGGAAGGCTCAAATAGTTGTTTGGTTAATGAAGGATGAAACCTCATTGGTGGGAGGTTACGAGTGGAGAATGGGGAAGAAGAAGGCTAGTAGTTATCCTTTTGGGAGGAATAGGACATCTTATTAGGATTGTCCAAAGGGGCAAGGGCAAGGTTCGGAATCTCCTGGAGGGTGGTTGTATTCCCTCACGACTAAGGTACCAGATGGGGATAGGACCGTCTAGGTTGGAATTTGGATTTCTTTATTATCCGATTCGAACTTTATTTGATTCTGACGCATCGAGTTTGTTTATCTCATCATCGTTAGTTGAGTCACTGCACTTAGACACCAGTTTGGTAGATGATCCCTTAGTTGTTTTAAACCCAATTGGGGCTCCATGATGTGTTTGGGTTTGAAAGTTTCTATACTTAGCGTTGAGTTTAGATGTGATGCTTTTTGGGCTTCACAGGCTATGGGTTAGTTTTGGGCATGGACTGGTTATCCAGTAATGGTGCCGTTCTTATTGTGGAGGGAGAGTTGTTAGGCTTATGACCCGCTTGGGTAACACTCTCGAAATCTCTTGTAATCCCATGGAATTTGTTATGCTAAGTTATCTAGAGTCGCTTGACACGTCGGTCGAGAGTTTGCAATCTATAGAGTGGTCCGGGAATACTCGGATGTGTTTTGAGGAGGTGAAGGGCTTACCTCCGGAGCGGGAGATTGACTTCCAAATATATCTGGTAGACAATGCCAAACCAGTGTCTTGGCCAGTGTGCCACGTGGCTCCTCGTGAGAGGAGGGAACTCCATAAGCAAGTAGGCAATTTGCTTGAGAAGGGGTTTAGAAGACGAAGTATATCGGAGTGGGGTGCTCCGGTAGTTTTTGCCACGAAGGCGGATGGGTCCCTCAGACTTTGTGTAGGCTAAAGAGAACTAAATAAACTCACAAAGAAGAATAGACACCCATTGTCGAGGATTGATGATCTCTTTGATCAGTTAGTGGGCGCCTCAGTATTTTCGCAGTTGGACTTAGCCACGAGGTTTCGTCAGTTGAGAGTGACTGAGGATAGTATAGAGAAGACTACCTTTAGGACTCCGGATGATTTTCATGAATGGCTGGAGATGCCATTTGGTTTGACGAACGCCCCCGCATATTGATTTGATGAGAAGGGTGTTCAAGGAGTACCTAAATAAGTTCGTGATGGTCTTTGTGGATGACATCTTGGTCTTTTCTAGGAGCGAAATAAGTTTTCGTATATGCTCAATAGGGTGAGCAAAGCCGGTTATGGGAAAAACGGTGGTTTTGGAGCGAGACTGGCGAGGACATCCAGAGTTGGACAAGGGCATAATTATTCAGCCGTTTTTACTAGTATCATCTCACGTAGGTCGTCTGAATTCGAAGGAGGTATCCCTTGGGTGTTGGTCTGGTATTGGTTTAGGCCTTTGGGGCTTGCATTTGGGGGATGCCGAGTTCGACTAGGGTGGTCTGCGTGAGAGATGAACAGTTGTGATGATTTTGGATGATATCGTGGTGGAGAAGAGCATGCCCTACATCTTAGGGAAGTGTTGGAGACTCTTCGAGCGCATAGTCTTAGGACAGCAAAAGTAGATGGGATTCTTAGCATCCTATGAGTTTGAGATAGCGTATACCCATGGCAAGGGTAACGTGGTAGCGGACGCCTTAAGTGGAAAAAGGTTGTCCTTGAGTTCATTGTTCGTTGAACGACGGAGCTTAGAGTTTTTTCCTAGGTTTGACTTTAGACCTTCCGTTGACTTTGTACCCGGTTTACTAGCCTCCTTGGAGGTTAGGCCTACTGTAACGACCCGTATTCTACGCATCATGGGATCGTAAAATATTTATTTCTTTCACATATGAAGTCGTATGGTCATGTAACTTTGGGAGACGACTATTGGGGTCATTTCCCATGTTCATGATTTTTGTCGATTTTTAAATGACCGTTTTGCCCCTAGTTGGTACTGTTTTGGCCATAACTTTTGACTGGAAAGGAATTTTGACCTGAAACCACTTCCATTGGATTCGAATGATGGTTTCTCTTTCCGTAGAGTGGTCATAATAGCCAAACGGACTTACCGTTTGGGAGATATGGCTGAATTAAGGTTCAAAGGGTTATTTTCAGCTTAATCGGGCCAAACCGGGTGATTAGCAGCTAGGCCCATTGGGTAATTTCGGGTTTAGGGGTATATGAGGGCTGATAGGGTTAGAATTTCGGTTTCTTCCTCATTTTTCCAGCCGCCACTTGCTTGCCTTCAACCTAGTCATGGCCTCCATCCTCTAAAATCATCCCAAAATCCCTCCTAATCACTTTCTAGTTGAAGATTAAGCTAATTAGCATCAAACCAAGGCTAATCAACATCAAATTTGGAATAGAGCTGCTGTGTTGCATAGAGATTCAACCCAAACAGAGAATCATTTCAGATTTATAGTTTAATTTGTGGCAAAGGTGAGTGATTTGCTTTGTTTTACACTAATTACGGCTAATTAGGGTAATTAGCGAAGATTAGCGAAATTATAATTCAGAAAAATCTAGAAAAATTCCTAAAATTCTAAAACATCATTTTATGCCTCTGATATGAATTTGGGTTAATTCGGACTAGTTTTGCTAATCCCGGAATTTAGGGGATTAAGGGGTAATTAGTGATAATTAGCGAATTTGTGCATGTTAAAAATCTGGAAAAATGTTCAGAAATTCTGAAATATTGTTTTAGGCCTCTGTTAGAAGTTTGGTTCAATTTGGTTAAGATTTGCTAACCTTATTGTTAGATTTGCTTAAGTATGCTTAAGGAAAAAATATGGGGTATTGGCTATGTTTGATCCATTTTACATGCTATGATTTATGTTTTGGTGTTTGTGGTCGATACTATATGTTGCTATGACTATATGGTATGCTTTGTGATTGTTTAGAAGTGTTAGTTTGGTCGAAAACGTCGTCGAGAGGCGTATAAACAGTTGCAGGAAAAGTGCAGAAGGGTATCTGAACCGGATCGGATCGGGGGAAGAGGTCACGAACCGACCCGTTCGTGGGAAGGTACCACGACCCGATCCCTCGCATTTGAAGTTCACGACCCGACCACTCGTGCAGGGTAGCTGCGAACCGAACCGTCCCAGCTGGAGTTCACGATCCGACTCGATGGAAACTGGAGACCACGATCCAAATAGAAGGCACGAACTGAACTGGCTCTCCGACCCGATCCACTTCAGAAGCACGATCCGAACCGATATGAAGGGTGAGGAGCGCCACAACCGAAGGGAAGCACCACGAGCTATGGAGCACGAACCGAACCAGTGGGAGTGCTTCGACCCGATCCGACTTGGTGAGGGCGATGCGATCCGCGAACCGATCCGAGGTGGAGCACGATCCGGCGATGGCGACCCGACTTGGAGAGTGTGCCACGATCCGAGCTGGGGAAGGAGGTTACTCACGATCCGACGGTGATGACCACGATCCGAAGCAATGAAGTGAAGACCGATCCGATGATGACCAATAACCCGAGATGCAAAGGTAGTCCAAATGGAAGTTAGAGCTCAGGATCCAGATGGGAACCAATGAGTTCACTTCATGATTGGGCTTTGCTGCGGGACGCGTGCAAAGGGGTTGTCGGTATTCATAACTTTGGTTCACCACTGAGAGATGGATAGTGGGCTTGTAGTGATAGTTACACGGGATTGGATTCCGTCATGGCCCAAAGTATTAGGTGACCAAAGTAGTGGATATCGTATGCTTTACGCACTGAGTGAGGGATGTGAGGATGATTGCTATGCTTGATTGTTTGACATCACTATGACATGCACACCCCCACCCCCGTTATCTTTACACCATTTGAAAGGGCACCTTAGAGTGTTGTACAATATGTAGTGCTAACTCTTAGGTTGTAGGTCCAGGTTCAGGTATGATTGGATTATACCTGTTATTGTTATGTTTTGTTGCTTATCGCTCATACCAGGCTTTATGTCTGACCCAGAGTTTTATGTCTCTTCTTATTACTCTGGGTGCTCACACGAGCAGACTAGAGACAGGTTATGGTTAGCTGGTGATGCGCGAGTAGCTGATTCGGAGGCGAGCAGGAGGCTTCCACGTATGATATATAGATATTCTCCCTGTGTCGTTGGTGGTCGCTACTTGGGCATTAGTAGTGTACCTCCTTTATCTTGCTTTTGCTTTGAGACAGTTTGAAAAGTTGTAATAAGCTATATTTTGGATTTCCGCTGCTATGATGCTCAGTTCTGGTTTTTAGCTTATGCACTGTCTCTTCTGTTTTATGTCAAGTATGTTATTATTATATTTTGTTCTATGCGCTGTGAGACATATTACAGGTTCCTTGATTAGTCCATTCTTTCTTTCTTTCTCTTCTGGCAACCGTCCCGTGTTAACTGGATATGTGTACAGCGCACTTTTGGAGTAAATGTCGGTTGGTGCGGGGCGGGCCGTCACACTTGGTATCAGAGCTCTAGGTTGCGTAGTTAACCTAGGGAAAGACACTAGGGAGAGATAGTACGTATATGAGAGCGCGTATTTGTGATTATTTTGGTTTTCAAAAGTTATGTATATATATACTATTAGTAGTATAAAAATGAAGTTGCACTGCACTGGTACCACTATGGGGTCGTTAATCGTTTCCCTTTTACAGATTGACGATGAGCCGATATGTTAGAGGTACCGGTAGAGGGTCCAATAATGGGAATGCTGCCGACATGAGGGCGATGTTTACCGACCTCATGAGAGACATGCTTAGAGATGTTCAGGGAGCAGTTCCCAATCCCGGAAATGGTGGTGGTCCAGTAGTGCAGGCGCCTAGGGTCGATTTCGCCAAGTTGTGCAAGGATTACACTAACCTTGGTGGGAAGCCGTTCCACGGAACGGAGTCGGCCACAGATGTTCAGGATTGGTTGGATAGCTGTGATCGTATCTTCGACGACTTGGATCTTGAGGATGCGATGAAGAGAAGGCTAGCGTCTCGTCAGCTGCAAGGGCGAGCGATGAATTGGTGGAATGCCATTAGAACAGCTACTCCAGAAGATCAAGTTACTTGGAATCAGTTTAAGACTCGTTTTTGTGATAAGTTTATTCCAGCTGCTTATAAATCAGAACTGTTCAGGAAGTTCTTGGAGCTTAAGCAGAACTGTAGAGCAGTCTCGGAGTATATCGCTGAATTTGACACTTTATCGAAATATGGATGGTCCCTTATCGATACAGTCGAAAAGAAGAACGAGAAGTTCATAACTGGCTTGGATGGGTACTTGGGGGAAAGACTCATAAACCATATCGATGAGACGTTCGAGTCTATTGTAGGAAAGGCATTAAGGTCAGAGAGCCTTTTCCCTAAGTCGAAGGCCGAAGTTGTTACGGCATCTGCAGAGGAGCCAAAGCCGCAAGCAGGCGGTGAAGGCAAGAAGAATTCTCAGAACAAGAGGAAGCAGAACCCGACCAAGGATGGTCAGAGTAAGAAAAATAAGAAAGATGGCGAATGCTTTAGTTGTGGCAAGAAGGGCCATTACGCCAGAGATTGTCGAGAAAAGCCTGGGGAAAGGAAGTGCTTTAACTGCGGCCAGGCGGGACATCACAAGGATGATTGCCCACAACCTCCTAGGGAGAAGCAGATTGTGAAAGCGTATGCTATCAACGTTGTTCCTTCTTCGTCAAATGCCCCAACTGCGGCGCAGAAGGAAAAAGGTGTCGTTATTCGAGGTATGCTTTCTATTTAAGATGTTTTGATCGGGTTTTGTTTGACAAACCTGAGTTTGTCGATAGACCTTTAGTAGTGACGAACCCGATTAGTGGTTCGACTAGTTTGGCATGATTTGTTAATGTGGTCTTATCGAGTCATGGATGTATGTTTCCTTGTGATTGCTTTGTTTTGGGCTTTACTGGGTTTAGCATTATTTTGGGGAGTCGATTTACTCCAAAGGAATAGGGTGGTATTAGGTACCTACCTAGTGATGGCGATAGTAACTGGAGTTAAGGAAGCTAAGAGGTTATCGTTGCAGTAAGTTCTAGTTGTCTCTAGGAGGCAAATGAGTACTCCAGCGCTAGATTGTTTTGCTAGTATCACCTCATGTGGATTGTCCGAACTCGGAGGAGATGTTCCTTGGGTGCTTGTCTGATATTGGTTTAGGCCTTTGGGGCTTGTGCTTGGGGAATGTCGATTTCGACTAGGATGGTTTGCGTGAGGGGTAAATAGTTGTTGCGATTTTCATTGGATGATATCTTGGTTCACTCGAGGAGTGATGGGCAGACGGAACATGATAAGACTGTTCAACGGTATAGACTGCCTAGAGTTAGACTCGATAGGGTTATGAGCTTGCTCGAGTGGGACTCGGGAAAGATGCAGAGTAATGGATTAGTTAGGACCCTATGTTGATGTTCTTTTTGAAAGAATAGGATGTGTTCGTTGATCATGGAAGATGCAACGAAGATTAGGACGATTCAAGTTAGACTTGAACTCGTAAAAGAAAAATGGGGCGAGTTCGTTAGTCATGGTGATATAACGAATATGGAAATACTTCACATTAGATTTGAAGTATGTTTGGAACATTGTGGGAAGCTCGTTGATCTTGGAGATTCAGCGAACATAGGAGAGTTTCACGTTGGACTTGGACTCGTAGGTAGAGTACCTAGATTCACTAGGTGGGTCTAGTTTACCTTTGGAAGGTGAATGTACGTTGGACATGCAGTACGAGATTCATTGGATGAGTCTAGTTTATCTCTGGGAGATTGACTCGAGTTAGACTCGAGAGGGCTGCAAGGAATTGGATTCAGCTCGAGTTGGACTCGAGAGGGCAGCAAGATAATGGATAGACTTGGGTTGGACTCAAGTATTTTAGGAGGACTAAAAGCAGGGGTATCTGGGGACGCCCGTTACCTTGGATCCGTTGGACGTGATCTAGTTATCCTTGGAGGATAAACGTACGTTGGACGTACGGTAGTCCGATTGGAGGCTGGGCTTCCATTAGTTTAATTATCCTTGGAGGATAAACGTATGTTGGACGTACGGTAGACCGAAGGGAGGCGAGGCTTCCATTGGCCTGGGATTGGTTGGACCAGTCAAGTAGGCATCGGTGTATGTATGGGGGCTGGGCTTCCATTAGTTATTGATGTTGGTTGGACCAGACAGACTAGAATCGACATATTGGGATTGGTTAGACCAATCATGTAGGTGTCGATGTGTTTATGACTTTAGCAGGTGATAGATAGGATTTGTTTGATGGATGTTATGGTTGCTATGTTTGTTCCTATCTTTC
Source organism: Allium sativum (assembly GCA_030737875.1). Taxonomy (NCBI): domain Eukaryota; kingdom Viridiplantae; phylum Streptophyta; class Magnoliopsida; order Asparagales; family Amaryllidaceae; genus Allium; species Allium sativum. The sequence continues at coordinate 308,170,824 of CM060915.1, read as the reverse complement.
TTCTCTTGAGTAGACTATCACCTGTAGGGTTCCAGCGATGGGGAACAAAGTGATTGTAGTAGGACTATGAGCCAGTGCAGTAGAGTCATTGTGACTCGAGGGGCAGAGTGGACATAGCAAAGGACTAGTGACTATGGATCAGTGCAGTAGAGTCGCCATGACTCCATGGGGCAGAGTGATCATAGTAAAGGATTTGGGTGCAGTACTAGTTGCATTGAGTAGGAGACATGCCAGTTTAGGGGTTTTTATTTCTAGGATGGAAGCAACTAGAGTATGTCATAGGATATGATTTCAGACCCAAGACTAATTGGATTCAGAAACGCTAGTAAGCTTGACGATTAGATCGATTTTGATTGAGTGGATTGTTTCCAGTTAGAAGGACGATCCTAATCTATTAGGAACCATCTCTAGGGTAGAGATGGGTATGGATGGAAAGAGAATGATTAGGTAAGGATTTGATCGAGAAGGGTGGCTTCGAAAGAATAAGGGACTAGTTGTACTCGACGTAGATGGACTGAGAGGTGAAGTGCTTAGAGCATATCATCACTCGAGATTGGCTATACGCCCCAGTGGTAACAAGGTGTATGGAGACATAGAGTAGATATACTACTGGGAAGGGATAAAGATAGGCAGAAGGCTTATCTCGATAAGAGATGAAGAGATTTGGAATCCTTCGTTAATGACTTGGTGTTCGTCGAGATCTCTCCATAGAGAATGTGATTCGGATTGGTTGGAGAGGTAGGTTAGCACCAAGATTTGTTGGCCCATTCCCAGTCCTCGAGCAAGTCGGGAATTTGGCGTACGAGATAGAGTTACCTGAGAAAACGGCGGGAGTTCACAACGTATTTTATGTCTCCCAATTAAGGAAGTTTGTGCAAGACCCTAATGTGGCTATTTCACCAGATCAGTTGGACGATATCGAGGTTGAACCCGAGGCGGTTGGGAACCACAAGTCTATGCGTATTGTTGGGAACGATACGAAGCAACTTCGAAGGAAGGCGGTGAAACTAGTCAAAGTCCAGTGGGGTGAGAATGAAAAAGACTGTACTCGGGAAACAGAGGAGGATATAAGGAAGAAGTATCCAGAACTCTTTGCCTAGTAAGGTTTTGGTAGTGATAGTTTCTCCCCTTGTTAGTAAACCGCATGCTAGGATAGGCTTGTTTTGCATGTTGATTGTTGTTTTATGATTGATAGGCATGCGGGACCCTTTGTGTGTTTTGGTTAGGGAATTTCGGGGGCGAAATTTCTTAAGGGGGGGAGAGTGTAACGACCCGTATTCTACGCATCATGGGATCGTAAAATATTTATTTCTTTCACATATGAAGTCGTATGGTCATGTAACTTTGGGAGACGACTATTGGGGTCATTTCCCATGTTCATGATTTTTGTCGATTTTTAAATGACCGTTTTGCCCCTAGTTGGTACTGTTTTGGCCATAACTTTTGACTGGAAAGGAATTTTGACCTGAAACCACTTCCATTGGATTCGAATGATGGTTTCTCTTTCCGTAGAGTGGTCATAATAGCCAAACGGACTTACCGTTTGGGAGATATGGCTGAATTAAGGTTCAAAGGGTTATTTTCAGCTTAATCGGGCCAAACCGGGTGATTAGCAGCTAGGCCCATTGGGTAATTTCGGGTTTAGGGGTATATGAGGGCTGATAGGGTTAGAATTTCGGTTTCTTCCTCATTTTTCCAGCCGCCACTTGCTTGCCTTCAACCTAGTCATGGCCTCCATCCTCTAAAATCATCCCAAAATCCCTCCTAATCACTTTCTAGTTGAAGATTAAGCTAATTAGCATCAAACCAAGGCTAATCAACATCAAATTTGGAATAGAGCTGCTGTGTTGCATAGAGATTCAACCCAAACAGAGAATCATTTCAGATTTATAGTTTAATTTGTGGCAAAGGTGAGTGATTTGCTTTGTTTTACACTAATTACGGCTAATTAGGGTAATTAGCGAAGATTAGCGAAATTATAATTCAGAAAAATCTAGAAAAATTCCTAAAATTCTAAAACATCATTTTATGCCTCTGATATGAATTTGGGTTAATTCGGACTAGTTTTGCTAATCCCGGAATTTAGGGGATTAAGGGGTAATTAGTGATAATTAGCGAATTTGTGCATGTTAAAAATCTGGAAAAATGTTCAGAAATTCTGAAATATTGTTTTAGGCCTCTGTTAGAAGTTTGGTTCAATTTGGTTAAGATTTGCTAACCTTATTGTTAGATTTGCTTAAGTATGCTTAAGGAAAAAATATGGGGTATTGGCTATGTTTGATCCATTTTACATGCTATGATTTATGTTTTGGTGTTTGTGGTCGATACTATATGTTGCTATGACTATATGGTATGCTTTGTGATTGTTTAGAAGTGTTAGTTTGGTCGAAAACGTCGTCGAGAGGCGTATAAACAGTTGCAGGAAAAGTGCAGAAGGGTATCTGAACCGGATCGGATCGGGGGAAGAGGTCACGAACCGACCCGTTCGTGGGAAGGTACCACGACCCGATCCCTCGCATTTGAAGTTCACGACCCGACCACTCGTGCAGGGTAGCTGCGAACCGAACCGTCCCAGCTGGAGTTCACGATCCGACTCGATGGAAACTGGAGACCACGATCCAAATAGAAGGCACGAACTGAACTGGCTCTCCGACCCGATCCACTTCAGAAGCACGATCCGAACCGATATGAAGGGTGAGGAGCGCCACAACCGAAGGGAAGCACCACGAGCTATGGAGCACGAACCGAACCAGTGGGAGTGCTTCGACCCGATCCGACTTGGTGAGGGCGATGCGATCCGCGAACCGATCCGAGGTGGAGCACGATCCGGCGATGGCGACCCGACTTGGAGAGTGTGCCACGATCCGAGCTGGGGAAGGAGGTTACTCACGATCCGACGGTGATGACCACGATCCGAAGCAATGAAGTGAAGACCGATCCGATGATGACCAATAACCCGAGATGCAAAGGTAGTCCAAATGGAAGTTAGAGCTCAGGATCCAGATGGGAACCAATGAGTTCACTTCATGATTGGGCTTTGCTGCGGGACGCGTGCAAAGGGGTTGTCGGTATTCATAACTTTGGTTCACCACTGAGAGATGGATAGTGGGCTTGTAGTGATAGTTACACGGGATTGGATTCCGTCATGGCCCAAAGTATTAGGTGACCAAAGTAGTGGATATCGTATGCTTTACGCACTGAGTGAGGGATGTGAGGATGATTGCTATGCTTGATTGTTTGACATCACTATGACATGCACACCCCCACCCCCGTTATCTTTACACCATTTGAAAGGGCACCTTAGAGTGTTGTACAGTATGTAGTGCTAACTCTTTGGTTGCAGGTCCAGGTTCAGGTATGATTGGATTATACCTGTTATTGTTATGTTTTGTTGCTTATCGCTCATACCAGGCTTTATGTCTGACCCAGAGTTTTATGTCTCTTCTTATTACTCTGGGTGCTCACACGAGCAGACTAGAGACAGGTTATGGTTAGCTGGTGATGCGCGAGTAGCTGATTCGGAGGCGAGCAGGAGGCTTCCACGTATGATATATAGATATTCTCCCTGTGTCGTTGGTGGTCGCTACTTGGGCATTAGTAGTGTACCTCCTTTATCTTGCTTTTGCTTTGAGACAGTTTGAAAAGTTGCAATAAGCTATATTTTGGATTTCCGCTGCTATGATGCTCAGTTCTGGTTTTTAGCTTATGCACTGTCTCTTCTGTTTTATGTCAAGTATGTTATTATTATATTTTGTTCTATGCGCTGTGAGACATATTACAGGTTCCTTGATTAGTCCATTCTTTCTTTCTTTCTCTTCTGGCGACCGTCCCGTGTTAACTGGATATGTGTACAGCGCACTTTTGGAGTAAATGTCGGTTGGTGCGGGGCGGGGCGTCACACTTACTCTTTTGGGGCATATTGGCGGAGCACAGCGGGACGACCCACAGTTGGTTGAGTTAGTAGAGAAGCTCATGAGGAGGGGGAGTCGTCCAGCCATTTGAGTAGGTACACCCTAGATGGTAAGGGGTGGTTGCGTAGAGACGGTAGCCTTTGTGTACCGTAAGACAAGGGGTTTGAGGAAGGCTATACTCGATGATGCACATCGGTCGAAGATGACCATTCATCCCGAAAGGGACAAGATGTACCAAGACATGAAGCGAGTTTTCTTTTGGGCCGGTATGAAGAAAGACGCGGCCAAGTATGTCGCTAGATGCTTGGTGTGCCAACAAGTGGAAGCGGAACAAAAGAAACCCGGAGGGTTGCTTCACCCATTGGAAGTTCCGCTATGGAAGTGGGATCGTGTCGATGGATTACCGAGATTGAGGAAGGGTAATACGGGAATTTGGGTTGTGGTAGATAGATTTACTAAGAGTGCCCATTTCATACCCGTAAAGAGCAAGAGGACTGTTCCAAGTCTAGCTTCAGTTTACATTCGAGAGATTGATAGATTACATGGTGTACCTTCCAGTATAGTGAGCAATCGAGATCCTATCTTCACTAGCGAGTTTTGGAAGAGTTTTGCAAGAGGCGGTAGGGACTCAGTTATGTTAGAGTACCGCATATCATCCTCAGACGTACGGCCAGACCGAGAGGGTGAATCGTATTTTAGAAGACCTTTTGAGGCTATGTATCTTGGATTTTGGAGGTACAGGGAAAGAGTATCTTCCATTGGTGGAGTTCGCGTATAATAACAGCTTTCAGTCTAGTATTGGCATGGCACCTTTCGAAGCTCTTTATGGAAGGCCTTGTCGATCACCTACACGTTGGTGGGAATCTACGGATGAGATCTTGCTTGGGCCGATAAGGTTAGAAAGACTTCGGGAAAAGATTGATTTGATTCAAAGAAGGATGAAAGCGGCGCAAGATAAACAGAAATCTTATGCGGACAAGAGGAGAACAGAGCTTGAGTTTGATATTAGGACATGCTTTTTATCAAAGTATCTCCGTTACGGAATGTGGTTCACTTTGGATCCGTTGGGAAGTGAGTACCAAGGTTTGTTGGGCCGTTTCCTATTAAGGAAAGGATTGGACAGATGACATATAGAGGGGAGTTGCCGACAGGCTTAGTGGTGTACATGATATATTCCATGTGTCACATTTGAGGAAGTTCCTACATGAGACCGCTGAGGTGGTAGAGCCGAGCTTGCTTAAAGAAGTAGAGATAGAGCGTGATGAGACGATTCGACGAGCTCCTACTCGCATCCTTGGGTCAGAGACTAGGAAGTTGAGGAGTCGAGAGGTTCAACTAGTCAAAGTGCAATGGGGAGAAGATGAGAGCAACGCTACCTTAGAAACGGAAGAAAAGATGCGTTCATTATACCTATTCCTTTTTAGGATATGTCTTTTAATTTCTCCTTTATCGTTTGACTTGTACTTATCTTATCTGTAGTATGTCCTCTCATTAGTACCTTTGACCTTTTGATAGGGTAAACCTATGGTTGAAACATGTGTTTGAGACATGTTATGGTTGATGGATGCATGTGGATGCAAGTGTTTGCTAGTGGTTGCTCGTGGATGCATATACACACACTTTAGGCACTAGATCGGCTCAGTCACTCCATATTGCATATTGCATATAATTGTGTGTAGGTAGCTATATTTATGGATGTTTAATGATTGTGTTATCATATGGATGATGCATTTTGGTGAATGATTGTGCACTCATATAGATACTGTATGTGTCGATAGGGTTATCTCGCATACATATTGGATGCATGGCACTATCATGGTTTGCATATGTTCGTACATTAGATAGGGAACATATACACACACTTTTTGCATATGCTCATACATCATTAGAAATTGTTTTAAGGACAATGGATGCCCGTGTTCGATGGATTGAGTAGATGGTTGTTTGGATGGTAGGATATGCATTCTCCTTAGCTTAGAGATTTCGGGGACGAAATCCTTTAAGGAGGGGAGAATGTAACACCCCGAATTTCAGTTAATGCTAAAATTCACTAATTACAGAATAAATAATCTCAGATGTGAGAATTGGGGGAAACGGGCTGCGTCATTACGTTCGTCTCGGAAAAATACGCGAAATAGAGTCCGAGTTTTCGAGAATCGGAGTCCGTATGGCCCAGTTATGGCCCAATGAAGTTGGCAGAAAATTTAAACAGAATTAAATATTTAAAATCAGATTTCGAAATTGGGACCAGCGGGGGCCAGGCGGGAAAATTCCCGCCTAGGCCATGTCGACAGGGCTGTCGACAGGCCTGTCGACTTGGGCTGGACCAAGTCGACAGCCCTGTCGACTTGCCTGTCGACAGGGGTGCGACGCCCAGTAAAACTGGGTGCACCAGTTTGGGTTCTTGGGCTGGCTTGGAGGGCTGGTTCTGGAAGTTTCTAAGATCAGACGGATCTGAGCTAACCTAGGTTTAATCCTATGGTCTAAAAACACCCTAATCTCTATAAAAAGGCCCTAATCCTACCCTAATCCCTACCAAAAATAGAAATGATGCCATCATGCCGCCAAATTAAATCTTGAGAGGAGCCTCCACTAATTTATGAAGAGGGTTGCAAGTTAATCACTCTCTAATCAACCTCTAATCCATTCTAAGCATCTTAATCTTCACGTTTGGAGTGCAAATTGGTTTTGGTGAGTTCCTATAGCTTTAATAATCAATTGTTAAATTGATTATGGTAGGATGTGATAAGACATGGCTATGTTTGTGGATAAATGTGTTTATGCAAGTTTGTATGATATGTGATTTGCAAGTTTTATGCTATATGCAAGTTTAATGCCATGTTTTATGATGCAAAACACTATGTTGAACATTTATGCATATGTAACATGTTATGCAAACTATATGTGAGAGTATATGCAAGTTATATGTAACATGATATGCAAGTTATGCATGTGGTTTTATGCATGCTAAGTGTTTGGTTTTATATATGCTAAGTATTTGATTTTATGCATGCTAGGTATTTGATTTTATGCATGCTAAGTGTTTGGTTTTATGCATGCTAAGTATTTGATGTTATGCAAGTTAGGTATTTGGTGTTATGCATGCTAAGTATTTGATTTTATGCATGCTAAGTATTTGATTGTATGCATGCTAAGTATTTGGTTTTGTGCATGCCAAGTGTTTGGTTTTATGCAAAGTTATGATACAAGTTCATATGCAAAGTTATGATACAAGTTCATATGCAAAGTTATGATACAAGTTCATATGCAAAGTTATGATACAAGTTCATATGCAAAGTTAGGATGCAAGTTCATATGCAAGTTTGTCTCTTTTTATGATATGCATAACATATGCGAGTTTGCCTCTATGTATGACATGTTGTGCAAGTTCATATGCAAGTTTATGTGCAAGTTCATATGCAAGTTTATGCGCAAGTTCATATGCAAGTTTATGCGCAAGTTCATATGCAAGTTTATGTGCAAGTTCATATGCAAGTTTGTCTCTTTTTATGACATGCATGATGCAAGTTTGGGTTATATGCTAAGTTGGGTTTAGTGTATGTTCATATATGCAAGTTGACACCTTTTGAACCCATGATAGAGTTATATGCTATGTTGGTTAAACCCATGACATTTGTGATGAATCTTCCCTTTATTATGCCATGTTACGAGACGAATTACGTGGGGAACGATGGGGTTAATATGCATGTTAATAAAGTGGTGTGAAATGGTTATGATTAAGCATACCATAAAATGAATAAGCATAAGTGGGAATTTACCTATTGAGTTAGGTCTACCCCATGGGAATTTACCTATTGAGTTAGGTCTACCCATGTTATGGAATTGGGAATTTACCTATTTAGTTAGGTCTACCCATATTCTTAAAAATGTGTAATTAATTAGGGATAATTAATATGAATATGAGGGTGATTAATTAGGTGTAATTAATCGACTAAGACACGAGGTTGGACTCAGTTGTAGCGTAAAACTGCCCGGACCCAACCGGCTTAACCAGTTGCTACAAATGTTAGCCCAATGTGAGAGGTCTTAGGCACAAACTAAATACGTGATTAATGTAAAGACACGAGGTTAGACTCGGTTATGACATAAGGCTGCCCGGACCCAACCGGCTTAACCAGCAGTCATAAAAGATAGTCTAATGTGAGAGGTCTTTATGAAGATCACGGTCTTAATTAATTAAGAAACACTTGACCATATTAGCATGTAGATGGACATGAGGGGTTAAGTGGGTGCCTTGGGTGGCATGAGGAAACTAATGGGTTGCCTTGGGTGGCAATAGAAAATACGATTAGAATACTTAACCAAAGTGGAACATGTAATTAAACATGGGTAAAGGGTTAAGTAAGTGCTTTGGGTGGCATGTGGAAATCTAGTGGGTGCCTTAAGTGGCAATTGAAATATGATTAGATGACTTAACCAAATCTTAACATGTAAGTGGGCATGATTATAAAAAGGGGTTAAGTGGGATGCACTAGATAAAAATAACAAGCTTAGGTGGTAGCTTGTGGGGGCCCATTTCAACCAATATCCCAAACGTATCTTTGTGGGCTCGACTCTAGTCGAGTGACGGGACACGCATATTGGGCTTGACTATAAGAGGCCAAACCGGGTTAGCGGTGGCAACGCGGGACCAACGGGTTTCATATGCGTGTGTGGACCCGGGCTGGTTGGTAAGTCGTTGTTGCATCGTGTAGATATAAAGCCGTGCACCGTTGATATTATCAGGTGGCCACGTTGGGGAATGATACACCCCATCGTGGGACCAGCACGGGTATCTACGTAGGGGAGCCGATCGCTTGGGGAGTAGTGGGTACACCTATGTAGTCAGATAGGGGTACACGGAACTACTGGGTAAAAATTACTAAGTACATTTAGTGGGATCAACCTTTAAGTAGGAATTACTCTTGGTGGGTAGAACTGGTGTGGTGCAGTGTAGGAATTACCCTTGGGTGGATAAGTCTGGGGTGGTGTAATCTAGTAATTATCCTTGGGTGGATAAATGCGTCTTTTCGGTTATCTTAGTACATCCTGTGTTTAGTTGGCTACTTAGTGTAGTCATTATCCCCAGAGGTACCGTACCTTGTTTATATCATACCCTAATTACTTTAATGATTGTATTGTTAGGGTTATAGGACTCACTCAGACTTATGTCTGACCCCGTTGTTGTTTATCTTTTTCCCAACCCTCAGGTTTCAGAGTGGGCCTAGCACTAGTGGGCTTGGATCAGACCGCTATATCTATCTTTTGGGGCTTGGACCGTAGAAGTAAAGCTCGGTTTATCTTTTCTATTATGGCTATTATCTATGTAGTGGGATTATGTACTTCTATTTTATCAGGATGGATATTATGTACTTGACTCTTGTTATGGTTTTGTGATGTAACCAAACATGTTTTACTTTCCGCTGCAATGAAATGATGTTTTAAATTTTCAAGTATTACTTATATCTGTCTTGTTGTAATTTTTCTGTTCTATACTCACTAAAAATACTCCACCGATGTTATGGCATTCCCTTAGTGAGTGACTCTAGCGGGTGTGGGGTGTTACAATTGATATTAATGTATGTTTAGCCAAAGTGAATACAGACCAATAAGTATCATTGATTGAATATAATACAAATGATTTGGTTGTTTGTCATTCGAATGTTGGATTAGTTAAATAAAATTCATCAAACATATCAATAAAGGACTTAAATAAATTAAAACTAAATCCCTGTATAATGAATTGGGAATAAAACCAGTTATGCGATAAAATGGAATTTTTTAAACCTGTATTTGTTATTTGAGTTGTAAATTGAGATAAGTATAGATTTCAGAACGATGTGGAGTTGATTTGGTTATACATAATGGAAAATGAAGAGCAGCTAGCTAATTTGCTTCGAAAATGAAATGAGTTTCCCAACAAATAGGTAAACCTTAATATTATTGGTTGGTGGTTGATTTTACACCCTTGAGTGGGGTAGCCATTTGTGTAACACCCCACCTCCGCTAGGGTCACTCACAAAGGGAATGCACTAGCTTTGGTGGAGCATTATCTAGGTAAACATACACAGAAATATTACAAGACAGAACATATAAAACAGCGGAAGAAGAACCAAATTTCATTGCTTTAAAATCTAGAATGGTCTAAAGCCTTTTACATCAAAATGCCATTAAAATCCATTACATCAAAATCTGTCTTGCAATAGTAAAGAAGCATAAAACCATAGTCATAAATCATTCCCCAAGTAAAACAGTAAAGCAAGCCATAGCCAAGAGAAATCCAAGCAGTACATGAAAGAGCCTTGGAGCTTGGTAAGATCCGAACTAAGCTGTATTCCCACCCTGCGAACCGGGGGGGGGGGGGGAGAACGGAAGAAAAAGAAGCAAAACAAAATGGGTCAGTCATAAAGACTGAGTAAGTCCTAGTGACTTTCAACATAAAAACAGGTAAAGATAACATGGCATGAATAAACTGAAAGTAAACATAAGCGTGATGACAAGATAAGCTATAGGCACGATAACTAAGAATAACATCCCACAATTCCTATCAAGAGTAGCATCACAAGGTTCCTACCAAGTATCACATCGCAAGGTTTCTATCAAGTATAACATCGCAAGATTTCTAAGTTTCATCATTAAAATATTTCGGTGATATCCATTTGCCCTGCACCACCCGTACTAGCATCTCACAAGTGTCTTACATGGAATGTTTCGTATTCATACTAGTGTTCCAACTAGTGTCCTGTGTAACAAGGATCCTTACCCCCTACTAGTGTCCCAACTAGTAGCCCGTGTTATATAATAAGGTGATCCCAACCCGTGTGATGTGTTGACTATAAAATGATCCCTTGCCCAATGTCATGAAATGACCCGTTACTTGGTCCCACGAAACGATCTATTAATCGATCGGCTCCCTACAAGTCCTAGCTCGTTCATGTGTCTGTGTCATACGGCCCTATCACGAATGTAGTTACCTGTGCTAGGTCCACCCTAGGATGTATCAAGCCCTAGGGTGCCAACCACCGACACGAATCAAGCACACACAGTGTAAACCTACCGGTGCCCAGTGCCTGCTTTTTCAACTCCGGACTACGTGCACGACCATAGTCCGCCTGAACCTACAATGGCGCACCAACTCAGCCGTCGTTCTGGTCGCTTACAATCAGCCTAGTAATCATGCCTCACCCTGCCTAGTTCCAGGGTACCGTGATACATTTAGTGGGTTACTGCTGAAAAGGACCGCGTAACTAGGGTTTCCGTCCAGTAGGTTAAGTGTTGTCATTTAAATTCGAGACTTAACCCCATCAGTCTAGCATGTCAAGTTGGTTAAGTGTTGTCATTCAAGTTCGTGACTTAACCCGCCTACATGTCATGTCAAATTGGCTAAGTGTTCTCGTTCAAGTTCATGACTTAGCCCTACGAATCATCTGTCAAGTTGGTTAAGTATATTCAAGCGGTTCATGACTTAACCCTATCAAATCATCGTGTCAAATTGGTTAAGTATATTCAAGCGGTTCATGACTTAACCCTATCAAATCATCGTGTCAAATTGGTTAACTATATTCAAGCGGTTCATGACTTAACCATATCAAATCATCGTGTCAAATTGGTTAAGTATATTCAAGCGGTTCATGACTTAACCCTATCACACATCAGGTTATATTGGTTGGGTGTTATCAACCCATTCAAGTTAAACCAACCCATTTAACTTAACCCTCCCATTCGTCAGATTGCATTGGTTAAGTATTTCAAGTAATTCATGGCTTAACCCGCCCACGTATCATGCTAAGTTGGTTAAGTATTATCTATATGTTCAAGTTGACTTAACTCCGCCATGTGTCATGTTATATTGGTTAAGTGTCATTAGTCTAGTCATATTACTTAACCCACCCATTCATGTCATATCGGTTAAGCCCACATTTATAAGTTTTACATGTTCTTAACTCATACCGGTTAGGTCCATATTTACATGTCAAATTTCCATGTCATCCCACCTAACCCTCTAACCATACCCACGTCTTACTAACCCTCTAACCATACCCACGTCTTATTATGGTTAGTATTCCTTAATTCATTCATTATGACGAACGAATCATGACCTCTCACATTAGACCGTCCACTTTGTGGCCACTGGATTTGCCGGGCGGTTCCGGGAAGATTTACACCACAAACTGAGTCTAACCTCGTGTCATAAATCGTTACGCCTATAATTCGACCTTTGACCTCTCACATTAGACTGACACTTTGTGGCTACTAGATTTGGCGGGCGGTTCCGGGCAGATTTACACCACAAACTGAGTCTAACCTCGTGTCAAAGGTTCATTAATGGTCGTATTCCCCCAAAACCCCAATATCAGTTCATGTGTTTAACATATAGAAATGTTCATGTTCGTGTTCAAGTCAATTATCCAATACACAGTCATTTTCATGTTTCAAATTCCCAACTTTACATATTAATAAACATATGCCCAAGTTCCAAAATTACATGCCAATTTATATATATATATATATATATATATATATACATACACCCAATTCTAGTCAGTTTACATATGTCCAATTCTTGCCTATTTACATGTATGCCAGGTTTATGCCATTTTACCCATATCAAGTTCTAGCCAAGATTACATGTATCAAGTTTCATGTCCAAATAAACCCAAATCAAGATTCATGATGTAGTTATCCCAAACTATAATCCTTTTTATTTCAATACACGCCAGTTACCCAAATTCATATTTATGCCGATTATCAAGTTTACAATTGCTTTTGGGTTCAAAGTCCCAATTCTACTTATGCCCAGTCATAACCCTAATCTTTTGATTTAATTTACATAGGCCCGAACTCATGATTTGATTTACATGCTAATTCATTATGCCCACTTCATGCCAATTTAATTATGCCAATGACCAAACTTGCAATTTCAATTGTATTGACAATACCCCAAATTTCCAATTTCATGTTATGCCATCAATTTTACCAAACATATATATCCAATATAGACAACATTCCCATATTTCCCCGTATTCAATCGTACGCAAATCGTGGTTTAGGCCCAGGTCCGAAATTGACCTAGGTTCATCGAAAGAAAATAAATAGGGGAAGGTAGAATTTGTATAACAATCAACATAGAGAGAAATCTGGCATAAAAACATCGTCTCTGGCATAAAAGATAGATCTTGATAATAATATCAATATAAATCAAGAAAAACTGATTTACAACAGGCTGAACATATCATAAGCTTGACATGAGAACAAACATAGAAAAGTCCCAAAACTCAAGATTCAAGAAGCAACAGAAATGGATCTGAATCAATAAACATACTTAAATCCAATTCCACTTTATTCCATGGCCATATTATAATTTAAATGTTTAAATCTAAAAACAACTAGAACTTGCAGAGCATGGCTAATGAATTAAGAACTGAATTTGTTGTAAAAATGTCGCGGCGTTGTTGATTTATTGTCTTGAATCATTGTAGAAGCCTTGTTCTTTGAATTGATTTGAGTTTGAATGTTTGTACTTTGATTTGGAGACAGCGACCATGGTTCAAGAGGTATTTTAGCAGCATAATGGTGTAAGAATGATTTGATATGAATTAGGTTAGGTCTAAGGGTGTTTTTATAGGTGTAGCAACTAGTTTAGGCCCATAGATTAACCCTAGAATCAATCCGGACCATCAAAACACGTCTCAGGCTTCAAAAATGAATTCTGGGTCAAAACAGGCCGACCAGGTCGACCTGTAAGGGGGGAGGTCGACCACATGGTCAACCTGGGGGGTAGGTCGACCCTAAGGTCGACCACATGGTCGACCTGGCCCCCAGGTCGACCCCCAGGTCGACCTGCCTGGTCCTGTGCTGCCTAAAATTTGCTGAATCTTCTACAGGCCATAACTTCTTCATCCGGACTCCGATCTTCGAAAACTCGGACTCTATTTCATGTTAAGTTTCGAGACGAACGCAATGACGTAACCCGTTTCCCTTAATTCTTATTTTAAAAATTAATTATACCCTGATTTCTTGTTTTAAAATGTTTAAAATTCAGGTTGTTACATTCTCCCCTCCTTAAAGGATTTCGTCCCCGAAATCTTCATGTTAAGAAGAATGTGTCCTACCATCTAATCATCCATCTACTCAATCATCAATCACAGGCATCCATTGTCCTTAAGAGATTTCTAATGCTGTATGAACATATGCAGAAAGTGTGTGTATATGTTCCTTATCTAATGCAAATGATCAGGCCTGATTGATCTTCTTAATGCAAACTATGTTTTAGTGCCATGAGTCCAACATGTATGCAAATAGTCCTAGTCATAATTACACTATATGTGTGCACAAACATCTATCCATATGCAACATCTACATGATAACACATTTAATTTCATCCATAAACAAGTATAAATACTCATGCATATGCAATATGAAAGGTGACGGAGCCGATCTAGTGTCTAAAGTGCGTGTATATGCATCCACGAGCAACCACTAGCAACAGCTTGCAACCACTTGCCACCATCAATCATAACATGTCTCAAACACATGTTTACACCCAATTGTTCCTACCTAAAGATATAGCTGAACGATAGAAGCAAGTAAAAATTTTGTGCCCATTAGGCAATGTCAAAACTGGAAATCTATGTCACATATATATTGATTAGGAGAAGAACTCCCTAAGCACCAGCCCGAAGACCGAAATCAACATCAGGCTGACACCCAAAGAATTACTCAACCCAACAGACACCCTCAAGCCCAACATGTATTACTAACAGATGATCCTTATGGAGTTTTGCAACAGAAATAGGATTGAGAATAGGACTGAGAGGTTATACTTAAAAGATAGCATACAGGTAAGCTCTACAGGAAAAGAGGGATCAAGGATATACTCTTAAGAAGAGATATGATGTGCGTGTCTAGCCTTCAATCTTCTAAGTCGCATTTCCTTGAGCTTAACTGCATTGTGCTTTGACCATCTTTAGCTTCACAATTTCGTAGCTTCTTAATTCCTATTTCCAAAATATGAGTTGGAACTCATTTCACTGTCGCCTCTCGTTCCACTTTCACTTATTCTTTTTCTAGTATACTCATCTTAAACATAACTGCGTACTCATGGTTTCATGCAAGCTCTCCAAAATTCACTAGTGAATCTTCGATCTCATTCACTTACTAGAAGGTATTCCACATAAATGAATTATCTCTTGAAAATAAACAAATGCCAACCATGTTGCCAAGTGTACTTACTAAGGTGATTTTCTATGACTCATGCATAAGCGAAATGAACCATCCGCCTTAGTGGCAACACTACTTGAGCGGATTGATAAATGTATCAAGAGATTCTAGGTAACTAAGTATGGAAGAACCCTAAGGGTTACACTAGACTTCGAGGGTATTACCGAGGCAAGTCAAGAGTCTAACTACCCTCTTTTCATACTCGAGAATGGTATCATTTCTGGATAACCACTCCATCCCTAGAAACAACCCATAGCCCAAAAACATAAGCATTATTTCTAAACTCAACACTTAGCATAGACATTCTCAATTCCAAACAAGTCATGAATAAATGAGCCGATTCCCCACAGGATTTGAGACAAAAACGGGATCCTCTACTACGCTAGTACTAAGGTGCAGAGACTCCAACTATCGAAGCAGAATTAAAAAGGATGCGATGTACAAAAACAAAGTTCCAATGGTATGATAGAAAAGAAAAGCTAAACTTTTAACAGAAATGTTACCACCTCTCTTAGGTATGCTAGTAGTGGGAGTATACAATTGCCCTCTCGACGATCTTGTCCTTTGCCCTTGTCCTTGTCCTATAATACTTAACTACATGTCCCTTTTTACCATACTAAAGATACTCTCTCTTGTCGTGGGTTTTATTATTCTTTCACTTTGGCCTCTTTCCTTTCACCTTTTCCTCCTTCGTGGATTAAGCCATATCAACAAGTTTCTCATCCTTAGGCTTGTTTTCTTTTATCCTCGTTCTTGCTATCCTTGTATAGCTTGTTGACAAGTTTCTCGAAAGCTACCTCCATCGCATGGCAACTCTACAAAGCTTGAAATAAGATTAGACGCAGATGGAATTACTGCGGCTACAGACGGAAGTTGGGCACTTCTTTGCCCTCCTACATGTGTCGTACACCTACAAAACTATGGTGAAAAAGAAAGAGAGAAGAAACTCAAGGAGAGAATCAAAAGATAGTGCATATGGCTTTGTGGAATATGCCTTTCAAATAAAACAAGACTTTTTCTTGAAAAATGGTTCTTTGTAAATGGTTTTGAAATAGTTTTAGAAGGTTTTCTAAAAACTTTTGCCCAGTCTGGTAACCTTCTGCTCTGATACCAAATGTAACAACCCACCTCCGCTAGGGTCGCTCACAAAGGGAATGCACTAGCTTTGGTGGAGCAATATCTAGGTAAACATATACAGAAATATTACAAGACAGAACATATAAAACAGCGGAAGAAGAGCCAAATTTCATTGCTTTAAAATCTAGAAAGGTCTAAAGCCTTTTACATCAAAATGCCATTAAATCCATTACATCGAAATCTATCTTGCTAAAGAAGCATAAAACCATAGTCATAAATCATTCCCCAAGTAAAACAGTAAAGCAAGCCATAGCCAAGAGAAATCCAAGCAGTACATGAAAGAGCTTGGAGCTTGGTAAGATCCGAACTAAGCTGCATTCCCACCATGCGAACCTGGGGGAGGGGGGAACGGAAGAAAAAGAGGCGAAACAAAACGGGTCAGTCATAAAGACTGAGTAAGTCCTAATGACTTTCAGCATAAAAACAGGTAAAGATAACATGGCATGAATAAACTGAAAGTAAACATAAGCATGATGACAAGATAAGCTATAGGCACGATAACTAAGAATAACATCCCATAATTCCTATCAAGAGTAGCATCACAAGGTTCCTACCAAGTATCACATCGCAAGGTTTCTATCAAGTATAACATCGCAAGATTTCTAAGTTTCATCATTAAAATATTTCGGTGATATCCATTTGCCCTGCACCACCCGTACTAGCATCTCACAAGTGTCTTACATGGAATGTTTCGTATTCCTACTAGTGTTCCAACTAGTGTCCTGTGTAACAAGGATCCTTACCCCCTACTAGTGTCCTAACTAGTAGCCCGTGTTATATAATAAGGTGATCCCAACCCATGTGATGTGTTGACTATAAAATGACCCCTTGCCCAATGTCATGAAATGACCCATTACTTGGTCCCACGAAACAATCTATTAATCGATCGGCTCCCTACAAGTCCTAGCTCGTTCATGTGTCTGTGTCATACGGCCCTATCACGAATGTAATTACCTGTGCTAGGTCCACCCTAGGGTGTATCAAGCCCTAGGGTGCCAACCACCGACACGAATCAAGCACGCACAGTGTAAACCTACTGGTGCCCAATGCCTGCTTTTTCAACTCTGGACTACGTGCACGACCATAGTCCACCTGAACCTACAATGGTGCACCAACTCAGCCGTCGTTCTGGTCGCATACAATCAGCCCAGTAATCGTGCCCCACCCTACCAAGTTCCAGGGTACCGTGATACATCTAGTGGGTTACTGCTGAAAAGGACCGCATAACTAGGGTTTCTGTCCAGTAGGTTAAGTGTTGTCATTTAAATTCGAGACTTAACCCCATCAGTCTAGCATGTCAAGTTGGTTAAGTGTTGTCATTCAAGTTTGTGACTCAACCCGCCTACATGTCATGTCAAATTGGCTAAGTGTTCTCGTTCAAGTTCATGACTTAGCCCCACGAATCATCTGTCAAGTTGGTTAAGTATATTCAAGCGGTTCATGACTTAACCCTATCAAATCATCGTGTCAAATTGGTTAAGTATATTCAAGCGGTTCATGACTTAACCCTATCAAATCATCGTGTCAAATTGGTTAAGTATATTCAAGCGGTTCATGACTTAACCCTATCACACATCAGGTTATATTGGTTGGGTGTTATTAACCCATTCAAGTTAAACCAACCCATTTAACTTAACCCTCCCATTCGTCAGATTGCATTGGTCAAGTATTTCAAGTAATTCATGGCTTAACCCGCCCACGTATCATGCTAAGTTGGTTAAGTATTATCTATATGTTTAAGTTGACTTAACCCTGCGACGTGTCATGTTATATTGGTTAAGTGTCATTAGTCTAGTCATATTACTTAACCCACCCATTCATGTCATATCGGTTAAGCCCACATTTATAAGTTTTACATGTTCTTAACTCATACCGGTTAGGTCCACATTTACATGTCAAATTTCCATGTCATCCCACCTAACCCTCTAACCATACCCACGTCTTATTATGGTTAGTATTCCTTAATTCATTCATTATGACGAACGAATCATGACCTCTCACATTAGACCGCGCACTTTGTGGCCACTGGATTTGTCGGGCGGTTCCGGGCAGATTTACACCACAAACTGAGTCTAACCTCGTGTCATAAATCGTTACGCCTACAATTCGACCTTTGACCTCTCACATTAGACTGACACTTTGTGGCTACTGGATTTGTCGGGCGGTTCCGGGCAGTTTTACACCACAAACTGAGTCTAACCTCGTGTCAAAGGTTCATTAATGGTCGTATTTCCCCTAAAACCCCAATATCAGTTCATGTGTTTAACATATAGAAATGTTCAAGTTCGTGTTCAAGTCAATTATCCAATACACATTCATTTTCATGTTTCAAATTCCCAACTTTACATATTAATAAACATATGCCCAAGTTCCAAAATTACATGCCAATATATATATATATATATATATATATATATATATATATATACCCAATTCTAGTCAGTTTACATACGTCCAATTCTTGCCTATTTACATGTATGCCAGGTTTATGCCATTTTACCCATATCAAGTTCTAGCCAAGATTACATGTATCAAGTTTCATGTCCAAATAAACCCAAATCAAGATTCATGATGTAGTTATCCCAAACTATAATCCTTTTTATTTCAATACACGCCAGTTACCCAAATTCATATTTATGCCGATTATCAAGTTTACAATTGCTTTTGGGTTCAAAGTCCCAATTCTACTTATGCCCAGTCATAACCCTAATCTTTTGATTTAATTTACATAGGCCCGAACTCATGATTTGATTTACATGCTAATTCATTATGCCCACTTCATGCCAATTTAATTATGCCAATGGCCAAACTTGCAATTTCAATTGTATTGACAATACCCCAAATTTCCAATTTCATGTTATGCCATCAATTTTACCAAACATATATATCCAATATAGACAACATTCCCATATTTCCCCGTATTCAATCGTACGCAAATCGTGGTTTAGGCCTAGTTCCGAAATTGACCTAGGTTCATCAAAAGAAAATAAATAGGGGAAGGTAGAATTTGTATAACAATCAGCATAGAGAGAAAACTGGCATAAAAACATCGTCTCTGGCATAAAAGATAGATCTTGATAATAATATCAATATGAATCAAGAAAAACTGATTTACAACAGGCTGAATAGATCATAAGCTTGACATGAGAACAAACATAGAAAAGTCCCAAAACTCAAGATTCAAGAAGCAATAGAAATAGATCTGAATCAATAAACATACTTAAATCCAATTCCACTTTATTCCATGGCCATATTATAATTTAAATGTTTAAGTCTAAAAACAACTAGAACATACAGAGCATGGCTAATGAATTAAGAACTGAATTTGTTGTAAAAATGTTGCGGCGTTGTTGATTTATTGTCTTGAATCATTGTAGAAGCCTTGTTCTTTGAATTGATTTGAGTTTGAATGTTTGTACTTTGATTTGGAGACGGCGGCCATGGTTCAAGAGGTATTTTAGCAGCATAATGGTGTAAGAATGATTTGATATGCATTAGGTTAGGTCTAAGGGTGTTTTTATAGGTGTAGCAACTAGTTTAGGCCCTTAGATTAACCCTAGAATCAATCCGGACCAACAAAACACGTCTCAGGCTTCAAAAATGAGTTCTGGGTCAAAACAGGCCGACCAGGTCAACCTGTAAGTGGGGGAGGTCGACCAAATGGTCGACCTGGGGGGTAGGTCGACCTGGCCCCCAGGTCGACCTGCCTGGTCCTGTGCTGCCTAAAATCTGTTGAATCTTATACAGGCCATAACTTCTTCATCCGGACTCCAATTTTCGAAAACTCGGACTCTATTTCATGTAAAATTTCAAGACGAACGTAATGGCGTAACCCGTTTCCCTTAATTCTTACTTTAAAAATTAATTATACCCTGATTTCTAGTTTTAACATGTTTAAATTTGGGTTGTTACAATTTGGATTTTGGTTTTCTTTTGGGTGAAGACGAGGCCCAAAGTAGCAGTTGTAGTTGTATAGATCAAACCACGCAGAGGAGGTGCTGGCGAAATTTTCGAAAATTTTAAAAGTGTTTGATTTTTTTTGATGATAATTAAAAAATAATTATTTTAAATAATTGATTTCGGAGCATTCTTCTTACCTTTAATTTCGGGGACGAAATTCTTTTAATGGGGGAAGAATGTAACATCCTAGATTTTTTTTCGTTATTTAAATTGCATATTTAAATACGTTTTATATATTATATTTGGAATATAATGGATTTGGTATCGAATTTATTTAACAAAATGGAGTTCGAATATATATATTTATAATTAATTAAAACGAGCTCGAAAAGATGCGGTATTTCGTAATTTTCGATTTGAAGTTTAACTGAATATACAGGATCCGATATAGGTCGGATTTCAATGAAATAAGAAACATTTGAATCGATTTGATTATATTTTTCTAATGAAAGAGAAAATTGGAGATTTCATATTATAGATGGTTAGTTACGTCCAATTCAAATTTTCGAATGGTCGCTATAGAATTCGTTAATAAACAATAACGTTTATTTAATGAATATAAAATGGTTTATATATATATATAATTTGAATATCGTTTAAACCCAACATTTTAAAATATTGAGTTTAAAATATATATTGGTTTATTTTAAAACTATATAAGACTTCATTGGAGAGATACGATTTTTATTTTTATTTAAGTTGGATTGTTTTGGATTTAATCATTGTTTATAGGCCTTAAAAATAGTTTTCTTTTTAAACAAGCTCTGTTTTCGATGAAACGAATTTTATTGAAATACGTACTATATTTCGAGTTTGGGCCAATCGGAGTTGTTTTATCAAAGGGCGATATACAGAGGTGAACCAATAAATTAAAATATCGTCGTTGTACAAACGAAGTCCGTTTTCAGCGAAATTAGTTTCGTTGGGATCGCAATATTAAGATGTAGTGAAACGTCCATTTTTGTTGTGTTTAAAGATCGTGCATTTCAGTGCGTATTTAATGGTCAGTGTTTAATAGCGGTGACCATATTAAATAAAAAAAACATACCTTGTTTCTTCTATTCTAAGCAAAATATCACACAGCTAGTATACAACCTCCCTAAGTATAAATCACACAGGGCATACTTCAACAATGACGTGATGGATTTACAATAGCTAAAAAGTTGGCAAAACAGGTAAGCTACAAACGTCAGTAGTACTATTTTTAGTTCTGTGCGGTGGTGAGGTCAATCAAAATAACAGTGTACATCGTTCACGCTGAAAGCAAACTTAGCTTACTAAACCCCCATTTTCTCCTCTTTTGAAACCAACGCTCCGTAGTTCATTATTTTCAGCTATCTTCGAAACCGTAACCCGCCTTCTTCTGCCAGTATATAAAAAAAACTCCATGCTTAAGGGAATGTTCTCAGACCTTTTCCCATCAGTTCTTTCTACTGCTACACAAAAAGGACGACGAAGGGAATTGCGACCACACAACCTAGTTGAAATGAAACCACATACAACAGCCTATGTTCAAGACAAATTTTCAACCCCTAAGCTTTAGAGTAGTTGAATAGCACACATACACATACTATCAAAATAAAAACTCATGGAAAGTAAAATTCTTTAGCTGTCTTATTTCTTTCAAGCTGCTTTGAGTTTTCATTTCAAGACGCTAATCAACACTACTACCCTACTGTTCGTAGGCGCAACTCTAAGTTGTACTGAGTGAAAGGTGACATGATTCTCATCCTATCCCCTTACTCTATTATATATAGTGTGTGCCCCGCCTCGTACATTTCAACAACACAGAATTAATTTCCATTCTAATTGAAATAGAAACTCGACGCAAGTAAAATAATATTAGTTAACATTAAAGTTTGCACCACCAAGTTTCAATGGCATTCCAACACGGAATGAAACTGTGTTTAAGTAGTGAAGTGGTATTATACTAGAATGGGGGGACCGTGCATGGAAGTTAGGTGGAGCTAGAAATTTTTGACTCGCTGCATGGACCAAAAAGAGATAAAAATACAAAATGAAGAAGAGTCACGGTAGGAACTGGAAACTGGTAAAGTATGTTCGAAACATTCTTTTACATTTAAGGTGGGGGATGACTGTCTGAACGGTAGGGAGATGCATCTATAGTGAAGTATATACTTTAAACGAGCAGGAAGTTCATGGTCTAGGCCGTGTTTGTCAAGGAGTCGGGCATATCTTCGATGAGGAGGTTTGCAGCGTTGTCTAGCTCGAAGCAGAAATGTGGGTGGACTGGCTTGGAGTCACATGTGTGGGCGGAGTCTAGCGATGCATGTAGTAGTGGTCTAGGTCACTGGGTGTAGTCAGAGTTGCGGAGGAGGAGGAAGTGTGGTTACTGTGCTTAAGTGGGGAAGGTCCGTTCAACATATAAAAGAGGGGCTGGGAGGAAATATAAGGAGCGGGTACTGTGTGATGTCGGCTGGGGAGGAAGGCCCTGTGTGTACGCATGAGGAGATGACGAAGAAAGAATCAGACTGGAGGTGGGAAGAAACAATACAAAGTTGGGAGAAGAAGATATTTAGATGCGGTGGGCCGTGCTTTTTATATCGTGGGCTTATTGTGCCTCACGCGGTAATAAAGAATATAGGAAAAAAGAAGATGTATATTACACGAAGGAAAGTGAGACAGTTGAAATGAGGGCTGATTTATGTGAACAATAAAAAGATGGGATGGGCATATTGAAGAAGGTACGGATGCAAATAATTTGGTTAAAATAAAGCTACTATGGCATAACGTGCGTGGATCAGAGGAAATTAAAGTAAGGCCCAAGTTACCAATCCATTTATTCAGTTTAATACAAATGAAAATAGATGTTATATAATGAATGCTAGGGTTAATAAGGAAGATAGGTAATATAAGTTTGCAACTTAATAATGATCTAATTTGCCCAATCATGATTGGCATAACGTATATCAGTTTGCAATTTAATAAATATTTATAAAAGTATTAATCATTTTTATTCAAAATAAATCAAAGATAAATAGTTAAACATTTTGAATGTGCCTAACCAATCTCATGTATGCCTCATATAAGTTGTAATTATAACGTTATATAGATTTGGAATAGTGGGTGGGTCCTAACTCCTAAGAAACAAAATTAGAAATTTAGATTAAATTATATATAGGATTAAGTTATTAATATTAATTTAAAATAGCGAAATTTGTATGATAGTGTCCTACGCACACAGAACTGGATCAAATAAGGAGCGTTGGAACCATATCAATGAACGTGAGATTTTGAAATGGGAACAGATGGAGTAAAGCAGCTGGAAGCGCGTAAAACCAATCGTTTTGATGACGTATGGAAAACCAAGGTGAGTTCAACTCACTCAGTTTATCCCGCTTGTATTTTTATAAGCCGGTTTTTTTATTTTGTGTGCAATATTTTGCTCAAGGTTAATGATTGAATGACTATTTGTTGTATACTGAATATTTTTAATATTCATTGATTAAATTAAACGTTTGTTTCATTTAATCGAATTAAATCATTATTTTAACAATTAGATTCCAGACGATGTAACTTACCTTGTTGGTTACATTTATAATAATATAAACGTATTAATTAATTGACTGTTGAATGGACGTTATAAATTGACTGTTAGTTGTTATTAGTTAAACTGTTTATTCTTGTTTACCGTGGTAAATATATTATCGTACTGAATTTGAAATAACCCATTTTGATGCATGGAAGGACAGCTTGGGGGAATCTAACCGGATTCCTCAAATATGTTGTTTATATGCATATTATATTATATGAATTATTTAACTAGTATACTGAAATGATTGATTCATTGTTGATCATTGAATTAAAATGCGACATGTGTTTGTTATTAACTAATGGGTGATATTGGTTGAGTAATTATCAGCAGATGGCCTAGTAATGAATCGTTTTATAAGAATTTACTTATCGTCGGGTAAATAAATGGAAAGGAAGTTATAAATTTGGTTTTTATAAATAAGAGACGGATTTTGAAATCTATATTATATAGATTATTTGAATAAAGTTTATTAAAGGAAATGAATAACTATTTTTATCTAGTAACTGTAAACTGTGTATATAAAGCAGATTCTTACGTTAATGATTTTTATAAGCAATGAGATGAAATTAACCAAATGGTTAAGAATTGAATTTATTGTTTCAAACAACAATTAATGGCTATTATTTAATTTAATTAGATTATTAATTAAATTAAAGGAAATTTTTTATAGTGATTAAACAAAGGAGTAATGAAACTGGTTAATGGATTAACTTTGTTTTTAGTTGACTAAGTTAACTGTTTTTAAACCAAGACAGATTCCTAAATGAATTATTGAGTAATAAACTATTTGTCAAATCAATTTTTTTTTTAAATTTATTCGAGAAGGAGATTAACTATTAATGATTGAAGTAAACAAATTGATTTCTAAAGATGTTGGGATTAATTATTATTATTATAAAAATCAAAGTGATAAATATTGAGACTAAATTCTTTTAATGGAAGTTATGAAGTGTAATGCCTTACGTGTAATTAAATGAATTTGTAAACGAATTTATATTTAATATGAATCCTTTGAAGAATTATATTGGTTAGATTTTTATAAAATCCAAATTGGGCAATTATAAAGGCAAGTTAAAGGGATAAATGTCGTAAGAGTCAAATTGGGATTTGTAATCTGACAGAAGTTAAAAGAGAATTTCAAAAATGTTTCAAATTGGTAAAATGTGATTTTGGAATTGTAAAAGTGTTTTCCAAAAGATAATAGATTGAGTTTAAACTATGTTTAAAATCATATAGTAAATAGAAGTGTTGGGAAAATTATTGAAATAAGATTCGTTGGTAAACTCATATTTATCCTAAAGATAAGAATGTCGTCTTCTCAAGGTCTGAGAGGTAAATAAAATACCCCAAATCGAACGATTGCATGATTATCCAAGGATGATATTAATTTAGTAATGGGAGTGGTTGATGGAGTTAAGCTAATATTTCCGTGAAGGATATTATAATCTATATATTGAAGAGTTATAAGTTGAACAAGTTGAATTGGTAATAAGAAGTGGAAATGATATTCCAAAGGTTAGAAGATTTAGAAACTTAATCAACTGTTTAAATAAAAAGGCTATGTGAAGTTTTTAACTAAATCATTGAATCCATTTTATTTGTCTAAGGATGGTGGTTGTTTATTTTGATAGTTAAATCACCGACTATCAAAATCTAGACAAATCGATTGTTGGTACGGAAAGACCGGGATCGAATTTATATTCGAAAACCATTCCTACAAGCAAATACGTAAACATTGAATATGTTCAGAAGCTGATCTAGATGGAGCAATTGAAGACCGTGGATTTTCATAAGCGAAAGGATTACTGTCGAATTTCTCTTACTTGCAATCAGAGATTTTCTCACATGATTCAGTCGTGGTTGAGATTTTGTGGATTGCAAGGACTACTCGCTACTGATCATTTGGATGCGGTAGGAGTGTACCTTTGGTTCATCCTGTTCTTAGATGACTTGTATAGACGAGTGTCTGATAGAGTATTTCCTAAAAACCACGTACGTTGATTTTTACAAATATACCAAGTTAGTGGCAAAGAATGGCCATTCTATTAAATCCAGAGTGTATTCGTTGACGTCAATTAGTGATTTGACGGATCTGACGATATGGCATTCAAAGTGAATGGCTGCAAGATGATCAAAAGACAGTTGTAACCTTAGGCCTCATCAACCGAGAAATGACAAAAATCGGGCAGGCAGCATGGCTACGTTGGTCGCTCCCATTAGGATGTATAATCACCTATCTAGAGAAAATCCATTTCATTCTTTAACCTATTTCGATGTTGTCCCTTTTCGGGAAACGGTGGGTAGCTCCCAACCGTTGGTGATATACATTCGATACACTTAAGCGAAATGAGTGGTCGGTCATGGGTGGGCCGGGTTGCAAGACGTTCTTGTTGAACCCTGTGCATTCCCCTCTAGAGATACACTATCAGAAGGTGGTTCCATACCCTGTCATAGACGGAATCCAATATCCAATAAGCGCCCTCGTTTTGATTGCATACTATATATGTGGAGCGTGAGATGCAAGCGTTCCACTAGATTATTATTTATTTGTATTTAGACACAATTATAATATCAGACTAAGATATGATTTCAAATTGGTTTGGATTATAGTTAGGTAAAAACCGTCCGTTTTATGTGTGGGCTAGTCTTACTATTATCCTTTTCTTTCAAAAGGGTTTTTGAACTTTAAAATCAATATTGATGTTATATAAACTTAGCGTGTTTTTCTCACTCTGGTTCACCAGACTGACCCGTCGTTTGTAAAGCTCGGGTTAACCCAGTTTACAGGTTCAGGTTATCGAATGCTGTGAAGTCCAGAGACGAGCTGGAGAAGTTCTTACGTACAATATCACTAGTATTTTTCCATTGTGTGTTGTATATGAGGATTGGTTATTATAACTGTTCAGATTGATTGACTGTTGTACTCTGGTAATTGTAAGTATACATTATTCCATGTTTCAATAAAGATTTATTTCTATATCATATTTTATTCCACTGCGATGTGAGACTGTATGGTGTTGGTTCTTCTTATTATTCTTCTATTCTAATATTTCTTTCTCTCTTATCTTATCCTCTAATTTCTTTCTATTAACTTTCTGGATATCCGATACTCGAGTTTGGATATGAGATGTATTTGTGTCGAAAATTCGAGCATCGAATTTTCCGGGAAGTTATAGTGGTATCAGAGCTATTGGTTGAGTAGTAACCTTGGCTCTGTGGCGCAATTCGATAGAGATGGGGTTCTAGATTGAGTCTAAGTGTATATACAAGAGGACGTATTTGTAGATTTTACATAAAAATATTTTGTATTGTGTGCAAGTGTTGGGAAAGCATATTGAACTGGAAAATTGATACAATATTAGTTTATAAAGTGGGTAATGAAATAATTTTATCTAAATTATATTTTTATAAAAAAGGAAATAATTTTCTATATTATAGTACTGTTGTTTGTTTGGTTGTTTTGATTGGAGTTCAAACTAAATTATGAATTATAAATGAATTGGTTAGAAACCAACTGGTTAATTGAATATGGGATTGAAACTTAACCCGATTAAGTAGAATTAATTTTAGGAATAGAATTAAATTTGAGATTTGGAAATCAAGCTGATAATGAAGAAAATCAATCCGATATTAATCGATTGATATTAATGTATGTTTAGCCAAAGTGAATACAGACCAATAAATATCATTGATTGAATATAATACAAATGATTTGGTTGTTTGTCATTCGAATGTTGGATTAGTTGAATAAAATTCATCAAATATATCAATAAAGGACTTAAACGAATTAAAACTAGATCCATGTATAATGAATTGGGAATAAAACCAGTTATGAGATAAAATGGAATTATTTAAACCTGTATTTGTTATTTGAGTTGTAAATTGAGATAAGTATAGATTTCAGAACGATGTGGAGTTGATTTGGTTATACATAATGGAAAATGAAGAGCAGCTAGTTGATTTGCTTCGAAATTGAAATGAGTTTCCCAACAAATAGGTAAACCTTAATATTATTGGTTGGTGATTGATTTTACACCCTTGAGTTGGGTAGCCATTTGGATTTTGGTTTTCTTTTGGGTGAAGATGAGGCCCAAAGTGGTAGTTGTAGTTGTACAGATCAAACCACGCAGAGGAGGTATTGGCGAAATTTTCGAAAATTTTAAAAGAGTTTGAATTTGTTTTGATGATAGTTCAAAAATAATTATTTTAAATAATTGATTTCGGAGCATTCTTCTTACCTTTAATTTCGGGGACGAAATTCTTTTAAGGGGGGAAGAATGTAACATCCTAGATTTTTTTTCGTTATTTAAATTGCATATTTAAATACGTTTTATATATTATATCGTAACGAAAAGGAATTCCGCTCGATCCGAACCAGTCGCTAGACCGACCCAGACCGTTCGAAACGCCTGATTGTTTTGAGAACACGACAAAATAGAACGCAGACGGAAGAACATATCATTGTTAATTACAATAATTCCATCAGAATACAAGAATATACATAGTATTAATACATAAAATACATTCGATAAATATCAGTGATTACAATAAATTGCATAGCAGCGGAAAATAATACAAAATACAACTGAAGGAGATATACGGATACAAAGCTTTCCGGATATCGTTCCAGCTGTAAACCAGGATCCTGTGAATATGAATCTGCAAAACCAAAACTACTAGCTGCCTGTGTCAAAATAAGGGCACCCAGAGTTTAGGTTAAAACAATAAACTCCAGGTCAGTCATGGGACTGGTGTGAGAACTAAAACAGTTGTATATCTTTATTTTAAAGTTCGGCAAATCAAGGGACCACGCCGTATAACACGGAACGGGTTCCCTCCCAAGAACACCAGTGCATAAAACAAACAGCGCAATGCTAAATAAAGAACAATGAAGCTATTATAAGACCCAGGTCCCATCACACAATGCAATGCAATGCAAGCCGGAGGATAGGATTTTCCCTTATAATAGCCAAAGCATGCTTGATACGTTTAAAACAAGTCATTTGATACTATAATAAGTGTATAGTGTTTAAAACAATTTCAATCATAAATATCAATCATAGACGGCATGGGTACCATATATCATGTCGCCATACTAGGCTCTACAATCAAAACTGCAAATGTCACGTATTTGGAAGTCGGATTTCCATCTGTGAACCGAGGCAAAAGATAGTCCTCTACCGATTCGAGATGCTCTAGCCCGCCCTTCAGGACCCAGACTCAGGTGGGCCCTTAGATCGTCAGGGCCGGTCCACCGATGCGGATTAAAATGCCTGAACACTGCGTTTCCCCACCCTATGGGGTGTCAATGAGTCCAATGACTCCATCGGTCCCGGATCGACCGATATATCCGAGGCGCCTCACAACAGCAACAACCACATAAGTCAAACTCGTCATGGCGTGTAAAACCACTGACGCCACTTCTAGCTAGAAAGAAACGCATATCCTCCCTGAGGTCCTTCTCCCGTTTTTAGTTCACAACCGAAGTGTGAGGTTCGCGAATTCACGTTACACAAAGCTATGCCACACAGGTCGTGCTTTGATCATCCACCACAAGACTTTGCTTTTCAACAGAAGCCTTGATCATTTGCCACTTAGGCATGCCACACAGGCAATTCACTCCATGCGTTTGATATCCATCAATATATAACCCCTGAGCTCGTACGTCTCAGAGAAGGGCGTTAAGCAAGAGAATAAATTCTCCGCCGCCAAACAGATATATATTTAATAGAAATCAATCACACAGAATAAAATCCAATGTCAAACACACAGTCCATTTACAAGTTTGTTCTGGGTCTGAACGAAACCGGAGGCACCTAGCACCCCGCGTATCCATCGATCTCCAAGTACATCTGGACGATCACCAACTGATTCCCTCCTCTTGGGTGTACGGCCCAATCAAGATCATCAATAATTATCCAAACGAAGTGAAGACCTCCGGTCTTCGACCACCGTCTTCATCTTCAACACCACGTCGAATCAGTTATTGAGAATGGGATAAACCCGGTCTTTCTGAATAACTCGCGTATATAATAAACAAGTGTTACAAAAACACAACATACGCCTCATTCCAATTCAGAATATTCTTTTGTTCAGATATTCTTGTACTTTGGGAAAAGTTCCCATTAATTTTATCAAAGATAAATTCTTTAAATTTATTCTTTAATCTTCTTTGAATATCAAATTCAAACTAGTCAGGATTAGCGAACCACACCGGAGTAATCATTTATTTTATTTCCCAATCCCCACCTATTCATCCCATGAAGTAAAACTGGTAATACTTCATATCTAACACCACGGTGTTATCGGTAAATTCAATTACCATTTCACGTTCAAATCTAATTAAAGATTTAACTATCGCCTGGAGTAAAACTGGTGATACTCCATTCTAACACCTTTTTAATCTAATTAAAGATTCATTAAAACTCCACTTAGTTTTAATCTTTAACTGGGTTAAAGAATCAGTGTCATTTAAAACACGGTTCACGATAAACCCAAAATCACATTCCATTAATTATCGGGTTAAAGAACAAGTGTTATTTAAAACACTGTTCACGATAAACCCAAAAATCAATACCAATTCAATTCCAATTAAATATTATTTAATTGGTACACTTCATTAAATCTAAATAAAAGATTTAATCTTTTTCTCCACTGGGCTTAAGAACAGTGTTAATGAAGACACCATTCACGACAAACCCCAAATCACATTTGATATTAAAAACAAGGCTCTGAATAGAAAATATATCGGCTTATATTAAATATCAAATTCTATGACCAACAAATATCGTATTGGAAATAACGATATTAATATATCTTTCAAATTCCTATAACAATATCTGTATCATCACGAAATCCAACATCGAAATATTCCGAAGACAATTTCGATTCAAATCCATTCCAATTCAATTATTGGAAATTCTGGTTACTTTTAAAACTCTTTTCAAATTCAATTTATTTATTTTTAAAAATAAATAAATTATTATTCTAGTTCAAAACTAGTTCATCTCGATAAAAATCTATTTTTATCTTTTCAAATATGGAGTTTTTCATCCCAATTCTTCACAAATCATTTCTTATGATTTTACACAAATTATTGATATTTTTAATAATTTTATCAAGGCCCGTACAGTCGATTTCCATCAACGGCCATCGAACTGCACTTACAACGACCTTTTTCAAATTTGATTTGGACATAATTCCAAATCGAACCGTTAGATTTCAAATTTCTAATATTTGTTAGAAAGCTCTTTTCAATACGAACCCACCGGTTCCGGTTTTAGGAGAATCCGACGGTCGGATCTCCCGCAATATCCATTCGAAGTCAATGGTCGAAATTCACGAACTACCGCTGCGCGGCGCGTTCTATTCAGGCCATCATATTATATATATATAATATATACTTCGTCGATTTCAATTCAAAACGTGCTTTATAAATCGTTTTAAATTCATTTTCAAAACGGTTTCAACTTCATATTCAATTTCAAATCAAAATTGAATATTCCAATATAAATTCATTTTAAATTCATTTCAAATCGATTTCAATTCAATTTCAACTCAATTTCAATTCAATTTCAATTTCAATACATTTCAATTTAATTCGAATCTCAATTCTACTCAATTTAATTCGAATTTCAATTTATTTCAATTTAATTCGAATTCAATTCTATTCAATTTGAATTCAATTTCCATTCAATTTCAATTCGAATTTCGATCATTTTCAATATAATTCAAATTTCGAAATCACTTTCAATATAAGTCAAATTTCGAAAACACTTTCAATACACATTGAAAATTGAATAAAATCGATATAAATATCGTTCACGTCAAAATGGCGTCAATCTAATCAACACGGCTTCATATATTTCTATTTTCAAATATTCTATTTCAAAAATTTCTATTTCAAAACTGGAATGAGGCCCAATCAATTACCATATAATGTTAATTATATGCATTTTCTACAACACATGTACAAAATCACAACGATAAATAATCAACCATCATCCAGAGTGCGTTCTACACTGTATAAACATCTAATATAAATATTTAATGCTTATAACAGCATGTCAATCAATCGATCGACATACAACTAATTATTGGGATTAGTGTATGTCATATATCATCCCAATACCCGTGTGGGGTTTCAAACAATCAAACACAGATTTTATTTGTGCAGCTGGGCGATGTGTAGAATTTATCGTCCGAATCAATATCAATCTAATCAGTGTATATAAACAAATCTCCGATTTGTTTATAAATATTTATTTTAAATACACGTTAAAATTTCTATTTTTAACTATAAAATATTTTCCACTATAAAATATTTTATTTCATTTCACATCACATCCCACAATCAACTACACATCAAAATCAAACAACCAAGCATACAAGCCGTCCATGGTCTGTGGACGACGGGTGTCGGGTGCTACTAAACACCGTCTGCATCCTAGTATATATTTTAACTAGAAAAATTAAATTAAAGGTGAGAAGTTCTCACAGAGCGTTCCACTCCGCCGTGCTTTGCTTCTGAACTGCCGAACCGCCTGGATCTGCTTGAAATTCCTATGCAGTTCTTTTCATGCTGTTCAAATAAAAATTATATTTTTATCACTTCATTTCTAATAAATAAAAATCATATTTTTATTTCTTCTTCATATATATTTTTACAACGCTTCTTTCTACATAAAGATTATATTTCTAACTTACCATTCGAATAAAATTTATGTTTTGAACCTTCCTATAATATAAAAATTATATTTTGAACCTTCCTATAATATAAAAATTATATTTTGAACCTTCCTATAATATAAAAATTATGTTTTTATATTTCTACTTCTTATATAAAGATTGAATTTTTATTATCATAACTATATAAAAATTATATTTTTATATTTCTACTTTAATAAAAACCATATTTTTAATACTCTACCTAAGTAAAAATCATATTTTTATTATCGCCACTATATAAAGATCATATTTTTATTGTCATACTATATAAAAATTATTTTACATCGATAAAATCCGATCTTTATCTATCTTAAAAGTCTATCTTTTTCTAAACAAAGATCTAACCTTTTTAAGTTATAAAAATCCTTCCTTTCAAGTTTAAAAATATAACGTTTCATGAGTAAAAATCTAAGATTTTATATATGTAAAATCTTAGTATTTGTATATATAAAAATCTAAGCATTTAAATAAATAAGTAAAAACTAAGAAATCAGAAAAACTCACAATTCAGTTTCAGGCGTGCGACTGTCAGGCGGCGGAGGGGCACCTGAGGCGGCGGAGGGGCCAGGGAGGAGGGGTTCAGTGCGGATTTCAGTCAAGGGGGGATCCAGGGGTTTTTCGTTCGATTTGGGGAGGACATGGCTGCGGGGCGTCGTCGTTCGCGGAGGGGGAGGGCTAGGGGAGGAGGGCTGGACGGAGGTCGGCGGTGGGGTGATGGAGTTCGCCGTCGGGCTGAGGTGATGGGCGCGCCTCGATCGATTAGGGATTCGTTTTTTTTGTTTTTTTTGAAAGGGAACTGACGGTGAGAGAAGAGGAAAAAAAGGTGGGTAGTTAAAGAAAAAATATATATTATTTTATTTATTTTATTCTCCAAAATGTTGACTTTTCACTCAAACTCGAAACGCGACCCAACGACTGTCGTCCCTAGCTAATTACCCCCATTCTGAACACAATGGGATATGTTTTGCAAGCCAATTCGCCTGTTATGATCAGTTTTCGTTAAATTTAAAATATAAATCAGTATATATTCAATTTGAACGCACGTCTCAATTTACCGGGGCCACATACGAACTCTAAAAATTACAGAAAAATTATTTCTAGCTTCGTATTGTCGATACGATCCTAACAAAACTGATTTCGTCAAATTTTGAGACTGTTTGAAAAATGGCCAATTTCCCGTCGATTAAAATCAACTGAAACTAGTCAAACGCGTTTTCCTTTGCCACGCTCACATATTGATTCGAAAAATTATGAAATTTGAAACCTAGCAATAATTTAACATCACGGATCCAACAAAAATGGTTTCGTCGAAATCCGAGGTCGTTTGCAAAATTCCCATTTTTAAGGGCCAGAATTCCATAGCGACTATTCTGAATTTTCAACTGGACATATCTTTTGATTCCCGCTATGAAATTTTGATTTTTCGGATTCGTTGGAAAGATATTCTCAATTAGATTCTATTATTTTTGGTTTCGCTAACTTCCGGTTTATTTTGCACCCGGTATGTTCAATTGAAATTTGAAATCGAATTATCGAACTACCGCGCCGTTTTCAATTCCTTTTATATATATATAAATAAATATTTATATTCTAACGACGATTCGAATAAATATATACGTTCG
Source organism: Allium sativum (assembly GCA_030737875.1). Taxonomy (NCBI): domain Eukaryota; kingdom Viridiplantae; phylum Streptophyta; class Magnoliopsida; order Asparagales; family Amaryllidaceae; genus Allium; species Allium sativum. Next base: position 308,136,691 of record CM060915.1, on the reverse strand, counting down.
AATTCTATTCAAAATAAATTTCTCGTCGTTATTATTTAAAATAATTCATTTTAAATATTCAAAATTCACTTAAATTGCCAAAATAAAAATTTTAAACTGGCTCAAATTTCTGGGTTATTACAATCTCCCCCCACTTAAAACTTTTCGTCCCCGAAAAGGAACGAAGCCGAAAGTTGTTTCACAAATCCACTCAACTTCCAGTATTTTCACTACGGCTTAAGTTCTTCAACCTTTCAGTTTCTAAGAACTTTTCAAATTTTTCAAAAATTTGGCTAACACCCTAAATTTACAAAAAAATTCGCCACAACCTCCCCTGCACCGGGGACTTCGGGATACTTCATATAGCCTCCCATGGCCTTCTTCAATCCAAAAGAAAAAGAAAAAGCCAATCGGCTCATAAAATCACCCAAAACTCAAGAAATACAATAAACATGTACCTATTTGTCGGGCAAACAAATTTATTCCTCTTCTCTAGCCTCTTTGCTATGACCTGTTCAGTGTAAGTACATGTATATGCATGCAAATGCGACAAATTTTCAATACAATTCACTCTTTGGTTCAATTTGGCTAAACGGTTCAACATTTAATTAATTCAAACAAAAATCAAACAACATAACCAGCAATCAATTTATTGATTATCATTTCAAATTCATAACTTTGATATATAGTCAAAAATCCCATTTTTGGTGCCAATTCACAACAATATATTCTAACTATATTTTTAGTTCTCACACCAGCCTAATGGAAATATATAAATATCACACTTTGGAAACTCGAACATCAACTTTGTTGATGGAGCTCCATCATCAAAATCATCTCCGAGCGACTAGAGCGTGATTCTATATCTATCCAGTATATTAAAACTTCGAATATACGTTTGCAAGGCGTATATGCAAAATCTTTATATATTGGATTGTCCAAATTCAATATAAATAAAATATTCAAATACGTATAAAACGATTTAAATTTCAAAACAAAATTTGTTTTCATTTTAAAAATATACTCTTCACACTCGTTCTAGGATACTACTGATCCTATCTCTAACGAGTCATTCTAATTGGATATTACTAATCCAATATCAGATGAATCCTTTCGTATGGTTCTAATGTGCCTTGTTCTCTTAGCTTTGTAAACCAAAGCTCTGATACCAACTGTAACGAAAAGGAATTCCGCTCGATCCGAACCAGTCGCTAGACCGACCCAGACCGTTCAAAACGCCTGATTGTTTTGAAAACCCGACAAAATAGAACGCAGACGGAAGAACATTTCATTGTTAATTACAACAATTCCATCATAATACAAGAATATACAGAGTATTAATACATAAAATACATTCGATAAATATCAGAGATTACAATAAATTACATAGCAGTGGAAAATAATACAAAATACAACTGAAGGAGATATACGGATACAAAGCTTTCCGGATATCATTCCAGCTGTAAACCAGGATCCTGTGAATATGAATCTCCAAAACCAAAACTACTAGCTGCCCGTGTCAAAATAAGGGTACCCAGAGTTTAGGTTAAAACAATAAACTCCAGGTCAGTCATGGGACTGGTGTGAGAACTAAAACAGTTGTTTATCTTTATTTTAAAGTTCGACAAATCAAGGGACCATGCCGTATAACACGGAACGGGTTTCCTCCCAAGAACACCAGTGCATAAAACAAACAGCGCAATGCTAAATAAAGAACAATGAAGCTATTATAAGACCCAGGTCCCATCACATAATGCAACGCAAGCCGGAGGATAGGGTTTTCCCTTATAATAGCCAAAGCATGCTTGATACGTTTAAAACAAGTCATTTGATACTATAATAAGTGTATAGTGTTTAAAACAATTTCAATCATAAATATCAATCATAGGCGGCATGGGTACCATATATCATGTCGCCATACTAGGCTCTACAATCAAAACCGCAAATGTCACGTATTTGGAAGTTGGATTTCCATCTGTGAACCGAGGCAAAAGATAGTCCTCTACCGATTCGAGACGCTCTAGCCCGCCCCTCAGGACCCAGACTTAGGTGGGCCCTTGGATCGTCAGGGCCGGTCCACCAATGTGGATTAAAATGCCTAAACACTGCGTTTCCCCACCCTATGGGGTGTCAATGAGCCCAATGACTCCATCGGTCCCGGATCGACCGATATATCCGAGGCGCCTCGCAACAGCAACAACCACATAAGTCAAACTCATCAGGGCGTGTAAAACCACTGACGCCACTTCTAGCTAGAAAGAAACGCATGTCCACCCTGAGGTCCTTCTCCCGTTTTTAGTTCATAACCGAGGTGTGAGGCTCGCGAATTCACGTTACACAAAGCTATGCCACACAGGTCGTGCTTTGATCATCCACCACAAGACTTTGCTTTTCAACAGAAGCCTTGATCATTTGCCACTTAGGCATGCCACACAGGCAATTCACTCCATGCGTTTGATATCCATCAATATATAACCCCTGAGCTCGTACGTCTCAGAGAAGGGCGTTAAGCAAGATAATAAATTCTCCGCCGCCAAACAAATATATATTTAATAGAAATCAATCACACAGAATAAAATCCAATTTCAGACACACAGTCCATTTACAAGTTCGTTCTGGGTCTGAACGAAACCCGAGGCACCTAGTACCCCGCGTATCCATCGATCTCCAAGTACATCTGGACGATCACCAACTGATTCCCTCCTCTTGGGTGTACGGCCCAATCAAGATCATCAGTAATTATCCAAACGACGTGAAGACATCCGGTCTTCGACGACCGTCTTCATCTTCGACACCACGTCGAATCAGTTATTCAGAATAGGATAAACCCGGTCTTTCTGAATAACTCGCATATATCATAAACAAGTGTTACACAAACACAACATACGCCTCATTCCAATTCAGAATATTCTTTTGTTCAGATATTCTTGTACATTGGGAAAAGTTCCCATTAATTTTATCAAAGATAAATTCTTTAAATTTATTCTTTAATCTTCTTTGAATATCAATTCAAACTAGTCGGGATTAGCGAACCACACCGGAGTAATCATTTATTTTGTTTCCCAATCCCCACCTATTCATCATATGAAGTAAAACCGGTAATACTTCATATCTAACACCACGGTGTTATCGGTAAATTCAATTACCATTTCACGTTCAAATCTAATTAAAGATTTAACTATTGCCTGGAGTAAAACTGGTGATACTCCATTCTAACACCTTTTTAATCTAATTAAAGATTCATTAAAACTCCACTTAGTTTTAATCTTTAACTGGGTTAAAGAATCAGTGTCATTTAAAACACGGTTCACGATAAACCCAAAATCACATTCCATTAATTATCGGGTTAAAGAACAAGTGTTATTTAAAACACTGTTCACGATAAACCAAAAAATCAATACCAATTCAATTCCAATTAAATATTATTTAATTGGTACACTTCATTAAATCTAAATAAAAGATTTAATCTTTTTCTCCAATGGGCTTAAGAACAGTGTTAATAAAGACACCATTCACGACAAACCCCAAATCACATTTGATATTAAATACAAGGCTCTGAGTAGAAAATATATCGGCTTATATTCAATATCAAATTCTACGACCAACAAATATCGAATTGGAAATAACGATATTAATATATCTTTCAAATTCCCATAACAATATCTGTATCATCACGAATTCCAACATCGAAATATTCCGAAGACAATTTCGATTCAAATCCATTCCAATTCAATTATTGGAAATTAAGGTTACTTTTAAAACCCTTTTCAAATTCAATTTATTTATTTTTAAAAATAAATAAATTATTATTCTAGTTCAAAACTAGTTCATCTCGATAAAAATCTATTTTTATCTTTTCAAATATGGATTTTTTCATCCCAATCCTTCACCAATCATTTCTTATGATTTTACACAAATTATTGATATTTTTAATAATTTTATCAAGGCCCGTACAGTCGATTTCCATCAACGGCCATCGAACTGCACTTACAGCGACCTTTTTCAAATTTGATTTGGACATAATTCCAAATCCAACCGTTAGATTTCAAATTTCTAATATTCGTTAGAAAGCTCTTTTCGATACGAACCCAACTGTTCCGGTTTTAGGAGAATCCGATGGTCGGATCTCCCGCAATATCCGTTTGAAGTCAGTTGTCGAAATTCATGAACTGCCGCTGCGCGGCGCGTCATATTCAGGCCATCATATTATATATATATATATATAATATATAATATATACTTCGTCGATTTCAATTCAAAACGTGCTTTATAAATCGTTTTAAATTCATTTTCAAAACAGTTTCAACTTCATATTCAATTTCAAATCAAAATTGAATATTCCAATATAAATTCGTTTTTAATTCATTTCAAATCGATTTCAATTCAATTTCAACTCAATTTCAATTCAATTTCAATTTCAATTCATTTCAATTTAATTCTAATTTCAATTCTACTCAATTTAATTCGAATTTCAATTTATTTCAATTTAATTCGAATTCAATTCTATTCAATTTCAATTTGAATTCAATTTCCATTCAATTTCAATTTGAATTTCGATCATTTTCAGTATAATTCAAATTTCGAAATCACTTTCAATATAATTCAAATTTCGAAAACACTTTCAATATACATTGAAAATTGAATAAAATCGATATAAATATCGTTTACGTCAAAATGGCGTCAATCTAATCAACACGGCTTCATATATTTCTATTTTCAAATATTCTGTTTCAAAAATTTCTATTTCAAAACTGGAATGAGGCCCAATCAATTACCATATAATGTTAATTATATGGATTTTCTACAACACATGTACAAAATCACAACGATAAATAATCAACCATCATCCAGAGTGCGTTCTACACTGTATAAGCATCAAATATAAATATTTAATGCTTATAACAGCCTGTCAATCAATCGATCGACATACAACTAATTATTGGGATTAGTGTATGTCATATATCATCCCAATACCCGTGTGGGGTTTCAAACAATCAAGCACAGATTTTATTTGTGCAGCTGGGCGATGTGTAAAATTTATCGTCCGAATCAATATCAATCAAATCAGTGTATATAAACAAATCTCCGATTTGTTTATAAATATTTATTTTAAATACACGTTAAAAATTATACTTTTAACTATAAAATATTTTCCACTATAAAATATTTTATTTCATTTCACATCACATCCCACAATCAACTACACATCAAAATCAAACAACCAAGCATACAAGCCGTCCATGGTCTGTGGACGACGGGTGTCGGGTGCTACTAAACACCGTCTGTATCCTAGTATATATTTTAACTAGAAAAATTAAATTAAAGGTGAGAAGTTGTAATAACCCGAAAATGCGAGCCAGTTTGAAATTTTTATTTTGGCAATTTTAATGAATTTTGCATATTTAAAATAGATTATTTTAAATAAAATCAACGGAAATTTATTTTGAATGGAATTCGACGTATATATTTTATACGTCGTCGATAGAATATAAATAATTATATATAATTATAAATAGAATTGAAAATGGCGCGGTAGTTCGATAATTCGATTTCAAACTTCAATTGAATGTACCGGGTGCAAAACAATCCGGATTTTAGTGAAACCAAAAACATTAGGATCTAATTGATAATATCTTTCCAACGAATCCGACAAGTTGAAATTTCGTAGCGGGAATCAAAAGATATGTCCAGTTGAAAATTCTGAATAGTCGCTATGGAATTCAGACCCTTAAAAATGGACATTTTGCAAACGACCTCGGATTTCGACGAAACCAGTTTTGTTGGGTCCGGGATGTTAAGTTATTGCTAGGTTTCAAATTTCATAATTTTTCGAATCAATATGTGAGCGTGGCAAAGGAAAACGCGTTTTGACCATTTCAGTTGAAATTAATCGACTGGAAATTGGCCATTTTTCCAACGGTCTCAGAATTCGACGAAACTAGTTTTGTTAGGACCGTATCGTCAATACGAAGCTAGAAAATATTTTTGTGGAATTTTTAGAGTTAGTATGTGACCCCGGTAATTTGAAATGTACGTTTAAAATTCAATATAGTGATTTAAATGCAAATTAAACGGAAACTGATTCAAACGATCGAATCAGCTTGAGATACATATCCCATTGTGTTCGGAATGGGGGTGAAACGCTATGGGCGACAGGCGGTGGACCTCTTTTAGAGGTCGATTGAAAGAGTTGACTTTTTGAATTAAAATAAAATAATTAAATAATTAAATTATTAAAAAATTTCTTTCTCCCCCCTTTATTGGTTCTGGCCCCCCCCCCAACCGTTCATTTCGATTCAGTTTACAAAAGAAAAAAAAAAAAAAAAAAAAAAAAAAACGACGAGAACCCATCGTCGATCCTCCTCCTCCACCCATCGGACCGCCGCCGTCCAAGGATGCCGCCGCCCCTCCGATGTACCTCGCCTCTCTCCCCTTCGTTCTCCTTCCACCCCGAACCCTAAACCCGCGCAACCCCCTCCCCTCGACGCCACCGACGAGCCCCACCTGTCCACCCTCGCCGAACCCCTCCTGAACCCGAGCGCAGCCCCCCCCTGGACCCAAAACCGATGATGAACCCCCCCCTGTAAGTATTTTCTGATTTTATAAAACTGATTTTGATTTTATTTTTAAAACTGATTTTGATTTTATTTTTAAAACTGATTTTGATTTTATTTTTAAAACTGATTTTGATTTTATTTTTAAAACTGATTTTGATTTTATTTTTAAAACTGATTTTTATTTATTTTTAAAACTGATTTTTATTTTTAGATTTTAAAGTGAAAGATTTAAACTTTAAATGGTGAAAAGATAGGATTTTTATTTGGTAAAAGATACGATCTTTATATTTTTAAAGTGATAAAAATATGATTTTTATATTTTTAAAGTATTAAAAATATAGTCTTTACTATATAGGAATATTAAAAATATGATTTTTATATTTTTAAAGCATTAAAAATATAATCTTTTATATGGTAGGAAGATAAAAATATAGTCTTTACTATATAGAAATATTAAAAATATGATTTTTATATTTTTAAAGTATTAAAAATATAATCTTTATAGGATAGAGAATATAAAAATATCATCTTTGTGTATGTAGCAAAATAAAAATCTGATTTTTATTTTCTATACGCCGAAATAAAATGCTGATTTTTATAAAGATGAAATCTTTATAGTTGAAAAGGCGGGATCTTTATATATAGAATAACGATGTAAAAATAGAATTTTTATCTATATAGTAGCGGTGTAAAAATAGCATTTTTATCCATATAGCGTCAAAGTAAAAATTCGATTTTTATATGTTGAACTTTGAAATAAAAATTCGATTTTTATATGTTGAACTTTGAAATAAAAATTCGATTTTTATATGTTGAACTTTGAAATAAAAATTCGATTTTTATATGTTGAACTTTGAAATAAAAACTCGATTTTTATATGTTGAACTTTGAAATAAAAATTCGATTTTTATATATTGAATAGCGAAATAAAAATTCGATTTTTATATATATAGTGGCTACGGGCGACGAAGCTGACGAAGATGCGAAAACGGCGAAGACTTCTGCAAATGAAGTGCCGTGAAGTTGGATAGCTTTCGGTGAGAACTTCTCACTCTTAATTCTCTTTTTCTAGTTATATATATATACTAGGATGCAGACGGTGCTTAGTAGCACCCGACACCCGTCATCCACAGACCATGGATGGCTTGTTTGAAAATTGTTTGGTTGTGTAGTTGGTTAGATTAATTGGCTGTTTGGTGATTGATTGTGATATTGGTTTGAATGTGGTTTGTGGTATGAAAAATCGAATCGATAAATTGGTTAGGATTAGACGTGCGCCGTTATAAGGCGAAGGAGTAAGACTAGGTTAGACTCTTACTCCAAATTTTGTGGTTTGCATAACGAAAGTGATTTGATTGATGTGTGAATGGCGTGGGCCTTCACTAGACCGGGGATAAGGCTAGGCCTTGTCCCGTTTCTAGTATCGTGCCGTTATGCCGCCGAAATTTTTCTAAAATATGTTAGAAAAATAAAAATATCATTTTTATTGTGTAAATGAAATGAATAGAAATTCAAGTGTTGAAATAGAATATTTTATCGTTAAAAATATAGTTTTTAACGTGAAAGTGAATAAATAAAATATTTATAAACAAATCGGCCGATTTGTTTATATACACTGATTTGACTGATATTGATTGGGTCGATAAATTTTACACATCGCCCAACTGCACAAATAAAATCTGTGTCTGATTGTTTGAAACCCCACACGGGTGTTGGGATAACTGAGACGACCCGAACTTCCCCGTTAAGGAAAGCACGGATAGAATTGAGTACAAGACAAAATAGGACGCAGACGGAAGAACATTTCATTGTTATTACAACAATTCCATCAGATACAAGAATATACAGAGTATAAATGAATAAATTACATTCGATAAATATCAGAGATTACAATAAATTACATAGCAGCGGAAAATAATACAAAAGCACAACTAGAAGTGATACACGGATACAGAGCTTTCCGAGCATCGTTCCAGCTGTTAATCAGGACCCTGTGAATATAAATCTGCAAAACCAAAACTACTAGCTGCCCGTGCGAAAAATAGGGGCACCCAGAGTTTAGGTTAAAACAATAAACTCCAGGTCAGTCATGTGACTGGTGTGAGAACTAAAGCAGTTATTAATCATTATTTTTAAAGTTAGGTAAATCAAGGGACCACGCCGTATAACACGGAACGGGTTTCCTCCCAAGAATACCAGTGCATAGAACAAACAGCGCAATGCTAAATAAAGAAAAATGAAGCTGTTATAAGACCCAGGTCCCATCACACAATGCAACGCAAGCCGGAGGATAGGGTTTTCCCTTATAACAGCCAAAGCATGCTTGATACGTTTAAAACACATTATTTGATACTATTATAAGTGCATAGTGTCAAAACAATTTCAATCATAAATATCAATCATAGGCGGCATGGGTACCATCTATCATGTCGCCATACTAGTTCTACAATTAAAACCGCAATACACGTATTGGAAATTGGATTTCCGTCATGAGCCGAGGCAAGGGGCAAGCTCCTCTCCGCGTTCGAGACACTCTAGCAAATGTCCCAGGACCCCACTATGATCCTTGGATCTTCAGGGCCGGTCCTCTCTTACTTTTGAGGATTGGCAATTCCTGAACACACGTTTCCCGGTCCTTACAGACCTATATCCGAGGCGCCTCGCATTCCAACAACCACACAGGTGAAAAGTATATAAATGTCAGGGCTGGTAGGTCACTGACACCACCCTAGCTAGAAAGAAACGTCGTGCTCTCCCTGCAGTCACTATCCCGTTTTTGACTCATACCGAGGTGTGAGGCTCGCGAATTCACGTTATACACAAAGCTATGCCACACAGGCCGTGCTTTGATCATCAACCACAAGACTTTGCTTTTCAACAGAAGCCTTGATCAATTGCCACTTACGCATGCCACACAGGCAATTCACTCCATGCGTTTGATATCCATCAATATATAACCCCTGAGCTCGTACGTCTCAGAGAAGGGCGTTAAGCAAGAGAATAAATTCTCCGCCGCCAAACAGATATATATTTAATAGAGATCAATCACACGGACTAAAATCCAATGTCAGACACACAGTCCATTTACAAGTCCGTTCTGGGTCTGAACGAAACCGGAGGCACTTTCCTCGCATATCCATCGATCTCCAAGTACGTCTGGACGATCACCGACTGTTTCCCTCATCTTGGGTGTACAGCCCAATCAAGATCATCAGTAATCACCCAAACGATGTGAAGACTTCCGGTCTTCAACCACCGTCTTCATCTTCGACATCTCGTCGAATCGGTTATTCAGAATGGGTATAAACCCGGCCTTTCTGAATAACCCACGTATATAATAAACGAATGTTACACAAACACAACAAACGCCTCATTCCAATTCAGAATATTCTTTTATTCACAAAATCACATTCTTAGGGAAAGGTTCCCATTAATTTTATCCAAGATAAATTCTTCTAAATTTATTCTTTAATCCTCCTTTGGATATCATTTCAAACTAGTCGGGATTAACGAACCACACCGAAGTAATTATTTATTTTGTTTCCCAATCCCAACCTATATATCCCATGGAGAAAACTGGTAATACTCCACATCTAACACCACGGTGTTATCGGTAAAATTAATTACCATTTCACGTTCAAATCTAATTAAAGATTTAACTATCGCTTTGGAGCAAAACTGGTGATACTCCACTCTCGATCACTTTTCAGATTGGATAATTTAAATTATCAATTCACTTTTCAATCTAATTAAAGATTCATTAAAACTCCACTTAGTTTTAATCTTTTCAAAAATCAATATTCTGCCTTTAACTGGGTTAAAGAACCAATGTCATCAAAAACACGATTCACGACAAACCAAATCACATTTGATATTAAATACAAGGCTCTGAATAGAAAATATATCGGCTTATATTCAATATCAAATTCTGAAACCAACAAATATCGTATTGGAAATAACGATATAAAATATCTTTCAAATCCCCATAACAATATTTGTATAGTCACGAAATCCAACATCGAAATATCCCGAAGATAATTTCGATTCAACTCCAGTCCAATCCACGTATTGGAAATATCGATTATTTTCAAAATCACTTTCAAATTCGATTTATTTATTTTAGAAATAAATTGATTTCAATTCTAGTTCAAAACTAGTTCATTTCGATAAAAATCTATTTTTATCTTTTCAAATGTGGAATTTTTCACCCCAGTTCTTTCCAATTCACATATTATAATTTTACACAAATTATAGATATTTTTAATAATTTTATCAAGGCCCGTACAGTCGATTTCCAACAACGGCCATCGAACTGCACTTATAGCGACCTTTTTCGAATTTGATTTGGACATAATTCCAAATCCAACCGTTAGAGACCTGGAGTTTATTGTTTTAACCTAAACTCTGGGTGCCCCTATTTTTCGCACGGGCAGCTAGTAGTTTTGGTTTTGCAGATTTATATTCACAGGGTCCTGATTAACAGCTGGAACGATGCTCGGAAAGCTCTGTATCCGTGTATCACTTCTAGTTGTGCTTTTGTATTATTTTCCGCTGCTATGTAATTTATTGTAATCTCTGATATTTATCGAATGTAATTTATTCATTTATACTCTGTATATTCTTGTATCTGATGGAATTGTTGTAATAACAATGAAATGTTCTTCCGTCTGCGTCCTATTTTGTCTTGTACTCAATTCTATCCGTGCTTTCCTTAACGGGGAAGTTCGGGTCGTCTCAGTTTGGTATTAGAGCTTTGGTTTACAGAGCTCGAGAACAAGACACATTAGAACCATACGAAAGAATTCATCAGATATTGGATTAGTAATATCCAATTAGAATTACTCGTTAGAGATAGGATCAGTAGTATCCTAGAACGAGTGTGAAGAGTATATTTTTCAAATGAAAACAATCTTGTTTTGAAAATTTAAATCGTTTTATACGTATTTGAATATTTATTTATTTTGAATATGGACAATCGAGTATATATAGATTTCGCGTATACGCGTCATGAACGTATATTCGAAGTTTTAATATACTGGGTAGATATAGAATCACATTCTAGACACCCGGAGATGGTTCTGATGATTGATATATCATCATCAGAATTTATGTTCGTGTTTCGAAGGTGTGATTTCTATATATTTCCATTAGACTGGTGTGAGAACCAAAACGAATATAGTTAGAACACATTGTTGTGATTTGGCATCAAAACATGATTTTATGTATATATATCAAATTTATGAATTTGAAACTCTAATCCACTAATTGATTGATGTTTGTGTTGTTTGTTTATTTGTTTGCTAATTTTAAACCATTTAGCCTAATTGAACCAAATATTGAATTATATTGAAAATTGGTCGCATTTGCTTGCATATACATGTATATCATTGAACAGGTCATAGCAAGGAGGCTAGAGCAGAAGAATAAAATTTGTTTGCCCGACAAATAGGTACATGTTTACTACATAATTTCCTGTTTTGTTTGGGTGATGATGATTTTGTGAGCCTATTGGCTAGCCGCTTGGCTTTTTCTTTTTCTTTTTGAGATCTGAAGGACCGGGGAAGCTATTTGAAATTCCCCGATGCTCCCGGTGCAGGGGAAGTTATGGCGAAATTTTTCGAAAATTTAGGGTGTTAGCCAAATTTTTGAAATTTTGAAAATTCTCAGAAACTGAAAAGTTGGAGAATGGAAGCCAAATCGAACGTAGAGTTAATTAATCAAACCACTTTCGACTTTGTTCCTTTTCGGGGACGAAAAGTTTTAAGTGGGGGAGATTGTAATAACCCGAAAATGTGAGCCAGTTTGAAATTTTTATTTTGGCAATTTTAATGAATTTTGCATATTTAAAATAGATTATTTTAAATAAAATCAACGGAAATTTATTTTGAATGGAATTCGACGTATATATTTTATACGTCGTCGATAGAATATAAATAATTATATATAATTATAAATAGAATTGAAAATGGCGCGGTAGTTCGATAATTCGATTTCAAACTTCAATTGAATGTACCGGGTGCAAAACAATCCGGATTTTAGTGAAACCAAAAACATTAGGATCTAATTGATAATATCTTTCCAACGAATCCGACAAGTTGAAATTTCGTAGCGGGAATCAAAAGATATGTCCAGTTGAAAATTCTGAATAGTCGCTATGGAATTCAGACCCTTAAAAATGGACATTTTGCAAACGACCTCGGATTTCGACGAAACCAGTTTTGTTGGGTCCGGGATGTTAAGTTATTGCTAGGTTTCAAATTTCATAATTTTTCGAATCAATATGTGAGCGTGGCAAAGGAAAACGCGTTTTGACCATTTCAGTTGAAATTAATCGACTGGAAATTGGCCATTTTTCCAACGGTCTCAGAATTCGACGAAACTAGTTTTGTTAGGACCGTATCGTCAATACGAAGCTAGAAAATATTTTTGTGGAATTTTTAGAGTTAGTATGTGACCCCGGTAATTTGAAATGTACGTTTAAAATTCAATATAGTGATTTAAATGCAAATTAAACGGAAACTGATTCAAACGATCGAATCAGCTTGAGATACATATCCCATTGTGTTCGGAATGGGGGTGAAACGCTATGGGCGACAGGCGGTGGACCTCTTTTAGAGGTCGATTGAAAGAGTTGACTTTTTGAATTAAAATAAAATAATTAAATAATTAAATTATTAAAAAATTTCTTTCTCCCCCCTTTATTGGTTCTGGCCCCCCCCAACCGTTCATTTCGATTCAGTTTACAAAAGAAAAAAAAAAAAAAAAAAAAAAACAACGACGAGAACCCATCGTCGATCCTCCTCCTCCACCCATCGGACCGCCGCCGTCCAAGGATGCCGCCGCCCCTCCGATGTACCTCGCCTCTCTCCCCTTCGTTCTCCTTCCACCCCGAACCCTAAACCCGCGCAACCCCCTCCCCTCGACGCCACCGACGAGCCCCACCTGTCCACCCTCGCCGAACCCCTCCTGAACCCGAGCGCAGCCCCCCCTGGACCCAAAACCGATGATGAACCCCCCCCTGTAAGTATTTTCTGATTTTATAAAACTGATTTTGATTTTATTTTTAAAACTGATTTTGATTTTATTTTTAAAACTGATTTTGATTTTATTTTTAAAACTGATTTTGATTTTATTTTTAAAACTGATTTTGATTTTATTTTTAAAACTGATTTTTATTTATTTTTAAAACTGATTTTTATTTTTAGATTTTAAAGTGAAAGATTTAAACTTTAAATGGTGAAAAGATAGGATTTTTATTTGGTAAAAGATACGATCTTTATATTTTTAAAGTGATAAAAATATGATTTTTATATTTTTAAAGTATTAAAAATATAGTCTTTACTATATAGGAATATTAAAAATATGATTTTTATATTTTTAAAGCATTAAAAATATAATCTTTTATATGGTAGGAAGATAAAAATATAGTCTTTACTATATAGAAATATTAAAAATATGATTTTTATATTTTTAAAGTATTAAAAATATAATCTTTATAGGATAGAGAATATAAAAATATCATCTTTGTGTATGTAGCAAAATAAAAATCTGATTTTTATTTTCTATACGCCGAAATAAAATGCTGATTTTTATAAAGATGAAATCTTTATAGTTGAAAAGGCGGGATCTTTATATATAGAATAACGATGTAAAAATAGAATTTTTATCTATATAGTAGCGGTGTAAAAATAGCATTTTTATCCATATAGCGTCAAAGTAAAAATTCGATTTTTATATGTTGAACTTTGAAATAAAAATTCGATTTTTATATGTTGAACTTTGAAATAAAAATTCGATTTTTATATGTTGAACTTTGAAATAAAAATTCGATTTTTATATGTTGAACTTTGAAATAAAAACTCGATTTTTATATGTTGAACTTTGAAATAAAAATTCGATTTTTATATATTGAATAGCGAAATAAAAATTCGATTTTTATATATATAGTGGCTACGGGCGACGAAGCTGACGAAGATGCGAAAACGGCGAAGACTTCTGCAAATGAAGTGCCGTGAAGTTGGATAGCTTTCGGTGAGAACTTCTCACTCTTAATTCTCTTTTTCTAGTTATATATATATACTAGGATGCAGACGGTGCTTAGTAGCACCCGACACCCGTCATCCACAGACCATGGATGGCTTGTTTGAAAATTGTTTGGTTGTGTAGTTGGTTAGATTAATTGGCTGTTTGGTGATTGATTGTGATATTGGTTTGAATGTGGTTTGTGGTATGAAAAATCGAATCGATAAATTGGTTAGGATTAGACGTGCGCCGTTATAAGGCGAAGGAGTAAGACTAGGTTAGACTCTTACTCCAAATTTTGTGGTTTGCATAACGAAAGTGATTTGATTGATGTGTGAATGGCGTGGGCCTTCACTAGATCGGGGATAAGGCTAGGCCTTGTCCCGTTTCTAGTATCGTGCCGTTATGCCGCCGAAATTTTTCTAAAATATGTTAGAAAAATAAAAATATCATTTTTATTGTGTAAATGAAATGAATAGAAATTCAAGTGTTGAAATAGAATATTTTATCGTTAAAAATATAGTTTTTAACGTGAAAGTGAATAAATAAAATATTTATAAACAAATCGGCCGATTTGTTTATATACACTGATTTGACTGATATTGATTGGGTCGATAAATTTTACACATCGCCCAACTGCACAAATAAAATCTGTGTCTGATTGTTTGAAACCCCACACGGGTGTTGGGATGAAATTTGAAGTTCACTCATCCTGATTGATCAAATATGTCGATCGATTGATTGACAGGCTGTTATAAGCGTTAGATATCGATATTTGATGCTTATACAGTGTAGTGCACTTTGGTTGATGGTTGATTATTTTTCGACGCTATTATATACATGTGTTGTATGGAATCCATATAATTAACGTTATATGGTGATTGATTGGGCCTCATTCCAATTGGGAAAATAAGGAATATTATAAAAGAAAATTCATGTGTTGAATATAAAAATAGTCATGTGTTGACGATGTGCATGTGTTGAGTGAAATATTTTATATAATCAAAATTACATCTTTATCATATTTAAAATTAGAACTACTTCCCAGTAGAAGTCTAATTAAAATCAAACGATAGATACCATAGTTTTATAAAATATTTCACATAATAAAAATAGTGATGTGTTGACAGTACTCATGTGTTGAGATTAGTCGTGTGTTGAAAGAAATATAGGTTCATGTGTTGAATTGAATAGAAGTTTTTGAAATATATAAAGCCGTGTGGATTAGAGATGCGCTATTTTGACGTGAACGATATTTATATCGATTTTATTCGTTTTACAACGAATATTGAAAAGTGATTTCAAAACTAAATATTTTGAAATGAAATTCAATTGAATTAGATTAAAATTCGAATTGAATAGGAAGTGAATTTGAATTTGAATAAAATAGGAATGAATTGAATTGAAAACGATTTCGAAAAGAATTGAATTGAAAACGATTTCGAAATGAATTGAATTGAAAACGATTTCGAAATGAATGGATTTGAAAACGAATTCAAATTGAATTGAAAGTGAATTGAAATGAATTCAAATTGAATTAAAATTTGAATTGAATAGAAATAAATTTTAAAACGGATTTATAAAGAAGAATTCAATTTTGATTTGAATTGAATATAGAAGTTGAATTGTTTCAGAAACGAATTTAAAACGATTTATAAAATTCGTTTTAAAAGGAAATCGACGAAATATATAATATATATATATTATATATATATAATGGCCTGAATAGAACGCGCCGCGCCGCGGTAGTTCGTGAATTTCGACCATTTATTTCAAACGGACATTGCGGGAGATCCGACCGTCGGATCCTCCTAAAACCGGAACCGTTGGGTTCGTATCGAAAAGAGCTTTCCAATGAATATGAGAAATTTGAAATCTAACGGTTGGATTTGGAATTATGTCCAAATCAAATTCGAAAAAGGTCGCTATAAGTGCAGTTCGATGGCCGTTGTTGGAAATCGACTGTACGGGCCTTGATAAAATTATTAAAAATATCTATAATTTGTGTAAAATTATAATATGTGAATTGGAAAGAACTGGGGTGAAAAATTCCACATTTGAAAAGATAAAAATAGATTTTTATCGAAATGAACTAGTTTTGAACTAGAATTGAAATCAATTTATTTCTAAAATAAATAAATCGAATTTGAAAGTGATTTTGAAAATAATCGATATTTCCAATACGTGGATTGGACTGGAGTTGAATCGAAATTATCTTCGGGATATTTCGATGTTGGATTTCGTGACTATACAAATATTGTTATGGGGATTTGAAAGATATTTTATATCGTTATTTCCAATACGATATTTGTTGGTTTCAGAATTTGATATTGAATATAAGCCGATATATTTTCTATTCAGAGCCTTGTATTTAATATCAAATGTGATTTGGTTTGTCGTGAATCGTGTTTTTGATGACATTGGTTCTTTAACCCAGTTAAAGGCAGAATATTGATTTTTGAAAAGATTAAAACTAAGTGGAGTTTTAATGAATCTTTAATTAGATTGAAAAGTGAATTGATAATTTAAATTATCCAATCTGAAAAGTGATCGAGAGTGGAGTATCACCAGTTTTGCTCCAAAGCGATAGTTAAATCTTTAATTAGATTTGAACGTGAAATGGTAATTAATTTTACCGATAACACCGTGGTGTTAGATGTGGAGTATTACCAGTTTTCTCCATGGGATATATAGGTTGGGATTGGGAAACAAAATAAATAATTACTTCGGTGTGGTTCGTTAATCCCGACTAGTTTGAAATGATATCCAAAGGAGGATTAAAGAATAAATTTAGAAGAATTTATCTTGGATAAAATTAATGGGAACCTTTCCCTAAGAATGTGATTTTGTGAATAAAAGAATATTCTGAATTGGAATGAGGCGTTTGTTGTGTTTGTGTAACATTCGTTTATTATATACGTGGGTTATTCAGAAAGGCCGGGTTTATACCCATTCTGAATAACCGATTCGACGAGATGTCGAAGATGAAGACGGTGGTTGAAGACCGGAAGTCTTCACATCGTTTGGGTGATTACTGATGATCTTGATTGGGCTGTACACCCAAGATGAGGGAAACAGTCGGTGATCGTCCAGACGTACTTGGAGATCGATGGATATGCGAGGAAAGTGCCTCCGGTTTCGTTCAGACCCAGAACGGACTTGTAAATGGACTGTGTGTCTGACATTGGATTTTAGTCCGTGTGATTGATCTCTATTAAATATATATCTGTTTGGCGGCGGAGAATTTATTCTCTTGCTTAACGCCCTTCTCTGAGACGTACGAGCTCAGGGGTTATATATTGATGGATATCAAACGCATGGAGTGAATTGCCTGTGTGGCATGCGTAAGTGGCAATTGATCAAGGCTTCTGTTGAAAAGCAAAGTCTTGTGGTTGATGATCAAAGCACGGCCTGTGTGGCATAGCTTTGTGTATAACGTGAATTCGCGAGCCTCACACCTCGGTATGAGTCAAAAACGGGATAGTGACTGCAGGGAGAGCACGACGTTTCTTTCTAGCTAGGGTGGTGTCAGTGACCTACCAGCCCTGACATTTATATACTTTTCACCTGTGTGGTTGTTGGAATGCGAGGCGCCTCGGATATAGGTCTGTAAGGACCGGGAAACGTGTGTTCAGGAATTGCCAATCCTCAAAAGTAAGAGAGGACCGGCCCTGAAGATCCAAGGATCATAGTGGGGTCCTGGGACATTTGCTAGAGTGTCTCGAACGCGGAGAGGAGCTTGCCCCTTGCCTCGGCTCATGACGGAAATCCAATTTCCAATACGTGTATTGCGGTTTTAATTGTAGAACTAGTATGGCGACATGATAGATGGTACCCATGCCGCCTATGATTGATATTTATGATTGAAATTGTTTTGACACTATGCACTTATAATAGTATCAAATAATGTGTTTTAAACGTATCAAGCATGCTTTGGCTGTTATAAGGGAAAACCCTATCCTCCGGCTTGCGTTGCATTGTGTGATGGGACCTGGGTCTTATAACAGCTTCATTTTTCTTTATTTAGCATTGCGCTGTTTGTTCTATGCACTGGTATTCTTGGGAGGAAACCCGTTCCGTGTTATACGGCGTGGTCCCTTGATTTACCTAACTTTAAAAATAATGATTAATAACTGCTTTAGTTCTCACACCAGTCACATGACTGACCTGGAGTTTATTGTTTTAACCTAAACTCTGGGTGCCCCTATTTTTCGCACGGGCAGCTAGTAGTTTTGGTTTTGCAGATTTATATTCACAGGGTCCTGATTAACAGCTGGAACGATGCTCGGAAAGCTCTGTATCCGTGTATCACTTCTAGTTGTGCTTTTGTATTATTTTCCGCTGCTATGTAATTTATTGTAATCTCTGATATTTATCGAATGTAATTTATTCATTTATACTCTGTATATTCTTGTATCTGATGGAATTGTTGTAATAACAATGAAATGTTCTTCCGTCTGCGTCCTATTTTGTCTTGTACTCAATTCTATCCGTGCTTTCCTTAACGGGGAAGTTCGGGTCGTCTCAGAAGTTCTCACAGAGGGTTCCACTCCGCCGTTCTTTGCTTCTGAATTGCCGAACCGTCTGGATCTGCTTGAAATTCCTATGCAGTTCTTTTCACGCTGTTCAAATAAAAATTATATTTTTATCACTTCATTTCTAATAAATCAAAATCGTATTTTTATTTCTTCTTCATATATATTTTTACAACGCTTCTTTCTATATAAAGATTATATTTCTAACTTACCATTCGAATAAAAATTATGTTATGAACCTTCCTATAATATAAAAATTATATTTTGAACCTTCCTATAATATAAAAATTATATTTTTATATTTCTACTTCTTATATAAAGATTGAATTTTTATTATCATAACTATATAAAAATTATATTTTTATATTTCTACTTTAATAAAAACCATATTTTTAATACTCTACCTAAGTAAAAATCATAATTTTATTATCGCCACTATATAAAGATCATATTTTTATTGTCATAATATATATAAATTATTTTACATCGATAAAAATCCGATCTTTATCTATTTTAAAAGTCTATCTTTTTCTACACAAAGATTTAACCTTTTTAAGTTATAAAAACCCTTCCTTTCATGTTTAAAAATATAACCTTTTCATGAGTAAAAATATAAGCTTTTATATATGTAAGATCTTAGTATTTGTATATATAAAAATCTAAGCATTTAAATAAATAAGTAAAAACTAAGAAATCAGAAAAACTCACAATTCAGTTTCAGGCGTGGGACTGTCAGGCGGCGGAGGGGCACCTGAGGCGGCGGAGGGGCCAGGGGGAGGGGTTCGGTGCGGATTTTAGTCAAGGGGGAGATCCAGGGGTTTTCCGTTCGATTTGGGGAGGACATGGCTGCGGGGCGTCGTCGTTCGCGGAGGGGGAGGGCTAGGGGAGGAGGGCTGAACGGAGGTCGGCGGTGGGGTGATGGAGTTCGCCGTCGGGCTGAGGTGATGGGCGCGCCTCGATCGATTAGGGATTCGATTTTTTTTAGAAAGGGAACTGACGGTGAGAGAAGAGGGAAAAAGGGGGTAGTTAAAGAAAAATATATATTATTTTATTTATTTTATTCTCCAAAATGTTGACTTTTCACTCGAACTCGAAACGCGACCCAACGACTGTCGTTTCTAGCTAATTACCCCCATTCCGAACACAATGGGATATGTTTCGCAAGCCAATTCGCCTATTATGATCAGTTTTCGTTAAATTTAAAATATAAATCAGTATATATTCAATTTGAACGCACATCTCAATTTACCGGGGCCACATACGAACTCTAAAAATTCCAAAAAAATTATTTCTAGCTTCGTATTGTCGATACAATCCTAACAAAACTAATTTCGTCAAATTCTGAGACCGTTTGAAAAATGGCCAATTTCCCGTCGATTAAAATCAACTAAAACTGGTCAAACGCGTTTTCCTTTGCCACGCTCACATATTGATTCGAAAAATTATGAAATTTGAAACCTAGCAATAATTTAACATCACGGATCCAACAAAAGTGGTTTCATCGAAATCCGAGGTCGTTTGCAAAATTCCTATTTTTAAGGGCCAGAATTCCATAGCGACTATTCTGAATTTTCAACTGGATATATCTTTTGATTCCCGCTATGAAATTTTGATTTTTCGGATTCGTTGGAAAGATAATCTCAATTAGATTCTATTGTTTTTGGTTTCTCTAACTTCTGGTTTATTTTGCACCCGGTATGTTCAATTGAAATTTGAAATCAAATTATCGAACTACGACGCCATTTTCAATTCCTTTTATATATATAAATAAATATTTATATTCTAACGACGATTCGAATAAATATATACGTTCGAATTCTATTCAAAATAAATTTCTCGTTGTTATTATTTAAAATAATTCATTTTAAATATTCAAAATTCACTAAAATTGCCAAAATAAAAAATTTAAACTGGCTCATATTTCCGGATTATTACAATGGATTTGGTATCGAATTTATTTAATAAAATGGAGTTCGAATATATATATTTATAATTAATTAAAACGAGCTCGAAAAGATGCGGTATTTCGTAATTTTCGATTTGAAGTTTAACTGAATATATATGATCCGATATAAGTCGGATTTCAATGAAATAAGAAACGTTTGAATCGATTTGATTATATTTTTCTAATGAAAGAGAAAAATGGAGATTTCATATTATAGATTGCTAGTTACGTCCAATTCAAATTTTCGAATGGTAGCTATAGAATTCGTTAATAAACAATAACGTTTATTTAATGAATATAAAATGGTTTATATATATATAATTTGAATATCATTTCAACCCAGCGTTTTAAAATATTGAGTTTAGAATATATATTGGATTATTTTTTAACTGTATAAGATTTCATTGGAGAGATATGATTTTTATTTTTATTTAAATTGGATTGTTTTGGATTTAATCGTTGTTTATAGGCCTTAAAAATAGTTTTCTTTTTAAACAAGCTCCGTTTTCGATGAAACGAATTTTATTGAAATGCGCATAATTAATTATTACTATATTTCAAGTTTTGGGCCAATCAGAGTTGTTTTATCAAAGGGCGATGTACAGAGGTGAACTGATAAATTAAAATATCGTCGTTGTACAAACGAAATCTGTTTTCAGCGAAATTAGTTTCATTGGGATCGTAATATTAAGATGTGGTGAAACATCCATTTTTGTTGTGTTTAAAGATCGTGCATTTCAGTGCGTATTTAATGGTCAGTGTTTAATAGCGGTGACCGTATTAAATAAAAAAAACATACCTTGTTTCTTCTATTCTAAGCAAAATATAACACAGCTAGTATACAACCTCCCTAAGTACAAATCACACATGGCATACTTCAATAATGACGTGATGGATTTACAACAGTTAGAATAAGCTTGTTTTGCAAGGAGGTACAATATGAATGAATATAAATGTACAGAACAAGTATGTTTTCAAATATTTTCAAAATGAATGGTTAAAAATATCATTTTCTAGAAAAATTTACATATTTTATAATATATATTTTTTGGATCAATATTTGCAAGATGTATTTTATATTCTTTAATTATATGCATAATATTGTGTTTGTGTGGTGCATATAGTATGCATTTTTTTGTACAAAGAGAAATATGTTTATGCAAATATTTAATGAACAATTACATACCGTATGATAATAAAAATGTTTTGGAAATATGTGCAAGATGAATGTACAATTACATGAACATTTGTAAAATAAATGCATAGTTTTATAAGCATTTCCAAAATGAATGCAGAAGGAATAGAGTTGAAAATAGGGTACATGAACATAAAATGGTGACACAATTGGTGATACAATAGATTTGAATCATTAAATTCACCCATGATGTTGTCCTCATGTATGAGCATAATGAGATTCAATAGTAAAGATTTGTTGTGTCATTTCTTTTAAGTTTCAACAATTGCTTCCAAACATGCAAGTATTTTGCTAGAAAAGTACAACTTCGCTGTGTTAAAACTATTTTTGGAGAAAAAGTGTATATTGTTTATAAAGACTTGCAAAAAGAAGAAATCGTCATGAGAACCAAAAAAAAATTAAGATCAAAACAACTCGAATAAAATCCGCAGATTTTCTAATAGGCAAAAGTTAGAGTTTGTACATGGGGAGAAGTGCGTATTAAGGTTCTGTATGAGAAAAATGAAAAATTTGGAAAGTAAATCGAAACTAAGTGGTTTTATAAAGCTTGATTAAGTGGGGTTTTTTAGGTATTAAGTTTGATGTTAAGGATGCCATCCAATATTTTCGCTGAAGAAATTCCCATGACAAGATAATTCCATATTGACCAAATGACCAATTCCCATGACTAAAATAATTTCCACCAAACTGATAACAAACGATAGCATCGGGAAATTTCAAGTGTAGACATGATCAAGTTATGAAAACTTAGTAGTGATGCATCTGTGAGGAAAATGGATGATATTTTTTTGAAAGAAAAAGGATAAGGAGTCTACATTCACATAGGATGATAGAATTTGATATGGTCTAAAATACGGAACTAAAAGCAGAAAGATATGACCAAGCTGTAATTTTTAAAAAAACTGAGAATTTATATAGTTGATCTAAATCATTTGGAATCTTATCAAGGATTACGATGATACCTCAAAGTATAGCATAAATAATAATATTTATTTAGTGAACATTATTTCTTCTTTCTTATATCATTACTAAAAATAAAACAAAATATTAATTATACTCTTCTAAATACCAAACTTTTTAAAGGGCTACAAAATAATTTTTTTTTATTTTTTTTGCATTACCGAGCAACATTATTTTCTATGACGATCAACCACCGGACAACCGGTATTCGGTGATTGATCACTGTGGAAAGTAGCGTCGATCGACGACCATTCGCCATGCAAAACGATTTTATATGGTTAACTGCCATGTAGAATGTACTTGGTATTAACAAGTTTATTAAATTTATTGTCTTTTTTACTTTTATTTGTCGTATTAGGAAAAGATAACCCGGGTGCCTTTAGCAACAAACTTTATTTATGTAAAATTTGAGCGTGATCATGCATATGTTAATTTTACTACTTATCTGAAGCAGTTAGGAAAATTAAGCACGTTCAGGGCTTATGATGCAAAAAAAAAAATCCATTGCCGGGATTTGAACCCGGGTCGCCTGGGTGAAAGCCAGGTATCCTAACCGGGCTGGACTACAATGGACTTGTTCATTTATTTTTATTTTTCAAATTTATCTTATGATAATTTTACGATTTTTCCAAGCCATTTGTTTCATGAATTAGATTTGCGGCTACATTCAAGTAAATATTTAGCTAGCATAAAGAACACTGTGTTTGGGTGTGGATCTTACATCTGAAAGCTTAAAACTAATGTAAAAGATCCTAATTTACTTTAGTTTTTTTTAATTATTTTAATGCTGTTATTTATATGCCCTACTTTTCTTTTTGTTGTTTTGGTTAAAAAACATGTCTAAAAGATCTTTTCTTGGGACATTTTGTCTTTTAAGAAATTTTAAATCTCCAATTCCAATAGTATTTTCCCTTTTATAAAACCTTATTCAAAAGACCTAATTTTCTAGGATATGTATCGTATTTTAATTTCAAAATTTAGAGTCATTTTTTGTACTATATGCTTTGTGACGATCTCAAAACTCTGTTTCCCGGAATTAAGGATAATCATTGGAATATAACACATTAATCATCATTAGTAGAGAACTGATAATAGCATTAACAGAAAATAGAATAATTTACATCAATATGTCAGCGGAATCATAATATGTAATAACATCAGAGTAGCACAGTGTAGGATACAACTTAGTGCATAAAAGCAAATGATCGGTCTACATCAAGATCACTAGGACATATACATCATAGATACATAATGGAAGTAAATCTGTCTACATCACGATAAGCGGAATCATATACATAAGGTACTAATGGCGGAATATCAATTAGCCAAAATACTGAGAGGTCAAGTCCTCGCCATACAAGCCAAAAGGTGCACTCCATGCTACAGTGCGAAAGCCAAAATATTACCTGTCACTAGACTGCCCATGTGAAAATAGGGGCACCCGAGTTTGCAAAGTGAAAACAAACTACGAGTCAGTCATGGGACTACTATGAGAAATCTACTTAACTGCTTAAACAACAATAACAAGGCAAATCATAGTGCCACGCAACTTTCGTGGAACGGGTTTACTCCAGTGATTGCCAGTGCATG
Source organism: Allium sativum (assembly GCA_030737875.1). Taxonomy (NCBI): domain Eukaryota; kingdom Viridiplantae; phylum Streptophyta; class Magnoliopsida; order Asparagales; family Amaryllidaceae; genus Allium; species Allium sativum. The sequence goes on along the minus strand of CM060915.1, from coordinate 308,111,908 downwards.
AAATAAAGTAAATCTTTCGAACAACGCAATGCTTTTTATAAAAATGAAGCCGTTATAAGACTCAAGTCCCATCACACAATGCAACGCAAACCGGAGGATAGAGTTTTACCTTATAATGGCCAAAATATGCTTCATATGTGTAAAGCAAAATCATTTGATATTATTACTAGTGCATATACATTTCAAAAGCAAATTCAATCTTAAATATCAATCCTAGGCGGCATAAGTGCCCCATACCACTATGTCGCCATATATAAGTTGCAATCAAATCCATGATTTCGTATTGGAAATTTGGATTCCGTCATGAGTCGAGGCAAGGGGTAAACTCCTCACCGGCTTTGAGACACTCTAGTAAATGTCTCAGGACTACACACTCTGGGTAGCCCCTGGAATCGACTGGGCCGGTCCTCCCTTACGTTTGAGGATTAGTTATTCCTGAACACACGTTTCCCGATCCTATCAGACCTATCCATCAGCTTCGTAGAGACCGATATAACCAAGGCGCCTCGCATTCCAACATCCACAAAGGTATAATAATCAACAATGTTAGGGCTAGTAAAACACTGACACCACCCATAGCTAGAAAGAAACATCATGTTCTCCCAACGGTCCTTATCCCGTTTTAACTCATACCGGGGTGTGAGGCTCGCGAATTAACGCTATACACGAAGCTATGCTATATTATAGCCGTGCTTTGATCATCAACCACAAGACTTTGCTTTTCAACAATAGCCTTGATCATTTCATCTTTGGATGCCACGCTGTCAGTCCACACCATCCACTTATGTCTATCGATACACAACCTCTGAGCTCGTACGTCTCAGAGAAGGGTGTTAAGCATGAGAAAAAAAATTCTCCGTCGCCAAACAGATGTATATTCAGTAGAGATCAACGAATATAGCACAGAATACACGTTAGACACACATCCATTTACAAGTCCGTTCTGGGTTTGAACGAAATCGGAGGCACCTTATTCCTCATCCAGTATGTCCAATACAGAAGAGAGGCCTTCACACATCCGGATGATCAACAAGTATATCTAGACCACTACCACTATAACCTCATCAAGGAAGCTACCATCTCAAAGGCATCAGTAGTAATCTACACGATGTGAAGATCACCGGTCTTGCACCGTCTTCATATCTTCGACAATTATTTTTCGATCAATTATTTGAAATGAGAATTAACTCGGCCTTTTATAATAATTCATGTATATTAGAATTCAAATCAATTATGTCAATTATTAAATTATCCGACATCCACATTTCAGTTTTTTATATAATTTTATTGTCAAACACATTCAACAATCAAATATCAAGCAAACCAAGTAGAATTGGTTTATTTCCATTCCATATCGCCTGTAATATTTTATAACGATATATCGCTATTTTTATTTATTTAAAAATAGAGCCATTTAATTAAACGACATTTCAGGCCATAACGTGGCCCTAGCGCTGTTTTTCTCCAAATTTGATTTACACATTTCTCAAAATCTAACCGTCGAATCTTAACGAAGTTAATTCCACTGGAAAGATCTCTCCAAAGCGAACCCAACGGTTCCAGTTTCGGGAAAATCCAATGGTCGGATCTCTCGTTATAATCGTTTAAAGTTACGATTTCAAAATACGAACTGCAGCATCATTATTCGTTTTATTTAATATATATACATATAATTCATTCCGGCGATGTTTTTATTCAGATTTGAATTAAAAAATTCACATAATCCAACCATTGGATTTTAACAAATTTTATATCGTTGGAAAGATTTTTCCAAAGCGAACCCAATTGTTCGGGTTTCGGGGAAATCCGCTAGTCGGATTTCTCTATATAATCGTTTAAAATTACGATTCCAAAACACGAACTACAGCTGCGCGATTCGTTTATTTAATTTATATATATATATATAAATATAATTCATTCGACAATTTCCATATTGTTTTTCGCTTCAAATATTTCACTAACGCCTTTAAATTTTAGAAAATTTTGCCATAATCTCCTTTGTATGGGGAGGGGTTTGGAAATTTATTGGGCCGTATTAGGCACCCAATAAATCCTAAAAAGCATGCACATATTTATAGTGATATATTCCGGTGTCCACAGGGGAGTGTGTATAGATCATAAATCCAGAGAAAAAAATTCTCATCACCCTATAAATGGTTTTTGTGCCTTAATGACAAGAGAGACATGTTAATTGTCATCTCAGACCCATGTGGTTTTTTTTATTAATATGGCAATTTACCGTTATATTTTATATTGTCCATATCAGTCTTCAGTCCAACCTGAAATATAGTTATCGCCATACAAGCCTCTCGCTTGTATGGTATATCTTCAACCTCGTCACATAAGCTCCAAATGCCTATGTGGTATATGATAGGGTATGCTATCTTCAAGAAGTATTCCATGTAGTGTAGTTCAAAATTAATTGTTACTATCCTATAGCGACGTTTATTATTTCACACAGAACAACCAACACTCCGCATCCAATGGCATTCACATGAGTTTATATAATAATAAAATCGTGCGACCAACTCATTGAGGCTTACCAATTTGTTGGGCACGCAAATATATTCTTTACTCAACAGCTAATCCATTTTCCTATTCAATACATATATATATATATGCAGAACTAAACTAAAAATAATATTTCTAGCGAATAAATGTTTATTTCAACATGCTGTTATTTTTAACACTTCATACATAGGATAAAATGATATTTTTCGCGAACAAAAATATGTTTCAACACATGTGTATTTTTAGCGAGTCGTATATGTGATAAAAATGGTATTTTTATCATTCAAAATATTTATTCGACACATGAATGTTTTTAACACTTCATATTCACAATAAAAATGTCAATTTTATTGTTCAACCCTTTTATTCAACACATGAATCCTTCTAAAAGCATGAATATTTTAAATAGTTCATACATAAAATAAAAATGATATTTTTATTATTAAAGCAATTTGTTTGAAACATGAATATTTTATATACTTCATACATAAGGGAAAAAAGTTATTTTTAGTATAAAAAACAATTTATTTAAAATACTAGTATTTTATATAGTCGAATATATGATAAAAAGGAGATTTTTATCTTTCAAAGCATTTATTCAACACATGAATGTCATTCAACGCATGAATATCTCAACATATGAATATCTCATACATGCATACTTCATATACTTCATACGCATAATAAAAATGTGATTTTTATTATCTAAACAATTTATTCAACACATGAATATTTTTAACACTTCATATATAGGATAAAATGATATTTTTGGTGTAAAAACAATTTATTTAAAACACTAGTATTTTATATAGTCCATATATATGATAAAAATGAGATTTTTATCTTTCAAAGAATTTATTCAACACATGAATGTCATTCAACGCATGAATATCTCAATATATGAATATCTCATACATGCATACTTCATATACTTCGTACGCATAATAAAAATGTGATTTTTATTGTCTAAACGATTTATTCAACACATGAATATAATTCAATACATGAAAATAATTCAAACACATAGATATTACTGAAAATTTTGGCAGCATAACAGTAGGGGGTTAAAAACTGGCACCGTCCCGAGTACGGCTCCTCGCACTACCTTAGGCCTCGCGGCGTTCCATAAGGGGCTTATCTAAATGATCTAAGATCAGTTTCATATCATATGAGTTTTCCACGACAATTCCCATTTGTTTCAACCACAAACAATTTCTTTCAACCATAAACAATTATTTCCAACCATTCGCATTTCAACTAATTTTCAACCATTCGCATTATCAACAAATTTCACGTCATCACAATCAATTCATATCGTCCATTGTCTGTGGATGAGGGGAGTGTATATATATATATGTATATAAATATATTTCATTTCCATTTCAACACATATATGATTTTTACAAGGCATGTATAATTTATACATCACTCATATAACTTATACAACGCTCATACATGAGGTGTACAATGCATATATAATTTATATTTCACTCGTATAATTTATACAACGCATTTCCATTCCATATTTGAATTTTGAAGTCTCACATTGATTTTAATCCTTCTGAAATTTGTAGCAAACTCGGAATACGTTCTAGCTTCTTCTAGAATGTAGATGATGTCGCTACGAGTCCGATGTTCCCTGTTTCATCGAATTTCGTCAATATAGCAAAAAGATATGATTTTTATTTGAAAATCACGATTTGCAACACTTAGAAGTCTTATTTTCTATTTCAAAAACAAAGTCCGTATACCTTCCTGAATAGTTCAAAACTAGGTTTCGATCTAGCACTCAAACAGTTGCACTTGAAGATGATCGGCCTCTACCACGTGATAAAGCCTGGAAGCGCGCGCCTAGGGGTGGTGGCGCTGGTGAACTCGGTGGACGGAATCAACCGTGGCGGCGGTTGGAAGCTCGGATCTTTGAGAAGGTGGTTCTCGACGCTGGGCGACAAAGTAGGGTGAAATTGGTACTGATTTGATGCTCGAGGGGAGTTCTTCAAAAAGTTCCAAAGGGGCAGCGGGTTTTGGCGAACGGAATCGCTAGAAATCGGCCGAGAACGATGGAACAAGAAGCGTCGTCGAGAGCAGGTTACCGGGGGGGGGGGTTCTGATTTTTTTTTATAAAATAAATAATGAATGGAAATTTATATTGGCCGATATATATATATATTAGTTTGAAAATTAGGGTTTTCATAAACGAACTCCAATTCAAACCCAACGATTGTTGCCCCTAGCTAAATACCCCACTTCCGAACACAATGGAATATGTTTCATAAGCCCATTCGACTATTATAGTCAGTTATTCTTCAAATTAAGGTATAAAACATTCAATTTTAGATTTGAATGTACATTTTAATTTGCTGGGGTCATATACTGATTCTAAAAATTCCCGAAAAATTAATCTAGCTATGTTGGGACGATACGGTTCCAACAAGACTGATTTCGTCGAATTCCGAGACCGTTTGAAAAATGGTCATTTTCTGTTCGATCCAATTTGACTAAAATCAACCAAACACATTTTCCTTTGCCACACTCACATATTAATTCCAAAAAATATGGAATTTGAAACCTAGCAATAAATTGACATCCCAGATCCAACAAAAGTGGTTTCGTCGAAAACGGAGGTCATTTGCAAAGTGTCAATTTTCAAGGGTTATATTTATTCTACAACGACCACTCTGAATATTCAACTACCCATAACTTCTGATTCCCGCTATGAAATTTTGATTTTTCAGATTCATTAGAAAGATATTCTTAAATAGATTTAAATATTTTTGGTTTCGCTAAAATCGGTTTTATTTTGGATCGTGTACGTTCAGTCAAAGTTCAAATTCAAAATTTTAAACTGCCGCACTATTTCTATCTCGTTATTTAATTGAAATAAATTATTTCAATTACTCCAAATTCATTAAAAATAACCAAATTAAAAAATTTAAATTGGCTCGGATTTTCCGGGTTGTTACAATCTCCCCCACTTAAAACTTTTCGTCCCCGAAAAGGAAACAACAATAAAGTAGGAAGCAAAACAGAAACACAAAGTATTGTAAATGTACCTTGCACCAGAGTTAGTCAGAGATGCCCACTCTGCAATTGGGATAAGCTTGCTTAATACTTTCTTCTGTATCCCAAGTACAATCTCTAGGATGTCCACTCCACTGCACTTTAACTAAATGAACCTTCTTATTCCTTAGCTCTTTAGTTTCTTTGCCAATAATCTTTATCGGCTCTCTTCTAACTACTAATTCTGGGGTAATTTCCAAGTCCCGTTGCATTGCTTCTTCTACAACAAGATCTGGGTCATGCGCATGCTTTCGAAATTGAGATACGTGAAACACATCATGTACTCCAGGCAACCAATCAGGTAATTGAACCTTATAAGAAAGAGTTCCAATTCGTTCAAGTATTGGGAAGGGACCAATAAATATGGGTGCCAACTTCCCAGTTTTACTGAATTGGACTACTCCTCTCATCGGAGAAACTCTCAAATAAACAAAATCACCAATAGCAAATGCAAAATCTCTTCTTCTAGAATCCACATAAATTTTCTGTCGGCTTTGAGCTGTTTGCAATCATTTCTTGATGAACTCGACTTTGTTTGAAGCTTCGCGAATCATATCGGGTCCCAACACAAGTCTATTGCCAGATTCTACCCAACATGCGGGAGATCTACACGGTCTACCGTATAATGCCTCAAATGGCGACATTTTCAAGCTTGCCTGATAACTGTTGTTGTATGAGAAATCTTCCAAATGTAGGTGGTCTTCCCATGACCCACCAAAATCAATAATACAAGCCCGCAGTAAATCTTCTAGAATACGGTTCACCATCTCAGTTTGGCCATCTGTCTGAGGGTGATTTGCGGTGCTCAGGTTCAGCTTTGTCCCCAGTTCTACTTGAAATGCCTCCCAGAACATGCTAGTAAATATTGGATCTCTATCATTGACTATGCTGATTGGCACTCCATGTAGCTTAACAATTTCTCTAAAATAAATCTGTGCTAGACTTTTAGCGGTTCTATTCGATCTGACAGGTATGATATGGGCGGTCTTCATGAAACGATCTACGATCACCCAAATACTGTCATTTCCTTTCCTGGCTCAGGGTAAACCATCTATGAAATCCAAATAAATTTGTTCCCACGTCCAACTTGGAATTTCCAATGGTTGCAACAATCCGACAAGTTTCTGATGGTCGCTTTTGACAAGTTGGCAAGTAGAGCACCTGCTAACATATAAAGAAATGTCTCTCTTCATCACCTTCCAACAGAATGTGCACTTAAGATCATTGTACATTTTACTCACTCCAGGATGAATACAAAGTTTGGACTTATGACATTCATCAAGAACTTCTCTTTTGAGTTCTGGGATGTTGGGAACACAGATTCTTCCTTTTAATCTCAGAACTCCTTCGCTATCCACTTGGAAACTGGAGACTTCGCCTTTTTAAATTCTTTTGATCATTTCCTTAACAAAATTATCGTCTTTCTGAAGAATGACGATCTTGTTGATTAATGAAGGCGTAATAATAAGATTGGCGATGATTGCGGTTTTTCTGCTAGGCGCATCCGCTACCACATTGGCTTTTCCCGGCATATACAGAATATCTAGATCATACACTGCAAGAAATTCTAGCCAACGTTGTTGTCTCATATTCATGTCTTTCTGAGTGAACAAATACTTCAATGATTGATGATCAGTATATAATTCAAATTTCTTACCCAGTAGACAGTGCCTCCATATTTTCATAGCAAACACGATGGCTAATCATTCTAGATCATGAGTTACATAATTCTTCTCATGCGGCTTCAACTGACGGCTAGCATAAGCGACTACCTGGCCTCTTTGCTTTAACACTACACCAAGACCTCTAACATAAGCATCCGTCCAGGCTGTGAAATCCTGATTACCATCAATAATGGTTAATACTGGAGCAGTTGTACATTTTAATTTCAGTTCCTGGAAAGCTTCCTCACATTCGGGAGTCCACTTAAATCTTTCGTGCTTCTTTGTAAGCTTGGTTAATGAACCAGATATCTTCGAAAAATCGTTAACGGATTTCCAATAACAACTAGCCAATCCCAGAAAACTTCGGACTTCTGTGGGTGTAGTAGGTTGCTTCCAATCTTGAATTGCTGTAATTTTGCTTGGATCTACAAAAATTCCTTTCTTTGACACTACGTGGCCAAGGAACTTCACTTCCTCCTGCCAGAAGATACACTTAGAGAATTTAGCTTTGAAGACATTCTTTCGCAGAATTCCCAATACTTGTTCTAAATATTTTTCATGCTCGCTTTCTGACTTGGAGTATATTAAAATATCATCAATGAATACCAGAACAAATTTATTCAGGACTTCTCTGAACACTCTATTCATTAAATCGACGAAGTAAGCTGGAACGTTACACAAGCCGAACGGCATTACTAACCACTCATAAAATATGTCTGGACCTCTGAAAGCTGTCAAAGGAACACATTCTTAAGCAATTCTCAGTTGATGGAAACCTATAGCTAGGTCCACTCTAGAAAATACTCGTGCTCTATTCAATTGATCCAACAAATCATCGATGCGGGGTAACGGATATTTGTTCTTGAGTGTCTGCTTATTGAGGTCTCGGTAATCAACACACAATCGGAGAGTACCGTCTGACTTAGGAACAAACACTACAGCTGCACCCCAATTAGAAGAGCTAGGCCTGATTAGACCTTTCCATAGAAGTTGACGAGTTTGATCACCCAATTCTTGTTTTTCTTTTAATGCCATTCTTCGAATTGAATGTACTATTGGCCTGGCATTTGGAATTAGATCGATCCTGAATTCAATTTCTCTTTGCGGGGGTAAATTATCGACTTTTACGAACACATCCGCATAATGTTTAACAACATGAATCTTCTCTAACAAAGTGGGAATAACCTCTAGCGCAAACCAAAACTCTTTTCTATCTGAGTCTGAGCCACGACATGGTATAGTAATATGCCCAAGCTTTGTTTTAATCTTTACTTCTCTTTTGGCACATCTTACTTCAGCCTCGTATTTGTTTAACCAGTCCAGTCCAAGTATAATATCGAATTCGGAAAAATTTAGGATGACCAATTTGAAAGGAAATCGGTATCGAGAAAAAGAGACAGGCACTTTACAATATGAATTGAGAACAATAGAACCTCCTATCGGGTTGTGAACTCTTATCGATTCTCTAAGGTTCTTTAGATTTAACTTTTTAACAGTGTTACTTGCAATAAAACTTTGTGATGCACCAGTGTCAAATAGTACAGAAATAGGAATATTTTTAATAGTAAGGGTACCTCCCAAAACATCGGGTTTACCTATCCCATCTGAAATAGCTGGCGGATTTGCCCTTTCGTATACATGCACAACCTATGAATTCTTCAGCAAAGGACAGTTCCTTCTGATGTGGCCCTTCTCGTGGCAGTTGAAACACTCAACAAGGTTGCGGGGGTTCTGATTCGAGATTGGTTGGTTGGTTTTCTGCCGCTTTGGAGCGGTGCATACATTGGAGTAATGGGCCAGCTTGACCGCAGTTGTAGCAGCTTCCTTTGGGTGGCCTATTCGTTTGTGGCTTGGCATTTGCTGCTGTGTTGCTGGATTCAGGCTGCCTTTTGAAAGTCTTGCGCTTGTTTCCCGCTTGATTCTTTGCGCGGTCTATTTGCAAGTTCCTCATATCCAGGCTCTCATAATTGCAAGCCATATCCACCATCTCGGCGAATGTAAGGTTAACGTGGCTCATTGCCCTATCCTGATACCTGCGTTGAAGTCCATGAATGAACCTCTTATTATTTTCCTTCACAGTCTAAACAAGCTCTGGAGCATAGCAGGATAGCTGAGTAAACCTATTGAGGTACTCCTGGATGGTGCAATCTCCTTGTTGGAGATTGGCAAACTCTTCATGCAAGTGCTCCATCTCTTGCTCTGGAACGAACTTCTCTTTGAACAGTGTTTTGAATTCATTCCATGTCATCACTACCTCTTCCTCATTTAAGGTAATGGCGTCCCACCAGAGTTGGGCCTCATCCTGCAATAGCCAAGCACTCATAAAGCTTTTCCAATGATCTTTAAGACCTATGCCCCTGAAGATCTTCTCACATGTGTTCAACCAACCCAAGGCTTCTATTGCAGTACCAGTGCCTGAGAATAGCTTGCCTCCCAGATTCTTATATGTCTTTCCCACTCAGTCTAAATCAAAGTGGCACGGGGGCGGGGGTGGCTGAATCAAAGGCTCTGGGACAACAGGGATATTCCCCCATCCTCCGCCTCGGCCTCCTCGGCCTGTTCTACCACTAGCTGCAGCTGCTCGGGTAGCCATCAAAGCCAAATTCTATACAAGCAAGGAAAGAGTCAAGTGCATAGAAATGATAATTTTAAGATATAATAAAAGAAGAAGAACATAAGGAAAGATAACGATGTATTGATCAAATTATTTTGCTATTCTGCTTAGCTCATTCTAGGACATTACTAATCCTATCTCTAATGAGCTGCTCGCCTTAGAACTCTACTGATTCTATATTGACGAGGTGTTTAATGTGTTAAATTCCAAAACTAAGATTAACCAAAGCTCTGATACCACCTGTGACGATCTCAAAAAACTATATCCCGGAATTAAGGATAATCATTGGAATATAACACATTAATCATCATTAGCAGAGAACAGATAATAACATAAACAGAAAATAGAATAATTTACATCAGTATGATAGCGGAATCATAATATGTAATAACATCAGAGTAGCACAATGTAGGATACAACTTAGTGCATAAAAGGAAACGATCAGTCTACATCAAGATCACTGGGACATATACATCATAGATACATAAAAGAAGTAAATCCGTCTACATCACGATAAGCGGAATCATATACATAAGGTACTAATGGCGGAATATCAAATAGCCAAAATACTGAGAGGTCAAGTCCTCACCATACAAGTCAAAAGGTGCACTCCATGCTGCAGTGCGAAAGCCAAAATATAACATGTCACCTGTCACTAGGCTGCCCATGTGAAAATAAGGGCACCCGAGTTTGCAAAGTGAAAACAAATTATGAGTCAGTCATGGGACCGGTATGAGAAATCTACTTAATTGCTTAAACAACAATAACAAGGAAAATCATAGGACCACGCCACTTTCGCGGAACGGGTTTACTCTAGTGATTTCCAGTGCGTGAAATAAAGTAAATCTTTTGAACAACGCAATGCTTTTTATAAAAATGAAGCCGTTATAAGACACAAGTCCCATCACACAAATGCAGCACAAACCGGAGGATAGAGTTTTACCTTATAATGGCCAAAATATGCTTCATACGTGTAAAGCAAAATCATTTTATATTATTACTAGTGCATATACATTTCAAAAGCAAATTCAATCTTAAATATCAGTCCTAGGTGGCATAAGTGCCCCCATACCACTATGTTGCCATATATAAGTTACAATCAAATTTGTTATTTCGTATTGGAAAATTGGATTCCGTCATGAGTCGAGGCAAGGGGTAAACTCCTCACCGGCTTCGAGACATTCTAGCAAATGCCTTAGGACAACACACTCTGGGTAGCCCCTGGAATCGGCTGGGCCAGTCCTCCCTTATGTTTGAGGATTAGTTATTCCTGAACACACGTTTACCGGTCCGATCAAGCCTATCCATCAGCTCCGTAGAGGCCGATATAACTGAGGCGCCTCACATTCCAACATCCACAAAGGTATAATAATCAACAATGTCAGGGCTAGTAAAACGCTGACACCACCCATAGCTAGAAAGAAACGTTGTGTTCTCCCAACGGTCCTTATCCTGTTTTAACTCATATCGGGGTGTAAGGTTCGCGAATTAACGTAATACACAAAGCTACGCTATATTAAAGTCGTTCTTTGATCATCAACCACAAGACTTTGCTTTTCAACAAAAGCCTTGATCATTTGCAACTTTGCATGGCACGCTGTTAATCCATACCGTACCACTGATGTCTACCGTTATTCAATCTTTGAGCTCGTACGTCTTAGAGAAGGGCGTTAAGCAAGATAATAAATTCTCCTCCACCAAACAGATGTATATTTAGTAGAGATCAACGAATACATCACATAATACACGTCAGACACACATCCATTTACAAGTCCGTTCTGGGTCTGAACGAAACCAGGGGCATCTTATTCCTCATCCCGTATGTCCAATACAGAAGAGAGGCCCTTGCACATCCGGATGATCAACAAGTACATCTAGACCACTACCACGGTAACCTCGTCAAGGGAGCTACACATCTCAAAGGCATCAGTAGTAATCTACACGATGTGAAGATCACCGGTCTTACACCGTCTTCATATCTTCGACATTATTCATCGATCAATTATTTGAAATGAGAATTAACTTGGCCTTTTCAAATAATTCACGTATATTAGAATTCTAATCAATTCTGTCCATGGTTAAATTATTCGACATCCACATTTCAGTTCTTTATATAATTTTATTGTCAAACACATTCAACCATCAAATATCAAGCAAACCAAGTAGAATCGGTTTATTTCCATTCCATATCGCCTATAATATTTTATAACTATATATCGCTATTTTTATTTATTTAAAAATAGCGCCATTTAATTAAACAACGTTTCAGGCCATAACGTGGCCTTGGCGCTATTTTTCTCCAAATTTGATTAACACATTTCTCAAAATCTAACCGTCGAATCTTAACGAAGTTGATTCCTTTGGAAAGATCTTTCCAAAGCAAACCCAACGGTTCCGGTTTCGGGAAAATCCGATGGTCGGATCTCTCGACATAATCGTTTAAAGTTACGATTTCAAAATACGAACTGTAGCGTCGTTATTCGTTTTATTTAATATATATATATAATTCATTCTGGCGCTGTTTTATTCCTATTTGAATTAAACATTTCACACAATCTAACCATTGGATTTTAACAAATTTTATATCGTTGGAAAGATTTTTCCAAACCAAACCCAATGGTTCCGATTTCGAGGAAATCCAGTGGATGGGTTTCTCTATATAATCATTTAAAATTACGATTTCAAAATAAAAACTACAGCTGTGTTATTCGTTTATTTAATATATATATATATATAATTCATTCGACGATTTCCATATCGTTTTTCACTTCAAATATTTCACTAACGCCTTTAAATTTCAGAAAATTTCGCCATAACCTCCTTTGTACGGGGAGGGGTTTGGAAATTTATTGGGCCGTATTAGGCACCCAATAAATCCTAAAAAGCATGCACATATTTATAGTGATATATTCTGGTGTCCACATGGGAGTGTGTATAGATCATAACTCCAGAGAATAAATTCTCGTTACCCTATAAATGGTTTTTGTGCCTTAAAGACTAGAGAGACGTGTTTATTGTCATCTCCAGACCCGTGTGGGTTTTTTTTATTAATCTGGAAATTTACCGTTATATTTTATATAGTCCATATCAGTTTTCAATCCAACCTGAAATATAATCATCGCCATACAAGCCTCTCGCTTGTATGGTATATCTTCAACCTCGTCACATAAGCTCCAAATGCTTATATGGAATATGATAGGGTACGCTATCTTCAAGAAGTATGCCATGTAGTGTAGTTCAAAATTTATTGTTACTATCCTATGGCGACGTTTATTATTTCACACAGAACAACCAGCACTCCGCATCCAATGGCATTCACAAGAGTTTATATAATAATAAAATCGCGCGGCAAACTTATTAAGGTTTACCTATTTGTCGGTCACGCAAATATATTCTTTACTCAACAGCTAATCCATATTCCTATTCAACACATGTATATATATGCAGAACTAAACTAAAAATAATATTTCTAGCGAACAAATGTTTATTTCAACACGCGGTTATTTTTAACACTTCATATATAGGATAAAAATGATATTTTTGGCAAACAAAATTATGTTTCAACACATGTGTATTTTTAGCGAGTCGTATACGTGATAAACATGACATTTTTATCTTTCAAAATATTTATTCGACACATGAATGTTTTTAACACTTCATATTCACAATAAAAATGTCAATTTTATTGTTCAACCCTTTTATTCAACACACGAATCCTTCTCAACGCATGACTATTTTAAATAGTTCATACATATAATAAAAATGATATTTTTATCATTAAAGCAATTTATTTGAAACATGAATATTTTATATACTTATACATAAGGTAAAAATGTTATTTTTGGTATAAAAAACAATTTATTTAAAACACTAGTATTTTATATATCCATATATATGATAAAAATGAGATTTTTTTTTCAAAGCATTTATTCAACACATGAATGTCATTCAACGCATGAATATCTCAACATATGAATATCTCATACATGCATACTTCATATGCATAATAAAAATGTGATTTTTATTATCTAAACAATTTATTCGACACATGAATATTTTTAACACTTCATATATAGGATAAAATGATATTTTTGGTGTAAAAACAATTTATTTAAAACACTAGTATTTTATATAGTCCATATATATGATAAAAATGAGATTTTTATCTTTCAAAGCATTTATTCAACATATGAATGTCATTCAACGCATGAATATCTCAACATATGAATATCTCATACATGCATACTTCATATACTTCGTACGCATAATAAAAATGTGATTTTTATTGTCTAAACGATTTATTCGACACATGAATATAATTCAATACATGAAAATAATTCAAACACGTAGATATTACTGAAAATTTTGGTAGCATAACGGTTGGGGGTTAAAAACCGGCACCGTCCCGAGTACTGTTTCTCGCACTACCTTAGGCCTCGCGGCGTTCCATAAGGAGCTTATCTAAATGATCAAAGATCAGTTTCATATCATATGAATTTTTCACAACAATTCCCATTTGTTTAAACCTCAAACAATTTCTTTCAACTACAAACAATTATTTCCAACCATTCGGATTTCAACTAATTTTCAACCATTCGCATTATCAACAAATTTCACGTTATCACAATCAATTCATATCGTCCATGGTCTGTGGAAGAGGGGAGTGTGTGTGTGTGTATATATATATTTCATTTCCATTTCAACACATATATGATTTTTACAACGCATGTATAATTTATACATTGCTCATATAACTTATACAACGCTCATACATGAGGTGTACAACACATATATATTTATATTTTGCTCATATAATTTATACAATGCATTTCCGTTCCATATTTGAAATTAGAAGTCTCACATTGATTTTAATCCTTATGAAATTTGTAGCAAGCTCGTAATACGTTCTAGCTTCTTCTAGAATGTAGATGATGTCGCTATGAGTCCGATGTTTCCTGTTTCATCGAATTTCGTCAACATAGAAAAAAGATATGATTTTTGTTTGGAAATAACGATTTGAAACACTTAGAAGTGTTATTTTCTATTTCAAAAACAAAGGACGTATACCTTTCTAAGTAGTTCAAAACTAGGTTTCGATCTAGCACTCAAACGGTTGCACTTGAAGATGATCGACCTCTGCCACGTGATAGAGCCTGGAAGCGCGCGCCTAGGGGTGGTGGCGCTAGTGAACTCGGTGGACGGAATCAACCGTGACGGTGGCTGGAAGCTCGGATCTTTGAGAAGGTGGCTCTCGACGCTGGCGCGACGAGGTGGAGTGAAATCGGTACTGATTTGAAGCTCGAGGGGAGTTCTTCAAAAAGTTCCAAAGGGGTAGTGGGTTTTGGCGAATGGAATTGTCAGAAATCGGTCGGGAATGATGGAACAAGAAGCGCCATCGAGAGCAGGTTAGGGGGGTTTCTGATTTTTTTTAATAAAATAAATAATGAATGGAAATTAATTATTGGCCGATATATATATATTAGTTTGAAAATTAGGGTTTTCATAAACGAACTCCAATTAAAACCTAACGACTATCGCCTTTAGCTAAATACCCCTATTCCGAGCACAATGGAATATGTTTCGTAAGCCCATTCGACTGTTACAGTCAATTATTCTTCAAATTAAAGTATAAAATATTCAATTTTAGATTTGAACGTACATTTTAATTTACCGAGGCCACATACTGATTCTAAAAATTCCTGAAAAATTAATCTAGTTATGTTAGGACGATACGGGTCCCAACAAAACTGATTTCATTGAATTCCGAGACCGTTTGAAAAATGGCCATTTTCTGGTCGATCCAATTTGACTAAAATCAACCAAACACATTTTCCTTTGCCACGCTCACATATTAATTCCAAAAAATATAGAATTTGAAACCTATCAATAAATTGACATCCCGGATCCATCAAAAGTGGTTTCATCGAAAATGGAGGTCATTTGCAAAACGTCAATTTTCAAGGGCTATATTTATTCTATAGCAACCATTCTGAATATTCAACTGGCCATAACTTTTGATTCCCGCTATGAAATTTCAATTTTTCAGATTCGTTAGAAAGATATTCTTAAACAGATTTAAATATTTTTGGTTTCGCTAAAATCCGTTTTATTTTGCATCCTGTACGTTCAGTCAAAAATTGAATTCAAAATTTTAAACTGCCGCACTATTTCTAACTCCTTATTTAATTGAAATAAATTATTTCAATTACTCCAAATTCATTAAAAATAACCAAACTAAAAAATTTAAATTAGCTTGGATTTTCCGGGTTGTTACATGATTTCACAAAAGATGCGATGCCAAAGGAGTTAAAACTATATTAATTTTTTTCTATTACACATGAAATGTTCGTTATATTAGACTTCAAAATTTATGTTATAAAAAACTTATCTGAAGCAATATTTTTTTGACATTGCGACTTTCTGCAATTGTTTTTGAGTGTGTGTTTATTTTAAAAGTAAAGACGGACAAATTTCTGATGTATTTCATATTGTGTTGTGTTAGACTTTTAGCATTTTTTATCATATTTATGTCAACAAAAGCTGACGATATCTGCTTTAATCTTTTTATGAACATACATGCATTCTATAACATATTGAAGATCAACACGGAAAAAGATTGGTTTATTTATTATTTCGTATTTTGTTAGACTTAAGAATTTTTATCAACTTTTAGAACTCGATATGATTATTCTAGAAGGTTCAATCCCTTAGCATGCGGCTTTCGCAGATATCTTTGAATTAATTGTATTTTTATTACTTCACCTTGGGAATGTGTCTGAAGTAGATAAGGTACTGTAACAACCCGGAAAATCTGAAACAGTCGAATGGGCCTACGAAACATATCCCATTGTGTTCGGAATGGGGGTATTTAGCTAGGGCCGATAGTCGTTGGGTTTGGATTGGAGTTCGTAGGAGGCAAGGGGTATTTTTGGATTTTAAAATTTATAAATAAAAAAAAAATCATTGGTCCACATCAGATCTCCCCCCCGACATTCTCTCTCCCCGTTCAGCGCACGGCGGAAAAGCTTCATATCTTCTCTCCTCTTTTCCTCTTCCATCTCTCAACGAAAGTAGCTGCTCCTTTGGATAATTTTGAAGAGAATTCAATGCTCTTCAAATCCATATAGGATTCGCCCTCCCTCGTTGCTTCTCCATCGAGATCCATGGATGGGAAGTTCGGAACTTTAAAGCTCTGCCGTGGCCATGTTAGACCACCGAAGTGGACCCCACTTCAGGCGCACATGTACCTCTCGAGGCTCGACAGCTTGGTAAAGGCCGATCGGCCCCTAGCTACACGGATTCGGAGAAAAATCCATACCTAGTTTTGAACAAATAGCTGAGGTAACGGCTAAAATTATTTTAAACTATTCTATAGCACTTTAAAGCGCTACGGTTTTTGATTTCACTATAAAAATCATATCTTTTTCGTTTCCTGACGAAATTCAATGAAACAAAGATAGTGGACTCGTGTGGACGTCTTCTACATTCTAGAAGAGACCGGATATTTTTCTGAGCCTTCTGCTATTTTTGGTGGAGTGGAACCCAATGTGAGGTTTCTGAATTATAAACGATATGGAAAACGACGATGTATAAATTATATAGTCGATGTATGAGTTATATAAGCGTTGTACACCTCATGTATAAGCGTTGTATAAGTTGTACGTTCGATGTATAAGTTATATATGCGTTGTAAAAATTAAATATGTGTTGAATAGAAGTGAAATATACTTATTTAAATAAATAAATAAATAAATAAATATATATATATACGCCCCTCGTCCACAAACCATGGACGATATTTATTGGTTGTGATTGGTGTGAAAATTGGTTGATAGCGAATGGTTGATTTGAATTGTTTGTGGTTGAAATTGATTGATTGTGGTTGAAAAATACCCGTTTGTGGTTGAGAATTATTTGGTTGAAACCACATAGGATTAGTTTGTGGAAAAGAAAGAAAAAAATATACATGCCGCCTGCGTGCGAACTAGATGCATGAAATCCCCATTGTCAAAAGCTGCGAGGCTTTAAGGTAGAGCGAGGAGCCGTACTAGGGACGACCCCGGTTTTAACTACCCTGCCGTTATGCTGCCGGAATTTTGAATAATATTCATGTGTTAGAATTATTTTCATATGTTGAAACTATATTCATATATTGAATAGGAATTCATGTGTTGAACGACATCCATGTTTAAATAAATTATTTTAACAATAAAAATCATGTGTTGAATAGAAATTCATGTGTTGAATGGTATTCGTGTTTTAAATAAATTGTTTTAAATATAAAAATCACCTTTTTATTGTATATATACGAACTATAGAAAACATTCATGTGTTGAATTCGTTGAATAGAAATTCATGTGTTGAATGGTATTCGTGTTTTAAATAAATTTTTTAAAATATAAAAATCACCTTTTTATTGTATATATACGAACTATAGAAAACATTCATTTGTTGAATAGAAATTCATTCGTTGAATAGAAATTCATGTGTTGAATGGTATTCGTGTTTTGAAATAAATTGTTTTATAATAAAAATCATATTTTCATCATCTATATGAACTATATAAAATAGTCGTGTTTTGAAATAAATTGTTTTACAATAAAAATCACATTTTTATTATATACATGAATTGTTAAAAATAGTGAAATGTTGAAATAAATGTCTGTTGGATAAAAATATCATTTTTATCAAAGGTATGAAAAGGATATGGTTTTGAAATCGAAGAATAGATTATATTTATATATATAAATATAATTAAAACAAATCGAATAACGAAGCTGCAGTTCATGTTTTGAAACCGTGATTTCAAACGATTAGTGCGGGAGATCAGACCATCGGATTTTCCTGAAACCGAAACTGTTGGGTTCGCTTTGTAAATATCTTTCCAACGACACCAACTTTGTAAAGATCCAATGGTTGGATTGTCTGGATTGTTTAATTCAAATCTGAAGAAAAACAGTGCCAGAATCGATTATATTTGTTAGACCAAAAAGTGGTTCTAACACCCAAATTGACTAAAATTCCAATAAAATGAGATAAAAAACTGAAAAGAGACACAGGATTTATAGTGGTTCGGCGTTAAAGAGCCTACGTCCACTTTATTTTACTTTGCTTGATGATGTAGATGAAAGTACAACAAGATATTCACTCAATCTCACTCATTTTTCATATACATTCACTCAATTATATTCAAGATACACTTTGAATGATGATTTGGATTGTTTGGGAGTACTGGAATTCGGTTCTCAAAGATATTCAAACTCTCAAAGTGCTAAAAAGATCCTTTCAAATGACCCTTAGGGGTCTATTTATAGGTGGAAACATCTCCAGGATTCGATTCGGATCGGGCACACGTGTCCTCTATTCCATGACTTTCGGGATCGTATGAGTTCTGGTGCCGCCAACACATCAAGTTAGTGGCCATCGTGGGTATAAAGTGGGTGTAACTGCCCCGAATATCCAGGAGATCGTGGAGCGAAGTAGCAGGGTGCACTGGGTTCGGATCGGACAGGCTAGCAGATAGGGTTCGGATCGGTCCTATTACCCCCGATCCGATCCGAATACTTTCCTTCCCCCTTTGTCTTGTTTTTGTTTCTACTCCTATAGTTCCGATCCGATCCGGATTTCCAACAGAGTGTCCTTCGTCTACTTGATCTTCTAACTTTTTGACTTTGTGTAGCCTAGTTCACAAAGTAGGCTAACATTTTGCCCCCTCAAAGGATGCTTCTGTTGAAGACGAAGCGTGCTTTGATGTCATCCGCTCATTGGTCTTTGAACTTGAATCGTTGAAAAGTCGTTTCCATTGACGTATAGGGATATACTGCTTAAGAAAGTCGCATCTCTCGATGTCTATATATACATCACGTAGCGTGCGGATTTCTTTCTTCATTTTTAGACAACTTTAAGAGCTCTTCTTGATCTCCAGCGACCTCTCTAGGTAATCTCTATCTTTATTTTTATTTTTATTTCGAATTTAACTTGCTTGTCAGGCCTTTGTGTTAAATCCATTCGGTTCGGATCCGATCCAAATGAAATTCCTTCTTGTCTTGCTTAACACTGGACTAGCGGGCCAGGAGCGAGTCGTGGGCTTATATCCCGGTCCGAGAGGAGAAAAAGAGGGGGAATATGAGTAGTCACCGTAACTCTATATAAGTCCATCGCCTGTCTCTTTCTTCCTTTCTCTTTTTTATTGTTCTCGCCCAACCGATTCCACACCGAAACCCTATCCTTCAGAGACTCTGAAATCCTCCTTGTTATTCTTCAAATCGAATTCGTAAGTGGATTAAAACTTCAAATTGCCTTCGTAATAACTGATTTTAGTTATGTTTTGTGGTTGATTTTGAATGATTTAAGCATGGATCCTTCCCTGCTTCGACGCCATGACCCTCACCTCTCTCGCCGTCGCCATTGATGACTCCACCATCATCTCGAGGCGTTGAGAGATGAAATCGAGTTTCGTTGCTGAACTTTCGAGCACATAGGGGGTTCGGTCTCAACTAGGGTTTTTGGTGTAGGATGGGTTTGGTATGGGTTGTACGAGATGGAGTATGGAGAGGAAGAAGAGAAGGAAAAAGATTAGGAAGAGGAGAAGAACTGGGATCTATTCGGGTTGGAGCGGAAAGAAAAATGATGGGGCGGGTGCTGAGTGTAACCGTCCGGATCGGGTCGGAGTGGGAAGTGAAAGGAAAAAACATGGCTAACCCAATCTGGTCGGGTCGGAGTGAGAGGCAAGAAAGAAGGACATGGACATTCAAAAGAACCCGACCCGGTTCGAATATATACCCCCGAACCGATCTAATCTGACCAGCAGGATGCTAATGCTGGTTTCAAGCTGGAACATGATTCTTCCCCCGATCCGATCCTAACATAAGCGCCTTAACCGAACCGAGAACAGTCTCATCTAAAACACAAGAACTGGCTTAACTAGTCAAAACATTTCTTGATATAATCTTCAACTAAATGGACAGTTAGGATAGTGCTTTGCGAATCATAAACAAATATCAAGCACCGTTCTGAATATCACTGCTTCCTTGGACGTTTATATTATGCTTTCATGTATTTGCTTTGCATCTTTGTTACACGTAGCACACACTTTAGTTCACATGCACACACGGGGGACACGAGTAACTTCACTCTAATCCTTGTCATTATTTCTTCAATAGTCTAGTGATCATGGCCAAGAGACGTTCTTCTAGATTGGCAAAGAAGGCGGAAATTGCAGGAACTTCTGAGAAGTGTACTCTTGGTGACATATCTTCTTCTTCAGACCCTAAATGGGACGACGAGGGATCAGATTATGAAGTTGGGGCGCATAATAGCGAAACGCCATCTAACAGCGAAGTTTCTCTGGGCTATGAAGAGGAAGGAGGGGTTGGAGATAATCGAGCTCCCGACGAATTCGAGTCTGCCATCATATTGGAATCACCTCAAGATTCTGTTGAATCGACGATTGACAACGACAGGCTCATTTGAATATGCTTAAAGTACAGGATACTGAAAAGGATACCCTGGTGCCATCAAAAACTGACTGTCCTCACAACCCTCCAGAAGGATTTATGGCAATCACCCGATTGATGTGCATGGTCGGGGCTATTCCGCCGTTTTCTCCTTTTGTTATCGACTTTCTGAGACAGATGCGGATTGCCCCCATGCAGCTGCATCACAACTCCTATGCTTACCTATATACCTTATATGTAGCATACTGTGAAATTTTGGGTATAGAGCTCACTTTCGATGACGTTCATTTCTTTTATAACTTCAAGCATCAGACTCGAGAAACCCCTTCTTTCTCTTACTTCGAATCGGTCCAAAAAAGGAAAATAATTTCAGCGCCGTTCAGCAGTAAGGCCGGCGATTCCAAACTGGAATGGTTTTATGTAAGACAACAGCCGGGATGTGCCAGAAGATGGACAAAATCAAGTAAAGCATTGGTTTTCTAAATCTCAACTCTGAATGTCCACGCCACCATATTAACCAATTTTCTTTTTGTTTACAGTTGATAATCCAAAACAAATATCGGGTCAAGTGTTCTTTAACTGGATGCACCAGCTCCTCAATGGTGACCAAAAATTTTTAACCATCGATGAAGTCTTGAAGGATAAATATCTTCATCTTCATGTGTAACAACCCGGAATTTTGGGGCCAATTTAAAATTTTTATATTAGAAGTTTTAATGGGTTTTAATATTTAAAATAATTTATTTTAAATAATAATGACTAAAAATTTAGTTAAAACGAATAAATTTTAATTTAATTATAAAAGGAGTTTAAAACAGCGCTGTAGTTTGAAAATTTGAATTTGAACTTTAACTGACTGTACAGAATTCATTTTAGATCAGAATTGAGCGAAACAAGTAATATTTAAATCTGTTTAATCATATCTTTCCAACGAATCTGAAAAATCTAAATTTCACTTTAAAAATTAAAAGATATATCCATTTTAAAATTTAGAAAAGTCACTGTAGAATTTATATATACTTTAATTAAAGGGTGCGTTTTTTACAGGTCCCTATTAACTTTCAAAATAGAAAAAAAACCCGCTGATAAAAAGAATGTGAAATACATCCCTAATTTTGAACTTCCGCTAAAAAAATTACAGAAGTACCCATACGAACGCACTTAATCTCCAAAAAATATCTCATTCAACGAAGCAGTCAAATCGCTCCTTTAATCTCTCCCAAATCAGTAGATCGACATGTTTTGCAAGATGGCTCCTTTAATCTCTCCCAAATCAGTGAAATCGCTCCTTTAATCCCGACGTTCATCAGTTTTTGCAAAATCGACCTATTTTGCACCAAACGATTCGTGGAAACCCTAAATCAGTAGATCGAATATCCGAATCTGAAGCCGTCGTTCATCAGTTTTTGGAAAAACGTCCTTTTTTGCTCCAATTTTGTTCTCGTCGACATCAAGTTATAGGAAAGGGCGAAAAAATGGTATGAATCTGAATGTTTTTTTCATATTCGACTGTATATGATATCTTCTTCTATGATACTGTAATTAAAATAAAACAAACATAGCAATTGAGTGTATGATGTTCGTAATAATTGTTGAGTTATTTAGTAATTGTTTTTTTACAAATATAACATTTTTAATAATAATTGCAAACTTGTGGG
This sequence comes from Allium sativum, assembly GCA_030737875.1. Classification (NCBI taxonomy): domain Eukaryota; kingdom Viridiplantae; phylum Streptophyta; class Magnoliopsida; order Asparagales; family Amaryllidaceae; genus Allium; species Allium sativum. The sequence continues at coordinate 308,088,945 of CM060915.1, read as the reverse complement.
CATTTGTTCAGAAATACTTTCACAGTATTGTACATGTATTCCGAATACTTGCACAATTTTGTGCAAGTATTAATAGTATTTGCTCAATAGTGTGCATGAATTCAGAAATACTTCCAAATTAGCGTGCATCTATTTATAATACTTTCACACTTGTGTGCATCTATTCAAAATTATTACACATTTATATGCATTTATTTGGAAATTTAAGAATATTTACTAAAATTCTTGTATGCAGAATTCCTAAAATATTAGCATACTTATATGCAGATATTTAGAAAAGTTGTATATGTTATATTGTATGCAGATTTTGAGTACAAAGAAATCGATAAAGGCGATGAAATATACAATGGTGATGCTGTTAATGCTCAATGACCGGTGCGTGCACACAAAATTCTCAGTTGCAGACGTTATAGTTAGAATATTGATGGTCAACGTACAAAGAAGTACCTGCTATTAGATGCAAACGTCTTAGTGATCAAAATTATGAAAAAATGTTGTCTTTATTTGTTGTAAAAATGTAGACTGGTATTCTGTTTTCGAACTATGCAAATATATTTATGTAGTTTGTAGACTGAATTTCTGGCGAATTTTATGTACTGAAATAATTTCTTATGATTTTAAGTGATATTACGAAATTTTGCATACTTGTGTACAGTTATTCGTAATAATTGCATACTTATTTGCAAATATTGTGAAATGTTCCGCAATTTTATTTTTTTGGCAACCCGAAATGTCCCACATACTTGAATTGCCAAAATATTCAGGATACTTTCATACCTGTATGAAATTATTATTATTATTAGTTGCATACATGTATGCAAATGATGTAAGTGTTTGATGTGTGATTATTTTGAATAGTTTCATACATTTATGCAACATTTACTAATAACGGCGTACATAACAGCAAATATTTGCAGTATTAATCAAATAGCTGATGCTGTTTTTTGATGTTTAAAATACTAGCTGTGTGAAAAAAACTGCCAAAGTTTTACAAAATATGTGACAAAAATAACTACAAACATATAATTGTGAACATATAAGCTAGTTAATGTAATCATCAAATAAATTACTGCAAACATATCGATGTAAACATCACAGAAATTAACAATTTGAACAAACCACATTAGAAAAAAACAGCAAACATATAGATGTAGAATTCAGCAACATAACAATAATATCTGCATATTTATATGCAAGTTATCTAGATATATGCATACAAATACACATATATTCTATATTCTGTTTTTCTGCATGTTTGATAAAAAGTTGCATACAGATATGCATATATTAAGAATAGATGCATATTTCTATGAAACTTTTTAACATAAATGCTAAAAACAAATATTTAAAAAATATTGTTATTTGTATGCATATATCTAGAATATATGCATACATATACACACCTTTTCTAGATATATCCAAACATATATACACGAGTTATAACAATAGTTGCATACATATATGCTCATATTAACAATATATGCATATTCTTCTACACGTATTAATAACAAAAGATCAAAAAAAAAAATGAAAAAAATAATACATACGACTGTATGATTAAAAAAAATCATAAATTTTATACAAAGATTGCGTTAATTCCATTATGAACGACTTATCCACCTCCTCAAATCCTCCAGTCAATCGTATGCATCACCAATAGACCAATATTTGCATGACCACTGGAAAAAAGAGAGGTTAAAATGCATTAATCAAACAAAAGTACAAAAAGAAATTTAGTTAATTATAACTATATGCATTCATATACGCAATTAATATAAATATATGCATACGTATATGAAAATTTGAAGAATATTTGCACAAACTGTAGTAAAAAAATTCCAGAAAACATCCTCCGTCCTCCCTCCATGGCTCACGCCGCCGCAGTTGACACCTCCTCCCTCTGATCTCGCTCCTCCGCTTCTCTCCTGCCTCTCCCCTTCGAATCCAAACCACCCACGGCCGAATCAACCCAAGCCCTATCGGAAAACCCACAGCCTCAAGCACCCTAGGCCCCACCGCCGACTTCCTCTCCGCCTTCTCCCTGGCCAGCAAGCCCGGTCTTCGTAGTAATAGTTGATCGATCAAAATTCCTAAAAAAAAGAAGCAGTCGCCATTAGGAAGAAAAAAACGCACCCTAAAAACTAATTCAATACGTGAAAAATGAAAACGAAAGGATCCAAAGAAAAAAAATACCTATGAAGCCGCCGCCGCCATGGATCGTAAAAATTAATTTTTTGGAATAAATGGGTCCTGTAATACGTGAATCCTAATACGTGTTACGTATTAGAGTAATAAGGCGTTAATTAAGGAGGAAGGGCAGTTTTGGAAATAAGAGAGGCGCAATTCAAAAATAGGGATGAAATTTATACGTTTAATAAGGGGAGGATGTGAGCCTAATTAAGATTAGTTTTAAGGATGTGACCCTAATTTTCACTTAATTAAATATATGGCCCTTAAAAATAGTCATTTTACAAACGACCTCAGTTTTCGACGAAACCACTTTTGTTGGAACCGGAATGTCAAATTATTGCTATGTTTATTTTTCCAGAATTTTTCGAATTAATATGTGAGCGTGGCAAAAGAAAATGTGTTTTGACTATTTCAGTCAAATTTAATCGACTTGAAAATGACCATTTTTCCAACAGTCTCAGAATTTGACGAAATTAGTCTTGTTAGAACCGTATCGTCAAAACATAACTAGAAATAATCTTTCTGTAATTTTTAGAGTCCGTATGTGGCCTTGGTATTTAAAATATACGTTTGAATTTAATAATTAAATGATTTATAATTTAAATTAAAGAATAACATATCGTAACAGCCGAATTGTGTTACGAAACATATTCCATTGTGTCCGGGATGTGGGTTATTAGTTAGGGGCGACACTCGTTGGGGTTGGATTGGAGTTCGTATAGGTTAACGGGCTTTTTGTTTGAATTAAATAATTTAATAAATATAAATTACACTAAAAATACGGTATAAATACTGTTGGAAATACGTATCCCCTTGAACCCTAATTTCTAAATACGTAGCCGCCATTAAGGCTAATCAACAGCCGATCTTTTCCCAAATTCAATCCTCATCCATTCCCAAATCGTACAACAATTTTCGAAACTACAAAAACAAAATCAAGGAGATTTCTACCCTCTTCGAGATGATAAGGTGATGATAAAATTTACTGATGCAGATAGTGGGATTTCGGTGCTCGAACACGTTCGGTTGGGTGCGGAATTCGAGGAGGAGGAGGCGTGCTTGAGGGCGTGGCTTCTAGGCGGTTGGAGGCGATGGTCGGGGCTTCGATGTGGGGTGTTCTGATGCGGGGCCGGTTCGGTGTAGAGGCGGCGGCAGACGAACTTGCAAGACGGCGATGGGTTTCAAGGAATAGCGTATTACAGAACGATGAGGAAGATGATTAGCTAAGTAATTAATCATTGTAATCCAATTTTGTAATTAAAGTTTCAAACCACTATAACTTCGTCATATCAAAACAGAATTCAACGATTCTCGTTGCGTTGGGACTGTATTTCAGAGTTCTACGAGATGGAGCTGACTAGAGTTGAATCCGAGCATGTTGTAAATTCAGAAAATTTCAGATCTGAACGAATAGCAATGTGAAAAATCTATTTTATTTCTTTCCTTTATAATTGAAATAAATTCTGAAATTATTGTTATAAATTTGCAGTTAATTCATACTGTTATTATTCTGTGTTAATTGTAAATACACATCTGTTTGGTTGATTTTGATTGTGGCGATAGAATTGTTAGAAGTTACATTCCTGTTGATTAGAATTAGATTGAACAAATTTATTATTTTGTTCATTTTATTGTTAAAATTTACTTTTCTGTTAGTTTGAATTAGACTAAACAAAATTATAATTTTTTTTGTTGTACTATCGAAATTGAAACATTCCGGTAAATTAGAAATTGGGTTAAACAAAAATACACCATTTTTGTTTATATAAAAAGAATCAAATGTGTATCAAACCAAATGTTGTCAATATGTTGAATTAGAATTTTCAACATATATGAAACACAGAATTCGTTTAACTTGTTAAATCAGCAATTTTTAACATTAAAATGAATCAAACTTTTATTTCATTTGTGTTGAGTCAAATTTTGCAGTAAAACATGAATACATATTTTTGTGTTATTTTGTTGAACTAGTTTTTCAACAAAAATAGAATAAACATTTTTATGTTATTTTGTTGAACTAGATTTTCAACAAAATAGAATACACATTCTGATGCAGTATTGTCTACATAAGAAGAATAGATTTTTAAAGATGCCTTTTTATTTTCAAATTAGAGACGAAAGAAAAAAGGAACTGATTTCAAAGTTGCATTTTTATGTAATCTGTTTTCAAATAAAAAGATTACATTTTTTATGTAGTTATATTTTCATTTAAAAGATTTGATTTTCAATATTACATTTTTGTGTAATATTGTTTACATTTAAAAGATTAGAATTTCAAGTTATCTTTTTGATGTAATATTATTTACATATAAAAGATTAGAATTGCAAGACATCATTTCTAGGTAATATTGTTTGCATATAAAATATTAGATTAAAAAGTACATTTTATTTATAAAATGTTACATGTGACTAAAAGTACATTTTTGTTAGAAAATGTAAATTAGATTAAAAAGCACACTTTTATTTGAAAATGTGAATTAGATTAAAAAGTACATTTTTGTGAGAAAATGAATATTAAAATATAAAGTACATTTCTGTTAGAAAATGTAAATTTAAATAAAAGAGACAAATTTAATATTTTTGTTAATTAGATTATAAAGAACAAAATAACAATTTTGTTATGAAATGTTTCACTAGACATAAAATAGCATTTTGTTATGAAATGTTTATCAGATTAAAATCTGTTACTTTTGTGTTGAAATAGAAAATGTATATTTTCATACATTAAAGAAGATGAGTTAGAAATGTATATTTTCATACATTAAAGAAGATGAGTTAAAAATGTATATTTTCATACATTAAAGAAGATGAGTTAAAAATGTATATTTTCATACATTAAAGAAGATTAGTTAAAAATGTATATTTTCATACATTAAAGAAGGGAGTTAAAAATGAATTAGTAATGGATATTTTGTTTACATTAGAAAAATTAGACAAAATTCATTATTTTGTTTACATTAGAAAGATTAGACAAAATTCATTATTTTGTTTACATTAGAAAGATTAGACAAAATTCATTATTTTGTTTACATTAGAAAGATTAAGCAAAATTCATTATTTTGTTTACATTAGAAAGATTAGTCAAAATTCATTATTTTGTTTACATTAGAAAGATTAGACAAAATTATCAGTTTCGGTCACTTTAAAAAGGAATGAAACAAAAATGAACATTTTTGTGTATTGAAAAGGATTAAACAACAATGAACCTTTGTGTACATTAAAGATGGGTAGATTAAAATATATAGTTTTGGTCATTAAAAAGAGTTACACCAAAATATACATTTTTGGTCATTGAAAGGAATTACACAAAAGATTAGAAATAAAAGTTAATATCTTTATTGTCGATTAGTTACAATAAAAAGATCATATGTTATGAATATGATATTAGCGATGGCTTGGGATATATGTCTGTGATGTTGAAATGTTTGATGTGTTGAATATATTGTTAGTATATTTAAACTGAATATTACACTTTCGTTTACAAGTCATCCGACTTGTTTATGTGATTGGGTCGGTAATTTTTACACATCGCCCAAGTGCACAAATAATTTATTATTTGATTGTTGGATGAAACCCCACACGAGTGTTGGGATGATATTTGACCTACACTAGTCCAAATATTTAGTGTAGAATCCATTTTGGTTGTTATTTGGACGTTTGATAATTATTCATCATGATTGTGATTTCATGCAGTGTATGGTTGTTGATTGAGTCACATTCCAATAAAGAATATTCTAGAAAATTCATATTTTAGAAAATATCTTAGAGAAGGATATCTTAGAAAAAGAATATATATTAGAAGAATATATTTCTATGGAAATGAACTAGTTATCATCTAGAATAAATCATTTAATTTAGATTAAATGAAGTTTTTCCAATTTGTTAATAAGTTTAATTGAAATTAAATTACGTTAATTGCATTTCGGGTTTGTCGTGAATAGTGTCTTAAATAACACTGTTCTTAAACCCCGTATGAAAAGGATAATCTTTTAGTTTAGATTATTAAAGTTTTCAATTATATCTAGTAATTGAAATAAGATGTAATGTGAGTTGGGTTTATTGTGAACAATGTTTTTAAGTGACACGTGTTCTTTAACCCAACTGACAATGAAAATATGATTTGGAATTTTAAATCTTTTATCAAGATTTAAATGGGAATTTTCCAAAAGCCAAGTTTCCAATTTAATATATTAAATTGGAGTTGAATGGAATTCGAATTAACAATAACCGAGATAAGCTTCTGTAGAAGAAAACTGATACTACATATGGAATTTAAAAGGTTTTGCCGTTATTCCATTTATATTATTGGTCGGATACAGAAATTTATACCGATTATATATTGATATGATTTATGTGAGGATTCCATATTTTATGGAAGATGATTTTGGGTTTACCGTGAACTATATTTTAAATAACACTAGTTCTTTAACCCAATTAAATATAAGATTAATTTCTTAAATTTAAATAATCATGGAATAATGATTTTTGGTATTTAAATCCAAATTGGAGTTTTGATAAATCTTTAAAGAAAGATTTAAGAATAAATTTGAAGAATTTATCTTTGATAAGATAATGTGAATATTTTGTTTAAAGGAATATCCTGAATTGGAATAAGGCGTTGGATATGTCTTTATAGCGCTTGATTATTTATTTTAAAAATACGCGAGTTATTCGGAAAGACCGGGTTTAACCCATTCTGAATAATCACTACGACGATGAAGAGTAGAAGTTGAAGACGGTGATTGAAGACCGACGATCTTCGCATCGAATGGATGTGTTGCTACTGAGACCCATGATGGGAGTAGCTACCTTGAAGGGGTTTCAGTGGTAGCCGTACAAACATATTGTCGATTGTCCGGATATGCGAGAACCTCTCAGGTGTCTCCGGTTTCATTCAGACCCAGAACGGACTTGTAAATGGATACGTGTCTGACATTGGATTTCGTTCCATGTGAATTAAATCGATTTCTATTAATGTATGTCTGTTTTGTGGTAGAGAATTTATTCTCTACTTAACACCCTGGTATATATTAATAGGGATTGATCGCATGGCGTGAATTGCCAATGTGGCACGCCAAGATGCAATTGATCAAGGCTTTTGTTGAAAAGCAGGGACTTGTGGGATGATCAAAGTATAGCCTATTACGGCATACCTTTGTGTATAACGTGACTACACGAGCCTCACACCCCGGTATGAGTCTAAAACGGGAGAAGGGAACACAGGGAGTGCACACGTTATCTTTCTAACTAGGATGATGTCAGGGACCTACCAGCGCTGACATTTTACTCATTGTGGATGATGGATTAAGAGGTACCTCGTGTTTTTATAGGTTGTTAGTGGCCATATTATAGGTCCAAAAGGACCGGGAAACATGTGTTCAGGAATTGCCAATCCACGATTCTTCGGAATGGACCGACCCTGCAGCTATCCAAGGGTTCGCCAGAGTCCGAATCCTGGGGCATTTGCTAGAGTGTCTCGAATCGGTAAGGAGCTCCTCCCTAGCCTTGACTCTTGAGGGAAACCAAATTTCCAATACGAAACCATGCGGTTTTGATTGTAGAACTAGTATGGCGACATGATATATGGTACCCATGTCGTCTATGATTGATACATTATGATTGAAATTGTTTTTGAAACATATATACACTAATTATAATATCAAATCCGTTTTATCGTTTCAAGCATCTTTTAACCATTATAAGGTAAAAACCCTATCCTCCGGTTTGCGTTGCATTGTGTGATGGGACTTGGGTCTTATAATGGTTTCATTTTTCTAAAAAGCATTGCGTTGTTCGACGATTTACTTTATTTTATGCACTGGCAATCCAATGGAGTAAACCCGTTCCGCGTTAGTGGCGTGGTCCTGTGATTAGCCTTATTATCAGATAAGTTAAGTTAGATTTCTCATACCAGTCCCATGACTGACCTGTTGTTTGTTTCACTGGAAAACTCGGGTGCCCATATTTCTCCACACGGGCAGTCAAGTAGCTTTTTGCAGATATATTTACAGTATCCTGGTCTACAGCTGAAGCGATATTCAGAAAGCTCTGTATCTGTGTATTCCTTTCGGTTGTATATTTGTATTATTTTTCCGCTGCTATTTAAATGTAATTTAAATCTCTGATATTATGGTACTTCTTTATGTAATAAATATTCATACTCTGTTACATTATTGTACTCTGATATAATTATTATAACCAGCAATAAATTGTTCTTCAGTTTATATTCTGATGTGTGTTGTTCTCAAAGCAATCCAAGCTTTCCTTCACTGGGAAGTTCGGATCGTTTCATTTGGTGTCAGATCCTTGGTTTACAGAGCTCGAGAACAAGGCATATTAGAACTGAAGCGAAAGAATTCATCAGAGATTGGATTAGTAATATCCAGTGAGGATAACTCGTTAGAGATGGGATCAGTAGTATCCTAGAACGAGTGTGAAGAGTATTATTTTCTTTAAAATAAAAATGAAAACAAATTTAGTTTTGAAAATTTTATCTTAAAATACGTATTTGAGTATATTATTATATTTTAATGTGGATGATTGAGTATATAAAGATTTTGAATATACGAGTAATTAACGGATATTCAAAGTTTTAATATACTGGATAGACATAGAATCACACTCTAGCTGCCCAGGGATAATTCTGATAATGCTGCAGCATTATCAGTATTTATTTTCGAGTATTCGAAAGTGGGATTTCTATATATTTCCATTGACTGGTATGAGAACCAAAACTTAGTTAGTACACATTGCTGTGTTTTGCACTAAAATATGATTTTTGATTATATATAAGAGTTATATATATTTGAAAAGTTAATCACCTAACTGATTGCTGGTTGTGATGTTTGATAATTAGTTTCACTAATTAAATGATAATTAATTTAACTAACAAAATTATGGAAACAATAAATAGAAAATTTAATTAAGTTAGTTAATTAAAACAACTTTTAGCTACGTTCCTTTTCGAGGACGAAAAGATTTTAAGTGGGGGCGATTGTAACAACCCGGAATTTTGGGGCCAATTTAAAATTTTTATATTAGAAGTTTTAATGGATTTTAATATTTAAAATAATTTATTTTAAATAATAACAACTAAAAAATTTAGTTAAAACGAATAAATTTTAATTTAATTATAAAAGGAGTTTAAAACAGCGCTGCAGTTTGAAAATTTGAATTTGAACTTTAACTGACGGTACAAAATTCATTTTAGATCAGAATTGAGTGAAACAAGAAATATTTAAATCTGTTTAATCATATCTTTCCAACGAATCTGAAAAATCTAATTTCACTTTAAAAATTAAAAGATATGTACAGTTTAAAATTTAGAAAAGTCGCTGTAGAATTTATATATATTTTAAATAAATATATGGCCCTTAAAAATAGTCATTTTACAAACGACCTTGGTTTTCGACGAAACCACTTTTGTTGGAACCGGAATGTCAAATTATTGCTATGTTTATTTTTCCAGAATTTTTCGAATTAATATGTGAGCGTGACGAAAGAAAATGTGTTTTGACTGTTTCAGTCAAATTTAATCGACTTGAAAATGACCATTTTTCCAACAGTCTCAGAATTCGATGAAATTAGCCTTGTTAGAACCGTATCGTCAAAACATAACTAGAAATAATCTTTCTGTAATTTTTAGAGTCCGTATGTGGCCTCGGTATTTAAAATATACATTTGAATTTAATAATTAAATGATTTATAATTTAAATTAAAGAAAAACATATCGTAACAGCCGAACTGGGTTACGAAACATATTCCATTGTGTCCGGGATGGGGGTTATTAGCTAGGGGCGACACTCGTTGGGTTTGAATTGGAGTTCGTTTAGGTTAACGGGCTTTTTATTTGAATTAAATAATTTAATAAATATAAATTACACTAAAAATACGGTATAAATAATGTTGGAAATACGTATCCCCCTGAACCCTAATTTCTAAATACGTAGCCACCATCAAGGCTAATCAACAGCCGATCTTTTCCCAAATTCAATCCTCATCCATTCCCAAATCGTTCAACAATTTTCGAAACTACAAAAACAAAATAAAGGAGATTTCTACCCTCTTCGAGATGATAAGGTGATGATAAAATTTACTGATACGGATAGTGGGATTTCGGTGCTTGAACGCGTTCGGTTGGGTGCGGAATTCGAGGAGGAGGAGGCATGCGAGAGGGCGGCGCTTCTGGGAGGTTGGAGGCGATGGTCGGGGCTTCGATGTGGGGTGTTCTGATGCGGGGCCGGTGCGGTGTAGAGGCGGCGGCGGACGAACTTGCAAGACGGCGATGGGTTTCAAGGAATAGCGTATTACAGAACGATGAGGAAGATGATTAACTAAGTAATTAATCATTGTAATCCAATTTTGCAATTAAAGTTTCAAACCACTATAACTTCGTCATATCAAAACAGAATTCAACGATTCTCGTTGCGTTGGGACCGTATTTCAAAGTTCTACGAGATGGAGCTGACTAGAGTTGAATCCGAGCATGTTGGAAATTCAGAAAATTTCAGATTTGAACAAATAGCAATGTGAGAAATCTATTTTATTTCTTTCATTTATAATTGAAATAAATTCTAAAATTATTGTTATAAATTTGCAGTTAATTCGTACTGTTATTATTCTGTGTTAATTGTAAATACACATCTGTTTGGTTGATTTTGATTGTGGCGATAGAATTGTTAGAAGTTACATTCCTGTTGATTAGAATTAAATTGAACAAATTTATTATTTTGTTCATTTTATTGTTAAAATTAACTTTTCTGTTAGTTTGAATTAGACTAAACAAAATTATCATTTTGTTTGTTGTACTATCGAAATTGAAACATTCCGGTAAATTAGAAATTGGGTTAAACAAAAATACACCATTTTTATTTATATAAAAAGAATCAAATGTGTATCAAACCAAATGTTGTAAATATGTTGAATTTGAATTTTTAACATATATGAAACACAGAATTCCTTTAACTTGTTAAATCAGCAATTTTTAACATTAAAATGAATCAAACTTTTATTTCATTTGTGTTGAGTCAAATTTTGCAGTAAAACATGAATACATATTTTTGTGTTATTTTGTTGAACTAGTTTTTCAACAAAAATAGAATAAACATTTTTATGTTATTTTGTTGAACTAGATTTTCAACAAAATAAAATACACATTCTGATGCAGTATTGTCTACATAAGAAGAATAGATTTTAAAGAAGCCTTTTTATTTTCAAATTAGAGACGAAAGAAAAAAGGAACTGATTTCAAAGTTGCATTTTTATGTAATCTGTTTTCAAATAAAAAGATTACATTTTTTATGTAGTTATATTTTCATTTAAAAGATTTGATTTTCAATATTACATTTTTGTGTAATATTTATTGTTTACATTTAAAAGATTAGAATTTCAAGTTATCTTTTTTATGTAATATTATTTACATATAAAAGATTAGAATTGCAAGACATCATTTCTAGGTAATATTGTTTGCATATAAAATATTAGATTAAAAAGTACATTTTATTTATAAAATGTTACATGTGACTAAAAGTACATTTTTGTTAGAAAATGTAAATTAGATTAAAAAGTACACTTTTATTTGAAAATGTGAATTAGATTAAAAAGTACATTTTTGTGAGAAAATGAATATTAGAATATAAAGTACATTTCTGTTAGAAAATGTAAATTTAAATAAAAGAGACAAATTTAATATTTTTTTAATTAGATTATAAAGAACAAAATAACAATTTTGTTATGAAATGTTTCACTAGACATAAAATAGCATTTTGTTATGAAATGTTTATCGGATTAAAATCTGTTACTTTTGTGTTGAAATAGAAAATGTATATTTTCATACATTAAAGAAGATGGGTTAAAAATGTATATTTTCATACATTAAAGAAGATGAGTTAAAAATGTATATTTTTATACATTAAAGAAGATGAGTTAAAAATGTATATTTTTATACATTAAAGAAGATGAGTTAAAAATGTATATTTTCATACATTAAAGAAGGGAGTTAAAAATGAATTAGTAATGGATATTTTGTTTACATTAGAAAATTAGACAAAGCTCATTATTTTGTTTACATTAGAAAGATTAGACAAAATTTATTATTTTGTTTACATTAGAAAAATTAGACAAAATTCATTATTTTGTTTACACTAGAAAGATTAGACAAAATTCATTATTTTGTTTACATTAGAAAGAGTAGACAAAATTCATTATTTTGTTTACATTAGAAAGATTAGACAAAATCCATTATTTTGTTTACATTAGAAAGATTAGACAAAATTCATTATTTTGTTTACATTAGAAAATTAGGCAAAATTCATTATTTTGTTTACATTAGAAAGATTAGACAAAATTATCAGTTTTGGTCACTTTAAAAAGGAATAAAACAAAAATGAACATTTTTGTGTATTGAAAAGGATTAAACAATAATGAACCTTTGTGGACATTAAAGATGGGTAGATTAAAATATATAGTTTTGGTCATTAAAAAGAGTTACACCAAAATATACATTTTTGGTCATTGAAAGGAATTACACAAAAGATTAGAAATAAAAGTTAATATCTTTATTGTCGATTAGTTACAATAAAAAGATCATATGTTATGAATATGATATTAGCGATGGCTTGAGATATATGTCTGTGATGTTGAAATGTTTGATGTGTTGAATATATTGTTAGTATATTTAAACTGAATATTACACTTCCATTTACAAGTCATCCGACTTGTTTATGTGATTGGGTCGGTAATTTTTACACATCGCCCAAGCGCACAAATAATTTATTATTTGATTGTTGGATGAAACCCCACACGGGTGTTGGGATGATATTTGACCTACACTAGTCCAAATATTTAGTGTAGAATCCACTTTGGTTGTTATTTGGATGTTTGATAATTATTCATCATGATTGTGATTTCATGCAGTATATGGTTGTTGATTGAGTCACATTTCAATAAAGAATATTCTAGAAAATTCATATTTTAGAAAATATCTTAGAGAAGTATATCTTAGAAAAAGAATATATATTAGAAGAATACATTTCTATGGAAATGAACTAGTTATCATCTAGAATAAATCATTTAATTTAGATTAAATGAAGTTTTTCCAATTTGTTAATATGTTTAATTGAAATTAAATTAATTGCATTTCGGTTTGTCGTGAATAATGTCTTAAATAACACTGTTCTTAAACCCCGTATGGAAAGGATAATCTTTTAGTTTAGATTATTAAAGTTTTCAATCATATCTAGTAATCGAAATAAGATGTAATGAGAGTTAGGTTTATCGTGAACAATGTTTTTAAGTGACATGTATTCTTTAACCCAACTGACAGTGAAAATATGATTTGGAATTTTAAATCTTTTATTAAGATTTAAATAGGAATTTTCCAAAAGCGAAGTTTCCAATTTAATATATTAAATTGGAGTTGATTGGAATTCGAATTAATAATAACCGAGATAAGCTTCTGTAGAAGAAAACCGATACTACATATGGAATTTAAAAAGGTTTGCCTTTATTCCATTTATATTATTGGTCGGATACAGAAATTTATACCGATTATATATTGATATGATTTCTGTGAGGATTCCATATTTTATGGAAGATGATTTTGGGTTTACCGTGGACTATATTTTAAATAACACTAGTTCTTTAACCCAATTAAAGATAAGATTAATTTCTTAAATTTAAATAATCATGGAATAATTATTTTTGGTATTTTAACCCAAATTGGAGTTTTGATAAATCTTTAAAGAAAGATTTAAGAATAAATTTGAAGAATTTATCTTTGATAAGATAATGTGAATATTTTATTTAAAGGAATATCCTGAATTGGAATGAGGCGTTGGATGTGTCTTTATAGCGCTTGATTATTTATTTTAAAAATACGCGAGTTATTCGGAAAGACCGGGTTTAACCCATTCTGAATAATCACTATGACGATGAAGAGTCGAAGTTGAAGACGGTGATTGAAGACCGACGATGTTCGCATCGAATGGATGTGTTGCTACTGAGACCCATAATGGGAGTAACTACCTTGGAGGGGTTTCAGTGGTAGCCGTACAGACGTATTGTCGATTGTCCGGATATGCGAGAACCTCTCAGGTGTCTCTGGTTTCGTTCAGACCCAGAACGGACTTGTAAATGGATACGTATATGACATTGGATTTCGTTCCATGTGAATTAAATCAATTTCTATTAATGTATGTCTGTTTGGTGGTGGAGAATTTATTCTCTACTTAACACCCTGGTTTATATTAAAAGGGATTGATCGCATGGCGTGAATTGCCAATGTGGCACGCCAAGATGCAATTGATCAAGGCTTTTGTTGAAAAGCAGGGCCTTGTGGGATGATCAAAGTATAGCCTATTACGGCATACCTTTGTGTATAACGTGACTACACAAGCCTCACACCCCGGTATGAGTCCAAAACGGGAGAAGGGAACGCAGGGAGTGCACACGTTATCTTTCTAGCTAGGGTGATGTCAGGGACCTACCAGCGCTGACATTTTACTCATTGTGGATGATGGATTAAAAGGTACCTCATGTTTTTATAGGTTGTTAGTGGCCATATTATAGGTCCAAAAGGATCGGGAAACGTGTGTTCAGAAATTGCCAATCCACGACTCTTCGAAGTGGACCGACCTTGCAGCTATCCAAGGGTTCGCCATAGTCCGAATCCTGGGGCATTTGCTAGAGTGTCTCGAATCAGTAAGGATCTCCTCCCTAGCCTTAACTCTTGATGGAAACCAAATTTCCAATACGACACCATGCGGTTTTGATTGTAGAACTAGTATGGCGACATGATATATGGTACCCATGCCGTCTATGATTGATACATTATGATTGAAATTGTTTTTGAAACATATATACACTAATTATAATATCAAATCCGTTTTATCGTATCAAGCATCTTTTGACCATTATAAGGTAAAACCCTATTCTCCGGTTTGCATTGCATTGTGTGATGGGACTTGGGTCTTATAATGGTTTCATTTTTCTAAAAAGCATTGCGTTGTTCAACGATTTACTTTATTTTATGCACTGGCAATCCAATGGAGTAAACCCGTTCCGCGTTAGTGGCGTGGTCCCGTGATTAGCCTTATTATCAGATAAGTTAAGTTAGATTTCTCATACCAGTCCCATAACTGACCTGTAGTTTGTTTCACTGGCAAACTCGGGTGCCCATATTTCTCCACACGGGCAGTCGAGTAGCTTTTTGCAGATATATTTACAGGATCCTGGTCTACAGCTGAAGCGATATTCGGAAAGCTCTGTATCCGTGTATTCCTTTCGGTTGTATATTTGTATTATTTTTCCGCTGCTATTTAAATGTAATTTAAATCTCTGATATTATGGTACTTCTTTATGTAATAAATATTCATACTCTGTTACATTCTTGTACTCTGATGTAATTATTGTAACCGACAATAAATTTTTCTTCAGTTTGTATTCTGATGTGTGTTGTTCTCAAAGCAATCCAGGCTTTCCTTTACTGGGAAGTTCGGGTCGTTTCATCATGGGTTGTTGTCCATTACCCGTAGCATAGGTCACGGGTCGGGTCCATATGTATACATCCCCCCCGGTGGACGTAATTCCAGAAACGAGCGAAAGCTCGAAACTCCTACAATGCCGCTTCAAGCTTCACCTTCTCCATCTTCGGCTCAAGATGATGAGCTGGCCAACATGGCCGAAAAGCACCGAGAAGGGTACCTCATCCTCGAGGATGCTCTCTCTCCGGAGAAGTCAACGTCTTCCAAAGAACCGCTAATAGATGCTTCCCAGGGAGACGCCCCTAGTACAGATGATCCTACATTTCATGGTTTAGGAGATCTCCCCTTACCTGAAACTATCTATACTTCCGAGGATTTTGGAACAAATCCTTTAGTTTTCACATCTTCAGAGGATACCACTCCCGCTAAGGCCAAAGAGCCTACTCTCACTAGTCTGGCTTCGGATTCGGGTTTGTCAGGGGGAAAACACCACTTAGGATGCACTTTAGCACAATAGCATCACATTTCATAGCACTTACCTTTTTGTGAGAACACTGATTCTGAATTCCATTTGCATTGTTGCGTAGGTACAATGTCTCGCTCCCATTATAATATCAGGAAACTTCGTCGCAACATGACTAGACCCCCTTCTGATGCTGAGCATGATCGTCGTGAAGGCCTGGGTAGGGAGGATAAAAGGCCTTATGACTCTTATCAGTCGTGGACCTCGCGCTCTCGCTCCCCTGTTCGGTCTGATTCAGAACGACACAAAAGCTATCAAGGCCATCGAGAAGAAGACACGTCGCAGTCAAAAGATCAAACCTCTTCTCAAGAAAAACGTGGTAGGGAAAGAAGTCCGCCGAAAGAAACCAGCTCTCGAGATAAACATAAGGTTTCCAATAAGCGGCCTAGGAAGGGTGATACGGCCGTCGTGCCCGCTGATCCTAAGGATACTGAGGTAACATATCGCGCACCTCCACCATTGGATGCTAAAACTAAAGTCAAGCTGGCATATTTGGAGAAAGAATTCCCCAAGCACTACTTTGGAAACCTGACTTTCTTACCAGCTTTCGAGCCTATTTCCTCAAGGTGGGCGGACGAGGCCAAAGCGAAAATTGAT
Source organism: Allium sativum (assembly GCA_030737875.1). Taxonomy (NCBI): domain Eukaryota; kingdom Viridiplantae; phylum Streptophyta; class Magnoliopsida; order Asparagales; family Amaryllidaceae; genus Allium; species Allium sativum. The sequence continues at coordinate 308,072,154 of CM060915.1, read as the reverse complement.
GCAGTTGAAAAACAATATTCAGAGATGTTCGAGTATTCACGTAACCTCTCCAGAATCATCCGAACTCTGATTACGGATACTGAGTCGATGAAAAATACTGCAGCAGCTGATGCTAAAGCCTTGAAAAATTTAAGGAAAGATCATGAGGACACACAGGCCCAACTTGCCATTGCCCAGCGGGATGCTACCAACTTCAAGCAGCAATTTGAAGAGCTACAAAAATGTTATCAAGACTTACTCAAGTCTCACAATCAGGAGTGCTCGGAGTTGAAAAAGCAAACAGAAGACTCAAAGTCGGATAATGCTAAAATGCAACTTGCCTACACCGCTCTAGAGCAAGAGAAAGCCGAGTTAGCGAGAAAGAATGCTGAATTGGAGAAGAGAAACACTGACTTAGCTTCCAAGTTGGTGGAGGCTGAGAATAGGGCTGCCCTAGCGGAGGGTAATGTTGAAAGTGTTATTAAATCCGTCGAAGAGACCCGCAAGCATCTGTCAAAGGCTGAGGAGGAGGTGCATGGTTTCGGCGAATTAATGATTGAATTCTTTGCGCATATAATCCGCCGCCGAAACATCTCTTGGATTGAAGATTATCCGACTACCTTGGTTCACGTATGGAGTCAAATTGTTGAATGGGATAAAGAGGAGCTCAAGGTAGAATCCATTGACGAAGACAAACTTATGGAAAAATATCTAAGAGATGATGAACCAGAACGCCTAGCCGAGGGACGCCGCCTCATTGCTGCTACTATGGAGGAAGAGAAGCGGAAGGCTAAACAAAAGAGCATCTCTGAGGCTGGTTCTTCTTCCACTGCCTCTGAAACTTCTGAAGTAGAGGGATATGACCCCGAAAACCCGGCGATCCCTCCGGCATCTCTCTTATCCCTCATTCCTGAGACGGTGTCAGAGACAGCAGTTACTCCAGCTGAAAAATCATCGGAAGGTATTTCTACCTTTTCACCCCAATTCGTCAAAGTTGTCTTCACTTTCCATCGCATAATCGGGCAATCGATAAAGGACCCTTTATTTTCTTCCTGAGTTGATAACTGTTGCTCCTCACTCTGTAGGCGTTGAACCGTCCGAGAAGACAGACGTGCCTTAGGGAACCACCGTCGAAGCAAAGTCAACGGAGAAGGCTGGAGGAGACAAGGGTGAGGTTGATGCTCCTCATGATGGCGAGATGATAGATGCCTTGAAAGATGATGGTGGAAACGAGGAACATGAGGAAGACCCTATGGTGGCTATAGTTGGGGAATCAAAAAGCACTAATGACATCACTTTGGCTGCATTGAAAGCTGAGCAAGACAAACTTATGCAGCTTAAAGTTGAAGACCTGGACCCCGAAAGCCTTAAGCCTCTTGCAGTGGTGGATGCTGGATCAAGGTTAGTTGTTAAGCTTTCAACTAGGTCTATTATAGAAGAGCTTGCTAAAAAGTCTTCTCCTGATTCCAATGTTCCAATTCCTGGGAAAAAGTCAACCGATTCCAGCACTTCGGTCACAGGGAGGAAAAAAACAAAGCGTGTTCTAATTGATGCTGAAAAGGAGGTGAAGGATGCTCAGAAGGCTGCTAAAAAATCCAAGTCCACTCCAAAGTCTAAGTGATGAAGTGCTTTGTTTTACTTTAGCATTTAATTGGCCCGCAATTGTTGCAGCGAGCGCAGCCCTCGCATCTACTTTTTTGCTTGTTTTCCTTGTACAAACTCACACGTTTGTAAATAAAAATAATTTATTTCCTGCAATGTTTGATAGTCGTTAATTCAGTACTTAAATGAAAATACACAAGTATGTCAAATTAAAGTCATATAATGAAGTCATTGTTGGGGAAAACGTATGAACATGTATGCCCCTAGTCAATCTTGAATAAATGAGCAAGAACTACTCAAGATTGAATCAAAGGGTTCAAATGTCCCCGACTCTCTGACGGGGGCCATATTCCTCTCGTTATTGATGCCTATTCTTTCTGGCATATTTATACTCTCCTGTCTCATATCCAGGTTAGAGTTTTCGCTGAGGTTGTAATAACCCGAAAATGCGGGCCAGTTTGAAATTTTTATTTTGGCAATTTTAGTGAATTTTGAATATTTAAAATAGATTATTTTAAATAAAAACGACGTGAAATTTATTTTGAATGGAATTCGAACGTATATATTATATACGTCGTCGTTAGAATATAAATATTTATATATAATTATAAATAGAATTGAAAATGGCGCGGTAGTTCGATAATTCGATTTCAAACTTCAATTGAATGTACCGGGAGCAAAACAATCCGGATTTTAGCGAAACCAAAAATAATGGAATCTAATTGTGGATATCTTTCCAACGAATCCGACCAATCGAGATTTCATATCGGGAATCAAAAGATATGTCCAGTTGAAAATTCTGAATAGTCGCTATGGAATTCAGGCCCTTAAAAATGGACATTTTGCAAATGACCTCGGATTTCGACGAAACCAGTTTTGTTAGGTCCGTGATGTCGAATTATTGCTAGGTTTCAAATTTCGTAATTTTTCGAATCAATTTGTGAGCGTGGCAAAGGAAAACGTGGTTGACCATTTCAGTTGATTTTAATCGACTGGAAATTGGCCATTTTTCTAACGGTCTCAGAATTCGACGAAACTAGTTTTGTTAGGACCGTAACGTCAATACGAAGCTAGAAAATATTTTTCTGCAATTTATAGAGTTAGTATGTGACCCCGGTAATTTGAAATGTACGTTTAAAATTCAATATAGTGATTTAAAAGTAAATTTATCGGAAACTGATTATAACAGTCGAATCAGCCTACGATACATATCCCATTGTGTTCGGAATGGGGGTGAAACGCTATGGGCGACAGGCGGTGGGCCTCGTTTAGAGGTTGTATGAAAAAGTCAACTTTTTGAAATCAATAAATAATTAAATATAAATATTTTATATAAACCCCAATTCCCTCTTCTCTCTCTCCATCGAACAGAAAAAAAGAAAAAAAGAAAAAACCTAATCCCTAATCGCACGTCGCGATCCCCTCCCCCGCCATCACTGGCGCTTCACGCTGCCACCACCCGACGCTCCTGGCCCTCCCCTCCTCGCCGCTAACCTCCTCTCCCTCTTCCCGGTTCTCCTCCTTCTACACCCCTTCTCCCTCCTTCGCAACCCTCCTGCAGCCGCCATCGACGAGACAACAACCCGCCTCCCTGACCTCCACACCCCGCGCGCCATCTCCTCCGCCTGCAGCCACTTCCGCCCCTCCTTCTTCCCCCTCTCCTCTTCCATCGACAGCCGCACCCCCCTCGCAATCCACCGCCGCGACAGCAAACCCCCCCTGTAAGTCCTTTTTTCTTTTTATTTATTTTATTTTTGATTTATATAAACTGGAAAAAAAAAGATTAAATACTGTTTTTATTTTAAAATAAATTAAAACTGATTTTAAAAAAAGAATTTAAAATAGAAAAGGTTTGAATTTTAAATGGAAAAAGATTAGAACTTTAAAAGGTGAAAAGATAGGATTTTTATTTGGTAAAAGATACGATCTTTATATTTTTAAAGTAATAAAAATATGATTTTTATATTTTTAAAGTATTAAAAATATAATCTTTACTATATAGAAATATTAAAAATATGATTTTTATATTTTTAAAGTATTAAAAATATAATCTTTATAGGATAGAGAATATAAAAATATCATCTTTGTATATGTAGCGAAATAAAAATCTGATTTTTATTTTATATACGTTGAGATAAAGTGGTAATTTTTATAATGATGAAATCTATACTTTTGAAAGGATGAAGCCTTTATTTTTATAAAGGCGAAAACTTTATTTTTATAAAGGCGAAATCTTTATTTTTATAAAGGCGAAAACTTTATTTTTGAAAGGGTGAAATTTTTATATGAAGAATAAGGGGATAAAAATATAATTTTTATCTATATAGTAGCGCTGTGAAAATATGCTTATTTTTATATATTGAATAGCGAAGTGAAAATTCGATTTTTAAATATATGAAGTGATTATAAAAATATGACTTTTAAATTGAAAGTGAATAAATAAAAATGTGATTTTTATTTTAAAGACATCGAAATATAAAAACGTGTGATTTTTATATATATAGTGACTACGGGCAACGAAGATGACGAAGATGGGATAACGAAGAAGATTTCTATAAATGAAGAGTCGTGGTATTGGATAGCTTTCGGTGAGAACTTCTCACTCAAATTTCTTTTTCTAGTTATATATATATATACTAGGATGCAGACGGTGCTTAGTAGCACCCGACACCCGTCATCCACAGACCATGGATGGCTTGTTTGTTAAATTGTTTAATTGTGTGGTTGGTTAGGTTATTGGTTTGAATTGAATTATTTGGTGAATTGAAATTGATTTGATTGATGTGTGAATGGCGTGGGCCTTCACTAGACCGGGGATAAGGCTAGGCCTCGTCCCGTTTCTAGTATCGTGCCGTTATGCCGCCGAAATTTTCTAAAATATGTTAGAAAATAAAAATATCATTTTATTGAATAAATGAACTGAATAGAAATTCAAGTGTTAAAATAAATATTTTTGACGTTAAAAATATAATTTTTAACGTGAAAGTGAATAAATAAATATTTATAAACAAATCGGCCGATTTGTTTATGTACACTGATTTGACTGACATTGATTGGGTCAATAAATTTTACACATTGCCCAACTGCACAAATAAAATCTGTGTTTGATTGTTTGAAACCCCACACGGGTGTTGGGATGAAATTTGAAGTTCACTCATCCTGATTGATTAAATATGTTGATCGATTGATTGACAGGCTGTTATAAGCGTTAGATATTTATATTTGATGCTTATACAGTGTATTGCACTTTGGTTGATGGTTGATTGTTTATCAATGCTAGTATATACATGTGTTGTACGAAATCCATATAATTAACATTATATGGTGATTGATTGGGCCTCATTCCAATCGGGAAAACAATGAATATTATAAAAGAAAATTCATGTGTTGAATATAAAAAAATAGTCATGTGTTGACGATGATCATGGGTTGAAACTATTCATGTGTTGAGTGAAATATTTTAAATAATAAAAATTTCATCTTTATCATATTTAAAATTAGAATCTACTTCTCAGTAGAAGTCTAATTGAAATTCAAACGATAGATACCTTAGTTTTATAAAATATTTTACATAACAACAATAGTGATGTGTTGACAGTACTCATGTGTTGAGATTATTCGTGTGTTGAAAGCAATATAGATTCATGTGTTGAATGGGATAAATATTCATTTGTTGGATAGAATAAAGGAGTTTTGAAAAATATAAAGCCGTGTTGATTAGAGATGCGTTATTTCGACGTGAACGATATTTATATCGAATTGAAAACGATTTCGAAATGAATTGAATTGAAAACGATTTCGAAATGAATTGAGTTGAAAACGATTTCGAAATGAATTGAGTTGAAAACGATTTCGAAATGAATTGAATTGAAAGTGAATTGAAATGAATTCAAATTGAATTAAAATTTGAATTGAATAGAAATGAATTTTAAAACGAATTTATAAAGAAGAATTCAATTTTGATTTGAATTGAAAAGGAAGTTGAAATTGTTTTGAAACGAATTTAAAACGATTTATAAAATTCGTTTTAAAAGGAAATCGACGAAATATATATAATATATATATTATATATATATAATGGCCTGAATAGAACGCGCCGCGCCGCAGTAGTTCGTGAATTTCGACCATTTATTTCAAACGGACATTGCGGGAGATCCGACTGTCGGATTCTCCTAAAACCGGAACCGTTGGGTTCGTATCGAAAAGAGCTTTCCAATGAATATTAGAAATTTGAAATCTTACGGTTGGATTTGGAATTATGTCCAAATCAAATTCGAAAAAGGTCGCTGTAAGTGCAGTTCGATGGCCGTTGTTGGAAATCGACTGTACGGGCCTTGATAAAATTATTAAAAATATCTATAATTTGTGTAAAATTATAATATGTGAATTGGAAAGATTTGGGTTGAAAAGTTCCACATTTGAAATGATAAAAATAGATTTTTGTCAAAATGAACTAGTTTTGAACTAGAATTAAAATCAATTTATTTGTAAAATAAATAAATTGAATTTGAAAGTGATTTTGAAAATAATCGATAATTTCCAATACGTGGATTGGACTGGAGCTGAATCGAAATTATCTTCGGGATATTTCGATGTTGGATTTCGTGACTATACAAATATTGTTATGGGGATTTGAAAGATATTTTATATCGTTATTTCCAATACGATATTTGTTGGTTTCAGAATTTGATATTGAATATAAGCCGATATATTTTCTATTCAGAGCCTTGTATTTAATATCAAATGTGATTTGGGTTTATCGTGAATCGTGTTTTAGATGACATTGGTTCTTTAACCCAGTTAAAGGCAAGATGTTGATTTTTGAAAAGATTAAAACTAAGTGGAGTTTTAATGGATCTTTAATTAGATTAAAAATGTGAATTGATAATTTAAATTATCAAATCTGAAAGGTGATCGAGAGTGGAGTATCACCAGTTTTGCTCCAAAGCGATAGTTAAATCTTTAATTAGATTTGAACGTGAAATGGTAATTAATTTTACCGATAACACCGTGGTGTTAGATATGGAGTATCACCAGTTTTGCTCCATGGGATATATAGGTTGGGATTGGGAAATAAAACAAATAATTACTTCGGTGTGGTTCGTTAATCCCGACTAGTTTGAAATGATATCCAAAGGAGGATTAAAGAATAAATTTAGAAGAATTTATCTTGGATAAAATTAATGGGAACATTTCCCTAAGAATGTGATTTTGTGAATAAAAGAATATTCTGAATTGGAATGAGGCGTTTGTTGTGTTTGTGTAACATTTGTTTATTATATACGTGGGTTATTCAGAAAGGCCGGGTTATACCCATTCTGAATAACCGATTCGACGAGATGTCGAAGATGAAGACGGTGGTTGAAGACCGGAAGTCTTCACATCGTTTGGGTGATTACTGATGATCTTGATTGGGCTGTACACCCAAGATGAGGGAAACAGTCGGTGATCGTCCAGACGTACTTGGAGATCGATGGATATGCGAGGAAAGTGCCTTCGGTTTCGTTTAGACCCAGAACGAACTTGTAAATGGATTGTGTGTCTGACACTGGATTTTATTCTGTGTTGATTGATCTCTATTAAATATACATCTGTTTGGCGGCGGAGAATTTATTCTCTTGCTTAACGCCCTTCTCTGAGACATACGAGCTCAGAGGTTGTATATCGATGGACATCAGTCGCATGGAGTGAATTGCCAATGTGGCATGCGTAAGTGGCAATTGATCAAGGCTTCTGTTGAAAAGCAAAGTCTTGTGGTGGATGATCAAAGCACGGCCTGTGTGGCATAGCTTTGTGTATAACGTGAATTCGCGAGCCTCACACCTCGGTATGAGTCAAAAACGGGATAGTGACTGCAGGGAGAGCACGACGTTTCTTTCTAGCTAGGGTGGTGTCAGTGACCTACCAGCCCTGACATTTATATACTTTTCACCTGTGTGGTTGTTGGAATGCGAGGCGCCTCGGATATAGGTCTGTAAGGACCGGGAAACGTGTGTTCAGGAATAACTAATCCTCAAAAGTAAGAGAGGACCGGCCCTGAAGATCCAAGGATCATAGTGGGGTCCTGGGACATTTGCTAGAGTGTCTCGAACGCGGAGAGGAGCTTGCCCCTTGCCTCGGCTCATGACGGAATCCAATTTCCAATACGTGTATTGCGGTTTTAATTGTAGAACTAGTATGGCGACATGATAGATGGTACCCATGCCGCCTATGATTGATATTTATGATTGAAATTGTTTTGACACTATACACTTATTATAGTATCAAATAATGTGTTTTAAACGTATCAAGCATGCTTTGGCTGTTATAAGGTAAAAACCCTATCCTCCGGCTTGCGTTGCATTGTGTGATGGGACCTGGGTCTTATAACAGCTTCATTTTTCTTTATTTAGCATTGCGCTGTTTGTTCTATGCACTGGTATTCTTGGGAGGAAACCCGTTCCGTGTTATACGGCGTGGTCCCTTGATTTACCTAACTTTAAAACCAATATTAATAACTGTTTTAGTTCTCACACCAGTCACATGACTGACCTGGAGTTTATTGTTTTAACCTAAACTCTGGGTGCCCCTATTTTCCGCACGGGCAGCTAGTAGTTTTGGTTTTGCAGATTTATATTCACAGGTTCCTGATATACAGCTGGAACGATGCTCGGAAAGCTCTGTATCCGTGTATCACTTCTAGTTGTGCTTTTGTATTATTTTCCGCTGCTATGTAATTTATTGTAACCTCTGATATTTATCGAATGTAATTTATTCATTTATACTCTGTATATTCTTGTATCTAATGGAATTGTTGTAATAACAATGAAATGTTCTTCCGTATGCGTTCATTTGTGTGTTGTTCTCAATTCTATCCGTGCTTTCCTTCACGGGGAAGTTACGGGTCGTTTCATTTTGGTATCGGAGCTTTGGTTTACAGAGCTCGAGAACAAGACACATTAGAACCATACGAAAGAATTCATCAGATATTGGATTAATAATATCCAATTAGAATGACTCGTTAGAGATAGGATCAGTAGTATCCTAGAACGAGTGTGAAGAGTATATTTTTCAAATAAAAACAATTTTGTTTTGAAATTTAAATCGTTTTATACGTATTTGAATATATATTTATTTGGGATATGGACAATCGAGTATATATAGATTTCGCGTATACGCGTCATGAACGTATATTCGAAGTTTTAATATACTGGATATATATAGAATCACATTCTAGACACCCGGAGATGGTTCTGATGATTGATATATCATCATCAGAATTTATATTCGTGTTTCGAAGGTGTGATTTCTATATATTTCCATTAGGCTGGTGTGAGAACCAAAACTAATATAGTTAGAACACATTGTTGTGAATTGGCATCAAAAACAAGATTTTCTGTATATATATCAAAATTATGAATTTGAAACTCTAATTCACTAATTGATTGATGTTTTGGTTGTTTGTTTATTGGTTTGCTAATTTTTAACCATTTAGCCTAATTGAACCAAATATTGATTTGTATTGAAAATTGGTCGCATTTGCTTGCATATACATATACTTACATTGAACAGGTCATAGCAAGGAGGCTAGAGCAGAGAATAAAATTTGTTTGCCCGACAAATAGGTACATGTTTACTACATAATTTCCTGTTTTGTTTGGGTGATGATGATTTTATGAGCCTATTGGCTAGCCGCTTGGCTTTTTCTTTTTCTTTTTGAGATCTGAAGGACCGGGGAAGCTATTTGAAATTCCCCGATGCTCCCGGTGCAGGGGAGGTTATGGCGAAATTTTTCAAAAATTTAGGGTGTTAGCCAAATTTTTGAAATTTTGGAAATTCTCAGAAACTGAACAGTCGGAGAATGGAAGCCAGATCGAATGTAGAGCTTATTAATCAAACCACTTTCGACTTTGTTCCTTTTCGGGGATGAAAAGTTTTAAGTGGGGGAGATTGTAATAACCCGAAAATGCGGGCCAGTTTGAAATTTTTATTTTGGCAATTTTAGTGAATTTTGAATATTTAAAATATATTATTTTAAATAAAAACGACGTGAAATTTATTTTGAATGGAATTCGAACGTATATATTATATACGTCGTCGTTAGAATATAAATATTTATATATAATTATAAATAGAATTGAAAATGGCGCGGTAGTTCGATAATTCGATTTCAAACTTCAATTGAATGTACCGGGAGCAAAACAATCCGGATTTTAGCGAAACCAAAAATAATGGAATCTAATTGTGGATATCTTTCCAACGAATCCGACCAATCGAGATTTCATATCGGGAATCAAAAGATATGTCCAGTTGAAAATTCTGAATAGTCGCTATGGAATTCAGGCCCTTAAAAATGGACATTTTGCAAATGACCTCGGATTTCGACGAAACCAGTTTTGTTAGGTCCGTGATGTCGAATTATTGCTAGGTTTCAAATTTCGTAATTTTTCGAATCAATTTGTGAGCGTGGCAAAGGAAAACGTGGTTGACCATTTCAGTTGATTTTAATCGACTGGAAATTGGCCATTTTTCTAACGGTCTCAGAATTCGACGAAACTAGTTTTGTTAGGACCGTAACGTCAATACGAAGCTAGAAAATATTTTTCTGCAATTTATAGAGTTAGTATGTGACCCCGGTAATTTGAAATGTACGTTTAAAATTCAATATAGTGATTTAAAAGTAAATTTATCGGAAACTGATTATAACAGTCGAATCAGCCTACGATACATATCCCATTGTGTTCGGAATGGGGGTGAAACGCTATGGGCGACAGGCGGTGGGCCTCGTTTAGAGGTTGTATGAAAAAGTCAACTTTTTGAAATCAATAAATAATTAAATATAAATATTTTATATAAACCCCAATTCCCTCTTCTCTCTCTCCATCGAACAGAAAAAAAGAAAAAAAGAAAAAACCTAATCCCTAATCGCACGTCGCGATCCCCTCCCCCGCCATCACTGGCGCTTCACGCTGCCACCACCCGACGCTCCTGGCCCTCCCCTCCTCGCCGCTAACCTCCTCTCCCTCTTCCCGGTTCTCCTCCTTCTACACCCCTTCTCCCTCCTTCGCGACCCTCCTGCAGCCGCCATCGACGAGACAACAACCCGCCTCCCTGACCTCCACACCCCGCGCGCCATCTCCTCCGCCTGCAGCCACTTCCGCCCCTCCTTCTTCCCCCTCTCCTCTTCCATCGACAGCCGCACCCCCCTCGCAATCCACCGCCGCGACAGCAAACCCCCCCTGTAAGTCCTTTTTTCTTTTTATTTATTTTATTTTTGATTTATATAAACTGGAAAAAAAAAGATTAAATACTGTTTTTATTTTAAAATAAATTAAAACTGATTTTAAAAAAAGAATTTAAAATAGAAAAGGTTTGAATTTTAAATGGAAAAAGATTAGAACTTTAAAAGGTGAAAAGATAGGATTTTTATTTGGTAAAAGATACGATCTTTATATTTTTAAAGTAATAAAAATATGATTTTTATATTTTTAAAGTATTAAAAATATAATCTTTACTATATAGAAATATTAAAAATATGATTTTTATATTTTTAAAGTATTAAAAATATAATCTTTATAGGATAGAGAATATAAAAATATCATCTTTGTATATGTAGCGAAATAAAAATCTGATTTTTATTTTATATACGTTGAGATAAAGTGGTAATTTTTATAATGATGAAATCTATACTTTTGAAAGGATGAAGCCTTTATTTTTATAAAGGCGAAAACTTTATTTTTATAAAGGCGAAATCTTTATTTTTATAAAGGCGAAAACTTTATTTTTGAAAGGGTGAAATTTTTATATGAAGAATAAGGGGATAAAAATATAATTTTTATCTATATAGTAGCGCTGTGAAAATATGCTTATTTTTATATATTGAATAGCGAAGTGAAAATTCGATTTTTAAATATATGAAGTGATTATAAAAATATGACTTTTAAATTGAAAGTGAATAAATAAAAATGTGATTTTTATTTTAAAGACATCGAAATATAAAAACGTGTGATTTTTATATATATAGTGACTACGGGCAACGAAGATGACGAAGATGGGATAACGAAGAAGATTTCTATAAATGAAGAGTCGTGGTATTGGATAGCTTTCGGTGAGAACTTCTCACTCAAATTTCTTTTTCTAGTTATATATATATATACTAGGATGCAGACGGTGCTTAGTAGCACCCGACACCCGTCATCCACAGACCATGGATGGCTTGTTTGTTAAATTGTTTAATTGTGTGGTTGGTTAGGTTATTGGTTTGAATTGAATTATTTGGTGAATTGAAATTGATTTGATTGATGTGTGAATGGCGTGGGCCTTCACTAGACCGGGGATAAGGCTAGGCCTCGTCCCGTTTCTAGTATCGTGCCGTTATGCCGCCGAAATTTTCTAAAATATGTTAGAAAATAAAAATATCATTTTATTGAATAAATGAACTGAATAGAAATTCAAGTGTTAAAATAAATATTTTTGACGTTAAAAATATAATTTTTAACGTGAAAGTGAATAAATAAATATTTATAAACAAATCGGCCGATTTGTTTATGTACACTGATTTGACTGACATTGATTGGGTTAATAAATTTTACACATTGCCCAACTGCACAAATAAAATCTGTGTTTGATTGTTTGAAACCCCACACGGGTGTTGGGATGAAATTTGAAGTTCACTCATCCTGATTGATTAAATATGTTGATCGATTGATTGACAGGCTGTTATAAGCGTTAGATATTTATATTTGATGCTTATACAGTGTATTGCACTTTGGTTGATGGTTGATTGTTTATCAATGCTAGTATATACATGTGTTGTACGAAATCCATATAATTAACATTATATGGTGATTGATTGGGCCTCATTCCAATCGGGAAAACAATGAATATTATAAAAGAAAATTCATGTGTTGAATATAAAAAAATAGTCATGTGTTGACGATGATCATGGGTTGAAACTATTCATGTGTTGAGTGAAATATTTTAAATAATAAAAATTTCATCTTTATCATATTTAAAATTAGAATCTACTTCTCAGTAGAAGTCTAATTGAAATTCAAACGATAGATACCTTAGTTTTATAAAATATTTTACATAACAACAATAGTGATGTGTTGACAGTACTCATGTGTTGAGATTATTCGTGTGTTGAAAGCAATATAGATTCATGTGTTGAATGGGATAAATATTCATTTGTTGGATAGAATAAAGGAGTTTTGAAAAATATAAAGCCGTGTTGATTAGAGATGCGTTATTTCGACGTGAACGATATTTATATCGAATTGAAAACGATTTCGAAATGAATTGAATTGAAAACGATTTCGAAATGAATTGAGTTGAAAACGATTTCGAAATGAATTGAGTTGAAAACGATTTCGAAATGAATTGAATTGAAAGTGAATTGAAATGAATTCAAATTGAATTAAAATTTGAATTGAATAGAAATGAATTTTAAAACGAATTTATAAAGAAGAATTCAATTTTGATTTGAATTGAAAAGGAAGTTGAAATTGTTTTGAAACGAATTTAAAACGATTTATAAAATTCGTTTTAAAAGGAAATCGACGAAATATATATAATATATATATTATATATATATAATGGCCTGAATAGAACGCGCCGCGCCGCAGTAGTTCGTGAATTTCGACCATTTATTTCAAACGGACATTGCGGGAGATCCGACCGTCGGATTCTCCTAAAACCGGAACCGTTGGGTTCGTATCGAAAAGAGCTTTCCAATGAATATTAGAAATTTGAAATCTTACGGTTGGATTTGGAATTATGTCCAAATCAAATTCGAAAAAGGTCGCTGTAAGTGCAGTTCGATGGCCGTTGTTGGAAATCGACTGTACGGGCCTTGATAAAATTATTAAAAATATCTATAATTTGTGTAAAATTATAATATGTGAATTGGAAAGATTTGGGTTGAAAAGTTCCACATTTGAAATGATAAAAATAGATTTTTGTCAAAATGAACTAGTTTTGAACTAGAATTAAAATCAATTTATTTGTAAAATAAATAAATTGAATTTGAAAGTGATTTTGAAAATAATCGATAATTTCCAATACGTGGATTGGACTGGAGCTGAATCGAAATTATCTTCGGGATATTTCGATGTTGGATTTCGTGACTATACAAATATTGTTATGGGGATTTGAAAGATATTTTATATCGTTATTTCCAATACGATATTTGTTGGTTTCAGAATTTGATATTGAATATAAGCCGATATATTTTCTATTCAGAGCCTTGTATTTAATATCAAATGTGATTTGGGTTTATCGTGAATCGTGTTTTAGATGACATTGGTTCTTTAACCCAGTTAAAGGCAAGATGTTGATTTTTGAAAAGATTAAAACTAAGTGGAGTTTTAATGGATCTTTAATTAGATTAAAAATGTGAATTGATAATTTAAATTATCAAATCTGAAAGGTGATCGAGAGTGGAGTATCACCAGTTTTGCTCCAAAGCGATAGTTAAATCTTTAATTAGATTTGAACGTGAAATGGTAATTAATTTTACCGATAACACCGTGGTGTTAGATATGGAGTATCACCAGTTTTGCTCCATGGGATATATAGGTTGGGATTGGGAAATAAAACAAATAATTACTTCGGTGTGGTTCGTTAATCCCGACTAGTTTGAAATGATATCCAAAGGAGGATTAAAGAATAAATTTAGAAGAATTTATCTTGGATAAAATTAATGGGAACATTTCCCTAAGAATGTGATTTTGTGAATAAAAGAATATTCTGAATTGGAATGAGGCGTTTGTTGTGTTTGTGTAACATTTGTTTATTATATACGTGGGTTATTCAGAAAGGCCGGGTTATACCCATTCTGAATAACCGATTCGACGAGATGTCGAAGATGAAGACGGTGGTTGAAGACCGGAAGTCTTCACATCGTTTGGGTGATTACTGATGATCTTGATTGGGCTGTACACCCAAGATGAGGGAAACAGTCGGTGATCGTCCAGACGTACTTGGAGATCGATGGATATGCGAGGAAAGTGCCTCCGGTTTCGTTTAGACCCAGAACAAACTTGTAAATGGATTGTGTGTCTGACACTGGATTTTATTCTGTGTTGATTGATCTCTATTAAATATACATCTGTTTGGCGGCGGAGAATTTATTCTCTTGCTTAACGCCCTTCTCTGAGACATACGAGCTCAGAGGTTGTATATCGATGGACATCAGTCGCATGGAGTGAATTGCCAATGTGGCATGCGTAAGTGGCAATTGATCAAGGCTTCTGTTGAAAAGCAAAGTCTTGTGGTGGATGATCAAAGCACGGCCTGTGTGGCATAGCTTTGTGTATAACGTGAATTCGCGAGCCTCACACCTCGGTATGAGTCAAAAACGGGATAGTGACTGCAGGGAGAGCACGACGTTTCTTTCTAGCTAGGGTGGTGTCAGTGACCTACCAGCCCTGACATTTATATACTTTTCACCTGTGTGGTTGTTGGAATGCGAGGCGCCTCGGATATAGGTCTGTAAGGACCGGGAAACGTGTGTTCAGGAATAACTAATCCTCAAAAGTAAGAGAGGACCGGCCCTGAAGATCCAAGGATCATAGTGGGGTCCTGGGACATTTGCTAGAGTGTCTCGAACGCGGAGAGGAGCTTGCCCCTTGCCTCGGCTCATGACGGAATCCAATTTCCAATACGTGTATTGCGGTTTTAATTGTAGAACTAGTATGGCGACATGATAGATGGTACCCATGCCGCCTATGATTGATATTTATGATTGAAATTGTTTTGACACTATACACTTATTATAGTATCAAATAATGTGTTTTAAACGTATCAAGCATGCTTTGGCTGTTATAAGGTAAAAACCCTATCCTCCGGCTTGCGTTGCATTGTGTGATGGGACCTGGGTCTTATAACAGCTTCATTTTTCTTTATTTAGCATTGCGCTGTTTGTTCTATGCACTGGTATTCTTGGGAGGAAACCCGTTCCGTGTTATACGGCGTGGTCCCTTGATTTACCTAACTTTAAAACCAATATTAATAACTGTTTTAGTTCTCACACCAGTCACATGACTGACCTGGAGTTTATTGTTTTAACCTAAACTCTGGGTGCCCCTATTTTCCGCACGGGCAGCTAGTAGTTTTGGTTTTGCAGATTTATATTCACAGGTTCCTGATATACAGCTGGAACGATGCTCGGAAAGCTCTGTATCCGTGTATCACTTCTAGTTGTGCTTTTGTATTATTTTCCGCTGCTATGTAATTTATTGTAACCTCTGATATTTATCGAATGTAATTTATTCATTTATACTCTGTATATTCTTGTATCTAATGGAATTGTTGTAATAACAATGAAATGTTCTTCCGTATGCGTTCATTTGTGTGTTGTTCTCAATTCTATCCGTGCTTTCCTTCACGGGGAAGTTACGGGTCGTTTCATTTTGGTATCGGAGCTTTGGTTTACAGAGCTCGAGAACAAGACACATTAGAACCATACGAAAGAATTCATCAGATATTGGATTAATAATATCCAATTAGAATGACTCGTTAGAGATAGGATCAGTAGTATCCTAGAACGAGTGTGAAGAGTATATTTTTCAAATAAAAACAATTTTGTTTTGAAATTTAAATCGTTTTATACGTATTTGAATATATATTTATTTGGGATATGGACAATCGAGTATATATAAATTTCGCGTATACGCGTCATGAACGTATATTCGAAGTTTTAATATACTGGATATATATAGAATCACATTCTAGACACCCGGAGATGGTTCTGATGATTGATATATCATCATCAGAATTTATATTCGTGTTTCGAAGGTGTGATTTCTATATATTTCCATTAGGCTGGTGTGAGAACCAAAACTAATATAGTTAGAACACATTGTTGTGAATTGGCATCAAAAACAAGATTTTCTGTATATATATCAAAATTATGAATTTGAAACTCTAATTCACTAATTGATTGATGTTTTGGTTGTTTGTTTATTGGTTTGCTAATTTTTAACCATTTAGCCTAATTGAACCAAATATTGATTTGTATTGAAAATTGGTCGCATTTGCTTGCATATACATATACTTACATTGAACAGGTCATAGCAAGGAGGCTAGAGCAGAGAATAAAATTTGTTTGCCCGACAAATAGGTACATGTTTACTACATAATTTCCTGTTTTGTTTGGGTGATGATGATTTTATGAGCCTATTGGCTAGCCGCTTGGCTTTTTCTTTTTCTTTTTGAGATCTGAAGGACCGGGGAAGCTATTTGAAATTCCCCGATGCTCCCGGTGCAGGGGAGGTTATGGCGAAATTTTTCAAAAATTTAGGGTGTTAGCCAAATTTTTGAAATTTTGGAAATTCTCAGAAACTGAACAGTCGGAGAATGGAAGCCAGATCGAATGTAGAGCTTATTAATCAAACCACTTTCGACTTTGTTCCTTTTCGGGGACGAAAAGTTTTAAGTGGGGGAGATTGTAATAACCCGAAAATGCGGGCCAGTTTGAAATTTTTATTTTGGCAATTTTAGTGAATTTTGAATATTTAAAATATATTATTTTAAATAAAAACGACGTGAAATTTATTTTGAATGGAATTCGAACGTATATATTATATACGTCGTCGTTAGAATATAAATATTTATATATAATTATAAATAGAATTGAAAATGGCGCGGTAGTTCGATAATTCGATTTCAAACTTCAATTGAATGTACCGGGAGCAAAACAATCCGGATTTTAGCGAAACCAAAAATAATGGAATCTAATTGTGGATATCTTTCCAACGAATCCGACCAATCGAGATTTCATATCGGGAATCAAAAGATATGTCCAGTTGAAAATTCTGAATAGTCGCTATGGAATTCAGGCCCTTAAAAATGGACATTTTGCAAATGACCTCGGATTTCGACGAAACCAGTTTTGTTAGGTCCGTGATGTCGAATTATTGCTAGGTTTCAAATTTCGTAATTTTTCGAATCAATTTGTGAGCGTGGCAAAGGAAAACGTGGTTGACCATTTCAGTTGATTTTAATCGACTGGAAATTGGCCATTTTTCTAACGGTCTCAGAATTCGACGAAACTAGTTTTGTTAGGACCGTAACGTCAATACGAAGCTAGAAAATATTTTTCTGCAATTTATAGAGTTAGTATGTGACCCCGGTAATTTGAAATGTACGTTTAAAATTCAATATAGTGATTTAAAAGTAAATTTATCGGAAACTGATTATAACAGTCGAATCAGCCTACGATACATATCCCATTGTGTTCGGAATGGGGGTGAAACGCTATGGGCGACAGGCGGTGGGCCTCGTTTAGAGGTTGTATGAAAAAGTCAACTTTTTGAAATCAATAAATAATTAAATATAAATATTTTATATAAACCCCAATTCCCTCTTCTCTCTCTCCATCGAACAGAAAAAAAGAAAAAAAGAAAAAACCTAATCCCTAATCGCACGTCGCGATCCCCTCCCCCGCCATCACTGGCGCTTCACGCTGCCACCACCCGACGCTCCTGGCCCTCCCCTCCTCGCCGTTAACCTCCTCTCCCTCTTCCCGGTTCTCCTCCTTCTACACCCCTTCTCCCTCCTTCGCGACCCTCCTGCAGCCGCCATCGACGAGACAACAACCCGCCTCCCTGACCTCCACACCCCGCGCGCCATCTCCTCCGCCTGCAGCCACTTCCGCCCCTCCTTCTTCCCCCTCTCCTCTTCCATCGACAGCCGCACCCCCCTCGCAATCCACCGCCGCGACAGCAAACCCCCCCTGTAAGTCCTTTTTTCTTTTTATTTATTTTATTTTTGATTTATATAAACTGGAAAAAAAAAGATTAAATACTGTTTTTATTTTAAAATAATTTAAAACTGATTTTAAAAAAAGAATTTAAAATAGAAAAGGTTTGAATTTTAAATGGAAAAAGATTAGAACTTTAAAAGGTGAAAAGATAGGATTTTTATTTGGTAAAAGATACGATCTTTATATTTTTAAAGTAATAAAAATATGATTTTTATATTTTTAAAGTATTAAAAATATAATCTTTACTATATAGAAATATTAAAAATATGATTTTTATATTTTTAAAGTATTAAAAATATAATCTTTATAGGATAGAGAATATAAAAATATCATCTTTGTATATGTAGCGAAATAAAAATCTGATTTTTATTTTATATACGTTGAGATAAAGTGGTAATTTTTATAATGATGAAATCTATACTTTTGAAAGGATGAAGCCTTTATTTTTATAAAGGCGAAAACTTTATTTTTATAAAGGCGAAATCTTTATTTTTATAAAGGCGAAAACTTTATTTTTGAAAGGGTGAAATTTTTATATGAAGAATAAGGGGATAAAAATATAATTTTTATCTATATAGTAGCGCTGTGAAAATATGCTTATTTTTATATATTGAATAGCGAAGTGAAAATTCGATTTTTAAATATATGAAGTGATTATAAAAATATGACTTTTAAATTGAAAGTGAATAAATAAAAATGTGATTTTTATTTTAAAGACATCGAAATATAAAAACGTGTGATTTTTATATATATAGTGACTACGGGCAACGAAGATGACGAAGATGGGATAACGAAGAAGATTTCTATAAATGAAGAGTCGTGGTATTGGATAGCTTTCGGTGAGAACTTCTCACTCAAATTTCTTTTTCTAGTTATATATATATATATACTAGGATGCAGACGGTGCTTAGTAGCACCCGACACCCGTCATCCACAGACCATGGATGGCTTGTTTGTTAAATTGTTTAATTGTGTGGTTGGTTAGGTTATTGGTTTGAATTGAATTATTTGGTGAATTGAAATTGATTTGATTGATGTGTGAATGGCGTGGGCCTTCACTAGACCGGGGATAAGGCTAGGCCTCGTCCCGTTTCTAGTATCGTGCCGTTATGCCGCCGAAATTTTCTAAAATATGTTAGAAAAATAAAAATATCATTTTATTGAATAAATGAACTGAATAGAAATTCAAGTGTTAAAATAAATATTTTTGACGTTAAAAATATAATTTTTAACGTGAAAGTGAATAAATAAATATTTATAAACAAATCGGCCGATTTGTTTATGTACACTGATTTGACTGACATTGATTGGGTCGATAAATTTTACACATCGCCCAACTGCACAAATAAAATCTGTGTTTGATTGTTTGAAACCCCACACAGGTGTTGGGATGAAATTTGAAGTTCACTCATCCTGATTGATTAAATATGTTGATCGATTGATTGACAGGCTGTTATAAGCGTTAGATATTTATATTTGATGCTTATACAGTGTAGTGCACTTTGGTTGATGGTTGATTGTTTATCAATGCTAGTATATACATGTGTTGTACGAAATCCATATAATTAACATTATATGGTGATTGATTGGGCCTCATTCCGATCGGGAAAACAATGAATATTATAAAAGAAAATTCATGTGTTGAATATAAAAAAATAGTCATGTGTTGACGATGATCATGGGTTGAAACTATTCATGTGTTGAGTGAAATATTTTAAATAATAAAAATTTCATCTTTATCATATTTAAAATTAGAATCTACTTCTCAGTAGAAGTCTAATTGAAATTCAAACGATAGATACCTTAGTTTTATAAAATATTTTACATAACAACAATAGTGATGTGTTGACAGTACTCATGTGTTGAGATTATTCGTGTGTTGAAAGCAATATAGATTCATGTGTTGAATGGGATAAATATTCATTTGTTGGATAGAATAAAGGAGTTTTGAAAAATATAAAGCCGTGTTGATTAGAGATGCGTTATTTCGACGTGAACGATATTTATATCGAATTGAAAACGATTTCGAAATGAATTGAATTGAAAACGATTTCGAAATGAATTGAGTTGAAAACGATTTCGAAATGAATTGAGTTGAAAACGATTTCGAAATGAATTGAATTGAAAGTGAATTGAAATGAATTCAAATTGAATTAAAATTTGAATTGAATAGAAATGAATTTTAAAACGAATTTATAAAGAAGAATTCAATTTTGATTTGAATTGAAAAGGAAGTTGAAATTGTTTTGAAATGAATTTAAAACGATTTATAAAATTCGTTTTAAAAGGAAATCGACGAAATATATATAATATATATATTATATATATATATAATGGCCTGAATAGAACGCGCCGCGCCGCGGTAGTTCGTGAATTTCGACCATTTATTTCAAACGGACATTGCGGGAGATCCGACCGTCGGATTCTCCTAAAACCGGAACCGTTGGGTTCGTATCGAAAAGAGCTTTCCAATGAATATTAGAAATTTGAAATCTTACGGTTGGATTTGGAATTATGTCCAAATCAAATTCGAAAAAGGTCGCTGTAAGTGCAGTTCGATGGCCGTTGTTGGAAATCGACTGTACGGGCCTTGATAAAATTATTAAAAATATCTATAATTTGTGTAAAATTATAATATGTGAATTGGAAAGATTTGGGTTGAAAAGTTCCACATTTGAAATGATAAAAATAGATTTTTGTCAAAATGAACTAGTTTTGAACTAGAATTAAAATCAATTTATTTGTAAAATAAATAAATTGAATTTGAAAGTGATTTTGAAAATAATCGATAATTTCCAATACGTGGATTGGACTGGAGCTGAATCGAAATTATCTTCGGGATATTTCGATGTTGGATTTCGTGACTATACAAATATTGTTATGGGGATTTGAAAGATATTTTATATCGTTATTTCCAATACGATATTTGTTGGTTTCAGAATTTGATATTGAATATAAGCCGATATATTTTCTATTCAGAGCCTTGTATTTAATATCAAATGTGATTTGGGTTTATCGTGAATCGTGTTTTAGATGACATTGGTTCTTTAACCCAGTTAAAGGCAAGATGTTGATTTTTGAAAAGATTAAAACTAAGTGGAGTTTTAATGGATCTTTAATTAGATTAAAAATGTGAATTGATAATTTAAATTATCAAATCTGAAAGGTGATCGAGAGTGGAGTATCACCAGTTTTGCTCCAAAGCGATAGTTAAATCTTTAATTAGATTTGAACGTGAAATGGTAATTAATTTTACCGATAACACCGTGGTGTTAGATATGGAGTATCACCAGTTTTGCTCCATGGGATATATAGGTTGGGATTGGGAAATAAAACAAATAATTACTTCGGTGTGGTTCGTTAATCCCGACTAGTTTGAAATGATATCCAAAGGAGGATTAAAGAATAAATTTAGAAGAATTTATCTTGGATAAAATTAATGGGAACATTTCCCTAAGAATGTGATTTTGTGAATAAAAGAATATTCTGAATTGGAATGAGGCGTTTGTTGTGTTTGTGTAACATTTGTTTATTATATACGTGGGTTATTCAGAAAGGCCGGGTTATACCCATTCTGAATAACCGATTCGACGAGATGTCGAAGATGAAGACGGTGGTTGAAGACCGGAAGTCTTCACATCGTTTGGGTGATTACTGATGATCTTGATTGGGCTGTACACCCAAGATGAGGGAAACAGTCGGTGATCGTCCAGACGTACTTGGAGATCGATGGATATGCGAGGAAAGTGCCTCCGGTTTCGTTCAGACCCAGAACGAACTTGTAAATGGATTGTGTGTCTGACACTGGATTTTATTCTGTGTTGATTGATCTCTATTAAATATACATCTGTTTGGCGGCGGAGAATTTATTCTCTTGCTTAACGCCCTTCTCTGAGACATACGAGCTCAGAGGTTGTATATCGATGGACATCAGTCGCATGGAGTGAATTGCCAATGTGGCATGCGTAAGTGGCAATTGATCAAGGCTTCTGTTGAAAAGCAAAGTCTTGTGGTGGATGATCAAAGCACGACCTGTGTGGCATAGCTTTGTGTATAACGTGAATTCGCGAGCCTCACACCTCGGTATGAGTCAAAAACGGGATAGTGACTGCAGGGAGAGCACGACGTTTCTTTCTAGCTAGGGTGGTGTCAGTGACCTACCAGCCCTGACATTTATATACTTTTCACCTGTGTGGTTGTTGGAATGCGAGGCGCCTCGGATATAGGTCTGTAAGGACCGGGAAACGTGTGTTCAGGAATAACTAATCCTCAAAAGTAAGAGAGGACCGGCCCTGAAGATCCAAGGATCATAGTGGGGTCCTGGGACATTTGCTAGAGTGTCTCGAACGCGGAGAGGAGCTTGCCCCTTGCCTCGGCTCATGACGGAATCCAATTTCCAATACGTGTATTGCGGTTTTAATTGTAGAACTAGTATGGCGACATGATAGATGGTACCCATGCCGCCTATGATTGATATTTATGATTGAAATTGTTTTGACACTATACACTTATTATAGTATCAAATAATGTGTTTTAAACGTATCAAGCATGCTTTGGCTGTTATAAGGTAAAAACCCTATCCTCCGGCTTGCGTTGCATTGTGTGATGGGACCTGGGTCTTATAACAGCTTCATTTTTCTTTATTTAGCATTGCGCTGTTTGTTCTATGCACTGGTATTCTTGGGAGGAAACCCGTTCCGTGTTATACGGCGTGGTCCCTTGATTTACCTAACTTTAAAACCAATATTAATAACTGTTTTAGTTCTCACACCAGTCACATGACTGACCTGGAGTTTATTGTTTTAACCTAAACTCTGGGTGCCCCTATTTTCCGCACGGGCAGCTAGTAGTTTTGGTTTTGCAGATTTATATTCACAGGTTCCTGATATACAGCTGGAACGATGCTCGGAAAGCTCTGTATCCGTGTATCACTTCTAGTTGTGCTTTTGTATTATTTTCCGCTGCTATGTAATTTATTGTAACCTCTGATATTTATCGAATGTAATTTATTCATTTATACTCTGTATATTCTTGTATCTAATGGAATTGTTGTAATAACAATGAAATGTTCTTCCGTATGCGTTCATTTGTGTGTTGTTCTCAATTCTATCCGTGTTTTCCTTCACGGGGAAGTTACGGGTCGTTTCAGAGGTGGTCTCTCATCTGGGTGCACCTTCACGCCTCAGAGGACGTCGTCTTCCTATCCTTTATACTCTCTCTCGACTCTTGAGAGTTAGAGTTAAGAACGTCGTCTCATTCTTCTGTATTTGGTCATACAGTCAGTCGTTTTATTTACTTCTGCATATTGGTCATCCCCAATCTTCTAAGTTTAGTTTAACATTTCATGTTTCACAGTCATGATAGGATATTTGTCGATCGCTTAAATAATGCAGGAAAGTAAGTGACACAGTATATTTTTATAGTGGTTCAGCTAAGTTGTAGCCTACGTCCACTTTATAATCTTTTGTTAATATAAACGGGCTTCTCTAGGCAAGTCATGCCTTTTTACAGGGTTTATAAAAAACAAAAGAAAATACAACATCTCTAATTCAAATATCGCATCAAGTGCTGGGCATTCCAAGCCCTAGGCACTTCTTCACCATCTACGGTCGTTAACTTGAAAGCTCCTGTCTCAAGTTTCCGTTGGACGGCGAATGGTCCTTCCCACTTTGGACCGAGATGAGGAAGGGATGGAAAAACTCCCTTTAGCACTAAATCCCCTGGCTCAAAGGTTCTAAAGCGAACTTCCTTATCATAATAGCGTGCCATCTGACATCGATATCTTGATGCACGCAAGTCTGCCTCGTCTCTTTTCTCTTCGACTTCATCAAGGGACTCGAGGAGGAGTGCCCGATTCGTCATCGGGTCATAGTATGTCACCCTGTGAGAGGGAACTTCAAGCTCTACTGGGATTACCGCTTCTGAACCAAATGAGAGAGACAAAGCAGTATGGCTGGTAGCTGTCTTAAACGTTGTCCGATATGCCCACAAAGCCAAGGGCAATTCATCCACCCATTTTGCTTTTGCACGTTCCAACCGCTTCTTGAGGATGGATTTTATGACTTTATTTATTGCTTCTACTTGCCCATTCGACTGTGGATGGGCGACTGCAGTGTACCGCTTGTCAATTTTTATATTTCTGGCAGAAATTTCTGAATTCGGCGCCATCGAACTGGGTTCCATTATCAGTTATAATGGTCCTTGGAATCCCAAATCGGCATATGATATTTCTAACCACGAAACTTATCACCTTTCTCGCTGTGATTTTGGTTAAGGGCTCGGCTTCCACCCACTTCGTAAAATAGTCCACAGCGACTATTGCATATTTCGCTCCTCCTTTGGCAATCGGTAGAACTCCGATGATGTCAATTCCCCACATGGCAAACGGCCACGGATTTACCATCGACTTGAGGTGAGTCGGTGGTTCTCTAGGGATCTTGGCGAACCTCTGGCACTTGTCGCAGCGTCGTGAGTAATCAGCTGCATCTTTATTAATAGTGGGCCAGAAATACCCATACCGCAACACCTTTTTTGCTAAGTCTAACCCCCCGTATGATCTCCACACTCACCTTCGTGTACTTCCCTTAGTACACGCTTGATGTCGTCGTGCGCTATACACCGTAATAGGGGCATAGAGAATCCTTGCCGATAAAGGGTATTATCTTGAAGGACGTATCTGGTAGCTTTGCGAACTATGGCTCGCCTCTCACTTTTCTTTGGCGGGAGTACTCCATTTCTAAGGAAATTCTTGACTAGGGTCATCCACGACTCCCTCTCCGGTTCTGCTTCGAAAGCTAATTCAATTTCCATTAACTCAAAGCTTGGCGATCCCAACGTCTCAATGGTAACCATTTCGGTTTCCTCCGGATCGTCAGAACTTGCCAGCTTCGCCAGCTGGTCTGCCTTCTGGTTTTCAGCTCTTGGGATATGCGTTATGTTATACTATTCCAAGTTGCTCAACAGCTCCTTCACCTTTCCAAGATAGGTAATAAGTCGAGGTCCCCGGGCCACAAACTCCTTTCGCACTTGGCAGACGACTATTTTGGAATCGCAGAATATATCTAATGCCTTTATTTCGAATTCCTTAGCAAGTTCAGCCCGACAATCAGGGCTTCATATTCAGAGTCATTATTGGTCGCTGAAAATTCTAGTCGCAGAGCATAATATAACGATCGTCCTTCAGAATTAACTACGAGGACTCCAGCTTCGGACCTTCTGTCGTTCTTGGCTCCGTCTGTGTATAACTTCCATGGACCTAATTCTAACTCTTCCTCTGATCTGACCACCTTATCATCGATCGTCTCTTCCTCCGGAATTGTGAACTCTGCTATAAAGTCAGCCAAAGCTTGCCCCCTGATCGATCTCCGCGGCTGAAAGTTTAAATCAAATTGACTTAATTCAATATTCCACTTGATCAACCGTCCTTATGCTTCGGGTCTTTGCAACACTTGTCTCAGAGGCTGATCAGTGTATATGGTTATTGGGTGAGCTTGAAAATAATGGCGAAGTTTTTGGGAGGCGATCAGAAGGCTGTAAGCAAGCTTCTCAATCCTTGGGTCGTTACGTTCTGCAGCGGCCAATTTCTTACTTACGTAATATACCGGCCTTTGCACTTTGTCCTCTTCCCGGACCAAGGCGGTGCTAACGACGTGAGCCGATACTACCAGATAAACAAACAGTTCTTCATGATCCACCGACTTCAACAAAATCGGTGGTCTCTCTAGTAAGTCCAATAGATTTTGAAAGGCCTCGACACAGTCCGGAGTCCATTCAAAATTTTTCTTTCCCCTTTTTATTAGGTCAAAAAAGGGACGCATTTGTCTGTTGCTTTGGAGATAAATCTACTCAACGCAGCCACTTTCCCTGCAAGACTTTGGACATCCTTGATTCTTCGTGGTTCCTCAATGTTCCTTATCGCTGATATCTGACTGGGATTAATTTCAATTCCTCGAGAGCTCACGATGAAACCTAGAAACTTTCCAGATGCCACCCCAAACGAGCACTTCAAAGGATTTAGCTTCATTCGATACTTTCGCAGGATACCGAACATCTCCGCCAAGTCTTGCGTGTGGCTAGAGGACTGCCTCGATTTGACAAGCATATCATCTACATAGACCTCCATGGTTTTTCCTATTTGGTTATAAAACATCCTGTTCACCAAGCGTTGGTAGGTAGCTCCAGCATTTTTCAATCCGAAAGGCATGACCACGTAGCAGTACAACCCCAAATTTGTAATAAAGCTCGTGTGCTCTTGATCGGGCACGTGCATGGGAATCTGGTTGTACCCGGAATATGCGTCCATAAAAGAAATAAGTTCATGTCCCGCCGTCGAATCCACAAGCTGGTCTATTCTGGGGAGTGGGAAGTTATCTTTCGTGCAGGCTTTGTTCAAGTCTGAAAAATCAATACACGTCCACCACTTTCCATTTGACTTCTTTACCAAAACAGGATTCGATATCCAGTCGGGATATGTCGAATCTCTAATAAATCCATTCTCTTTCAGCTTCTCCACTTCTTCTTTCACAGCTGCTGACCTCTCTGGGCCCAACATACGTCTCTTTTGCTTTACAGGTGGGTGTTTCGGGTTTATACTCAGCGAATGACTCATGATGAATGGTGATATCCCACACATGTCAGCGTGGGTCCAGGCAAACACATCCAAGTTTGCCTTCAGAAAGTTAGCCAGTTCTTTGGCTCGGTGCGGATCCAACTGGGATCCAATCTTCAAAACTTTTGCTGGATCAGCTTCATCAATGGGTATATCCACTGTCGTTTCGTTAGGAGTTGCTTTTCTATCCTCAGGTTCCTCATCTTCTCTGGGATCCAGGTCTTCAGGCATTCCCTTGGGCAACTTCTTCGGGGCTGATCCCTCTAATTGCTAAGCCGAACCCTCCTTTGGAGGAGGTGAAGTACTTTTAGTATCGATGTTGAGTCCCTTCATCAGCATCTTTAATTCAGCAATATAACAAGCTCGCCCGGAGACTTGGTCTCCTCCCATTACTCCTGTTCTGGCTTCAGTTGGGAACTTTATCTATAAGCACCATGGTGCGATACAAGCCCTGAACTCTGCAAGGGCAGGCCTTCCTAAAAAAGCGTTGTAGGGCGAATCAATATCTAGCACCACGAACTGAAGCATTCGTACTCTTCGACGATCCCCTTGTCCCAATGTTATGGGCAATTCTATATACCCCGTTGGAGCTGTCGATGCCCCATTGAAGCCTCAGATCCAACCTTCATAGGGCTTCAAATCTCTAGACTCGAGTCTCATCTGATCAAACGACTTCTTAAACAAAATGTTGACAGAGCTTCCATTGTCTACTAGTACCTTATGAACCAGTGCTGGCCCAATAGTAGTGGTAATAACCAACGGATCTTCGGTAGGTGATTGGATTCCGGTATCGTCTCTGCTACGGAATACCACATCATCGAACATTGTCCTCTGCTGTTTTACAGGGGTGATATCTTCTAAATCATTACACTCATCCACATCTATGTGCTTAACTGCATTAACGTACTGGTCCATTGCTCTGAAACTGTGGATATCTGGATGGGGTCCACCCACTATGGTGTTAATGACAATCCATTTGCCCTTTTGTTGCGCTGTAGGCTTGGGAGCAGACTGATTCTGGTTTGGGACCTGTCCTCCTTGCCCCCTATCCCTTGGGGCAGCCTTATACTCATCCAACTTTCCTTCACGCAACAACTTCTCAACCACATCTCTCAAGTGTCGACATTCGTTCGTTGAATGTCCGTGGGTTCCGTGAAATAAACAAAATTTTCCGGTAGCAATTTCTTTCTCTGTCGAATCTCGTGGCGGTGGTTTTTTGTATTGCAAAACATTAAACGTGTCCAAATAAATGTTCTCCTACATGTCATTCAACGGTGAATAATTTTCAAAGGTCTAGAACCGGGGTCTTTTGTCAGAATTCCTTCCTCGGTTCCTGTTTCTCCTATTACCATTCGCATTACGGTTGTTGTTGCCCCCGTTTCCATTATTATTGTTTCCATTCTTGTTTCCAACATTCACTTCGACTTTCCCAGAGCTTTCTCCAGACTGCTTTATAGCAACATTACTCTGAACAGCTTCTTTTGAGGCCGCTCCGGACTTTCTCTTTCTTTTTGCCCGTGCTTCCTCCCGTCTTAACTGAATATTGGCCTTCTCATAAAATAACTCTCTTGTGGGAGGCGGCTTCCCAGAAAGATAATCTCCAAACTTTGAATCAGGATCAACTCCCTCCATTAAGGCCATCAAGATGGTAGGCTCATGAGGGTCGCTGACTTCTGTTACAGCTAAATTGAAATGGTCTAGATACGACTTCAAGGACTCACCCGGTGCTTGATTAATTCTCGATAATTCGATAACAGTCTTAGACTTTTGGGCGTGGAGTCGGAATTGATTCATAAAATGTTCACTTAATTCTTTGAAATTCGATATCGATCGAGGAGGAAGTCGGGTAAACCATAGTAATGCTACGTCTTCTAAGTAAATCGGGAAAGCATTACACTTCACAGCGTCAGGAGCAGCTGCAGCATTCATAAACCATGCGTATCGCATCAGATGTTGTCTCGGGTCAGTTCTCCCGTTATATCTGTCCATCTGCGGCAAATTAAATCGTCGGGGGAACTGAAAGTTAAGAATATCGTCACTAAAGGGAGTATGGCTTCGCTCAATACCATAATCTTCATTGGTGTAATTTTGACTCTCAGACATGATCTGGCGCACCATATCCCACACATCAGCATTGGTCAAGGGACGTTCAGGCTCCCTGGCCCTGATATTCGGGTTTCCTCTGGGCTCCTGATCAGGGGACACCCTCCGTCTTCTAGCGGCTTCTGCTCTGCTTTGTTCCCTACGTTCCCGGTCGATCTCGGGAGGAAGGGGCTGAAGCATTTGTCCCTGAGTGGGGTTGGTAAGGTTAGGATCTCTAGGCAGAACATGAGATCCTCGCATTGGTAATAGCATAGGCTCTCTCAGGCTCGAGTCATTGGGTCCTAACATGCGAGCAGCGTCTTCGCGGGATCCTAGAGATCCGAAAGTCATTTGTTCCAAATTCTGAGGTCGTTCAAGCGGCCTTCTTTCACGAGGCCGTTCTTCCTCAGAAGAAGAAGACTGATCCATTGTAGTGTGATGAACTGGGGAAGGGGTCCTCTGCCTGCGAAGCTCGCCAATTTCCCTACTCATGATTCTCATATTCTCTTGCATCATAAGGTTGGTGCGCTCGTGGATTCTCATAGCCTCCCTGGTGCTCTCAAGCATGTCGAGAAGGCGCGAAAAATCTCCTTGGGTGATAGGCGCAGATGGATTGATCTGGTCATTGGTCCTGGTGGCTGGAGTCGGAGCATTTGGAGGGGCTCGAGTAGAAGTTCCAGCATCACTTAGAGTCGGGTCGGATCGGAGCAAGGTGACCTAATCGGATCGGTTCGGGTTGGGAGAGCGCACCTCTTCAACATCTTCTACTCGGGTCGGATCAGAGCTTTCCCTCTGCGACCGGTTCAGATTTCCGGAGCCAGTCCGATCCGCTCCCGAGCTTTGCCCACGAGACCTCGTCACAACCGCGTTTTGCTGATCTTCACAAACTTCGTTCCCTCGACTGGTTTGAACTTCCTTGCCTTTTCCTTTGGCCATAATTCTTCAACAATCAACCAACAAGTACTTAAAAGCGTCGGAAATTGGGGATTAACTTCTTTGAACTCAACGGTCCAAAAAGTAGAACGATAATCCAGAAAAACAGAGAATTCAAATGATTCTCAGTGAAAGCACCAAAATGTTAGACCAAAAAGTGGTTCTAACACCCAAATTGACTAAAATTCCAATAAAATGAGATTAAAAAACAGAAAAGAGACACAAGATTTATAGTGGTTCGGCGTTAAAGAGCCTACGTCTACTTTATATCACTTTGCTTGATGATGTAGATGAAAGTACAACAAGATATTCACTCAATCTCACTCATTTTTCATATACATTCACTCAATTATATTCAAGATACACTTTGAATGATGATTTGGATTGTTTGGGAGTACTGGAATTCGGTTCTCAAAGATATTCAAACTCTCGAAGTGCTAAAAAGATCCTTTCAAATGACCCTTGGGGGTCTATTTATAGGTGGAAACATCTCCAGGATTCGGTTCGGATCGGGCACACATGTCCTCTATTCCATGACTTTCGGGATCGGATGAGTTCTGGTGCCGCCAGAACATCAAGTTAGTGGCCATCGTGGGTATAAAGTGGGTGTAACTGCCCCGAATATCCAGGAGATCGTGGAGCGGAGTAGCAGGGTGCACTGGGTTTGGTTCGGACAGGCTAGCAGATAGGGTTCGGATCGGTCCTATTACCCCCGATCCGATCCGAATACTTTCCTTCCTCCTTTGTCTTGTTTTTGTTTCTACTCCTATAGTTCTGATCCGGATGTCAAACAGAGTGTCCTTCATCTACTTGATCTTCTAACTTTTTGACTTTGTGTAGCCTAGTTCACAAAGTAGGCTAATAATATATATATATATATATATATAATTAAATCGAATAACGATGCTGTAGTTCGTATTTTGAAATCGAAACTTCAAACGAGTGTACTGGGAGATCCGACCGTCGGATTTTCCCAAAACTGGAACCGTTGGATTCATTTTGAAAAGAACTTTCTAACGATATAAATTTTGTGAAGATCCAACGGTTAGATTTTTATATATGTGTAAATCAAATCTGAAGAAAAACAGCGCCACGGTCGCGTTATGGAGAAAAACAGCGCCACAGTCGCGTTATGGCATTAAGCGTCGTTTGAATAAATTGGCTATTTTTAAATAAATAAAAATAGCAATAAATTGTTATAAAATATTATAAACGATATGGAATGTGAAATTTAGAAACTAACTGAAGGTTAGCTAAGTCGAATGGTTTCCTGGGTTTTGATCTGATGTTGGTTTCGGCCTTCGGGGTTAATATTTGGGAAATCGTTCTCTTACTGATTTACGGTTAGTGACTGATGAATTGGAATGAGGCGTATGTTGTGTTTGTGTAGCACTTGTTTATTATATACGCGAGTTGCTCAGAAAGACCGGGTTTATCCCATTCTGAATAACTGAATCGACGATAAGAAATCGAAGATGAAGACGGTGGTTGAAGACCGGAGATCTTCACCTCGGTTGGATGATAAATGATGTCCTGATTGGGAGGCATCCCGAAATATGGATAATGAGTGGTGATCGTCCAGACGTACGTGTAGATCGATGGGTATGCGAGGTATATAGTGCCTCCGGTTTCGTTCAGACCCAGAACGGACTTGTAAATGGACTGTTTGTCTGACATTGGAATTCATTCTGTGTGATTGATAGCCATCAGTTGCACGGTGTGAATTGCCTGTGTGGCATGCTAAGATGTAGTGATCAAGGCTTCTGTTGAAAAACAAAGTCTTGTGGTTGATGATCAAAGCACCGCCTGTGTGGCGTAGCTTTGTGTATAACGTGAATTCGCGAGCCTCACACCCCCGTATGAACCAGAAATGGGAGAGGACTTCAGGGAGGGCATGCGTTTCCTTCTAGCTAGAGGTGGTGTCAGTGCTTAAATAGGCCGACATTTATATTACTTTCACCTGTGTGTTTGTTGTTGTTGCGAGGCGCCTCGGTTATATCGGTCGATCCAGGACCGATGGAGTCATTCATTGGCTCATTTACACCCCAAAAGGTGGGGAAACGTATTGTTCAGGCACTATAATCCACTCCGCGTGGACTGGCCCTGTCGCTCCAAAGGCAGTTGCGGCTGTTCCGGAGACATGGGCTAGATTGTCTCGAAGTCGGTAAGGACTATCTTTTGCCTTGGTT
Organism: Allium sativum; assembly: GCA_030737875.1. Taxonomy (NCBI): domain Eukaryota; kingdom Viridiplantae; phylum Streptophyta; class Magnoliopsida; order Asparagales; family Amaryllidaceae; genus Allium; species Allium sativum. The sequence goes on along the minus strand of CM060915.1, from coordinate 308,040,014 downwards.
CATGACAGAAATCCAATTTCCAAATACGTGACTGTGCGGTTTTGATTGTATACCTATATTTGGCGACATAGTGGCATGGGACGCTCCAATTTCCAAATACGTGACTGTGCGGTTTTGATTGTATACCTATATTTGGCGACATAGTGGCATGGGACGCTCATGTCGTCTATGATTGATACTTATGATTCGAAGTTGTTTTTGAAACATATAAACACTAGTAATAATATCAAATTCTTTTGTTTTATTCGTATCAAGCATATTTTGGCCATTATAAGGTAAAAACTCTATCCTCCGGTTTGCGTTGCATTGTGTGATGGGAACTGAGTCTTATAATGGCTTCATTTTTATAAAAAGCATTGCGATGTTTAAAAGATTTACTTGTTTTAAAGCACTGGAAATCCAATGGAGTAAACCCGTTCCGCGAAAGTGGCGTGGTCCTGTGATTAGCCATATTATAAAATGTGTTAAGTAGATTTCTCATACCAGTCCCATGACTGACTCATAGTTTGTTTCACTTGCAAACTCGGGTGCCCCTTTTTCTACACGGGCAGCCTTATGTTCAGGTTTTCAGCAGGCTCTTTCTGGATAGCTGGAGCTAAAGATGGATTCTATCATTTATCTCTTTTTATGCTGTTCAGCTCCTATTGTACATATTATGTTTGTTTTCCGCTGTAGACATTTATGTATAGTTGAACTGTATTTGTACTAAGTATGATCCTGTGTACTATGTAACTCTGATGATTACGTTTATCCAGTGTATTCTATTGTACATTATTTGGTGTATTTATTTAATTCTGTTCTGCTATTATCTGTTTATGTGTTATATTCCAAAGATTACATTTAACATCATCGTACGGGGTTTTGGGGTCGTCACAGGTACAATTAAAATTTCAATGCCGGAGTTTAAAGTTTAAACCCGGTAGTCCCAGGTCAAAGCCAGGCATCCCCTACATATTCTCATTTGCTCGTATGAACTCATTTATTTATTTTTGTGATGATTTGAAGCAATATTTTTTTGGCATTGGGACTTTCTACAGTTGTTTTTAAGTGTGTATTTCTTTCAAAAGTAAAGAGGGACGTATTTTTGATGTGGTAGGTTTATCAACCATAGAAGTAACATGTACAAATTGATTTTAGATGTAATTGGTTTCATTATTGATATTTGTAGCAACCTTACAAGTAAATAAATGTGATATTTTATAGAGTGGGTAATAAGAGTTAAATAGAGAAAAAAATGTCGGAAGTGGGGTTTGAACCCACGCCCTCTTTCGAAGACTGGAACTTTGGTAATAAGAGTTACATAGAGAGAAAAAATGTCAGAAGTGGGATTTGAACCCACGCCCTCTTTCGAAGACCAGAACTTGAGTCTGGCGCCTTAGACCACTCGGCCATCCAGACTGTTTTTTAGATAAATAGAAACGTGAATTTATTTCCTGAAAGAATAAAAATATTTAACAAATACTCCTAAGTGCAGCATTTAATTTTTTGTAACAAAAGGAACTAGAATAAGCAGTGTTATTTTGCAAATAGCTAAAAATATTTAAATATAAACGTATAATTAGACAGAACAAGCTTGTTTTGCAAGGAGGTGCAATACGAATGAATATAAATGTCTAGAAAAAGAATGTTTTCAAATATTTTCAAAATGAATGGTTAAAAATATCATTTTCTAGAAAAATATACATATTTTTATAATATTTTTTTTGGATCAATATTTGCAAGATGTATTTTATATTCTTTAATTATATGCATAATATTATGTTTGTGTGGTACATGCAGTATGCATTTTTTTCTTGTACAAAGAGATATATATTTATGCAAATATTTAATGAATAATTACATACCCTATGATAATCAAAATGTTTTGGAAATATGTGCAAGATGAACATACAATTACATGAACATTTGTAAAATAAATGCATAGTTTAATAAACATTTTCAAAATGAAAGCAGACGGAATAGTGTTGGAAATAGGGTACGCGAACATAAAATGGTGACACAATCGATGATACAATAGATTCGAATCATTAAATTCACCCATAATGTTGTCCTCATGTATGAGCATAACGAGATTCAATAGTAAAGATTTGTTGTGTCATTTCTTTTAAGTTTTAAAGATTGCTTCCAAACATGGAAGTATTTTGTTAGAAAAGTACAACTTCGCTGTATTAAAACAATTTTTAGAGAAAAAGTGGATATTGTTTTAAAAGACTTGCAAAAAGAAGAAATCATCATGAGAACCAAAAAAAATTAAGAACAAAACAACTTGAATGAAATCCATAGATTTGCTAATAGACTCAAATTAGAGTCACATAGGAAGAAGCACGTATTAAGGTTTTGTATGAGAAAAATGAAAAATTTGGAAAGTAAATCGAAACTAAGTGGTTTTATAAAGCTTGATTAAGTGGTTTTTTATGTATTAAGTTTGATGGTAAGGATGCCATCCAATATTTTCGCTAAAGTAATTCCCATGACAAAGATAATTTCATATTGACCAAATGACCAATTCCCATGACTAAAATAATTTCCACCAAACTAATAACAAACGATATCATCGGGAAATTTCTAGTGAAGACATGATCGAGTTGTGAAACCTTAGTAGTGATGCATATGTGAGGAAAATGGATGATATTTTTATGAAAGAAAAAGGATAAGGAGTCTACATTCACATGGAATGATAGCATTTAATATGGTCTAAAATACGGAACTAAAAGCAAAAAGATATGACCAAGTTGTAATTTAAAAAAAAACCGAGAATTTATATAGTTGATCTAAATCATTTAGAATCTGATCAAGGATTATGATGATAGCACAAAGTATGTAATATAAAATAATATTTATTTAGTGACCATAAGTTCTTCTTTCTTATATCATTACTAAAAATACCATAAAATATTATATTATACTCTTCTAAATACCAAACTTTTTAAACGGCTACAAAATATTTTTTTTTTTTTTCGCACTGCCGACCAACATTGTTTTCTACGACGATCAACCACCGGACAACCGGTGTTCGGTGATTGATCACTGTGGAAAGTAGCGTCGATCGACGACTATTCGCCATGCAAAACAATTTTATATGGTTAAATTCCATGTAGAATGTACTTGGTATCAAGAAGTTTATTAAATTTATTGTGTTTATTACTTTTGTTTGTGGTATTAGGAAAAGGAAACCCAGGTGCCTTTAGCAACAGACTTTATTTATGTAAAATTTGAGCGTGTTCATGCATATGTTAATTTTATTACTTATTTAGGGCATTTAGGGGAATTAAGCACGTTCAGGGCTTATGATGCAAAAAAGAATCCATTGCTTTGATTTTAACCCGGGTCGCTTGGGTGAAAGCCAGGTATCCTAACCCGACTGGACTACAATGGACTTGTTGATTTATGTTTCTTTTTCAAATTCATCTTATGATTATTTTTTGAGTTTTCCAAGCCATTTGTTTCATGATTGAGATTTGCTGCTACATTCAAGTACATATTTAGCTAGCATAAAGAACACTGTGTTCGGGTGTGGATCTTACATATGAAAGCTTAAAACTAATGTAAAAGACCCTACTTTACTTCTGTTATTTTAATTATTTTAATGTTGTTGTTTACATGCCCTTCTTTTCATTTTGTTGTTTTGGTTTCTTTTTTTAAAAACATGTCTAAAAGATCTTTTTCTTGGGATATTTATCTTTTAAGAAGTTTTAAATATCAAATTCCAACAGTATTTTCCTTTTTTTTAAGACCTTACTCAAAAGATCTAATTTTCTAGGATATATATATATATCGTATTTTAATTTCAAAACGTAGTGTCATTTTTTGTACTATATGCTTTCCCAAAAGATGCGATGCCAAAGGAGTTAAAACTATATTAATTTTTTTCTATTACACATGAAATGTTCGTTATATTAGACTTCAAATTTTGTGTTATAAAAAACTTATCTGATGCAATGTATTTTTGGCATTGCGACTTTCTGTAATTGTTTTTAAGTGTTTATTTTGAAAGTAAAGACGGACAGATTTCTGATGTATTTCGTATTGTGTTGTGTTAGACCTTTAGCATTTTTTATATTATTTATGTCAACAAAAGTTGTCGATATCTGCTTTAACCTTTTTATGAACATACATGCATTCAATAACATATTGAAGATAAACACGGAAGAAGATTGGTTTATTTATTATTTCATATTTTGTTAGATTTAAGGATTTTTATCAACTTTTAGAAATCGATATGATTATTCTAGAAGGTTCAATCCATTAGCATGTGGCTTTCGTAAATATATTTGAATTAATTGTATTTTTATTACTTCACCTTAGGAATGCGTGTGAAGTAGATAAGGTACAATTAAAATTTCAGTGCTGGAGTTTAAAGTTTAAACTCGGGTAGTCCCAGGTCAAAGCCAGGCATCTTCTACATAATCTCATTTGCTCATATGAATTCATTTATTTATTTATTTTTAGGACGATTTGAAGCAATATTTTTTTGGCATTGGGACTTTCTGCAATTGTTTTTAAGTGTGTATTTATTTCAAAAGTAAAGATGGACGTATTTCTGATGTGGTAGGTTTATCAACCATAGAAGTAACTTGTACAAATTGATTTTAGATGTAATTGGTTTCATTATTGATATTTGCAGCAACCTTACCAGTAAATAAATGTGATATTTTACAGAGTGGGTAATAAGAGTTACAAAGAGAGAAAATATGATAGAAGTGGGTAATAAACTCATTTGCGGCTTTCATAAATATCTATAAATTAATTGTATTTTTATTACTTTACCTTGGGAATGCGTGCGAAGTAGATAAGGTACAATTAAAATTTCAATGCCGAAGTTTAAAGTTTAAACCCGGGTAGTCCCAGGTCAAAGCCAGGCATCCTCTACATAATCTCATTTGCTCGTATGAATTCATTTATTTATTTTTGGGATGATTTGAAGCAATATTTTTTTCCCATTGGGACTTTTTGCAATTGTTTTTAAGTGTGTGTTTATTTCAAAAGTAAAGATGGACGTATTTCTGATGTGGTAGGTTTATCAACCATAGAAGTAACATGTACAAATTGATTTTAGATGTAATTGGCTTCATTATAGATATTTGCAGTAACCTTACAAGTAAATGAATGTGAAATTTTATAGCGTGGGTAATAAGAGTTACATGGAGAAAAAATGTCAGAAGTGGGGTTTGACCCCATGCCCTCGTTCGAAGACCAGAACTTGGGTAATAAGAGTTACATAGAGACAGAAAAAAAATGTCTGAAGTGGGATTTGGACCCACGCCCTCTTTCGAAGACCAGAACATGAGTCTGGCGCCTTAGACCACTCGGCCATCCTGAATGTTTATTGATAAATAGAAATGTGAATTTATTTTCTAAAAGAATAAAGATATTTAATAAATACTCCCAAGTGCAGCATTTAATTTTTTGTAACAAATGGAACTAGAATAAGTAGTGTTATTTTGCAAATAGCAAAAAATATTTCAATATAAACGTATAATTAGACAGAACAAGCTTGTTTTGCAAGGAGGTACAATATGAATGAATATAAATGTCTAGAACAAGCATGTTTTCAAATATTTTCAAAATGAATGGGTAAAAATATCATTTTCTAGAAAAATATACATATTTTTATAATATATTTTTTTGGATCAATATTTGCAAGATGTATTTTATATTCTTAAATTATATGCATAATATTGTGTTTGTGTTGTGCATATAGTATGCATTTTTTTCTTGTACAAAGAGAAATATATTTATGCAAATATTTAATGAACAATTACATACCCTATGATAATAAAAATGTTTTGGAAATATGCGCAAGATGAATGTACAATTACATGAACATTTGTAAAATAAATGCATAGTTTTATAAACATTTCCAAAATGAATGTAGAAGGAATAGAGTTGAAAATAGGATACACGAACATAAAATGGTGACACAATTGATGATACAATAGATTTGAATCAGTAAATTCATCCATGATGTTGTCCCCATGTATAAGCATAATGAGATTCAATAGTAAAGATTTGTTGTGTCATTTCTTTTAAGTTTCAACGATTGCTTCCAAACATGCAAGTATTCTGCTAGAAAAGTAAAAATTTGTTATGTTAAAACTATTTTTAGAGAAAAAGTGGATATTGTTTAAAAAGACTTGCAAAAAGAAGAAATCGTCATAGAATAAAAAAAAAAGATCAAAACAACTCGAATAAAATCCGTAGATTTTCCAATAGACACAAGTTAGAGTTTGTACATAGGAAGAAGCGCGTATTAAGGTTTTGTATGAGAAAAATGAAAAATTTGGAAAGTAAATCGAAACTAAGTGGTTATATAAAGCTTGATTAAGTGGGTTTTATGCATTAAGTTTTATGTTAAGGATGCCATTCAATATTTTCGCTAAAGTAATTCCCATGACAAGTTAATTCCATATTGACCAAATGACCAATTCCCATAACTAAAATAATTTCCACCAAACTAATAACAAACGATAGGATCGGGAAATTTCAAGTGCAGACATGATCGAGTTGTGAAACCTTAGTAGTGATGCATCTTTGAGGAAAATGGATGATATTTTTGTGAAAGAAAAAGGATAAGGAGTCTACATTCACATGGGATGATAACATTTAATATGGTCTAAAATACGGAACTAAATGCAAAAAGATATGACCAAGTTGTAATTTTTAAAAAAACTGAGAATTTATATAGTTGATCTAAATCATTTGGAATCTTATTAAGGATTATGATGATAGCTCAAAGTATAGCATAAATAATAATATTTATTTAGTGACCATTATTTCTTCTTTATTATATCATTACTAAAAATACCACAAAATATTAGATTATACTCTTCTAAATACCAAACATTTTAAAGGGCTACAAAACAGAATTTTTTTATTTTTTTCCGCACTTTCTACCAACATAGTTTTCTACGACGATTAACCATCGGACAGATCAACCACCGGACAACCGGTGTTCGGTGATTGATCACTATGGAAAGTAGCATCGATCGGTGACTGTTCCCCATGCAAAACGATTTTATATGGTTAACTGCCGTGTAGAATGTACTTGGTATCAAGAAGTTTATTAAATTTATTGTGTTTATTACTTTTATTTGTCGTATTAGGAAAAGGAAACCCGGGTTCCTTTAGCAACACACTTTATTTATGTAAAATTTGAGCATGTTCCTGCATATGTTAATTTTACTACTTATTTGAGGCATTTTGGAAAATTAAGCACGTTCAGGGCTTATGATGCCAAAAAGATTCCATTGCCGGGATTTGAACCCGGGTCGCCCAGGCGAATGCCAAGTATCCTAACCGGGCTGGACTACAATGGACTTGTTGATTTATTTTTCTTTTTCAAATTCATCTTATGATTATTTTCCGATTTTTCCAAGCCATTTGTTTCATGATTGAGATTTGGGCTACATTCAAGTAAATATTTAGCTAGCATAAAGAACAATGTGTTTGGGTGTGGATCTTACATATGAAAGCTTAAAACTAATGTAAAAGACCCTAATTTACTTCTTTTTTTTAATTATTTTAATGCTGTTGTTCATATGCCCTTTTTTCTTTTTGTTGTTTTGGTTTCTTTTTTTAAAAACATGTCTAAAAGATCATTTTCTTGGGATATTTATCTTTTAAGAAATTTTAAATCTCAAATTCCAACAGTATTTTCCCTTTTTAAAAATCTTATTCAAAAGATCTAATTTTCTAGGATATATATCGTATTTTAATTTCAATATTTAGAGTCATTTTTTGTACTATATGCTTTCACAAAAGATGTGATACCAAAGGAGTTAAAACTATATTAATGTTTTTCTATTACACATGAAATGTTCATTATATTAGACTTCAAAATTTGTGTTATAAAAAACTTTTCTGAAGCAATAATTTTTGGGCATTGAGACTTTCTGCAATTGTTTTTAAGTTTGTGTTTATTTTAAAAGCAAAGACGGACATATATCTGATGTACTTCATTTTGTGCTGTGTTAGACTTTTAGCATTTTTTATCATATATTTTTCAACAAAAGTTGTTGATATCTGCTTTAACCTTTTTATGAACATGCCTGCATTCTATAACATATTGAAGATAAACACGGAAGAAGATTGGTTTATTTATTATTTCGTATTTTGTTTGACTTAAGGATTTTTATCAACTTTTAGAAGTCGATATGATTATTATAGAAGGTTCAATCCCTTAGCATGCGACTTTCGTAAATATCTTTGAATTAATTGTATTTTTATTACTTCACCTTGGGAATGCGTGTGAAGTAGATAAGGTACAATTAAAATTTCAATGCTGGAGTTTAAAGTTTAAACCCGGGTAGTCCAAGATCATAGCCAAGCATCCTCTACTGTAACAACCCACCTTTTTGACCGCTCCAAGTTGATAATTAAACCAACTTAAACCGCTCGAAATGACAAATTGTTATTGCTTATGAGGCTTAGCAGAACCAATACATAGAAGATCATAAAACATAAATGTTTGCAGTGGAATAATTTTTATACAAATATCAGAGTTTTACAAAACATTCTGCACAACGGAATAATAAAATACATTCATAAGTTTTAAAACAAAATTTACACTTCAGTCGAGCCTTGCTGTAACAACCTGGGTTTTTTACGATCCTGAGTAATCGATATAAACTCAATGTCGACTATCCAAGCATCAGAAACGCCGGATAGTCCATGAAAGATATTAGAGGGTGAGAATAGATAAGATAGAAACTTTGAATAGAAGAAGAACATACATCATCATAAGAGTAACACGAAACTCACAACGGAACGAACAATATATAATAGATACATAACTTTGAAATAAAACTATTATATGTATACAATAACCTTTTCAAAGTACAACACTTACAACACAGCGGAAACAACAATAGCTATATAATCCTGAAGCCTCCTGCTCCAAGCTCTCATTATATCTGTAAAATCCCGACTACTTGACTGCCCATACAAAATTGGGCACCCAAGAGTTTAGGGAAAACAAAACAAACTCCGGGCCAGTCATGGGACTGGTATGAGTAAACAATTTAAAACAGTTTGAGCAATTTAACGATATATCATAAGACCACACCGTATAACGGAATGGGTTTTTCCCTTATGAGAATCTAAAACATTTGATTCATCTTTCAAATAAAACCCTTTTGAAAGAAACGATAAATCTTATATGGAACTCATATGATATTATAATAGTTTCTATCAATCACAATATAATAATCATCTAGCATAACGCTTTCATCTCACGTTCCACATACATAATATATAATCAAAAACCGCGAGCGCTTATTGGCTAATGAATTCCAACTGGCAAGGTATGGGACCACCTTCCGACAGTGTATCTATAGAGGGAAATACCCCAAGTTCAACAAGAATGTAACGACCCGCAAATTCGTGCTATCTGAGTTGACTAATAACATCACACGTCCAACCCAAACTGAACAGAAATACGAATCATTATTAGAAAGAAGTTAGAGGATGAGAAATATAAAGAAAGAAATATTAGAATAGAAGAAAACGAAGATCACAAACTCACAGCGGAACGAATAAAATATATTAGGTAACATAAATTTTGAAATACAATTCGGTAACCTTATATACATACCATCATCAAAGCACAACAGCTATTTCTGGAACAGTTATAAACACCTGTTTCCAGATACAAAAATGGTACATAGCGGAATATATGATAGTCTATAGCTAACTGGTGAAGCCTCCTACTTCAACTCCTTAAAGTGAATCTATAAAATCCCAACTACTTGACTGCCCTTACAAATTTGGGCACCCAAGAGTTTAGGGAAAACAAACAAAATAAACTCTGGGTCAGTCATGGTACTGGTGTGAGTAAACTCCAAACATTTGTTTAACTTTCAAAATCCTTTCGAAAGAAAGGATAATAGTAAGACCAGCCCACACATAAACATGGACGGTTTTTACCTTACTATAACCGAAAACACTTTGATACGAAAAACCATTAATATTATAATAGTGTCTAAATCAAATAAATAACAATCTAGCGTATGTTTGCATCTCACGCTCCACATACATAGTATAAAATCAAAAACCACAGGGCGCTTATTGGAGATTAGATTTCCAACATGACAAGGTATGTAACCACCTTCCGATAGTGTATCTCTAGAGGGGAATACACTGGGTTCAACAAGAACAACTTGCAACCCAGCCCACCCATGACTGACCACTCATTTCGCCTGAGTGTATCGAATGTATATCACCAATGGTTGGGATCAGCAACCATTTCCTGAATGGGACAGCATCGAACAGAATAAGGAATTAAATGAATTTCTCTAGATAGGTGATTATACACCCTAATGGGAGCGACCCACATAGCCATGCTGCCTGCCCGATTTTTGTCATTTCCCGGTTGTTGAGGCCTGAGGCTACGATTTCTTATCATTCACTCATAGCACAATCACTTTGAATGTCACATAATCAGATCCGTTGATCACTAATTGATTTGCACAAATGTATTCTGGATATTATGCTAAGAGAATAAATTCTCCGCTACCATATATATGTATACAGACCAACATATGTGATCATTGGAAATACTCTGTCATACACTCGTCCATACACGTTCTTTCTGGGACTGAACGAGACCAAAGGCACAATTTCTATTAATAGAAAACATCCTTGCCCTTTACTCCATCTTCGATTATCTTCATATAATCTGATTCGCAACACTACTGCCAATACGGAGTGGTTCTCGGATAATAATCCAACCGGTCTCTCCATATTGACAACGATATTGGCAAATACTTCAATAGTCAGTTATTTAACTATCAAAGAAAAATAAACAAACATTCAAAGCATCAAACAAATCACTGGGCCATTTAATTGATATTTCATTAATTAAAACACTTTTCCATTTCCTTACCCATATTCGTTAACACGGTATATTCGATAATCATCTTGACCTCTTACGCTATTTGGAAAACATTTTCATTTATCGCCTTCTTTTATTTTCTATACTTAGAAAATATCTTTTTATTTATAATTGGTAAACATTCCAATTATTTCTCTTTCTCGAATTCCATTATTGCTATACTTAGGAAATATTAGTTATACTTCCAAAATTCCATATACTTGGGTTAAAACAAATGTCGTGTAAAACATCGTTACAACAACCCAAAATACTGCATTCAACTAAATCTTATTCAAACATTATCTTCGATACTGAAATCTTGTTATTTATCAGTTTAAAATGAAATCAATCAAGTTGGGGTATAATTACTTCTCAGACCTTGACTGAAATCATCATTAACTTCAAAACGGACAAGACTCTTCTCTCGAATAATCAACATCATACTAAACCAATTATCCTTATCTTTTTAACGTGTATACATTTCTCTTTCTATTTTTATCAGATTAAATTTACTGATTTCCTTTTTGTTTATAACATTCTAATTTAATTTCGTTTCCTTATCGAATTCTATATATATATCGATATAGCGATTTCTAATTATCAAATCTACTTAAAAATATTCTAACACTCTAAATTTTCGGAAAAATTTCGCCATCACCTCCTTTGTATCGGTCAATAATTCAAACCTCAACTCGCCTCTCTAGGCCCTTTCCATTCAAAAAGAAAATCAAAAACCCAAGTGGCTTGCCGATTCGGCGCATAAAATCTCATATGGAATTTAAACATGTACCTTATTGTTGGGCACACAAATTATAACCTTCATACACTTCACTCCAAACCTGTCTAATCTATGTTCACCTGTTTTTCGATTTATCCCAACTAAATCCGGTCATTCCTAACTCAATTTGCTAATTTATTCTTTAATTAGCTATTTTGTCAAATCCCTTTTTTTTGAACACTTCATGTTCAAATATATTTTAATTCGCTCATAAACAAGTAGAATTTCATTTCCAACTTGAGCTTCATATTCGATTTCGAATATGAATTCACAAAACCAACTTACTTATCCAAAGCCAATTTCGATTCAAAACTCGATTAATGAATTATTATTCAAATTTGTTAATTGAATTCAATACTCAAAAATATGATTTTTGTTTCGAAAATCATTTCATTTACTTGTCTTGAGTTCATATTTATTTTACAACTCGAGTTTGGATTTTTATAACGAAGATCTATGTCTTATTTGCTAAAAATCCTTTTTATTTATTTAAATAAGCCGTTATGGTTTAATAACGATTATGGCGCTGTTTTTCTGAAAATTTGATTTTGGCATAACTAAAAATCTATAAAACGAAATGCAGATTTTTCTCTTCTATTAGAAAACTATTATCAAATCGGTCCTGACGTTTTTTGTTTCAAAGAATTCTGACTTAAATTGAGTTCTATATACTCAATTGAAGTACGAAATGCCAATTTACGAACTGCTGTGCTGTGGCGAGTTCGTTTTAATTATATTTAATGCATAAACATTTTAAACATCGTTTGATTTAAATTTCAACTCCATTCTAATATATCTTTAATATATATCAATCAATTTTTTCCAATTCAACATACTATTTCCATTTGTCTAAAATTGTCGATTTTTCCTTATTCAGTAATAAATTTATTTATACTTCCATATTTTATATTTAATTCCATTCCTTTTATAAATAAATTATTTATAAAATTCTATATAATTGTATTCTGATTATAAATCCTTTAGATTTTTCTCACTTCAATTTACATTCCTAATTCCGGAATAAAATTTATCGTTCTATTTCAAATGGTTTTCCAATTCACTTTTCAATTCTTACTTGAGATATAAACTTCTAAATTATCCGACGATAATTTATTTCCCTATTTTTATAAACATTGTTTATTAATTAATTTTTCTTCTTTTAAAAATTAAAACAATATTTCCTTCAAATATCTATTTAAACCCCAATTCCTTTTATATTCTGAATTTCGGAATAAAAACTATCATTCCCGTTTTCGAAATGATTTCAAATCATACTTTTAAATTCATACTTGAATTTAATGTTTCAAATTTATCTCTTGATAATTAATTCATCATATTTATAAATACTGTTTATAATTTTTCTTGTTTTATATATTTAAACAAGTTCCCATTCGAATCTATTTAAAACTAAAATCTCATTTGGAATATTTTCTTTATCTTAACTTATCTATATAAATATAGAATCTATTTTCATAATTTAATTTAATATAATCCTAATATATTTTTTTGAAAATATTTATTTAAATACATTCGATCTAATCGAATTCAAATCATAAATCCGTACGGATTTATTTTTAAGTTCACTTTACATTCTGAATATCAGAATAGACTTCGTCGTTTTCCTAACACGATTCTCAATCCTTACTTTAAATTCATATTTGAATTTAAATATTAAATTATCCAAATGATAATTTTTCCATTTCATTTATAAACACCATTTATAAATTCACTTCAATTTCTTGTATTATTTAATTTATAAACATCGTTTATAAATTCAATACTTGTTTTCTTTATTCAAAACAAGTAAATACATTTATAGAACATTCGAAATTCAATTTCTATTTCAGAAAATAGTTTTTTCTCTTTTTAAATTTCAAAACCCTATTTACGATATTTTTATAAATTGCCATTTAGGCCCAGTGAGACTTTAAACATCCAAACCAACCCATAATCAATCACTAGTTTTCTAACACCTCATATAGGATGATATATATGGAAACAACAATAATAATATTTTTGAGGAATCCAGTCGGATCCCTCCAACCTGTTTTTCTTGCATCCACAGACGTTAGCCAACATAAATAATACCCATCCTGCTTCGAGGCAGGATATCGTGGTATAGAAGGTCATCCATTATCATAGCATGGGGCGTATTGGGTCATCCGCTAGTGGTACAGCGGGCATCCACTAATGGTACTGTGGGCATTCAACCACCAATATATATATATATATATATATAATAACCACAAACACAAATCCTAAATAACTAATATATATATATATATATATATATATAATAGCCTCAACAATATTATAATGCAACCAACAACCAACAATTATTTTAACAATTAAAAATAATTCTAAATAAAATTCTTGAGTGAGAATTTACTCTCCGTGATTCTTCCATTATTGAATATCCTTTTTGATTCTGTATCATCGGCTATGGAATTACTCGAATGAAATTTACTATGTACCTATGATTATTTAATTTTATATTAAATGATCAAACGACTATTTACTTAAATTACTTAACATAAATAGTTAAATTGTTCTACGAATTTAAATTTCGTAAAAATATATATCTTAATCATTCATCAAAATCTCTTTTTCTATGATATGTCGATCTTGCTTAGCCCTGCAACACCTTAACACCATTCTCCCAAACCAACAGGCTGAACTCTTCCATATCACAAACCATTTAAACAACGGTAAACAGCTCGAGATCTACCTAAACCATCCTCCTCATTCTTCACGAAAATCAGAAACACCATTTTACAATAGTTTGTCATCAACACAATAAACCCAAGTTCGGAACTCCTCAACACAGTTGATCCTCAACATCATCCACATTCACAGTTCGCTCCTTCAAAATTCAAAGCCCAAATTCATTATCCCTAGCGTCAGCTTCTTCAGGAACTACCGTGCCCAAAATCGCAACTCTCCCAACGTAAGCCTCTAGGCCATCGCATCTTCCCAAATTCCCCCATCAACTCGTAAGAGCATCGCACCCCTGTTTACATCGCGACTTCCTCAACTTCGCAGCTTCCATGTAGCAACTTCGAGAATCCTGTGTCTAACACAAAAACACAGCGACGTACTTTCCCCCAAAACCCCATAAGACTTTGCATGAAAAATCCAATCTACAACCTCCGACTTCTCCCATACCAAGGCGCCTCCATCTTCTCCCTCGCGGTCTTGAACTCGACACCCAGAAGAAATCCGTTGGTCTTGAAAAATGAGTGACCCAAAATGGTATCGCACCAAATTATACACATACCCATGTGAAGCTTTGAATTGGAGGAGTTCAACGGATGTAGAAAAACCAAGTTTTGTTGAGTATTTGATTTAGGAGGATTTTCTAATGAATTGAGGAAGGTCGGCTTTTGCTAAGAACGAGAAAATAATGAAAAGTGAAGTAGTGGTACTTGCGATTTTTAAAATAAAGGGTGCGACATTTCTTTGTTCTGAAGCATACGATTTTGTTTTGCTTGAGGAATAAATCTAAGAGGAGAAAATATAGGAATGAAGATAGGAAGTAGTCGTGCATTTATATAGAAACGAATTCTTCACCACTAAGAAATTGTCTGTGCATAGTACATAAGCTTTAAATTGCGATTTGATATTTGATTTAATTTGGTTTGATTTTGTATTTAATACGATTCGATATAAAGAGATTTTTATTCTTTTTAGATGGATATCGATTTGATTTCGAGCTTATCCACAATCAAATATCTTGAGGTCCATTAATATAAATCACGAACCGCTATTCTAGCATACTGACTGACATTTCAATATAATAACCCTATTATGAACTAAACAGTAAATATTCTAAAATTTAATATCAACATATATACCATATTAAATTAATATAATATAATTTAAATTCGAAAACCACAAATTCTTTGATAATAAATTATTATTTATTATCATATATATATCAAATAAAATTCCTACTTCTCATCTGAATCATTTTGATTCAATTTTTAACTTTGATTTCAATTATACTTCAAATTACAATATTTCGATATATTCTAAATTAAATTATATTCGATTATTAAATCAATAACTCAATATAAAAATCAATTTATATTATCAACTATATAATTAAGACCATATTAAATATTTAAAATTAATCAACCAAAAATCCAGGTCGTTACATTCTTCCCCCCTTAAAAGAGTTTCGTCCCCGAAATTACTAAGGTAGGAAAAATAGTACAAACCCATTAACTTTCAAAATCCCCTTATGCTGAAAACTCAACTCTTCATATTTCAACAACTTTAATTCTACCAAAACTTTTGGTTTCCATTTACATAACACATCATATATGCTCATATTCATTTAATTTGAATAATTTACAATCAATTCGTATTCGATTCAAATTGATTTTGATCAATTTATTCATTTCTATCCATTTAGCTTGCTTAAGTTAAATTTAAAATTTAGAATTCAAATCCCCGGGCTTCATTTCAAAACAAAATTGAAATCCCATAAATATATACATGTATATTCATCACTATCTCAAATTCAAAACATTTGAATTTCAAACCACTTGTTTTCTTTCAAACCAATTCCATCAAAAACTTTTCTGAGGTAGCAATCCATCACTGCGAAACTCGAAAATGAATATTGATGATGCTTCAGTCATCATCAGAATTATTTTCCAGCCACAGAAGTGAGCTTAGTGCTTTATACTTTCAAAATCCATCTAAAATGGCTTTTAATCAAAAATCCTTTCAAAACAAAGTTATATTATTTCAATATACTTCAGAAAATATTATTCCAAACACCCAGGATTTTAAATTCTTAATTCTGATTTAAATCCAATTACAGTCCATTTCATTTGTATATTTCATTCACATACAAATTTTATTTTGTTATATATAACCTTTCCAATTTTATAATCTCATTTGATTATAATAACAACCAACACATCCATATAATATGATAATTTTAGAAAATTATTCTTTCTATATCAAAATAGAATTTTGGGTAAAATTATCTCATTTACCCACTTAAAACGATATTGTGTCAAATTCCTCTGTTAAAATGTTTAGAAATTCCTATCGACTTCGTGGCGTCCCACGGTTCAATTAGAATTCATAAACCACTCAACAACCAAGTCAACACAACATAAAACATTTGTTTTAATCAATTAACAAATACGTGCTCTCGTATGTATACACTCAGCTCATTCTAGGGTACTACTGACCCTATCTCTAATGAGCACATTCCACCAAGCCAAGGTATTCGCTCAACCTAAGCTCTGATACCAACTACAACGACCCGCAAATCCGTACTATTTGAGTTGACTAATAACACCACACGTCCAACCCAAATTGCACTGAAATATGAATCATTATTAGAAAGAAGTTGGAGGATGAGAAATAGAAAGAAACAAATATTAGAATAGAAGAGAACAAACATCACAAACTCACAGCGGAACGAATAAAATATATTCGGTAACATAAATTTTGAAATACAATTCGGTAACTTTATATATATACCATCATCGGAGCACAACAACTATTTCTGGAACAGTTATAAACACCTGTTTCCAGATACAAACATGGTACACCATGGAATATATGATAGTCAATAGCTAACTGGTGAAGCCTCCTGCTTCAACTCCTCTAATTGAATCTGTAAAATCCTGACTACTTGAGTGTCTGTACAAATTTGGGCACCCAAGAGTTTAGGGAAAACAAAAAAATAAACTCTTGGTCAGTCACAGGACTGGTGTGAGTAAACTCCAACCATTTGTTTAACTTTCAAAATCCTTTTGAAAGAAAGGATAATAGTATGACCAGCCCACACGTAAATATGGACGGTTTTTACCTTACTATAACCCAAAACACTTTGATACGAAAAACCAGTGATATTATAATAGTGTCTAAATCAATTAAATAACAATCTAGCGGAACGCTTGCATCTCACGCTCCACATACATAGTATAAAATCAAAAACCGCAGGTCGCTTATTGGAGATTGGATTTCCAACATGACAAGGTATGGAACCACCTTCCGATAGTGTATCTCTAGAGGGGAATACACTGGGTTCAACAAGAACATCTTGCAACCCGACCCACCCATGACCGACCACTCATTTCGCCTGAGTGTATCGAATGTATGTCACCAATGGTTGGGATCAGCAACCGTTTCCCGAATGGGACAACATCGAATTGAATAGAGAATTAAATGAATTTCTCTAGATAGGTGATTATACACCCTAATGGGAGCGACCCACATAGCCATGCTGCCTGCCCGATTTTTGTCATTTCCCGGTTGTTGAGGCCTGAGGCTACGATTTCTTATCATTCATTGATAGCACAATCACTTTGAATGCCACATAGTCAGATCAGTTAATCACTAATTGATTTGTACAAATATATTCTGGATATTATGCTAAGAGAATAAATTCTCCGCCACCATATATATATATATACATATATATATATATATCTATACAGACCAACATATGCGATCATTGGAAATACTATGTCCGACACTCGTCCATACATGTTCGTTTCGGGACTGAACGAGGCTGAAGGCACAATTTCTATTAATAGAAAAGTCCTTGCACTTTACTCCGTCTTCGATTATCTTCATATAATCTGATTCGCAACGCTACTGCCAATACGGAGTGGTTCTCGGATAATAATCCAACCGGTCTCTCCGTATTGACAACGATATTGGAAAATACTTCGATAGTCGGTTATTTAGCTATCGAAGAAAAATAATTAAACATTCAAAGCATCAAACAAATCACTCGACCATTTAATTGATATTTCATTAATTAAAACACTTTTCCAGTTCCTTATCCATAATCGTTAACATGGTATTTTCGATAATCATCTTGATCTCTTGCGCTATTTGGAAAACATTTCCGTATATCACCTTCTTTTATTTTCTATACTTAGAAAATATCTTTTATAATTGGGAAACATTCCAATTATTTCTCTTTCCCAAACTCCTTTATTGCTATACTTAAGAAATATTCGTTATAATTCCAAAATTCCATATACTTCGGTTAAAACAAATGTCGTGTAAAACATCGTTACAACAACCCAAAATACTGCATTCAACTTAATCTTATTCAAACATTATCTTCGATACTGAAATCTTGTTATTTATCAGTTTAAAATGAAATCAATCAAGTTGAGGTTTAATCACCTCTCAGACCTTAACTAAAATCATCATTAACTTCAAAACGGACCAGACTCTTCTTTCGAATAATCAACATCATACTAAACCAATTATCCTTATCTTTTTAACGTGTATACATTTCTCTTTCTATTTTAATCAGATTAAATTTACTGATTTCCTTTTTGTTTATAACATTCTATTTTAATTTCGTTTCCTTATCGAATTCTATATATATCGATATAGCGATTTCTAATTATCAAATCTTCTTAAAAATATTCTAACACTCTAAATTTTCGGAAAAATTTCGCCATAACCTCCTTTGTATCGGTCAATAGTTCAAACCTCAACTCGCGTCTCTAGGCCCTTTCCATTCAAAAAGAAAATCAAAAACCCAAGTGGCTTGCCGATTCGGCGCATTAAATCTCATATGGAATTTAAACATGTACCTTATTGTTGGGCACACGAATTATAACCTTCATACAATTCACTCCAAACCTATCTAATCTATGTTCACCTGTTTTCCGATTTATCCCAACTCAATCCGGTCATTCCTAACTCAATTTGCTAATTTATTCTTTAATTAGCTATTTTGTCAAATCCCTTTTTTTTTTAACACTTCATGTTCAAATATATTTTAATTCGCCCATAAACAAGTAGAATTTCATTTCCAACTTGAGTTTCATATTCGATTTCGAATATGAATTCACAAAACCAACTTACTTATCCAAAGCCAATTTCGATTCAAAACTCGATTAACGAATTATTATTCAAATTTGTTAATTGAATTCAATACTCAAAAATATGATTTTTGTTTCGAAAATCATTTCATTTACATGTCTTGAGTTCATATTTATTTTACAACTCGAGTCTGGATTTTTATAACGAAGATCTATGTCTTATTTGCTAAAAATCCTTTTTATTTATTTAAATAAGCCGTTATGGTTTAATAACGATTATGGCGCTGTTTTTCTGAAAATTTGATTTTGGCATAACTAAAAATCTATAAAACGAAATGCAGATTTTTCTCTTCTATTAGAAAACTATTATCAAATCGGTCCTGACGTTTCTTGTTTCAAAGAATTCTGACTTAAATTGAGTTCTATATACTCAATTGAACTACGAAGTGCCAATTTACGAACTGCCGTGCTGTGGCGAGTTCGTTTTAATTATATTTAATGTATAAACATTTTAAACATCGTTTGATTTAAATTTCAACTCCATTCTAATATATCTTTAATATATATCAATCAATTTTTTCCAATTCAACATACTATTTCCATTTGTCTAAAATTGTCGATTTTTCCTTATTCAGTAATAAATTTATTTATACTTCCATATTTTATATTTAATTCCATTCCTTTAATAAATAAATTATTTATAAAATTCTATATAATTGTATTCTGATTATAAATCCTTTAGATTTTTCTCACTTCAATTTACATTCCTAATTCCGGAATAAAATTTATCGTTCTATTTCAAATGGTTTTCCAATTCACTTTTCAATTCTTACTTGAGATATAAACTTCTAAATTATCCGACGATAATTTATTTCCCTATTTTTATAAACATTATTTATTAATTAATTTTTCTTCTTTTAAAAATTAAAACAATCTTTCCTTCAAATATCTATTTGAACCCCAATTCCTTTTATATTCTGAATTTCGGAATAAAAACTATCATTCCCGTTTTCGAAATGATTTCAAATCATACTTTTAAATTCATACTTGAATTTAATGTTTCAAATTTATCTCTTGATAATTAATTCATCATATTTATAAATACTGTTTATAATTTTTCTTGTTTTATATATTTAAACAAGTTCCCATTCGAAATCTATTTAAAACTAAAATCTCATTTGGAATATTTTCTTTATCTTAACTTATCTATATAAATATAGAATCTATTTTCATAATTTAATTTAATATAATCCTAATATATTTTTTTGAAAATATTTATTTAAATACATTCGATCTAATCGAATTCAAATCATAAATCCGTACGGATTTATTTTTAAGTTCACTTTACATTCTGAATATCAGAATAGACTTCGTCGTTTTCCTAACACGATTCTCAATCCTTACTTTAAATTCATATTTGAATTTAAATATTAAATTATCCAAATGATAATTTTTCCATTTCATTTATAAACACCATTTATAAATTCATTTCAATTTCTTGTATTATTTAATTTATAAACATCGTTTATAAATTCAATACTTGTTTTCTTTATTCAAAACAAGTAAATACATTTATAGAACATTCGAAATTCAATTTCTATTTCAGAAAATAGTTTTTTCTCTTTTTAAATTTCAAAACCCTATTTACGATATTTTTATAAATTGCCATTTAGGCCCAGTGAGACTTTAAACATCCAAACCAACCCATAATCAATCACTAGTTTTCTAACACCTCATATAGGATGATATATATGGAAACAACAATAATAATATTTTTGAGGAATCCAGTCGGATCCCTCCAACCTGTTTTTCTTGCATCCACAGACGTTAGCCAACATAAATAATACCCATCCTGCTTCGAGGCAGGATATCGTGGTATAGAAGGTCATCCATTATCATAGCATGGGGCGTATTGGGTCATCCGCTAGTGGTACAGCGGGCATCCACTAATGGTACTGTGGGCATTCAACCACCAATATATATATATATATAATAACCACAAACACAAATCCTAAATAACTAATATATATATATATATATATATATAATAGCCTCAACAATATTATAATGCAACCAACAACCAACAATTATTTTAACAATTAAAAATAATTCTAAATAAAATTCTTGAGTGAGAATTTACTCACCGTGATTCTTCCATTATTGAATATCCTATTTGATTCTGTATCATCGGCTATGGAATTACTCGAATGAAATTTACTATGTACCTATGATTATTTAATTTTATATTAAATGATCAAACGACTATTTACTTAAATTACTTAACATAAATAGTTAAATTGTTCTACGAATTTAAATTTCGTAAAAATATATATCTTAATCATTCATCAAAATCTCTTTTTCTATGATATGTCGATCTTGCTTAGCCCTGCAACACCTTAACACCATTCTCCCAAACCAACAGGCTGAACTCTTCCATATCACAAACCATTTAAACAACGGTAAACGGCTCGAGATCTGCCTAAACCATCCTCCTCATTCTTCACGAAAATCAGAAACACCATTTTACAATAGTTCGTCATCAACACAATAAACCCAAGTTCGGAACTCCTCAACACAGTTGATCCTCAACATCATCCACATTCACAGTTCGCTCCTTCAAAATTCAAAGCCCAAATTCATTATCCCTAGCGTCAGCTTCTTCAGGAACTACCGTGCCCAAAATCGCAACTCTCCCAACATAAGCCTCTAGGCCATCGCATCTTCCCAAATTCCCCCATCAACTCGTCAGAGCATCGCACCCCTGTTTACATCGCGACTTCCTCAACTTCGCAGCCTCCATGTAGCAACTTCGAGAATCCTGTGTCTAACACAAAAACACAGCGACGTACTTTCCCCCAAAACCCCATAAGACTTTGCATGAAAAATCCAATCTACAACCTCCGACTTCTCCCATACCAAGGCGCCTCCATCTTCTCCCTCGCGGTCTTGAACTCGACACCCAGAAGAAATCCGTTGGTCTTGAAAAATGAGTGACCCAAAATGGTATCGCACCAAATTATACACATACCCATGTGAAGCTTTGAATTGGAGGAGTCCAACGGATGTAGAAAAATCAAGTTTTGTTGAGTATTTGATTTAGGAGGATTTTCTAATGAATTGAGGAAGGTCGGCTTTTGCTAAGAACGAGAAAATAATGAAAAGTGAAGTAGTGGTACTTGCGATTTTTAAAATAAAGGGTGCGACATTTCTTTGTTCTGAAGCATACGATTTTGTTTTGCTTGAGGAATAAATCTAAGAGGAGAAAATATAGGAATGAAGATAGGAAGTAGTCGCGCATTTATATAGAAACGAATTCTTCACCACTAAGAAATTGTCTGTGCATAGCACATAAGCTTTAAATTGCGATTTGATATTTGATTTAATTTGATTTGATTTTGTATTTAATACGATTCGATATAAAGAGATTTTTATTCTTTTTAGATGGATATCGATTTGATTTCGAGCTTATCCACAATCAAATATCTTGAGGTCCATTAATATAAATCACGAACCGCTATTCTAGCATACTGACTGACATTTCAATATAATAACCCTATTATGAACTAAACAGTAAATATTCTAAAATTTAATATCAACATATATACCATATTAAATTAATATAATATAATTTAAATTCGAAAACCACAAATTCTTTGATAATAAATTATTATTTATTATCATATATATATCAAATAAAATTCCTACTTCTCATCTGAATCATTTTGATTCAATTTTTAACTTTGATTTCAATTATATTTCGAATTACAATATTTCGATATATTCTAAATTAAATTATATTCGATTATTAAATCAATAACTCAATATAAAAATCAATTTATATTATCAACTATATAATTAAGACCATATTAAATATTTAAAATTAATCAACCAAAAATCCAGGTCGTTACATTCTTCCCCCCTTAAAAGAGTTTCGTCCCCGAAATTACTAAGGTAGGAAAAATGGTACAAACCCATTAACTTTCAAAATCCCCTTATGCTGAAAACTCAACTCTTCATATTTCAACAACTTTAATTCTACCAAAACTTTTGGTTTCCATTTACATAACACATCATATATGCTCATATTCATTTAATTTGAATAATTTACAATCAATTCGTATTCGATTCAAATTGATTTTGATCAATTTATTCATTTCTATCCATTTAGCTTGCTTAAGTTAAATTTAAAATTTAGAATTCAAATCCCCGGGCTTTATTTCAAAACAAAATTGAAATCCCATAAATATATACATGTATATTCATCACTATCTCAAATTCAAAACATTTGAATTTCAAACCACTTGTTTTCTTTCAAACCAATTCCATCAAAAATTTTCTGAGGTAGCAATCCATCACTGCGAAACTCGAAAATGAATATTGATGATGCTTCAGTCATCATCAGAATTATTTTCCAGCCACAGAAGTGAGCTTAGTGCTTTATACTTTCAAAATCCATCTAAAATGGCTTTTAATCAAAAATCCTTTCAAAACAAAGTTATATTATTTAAATATACTTCAGAAAATATTATTCCAAACACCCAGGATTTTAAATTCTTAATTCTGATTTAAATCCAATTACAGTCCATTTCATTTGTATATTTCATTCACATACAAATTTTATTTTGTTATATATAACCTTTCCAATTTTATAATCTCATTTGATTATAATAACAACCAACACATCCATATAATATGATAATTTTAGAAAATTATTCTTTCTATATCAAAATAGAATTTTGGGTAAAATTATCTCATTTACCCACTTAAAACGATATTGTGTCAAATTCCTCTGTTAAAATGTTTAGAAATTCCTATCGACTTCGTGGCGTCCCACGGTTCAATTAGAATTCATAAACCACTCAACAACCAAGTCAACACAACATAAAACATTTGTTTTAATCAATTAACAAATACGTGCTCTCGTATGTATACACTCAGCTCATTCTAGGGTACTACTGACCCTATCTCTAATGAGCACATTCCACCAAGCCAAGGTATTCGCTCAACCTAAGCTCTGATACCAACTACAACGACCCGCAAATCCGTACTATTTGAGTTGACAAATAACACCACACGTCCAACCCAAATTGCACTGAAATATGAATCATTATTAGAAAGAAGTTGGAGGATGAGAAATAGAAAGAAACAAATATTAGAATAGAAGAGAACAAAGATCACAAACTCACAGCGGAACGAATAAAATATATTCGGTAACATAAATTTTGAAATACAATTCGGTAACTTTATATATATACCATCATCGGAGCACAACAACAATTTCTGGAACAGTTATAAACACCTATTTCCAGATACAAACATGGTACACCACGGAATATATGATAGTCAATAGCTAACTGGTGAAGCCTCCTGCTTCAACTCCTCTAATTGAATCTGTAAAATCTTGACTACTTGAGTGTCTGTACAAATTTGGGCACCCAAGAGTTTAGGGAAAACAAAAAAATAAACTCTTGGTCAGTCACAGGACTGGTGTGAGTAAACTCCAACCATTTGTTTAACTTTCAAAATCCTTTTGAAAGAAAGGATAATAGTATGACCAGCCCACACGTAAATATGGACGGTTTTTACCTTACTATAACCCAAAACACTTTGATACGAAAAACCAGTGATATTATAATAGTGTCTAAATCAATTAAATAACAATCTAGCGGAACGCTTGCATCTCACGCTCCACATACATAGTATAAAATCAAAAACCGCAGGTCGCTTATTGGAGATTGGATTTCCAACATGACAAGGTATGGAACCACCTTCCGATAGTGTATCTCTAGAGGGGAATACACTGGGTTCAACAAGAACATCTTGCAACCCGACCCACCCATGACCGACCACTCATTTCGCCTGAGTGTATCGAATGTATATCACCAATGGTTGGGATCAGCAACCGTTTCCCGAATGGGACAACATCGAATTGAATAGAGAATTAAATGAATTTCTCTAGATAGGTGATTATACACCCTAATGGGAGCGACCCACATAGCCATGCTGCCTGCCCGATTTTTGTCATTTCCCGGTTGTTGAGGCCTGAGGCTACGATTTCTTATCATTCATTGATAGCACAATCACTTTGAATGCCACATAGTCAGATCAGTTAATCACTAACTGATTTGTACAAATATATTCTGGATATTATGCTAAGAGAATAAATTCTCCGCCACCATATATATATATATATATATATCTATACAGACCAACATATGCGATCATTGGAAATACTCTGTCCGACACTCGTCCATACATGTTCGTTCTGGGACTGAACGAGGCTGAAGGCACAATTTCTATTAATAGAAAAGTCCTTGCACTTTACTCCGTCTTCGATTATCTTCATATAATCTGATTCGCAACACTACTGCCAATACGGAGTGGTTCTCGGATAATAATCCAACCGGTCTCTCCGTATTGACAACGATATTGGCAAATACTTCGATAGTCGGTTATTTAGCTATCGAAGAAAAATAATTAAACATTCAAAGCATCAAACAAATCACTCGACCATTTAATTGATATTTCATTAATTAAAACACTTTTCCAGTTCCTTATCCATAATCGTTAACATGGTATTTTCGATAATCATCTTGACCTCTTGCGCTATTTGGAAAACATTTCCGTATATCACCTTCTTTTATTTTCTATACTTAGAAAATATCTTTTATAATTGGGAAACATTCCAATTATTTCTCTTTCCCAAACTCCTTTATAGCTATACTTAAGAAATATTCATTATAATTCCAAAATTCCATATACTTCGGTTAAAACAAATGTCGTGTAAAACATCGTTACAACAACCCAAAATACTGCATTCAACTTAATCTTCTTCGATACTGAAATCTTGTTATTTATCAATTTAAAATGAAATCAATCAAGTTGAGGTTTAATCACCTCTCAGACCTTAACTAAAATCATCATTAACTTCAAAACGGACCAGACTCTTCTCTCGAATAATCAACATCATACTAAACCAATTATCCTTATCTTTTTAACGTGTATACATTTCTCTTTCTATTTTAATCAGATTAAATTTACTGATTTCCTTTTTGTTTATAACATTCTATTTTAATTTCGTTTCCTTATCGAATTCTATATATATCGATATAGCGATTTCTAATTATCAAATCTTCTTAAAAATATTCTAACACTCTAAATTTTCGGAAAAATTTCGCCATAACCTCCTTTGTATCGGTCAATAGTTCAAACCTCAACTCGCGTCTCTAGGCCCTTTCCATTCAAAAAGAAAATCAAAAACCCAAGTGGCTTGCCGATTCGGCGCATTAAATCTCATATGGAATTTAAACATGTACCTTATTGTTGGGCACACGAATTATAACCTTCATACAATTCACTCCAAACCTGTCTAATCTATGTTCACCTGTTTTCCGATTTATCCCAACTCAATCCGGTCATTCCTAACTCAATTTGCTAATTTATTCTTTAATTAGCTATTTTGTCAAATCCCTTTTTTTTGAACACTTCATGTTCAAATATATTTTAATTCGCCCATAAACAAGTAGAATTTCATTTCCAACTTGAGTTTCATATTCGATTTCGAATATGAATTCACAAAACCAACTTACTTATCCAAAGCCAATTTCGATTCAAAACTCGATTAACGAATTATTATTCAAATTTGTTAATCCAATTCAATACTCAAAAATATGATTTTTGTTTCGAAAATCATTTCATTTACTTGTCTTGAGTTCATATTTATTTTACAACTCGAGTCTGGATTTTTATAACGAAGATCTATGTCTTATTTGCTAAAAATCCTTTTTATTTATTTAAATAAGCCGTTATGGTTTAATAACGATTATGGCTCTGTTTTTCTGAAAATTTGATTTTGGCATAACTAAAAATCTATAAAACGAAATGCAGATTTTTCTCTTCTATTAGAAAACTATTATCAAATCGGTCCTGACGTTTCTTGTTTCAAAGAATTCTGACTTAAATTGAGTTCTATATACTCAATTGAAGTACGAAATGCCAATTTACGAACTGCTGTGCTGTGGCGAGTTCGTTTTAATTATATTTAATGCATAAACATTTTAAACATCGTTTGATTTAAATTTCAACTCCATTCTAATATATCTTTAATATATATCAATCAATTTTTTCCAATTCAACATACTATTTCCATTTGTCTAAAATTGTCGATTTTTCCTTATTCAGTAATAAATTTATTTATACTTCCATCTTTTATATTTAATTCCATTCCTTTTATAAATAAATTATTTATAAAATTCTATATAATTGTATTCTGATTATAAATCCTTTAGATTTTTCTCACTTCAATTTACATTCCTAATTCCGGAATAAAATTTATCGTTCTATTTCAAACGGTTTTCCAATTCACTTTTCAATTCTTACTTGAGATATAAACTTCTAAATTATCCGACGATAATTTATTTCCCTATTTTTATAAACATTGTTTATTAATTAATTTTTCTTCTTTTAAAAATTAAAACAATCTTTCCTTCAAATATCTATTTGAACCCCAATTCCTTTTATATTTTGAATTTCGGAATAAAAACTATCATTCCCGTTTTCGAAATGATTTCAAATCATACTTTTAAATTCATACTTGAATTTAATGTTTCAAATTTATCTCTTGATAATTAATTCATCATATTTATAAATACTGTTTATAAATTTTCTTGTTTTATATATTTAAACAAGTTCCCATTCGAAATCTATTTAAAACTAAAATCTCATTTGGAATATTTTCTTTATTTTAACTTATCTATATAAATATAGAATCTATTTTCATAATTTAATATAATCCTAATATATTTTTTTGAAAATATTTATTTAAATACATTCGATCTAATCGAATTCAAATCATAAATCCGTACGGATTTATTTTTAAGTTCACTTTACATTCTGAATATCAGAATAGACTTCGTCGTTTTCCTAACACGATTCTCAATCCTCACTTTAAATTCATATTTGAATTTAAATATTAAATTATCCAAATGATAATTTTTCCATTTCATTTATAAACACCATTTATAAATTCACTTAATGATTTCTTGTATTATTTAATTTATAAACATCGTTTATAAATTCAATACTTGTTTTCTTTATTCAAAACAAGTAAATACATTTATAGAACATTCGAAATTCAATTTCTATTTCAGAAAATATTTTTTTCTCTTTTTAAATTTCAAAACCCTATTTACGATATTTTTATAAATTGCCATTTAGGCCCAGTGAGACTTTAAACATCCAAACCAACCCATAATCAATCACTAGTTTTCTAACACCTCATATAGGATGATATATATGGAAACAACAATAATAATATTTTTGAGGAATCCAGTCGGATCCCTCCAACCTGTTTTTCTTGCATCCACAGACGTTAGCCAACATAAATAATACCCATCCTGCTTCGAGGCAGAATATCGTGGTATAGAAGGTCATCCATTATCATAGCATGGGGCGTATTGGGTCATCCGCTAGTGGTACAGCGGGCATCCACTAATGGTACTGTGGGCATTCAACCACCAATATATATATATATATAATAACCACAAACACAAATCCTAAATAACTAATATATATATATATATATATAATAGCCTCAACAATATTATAATGCAACCAACAACCAACAATTATTTTAACAATTAAAAATAATTCTAAATAAAATTGAGTGAGAATTTACTCACCGTGATTCTTCCATTATTGAATATCCTATTTAATTCTGTATCATCGGCTATGGAATTACTCGAATGAAATTTACTGTGTACCTATGATTATTTAATTTTATATTAAATGATCAAACGACTATTTACTTAAATTACTTAACATAAATAGTTAAATTGTTCTACGAATTTAAATTTCGTAAAAATATATACCTTAATCATTCATCAAAATCTCTTTTTCTATGATATGTCGATCTTGCTTAGCCCTGCAACACCTTAACACCATTGTAGCAACCCGGATTTTGAGCGGCTTTGGTTATCGACGTAAGCCCGACGTCGATAACTAAAACATCGAAAAATCCCGGTAATTAATGAAAGAAATTAGAAGGTGAGAACAGATAAGATAGAAACTTAGAATAGAAGAAGAAGAAGAACACAACATCAGAGTAACACGAACCTCACAGCGGAACGAATAACATATAATAGATAACATAACTTTGAAATATAACAGTTATGTATACAATAGCACGTATCATAGTACAACACTTACAACACAGCGGAAATAACTATAGCTATATGACCCAGAAGCCTCCTGCTCCAGCTCTTCCAGTATATCTGTAAATTCCTGACTACTTGACTGCCCGTACAAAATTAGGCACCCAAGAGTTTAGGGAAAACAAAACAAATAAACTCCGGGTCAGTCATGGGACTGGTGTGAATAAACTCAAATCATTTAAACAGGTATATGATATCTCATAAGACCACGCCGTAAATACGGAACGGGTTTTTCCCTTATGAGAATCCAAATAACTTTTCAAAGCAATATCATTCTGATATTATAATAATGTCTAAGTACAAATAAATATCAATCTAGCAGAAACGCTTGCATCTCACGTTACTACATATATAGTATACAATCAAAATCGCAAGCACGTATTGGATAATGGATTTCCAACTATGACAAGGTATGGAACCACCTTCCGATCAGTGTACTCTAGGAACAATACACTGGAGTTCAACAAGAACATCTTGTAACTCAGCCACACATGACCGAACACTCATTTCGCTTGAGTGTATCGAATGTACATCACCAACGGTTGGGATCAGCAACCGTTCCCGTATATATATATATATATATATATATATATATATATATATATGGGACAGCATTGATAGATTAAAGAAGCAAATGAATATTCTCCAGATAGGTAATTATACACCCTACTTCGGTGCGACCGACTTAGCCATGCTGCCTGCCCGATTTCTGTCATTTACCGGATGTGAGGCTAGAAGCTACGCTTTATCATCACAATAGATTCACTTCAAATGCCACATTGTCAGATCCATTGAAAATCACTAATTGACCTCTACAACAATACATTACGTGTCAGCTAAAAGAAGTTTCCTTCTCCGCTTCCACTCTTGATACGGTTGAAGAAATCAATGTACGTGACCTTTCTGGAAATACTCTGTCAGACATCCATCTTCATTTACTTAAAATGTCACATCGTCATACCCGCCAAATCACAAATTGACTTATCCAAAAATAACACGGGTATACAGCTAAGAGAAACGAATTCCTCCGCCACCAAACGTGAATACGTTTGAACAGATCAACTTACGCGATCCATTGGATATACTCTGTCAGACCTTCGTCCATACAAGTTGTCCTGGGACTGGACAAACCGAAGGCACTATTCTGTAAATAGGATAGCCTTTGCATTTTTACTCCGTCTTCAATTATCTTTGGCATATATGATTCGCGACGCTTATGCCAATACAGAGTGGTTCTTTGGATAAAAATCCAACCGGTCTCTCCATATTAACAACGTTAAAATGGTCAAAACTTCGATAGTCTGTGATTTAACCATCAAAGAAAAACAAGTGTGCAAACAACGATATTATTCCCAGATGGAAATTATATCGAACAAACATCATTTAACATTAATCTCTTTAGTTCATTTATTTACTTATCTCCTGTTTCCCTATATTCTAAATTCTTATTTTTCTTTTATCAGAAAACATTTCTGATTTTCGTTTGGAAAACATTTCCAAAACTCCTTTACGATCAAACCTTACCATTTCTTAGTTAAGAAGGAAGTCACTCAAGTTGGGGTATAATTACCTCTCAGACCTTAACTGAACAACGTTATAACTTCGAAATGGTCAAAGTTTATCTTTTAATCTTTAACAACTTCTTTACGCCTTTCTCGGATTCAATTTTACTAGTCCACTTCTATATTTAAAACATTGGTTATAACGATAACGTTATAATCCCTACTTTCGAATTATTTAACTTTAATTATAACTTCTATTCTTATTAGTGAATAATTAACCTAACAATTATTTATTTATAAATAAATAAATCTCTATTTTAGACACTGGAAAGTATAAGTACTTTCCCGAATTCGATATAATCGAATTCGCCGATTAACTCTCTTCGAGAAATCTCTATTTGATTAACTCTGCTTCGAATAACCTATATTCGATTAACTTCTTCCTTTTCAAATATCTCATATTTGAAAATCTTACTTTCGAATAAACTATATTCGAAAATCTCTTTTCGAATAACTCTTGTTCGATAAATCTCACTTCGATCAACTAATATTCGATAACTCTTCCTTTTCAAATATCTCATCTTTGAAAAACCTCCCTTCGATTAAACTATAATCGATAACTCCCTTCGATGAAACTAACATCGATAACTCCTTTCGATGAAACTAACATCGATAACTACTTTCGATGAAACTAACATCGATAACTCCTTTCGATGAAACTAACATCGATTTATTTAACTCGACGAACTTAACTCGACTAACTTAACTTGACTCGACTAACTCGACTTACTTGGTTCGACCAATTCGATTCGATTTACTAGGCTCGACTAACTTGACTAACTCTGTCTCAAATAACTATATTTGATTAACTCTAGTTCGTTTTAACTCTAATCGATTAACTCTAACTAATTAACTCCAACTGGTTAACTCTATTTGATTAACTCTAACTGGTTAACTCTAACTGATTAACTCTAACTGATTAACTCTAACTGATTTACTCTATTTGACTAACTCGACTTGACTAACCCCTTTCGAATGTCTATATTCGATTAACTAACTTCGAATACCATATTCGATTAACTCCCTTCGAATGTCTATTCGATTAACTAACTTCGAATACCTATATTCGATTAACTAACTTCGAATGTCTATATTCGATTAACTAACTTCGAATGTCTATATTCGATTAACTAACTTCGAATGTCTATATTCGATTAACTAACTTCGAATGTCTATATTCGATTAACTAACTTCGAATGTCTATATTCGATTAACTAACTTCGAATGTCTATATTCGATTAACTAACTTCGAATGTCTATGTTCGATTAACTAACTTCGAATGTCTATATTCGATTAACTAACTTCGAATGTCTATATTCGATTAACTAACTTCGAATGTCTATGTTCGATTAACTTTATTCACCTTATAAAGACTTCCTTTTTAACAACGTTTTATTCATTTGAAAAGATTTACTTTTAAATAACGGTTCTACACTTTAAAAATGATTTCCCTTTTTTAACGTTTCCTTTTTAATTCTATTTGTAAATGGTTTACAAATATTTCTTTTTCTCAAATTTATTCTTGAAATATTCTAACTCCTTAAATTCCCGGGAAAATTCGCCATAACCTCCTTTGTATCGGGAGCATCGGGAAAATCCCCAAACCGCTACACAAGCCTTTCCATTCAAAAAGAAAATGATTTGCAGTTATTTCCTTTTTGAATATCTCCTTTTTTATAAATATTCCAATTTATAAATATTCCTTATTTATAAATATTTCTATTTATAAATATTTCTTATTTTATAAATTATTCCACTTATAAATATTTCATTTTCAAATATCACTTTGAAAATATTCCCTTTATCAACATTTCGGTATGTTATGGTATTCAATCATATCAAATCACGATGTTCAATATCGTCCATACACGCACAATCAACAACAGATTATAAATCACGTCATATATCACAATATATGAAAAATAATAAAATAACTGTTGAGGAATCCAGTCGGATTCCTCCAACCTGTTTCCCTGCATCACAGATGCTAGACAGTATAGATAACATCACTTTCAGTTCCATATGATATATTCTGTTAAACAGAATCAATATAGAAATTTAACTAACTGACTAGCAGTTCAATCAAACAGTCAACACACAATCAATCAGTCCATATTTAACAGTTCTAAGAATATAACATGAAAATATAAACTGTTCAGAGTTAGTGAGATTTACTCACATTGGCAGTTCATCATTAAAAGAGATAAACTGTTTGTTTGATTTGAATCAAACAATTTATTTCGCCATGAATTCAAACGAGCTCGAATCCGTTCCCAGTCAACTCCATGGTGTAGCCACCGTCCCCACGATCCCAACGGATCCAACCGCGTTCAATTCTGATCACATATGAATAAGATACGACTTATACAAGTTAATAAAATATTTTGATTTAATTAACTAACATTTTATCGCAAACGGGCCTCAAACCCTTTCATTTGGCCCAACGCGCACCTGCCAAAGCCCGGACCCCCCCTCTTCCTGTGTAACCCGTCTTCCCCGATACAATGAAATGCCGTGCTCCTCCCAGTATTCCCAATCCCCGTTGACTTCATTGTTTCGGTGACTTTGACCCCCCCCCCCCACCGTACCCTCTCCTCTCAAGGAAAATCAAAACCAACCGTACCGTGACCTCCCTCTTTCCAGTTAAACACCGCACCATTTCAACCCATTTCTTGCTAAAACCGTACTCCATCCTTCAACCGAAAACTCACACAACACTCCTCATCTCAATCTTTTCCACTTCATCCCACTTCCATGAAACTCGGATTCATTTGCTCCTGCGTCGAAGGCCTGCTCCACAAATTACGGTGACACCACCGTCTACCTCACGGCAGCAAATGAAACCGCCACCGATGAACCTAGCTTTTCCATCCTTTACCTCACTATGCCATCGACTCGCAGCTACCGTCCTGCTACTTCCCTTTGAGTTCAACGATGTACTGATATCAGCGATAACAGGGACCATCGAACCATAGAAGGGTCACGACAGGTTGAAGCGCTTGGAACAACGATTCCATATATATACCAGTATTGAGTTTTATAGGTTTTCTAGGAATTTGTTTTTTTGATTATTGAAGTTGAGGATTTTTCTCGTTTGGAAGAAAACCACGGCCGGTTTCAATTTTCCAGAAGAGCGGAATTAGGTCTTAAGGCTTACCACTGAGGTTTATTTATAGGGGGAGGTTTTGGACCATTAAATATATATTCTAATTATATTTAACTTATACGTGAAGTCTCATCTTACCACACGTTCATACGATCTCTGTTTTCGACAAACAAAGCTATTCCTAGCATAGAAAAATATTCCGGATCCAATGGGACAGGTTTCGTCGAATTCCGACACCGTTTGTAAAAATCGCTTAGAAAATATCGATGACAAACACCGAGCAATAATTCATAACAATTCCAAAAAAAAAATCCTAAAAATATGAGGCCTTGACATTTCTCTAGACCTCTTCCTAAGGTTTCGTATGAAACTTGTTTCGTTGAATTTCGAGTTCGTTTGACCAGTTAACCATTCAGTTTAGTTTGTTTTAAGTTAAAAACATAGCGTACCCCACTATGAAATATTCTGTTCACGTAGGGACTGTTATGGACAGAAACAAAAATACCATTGAAATGAGCAACGTGCTCTGGTCCCAAAAATGTAATAATACCGGTAGATGGACTCATATTGTGAAACCCCGAAATGTCGATACAGGGTGCCAAATACTCCAAATAAAAAGTTGCTTATTAAATTAATTAAAAATTACCATAAAATTCTAAAAATTAAATTATCACTATTTCCCAAAAGAACCTTGTCTAAATTCAAACCCGATCTCTAGTTTATCGAATAAACAGTTACGATCAATAAACGATTCTATAGCGACTATTCTAAAATTTGATTTGGACATATCTCAAAATCTACACGACGAAATCCCGATTTTTCTCTTCCACTAGAAAGATATACTCCATCAGCTCCACACCTTTCTTGTTTCACAGAAATCCGACTTAAAACGAATCCTGTACATTCAGTTGAAGTCTGAATCGCCAAATAGCGAACTGCCGCGTCGTTTCAAGCTCTATTTTAATTATATTATAATTATACGTTCAAACTGTCGTCGATTGAATATATTCGTCAATATAATCCAACTCTAAGTTGAATTACATCTTTGGGATGACCCCATTCACAGAATATTTGTATTTCCAATATTTTTGATTATTTCGACGTTATAATATATATTTTATTATATTATAATTATTAATTAAATATTCAATATTATTCAATTCACGTTCTCGATATCGATAAATCGATATTTAAAAATTAAATAAATTAATTATTCAACAGCTAAAAATGCGGGTTACTACAACCATTCTCCCAAACCAACAGGCTGAACTCTTCCATATCACAAACCATTTAAACAACGGTAAACAGCTCGAGATCTGCCTAAACCATCCTCCTCATTCTTCACGAAAATCAGAAACACCATTTTACAATAGTTCGTCATCAACATAATAAACCCAAGTTCGGAACTCCTCAACACAGTTGATCCTCAACATCATCCACATTCATAGTTCGCTCCTTCAAAATTCAAAGCCCAAATTCATTATCCCTAGCGTCAGTTTCTTCAGGAACTACTGTGCCCAAAATCACAACTCTCCCAACGTAAGCCTCTAGGTTATCGCATCTTCCCAAATTCCCCCATCAACTCGTCAGAGCATCGCACCCCTGTTTACATCGCGACTTCCTCAACTTCGCAGCTTCCATGTAGCAACTTCGAGAATCCTGTGTCTAACACAAAAACACAGCGACGTACTTTCCCCCAAAACCCCATAAGACTTTGCAAGAAAAATCCAATCTACAACCTCCGACTTCTCCCATACCAAGGCGCCTCCATCTTCTCCCTCGCGGTCTTGAACTCGACACCCAGAAGAAATCTGTTGGTCTTGAAAAACGAGTGACCCAAAATGGTATCGCACCAAATTATACACATACCCATGTGAAGCTTTGAATTGGAGGAGTTCAACGGATGTAGAAAAATCAAGTTTTGTTGAGTATTTGATTTAGGAGGATTTTCTAATGAATTGAGGAAGGTCGGCTTTTGCTAAGAACGAGAAAATAATGAAAAGTGAAGTAGTGGTACTTGCGATTTTTAAAATAAAGGGTGCGACATTTCTTTGTTCTGAAGCATACGATTTTGTTTTGCTTGAGGAATAAATCTAAGAGGAGAAAATATAGGAATGAAGATAGGAAGTAGTCGCGCATTTATATAGAAACGAATTCTTCACCACTAAGAAATTGTCTGTGCATAGTACATAAGCTTTAAATTGCGATTTGATATTTGATTTAATTTGATTTGATTTTGTATTTAATACGATTCGATATAAAGAGATTTTTATTCTTTTTAGATGGATATCGATTTGATTTCGAGCTTATCCACAATCAAATATCTTGAGGTCCATTAATATAAATCACGAACCGCTATTCTAGCGTACCGACCGACATTTCAATATAATAACCCTATTCTGAACTCAACAGTAAATATTCTAAAATTTAATATCAACATATATACCATATTAAATTAATATAATATAATTTAAATTCGAAAACCACAAATTCTTTGATAATAAATTATTATTTATTATCATATATATATCAAATAAAATTCCTACTTATCATCTGAATCATTTTGATTCAATTTTTAACTTCGATTTCAATTATATTTCGAATTACAATATTTCGATATATTCTAAATTAAATTATATTCGATTATTAAATCAATAACTCAATATAAAAATCAATTTATATTATCAACTATATAATTAAGACCATATTAAATATTTAAAATTAATCAACCAAAAATCCAGGTCGTTACATTCTTCCCCCCTTAAAAGAGTTTCGTCCTCGAAATTACTAAGGTAGGAAAAATGGTACAAACCCATTAACTTTCAAAATCCCCTTATGCTGAAACTCAACTCTTCATATTTCAACAACTTTAATTCTACCAAAACTTTTGGTTTCCATTTACATAACACATCATATATGCTCATATTCATTTAATTTGAATAATTTACAATCAATTCGTATTCGATTCAAATTGATTTTGATCAATTTATTCATTTCTATCCATTTAGCTTGCTTAAGTTAAATTTAAAATTTAGAATTCAAATCCCCGGGCTTCATTTCAAAACAAATTTGAAATCCCATAAATATATACATGTATATTCATCACTATCTCAAATTCAAAACATTTGAATTTCAAACCACTTGTTTTCTTTCAAACCAATTCCATCAAAAACTTTTCTGAGGTAGCAATCCATCACTGAGAAACTCGAAAATGAATATTGATGATGCTTCAGTCATCATCAGAATTATTTTCCAGCCACAGAAGTGAGCTTAGTGCTTTATACTTTCAAAATCCATCTAAAATGGTTTTTAATCAAAAATCCTTTCAAAACAAAGTTATATTATTTCAATATACTTCAGAAAATATTATTCCAAACACCCAGGATTTTAAATTCTTAATTCTGATTTAAATCCAATTACAGTCCATTTCATTTGTATATTTCATTCACATACAAATTTTATTTTGTTATATATAACCTTTCCAATTTTATAATCTCATTTGATTATAATAACAACCAACACATCCATATAATATAATAATTTTAGAAAATTATTCTTTCTATATCAAAATAGAATTTTGGGTAAAATTATCTCATTTACCCACTTAAAACGATATTGTGTCAAATTCCTCTGTTAAAATGTTTAGAAATTCCTATCGACTTCGTGGCGTCCCACGGTTCAATTAGAATTCATAAACCACTCAACAACCAAGTCAACACAACATAAAACATTTGTTTTAATCAATTAACAAATACGTGCTCTCGTATGTATACACTCAGCTCATTCTAGGGTACTACTGACCCTATCTCTAATGAGCACATTCCACCAAGCCTAGGTATTCGCTCAACCTAAGCTCTGATACCAACTGCAACGACCCGCAAATCCGTACTATTTGAGTTGACTAATAACACCACACGTCCAACCCAAATTGCACTGAAATATGAATCATTATTAGAAAGAAGTTAGAGGATGAGAAATAGAAAGAAAGAAATATTAGAATAGAAGAGAACGAAGATCACAAACTCACAGCGGAACGAATAAAATATATTAGGTAACATAAATTTTGAAATACAATTCGGTAACTTTATATGTATACCATCATCGGAGCACAACAACTATTTCTGGAACAGTTATAAACACCTGTTTCCAGATACAAACATGGTACACAACGGAATATATGATAGTCAATAGCTAACTGGTGAAGCCTCCTGCTTCAACTCCTCTAATTGAATTTGTAAAATCCTGACTACTTGAGTGTCGGTACAAATTTGGGCACCCAAGAGTTTAGGGAAAACAAAAAAAAATAAACTCTTGGTCAGTCACAGGACTGGTGTGAGTAAACTCCAACCATTTGTTTAACTTTCAAAATCCTTTTGAAAGAAAGGATAATAGTATGACCAGCCCACACGTAAATATGGACGGTTTTTACCTTACTATAACCCAAAACACTTTGATACGAAAAACCAGTGATATTATAATAGTGTCTAAATCAATTAAATAACAATCTAGCGGAACGCTTGCATCTCACGCTCCACATACATAGTATAAAATCAAAAACCGCAGGTCGCTTATTGGAGATTGGATTTCCAACATGACAAGGTATGGAACCACCTTCCGATAGTGTATCTCTAGAGGGGAATACACTGGGTTCAACAAGAACATCTTGCAACCCGACCCACCCATGACCGACCACTCATTTCGCCTGAGTGTATCGAATGTATATCACCAATGGTTGGGATCAGCAACCGTTTCCCGAATGGGACAGTATCGAATAGAATAGAGAATTAATTGAATTTCTCTAGATAGTTGATTATACACCCTAATGGGAGCGACCCACATAGCCATGCTGTCTGCCCGATTTTTGTCATTTCCCGGTTGTTGAGGCCTGAGGCTACGATTTCTTATCATTCATTGATAGCACAATCACTTTGAATGCCACATAGTCAGATCAGTTAATCACTAACTGATTTGTACAAATATATTCTGGATATTATGCTAAGAGAATAAATTCTCCGCCACCATATATATATATATATCTATACAGACCAACATATGCGATCATTGGAAATACTCTGTCCGACACTCGTCCATACATGTTCGTTCTGGGACTGAACGAGGCTGAAGGCACAATTTCTATTAATAGAAAAGTCCTTGCACTTTACTCCGTCTTCGATTACCTTCATATAATCTGATTCGCAACGCTACTGCCAATACGGAGTGGTTCTCGGATAATAATCCAACCGGTCTCTCCGTATTGACAACGATATTGGAAAATACTTCGATAGTCGGTTATTTAGCTATCGAAGAAAAATAATTAAACATTCAAAGCATCAAACAAATCGCTCGACCATTTAATTGATATTTCATTAATTAAAACACTTTTCCAGTTCCTTATCCATAATCGTTAACATGGTATTTTCGATAATCATCTTGACCTCTTGCGCTATTTGGAAAACATTTCCGTACATCACCTTCTTTTATTTTCTATACTTAGAAAATATCTTTTATAATTGGGAAACATTCCAATTATTTCTCTTTCCCAAACTCCTTTATTGCTATACTTAAGAAATATTCGTTATAATTCCAAAATTCCATATACTTGGGTTAAAACAAATGTCGTGTAAAACATCGTTACAACAACCCAAAATACTGCATTCAACTTAATCTTATTCAAACATTATCTTCGATACTGAAATCTTGTTATTTATCAGTTTAAAATGAAATCAATCTAGTTGAGGTTTAATCACCTCTCAGACCTTAACTAAAATCATCATTAACTTCAAAACGGACAAGACTCTTCTCTCGAATAATCAACATTATACTAAACCAATTATCCATATCTTTTTAGCGTGTATACATTTCTCTTTCTATTTTTATCAGATTAAATTTACTGATTTCCTTTTTGTTTATAACATTCTATTTTAATTTTGTTTCCATATCGAATTATATATATATATATATACCGATATATCAATTTCTAATTATCAAATCTTCTTAAAAATATTATAACACTTTAAATTTTCGGAAAATTTTTCCATAACCTCCTTTGTACCGGTCAATAGTTTAAACCTCAACTCGCCTCTCTAGGCCCTTTCCATTAAAAGAAAATCAAACAGCCAAGTGGTTTGCCTATTCGGCGCATAAAATCTCATGCGGAATCTAAACATGTACCTTATTGTTGTGCACACGAATTATAACCTTCATACACTTCACTCTAAACCTGTCTAATCTATGTTCACCTGTTTTCCGATTTATCCCAACTCAATCCGGTCATTCCTAACTCAATTTGCTAATTTATTCTTTAATTAGCTAT
Organism: Allium sativum; assembly: GCA_030737875.1. NCBI lineage: Eukaryota > Viridiplantae > Streptophyta > Magnoliopsida > Asparagales > Amaryllidaceae > Allium > Allium sativum. The sequence continues at coordinate 307,999,353 of CM060915.1, read as the reverse complement.
TTTGCCAAATCACTTTATTTTGAACATATCATATTCAAATATATTTTAATTCGCTTATAAACAAGTAGAATTTCATTTCCAACTTGAGTTTCATATTCGATTACGAATATGAATTCACAAAACCAATTTACTTATCCAACGCCAATTTCGATTCAAAACTCGATTAACGAATTATTATTTAAAGTAGCTAATCCTATTCAATACTCAAAAATATTATTTTTGTTTCGAAAATCATTTCATTTACTTGTCTTGAGTTCATATTTATTTTACAACTCGAGTCTGGATTTTTATAACGAAGATTTAAGTCTTATTTGCTAAAATTCTTTTTTATTTATTTAAATAAACCGTTATGGTTTAATAACGATAATGGCGCTGTTTTTCTGAAAATTTGATTTTGACATAACAAAAAATCTATCCATTAGAAAACTATTATCAAAATGGTCATGACGTTTCCTATTCCAAAGAATTCCGACTTAAATTGAGTTCTATATACTCAATTGAAGTTCGAAATGCCAATTTAAGAACTGCCGTGTTATAGCGAGTTCGTTTTAAATATATTAACATTTTAAACTTCGTTTGATTTAAATTTCAACTCCATTCTAATATATTTTTAATATATATCAAATCAATTTTTCCCAATTCAACATACAATTTCCAATTGTCTAAAATTATCGATTTTTCCTTATTCAGTAATAAATTTATTTATTCTTCCATCTTTTATATTTAATTCCATTCCCTTTATAAATAAATTATTTATAAAATTCTATATAATCGAATTCTGATTATAAATCCTTTAGATTTTTCTCACTTTAATTTACATTCCAAATTCCGGAATAAAATTTATCGTTCTATTTCAAACTGTTTTCCAATTCACTTTTCAATTCATGCTTGAGATATAAACTTCTAAATTATCCAACGATGATTTATTTCCCTATTTTTATAAACATTGTTTATAAATTAATTTTTCTTGTTTCAAAAATTAAAACAAGCTTTCCTTCAAATATCTATTTGAACCCCAATTCCTTTTATATTCTGAATTCCGAAATATAAACTATCATTCCCTTTTTCGAAATGATTTCAAATAATACTTTTAAATTCATACTTGAATTTAATGTTTCAAATTTATCTCTTGATAATTATTTCATCATATTTATAAATAGCGTTTATAAATTTTCTTGTTTTATATATTTAAACATGTTCCAATTCGAAATCTATTTAAAACCAAAATCTCATTTGGAATATTTTCTTTATTTTAACTTATCTATATAAATATAGAATCTATTTTCATAATTTAATTTAATATAATCCTAATATATTTTTTAGAAAATATTTATTAAAATATATTCGATCTAATCGAATTCAAATCATAAATCCATACAAATTTATTTTTAAGTTCACTTTACATTCTGAATATCAGAATAGACTTCCTCATTTTCCTAACACGATTCTCAATCCCCACTTTAAATTTATATTTTAATTTAAATATTAAATTATCCAAATGATAATTTATCATTTCATTTATAAACACCATTTATAAATTCACCTCAATTTCTTGTATTATTTAATTTATAAACATCGTTTATAAATTCAATACTTGTTTTCTTTATTCAAAACAAGTAAATACATCTATAGCCCATTCAAAATTCAATTTCTATTTTAGAAAATAGTTTTTTCTCTTTTTAAATCTCAAAACCCTATTTACAATATTTTTATAAATTACCATTTAGGCCCAGTGATATTTTAAACATCCAAACCAACCCATTATCAATCACTGGTTTTCTAACACCTCATATATGATGATATATATGAAAACAACAACAATAATATTTTTGAGGAATCCAGTTGGATCCCTCCAACCTGTTTTTTCTTGCATCCACAGACGTTAGCCAACATAAATAATACCTATCCTGCTTCGAGGCAAGATATCGTGGTATAGAATATCATCCACTATCATAACGTGGGGCGTGTAGGGTCATTCGCTAATGGTACTGCGGGCATCCACTAATGGTAATGCGGGCATTCAACCACTAATATATATATATATATAATAACCACAAATACAAATCCTAAATAACTAATATATATATAATAGGCACAACAATATTATAATGCAAAAAACAACCAACAATTATTTTAACAATTAAAAATAATTCTAAATAAAATTCTTGAGTAAGAATTTACTCACCGTGATTCTTCCATTATTGAATATATAGTTTAATTCTGTATCATCGGCTATGGAATTACTCGAATGAAATTTACTGTGCACCTATGATTATTTAATTTTATATTTGTAACGACACGGATTTCGCTCGGACCTAATCGATCGCTAAACCGACCAAGACCGTTCAAATCCCGCATACGCTAACTTTGGGTATACAACACATCAGAACAAATAACAGAAGACTTCAATAAACATCATAATAATGTTACATCAGAGTACAGAATATCAGAGTATATCGAAAATAATACACAGCGGAAATAAATTTACATAAATGTAATACAATGCACAGCGGAAATATAAACTACACAGCGGAAGACTGTAAATGTCTGGACACAACTTAAAGCTTCAATCCAGAATCCTGCTCAATACATCTGCAAAATAAAACTACTCGACTGCCCGTGTGGAAAATAAGGGCACCCGAGTTCGCAAGGGAAAAGCAAACTACAGGTCAGTCATGGGACTAGTGTGAGAAACTCTAAACAGTTATAATTAACTTATTTAATAATATGGCATATCACGGGACCACGCCGCTAACGCGGAACGGGTTTACCCCCATGAATGCTAGTATATAAATAACAATCAATATAGATATATGGATCTACTATGCATCAATCAACATGCAATATCCCAATCTACCCACTTAGATTAATCACTACACTTAGATTTTCCAAATCCAATTCAATTTACAGAAATCATTCCTTTGGATTTTATTCCCGATTTCTTATTTCAAATCATTTGAAATACATATCTAACTTTCTATATCAAAGTAGATTTCACTTCGGGATCTCAAATCAAATCGTCTGGAAATATGAATTCCAAAACATAACAATGCATACAAACAAGCATGCAACCAAATATCGTGCTCCCCATCGACAAGGCAAAGGGTACGCACCTCGCAACTTGATATATAAATGTGCACCTACCCCACATAGGAGTAGGCTACACCGATGATGCACCTCCCACACATGGAGAGCATACACCGCTCTCTCACCCATACTTTTAGTCTCAGGGTTACCCGACTCTTTAGCCACATACTAAATCATTTCATATCCCGAAGTAGTGAAAATCATTTCACAACGTAATAATCACAAGTACTTTCAAAATATAGTACTTCACATCAGTAATTCACGCATATGATCAGTCACTATTAATCACATAACCTTTGAGCTCGTACGTCTCAAAGAAGGGTGTTAAGCAAGAGAATAAATTCTCTGCCACCAAACCGATACATCATCAATAGCAACTAATCGAATATGCGATGAACCACAATGTAACATATAATACATTTCTAAATCATTTTAGAAATCATCGGGTTTTGGGCCTCGAAATCCTTTCTGTTTTATAAAACATTCCCTGTCCAAAATCAGGAATACATTTCTTTTCACTTAAGAAAAATATCATTTCATAATCATTCATTAAATTTGAAATGGACACAACATCGCTAAACACCTTATCGTCAAATCGTGAAGTGTTTCACAAGGCGTTAGCACATAGATATTTTCAACCCAACCCAATGCTAAATGTAAAAGCATATTCTGCTCATAAACTGGTCGAGCACAATCCAAACAATCAATCAATCCAATTTGACATTAAATAGAAGGGTTTGAATAAAGATAGTATCGACTTATATTCAACATCAAATCCTGAAACCAATAGATATCATATCGGGAATAACGATATCGATATCTTCCAAATTCCCATCACAATATCTATATAATCACGGAATCCAATATCAAAAATATCCAAAGATAATTTCAATTCAAATCTAATCAAATTTATTTATTTATAACCATTGGATTATTTTTCTAGTTAATAACTAGTTCATTTCGATAAAAATATATTTTTATCTTTTCAAATATGGAGTTTTTCATCCCAATTCTTCACAAATCATTTCTTATGATTTTACACAAATTATCGATATTTTTAATAATTTTATCAAGGCCCATACAGTCGATTTCCATCAACGGTCATCGAACTGCACTTACAGCGACCTTTTCCAAATTTGATTTGGACATAATTCCAAATCCAACCGTTAGATTTCAAATCTCTAATATTCGTTAGAAAGCTGTTTTCGGTACGAACCCAACGGTTCTGGTTTCCGGAGAATCCGACGGTCGGATCTCCCGTAATGTCCATTCGAAGTCAATGGTCGAAATTCGCGAACTGCCGCAGCGCTGCGCGTTCTATTCAGGCCATTATATTATATATATAATATATATTTCGTCGATTTCCATTTAAAACAAATTTTATAAATCGTTTTAAATTCGTTTCAAAAACAATTTCAACTTCCATTTCAATTCCAATTCGATTTCCATTCGAATTCATTTTCTATTCTATTTAATTCGAATTCATTTTCTATTCTATTCAATTCGAATTCATTTTCTATTCTATTCAATTCGAATTCATTTTCTATTCTATTCAATTCGAATTCATTTTCTATTCTATTCAATTTTATACGGTGTATATACATATGTTAAAAATTATATTTTTAACAATCAAATCATTTTCACGTTTCATATATATGTATATATGTATATATATATATCGTTTTCATTTTCAATATATATATACGATATTTTCACTTTCAATATATACGATATTTTCACTTTCAATATATATACTTTCACTTTCAATATATACGATATTTTCATCTTCAATATATACGATATTTTATTATCGATTTCACATCAACATCACAAAAAATGTCACATCGCATCAATCAAACAAACAAGCCATCCATGGTCTGTGGATGACGGGTGTCGGGTGCTGCTAAGCACCGTCTACATCCTAGTATGTATATATATATATATATACATATAACTAGAAAAAGAGAATTTAGAGTGAGGAGTTTTCACCAAAGCTATCCCAACTCTATGACACTTCTAATGCAGGGAATCTTCACCACTCTCGCCTTTTGCTACTTTCATTGACCGTAGCCACTACATATATAAAAGTCACATTTTTATTACTTTGCTATTCAATATATAAAAATCGAATTTTTACTTTGCTTTTCAATATATAAAAATCGAATTTTTACTTCGCTATTCGATATATAAAAATCGAATTTTTACTTCGCTATTCAATATAGAAAAATCGAATTTTTACTTTGCTATTCAATATATAAAAATCGAATTTTTACTTCGCTATTCGATATATAAAAATCGAATTTTTACTTTGCTATTCAATATATAAAAATTTAATTTTTACTTCGCTATTCAATATATAAAAATCCTATTTTCACTTCGTTAATCCATATGTAAAAATTATATTTTTATCGCTACTTCAAAATGGAAATCTAATTTTTCTTCATATAAAGATTTCGCCTTTTCAAATATAAAGATTTCGCCTTTTCAAATATAAAGATTTCGCCTTTTCTATTATAAAGATTTCGCCTTTTCAATTTCAAAAATCTAATCTTTTCTATTTTAAAAATCTAATCTTTTCTATTTTAAAAGTCTAATCTTTTCTATTTTAAAAATCTAATCTTTTCTAAGCAAAATCCTAATTTTTTCCTAAGTGAAAACCACAATTTTCTCTTTCTATTCATATCCATACCATAAAAATCCGATTTCTTCAATGAAAAAAAACTGAACAGAAAATTCTTTATATAAAAAAAACTCACTTTGCAATCATCAGCGGGGTGGAGGGTCGCGAGGGGAGGTGGCGCACGAGACAGTGGCTCGGTTGGTTCACAGTGGGCTGGTGGAGGCTTCAGGTGGCGGTTTCAGGTGGATTTTCTCGTGGAAGAGGAGATGGACGGAGGGAGGGGGGAAAGGTGAGGTGGCGCCGACCAACGGGGGAGGGAGGTGGCGAGGTCGCATTCCTGGTCTGAGGTGTCGGCGGGTTCGCGGGTCAAAGGGGGGCTAGGGCTTCACGACGAGGTTAACACGAGGGCAGAGAAACGAAGAGGAGAGGGAGGAGAAGAAGGGGAGGCGCCGGCGTTGGGAGGCCACCGCGAGCGCAGGCGATGGCGGGGAGCGATGGGAGGCGGCCGTCGATCTCGAGCAACGTTCTTCCATTTTTTTTTCGATTTCTTTTTGAAGAAAAAAGGGGGGGCTGAGGAGTTAAAAAGGAAGAGAGAGAGTTTTATTTATTTAATTTCAAACAGTTGACTTTTACATACGACCTCTAAACGAGGCCCACCGCCTGCCGTCCATAGCGTTTTACCCTCATTCCGAACACAATGGGATATGTATCATAAGCTAATTCGATCGTTTCGATCAGTTTCCGTTAAAATCAACATATAACTCTATATATTGAATTTGAACGCGCATTTCATTTTACCGGGATCACATACGAACTCTAAAAATTCCAGAAAAATATTTTCTAGCTTCGTATTGACGATACGGTCCTGACAAAACTAGTTTCGTCGAATTCTGAGATCGTTAGAAAAATGGCCATTTTCCAGTCGATTAAAATCGACTGAAACTGGTCAAACGCATTTTCCTTTGCCACACTCACATATTGATTCGAAAAATTATGAAATTTGAAACCTAGCAATAACTTGACATCACGGACCCAACAAAAGTGGTTTTGTCGAAATCCGAGGTCGTTTGCAAAATTTCCATTTTTAAGGGCCTGAATTCTATAGCGACTATTCAGTATTTTCAACTGGACATATCTTTTGATTCCCGCTATGAAATTTTAATTTTTCGGATTCGTTGGAAAGATATTCCCAATTAGATTCCATTATTTTTTGTTTCGCTAAAATCCGGTTTATTTTGCACCTGGTACATTCATTTGAAGTTTGAAATCGAATTATCGAACAACCGCGCCATTTTCAATTCTATTTATAATTATATATAATTATTGATATTCTAACGACGACGTATGTAATATATACGTTCGAATTCTATTCAAAATAAATTTCTCGTCGATATTATTTAAAATAATTCATTTTAAATGTTCAAAATTCGCTAAAATTGCCAAAATAAAAAATTTAAACTGGCCCAGAGTTTCGGGTTGTTACAATCTCCCCCACTTAAAACTTTTCGTCCCCGAAAAGGAACAAAGTCGGAAGTGGTTTCACAGATCAACTCAACTTTCATTATCTTGATTACGACTTAAGTTCTTCAACTTTTCAGTTTCTAAGAACTTTTCAAATTTTTCAAAAATTTGGCTAACACCCTAAATTTTCGAAAAATTTCGCCATAGCCTCCCCTGCACCGGGAGCCACGGGAAAATCCCGAAATTGCCATACAGGCCTTCTGATCTCAAAAAGAAAAAGAAAAACCCAAGCGGCTAGCCAATCGGCTCATAAAATCATCATCACCCAAACAAAACAGTAAATTATAGTAAACATGTACCTATTTGTCGGGCAAACAAATTTTATTCTTCTGCTCTAGCCTCCTTGCTATGACCTGTTCAATGTAAGTACAAGTATATGCAAGCAAATGCGACCAATTTCAATACAATTCACTATTTGATTCTATTAGGCGTAATGGTTCAAAATTATCAGACAAATAGACAAACAACACAAACATCAATCAATTAGTGAATTATCATTTGAAATTCATAACTTTGATATATAGTCAAAAAAAATCGGATTTTTGATGCCAAATCACAACAATAAGCCCTATCTAGTTTCGATTCTCACACCAGTCAATAGGAAATATATAGAAATCTCACTTTCGTCACTCGAAAATAAATACTGGCGATGGTGCCCCATCACCAGAATCATCCCCGGGCAACTAGAGTGTAATTCTATATCTATCCAGTATATTAAAACTTCGAACACACGTTTGCAAGACATATATGCAAAATATTTATATATCGGATTGTCCAAATCAATTTATAATAAATGATCAAATACGAATAGTTGATTTAAATTTTCAAAACAAAATTCATTTTCATTTTAAAAATATACTCTTCACACTCGTTCTAGGATACTACTGATCCTATCTCTAACGAGTCATTCTAATTGGATATTACTAATCCAATATCTGATGAATTCTTTCGTATGGTTCTAATGTGTCTTGTTCTCTGAGCTTTGTAAACCAAAGCTCTGATACCAAATGTGACAAAAAGGAATTTCGCTCGGTCCGAATCAGTCGCTAAACCGATCTAGACCGTTCAAAACGCCTGATTGTTTAGAGAACAAGACAAAATAGAACGCAGACGGAAGAACATTTCATTGTATATTACAACAATGCATCAGAATACAAGAATATACAGAGTATAAACAAATAAATATTACACAGAAATATCAGAGATTACAATAAATTACATAGCAGCGGAAAATAATACAATACACAACTAGAAGGAGATATACGGATACAAAGCTTTCCGGATATCATTCCAGCTGTAAACCAGGATCCTGTGAATATAAATCTGCAAAACTAAAACTACTAGCTGCCCATGTCAAAATAGGGGCACCTGGAGTTTATTGTTTTGACCTAAACTCTGGGTGCCCCTATTTTGACACGTGCAGCTAGTAGTTTTGGTTTTGCAGATTTATATTCACAGGATCCTGGTTTACAGCTGGAACGATATCCGGAAAGCTTTGTATCCGTATATCTCTTTCTAGTTGTGTATTGTATTATTTTCCGCTGCTATGTAATTTATTGTAATCTCTGATATTTCTGTGTAATATTTATTTGTTTATACTCTGTATATTCTTGTATTCTGATGCATTGTTGTAATATACAATGAAATGTTCTTCCGTCTTCGTTCTATTTTGTCTTGTTCTCAAAACAATCAGGCGTTTCGAACGGTCTAGATCGGTTTAGCGACTGATTCGGACCGAGCGAAATTCGACACGGATTTCGCCCGGACCTAATCGATCGCTAAACCGACCAAGACCGTTCAAATCCCGCATACGCTAACTTTGGGTATACAACACATCAGAACAAATAACAGAAGACTTCAATAAACATCATAATAATGTTACATCAGAGTACAGAATATCAGAGTATATCGAAAATAATACACAGCGGAAATAAATTTACATAAATGTAATACAATGCACAGCGGAAATATAAACTACACAGCGGAAGACTGTAAATGTCTGGACACAGCTTAAAGCTTCAATCCAGAATCCTTCTCAATACATCTGCAAAATAAAACTACTCGACTGCCCGTGTGGAAAATAGGGGCACCCGAGTTCGCAAGGGAAAAGCAAACTACAGGTCAGTCATGGGACTAGTGTGAGAAACTCTAAACAGTTATAATTAACTTATTTAATAATATGGCATATCACGGGACCACGCTGCTAACGCGGAACGGGTTTACCCCCATGAATGCTAGTATATAAATAACAATCAATATAGATATATGGATCTACTATGCATCAATCAACATGCAATATCCCAATCTACCCACTTAGATTAATCACTACACTTAGATTTTCCAAATCCAATTCAATTTACAGAAATCATTCCTTTGGATTTTATTCCCGATTTCTTATTTCAAATCATTTGAAATACATATCTAACTTTCTATATCAAAGTAGATTTCACTTCGGGATCTCAAATCAAATCGTCTGGAAATATGAATTCCAAAACATAACAATGCACACAAACAAGCATGCAACCAAATATCGTGCTCCCCATCGACAAGGCAAAGGGTACGCACCTCGCAACTCGATATATAAATGTGCACCTACCCCACATAGGAGTAGGCTACACCGACGATGCACCTCCCACACATGGAGAGCATACACCGCCCTCTCACCCATACTTTTAGTCTCAGGGTTACCTGACTCTTTAGCCACATACTAAATCATTTCATATCCCGAAGTAGGGAAAATCATTTCACAACGTAATAATCACAAGTACTTTCAAAATATAGTACTTCACATCAGTAATTCACGCATATGATCAGTCACTATTATTCACATAACCTTTGAGCTCGTACGTCTCAAAGAAGGGTGTTAAGCAAGAGAATAAATTCTCCGCCACCAAACAGATACATCATCAATAGCAACTAATCGAATATGCGATGAACCACAATGTAACATATAATACATTTCTAAATCATTTTAGAAATCATCGGGTTTTGGGCCTCGAAATACTTTCTGTTTTATAAAAAAAATTTATAAAACATTCCCTGTCCAAAATCGGGAATACATTTCTTTTCACTTAAGAAAAATATCATTTCACAATCATTCATTAAATTTGAAATGGACACAACATCGCTAAACACCTTATCGTCGAATCATGAAGTGTTTCACAAGGCGTTAGCACATAGATATTTTCAACCCAACCCAATGCTAAATGTAAAAGCATATTCTGCTCATAAACTGGTCGAGCACAATCCAAACAATCAATCAATCCAATTTGACATTAAATAGAAGGGTTTGAATAAAGATAGTATCGACTTATATTCAACATCAAATCCTGAAACCAATAGATATCATATCGGGAATAACGATATCGATATCTTCCAAATTCCCATCACAATATCTATATAATCACGGAATCCAATATCGAAAATATCCAAAGATAATTTCAATTCAAATCTAATACAATTTATTTATTTATAACCATTGGATTATTTTTCTAGTTAATAACTAGTTCATTTCGATAAAAATATATTTTTATCTATTCAAATATGGAGTTTTTCATCCCAATTCTTCACAAATCATTTCTTATGATTTTACACAAATTATCGATATTTTTAATAATTTTATCAAGGCCCATACAGTCGATTTCCATCAACGGTCATCGAACTGCACTTACAGCGACCTTTTCCAAATTTGATTTGGACATAATTCCAAATCCAACCGTTAGATTTCAAATCTCTAATATTCGTTAGAAAGCTGTTTTCGATACGAACCCAAAGGTTCTGGTTTCAGGAGAATCCGACGGTCGGATCTCCCGTAATGTCCATTCGAAGTCAATGGTCGAAATTCGCGAACTGCCGCAGCGCTGCGCGTTCTATTCAGGCCATTATATTATATATATAATATATATAATATATATTTCATCGATTTCCATTTAAAACAAATTTTATAAATTATTTAAAATTCGTTTCAAAAACAATTTCAACTTCCATTTCAATTCCAATTCGATTTCAATTCGAATTCATTTTCTATTCTATTCAATTCGAATTCATTTTCTATTCTATTCAATTCGAATTCATTTTCTATTTTATTCAATTCGAATTCATTTTCTATTCTATTCAATTCGAATTCATTTTCTATTCTATTCAATTTTATACGGTGTATATATATATGTTAAAAATTATATTTTTAACAATCAAATCATTTTCACGTTTCATATATATGTATATATGTATATATATCGTTTTCATTATCAATATATATATATACGATATTTTCACTTTCAATATATACGATATTTTCACTTTCAATATATATATTTTCACTTTCAATATATACGATATTTTCACCTTCAATATATACGATATTTTATTATCGATTTCACATCAACATCACAAAAAAATTTCACATCACATCAATCAAACAAACAAGCCATCCATGGTCTGTGGATGACGGGTGTCGAGTGCTGCTAAGCACCGTCTACATCCTAGTATATATATATATAACTAGAAAAAGAGAATTTAGAGTGAGGAGTTCTCACCAAAGCTATCCCAACTCCACGACACTTCTAATGCAGGGAATCTTCACCACTCTCGCCTTTTGCTACTTTCGTTGACCGTAGCCACTACATATATAAAAGTCACATTTTTATTACTTTGCTATTCAATATATAAAAATCGAATTTTTACTTTGCTATTCAATATATAAAAATCGAATTTTTACTTCGCTATTCGCTACATAAAAATCGAATTTTTACTTCGCTATTCAATATAGAAAAATCTAATTTTTACTTTGCTATTCAATATATAAAAATCGAATTTTTACTTCGCTATTCGATATATAAAAATCGAATTTTTACTTTGCTATTCAATATATAAAAATTGAATTTTTACTTCGCTATTCAATATATAAAAATCCTATTTTCACTTCGTTAATCCATATGTAAAAATTATATTTTTATCGCTACTTCAAAATGGAAATCTAATTTTTCTTCATATAAAGATTTCGCCTTTTCTATTATAAAGATTTCGCCTTTTCAATTTCAAAATTCTAATCTTTTCTATTTTAAAAATCTAATCTTTTCTATTTTAAAAATCTAATCTTTTCTATTTTAAAAATCTAATCTTTTCTAAGCAAAATCCTAATTTTTTCCTAAGTGAAAACCACAATTTTCTCTTTCTATTCATATCCATACCATAAAAATCCGATTTTATCAATGAAAAAAAACTGAATAGAAAATTCTTTATATAAAAAAAAACTCACTTTGCAATCATCAGCGGGGTGGAGGGTCGCGAGGGGAGGTGGCGCACGAGACAGTGGCTTGGTTAGTTCACAGTGGGCTGGTGGAGGCTTCAGGTGGCGGTTTCAGGTGGATTTTCTCGTGGAAGAGGAGATGGACGGAGGGAGGGGGAAAGGTGAGGGGGCGCCGACCAACGGGGGAGGGAGGTGGCGAGGTCGCGTTCCTGGTCTGAGGTGTCGGCGGGTTCGCGGGTCAAAGGGGGGCTAGGGCTTCACGACGAGGTTAACACGAGGGGAGAGAAACGAAGAGGAGAGGGAGGAGAAGAAGGGGAGGCGCCGACGTTGGGAGGCCACCGCGAGCGCAGGCGATGGCGGGGAGCGATGGGAGGCGGCCGTCGATCTCGAGCAGCGTTCTTCCATTTTTTTTTCGATTTCTTTTTGAAGAAAAAAGGGGGGGCCTGAGGAGTTAAAAAGGAAGAGAGAGAGTTTTATTTATTTAATTATTTAATTTCAAACAGTTGACTTTTACATACGACCTCTAAACGAGGCCCACCACCTGCCGTCCATAGCGTTTTACCCCCATTCCGAACACAATGGGATATGTATCGTAAGCGGATTCGATCGTTTCGATCAGTTTCCGTTAAAATCAACATATAACTCTATATATTGAATTTGAACGCGCATTTCATTTTACCGGGATCACATACGAACTCTAAAAATTCCAGAAAAATATTTTCTAGCTTCGTATTGACGATACGGTCCTAACAAAACTAGTTTCGTCGAATTCTGAGACCGTTAGAAAAATTGCCATTTTCCAGTCGATTAAAATCGACTGAAACTGGTCAAACGCATTTTCCTTTGCCACGCTCACATATTGATTCGAAAAATTATGAAATTTGAAACCTAGCAATAACTTGACATCACGGACCCAACAAAAGTGGTTTTGTCGAAATCCGAGGTCGTTTGCAAAATTTCCATTTTTAAGGGCCTGAATTCTATAGCGACTATTCAGTATTTTCAACTGGACATATCTTTTGATTCCCGCTATGAAATTTTAATTTTTCGGATTCGTTGGAAAGATATTCCCAATTAGATTCCATTATTTTTGGTTTCGCTAAAATCCGGTTTATTTTGCACCCGGTACATTCATTTGAAGTTTGAAATCGAATTATCGAACTACCGCGCCATTTTCAATTCTATTTATAATTATATATAATTATTTATATTCTAACGACGACGTATATAATATATACATTCGAATTCTATTCAAAATAAATTTCTCGTCGATATTATTTAAAATAATTCATTTTAAATGTTCAAAATTCGCTAAAATTGCCAAAATAAAAATTTTAAACTGGCCCAGATTTTCGGGTTGTTACAATATTAAATGATCAAATGACTATTTACTTAAATTACTTAACATAAATAGTTAAATTGTTCTACGAATTTAAATTTCATAAAAATATATACCTTAATCGTTCATCAAAATCTCTTTTTCTGTGATATGTCGATCTTGCTTAGCCCTGCAACACCTTATCACCATTCTCCCAAACCAACAGGCTGAACTCTTCCATATCACAAACCATTTAAACAACGGTAAACAGCTTGAGATCTACCTAAACCATCCTCCTCATTCTTCACGAAAACCAGAAACACCATTCTACAACAGTTCGTCCTCAACACTATAAACCCAAGTTCAGAACTCCTCAACTCACGGTTGATCCTCAGCATCACCTAGATTCGCAGTTCGCCCCTTCAAAATTCAAAGCCCAAACTCATTATCCCTAGCGTCGGCCTCTTCAGGAACTACCGTGCTCAAAATTGCAACTCTCCCAACGCAAGCCTCCAGGTCATTGAATCTTCCCAAATTCCCCCATCAACTCGTCAGAGCATCGCATACTTGTTTACATCGCGACTTCCTCAACTTCGCAGCTTCCATGTAGCGACTTCGATTATCCTATGTCTGACCCAAAAACATAGCGACGTACTTTCCCCCAAAACCCCATCAGATTTTTCACGAAAAACCCAATCTACCACTTCCGACTTCTCCCATACCAAGGCGCCTCCATCTTCTCCATCGCGGTCTTGAACTCGACACCCCGAAGAAATCCGTTGGTCTTGAAAAACGAGTGACCCAAAATGGTATCACACCAAATTATACACATACCCGCGTGAATCTTTGAATTGGAGGAGTTCAACGGATGTAGAAAATTCAAGTTTTGTTGAGTATTTGATTTAGGAGGATTTTCCAATGAATTGAGGAAGGTCGGCTTTTGTTGAGAATGAGAAAATAATGAAAAGTCAAGTAGTGGTACTTGCGATTTTCAAAATAAAGGATGCGACATTTCTTTGTTCTGAAGCATATGATTTTTTTTGCTTGAGGAATAAATATGAGAGGAGAAAATAAAGGAATGAAGTAAGGAAGTAGTCGCGCATTTATATAGAAACGAATTCTTCACCACTAAAAATTGTTTGTGCATAGTACATGAGCTTTAAATTGCGATTTGATATTTGATTTAATCTGATTTGATTATGTATTTAATACAATTCGATATAAAGAGATTTTTATTCTTTTTAGATGGATATCGATTTGATTTCAAGCTTATCTACAATCAAATATCTTGGGGTCCATTAATATAAATCACAAACCGCTATTCTAGTATACCGACCGACATTTCAATATAATAACCTTATTCTGAACTCGACAGTAAATATTCTGAAATTTAATTTCAAAATATATATACCATATTAAATTAATATAATATAATTTAAATTCGAAAACAACAAATTTTTTGATAATAAATTATTATTTATTATCGTATATATCAAATAAAATTCCTACTTATCATCTGAATCATTTTGATTCAGTTTTTAACTTCGATTTCAATTATCTTTCGAATGACAATAATTCGATATATTCTAAATTAAATTATATTCGATTATTAAATCGATAACTCAATATAAAAATTAATTTATATTATCCACTATATATTTAAGACCATATTAAATATTTAAAATTAATCAACCAAAAATCCGGTTGTTACAAAGAACATCTTGTAACCCAGGCTAAACATGACCGGTTACTCATTTCGCTTGAGTGTACCGAATGTATTATCACCAACGGTTGGAATCAACAACTGTTTCCCGAAAGGGACAACATCGATAGATTTAAGAAGCAAAAGGAATTTCTCTAGATTAGGTGACAATATACCCTACTTGGCATCCAACCACTTAGCCATGCGACCTACCCGATTTTATATCATTTCCTGGTTGTAAGGCTAGAGGTCATAACGTGTAGATCACACCTTTATTTACTTTGAATGCCACATCATCATACCCGCCAAATCACAAATTGATTTCCTTAAAAATACCATGGGTATACAGCTAAGAGAAACGAATTCCTTCGCTACCAAACGTAAATACGTTTGAAGAGATCAACTTACGCGATCTTTTAAATATACCCTGTCAGATATTCTTCCATACTGGTCGTCCTGGGACTGGACAAACCAAAGGTACTATTCTATAAACAGGACAACCCTTGCATAACTCCGTCTTCAATTATCTTCATCATATTTGATTGCAACGCTAACGCCCATATAAAGTGATTTTCAGATAATGAATCCGATCCTGGTCTCTCCGTATTGACGACGGAAGAATGGTCAAAAACTTCGATAGTCGATGAGTTAACTATCAAAGAAAAACACGTGTGCAAACAACGATATTATTTCCAGATGGAAATTCTATCAGTCAATCATCATTTAACATTTATCTCTTTAGTTCCTTAATTTATTCATTTTTCATTCCCTATTTCCATATATTCAACATTCCTTACTTTCTAAATTTAGAAAATATACGTTATTAACATTGGAAAACATCTCCATTTCTTTTTTTCTATATTAGAAAATATTTCTGATTCTTATTTTGAAAACATTTCCAAAAACTCCTGCATTTGGATTTAAACAGATGTTTAAATAAAAAATCACTATGCCAACTCAAACCATTACCTTCATTAACTAAATTCACTTAACTAACCTTCACTATCGAACCTTAACCATTCCTTAGTTAAAAATGGAGTCAATCAAGTTGGGGTATAACTACCTCTCAGACCTTAACTGAACAACATTTCTAACCTCGAAATAGACAAAGTTCACCTTTTACATCTTTAACAAACTTCCTTACGTAACTCTTGGATTCTATTTATGAATCCACCTTTTTATTGAAAACATTGATTACAACTATAGCGTTATAATCCTTACTTCTGAAATATCTAATTTCAAAATATAACTTTTATTCCTTAATTTAACTAAATAACTAAATAGACAATTTATAACTAAATGAATAAATCTTGATTTTAAAAACCGAAAGTAAGTAGTACTTTCCCGAAATCGATATAATCAAATTTCAATGTATAACTCTCTTTCAAATAAACCATATTCAATAACTCCTTTCGAATAACTCTATGTTATTAACTCCTTTTCGAATAACTCTATTCGATCAACTCCCTTTCGAATAACTCTATATTCGATTAACTCCTTTTCAAATAAACAATATTTGGTTAACTAATACTCGACTAACTCTAATCGATTAACTAATACTCAACTAACTCTAATCGATTAACCAATATTCGACTAACTCTACTCGAATAACTAATTTATTTTAACCCTATTTTCTATCTCATTCAAATTCCCATTTGAACTCCTATTTCAAAACCCAATTTTTACTTATAAATGTTTTAATTTATAAAGTATTTATTTTAATAAATTATTCACACCGGATGTGAAAAATATTTCTTTATATAATCCATTAAGTTTGATTTCATATTTTAAAATAATATTCCATTTCCAAATTCTATATATACTTCTCTTTATAGAATTATTCACACGAAATCTCCTTTTTATTTCTAACACTTAAATTTCATTTAAAATTTTCTTTTATAAGTCTATTTATTTCATAAATAAATATTTCCTTTTATAACTCTATTTATTTTCTAAATAAATATTTCCTTTTATAACTCCTTTGATTTTATTTATTTTTTTCTTTTATAAAATCCTTTTCCTTTTATATATAAAATCCATTGATTTTATATAAATAATTTATTTTCAAAATTCACTTTGAAAATCCCCATTTCTACATCCTTGTATTTCTTATGGTATTTAAAATACCAAATAACAATGATCGATATCATTCAAACACCCATAATCAACAACAGATTATATATCACATCATATATTACAATATATGAAAAGAACAGTATTATAAATATTGAGGAATCCAGTTGGATCCCTCCAACCTGTTTCCCCGCATCCATAAATGTTAAACAATATAAATAACATCGATTTCATTTCAATATGAAATATTCTGATAAACAAAATCAATATTTGATTAATGATTTATATATATAGTTATCTATAATTTCAACCAATACATCAACAATTCAACCAAACAATCAACACAAAACAATCGATCATCATTTATCAATACTAGATTATATTTATAAAATTATAAATTGTACAGAGTTTGTGAGATTTACTCACATTGGCAGTTCATCGTTAAATAACGCTAAACTATTGGTTGATTAAGACTGACAATTTATTTCACTATAAATTATGACGAGCTCCAATTCACTCCAAGTAAGTTCCATTACGTAGTGTCCGTCCATACGATCCTGACGGATCTAGTTTCGTCAAATTCTGATTACGTATGACGAAGTTATAGCATCTACAATTTTGCATATAAATTTATAAAATTTAATCTAAAGGAATTAAATAACTTGGGCCTCCCAATTTCAGCCCAACTCCATTTTAATTCACATCCCAGGCCTGCGTTCTACTTCTCTTCCTTCCTCCTGGTATAGTTCACGTCCTCTTGTACTGAATATACACCATTTTGACAACTTCACTTAGTTTGTTATCCTCCTACTCTCAGCGAAAAATCCAAACTAAAACTCCAAACTCCTTCTCTTTAACTCCTTATTTCTCTCAGTACCATTCGAACACAGCTCGATGTTCTTCCCCTATACCATTTAAAACACGAGTTCCAATATTTGGCTTTTTCCGATTATCAAACCCAGTGTTCAATCTCCCTACTCCATCGTCTCCACCCTGGAAACCGCCAGATTTCATCTCTCGTTCTCCTCTCAATCTCCATACATATTTCAGTAAACTTGAGCTCTTCAAGTATCCTCTACTACCAAGCACGCACCCTGCTGATTGCGTTCAAACGCACTAAACACTGCTACAGGGAAAAATACCGAACCCTATCATCATGGATTTCCCCACAGCCCCATCCATCGCTGAGCCTCGCTATACTAACCACTACGCCATACTTTGTTCCACCCAGTTCGGCTTCTAGCTTCAACCGAGTTTAGCCCTAGCTCGGTGCTCACAAAATCCAATGCTAGGAGATTTATCCGCACCCAATAAAACCATTATAGAAATGAAAATCTTATCTCCACTAATTCAAAGATAATACCTTTTTGATTTTAGCATTTTTATTTGCTTTTCTTTTGAATTTTAGAATTGGCAGTTTTTTAGAAGAAGAGAAAGAGATGGCGGCTTCTGCTTTTGACCAACGAATGGGAAAACGTAGGGTTAAGAAGAATTGTAGTGTATTTATATAATACGTTACATTATGCAAGAAGCTTCATAAGATTTTTATATTAATTTATAGTCCATCGCTATTTGTTTTTCATCGATTAAAATTTTCTATGATCACATACAATATCCAATTCCGACAAAAATGGATGTGCAACTACCGTTTGAAATTATGGACCCAATGAAACTTGTTTTGTCGAATTTCGAGTCCGTTTGCTCACACAACTTATTTTTAAAGTCAAATTATTGACTGTTTTTCATATAAAAATCCCATACCGCCACATACTGATTCCAAAAATCACGAAAATTGAAATTTAACAATAATTTAATATTCCGAATCCAACAAAATTAGTTTCGTTGAAAACGGAGGTCATTGGCAAAACTGGCTATTTTTAATGCTCTAAATAAACCCATTTAAATATTAATATATTTAAAGATAAATAAATTGAATATTTATAAAAAAATATTATCATATATATATATATATTCACACAGAATATAATACAGCTCCAAAATATTTTTATCTGAATTTATAACTCAGCATTCAAATCCCGACTGAATCGATATTCAATTTATATTGAAAAATCCATTTATAATATATATAAATCGTTATTAATTATAAAGGAATTCCATAGTGACTTTTCGAAAATTTGATTTGATCATAAATCAAAATCTACACGATGAAATCCTGATTTTTCTCTTCCATTAGAAAAATATAGTTTACTATCTCCGAACGTTTCTTGTTTCACAGATATCCGGCTTAAAACGGATTCTGCATATTCGTTTAAAGTTCGAATCGCTAAATTACAAACTGCCGCACCATTACGGGCTCGATTATAATTAAAATATAAATTATACGTTCTAACGTCATTTAAATAATATATATTCGTTATTCAAATTAAATTCTAAACTGCATTCTACCTTATATATGATCCAATTCACAACGTATTGTGAATTCCACTATTTCCGACTATTTCGAAAATTAAATACATTATTCTATTATTTATATTAATTAAATATTCAATATTATTTAATTAAACAACGATTTGAATCTCTAAATCACTATATAAATAATTAAATAAATTAATTATAATATCGTAAAAAATACGGGACGTTACATTCTTCCCCCCTTAAAATAATTTCGTCCTCGAAATTGCTAAGGTAGAAAACAAGCCCTATTAACTAGGTAAGGTTTATTTATTCACTTCTTAACTTCAGTTTCAACTGAACCAATTTAATTTTAATTAAATATCCATTCATTCCTACTAACGAAAATTTTCAAAAATCCTGAAAATTTCTATGACCTTAACTTTTCGAAAAATTTCGTCAGCACCTCCTTTGTACTAGTCAATCAGTACAACTACAACTCCCCTCTCTGGGCCTTCTCCAACCCAAAAGAAAATCAAATAGCCAAGAGGCCTGCCAATTTGGCTCATCAAAATCTCAAACCCATATATAATATAAACTGATACCTTTTTGTCAGGCATATCATTATATCATTCCAACCTGTGACCAATTCTGCATATACCAATGTTATCCCAACCAAACCCAATCGCTTTTATCTCCAACACAACCATTCGTTTATCCAAGCCAAATTCCATTATCAATCTCAAGTACCATTCTTGATTTTCAATTTTGTTTCAAAAATTTCCATCTACTTTGTTTTAATTCAAACAATCCGTTTCTGGGAGTTTTTAAACAACTTTGCTTTTCAAAAATCAAATATTCATTTTGGAATATCAAAACAACTTGTTTTCTCAAATCATTTCCAAAAACAATATTTTGGTAGTTATCCATCACTTACAACTCGAAAATGGACACCGATGATGGTCAACTTCATCATTGGAATTTATTTTCCAGCGATCGAAGCGAGTTCAATACTATATCACTTTCAAAGCCATTTCTAAACACTTCCATTTAGAAATACATTTCAAAATATCATTCACAATGCTTGTAAAACAATTTAAAATCTCTCAGGATTTTAAAATTCCCATATATTTAATTCTATTCCATTTACAAACACTTTTCATGTTTTCGAAATTTTAATTCCAATTCTGAATTAAATTCAGATTTTATTCATCTGATTTCAAATATTACACTTATATGAATTCTAATTGGTTATTTACATAACCATTTCACATTTTATAATCTTATTTGACTATAATTACGACCAACACATCCAATATACAATAATACTTCAAATAACTATATTTTGTTTATATCAAAATATATTTTGGGTAAAATTATTTCATTTACCCTCTTTTCAAAACATAATGGGTCAGTTCATTGTATTCAAGCATTTATAAACCCCTACCGATACACTGGATCAAACTGATTGATCAGAACTCATAAACAACTCAACTAATAAATCTCCACAATCTAAAACAATTTTTATAAAATATACAAATACGTTCACTCGTATATATACCCTCAGACTCAATCTAGGTACTGACCCCATCTCTACTGAGTCATGCCACAGAGCCAAGGTAATCACTTTACCTTAAGCTCTGATACCACTGTAACGACCCGGGTTTTCGTGATCTTGAGTAATCGACATAAACTCAATGTCGACTATCCAAGCATCAGAAACACCGGATAGTCCATGAAAGGGGTGAGAATAGATAAGATAGAAACTTAGAATAGAAGAAGAAGAACATACATCATCATCAGAGTAACGTGAAACTCATAGCGGAACGAACAGTATATAATAGATACATAACTTTGAAATAAAACTAGTATATGTATACAGTAACCTTTTCAGGGTACAACACTTACAGCACAGCGGAAACAACAATAGCTATATAATCCTGAAGCCTCCTGCTCCAAGCTCTCAGTATATCTGTAAAATCCCGACTACTTGACTGCCCATACAAAATTGGGAACCCAAGAGTTTAGGGAAAACAAAACAAAACAAAATCCGGGTCAGTCATGGGACTGGTATGAGTAAACAATTTAAAACAGTTTGAGCAATTTAACGATATCTCAAAAGACCACGTTGTATAATGGAACAGGTTTTTCCCTTATGAGAATCTAAAACATTTGATTCATCTTTCCAATAAAACCCTTTTGAAAGAAACGATAAATCTTATATCGAACTCATCTGATATTATAATAGTGTCTATCAGTCTCAATATAATAATCATCTAGCAGAACGCTTTCATCTCATGTTCCACATACATAATATATAATCAAAAACCACGGGCGCTTATTGGGTAATGAATTCCAGCTGGCAAGGTATGGGACCACCTTCCGACAGTGTATCTCTAGAGGGAAATACACGGGTTCAACAAGAACATCTTGTAACCCAGGCTAAACATGACCGGTCACTCATTTCGCTTGAGTGTACCGAATGTATTATCACCAACGGTTGGGATCAGCAACCGTTTCCCGGAAGAGACAGCATCGATAAATTTAAGAAGCAAAAGGAATTTCTCTAGATCAGGTGATAATACACCCTACTTGGAAGCCAAACATTAGCCATGCGACCTACCCGATTTTATACCATTTCCTGGTTGTAAGGCTGGAGGTCATAATGTGTAGATCCCACCTTTATTTACTTTGAATGTCACATCGTCATACCCGCCAAATCATAAATTGATTTCCCCAAAAATACCATGGGCATACAGCTAAGAGAAACAAATTCCTCCACCACCGAACGTAAATACGCTTGAAGAGATCAACCTACGCGATCTATTAAATATACTCTGTCAGACATTCTTCCATACCGGTTGTCCTGGGACTGGACAAACGAAAGTTACTATTATGTAAACAGGACAGCCCTTGCATAACTCTGTCTTCAATTATCTTCATCATATTTGATCGCAACGCTAACGCCCATACATAATGGTTTTCAGATAATGAATCTGATCCTGGTCTCTTCGTATTGACGATGGAAAAATGGTCAAAAACTTCGATAGTCGGTGAGTTAACTATAAAAAAAAACACATGTGCAAACAACGATATTATTTCTAGATGGAAATTATATAGATCAATCATCATTTAACATTTATCTCTTTAGTTCCTTAATTTATTCATTTTTCATTTCCTGTTTCAAGATATTCAACATTCCTTATTTTCTAAATTTAGAAAATATACATTATTAACATTGGAAAACATTTCCATTTCTTATTTTCTATATTAGAAAATATTTTTGATTCTTATTTGGAAAACATTTCCAAAACTCCTACATTTGGATTTAAACAGATGTTCAAATAAAATATCGCTATGCCAACTCAAACCATTACCTTCATTAACTAAATTCACTTAACCAACCTTCACTATCGAACTTTAACCATTCCTTAGTTAAAAATGGAGTCAATCAAGTTGGGGTATAACTACCTCTCAGGCCTTAACTGAACAACATTTCTAACCTCGAAATAGACAAAGTTCACCTTTTACATCTTTAACAAACTTCCTTACGTAACTCTCGGATTCTATTTACGAATCCACCTTTTTATTGAAAACATTGATTATAACTATAGCGTTATAATCCCTACTTCTGAAATATCTAGTATCAAAATATAACTTTTATTCCTTAATTTAACTAAATAGACAATTTAAAACTAAATAAATAAATCTTGATTTTAAAAACCAGAAAGTAAGTAGTACTTTCCCGAAATCGATATAATCGAACTTCAATGTATAACTCTCTTTCTAATAAACTATATTCGATAACTCCTTTCGAATAAATTATATTTGATTAACTCCTTTTCGAATAACTCTATTTAATTAACTCCCTTTCGAATAACTCTACATTCGATTAACTCCTTTTCGAATAAACTATATTCGATTAACTAATACTCGACTAACTCTAATCGATTAACTAATACTCACTAACTCTAATCGATTAACTAATATTCAACTAACTCTATTCGAATAACTAATTTATTTTAACTCTATTTTCTATCTAATTCAAATTCCCATTTGAATTACTATTTCAAAACCCAATTTTTACTTATAAATGTTTTAATTTATAAAATATTTATTATAATCCATTATTCACACCGAATGTGAAAAATATTTCTTTTACATAATCCATTAAGTTTGATTTCGTATTTTAAAATAATATTCCATTTCCAAATTCTATATATACATCTATTTATAGAATTATTCACCCGAAATCTCATTTTTATTTCTAACACTTAAATCTCATTTAAAATTCCCTTTTATAACTCTATTTATTTCATAAATAAATATTTCCTTTTATAACTCTATTTATTTTCTCAATAAATATTTCCTTTTATAACACTATTTATTTTCTAAATAAATATTTCCTTTTATAACTCCTTTGATTTTATATTTTTTTTCTTTTATAGAATCCTTTTCCTTTTATATATAAAATCCATTGATTTTATATAAATAATTTATTTTCAAAATACACTTTTAAAATCCCCTTTTCTACATCCCAGTATTTCTTACGGTATTTAAAATACCATATAACAATGATCAATATCATTCAAACACACATAATCAACAACAGATTATATATCACATCATATATTACAATATATGAAAAGAACAGTATTATAAATATTGAGGAATCCAGTTGGATCCCTCCAACATGTCTCCCTGCATCCACAGATGATAAACAGAATCAATATTTGATTAACGATATATATATATATCGTTATCTATAACTTCAACCATTACATCAGCAATTCATCCAAACAATCAACACACAGCAATCAATCATCATTTATCAATACTAGATTATATTTATAAAAATATAAACTATACAGAGTTAGTGAGATTTACTCACATTGGCAGTTCAACGTTAAATAACGCTAAACTATTGGTTGATTCAGACCGAAAATTTATTTCGCTATAAATTGTAACGAGCTCCAATTCACTCCCAGTCAATTCCATTGTGTAGTATCCGTCCATACGATCCTGACGGATCTAGTTTCGTCAAATTCTGATTACGTATGACGAAGTTATAGCATTTACAATTTTGCATATAAATTTATAAAATTTAATCTAAAGGAATTAAATAACTTGGGCCTCACAATTTCAGCCCAGCCCAACTCCATTTTAATTCAAATCCCAGACCCGCATTCTACTTCTCTTCCTTCCTCCTGGTTTAGTTCACGTCCTCTTGTACTGAATGTACACCATTTTGACAACTTCACTTAGTTCATCATCCTCCAACTCTCAGTGAAAAATCCAAACTAAAACATCAAACTCCTTCTATTTAACTCCTTATTTCTCTCAGTACCTTTCAAACACAGCTCGATGGTCTTCCCCTTAACTATTTAAAACGGAAGTTCCAGTATTTGGCTTTTTCCGATTATCAAACCAAGTGTTCAATCTCCCTGCAGCATCGTTTCTACCCTGGAAACCGCCAGATTTCATCTCTCGTCCACCTCTCAATCTCCATACAAATTTCAGTAAACTCGAGCTCTTTAAGTATCCTCTACTGCCAAGCACGCACTTTGCTGATTGCATTCGAACGCACTAAACAATGCTACAGGGAAAAATACCGAACCTTATCATCGCGGATTTCCCCAAAGCACCCTCCACCGCTGCGCCTTGCTGTACTAACCACTGCACCATACTTTGTTCCACCCAGTTCAGCATCTAGCTTCAACCGAGTTCAGCCCTAGCTCGGTGCTCACAAAATCCAATGCTAGGAGATTTACCCGCTGAAACGACCCGAACTTACCCACGAAGGAAAGCACGGATTGGGTTGAGAACAAGATGAGTCAGAACACGAACAGAAGAACATTTCATTGTTAATTACAACAATTCCATCAAAATACATGAATATACAGAGTATGAATAAATATTAGACATTTAATATACATCAGAAAAATATCAAAGATTACAATTTACAATGCAGCGGAAAATAATACAAAAGACAACTGAAAAGAATATACGGACCAGCTGTAAATCAGGATCCTATTAATATAAATCTGCAAAACCAAAACTACTAGCTGCCCGTGTCAAAATAAGGGCACCCAGAATTTAGGTTAAAATAATAAACTCCAGGTCAGTCATGTGACTGGTGCGAGAATTAAAACAGTTATTTAAAACTTTACTTTAAATCAGATATATCAAGGGACCACGCCGTATAACATGGAACGGGTTTTCTCCCAAGAATACCAGTGCATATAACAAAACAGCGCAATACTTTTTGAAAAAATGAAGCAATTATAAAACCCAGGTCCTATCACACAATGCAACGCAAGCCGGGGGATAGGGTTTTCCCTTATAATAGCCAAACATGCTTGGTACGCTAAAATAACTCATTTGATACTATTATAAGTGCATAGTGTATAAAATAATTTCAATCATAAGTATGAATCATAGACGGCATAAGTGCCCCATACCACTATGTTGCCCTATATAGGTTTATAATTAAAACCGCAAAATGTCGTATTGGAAGTTGGATTTCCATCTGTGAACCGAGGCAATGTATCGTCCTCGCCGCTTTGAGACAATCTAGCCTACCATGTCTCAGGATTAGAGCTCGAGTGACCCTTGGATCGTCAGGGTCGGTCCACTCGATGTGGATTAAACTTAAACCCTGGACACTGCGTTTCCCCGCCCTATGGGGCGTAAATGAGCCAAATGACTCCATCGGTCCCGGATCGACCGATACAACCGAGGTGCCTTGCTATCCATCATCCGCATAAGTAAAATGCCAGAGCGTGTAAAACACTGACACCACTCCTAGCTAGAAAGAAACGTGTGCCCTCCTTGATGTCTTCTCCCGTTTCTGGTTTACACCGAGGTGTGAGGCTTGAGAAATAACGCTATACAAAGCTACGCTGTATTAAAGCCGTGCTTTGATCATCAACCACACGACTCTGCTTCTCAACAAAAGCCTTGATCATTTTCATCTCAACATGCCACACAGGCAATTCATGCCATGCGACTGATATCTATTGATATATAACCTCTGAGCTCGTACGTCTCAGAGAGGGGCGTTAAGTAAGAGAATAAATTATCCGCCGCCAAACAGATATATTTTTAATAGAAATCAATCAACACAGAATAAAATCCAATCTCAGACACACATTCATTTACAAGTCCGTTCTGGGTTTGAACGAAACCAGAGGAACCTTATTCCTCACATATCTATCGATCTCCAAGTACGTCTGGACGATCACCAACTGATTCCCTCCTCTTGGGTGTACAGCCCAATCAAGATCATCAGTAATTATCCAAACGATGTGAAGACCTCATGTCTTCAACCACCGTATTCATCTTCGACTTCTCATCGATTCAGTTATTCAGAATGGGGTAAACCCGGTCTTTCCGAATAGCTCGCGTATATAATAAACAAGTGTTATAAAAACACAGCATACGCCTTATTCCAATCTAGAATATTCCTTTATTCAAATATTCTTTTACTTTGGGAAAGGTTCCCATTAATTTTATAAAATATAAATTCTTTAAATTTATTCTTTAATCTTCCTTTGGATTATCAATTCAAACCAAATTATGGTTTATCCAAACTAGTCGGGATTAGCGAACCTTACCGAAGTAATCATTTGTTAAATTTCCCAACACCAACCTATTCATCCTATTAAGTAAATCTGGTAATACTTCATATCTAACACCACGGTGTTATTGGTAAATTCAATTACCCTTTCACGTTCAAATCTAATTAAAGATTTAACTATCGCTTGGAGCAGAACTGGTGATACTCCATTCTCGATCACTTCTTGAATTTGATAATTTTAGTTATCAAATTCACCTTTCAATCTATTTAAAGATTCTTTTAAAAGTCCACTTGGTTTTAATCTTCCTAAAAATCAATATTAATGATTGTTTAACTTGGGAAATCATATCCTGTCTTTAACTGGGTTAAAGAACCAATGTCATTTAAAACACGGTTCACGATAAACCCAAAAATCACATTCTATTCCATCAGCCTTTAACCGTAAATTAGCAAGTGAATAATTCCCTAAGTGTTAACCCCGAAGGCCGAAACCAACATCAAATCAATACCCAAGAAACTATTTCACTTAAGTAATCTCCAGTTAGTTTCTGATTTTCTTAACTCCGTTGGGTCTAAGAACAATATCATTAAAGATACCATTCACGACAACCCAAAATCACATTCCATTAACCATGGAATCTTCATGGAAAACAAATCGATATATGTATAATCGATATAAACTTCCATATCCGACTAACAATATAAATGGAATAATGGCAAAGCCTTTTAAATTCCACATATATTAGCAGTCCTCATCCACAGAAATTCACTTCGATTATTACCAAATCGAATTCCATTCCATTCCAATTTATTTTATTTAAATTGAAAAACTTTACTTTGGAAAATCTCCTTTAAATCTTAACAAAAGATTTATAGATTCCAAATTACATTTCACTGTGAACCAGGTTAAAGAACGAATGTCGTTATAACACAGTTCACAACAAACCCAATTCACATTCCATAAATTATTGGGTTAAAGAACAAGTGTTATTTGAAACACCGTTCACGATAAACCCAAAAATCAATTCCAATTCAATTCCAATTAAATATCATTTAATTGGTACATTTCATTAAATCTAAATAAAAAGATTTAATCCTTTTTCTCAACTAGATTTAAAAACAGTGTTAACGAAGACACCATTCACGACAAACCCAAATCCCATTTTATATTAAATACAAGGCTCTGAATAGAAAATATATTGGCTTATATTCAATATCAAATATTATAACCAACAGATATGGTATTGGAAATGACGATATAAATATATCTTTCAAATTTCCATAACAACATCAGTATAATCACGAAATCCAACATCAAAATATTCCGAAGACAATTTCGATTCAAATCCATTCCAATTTATATATTGGAAATTCTGGTTATTTTTAAAGCCATTTCAAATCCAATTTATTTATTTTAAAAATAAATGGATTATAATTCTAGTTCAAAACTAGTTCATTTCGATAAAAATTCAATTTTTTTATCTGTACAAGTGCATCTCTAAAATCATTTTTATTCGTATGAAAAATGCTCTTGCTAATATCATTTCCTCAAATCAAAGTGTGTTCCTTCCCAATAGAGATATTGCAGATAATATACTTCTTGCTACAGAACTAATGAAAGGCTACAACAAATCCAATATATCTTCTAGGTGTGTCCTTAAACTTGATATTCAAAAAGCCTATGACACTGTGCGTTGGGATTCTATCATCTATATTCTCTTTAAAATGAACTTCCCTATCCCATTTTTATGTTGGATCTTTACTTGTGTCTCCATTGTGAATATTTCTCTTAGCTCCAATGGCTCCACTTTTGGATATTTCAAGGCTAAACGGGGTATTCGACAAGGGGACCCAATCTCTCCGTACATTTTTGTGTGTGTTATGGAATTTTTTACCACTCTTGTGAAACGACCCGTAACTTCCCCGTAAAGGAAAGCGTCGGATAGTTCGAGAACAAGCCACAACAGAACGCATATAAAAGAACGTTTCCTTGTATATTACAACAATGCATCAGATTACAAGAATATACAGAGTAAAAATGAATATTACACAGAAATATCAGAGATTTAAATTACATTTAAATACATAGCAGCGGAAAATAATACAATACACAACTAGAAGAGATATACGGATACAAAGCTTTCCGGATATCGTTCCAGCTGTAAACCAGGATCCTGTGAATAAAAATCTGCAAAACCAAAACTACTAGCTGCCCGTGTCAAAATAAGGGCACCCAGAGTTTAGGTTAAAACAATAAACTCCAGGTCAGTCATGGGACTGGTGTGAGAACTAAAACAGTTAATCTTTATTTTTAAAGCTAGGTAAATCAAGGGACCACGCCGTATAACACGGAACGGGTTTCCTCCCAAGAATACCAGTGCATAAAACAAACAGCGCAATGCTAAATAAAGAAAAATGAAGCTGTTATAAGACCCAGGTCCCATCACACAATGCAACGCAGCCGAGGATAGGGTTTTCCCTTATAACAGCCAAAGAATGCTTGATACGTTTGAAACAAATCATTTGATACTATAATCAGTGCATAGTGTATAAAACAACTTCAAATCATAAGTATCAATCATAGGCGGCATGAATGGCCCATAACACTATGTCGCCATATATAAGTTTACAATCAAAACCGCAAGATGTCGTATTGGAAGTTGGGTTATCATTTATGGTATGAACCGAGGCTAGGGGCAAGATCCTCACTGATTCGAGACTGCCTAGCCTGAGTCTCAGGCAAGCGCGCAGGCAAGCCTTGGAGCGACAGGGCCGGTCCACCGATGTGGATTATTATACCTGAGCACTACGTTTCGCCGCCCTTTGGGGCGTAAGCGAGCCAACTAAATGACTCCATCGGTTCGAGAACGACCGATCAATCCGAGGCGCCTCGCAACAGCAACAACCACATAAGTCAAACTCGTCAGGGCGTGTAAAACCACTGACGCCACTTTTAGCTAGGAGGAAACGTAGGCCCTCCCTGAGGTCCGTCTCCCGTTTTTGGTTCATACCGGGTGTGAAACTCGCGAAGTAAACGTTACACAAAGCTACGCCACAAAGGTCGTGCTTCGATCATCAACCACAAGACTTTGCTTTTCAACAGAAGCCATGATCATTTGCCACTTAGGCATGCCACACAGGCAATTCACTCCATGCGATTTATATCCATCAATATATAACCCCTGAGCTCGTACGTCTCAGAGAAGGGCGTTAAGCAAGAGAATAAATTCTCCGCCGCCAAACAGATATATATTTAATAGAGATCAATCACACGGACTAAAATCCAATGTCAGACACACAGTCCATTTACAAGTCCGTTCTGGGTCTGAACGAAACCGGAGGCACCTAGTACCCCGCATATCCATCGATCTCCAAGTACGTCTGGACGATCACTAACTGTTTCCATCTTCTTGGGTGTACAGCCCAATCAAGATCATCAGTAATTACCCAAATGACGTGAAGACTTCTGGTCTTCGACCACCGTCTTCATCTTCGACACCACGTCGAATCAGTTATTCAGAATGGGATAAACCCGGTCTTTCTGAATAACTCGCGTATATATTATAAAAGTGTTACACAACCACAACATACGCCTCATTCCAATTCAGAATATTCTTTTATTCAAATATTCCTATACTTTGGGAAAAGTTCCCATTAATTTTATCCAAGATAAATTCTTTAAATTTATTCTTTAATCTCCTTTGAATATCAATTCAAACTAGTCGGGATTAGCGAACCACACCGAAGTAATCATTTATTTTATTTCCCAATCCCAACCTATTCATCCCATGAAGTAAAACTGGTTGTACTTCATATCTAACACCACGGTGTTATCGGTAAATTCAATTACCATTTCACGTTCAAATCTAATTAAAGATTTAACTATCGCCTGAAGTAAAACTGGTGATACTCCATTCTCGATTATTTCAATCTAATTAAAGATTCATTAAAACTCCACTTAGTTTTAATCTTTAACTGGGTTAAAGAATCAGTGTCATTTAAAACACAGTTCACGATAAACCCAAAATCACATTCATTAATTATCGGGTTAAAGAACGAGTGTTATTTAAAAACACCATTCACGATAAACCCAAGAATCAATATCCATTCAATTCCAATTAAATATTGTATAATTGGTACACTTCATTAAATCTAAATAAAAAGATTTAATCTTTTCTCAACTGGATTCAAGAACAGTGTTAGTGAAGACACCATTCACGACAAACCCAAATCACATTTGATATTAAACACAAGGCTCTGAATAGAAAATATACCGGCTTATATTCAATATCAAATTCTACGATTAACAAATATCGTATTGGAAATAACGATATATATATATCTTTCAAATTCCCATAACACTATCTGTATCATCACGAAATCCAACATCGAAATATTCCGAAGACAATTTCGATTCAAATCCATTCCAATGCAATTATTGGAAATTTTGGTTATTTTCAAAACCCTTTTCAAATTCAATTTATTTATTTAAAAATAAATAGAATTATAATTTTAGTTCAAAACTAGTTCATTTCGATAAAAAAATCTATTTTTATCCTTTCAAATATGGAGTTTTTCATCCCAATCCTTCACAAATCATTTCTTATGATTTTACACAAATTATTACTATTTTTAATAATTTTATCAAGGCCCGTATAGTCGATTTCCATCAATGGCCATCGAACTGCACTTACAGCGACCTTTTTCAAATTTGATTTGGACGTATCTCCAAATCCAACAGTTAGATTTCTAATTTCTAATATTCGTTAGAAAGCTCTTTTCGATACGAACCCGACGGTTCCGGTTTTAGGAGAATCCGACGGTTGGATCTCCCGTAATGTCCGTTTGAAATAAATGGTCGAAATTCACGAACTGCCGCGGCGCGGCGCGTTCTATTCAGGCCATTATATTATATATATAATATATATAATATATACTTCGTCGATTTCTATTTAAAACGAATTATATGAATAGTTTTAAATTCGTTTCAAAAGCAATTTCAACTTCCTTTTCAATTCAAATCAAAATTGAATTCTTCTTTATAAATTCGTTTTAAAATTCATTTCTATTCAATTCAAATTTTAATTCAATTTGAATTCATTTCAATTCACTTTCAATTCACTTTGAATTCGTTTTCAATTCAATTCATTTCGAAATCGTTTTCAATTCAATTCGAATTCATTTCTATTCAATTTCAATTCGAATTCATTTCTTTTCAAAATTTCAGATTTTGAAATCACTTTCGATATTCATTATAAAATGAATAAAATCGATATATATATCGTTCACGTCAAAATGGCGTCAATCTAATCAATACGGCTTCATTTATTCCTATTTTCAAATATTCTATTTCAAATATTTCTTTTTCAAATATTTCTTTTCAAAACTGGAATGAGGCCCAATCAATTACCATATAATGTTAATTATATGGATTTTCTACAACACATGTATATAATAGCATTGAAAAATAATCAACCATCAACCAAAGTGCACTACACTGTATAAGCATCAAATATAAATATCTAACGCTTATAACAGCCTGTCAATCAATCGATCGACATATTTAATCAATCAGGATGAGTGAACTTCAAATTTCATCCTAACACCCGTGTGGGGTTTCAAACAATCAAACACAGATTTTATTTGTGCAGTTGGGCGATGTGTAAAATTTATCGTCCCAATCAATGTCATTCAAATAGGTGTACATAAACAAACCGTCCGGTTTGTAAATGAATATTTATTTATTCACATTCACGTTAAAAATTATATTTTTAACGATAAAACATTTTATTCCAACATATGAATTTCTATTCAGTTCATTCTTTAAATAAAATGATATTTTTATTTTTCTAACTTATTTTAGAAAATTTCGGCGGCATAACGGCACGATACTAGAAACGGGACGAGGCCTAGCCTTATCCCCGGTCTAGTGAAGGCCCACGCCATTCACACATCAATTAAATCCATTCATTTCACCCAACAATTCAATTTCAAATCAAATCATCTAACTAATCTATGCAACCAAACAAACAAGTCCATGGTCTGTGGACGATTGTGTCGGGTGCTACTAAGCACCGTCTGCATCCTAGTATATATATATAACTAGAAAAGAAATTGAAAGGTGAGAAATTCTCACATATAGCTATCCAGCTCCACGACTCTTCCTTTGGAGAAATCTTCATCGTTCTCGCCCTTTTTTTACCTTCGTCGCCCGCTTTCACTACCTATGTAAAAATCGAATTTTTACTTCGCTATTCAATATATAAAAATCATATTTTTATTTCGAAGTTCAACATATAAAAATCATATTTTTATTCTACGCTCCATACATCACAAGGATTATATTTTTATTTACAATAATATATATATAAATATATAAATCATATTTTTATATTCTATCTCTTTCAGAACAAGGTATGGTTTATTTTTCGAAATAGGGTTTTCTATAAAAATTTCCTTTCTAAACACTGCTCTAAAAAAACTGATTTTATTTTAAAAGAACACATTTTTATTTCAAAACAATTGTTATTTATATTTTAAAACAATGTAATTTATTTTTAAAAACAAGGCAATATATTTTAAACAAGAATGCTAATTTAAATTTAAACAAGGATGCTAATTTAAATTTAAACAAGGATGCTAATTTAAATTTTAATTTTCAGATTTTTATAATAAGGTATATAAATTAAAAGGAAATAAATAAATAATAAAAAAAATACCTTCTATTGTAAAAAACCGCATCTCCCTCTCTTGTTTTAATTCGTTTCAGGCGAACCCAAACTTCGGCCAAAAATCATCTCTGTCGCCATCACCTCCTTGCGACGGACGCCAATCAGATGGGTCCACATGAACCGCCGCACTGTCACCTCCGTCCTCCATCGACCACGGCGAACTCGAACGCCGTTCCCGCCTCGATTTCCCCACCAAAAGCCCTTGCTTTGAGTCCTCCAATCGAACAGAACACGAGCTCATAGCCGATCAAAATCGCACAGGATTAAAGAGCTCGCGAGCATCTTCAATCTTTGCTTTGTGAATTTCAGAAATAAAGATGTGGATTTGAAGATTTTTGCGAATTAAAATCGGATGGAGTAAGCCGTCGGTTTCTTTTGAAATTGTGGCGCTGAAAATAGAATGACCTAGGGTTAGGAAATACAATGTTAATTTATAAATTTTTTTATATTATTTAATCCTATTTTACTCTTTATTAAAGTTTACACGTTCGGACTCCAATTAAAATCCAATGACTCTCGCCCCTAGCTAAATACCCCCATCCTGGACACAATGGGATATGCTTCGTAAGCCAATTCTATCGTTTCGATCAGTTTCCATTTAAATTAACATTTAAATCATTATATTGAATTTTATACGTATATTTCAATTTACCGGGGTCACATACGAACTCTAAAAATTCTCGAAAAATATTTTCTAGCTTCGTATTGACGATACGGTCCTAACAAAACTAGTTTCGTTGAATTCTGAGACCGTTTGAAAAATGGCCAATTTCCAGTCGATTAAAATCAACTGAAACTGGTCAAACGCGTTTTCCTTTGCCATGCTCACATATTGATTCGAAAAATTATGAAATTTGAAACCCAGCAATAACTTTATATCACGGACCCAACAAAACTGGTTTCGTCGAAATCCGAGGTCGTTTGCATAATTCCCATTTTTAAGGGCCTGAATTCCATAGCGACTATTCAGAATTTTCAACTGGACATATCTTTTGATTCCCACTATGAAATCTTGATTTTTCGGATTCGATGGAAAGATATTATCAATTAGATCCTAATGTTTTTGGTTTCACTAAAATCCGGATTGTTTTGCACCCGGTACATTCATTTGAAGTTTGAAATCGAATTATCGAACTACCGCGCCATTTTCAATTCTATTTTTAATTATATATAAATATTTATATTCTAACGACGACGTATATAAATATATACGTTCGAATTATATTCAAAATAAATTTCTCGTCGATATTATTTAAAATAATTCATTTTAAAAAATCAAAACTCGCTAAAACTGCCAAAATAAAAATTTTAAACTGGCCCAGATTTTCGGGTTGTTACATCTTGCTAATAATGCTATGGCTGACAAGAAAATTGACTATCATCCTTTATGTAAGTTGTCTAAAATATCTTCCCTGTTGTTTGCGGATGACTTACTTCTCTTCACAAAGCCGAATGTTAAATCAATAAATGGTGTATCTGTCGTTCTTCAAGAGTTTTATCTTCTTTTCGGTTAGTCGATTAATAGAAATAAATCCAAAATTAGATGTGGGGGAGTATCTGACCTGATTAAGTCTTCAATGTACAACCTTTCTGGCTTGTCGCCAATGTATGATGATGAAGTATACTTAGGTGCTCCTCTATGCACTTCCAGATTAAAGGCTTCTCAATGCTTGACTCTTTTTGAAAGTATTATTGCTAAAATTGCTTCTTGGCCTGTGTTGAAGTTCTCTTTAGCCGGAAGACTGGTCATTGTTAAATCGTTGGCTTTTGGTATGTGCATATATTATGCGAGATTATTCATTCTGCCGTACAGGATCATTGATATGATTAACTCCGCCTTAAATCACTTTCTTTGGCATGGAAATCCTTATTCAAAAAATCTTGTACCGGTTTCATTCAAGAAAGTGTGTAGTCCTTATGATCAGGGAGGTCTTAGAGTGATGAATTTAATGATGTGGAATAGAGCTGCTGTGTCATCGCGTATTGATAAATTGTACAAGTTTGATGACAATCTTTGGG
The DNA here is from genome assembly GCA_030737875.1 of Allium sativum. Taxonomy (NCBI): domain Eukaryota; kingdom Viridiplantae; phylum Streptophyta; class Magnoliopsida; order Asparagales; family Amaryllidaceae; genus Allium; species Allium sativum. Next base: position 307,963,103 of record CM060915.1, on the reverse strand, counting down.
CTTACTGGTGCTGTATTCATTTGATCAAAGATCAGCATTTGTGGACGATGTCAGCTCCGTCAGACTGTAGTTGGTCATGGAGAAACTTATTGAAGTTCAGGGACAGGTTTCGTCCTTTGTTTCAATGTGGTCTTCTTCATGCACATAAGATCTCATTTTGGAATGATCCATGGAGTGAAAAAGGTATAATCTTATCCGAATTAATTGACTATAATGGTCGACGACTGACTAGTATTAGTGATAATGCTTCAGTGGCTTGCATGTGTGTGAATGGAGTGCTTGTTTTACCTCATAGCAGCTCCTCTGTTATTAATGCTTTATGGTCTAAAATTTCAAACCTTCTTTTGCCATCAGTTCACATCCATGCTGCTTGGATTGATAATCTGCATTCTGTTCATTTAGTTTATGAGTCACTTAAGATGAATTATCCTATTTTCCCATGGCACTCTAGGGTGTGGTAATCTAATTCTGTTCCTAAAGAAAATATTTTTATGCGGCGGATATTGGTGAATGTGGTCAATACTAGAAGCAAGTTGAAGAGGATTGGTCTCATTGAGGATGACACATGTATTTTCTGTGATGCTTTCGCTGAAACTATTCCACATCTTTATTTTGAATGTGTATTCTCCATGTATGGTTGCATGTCCTGAGGCACTTTGGCCTTCATTGTCCGGCTGCTAACTCGGGAGAAGAATGGTTCTTGATTTTTAAAGCGACGAGATGGAAGAGAATTAATGGTTGATCACTTTTAAAGTTGTTTAAGAAGACATTATATTTTCTATGGATGGAAAGGAATGCTAGAGTGTTTAGCAGTGTTTTGTCTCCTAAACATGTAATGGTCCAGTCTATCATTAGATATATGTCTTGAATTTTACTGTATTTTATATTGAGTAGTAATAATATATGGTAGGGGCCAATCAACCTCGCTTGCTATGCAAAAAAAATATATGGAATTTTTCATCCTAATTCTTTTCAAATCATTTCTTATGATTTTACACTAATTATTGATATTTTTAATAATTTTATCAAGGCCTGTACAGTCGATTTCCATCAACGGCCATCGAATTGCACTTACAACGACCTTTTCCAAATTTAATTTGGACATAATTCCAAATCTAACCGTTAGATTTCCAATTTCTGACATTTGTTAGAAAGCTCTTTCCGATACGAACCCAATGGTTCTGGTTTTAGGAGAATTCGGCGGTCGGATCTCCCGTAATGTCCATTCGAAGTCAATGGTCGAAATTCGCGAACTGCCGCAGCGTGACGCGTTCCATTTAGGCCATTATATATATAATATATATATCATATATATTTTGTCGATTTCCTTTCAAAACATATTTTATAAATCGTTTTCAAAACGATTTCAACTACCTATTCAATTTCTAATCAAAATTGAATATTCCACATCATCGATATATAAATGCTAATATTTTCAAAACATTAGATTTTGAAATCAATTTCTTTTCGATATTCATTATAAAAATGAATAAAATCGATATAAATATCGTTCACGTCAAAATGGCGTTAATCTAATCAATACGGCTATATATATTTAAATATATTCGTGCCCATCCCAAATCGGACATCAAAATCAGATTTTGATTCTTTTCTGAATAATGTTTGAAAATAATCGTTATTTTAAAATAATCGTTATTTTAAAATAATCGTTATTTTAAAATATTCTTTCTTTCTGAACAGGAATCATACACAGTCAATTACCATATAATTTGATTATATGGATTTCACACAAAAAATGTGTATAACAACAAGGAAAACAACAATCCATCATTCAGAGTGCATTCTACACTGCATAAGCATCAAATATAAATATTTAACGCTTACAACATCCTGTCAATCAATCGATCAACATACAGCTAATTATTGGGACTAGTGTATACCCAATATCATCCCAATACCCGTGTGGGGTTTTCAAACAACAAACACAGATTTATTTGTGCAGTTGGGCGATGTGTAAAATTTATCGTCCTAATCAATATCAGTCAAATCAGTGTACATAAACAAATCGTCTGATTTGTAAATGAATATTTATTTCATTCATATACACGTTAAAAATTATATTTTTAACTATAAAATATTTTTAACTATTAAATATTTTATTCGATTCCACATCACACAATCAATTTTTCACAACACATCAATTAAACAAACAAGTCATCCATGGTCTGTGGACGACGGGTGTCGGATGCTACTAATCACCGTATGCATCCTAGTATATATTTCAACTAGTTTATAAAATAAAAGCGAGAAGTTCTCACCTTTGGGATCCACTCCTCCATTCTATATTTCTGAACGGTTCGGATTTGATTCCCGTCGATACCATCGCTATCTTTTCCTGTTGTTCATAGCAAAAATCGCATTTTTTTATTTCAATGCTAGATATATAAATAAAAATTAGATTTTTATTTCGCTACATATATAAAAATCATATTTCTATTCTCCCTTCATGATAATTAAAATCTCATTTTTATAAACTAAAAATCATTCTTTTACATCGCTAAAAATCGTATCTTTGTTCAAATAAAATTCCTATCCTTGTTCAAATAAAAATAAAATCTTGTGACATTAAAAATCTTAACTTTCTATTAGACAAAATCTAAACACTCTAACATTAAAAATCTCATCTTTCATATGTTAAAAATCTCGTCTTCCATGTTATAAAAATCAATTCCTTTCTTTTTATAAAAATATAAACTCTTCTCTATAATTTTTTTTATTAACATAAAAATCCTAACCCTATTATCATCAAAATCATATTTTTCCTTTGTCATACGAATTAAAAATCAAAATTTTAACATCCTTACTGAAGGAAAAAAAAGAAATGCTTACAAGGGTGTTGAGGTGGCGAATGGCATCTCCGGCACGGTGGTGGCGGTTTCTTTTCTTCGTTTGAGCGATTGCGATCTTCTAAAGAGGGAGAGGGAAACCCACGGTGGCTGTTGGCATTGAAGGAGGACGGTCTGAGGCCGGGGAGGTGCGGCGTGGGGTGCTGGTGGTGGTAGGGGGTGCGGCGGTCAGAGTGTGGGCCGTGGTGGCCGGATTTGGACAGTGGCGGGTTTAAATCGAATTGGGGGAAGAGAGAAAGGGAGGAGGCGTGGTGGAGGAGGAGGTGAAGGGGGGTCGCGACGGCTTGCTTGGCAGAGGTGCGGGGAGGTTGGCCGGAGGGGCGGTGATCGGCGAGCATCGCGGTAGGCGAAGAGGGATTGACGTCTTCCAAATTTTCTTTGATTTCAGAAATGAACGTTGACTTCAAGGAGAGAAGGAGGGGTAGGCATAATTATATATTTATATTATTTTATTATTTTCCCAAAAATCAACTTTTTAATTCGAACTCCAAACGAGACCGAACGACTGTCACCCCTAGCTAATTACCCCATTCCGAACACAATGGGATATGTATCGTAAGTTGATTTGATCGTTTTGATCGGTTTTCCTTTAAATTAAAATATAAATCTGTATATTGAATTTGAACACGCATTTCAATTTACCGGGGCACATACGGACTCTAAAAATTCCCGAAAAATATTTTCTAGCTTCGTATTGACGATAAGGTTCAAACAAAACTAATTTCATCAAATTTGAAGATTGTTTGAAAAATGGCCATTTTCTGGTCGATCGAAATTGACTGAAACTGTTAAACCACGTTTTCTTTTGCCACGCTCACATATTGTTTCAGAAAATTATGAATTTTGGAATCTAGAAATAATTTGACATCCTGGATCCAACAAAATTGGTTTCATCGAAAACAGAGGTCGTTTGCAAAATTTCCATTTTAAAGGCCAAAATTCCATAGCGACTATTCTGAATTTTCAACTGGGCATTACTTTTTATCCCCGCTAAGAAATTTCAATTTTTCGGATTCGTTGGAAAGATATTCTCAAATAGATTCTAATATTTTTGGTTTCGCTAAAATCCGGTTTATTTCGTATCCTGTACATCCAATTGAAATTTGAAATCGAATTTTCAAACTATCGCGCCATTTTCAATTCCTTTTATAATTAAAAATAAATATTTATATTTTAACATCGATCTATATAAATATATACGTTCTATTCCTATTCAAAATAAATTTCTCGTCATTATTATTTAAAATAATTCATTTTAAATATTCAAAATTCATCAAAATTGCCAAAATAAAAATTTTAAATTGGTTCGGATTTTCCGGGTTGTTACAATCTCCCCCACTTAAAACTTTTCGTCCCCGAAAAGGAACGAAGCTGAAAGTTGTTTTACAAATCAACTCAACTTTCATTGTTTTTCATTATGGCTTAAGTTATTTAACTTTTCAGTTTCTAAGAACTTTTCAAATTTTTCAAAAATTTGGCTAACACCTTAAATTTTCGAAAAATTTCGCCATAACCTCCGCTGCACGGGAGCACCGGGAAAATCCCGAAATTTTCATACAGGCCTCTCCAATCCAAAAAGAAAAAGAAATAGCCAAGCGGCTAGACAATCGGCTCATAAAATCATCCAAAACCCAAGAAATACAATAAACATGTACCTATTTGTCGGGCAAACAATTTTATTTCTCTTCTCTAGCCTCCTTGCAGTGACCTGTTCAATGTATATACATGTACATGTACATGTATGCAATTCCAAACAATTTTCAATATAGTTCAATATTTGGTTCAATTTGGTTATATATACCATTCTTTCATATATGGGTTTAAATGAATAATCATACAACACAACCATCAATCAATTAGTTGATCAACGTTTCAAATTCATAATTTGATATACGTAAAGAAAATCATGTTTTTGATGCCAAATCACAACAATAGCCCTATCTAAATTTTGGTTCTCACACCAATCAATTGGAAATATATAGATATCCCACTCTTGACACTCGAACATAAGCACTGATGGCGATGCCTCATCATCAGAATCATCTCCGGCAACTAGAATGTGATTCTATATCTACCCAGTATATTAAAACTTCGAATATACGTTAATTACGCGTATATTCAAAATCTTTATATACTGGATTGCCCAAATCAATTTAAAATAAATATTCAAATACGTATAAAGTTTAAATTTTCGAAACAAAACTTTTTTTAAAATAAACTCCTCACATTCGTTTTAGGATGCTACTGATCCCATCTCTAATTAGTCATTCTCCTTGGATATTACTAATCCAATCTCTGGTGAATTCTTTCGTATGGTTCTAACGTGTCTTTTTCTCGAGCTTTGTAAACCAAAGCTCTGATACCACAATGAAATGACCCAATCTTCCCCGCGAAGGAAAGCACGGATTGAGCTGAGAACAAGACGAGTCAAAACACAAACAGCAGAACATTTCATTGTTAATTACAACAATTCCATCAAAATACAAGAATATACAGAGTATGAATAAATATTAGACATTTAATATACATCAGAAAAATATCAGAGTTTACAATTTACAATGCAGCGAAAAATAATACAAAACACAACTGAAAAGAATATACAGATACAGAGCTTTCCGAATATCGTTCCAGCGGTAAATCAGGATCCTGTGAATATAAATCTGCAAAACCAAAACTACTAGCTGCCTGTGTCAAAATAAGGGCACCCAGAGTTTAGGTTAAAACAATAAACTCTAGGTCAGTTATGTGACTGGTGTGAGAACTAAAACACTTATTTGAAACTTACTTTAAATCAGATATATCAAAGGACCACGTCGTATAACACGGAACGAGTTTTCTCCCAAGAATACCAGTGCATATAACAAAACAGCGCAATGCTTTTTGGAAAAATGAAGCAATTATAAGACCCAGGTCCTATCACATAATGCAACGCAAGCTGGGGGATAGGGTTTTCCCTTATAATAGCCAAACATGCTTGGTACGTTAAAACAACTCATTTGATACTATTATAAGTGCACAGTGTATAAAAAAACTTCAATCATAAGTATGAATCATAGACTGCATAAGTGCCCCATACCACTATGTCGCCTTATATAGGTTTACAATTAAAACCGCAAAATGTCGTATTGGAAGTTGGATTTCCATTTGTGAACTGAGGCAAGGGATCGTCCTCGCCGCTTCGAGACAATCTAGCCTACCATGTCTCAGGATCAGAGCTCGAGTGACCCTTGGATCGTCAAGACCGGTCCACTCGATGTGGATTAAACTTAAACCCTGGACACTGCGTTTCCCCACCCTATGGGGCGTAAATGAGCTAAATGACTCCATCGGTCCTGGATCGACCGATACTACCGAGGCACCTCGCTATCCATCATCCACATAAGTAAAATGCCAGAGCGTGTAAAACACTGACACCACCCCTAGCTAGAAAGAAACGCATGCCCTCCCTGACGTCCTCTCCCGTTTTTGGTTCACACCAGGGTGTGAGGCTCGCGAATTAATGCTACACAAAGCTATGATGTATTAAAGCCGTGCTTTGATCATCAACCATAGGACTCTGCTTCTCAACAGAAGCCTTGATCATATGCATCTCAACATGCCACACAGGCAATTCATGTCATGCGACTGATATCTATCGATATATAACCTCTGAGCTCGTACGTCTCAGAGAGGGGCGTTAAGTAAGAGAATAAATTATCCGCCGCCAAACAGATATATTTTTAATAGAAATCAATCAACACAGAATAAAATCCAATGTCAGACACACATCCATTTACAAGTCCGTTCTGGGTTTGAACGAAACCGGAGGAACCTTATTCCTTGCATATCCATCGATCTCCAAGTACGTCTGGACGATCACCAACTGATTCCCTCCTCTTGGGTGTACAGCCCAATCAAGATCATCAGTAATTATCCAAACTATAACATCCCAGAAATTTTTGACAACTGAGATATGGAATCCATTAAAAATTTAGTTATTAATTTTGAGACTCGGATTAAAAATTTAAAATCAAATATTTATTGTTGAATTGAAATTTAGTGGACATTCGAATTGGATTTTGGAAATTCGACAAGTGAAATATTGATGATATGTTATTGACGAAGATTTTATTCGTTTGAAAATGAAGTTAAACGTATATGTATATATATAATTAAAACAAGCTTAAGTTAGTCGCGACAGATCGTAATTTACGATTTTGAAGTTAGAAATATTTTATCGATACGATATCGGCCTTTAAAATAATTAATTTTCGAATGACCTCGGTTTTTGGTAAAATGGATTTTTAATATGTATAATAAATTATTGCTGTATTTCAAAGTTGGAACCAAACAAAATTGATTTGGCGGTAGACAAAATTTTAAACATAAACCGACAATTAAATTGAATTTGAAATAACAACATCGTTCAAATGAAGCCAGAATTTGACCAAACAAATTTTATTAGGTTCAGAGCATCGAGACGTAGCAGCACGCCAAATTTTTTTGCAATTGGAATTTATTTATGATAATAATAAAATTATTAACGTAGCAATAATTTGCGGTAGAATTAGTTTTTAGGGGTACAAATTAAAAAGCACCCCCTCCGTATGTTGCCTCCCCAAATATTTCTTTCCCCAGTTAGAATACGCAAGTTACTGTTCTTTGCCTTGGCTCCCATGGTTACTTGGACACCACACCTCATTCCACTTATAAATTTAGGGGTTTCCTCCCAATTCTTCAGACAACAAATTTCCCCCAAATTCAATTTTTTAATGGCCATCGGAAGTTCCTTTTCCCAAATCAGTTTTGTCCCCTCCATCACCGAAGAACGCTGCGAAGGGCTCCGAGGCTCGCGACAACGTTTCCGTCCACCATTTGCCAATCGCTCCTTTCGAGGCCGTATCGAAGTGAAGATGGAAACCAGGGAGGCATGGCAGCACCTTTAAGGCGCAACACCTCATTTCGGAAGCCGATCCCTCCATGTTTAATCGCTGCTAGCGTGCGCGCGTCACCTTCGAGTTCGCTTTAAGGTGAGTTATCTCACTCACGATTAATCCTGTTTTCAAGTATTTTAATTTTAGTTTCAATTCCAACTGAGTATATTTTGTTGATATCTGTGATTGTCGATACTATGCTTTGATCCTTGTTATGTTTGGTTGTCCAGTTGAGTTCATGTTGTCCAATTAACTCGCATGGAATGTTCACAAGTAATGGTATTTGATAATTGTTTGGCAATAGAGATTCTAATTTAGTGGTACATGAAAGGCAAAGAAATTACGCTCAAGTAGCTAATGTCAAAACGACTGATTCTAAAAAAAAATTGGTTTGTTACCTGCTGAAAACCAAGCTCCTTTCTTTGTCATGAAATATATTTATACTTAATTCATGAGTATTCCAGAGTTGAGAATATTATAAATGGGAGTCTAATAACAAATTATGATTCTAAGTATCCTTCTATAACATTCGCTGAATTTACACTGACATTTCTCATGGGTGATTTGAAAGATGTTCGACGAGCTGCCTGGAAGAAAATTCCGAGTTTGATCACCTTCTTCATTTGTACATTTCGGCATTTAACTTGAATCTATCAAAAACAAAGGAAAGAAATGTCTAGACAATTATGTTGGTCATTTCAGATACCATTTCCTGATAAATTTCTTAAGTCTATAAATAGTATGGGTGAATATTGGATCTTATCGTGTTTTTATTTTATTTTAAAGCATTTCGATCTTATAGTATATATTAAGTTTGGGGAAAAAGAAAAGAAAAGAAGAGTTGATTGTTTCTGATATATTTTTGGATTTTAAATGTAAATATGAGTTCTGAACCTAAAATTTATCAACACGATTAAATGAAAGGAACTTTCCAGGGAAAGATGGAGAACAAGAACTTCATATGACTTTCCAGCTATAAAAAAAAATAGGACACACGAGCTAAAATCAACTACACATGTAGTATATAGTATGCATCTGAAAGCATAAAGCAAAAGATATATTTTGTGAATGTATGTATATGCAAGCAACTTATGTCTATTTTGATATTAGTTTATTTGTTTTTTTCATCATATATATGCCGTGTGTTGTACAATATATTAATATATATTGGTACTACTGCTTTGCATGAAGTAAATCCGAAACTATACCCTGCTTGAACACCTGAGATGCATGTTACTTTTTGATATTTGCTTGGGTTTCTTTATTGAATTTTTGTATTACTGGGCTGTTTAGTTGTGCCGTTGCATAGTTGGATTTGTCCGCCTAGTCACCCTATGAAATTCGAATGTATCTCAATTGTATTATTTATGATAACTCCTTTAACATGAACTTGCACGGTTGAGCTGTGTTAACTCATCAGTTTTCTCCATGTTATGTAAAAAGGAAAAGGAAAAGAAACTGTCTATTTGATGAACCTATTTTTTTGAACATGTTGTTCACTTATGCATTCGTTTTGAGCTTGCAATCTTAACCCCTGTGCATTGACCATTGTGATGTATCTTCCTGTTTTCCGTTTATTCCCTGGTGGTCATAAGTTAAGTAAACACACATATGTGTTCATGCATTTATACTTTCTGGTCGAAACCTATAATGGAAAAATCTGGAAGAAAAGGTGAAACACTTTTAGTTCACAATACTAAAAACTGGGAACCACATGTCATGCACTTGTATCTCATCCTTCTTACACATGCTGTTATTGATGGTTGTGACACATGTGAAGGGGCCTAGAGAATACTTGAAGGAAAAGTTACACATAAAAATGGCTTGCCTGTAGGAACACTAAATTTGTATTTAGTGATTAGTGTCCTTATGCCCCTTTGTAAATTGGATCCTTCAGGCCATTTTTATTGTATTCAAATTAGTTGTTTTAAACACCTGAACATATAAGCTGTATACCCTACCTTAACCATTGCAGTGACCTTAAATGTTGAATTCATGCACTTGCTGTCTTCATTGGCAAACTTGGAATTTTTGTTGTTTGTTGAAGTCACCTTAATTACTATAACTACTAATCAGGATATATATATTTTTTATAAATTGATGCTGGGAAAATTTAGTACTTATTGTCTAAAGGATGCAATACGATATTGTGTAAATTTACCTGAAACACCCCTTATCTTGTTTGACTGAAACTTATGCAACCTTCCATTGGAAGGCCATATGCTGTTGTGATTTGTTATTTACGGAACAAATTGCTGAGACCAAAATACACATACAGGGCTGTCCTTCGTTACCCCTTGATCCAGTGCACTGTTAGTCTACTCTTCACTCATAAGCATGGTTGCCTTGCCACATCACGCCTAATGTCTGCACTTGTATATTCTGATATCACACACACATATATGTATGTGATCGGCTGATTTGAGTAACATGTCACCTGTATTCACTGTTCGATTGTTGCATCTATTTTTTACTGAACCGAACCCTTTGGTGGAGTCCTGGAACAACATGTTAGGATTTAATTACTCGGTTAGTTGGCATACCTATTGGAAGTATGTTTTTAGTGTCTATATATGTATATAATATGTATATGTGGGGGCCAATGTACACATATGTATATATACCACTTTATGTGTATATATATGTCGTTGGTATACGTATATATAAACCAATATGTTGCCCTAACTGGTTTCGTTCCAAGTTGATATGTTATATCTTGACAGTTTCTCATTGTTCGTTGTTAGGATTATACGCTATATTTCAGTTTCTATTAAAATTAATTTACTTGAACATATGATTAATCCTGACTCGAGTATTTTATGTTTTTGCATGGAATGCTCGGGTCAGATCCAAGCATTTTAGAATTAAAGATTTCAGCTTAGGATTCGAAGACTGGAAATCTGGGAGTTCCGAAGATGCGCACTGCGAGGATTTTAAACTAGTAAACATTTTTCTGTATTCAAACTGTGACGGCCGGGAATTTCGCTCGGTCTGAATCAGTCGTTAAACCGATCTAGACCGTTCAAAACCCCTGATCTTTGAGAACAGGACAAATCAGAACGCAGACGGAAGAACATTTCATTGTATATTACCACAATTCCATCAGATACAAGAATATACAGAGTATAAATGAATAAATTACATTCGATAAAATATCAGAGATTACAACAAATTACATAGCGGCGGAAAATAATACAAAGCACAACTGAAGGTGATATACGGATACAGAGCTTTCCGGATATCATTCCAGCTGTAAACCAGGATCCTGTGAATATAAATCTGCAAAACCGAAACTACTAGCTGCCCGTGCGGAAAATAGGGGCACCTAGAGTTTAGGTTAAAACAATAAACTCCAGGTCAGTCATGTGACTGGTGTGATAACTAAAACAGTTATTTAAAACTTTACTTTAAAAGAGAGTAATTCAAGGGACCACGCCGTATAACATGGAACGGGTTTCCTCCCAAGAATACCAGTGCATATCAATAAACAACGCAATGCTTTTTCGAAAAATGAAGCTATTATAAGACCCAGGTCCCATCACACAATGCAACGCAAGCCGGAGGATAGGGTTTTCTCTTATAATAGCCAAACATGCTTGGTACGTTTAAAACAAATCATTTGATACTATAATAAGTGTATAGTGTCAAAACAATTTCAATCATAAATATAAATCATAGACGGCATGGGTACCATATATCATGTCGCCATACTAGTTCTACAATTAAAACCGAAATATCTCGTATTGGAAATTGGATTTCCGTCATGAGTCGAGGCAAGGGGCAAGCTCCTCTCCGCGTTCGAGACACTCTAGCAAATGCCTCGGGGCTACACACTCTGGGCAACCCCTGGATGCTTCAGGGCCGGTCCTCACTTACGTTAGAGGATTATTTATTCCTGAACACACGTTTCCCGGTCCTTACAGACCTAAAATCGAGGCGCCTCATCCAACAACCACATAGGTGAAAAGTATATAAATGTCAGGGCTGGTAAGTCACTGACACCACCAAAGCTAGAAAGAAACGTCGTGCTCTCCCTGCAGTCCTTATCCCGTTTTTAACTCATACCGAGGTGTGAGGCTCGCGAATCCACGCTATACACAAAGCTACGACACAAAGGCCGTGCTTTGATCATCAACCACAAGACTTTGCTTTTCAACAGAAGCCTTGATCCATGCAACTCAGCATGCCACACAGGCAATTCATGCTATGCGATTGATATCTATCGATATATAACCTCTAAGCTCGTACGTCTCAGAGAAGGGCGTTAAGCAAGAGAATAAATTCTCCGCCGCCAAACAGATATATATTTAACAGAAATCAATCAACACAGAATAAAATCCAATGTCAGACACACAATCCATTTACAAGTCCGTTCTGGGTCTGAACGAAACCGGAGGCACTTTCCTCGCATATCCATCCATCTCCAGGTACGTCTGGACGACCACCAACTATTTCCATCCTCTTGGGTGTACAGCCCAATCAGGATCGTCAGTAATTGCCCAAACGATGTGAAGACTTCCGGTCTTCAATCACCGTCTTCATCTTCGACATATCGTCGAATCGGTTATTCAGAATGGGTATAAACCCGGCCTTTCCGAATAACCCGCGTATATTAAAAACAAATGTTACACAAACACAACATACGCCTCATTCCAGTTCAGAATATTCTTTTATTCCCAAAATCACATTTTTAGGGAAAGGTTCCCATTAATTTTATCCAAGATAAATTCTTTAAAATTTATCCTGTAATCTTCCTTTGGATGTCGTTTCAAACCAAATTATGGTTTTTCTAAACTAGTCGAGATTAGCGAACCACACCGAAGTAATTATTTATTTTATTTCCCAATCCCAACCTATTCATCCCATGAAGCAAAACTGGTAATACTCCATATCTAACACCATGGTGTTATCGGTAAAATTAATTACCATTTCACGTTCGAATCTAATTAAAGATTTAACTATCGCTTTGGAGCAAAACTGGCGATACTCCATTCTCGCTCGTTTTCCAAATTTGATAATTTAAATTATCAATTCACATTTCAATCTAATTGCCGATTCATTAAAACTCCTTTTACTGGGTTGAAGAACTAGGTGTTATTTAAAACACAGTTCACGATAAACCCAAATCACATTCTATTTGTTATCGGGTTAAAGAACTAGTGTTATTTAAAACACCATTCACGATAAACCCATTTCAAATCCAATTAAATATATTAGAAATTCCGATTATTTAAAACCCCTTTTTAAATGTAATTTATTTATTTAAAAATAATTGGGTCTTAAATTTAGTTCAAACTAGTTCATTTCGATAAAAATCTATTTTTATCTTTTCAAATATGGAGTTTTTCATCCCAAATTTTCCCAAATCATTTCTTATGATTTTACACAAATTATTGATATTTTTAATAATTTTATCAAGGCCCGTACAGTCGATTTCCATCAACGACCATCGAACTGCACTTACAACGACCTTTTTCAAATTTGATTTGGACGTAACTCCAAATCCAACCGTTAGATTTTGAATTTCTAATATTCGTTAGAAAGCTCTTTTCGATACGAACCCAACGGTTCCGGTTTTAGGAGAATCCGACGGTCGGATTTCCCGTAATGTCCGTTTGAAATAAATGGTCGAAATTCACGAACTGCCGCAGCGCGTTCTAATCAGGCCATTATATTATATATATAATATATATAATATATATTTCGTCGATTTCTATTTAAAACGAATTTTATAAATAGTTTTTAAATTCGTTTCAAAATTCATTTTCACTCCCATTTCAATTCAAAGCAAAATTGAATTCTTCTTTCTAAATTCGTTTTTAAAATTCATTTCTATTCAATTCAAATTTCAATTCAATTTTAATTCGTTTCAATTTGCTTTCTATTCAATTTGAATTCGTTTTCAATTCAGTTCAATTCCAAAGTCGTTTTCTATTCGATTCAATTCAAATTAGTTTTCTATTCGATTCAATTCAAATTGGTTTCTATTCGTTTCAATTCAAATTGGTTTTCTATTCGATTCAATTCAAATTGGTTTTCTATTCGATTCAATTCAAATTGGTTTTCTATTCGATTCAATTCAAATTGGTTTTCTATTCGTTTCAATTCAAATTGGTTTTCTATTCGTTTCAATTCAAATTGGTTTTCTATTCGTTTCAATTCAAATTGGTTTTCTATTCGTTTCAATTCAAATTGGTTTTCTATTCGATTCAATTCAAATTGGTTTTCTATTCGTTTCAATTCAAATTGGTTTTCTATTCGTTTCAATTCAAATTGGTTTTCTATTCGTTTCAAATTCGTTATATATTCAATTCATTTCGAAATCGTTTTATATTCAATTTGATTCAAATTTCATTTCAAAATATGCGTTTTCGAAATCACTTTTCAATATTCATTTTAAAATGAATAAAATCGATATAAATATCGTTCACGTCAAAATGGCGTCAATCTAACCAACACGGCTTCATATATTTATATTTTCAAATATTCTATTCAACTAATGAATATTTATTTTTGTCAACACACGACTAATCTCAACGAATGAGTACTGTCCACGTGTGACTATTTTTGTTAAATTATTTCGTTCAACACATGACTAATCTCAACGGATGAGTACAGTCAACACATGAACCTTTATTTTATATTGATAAAGATGTAAATTTTATTATTAAAATATTTCGTTCAACACATGACTGATCTCAACGGATGAGTACAGTCAACACATGAACCTTTATTTTATAATATTGATAAAGATGTAAAATTTATTATTAAAATATTTCGTTCAACATATGACTAATCTCAACGGATGAGTACAGTCAACACATGAACCTTTATTTTATAATATTCTTTATTTTTCAAATTGGAATGAGGCCCAATCAATCACCATATAAAATTAATTATATGGATTTTCATACATCAAATGTATATAATAGCATTGAAAAATAATCAACCATCAACCAAAGTGCACTACACTGTATAAGCATCAAATATAGATATAACGCTTATAACAGCCTGTCAATCAATCGATCGACATATTTAATCAATCAGGATGAGTGAACTTCATATTTCATCCCAACACCCGTGTGGGGTTTCAAATCAACAAACACAGATTTTAATTGTGCAGTTGGGCGATGTGTAAAATTTATCGACCCAATCAATGTCATTCATATAGGTGTACATAAAACAAACCGTCCGGTTTGTAAATGAATATTTATTTATTCACATTCATGTTAAAAATTATATTTTTAACGATAAAATATTTTTAACTATATAAATATTTTATTTCCTTTCAACACATTAATTTCTATTTCGTTTATTTACACAATAAAATGATATTTTTATTTTCTAACTTATTTTAGAAAATTTCGGCGGCATAACGGCACGATACTAGAAACAGGACAAGGCCTAGCCATATCCCCGGTCTAGTGAAGGCCCACGCCATTCACACATCAATCTAATCCATTCATTTCACCAAACAATTCAATCAAATAATCTAACTAATTTGCAATCAAACAAACAAGTCCATGGTCTGTGGACGATTGTGTCGGGTGCTACTAAACACCGTTTGCATCCTAGTATATATATATATATAACTAGAAAAGAAATTGAAAGGTGAGGAATTCTCACCGAAAGCTATCCAATACCACGACTCTTCTTTGATAAAAATCTTCATCGTCATCTCATCTTTGTCAACTTCGTTGCCCGTAGCCACTACACATATAAAAATCATATTTTTACTTCGCTATTCCATATATAAAAATCGAATTTTTACTTTGACGCTATATGGATAAAAATTCTATTTTATCACGCTATTCTCTATATAAAGTTTCCGCCTTTTCAAAAATAAAGATTTCGCCTTTATAAACATATAGATTTCGCCTTTATAAAAATAAAGATTTCAACTTTATAAAAATAAAGATTTCGCCTTTTCAAATTTAAAGATTTCATCTTTATAAAAATCTCATTTTTATTTTTCTACACATATAAAGATGATATTTTTAATATTCCTATTATGTAAAAATTATATTTTTAACTCTCTACCTAACCAAAAATCATACTTTTTACATCTTCTATATAGTAAAGATCATATTTTTAATACTTTAAAAATATAAAAATCATATTTTTATTACTTTAAAAATATAAAGATCATAATTTTGATCCACTTCACATATAAAAGTTATATCCTTAACCTTTTTATAAATTAAAAACTGAATTTTAAAAATAAAAATCTTCTCTTCCTTATAAATAAAAATCGAAACTTTCATTAATAAAAATCCGACCTTTCATAAATAAAATCCTTATCCTTTCATTAGTAAAAATTCAAACTTTCTCCTTATTTTAAAATCAAATCTTTTCTAATTTTATATTGTTAAAAATCCTAATTGTTTTCTTCTTTTTATTATTTATCCATATTTTAATGAAAATGAAAATGAAATAAAATAAAATGAAATAAGAAAGTAAAATAAAAATAAAAACATACCAGCCAAGGGGGGGGTTTGCGGGTTCGGGTCTGGGTGGGGTTCGATGCGGGTTCGGCGAGGAGGAAGAAGAAGGGAGGGGGGGTTCGCGTCGCGGCGCCGCCGCTTGGGGGGGGGGGGGGTCTTCGATCAGCGATTGCGAGAGAGGGGGGGCTTCTATCGATGGGTGGGGGTCTCGAGAGTCGCGCCGCTGGGGGGGGGGGGGTTCTCGGCGTTGCGGTCGACGAAGAGCAAGGGGAGGAGGTGAAGCAGAAGGGGATAGGGATCGGAGGGGGGGGAAGGCGATGACGAGGGCGGCGGCGCGACAGGGTCCTCCCCCTTTCCGTCGTCTCCTTGTTTCTTTTTTTTTCTTTTTTTTCATTTCTGAAATGAATTCGAAGGGGGGGGGGGCCATAAAATAGAGATGGTGAAGAGAGAGGGTTTTTTTTATTTATTTAATTTAATTTCTCTCTCCTAAGTTGACTTTTCATACGCCCTCGAAATCGAACCCACCGCCTGTCGTCCATAGCGTTTCACCCCCATTCCGAACACAATGGGACATGTTTCGTATGTTGATTCGATCGTTTGAATCAGTTTCCGTTGAATTAACATTTAAATCACTATATTGAATTTTAAACGTACATTTCAAATTACCGGGGTCGCATACGAACTTTAAAAATTGCAGAAAAATATTTTCTAGCTTCGTACTGACGATACGGTCCTAATAAAACTGGTTTCATCGAATTCTGAGACCTTTGGAAAAATAGCCATTTTCCAGTCGATTAAAATCAACTGAAACTGGTCAAACGCGTTTTCCTTCGCCACGCTCACATACTGATTCGAAAAATTATGAAATTTGAAACCTAGCAATAACTTGACACTGCGGATCCAACAAAAGTGGTTTCATCGAAATCCGAGGTCGTTTGCAAAATTCCCATTTTTAAGGGCCTGAATTCCATAGCGACTATTCAGAATTTTCAACTGGACATATCTTTTGATTCCCGCTATGAAATCTTGATTTTTCTGATTCGTTGGAAAGATATTCACGAATGGATCCTAATGTTTTTGGTTTCACTAAAATCCGGATTGTTTTGCACCCGGTATGTTCAATTGAAGTTTGAAATCGAATTATCGAACTACCGCGCCATTTTCAATTCTATTTATAATTATATATAAATATTTATATTCTAACGACGACGCGTATAATATATACGTTCGAATTATATTCAAAATAAATTTTCTTACATATTATTTAAAATAATCTATTTTAAATATTCAAAATTCGCTAAATTTGCCAAAATAAAAATTTTAAACTGGCTCAGAATTTCCAGGTTATTACAATCTCCCCCACTTAAAACTTTTCGTCCCCGAAAAGGAACAAAGTCGAAAGTGGTTTGATTAATCAGCTCTACGTTCGACCTGGCTTCCATTCTCCAACTTTTCAGTTTCTGAGAATTTCCAAAATTTCAAAAATTTGGCTAATACCCTAAATTTTCGAAAAATTTCGCCATAACCTCCCCTGCACCGAGAGCATCGGGGAATTTCAAATAGCTTCCCCGGTCCTTCTAATCTCAAAAAGAAAAAGCCAAGCGACTAGCCAATAGGCTCATAAAATCATCATCACCCAAACAAAACAGTAAATTATGTAGTAAACATGTACCTATTTGTCGGGCAAACAAATTTTATTCTCTGCTCTAGCCTCCTTGCTATGACCTGTTCAATGTAAGTATATGCATATGCAAGCAAATGCGACCAATTTTCAATATAAGTCAATATTTGGTTCAATTAGGCATAAATGTTTCAAAATTATCAAACAAATAAACAAACAACACAAACATCAATCAATTAGTGAATTAGAGTTTCAAATTCATAATTTTTAATATATATACTGAAAATCATGTTTTTGATGCCAATTCACAACAATGTGTTCTAACTATATAAGTTTTGGTTCTCACACCAGTCTAATGGAAATATATAGATATCACACCTTCGTAACTCGAACATGAATACTAATGACGACTAGTCAATCATCAGAATCATCTTCGGGCCACTAGAGTATGATTATATATCTATCCAGTATATTAAAACTTCGAATATACGTTCATGACGCGTATATGCAAAACCTTTATATACTGGATTGTCCATATTCAAAATAAATAAATAGTCAAATACGTATAAAATGGTTTAAATTTTCAAAACCAAATTGTTTTCATTTGAAAAAATATACTCTTCACACTCGTTCTAGGATACTACTGATCCTATCTCTAACGAGTCATTCTAATTGGATATTACTAATCCAATATCTGATGAATTCTTTCGTATGGTTCTAATGTGTCTTGTTCTCGAGCTCTGTAAACCAAAGCTCTGATACCAAATGTGACGGCCGGGAATTTCGCTCGGTCTGAATCAGTCGTTAAACCGATCTAGACCGTTCGAAACCCCTGATCGTTTGAGAACAGGACAAATCAGAACGCAGACGGAAGAACATTTCATTGTATATTACCACAATTCCATCAGATACAAGAATATACAGAGTATAAATGAATAAATTACATTCGATAAAATATCAGAGATTACAACAAATTACATAGCGGCGGAAAATAATACAAAGCACAACTGAAGGTGATATACGGATACAGAGCTTTCCGGATATCATTCCAGCTGTAAACCAGGATCCTGTGAATATAAATCTGCAAAACCGAAACTACTAGCTGCCCGTGCGGAAAATAGGGGCACCCAGAGTTTAGGTTAAAACAATAAACTCCAGGTCAGTCATGTGACTGGTGTGAGAACTAAAACAGTTATTTAAAACTTTACTTTAAAAGAGAGTAATTCAAGGGACCACGCCGTATAACACGGAACGGGTTTCCTCCCAAGAATACCAGTGCATATCAATAAACAACGCAATGCTTTTTCGAAAAATGAAGCTATTATAAGACCCAGGTCCCATCACACAATGCAACGCAAGCCGGAGGATAGGGTTTTCTCTTATAATAGCCAAACATGCTTGGTACGTTTAAAACAAATCATTTGATACTATAATAAGTGTATAGTGTCAAAACAATTTCAATCATAAATATAAATCATAGACGGCATGGGTACCATATATCATGTCGCCATACTAGTTCTACAATTAAAACCGAAATATCTCGTATTGGAAATTGGATTTCCGTCATGAGTCGAGGCAAGGGGCAAGCTCCTCTCCGCGTTCGAGACACTCTAGCAAATGCCTCGGGGCTACACACTCTGGGCAACCCCTGGATGCTTCAGGGCCGGTCCTCACTTACGTTAGAGGATTATTTATTCCTGAACACACGTTTCCCGGTCCTTACAGACCTAAAATCGAGGCGCCTCATCCAACAACCACATAGGTGAAAAGTATATAAATGTCAGGGCTGGTAAGTCACTGACACCACCAAAGCTAGAAAGAAACGTCGTGCTCTCCCTGTAGTCCTTATCCCGTTTTTAACTCATACCGAGGTGTGAGGCTCGCGAATCCACGCTATACACAAAGCTACGACACAAAGGCCGTGCTTTGATCATCAACCACAAGACTTTGCTTTTCAACAGAAGCCTTGATCCATGCAACTCAGCATGCCACACAGGCAATTCATGCTATGCGATTGATATCTATCGATATATAACCTCTAAGCTCGTACGTCTCAGAGAAGGGCGTTAAGCAAGAGAATAAATTCTCCGCCGCCAAACAGATATATATTTAACAGAAATCAATCAACACAGAATAAAATCCAATGTCAGACACACAATCCATTTACAAGTCCGTTCTGGGTCTGAACGAAACCCGAGGCACTTTCCTCGCATATCCATCCATCTCCAGGTACGTCTGGACGACCACCAACTATTTCCATCCTCTTGGGTGTACAGCCCAATCAGGATCGTCAGTAATTGCCCAAACGATGTGAAGACTTCCGGTCTTCAATCACCGTCTTCATCTTCGACATATCGTCGAATCGGTTATTCAGAATGGGTATAAACCCGGCCTTTCCGAATAACCCGCGTATATTAAAAACAAATGTTACACAAACACAACATACGCCTCATTCCAGTTCAGAATATTCTTTTATTCCCAAAATCACATTTTTAGGGAAAGGTTCCCATTAATTTTATCCAAGATAAATTCTTTAAAATTTATCCTGTAATCTTCCTTTGGATGTCGTTTCAAACCAAATTATGGTTTTTCTAAACTAGTCGAGATTAGCGAACCACACCGAAGTAATTATTTATTTTATTTCCCAATCCCAACCTATTCATCCCATGAAGCAAAACTGGTAATACTCCATATCTAACACCATGGTGTTATCGGTAAAATTAATTACCATTTCACGTTCGAATCTAATTAAAGATTTAACTATCGCTTTGGAGCAAAACTGGCGATACTCCATTCTCGCTCGTTTTCCAAATTTGATAATTTAAATTATCAATTCACATTTCAATCTAATTGCCGATTCATTAAAACTCCTTTTACTGGGTTGAAGAACTAGGTGTTATTTAAAACACAGTTCACGATAAACCCAAATCACATTCTATTTGTTATCGGGTTAAAGAACTAGTGTTATTTAAAACACCGTTCACGATAAACCCATTTCAAATCCAATTAAATATATTAGAAATTCCGATTATTTAAAACCCCTTTTTAAATGTAATTTATTTAAAAATAATTGGGTCTTAAATTTAGTTCAAACTAGTTCATTTCGATAAAAATCTATTTTTATCTTTTCAAATATGGAGTTTTTCATCCCAAATTTTCCCAAATCGTTTCTTATGATTTTACACAAATTATTGACATTTTTAATAATTTTATCAAGGCCCGTACAGTCGATTTCCATCAACGGCCATCGAACTGCACTTACAGCGACCTTTTTCAAATTTGATTTGGACGTAACTCCAAATCCAACCGTTAGATTTTGAATTTCTAATATTCGTTAGAAAGCTCTTTTCGATACGAACCCAACGGTTCCGGTTTTAGGAGAATCCGACGGTCGGATTTCCCGTAATGGCCGTTTGAAATAAATGGTCGAAATTCACGAACTGCCGCGGCGCGTTCTAATCAGGCCATTATATAATATATATAATATATATTTCGTCGATTTCTATTTAAAACGAATTTTATAAATAGTTTTTAAATTCGTTTCAAAATTCATTTTCACTCCCATTTCAATTCAAAGCAGAATTGAATTCTTCTTTCTAAATTCGTTTTTAAAATTCATTTCTATTCAATTCAAATTTCAATTCAATTTGAATTCGTTTCAATTTGCTTTCTATTCAATTTGAATTCGTTTTCAATTCAGTTCAATTCCAAAGTCGTTTTCTATTCGATTCAATTCAAATTGGTTTTCTATTCGATTCAATTCAAATTGGTTTTCTATTCGTTTCAATTCAAATTGGTTTTCTATTCGATTCAATTCAAATTGGTTTTCTATTCGATTCAATTCAAATTGGTTTTCTATTCGATTCGATTCAAATTGGTTTTCTATTCGTTTCAATTCAAATTGGTTTTCTATTCGATTCAATTCAAATTGGTTTTCTATTCGTTTCAATTCAAATTGGTTTTCTATTCGTTTCAATTCAAATTGGTTTTTATTCGATTCAATTCAAATTGGTTTTCTATTCGTTTCAATTCAAATTGGTTTTCTATTCGTTTCAATTCAAATTGGTTTTCTATTCGTTTCAAATTCGTTATATATTCAATTCATTTCGAAATCGTTTTATATTCAATTTGATTCAAATTTCATTTCAAAATATGCGTTTTCGAAATCACTTTTCAATATTCATTTTAAAATGAATAAAATCGATATAAATATCGTTCACGTCAAAATGGCGTCAATCTAACCAACACGGCTTCATATATTTCTATTTTCAAATATTCTATTCAACTAATGAATATTTATTTTTGTCAACACACGACTAATCTCAACGAATGAGTACTGTCCACGTGTGACTATTTTTGTTAAATTATTTCGTTCAACACATGACTAATCTCAACGGATGAGTACAGTCAACACATGAACCTTTATTTTATATTGATAAAGATGTAAATTTTATTATTAAAATATTTCGTTCAACACATGACTGATCTCAACGGATGAGTACAGTCAACACATGAACCTTTATTTTATAATATTGATAAAGATGTAAATTTTATTATTAAAATATTTCGTTCAACACATGACTAATCTCAACGGATGAGTACAGTCAACACATGAACCTTTATTTTATAATATTCTTTATTTTTCAAATTGGAATGAGGCCCAATCAATCACCATATAAAATTAATTATATGAATTTTCATACATCAAATGTATATAATAGCATTGAAAAATAATCAACCATCAACCAAAGTGCACTACACTGTATAAGCATCAAATATAGATATAACGCTTATAACAGCCTGTCAATCAATCGATCGACATATTTAATCAATCAGGATGAGTGAACTTCATATTTCATCCCAACACCCGTGTGGGGTTTCAAATCAACAAACACAGATTTTAATTGTGCAGTTGGGCGATGTGTAAAATTTATCGACCCAATCAATGTCATTCATATATGTGTACATAAAACAAACCGTCCGGTTTGTAAATGAATATTTATTTATTCACATTCATGTTAAAAATTATATTTTTAACGATAAAATATTTTTAACTATATAAATATTTTATTTCCTTTCAACACATTAATTTCTATTTCGTTTATTTACACAATAAAATGATATTTTTATTTTCTAACTTATTTTAGAAAATTTCGGCGGCATAACGGCACGATACTAGAAACAGGACAAGGCCTAGCCATATCCCCGGTCTAGTGAAGGCCCACGCCATTCACACATCAATCTAATCCATTCATTTCACCAAACAATTCAATCAAATAATCTAACTAATTTGCAATCAAACAAACAAGTCCATGGTCTGTGGACGATTGTGTCGGGTGCTACTAAACACCGTCTGCATCCTAGTATATATATATAACTAGAAAAGAAATTGAAAGGTGAGGAATTCTCACCGAAAGCTATCCAATACCACGACTCTTCTTTGATAAAAATCTTCATCGTCATCTCATCTTTGTCAACTTCGTTGCCCGTAGCCACTACATATATAAAAATCATATTTTTACTTCGCTATTCCATATATAAAAATCGAATTTTTACTTTGACGCTATATGGATAAAAATTCTATTTTATCACGCTATTCTCTATATAAAGTTTCCGCCTTTTCAAAAATAAAGATTTCGCCTTTATAAACATATAGATTTCTCCTTTATAAAAATAAAGATTTCAACTTTATAAAAATAAAGATTTCGCCTTTTCAAATTTAAAGATTTCATCTTTATAAAAATCTCATTTTTATTTTTCTACACATATAAAGATGATATTTTTTATATTCCTATCATGTAAAAATTATATTTTTAACTCTCTACCTAACCAAAAATCATATTTTTACATCTTCTATATAGTAAAGATCATATTTTTAATACTTTAAAAATATAAAAATCATATTTTTATTACTTTAAAAATATAAAGATCATAATTTTGATCCACTTCACATATAAAAGTTATATCCTTAACCTTTTTATGAATTAAAAACTGAATTTTAAAAATAAAAATCTTCTCTTCCTTATAAATAAAAATCGAAACTTTCATTAATAAAAATCCGACCTTTCATAAATAAAATCCTTATCCTTTCATTAGTAAAAATTCAAACTTTCTCCTTATTTTAAAATCAAATCTTTTCTAATTTTATATTGTTAAAAATCCTAATTGTTTTCTTCTTTTTATTATTTATCCATATTTTAATGAAAATGAAAATAAAATGAAATAAGAAAGTAAAATAAAAATAAAAACATACCAGCCAGGGGGGGTTGCGGGTTCGGGTCTGGGTGGGGTTCGATGCGGGTTCGGCGAGGAGGAAGAAGAAGGGAGGGAGGGTTTGCGTCGCGGCGCCGCCGCTTGGGGGGGGGTCTTCGATCAGCGATTGCGAGAGAGGGGGGCTTCAGTCGATGGGTGGGGGTCTCGAGAGTCGCGCCGCTGGGGGGGGGGGGGGGGTTCTCGGCGTTGCGGTCGACGAAGAGCAAGGGGGAGGAGGTGAAGCAGAAGGGGATGGGGATCGGAGGGGGGGGAAGGCGATGACGAGGGCGGAGGCGCGACAGGGTCCTCCCCCTTTCCGTCGTCTCCTTGTTTCTTTTTTTCCTTTTTTCTTTTCATTTCTGAAATGAATTCGAAAGGGGGGGGGGCAGAAAATAGAGATGGTGAAGAGAGAGGGTATCTTTTTTTTTATTTAATTAATTTAATTTCTCTCTCCTAAGTTGACTTTTCATACGCCCTCGAAATCGAACCCACCGCCTGTCGTCCATAGCGTTTCACCCCCATTCCGAACACAATGGGACATGTTTCGTATGTTGATTCGATCGTTTGAATCAGTTTCCGTTGAATTAACATTTAAATCACTATATTGAATTTTAAACGTACATTTCAAATTACCGGGGTCGCATACGAACTTTAAAAATTGCAGAAAAATATTTTCTAGCTTCGTACTGACGATACGGTCCTAATAAAACTGGTTTCATCGAATTCTGAGACCGTTGGAAAAATGGCCATTTTCCAGTCGATTAAAATCAACTGAAACTGGTCAAACGCGTTTTCCTTCGCCACGCTCACATACTAATTCGAAAAATTATGAAATTTGAAACCTAGCAATAACTTGACACTGCGGATCCAACAAAAGTGGTTTCATCGAAATCCGAGGTCATTTGCAAAATTCCCATTTTTAAGGGCCTGAATTCCATAGCGACTATTCAGAATTTTCAACTGGACATATCTTTTGATTCCCGCTATGAAATCTTGATTTTTCGGATTCGTTGGAAAGATATTCACGAATGGATCCTAATGTTTTTGGTTTCACTAAAATCCGGATTTTTTTGCACCCGGTATGTTCAATTGAAGTTTGAAATCGAATTATCGAACTACCGCGCCATTTTCAATTCTATTTATAATTATATATAAATATTTATATTCTAACGACGACGCGTATAATATATACGTTCGAATTATATTCAAAATAAATTTTCTTCCATATTATTTAAAATAATCTATTTTAAATATTCAAAATTCGCTAAATTTGCCAAAATAAAATTTTTAAACTGGCTCAGAATTTCCGGGTTATTACACAAACTATAGTTTTATATTCAGCTGTATTGCAATATAAATCTTGTATTCAAATTCTGTTATATATAAAAGTCTCATTTCCGTTCAATATTGTGTTATGTATTTTCTGTGTTGATTCTATGTTTTAAACTCTGTAAGCTAAATAATGACCCGTCAATTTGGACGTTTTAAGTTGGTTTAATCACCAGTTTGAAGCGGTCAAAAAGGCGGGACATTACAATTGGTATCAGAGCTTTGGTTTATTCAAAGCGTAGCTTATCAGGTTTAAAATAAAAAGAATCGACACTAGTAAAATGGTTTTTGAAACAAAAAGAGTTTTGAAAAATAGATATCGAAAAATAAAATATTTTGGAAATATTTTAAAACTAATACAGCGGAGAAATAGTTATTTTGAGATTTAAAATTCTTCAGAATCCCCAGTCTTCGAATCCGTATTTGCCAGAGCCGTTCTTCAATAAGTTCCCTTAAGATTTGAATCTCGAATCCATCATCGGATGGTATCTAAGGTAGATAAGTAGAAGAGAATCAACGAATTAACTTCGTTAAGCATGAATTTTAGAAATCGAAGATAACTGAATTGATTGTAAATAAGAATTCTATTTGAATAGAAAAAGGAAAATTTGAAATCATTCCAAAGAAGAAACGATGAATTTTATTTTGAAATTAAGAATATAAGTTGATGAAAATCAAATAAAAAGGGTTATAATTGGAATTTGATCGTGTCAAATTGTACTACTAATTTATTTAGATTATTCAGAATTTGGCAAGATGATTTATAATTGGGTTCAAACTAATAGGGTTTAATCAAATATATGAATTCAATAGTAAATATAAACTTTTTAGTAAATTAACAAGGAGTGAATTGTATGCGAGAGCTGTAAATGGAGCAAAATATAAATTAGGAGGATTTTTAAGAAAATTTGAACCTATATTTAGATGAAATCAAGACTAATTTGATGTGACGAGTTCAATTAAGAGAAAGAATATTTACTTTTAGAAGAAAATGAAGTGTGAAAGCAAAAATGTTGCAAATAAAATTAGAAATCAAGGAAATGAAATTGACTGATACAGTGAAATTATTCTGAAGATCAGAATATAAATCAAATGAGATTTTTTCCGAAGTTCGGATATTATTATCGAATAAGTGATTATGCGAAAGGGAAGTACTATTTTTAATCAAAATTTAATGTGTTAATTAATTGTTTATATATCCAGATTAATGAATAAGTATATTTTAAAGTTAAATATTTCGAAGGCGTGAATTATTGTTAAATCAACGATTGTAGTGAAAGAAGTAAATTCTTAAATTGAATTCAAAAGATAAGAGAATAAATAATTTGTGGGTATTCGAAGTTGTGAATTTTATCTATTTCAAAGTCAATAATATTGTTCAGTTAAGGTCTGAGAGGTAAATATACCCCAACTTGATTGACTTCATTGTTGACTAAGAAATGGTTAAGGTTCGATAGCAAGAATTGGTTAAGAGAAGTAAGTTAATGAGTGGTAACAGTTAAGTGAAAATAACGTATATTTTTTTGTAGAAAATAAAGATTTGATGGAAATATTTTCCACTGATAATAAACGATTTTCTTAGAGAAAATGAGTATAATAATTGGAAATGTTTTTAAAGGATAGCGAGAGGCTAACGTAAATCAGAATGACAATAACTGAAGAACTAAGAGCCACATGGCGAAAACAAAGGATGGCAGAACGTAAGAAAAATGGATTTGTTAACTGAATTCGAGAATTGCATAAGAAATGGTTTGATAAGAAATTAAGAAATAGAGTTAAGAAAATTAGAAGCTGACTAGAGATTAGTCAAGTTGAATGACTTCCTGAATGTTTATCTGATGTTGATTTCGGCCTTCGGGGTTGATACTTAGGGAGTTGTTCACTTGCTAATTTACGGTCGAAATATGTGAATGTGAAAGAGTGATAATGCGTGAAGGAGAAATTTGTGATAAGAAGAAAAATTCTTGAATTATGTAAGGATAAAGATGTGAATGAAGCGATGAGCTTAATAATTGGAAATTTAAAAGTAATTTTGGTTTATAGCCAATATATTTATAAATCTGAGATGGAAAGGATATCAAGTATCTGAAGTGGTTAAGAAATCAAAACTAAAATTTTGAAATCGGAATGAATTTTGATTTTGGATACTGGAGGTAAAGGTTCTGAAACTTATATGGGAAAATATATAAAAAAAAAATCGAAAGCTATTGAATTTGGACAATAATCGATTTGAGATAAAATCTTATATATGACAAAATTTATGAGATGTTTAATTTGAAAAGAAAATCTTATGTAAGCCAACATAAGTATGATTTTATGAGGAGTATGAAGTAAAGTACTATATGTATACTATTATATGTTTTCAAATTAAGAAAAGGAAAGTACTTTCCTTCTTCTTTGAATTCGAGCTTAGTTGAGATATGCTGCTGGTGTCAGTAGGTTGTCCAGGCATAAAACTCATAAATTGCCATTGAGAACGACTGCTAGCGTAATTCGCAGGGGTGCAGATAGCCTACAGTGGTTGGATGTTTCCTGAGGGAATCAGGCGTAACCATTGTGATCGCTGAGATCAAGAGTCATTGGAATTTGACCATGTAGCGTAATTCGCAGGGCTGCTGATAGCCTACGGCGGACGGATGTTTCTTGGGGGGGAACCAAGCGTAATCATTGTGACTGCTGCGATCTATAGTCGAATTGTAAGGGCATAATCCGCAGAGCTGTGAAAGCTTACGGGTATGGATGTTTCCTGGGGGACCCAGGCGTAACCATTGTGTACCTGCGGTCCACGCGGTAAATTGTCTACCGGTGAAAGAGATGTAACCACTAGAGTTACTAAAGGTAGTATGATGAGCCGTGCAAATATTTGAGATATCTTAGTGATGTGGAGCCACCTGTTTTATGCAGCACTGAGTCTTCGTGACTGGATGCGTCTTCATGACATAATTTGTCCTCATGATTTGAGCTGTCCTCATGACTTTGTTTATCTTCATAAATTGGTAATTTGTTTCGTGACCTTGAGGTAGAGCAGTCAACGCTCAGTAACCTTAGAATTTCTTTTAATTCTAAAGTAACATCCGTTGATCTGTCCATGACGAAATTCGCAGGGAAGTGAATTTCTACGGATACGGATGTTTTCTGGGGGATCCAGACGAAACTATTGTGTATCTGTGATTCATGAACAATCAACATATCAATATCACATTGGTACTTTCCGTATCTGTTTTTTTTAAAAAGGAAGTTTGAAATATTTTCACTGGAAGTTGAAACAAGGATATTTAGTACTTGAAGATTTTAGTCGTGCGCCTGGCCAGCGCATGCCTAACATTTGTGAGAACGGCAATATACTTGTCAAACTTCGAGTTATCAAGTATTTTCGAAACAATAATTTAAATAAGTTAAGAAGAGAGGTTTTCAGATTATTTCCAATTATATACAAATATTTTCTACATGAAATTCGTATTATAAAAGATTTTGGATCTTGAAAAATTTTCAAGTAGACAATTTGTAACCGGAAGAAGAAATGATAATTACACTCTTCAATGAGGAGAAGATTAAATAGATTGAATATATGGGGATGTGGTTGAACTTGTGAAACAATGGATAAGTAAATATTGGGAGAAGAGATTAATTTGGAAAGAATTTGATTTTTTTTCAAGTTAATTGGATATGATGATTAAACAAAGAAGGTCGATAATTTGAATACGATATTTAAATGAATTGTGGAGAAATTACCCACGTGTATGAAAATTTGAAGTGTACATTTGCACAACTCTAGCGATCTCTCCTTTTCGAGGACGAAAAATTTTAAAGGGGGGAAGATTGTAACATCCCGGAAATTTTCGACAATTGAGATATGGAATCCATTAAAAATTTAATTATTAATTTTGAGACTTGGATTAAAAATTTAAAATCAAATATTTATTGTTGAATTAAAATTTAGTGGACATTCGAATTGGATTTTGGAAATTTGACAAGTGAAATATTGATGATATGTTATTGACGAAGGTTTTATTCGTTTGAAAATGAAGTTGAAAGTATATGTATATATATAATTAAAACAAGCTTAAGTTAGTCGCGGTAGTTCGTAATTTATGATTTTGAAGTTACAAATATTTTATCGATACGATATCGACCTTTAAAATAATTAATTTTCGAATGACCTCGATCTGTGGTAAAATGGATTTTTAATATGTATAATAAATTATTGCTATATTTTAAATTTGGAACCAAACAAAATTGATTTGGCGGTAGACAAAATTTTAAACATAAACCGACAATTAAATTGAATTTGAAATAACAACATCATGCAAATGAAGCTAGAATTTAACCAAACAAATTTTATTAGGTTCAGAGCATCGAGACGTAGCAGCACACCCAATTTCGTTGCAATTGGAATTTATTTAAGATAATAATAAAATTATTAATGTAGCGATAATTTGCGGTAGAATTAGTTTTTAAGGGTACAAATAAATAAACACCCCCTCCGTATGTTGCCTCCCCAAATATTTCTTTCCCTAGTTAGAATACGCAAGTTACTGTTCTTTGACTTGTCTCCCACGGTTACTTGGACGCCACACCTCGTTCCACTTATAAATTTAGGGGTTTCCTCCCAATTCTTCAAACAACAAATTTTTCCCCAAATTCAATTTTTTAATGGCCGTTGGAAGTTCCTTTTCCCAAATCAGTTTCGTCCCCTCCATCACCGAAGAACGCTGCGAAGGGCTCCGAGGCTCGCAACAACGTTTCCCTCTACCGGTTGCCAATCGCTCCTTTCGAGGCCGTATCGAAGTGAAGACGGAAACCAGGGAGGCAAGGCAGCACATTTAAGGCGCAACACCTCTTTTCGGAAGCCGATACCTCTATGTTTAATCGCTGCTAGCGTGCGCGCGTCACCTTCGAGTTCGCTTTAAGGTGAGTTATCTCACTCACGATTAATCCTGTTTTCAAGTATTTTAATTTTAGTTTCAATTCCAACTGAGTATATTTTGTTGATATCTGTGATTGTCGATATTATGCTTCGATCCTTGTTATGTTTGGTTGTCCAGTTGAGTTCATGTTGTCCAATTAACTCGCATGGAATGTTCACAAGTAATGGTATTTGATAATTGTTTGGCAATAGAGATTCTAATTTAGTGGTACATGAAAGGCAAAGAAATTCAGCTCAAGTAGCTAATGTCAAAACGACTGATTCTAAAAAAAATGTTTTATTACCTGCTGAAAACCAAGCTCCTTTCTTTGTCATGAAGAATATTTATACTTAATTCATGAGTATTCTAGAGTTGGGAATATTATAAATGGGAGTCTAATAACAAATTATGATTCTAAGTATCCTTCTATAACATTAGCTGAATTTACACTGACATTTCTCATGGGTGATTTGAAAGATGTTCGACGAGCTGCCTGGAAGAAAATTCCGAGTTTGATCACCTTCTTCATTTGTACATTTCGGCATTTAACTTGAATCTATCAAAAACAAAGGAAAGAAATGTCTAGACAATTATGTTGGTCATTTCAGATACCATTTCCTGATAAATTTCTTAAGTCTGTAAATAGTATGGGTGAATATTGGATCTTATCGTGTTTTTATTTTATTTTAAAGCATTTCGATCTTATAGTATGTATTAAGTTTGGGGAAAAAGAAAAGAAAAGAAGAGTTGATTGTTTCTGATATATTTTTGGATTTTAAATGTAAATATGAGTTATGAACCTAAAATTTATCAACACGATTAAATGAAAGGAACTTTCTGGGGAATGATGGAGAACAAGAACTTCATATAAATTTCCAGCAATTAAAAAATAATATAGGACACACGAGCTAAAATCAACTACACATGGAGTATATAGCATGCATCTGAAAGCATAAAGCTAAAGATATATTTTGTGAATGTATGTATATGCAAGCAACTTATGTCTATTTTGATATTAGTTTATTAGTTTTTTCATCATATATATGCCATATGCCGTACAATATATTAATATATATTGGTGCTACTGCTTTGCATGAAGTAAATCCGAAACTATACCCCGCTTGAACACCTGAGATGCATGTTACTTTTTGATATTTGCTTGGGTTTCTTTATTGAATTTTTGTATTACTGGGCTGTTTAGTTGTGTCGTTGCATAGTTGGATTTGTCCGCCTAGTCACCCTATGAAATTCGAATGTATCTCAATTGTATTATTTATGATAACTCCTTTAAAATGAACTTGCACGGTTGAGCTGTGTTAACTCATCAGTTTTCGCCATGTTATGTAAAAAGGAAAAGGAAAAGAAACTGTCTATTTGATGAACCTATTTTTTTGAACATGTTGTTCACTTATGCATTCGTTTTGAGCTTGCAATCTTAACCCCTGTGCATTGACCATTGTGATGTATCTTCCTGTTTTCCGTTTATTCCCTGGTGGTCATAAGTTAAGTAAACACACATATGTGTTCATGCATTTATACTTTCTGGTCGAAACCTATAATGGAAAAATCTGGAAGAAAAGGTGAAACACTTTTAGTTCACAATACTAAAAACTGGGAACCGCATGTCATGCACTTGTATCTCATCCTTCTTACACATGCTGTTATTGATGGTTGTGACACATGTGAAGGGGCCTAGAGAATACTTGAAGGAAAAGTTACACATAAAAATGGCTTTCCTGTAGGAACACTAAATTTGTATTTAGTGATTAGTGTCCTTATGCCCCTTTGTAAATTGGATCCTTCAGGCCATTTTTATTGTATTCAAATTAGTTGTTTTAAACAACAGAACATATAAGCTGTATACCCTACCTTAACCATTGCAGTGACCTTAAATGTTGAATTCATGCACTTGCTGTCTTCATTGGCAAACTTGGAATTTTTGTTGTTTGTTGAAGTCACCTAAATTACTATAACTACTAATCAGGATATATATATATATATATATTTTATAAATTGATGCTGGGAAAATTTAGTACTTATTGTCTAAAGGATGCAATACGATATTGTGTAAATTTACCTGAAACACCCCTTATCTTGTTTGACTGAAACTTATGCAACCTTCCATTGGAAGGCCATATGCTGTTGTGATTTGTTTTTTACGGAACAAATTGCTGAGACCAAAATACACATACAGGGTTGTCCTTCGTTATCCCCTTGATCCAGTGCACTGTTAGTCTGCTCTTCACTCATAAACATGGTTGCCTTGCCACATCACGCCTAGTGTCTGCACTAGTATATTCTGATATCACACACACATATATTTATGTGATCGGCTGATTTGAGTAACATGTCACTTGTTTTCACTGTTCGATTGTTGCATCTATTTTTTACTGAACCGAACCATTTGGTGGAGTCCTGGAACAACATGTTAGACTTTAATTACTCAGTTAGTTGGCATACCTATTGGAAGTATGTTTTTAGTGTCTATATATATGTATATAATATGTATATGTGGGGGCCGATGTACACATATGTATATATATACCACTGTATGTGTATATATATGTCATTTGCATACATATATATAAGCCAATATGTTGCCCTAACTGGTTTCGTTCCAAGTTAATATGTTATATCTTAACAGTTTCTCATTGTTCATTGTTAGGATTAAACGCTATTTTTTAGTTTCTATTAAAATTAATTTACTTGAACATATGATTAATCCTGACTCGAGTATTTTATGTTTTTGCATGGAATGCTCGGGTCATATCCAAGCATTTCAGATTTAAAGATTTCAGCTTAGGATTCGAAGACTGGCAAACTGGGAGTTCCGAAAATGCACACTTCGAAGATTTTAAATCAGTAAATATTTTTCTATATTCAAACTATAGTTTTATATTCCGTTGTATTGCAATAAAAATCTTGTATTCAAATTATGTTATATATAAAAGTCCCATTTCCGTTCAATATTGTGTTATGTATTTTCTGTGTTAATTCTATGTTTTAAACTCTATAAGCTAAATAATGACCCGTCAATTTGGACGTTTTAAGTTGGTTTAATCACCAATTTGAAGCGGTCAAAAAGGCAGGACATTACACAAACGAAGTGAAGACCTCCTGTCTTCAACCACCGTCTTCATCGTCGACTTCTCATCGATTCAGTTATTCAGAATGGGATTAACGCGATCTTTTAGAATAGCTCACGAATATAATAAACAAGTGTTATAAAAATACAACATACGCCTTATTCCAATCCAGAATATTCCTTTATTCAAATATTCTTTTACTTTGGGAAAGGTTACCATTAATTTTATGAAAGATAAATTCTTTAAATTTATTCTTTAATCTTCCTTTGGATTATCAATACAAACCAAATTATGGTTTATCCAAACTAGTCGGGATTAGCAAACCATACCGAAGTAATCATTTGTTAAATTTCCTAACCCCAACCTATTCATACCATGAAGTAAAACTGGTAATACTTCATATCTAACACCACGTTGTTATTGGTAAATTCAATTACCCTTTCACGTTCAAATCTAATTAAAGATTTAACTATCGTTTGGAGCAGAACTGGTGATACTCCATTCTCGATCACTTCTTGAATTTGATAATTTTAGTTATCAAATTCACCTTTCAATCTATTTAAAGACTCATTTAAAACTCCACTTGGTTTTAATCTTCCCAAAAATCAATATTAATGATTGTTTAACTTGGGAAATCATATCCTGTCTTTAACTGGGTTAAAGAACCAATGTCATTTAAAACACGGTTCACGATAAACCCAAAAATCACATTCTATTCCATCAGCCTTTAACTGTAAATTAGCAAGTGAATAATTCCCTAAGTGTTAACCCCGAAGGCCGAAACCAACATCAAATCAATACCCAAGAAACTATTCCACTTAACTAATCTCCAGTTAGTTTCTGATTTTCTTAACTCCGTTGGGTCTAAGAACAGTATCATTAAAGATACCATTCACGACAACCCAAAATCACATTCCATTAACCATGGAAATGGAAAACAAATCGATATAAACTTCCATATCCGACTAATAATATAAATGGAATAACGGCAAAGCCTTTTAAATTCCATATATATTAGCAGTCCTTATCCATAGAAATTCACTTTGATTATTACTGTAACACCCCATATTTTTTTAATATAATTAAAAATGAAATAAAATATATGAAAATATGCTTATGATAGGTAAATAATGGTGATGCATAAGGAGAATTAATTAATGCATGGAAGAGAAGAAAAATTAGTTCGATAACGGCGTATGTAACGGAAAAGATAGTAAAATAAGGATAACTAATTCAAGAATCAGGAATTAGGTAAAACGGACATCACCATTGCGTTCCTCTCGGAAAAATACATGAAATAGAGTCCGAGTTTTCGAAAATCGGAGTCCGTATGACCAAGATATGGCCAAAACAAGATTTCAGCAGATTTTCTGGCAGACTGGCCCAGGTCGACCATAGTGTCGACAATATAGTCGACCTGCCCCCCCCCCCCAGGTCGACTATAGTGTCGACCCCCCCCCCCCTCTGTATAGGTCGACCTGGTCAGCCTGGGGTGGCCCAGAACCCATTTTTGAGGCCCAGGATGAGTTTTGATGGTCCGGATTGACTCTAGGGTTGATCTAATGGCCTAAATGAGTTTCCTACACCTATAAAATAACACCTAGACCTAACCTAATTCATAACAAATCATTCTTACACATAAATGCTGCTGGAATCTCTCTTGAGCCATGGCCTCCGTCTCCAAATTAAAGCTTAAGCGTTCAAACCCAAATCAAATCAAAGATCAATGCTTCTACAACAAATTCAAGAGGATAGATCAATGACACTGCAACTTTCTACGACAAATTCACTTCTTAATTCATTAGCCGTTCTCGGTAAGTGCTAGTTATTTTTAGATCTAAATATTTAATTTTAATATGGGCATGAAATGAAGTGGAATTGAATCTAAGTATGTTTATCGATTCAGATCTATTCCTGTTGCTTTTTGAATCTTTAGCTTTGAGACTTGTCTACCTTTATTCTCATGACAAGTTTGTGATTTATTCAGCAGTTTCCTTGATTCGTAATGATGTTATCATCAAGTTGTAATCTTTATGCCTATCATGATGTTGTTTTCTCTCTGACCTATTTATTATGCAAATTTCTACCTTCCCCTATTTATTTTCTTTTGATGAACCTTGGTCAACTTCGGACCTTGGCCTAAAATCGCGGTTCGCATACGAGATGTATACGGGGGAATAATGGGATTATTGCCTATAAGAATATGATTAATAATTGGCAACATGAAATTGGATGTTATCATTTTATTTGCAAATTTGGGGTAGATCTGTAAATTTTGGTATAATCATGTTATGATAAAATTTGCATAAATATTATATACATGGAATTCGACACCAATTGGATCTATATAATGTAACATGAAATTTGGTATATATAACATGTATGTAATTTGGCATGTAAAATAAAATTATGAGTTTTGGAGCCTATGTAAATTAAATCAAAAGATTGGGCTTATGTTAATTAGGCATGTGTAGACTTGGAAATTTGAGCATGAAAGCGATTGTAAACTTTATAATTGGCATAAACATGTATTATGAACTTGGGCAACTGGCATGTATTGAAATAAAAAGATTATAGTTTGGGATAACTACATCATGAATCATCGGATTTGAGTTTATTGGGTATAAAACTTGATACATGTAATTTTGGCTAGATCTTGACATATGTAAAAAGGCATGAAACTTGGTATATTTGTAAACTGACTAGAATTGGGTACATATATTAGTTGGCATGTAATAGCCTTAAAAGAGGGATAAATATAAATTGAGATAAGTTGCCTTTAATAGCCTAAGATAAATTGTGGTAAAATTGGTATGATTTTGCATACCATTAATTGATGGATATAATTGAGTCAATTATGGACATCATTAAATAGGAATTAATTGATAATTTGAATAGGGGAAATAAATTCAAATTGTGGTAAAAGATTATAATTAATAATCAATGCTTAGGACACGAGGTTGGACTCATTTGTGACGTAAACCTGCCCGGAACCGCCCGGCGAATCCAGTAGTCACAAATGTCAGCCCAATGTGAGAGGTCCTGGGCCCAAATTATAAGCGTAACAGTTGTAAAGACACGAGGTTAGACTCTTTTATGGTGTAAGATTGCCCGGACCTGCCCGGCAAATCCAGCTGCCATAAATGTCAGTCTAATGTGAGAGGTCTTTATAAGGTTACAACCTTAATGAATTAAGAAATACTTAACCAGATAAACATGTGGTGGGACCAGCACAGGTATCTACAAGTAGGGGGTCGCGTGACACAAACGAGAACTAGGTCAAGTAGGGAGCCGATCGATAAGGTAGTAAGGGTGCATCGAATATATACATGGCCATTGGGGTGATCGAGGTGGAATCCTCAAAATCGATGTACACCTGAAGGCTACCATAATTGCGGGGATTGGGATCACGTTGTAATTATTATATAACACGGGCTACTAGTTGGGACACTAGTAGGGGGTACGGATCCTTGTTACTTAGGGCACTAGTTGGGACACTAGTAGGAATATGGATCATTCAATGTAAGACACTTATGAGGATGCTAGTTAGGTGGTGCAGAGCAAATAGATATCGTTTTAATGGTAAAGATTAGAAACCTTGCGATGTTATTCTTGATAGAAACCATGCGGTGGGACACTTGATAGGAATTATAGGACGTTATACTTGTTTCATCGTGCCCGAAGTTTATCTTGTTATCTTAGTTTATCTTGCCTACCTTGTCATCATGCTTATGTTTACTTTCAGTTTATTCATGCCATGTTATCTTTATCTATTTTTATGCTGAAAGTCACTAGGACTTACTCAGTCTTTATGACTGACCCGTTTTGTTTTGCCTCTTTTTCTTCCGTTCCCCCCCCCAGGTTCACAGGGTGGGAATACAGCTTAGTTCGGATCTTACCAAGCTCCAGGGCTCTTTCATGTATGGCTTGGATTTCTCTTGGCTATGGCTCGCTTTGCTTTATTGGAGAATACTGCAGTTTGTTTTTATGCTTCTTTGTTTTTGAGCAAGACAGATATTTTAACTATGAAATTGGGTATTGG
This sequence comes from Allium sativum, assembly GCA_030737875.1. Classification (NCBI taxonomy): domain Eukaryota; kingdom Viridiplantae; phylum Streptophyta; class Magnoliopsida; order Asparagales; family Amaryllidaceae; genus Allium; species Allium sativum. Next base: position 307,925,642 of record CM060915.1, on the reverse strand, counting down.
AAGTTGATGGGCTTTTCTTGTAAACATTTATATTTAATAAATGATTTGAAGTACTACCACTTTATTTTCCGTTGTTTTATATATGTCTGTCTTGTAATATTTCTGTTCCAGTACCCATAATACTCCATTGAAGTTAAGGCATTCCCTTTGTGAGTGACCTTAACAGATGTGGGGTGTTACATTTGGTATCAGAGCAGAAGGTTACCAGACTGGGGAAAAGTTTTCAAAAACCTTCTGAACTAGTTTTCAAACATTTACAAAGAAGCAAATTTTCAAGAAAATTTTGTTTTGATTAAAAGGCATATTCCCCAAAGCCATATGCACTATCTTTTGATTCCCTCTTGAAATCTCTCCTCTCTCTCTTTTCACCATACTTTCGTAGGCATCAGACATATGTCGAAGGGCAAAGAAGTGCCCAACCTCCATCTGTAGCCACAGTAGTTTTACTTGCGACTAATCGTATTTCAAGCTGTGTAGAATTGCCGTGTGTTGGAGGTAGCTTCGAAGGACTTGTCAACAAACTATACAAGGATAGTAAGAACAAGAGACTAGTTGTTATAGCTTAATCCACGAAGGAGGAAAAAAGTGAAAGGAAAGAGGCCAAAGTGAAAGAATAGTAGAACCCATGACAAGAGAGAGTATCTTTAGTATGGTAAAAAGGGACAGGTAGTTAAGTATAGGACAAGGACAAGGGCAAAAAGGCAAGATCGTCGAGAGGGCAATTGTATACCTAAGAGAGGCGGTAATGTTATGTTAAAAGTTTAGCTTTCTTTTCTATCATCCCACTAGAACTTTGTTTTTGTACATCGCATCCTTTGAATTCTGCTTCGGTAGTTGAGTCTCTGCACCTTAGTACTAGCGTAGTAGAGGATCCCATTTTTGTCTCAAATCCTGTTGGGGAATCGGCTCATTTATTCATGGCTTGTTAGGATTTGAGAATGTCTATGCTAAGTGTTGAGTTTAGGAGGAATGCTCATGTTTTTGGTGAGCTATGGGTTGATTCTAGGGATGAAGTGGTTATCCGATAAGGGTGCCATTCTCGGTTTCGAAAGGAGGGTAGTTAGACTTTTGACTTGCCTCGGTAATACCCTCAAAGTCGCGTGTAACCTTTAGGGTTCTATTAGGATTAGTTACCTAGAATCTCTTGATACATTAGTTGATCCGCTCGAGTAGTGTTCGCCACTAAGGCGGATGAGTCATTTCGCTTATGCATGAGTAGTAGAGAGTCACCTAAGTAAGTACATTGGGCAACATGGTTGACATTTGTTTATTTTCAAGAGATAATTCATCTATGTGGAATACTTTCTAGTAAGTGAACGAGATCCAAGATTTACTAGTAAAATTTTGGAGAGCTTGTGTGAAACCATGAGTACGCTGTTATGTGTAAGCCGAGTATACAAAAAGGAGGATAAGTGAAAGTGGAACGAGAGGCAATAGTGAAATGAGTTCCAACTCATATTTTGGAAACAAGAATTAAGAAGCTACGAAATTGTGAAGTTAAAGATGGTCTAAGGAAGGGATTCCCTTGTGACCTAAAAGGAGTCCATCATGCTTAGTTTCCTAGAATCATATATATATTGGTTGGGTTGAGTTATTCTTTGGGTGTCAGTCTGATGTTAATTTCGGTCTTCGGGGCTGATGCTTAGAGAGTTCTTCTCCTAATCAATATATATGTGGCATAGATTTCCAGTTTTGACATTGCCTAATGGGCACAAAGTTTTTACTTGCTTCTATCATTCGACTATACCTTTAGATAGGAACAATTGGGTGTAAACATGTGTTTGAGACATGTTATGATTGATGGTTGCAAGTGGCTGCAAGTGGTTGCTAGTAGTTCCTAGTGGTTGCTCGTGGATGCATTTACACACATTAGGCACTAGATCGGCTCAATCACCTTTCATATTGCATATGCATGAGTGTTTACACTTGTTTGTGGATGAAATTGAATGTGTTATCATGTGAATGTTGCATATGGATGGATGTTTGTGCACACATATAGTGTTTATGTGACTAGGACTATTTGCATACATGTTGGACTCATGGCACTAAACATATTTTGCATCTAGAAGATCAATCAGGCCTGATCATTTGCATTAGACAAGGAACATATACACACACTTCTTGCATATGTTCATACAGCATTAGAAATCTCTTAAGGACAATGAATGCCTGTGATTGATGATTGAGTAGATAGATGATGGATGGTAGGACACATTCTTCTTAACTTGAAGATTTCGGGGACGAAATCCTTTAAGGAGAGGAGAATGTAACACCCCGTATTTTTTTAATATAATTAAAAATGAAATAAAATATATGAAAATATGCTTAAGATAGGTAAATAATGGTGATGCATAAGGAGAATTAATTAATGCATGGAAGAGAAGAAAAATTAGTTCGATAACGGCGTATGTAATGGAAAAGATAGTAAAATTAGGATAACTAATTCAAGAATCAGGAATTAGGTAAAATTGACATCACCATTGCGTTCCTCTTGGAAAAATACGCGAAATAGAGTCCAAGTTTTCGAAAATCGGAGTCCGTATGACCAAGATATGGCCAAAACAAGATTTCAGCAGACTTTCTGGCAGACTGACCCAGGTCGACCATAGTGTTGACACTATAGTCGACCTGCCCCCCCCCCCCCCCCAGGTCGACTGTAGTGTCGACCCCCCCCTCTGTACAGGTCGACCTGGTCAGCCTGGGGTGGCCCAGAACCCATTTTTGAGGCCCGGGATGAGTTTTGATGGTCCAGATTGACTCTAGGGTTGATCTAATGGCCTAAATGAGTTTCCTACACCTATAAAATAACACCTAGACCTAACCTAATTCATAACAAATCATTCTTACACCTAAATGCTGCTGGAATCTCTCTTGAGCCATGGCCTCCGTCTCCAAATTAAAGCTTAAGCGTTCAAACCCAAATCAAATCAAAGATCAATGCTTCTACAACAAATTCAAGAGGATAGATCAATGACACTGCAACTTTCTACGACATATTCACTTCTTAATTCATTAGCCGTTCTCTGTAAGTACTAGTTATTTTCAGATCTTAATATTTAATTTTAATATGGGCATGAAATGAAGTGGAATTGAATCTAAGTATGTTTATCGATTCAGATCTATTCCTGTTGCTTTTTGAATCTTTAGCTTTGAGACTTGTCTACCTTTATTCTCATGACAAGTTTGTGATTTATTCAGCAGTTTCCTTGATTCGTAATGATGTTATCATCAAGTTGTAATCTTTATGCCTATCATGATGTTGTTTTCTCTCTGATCTATTTATTATGCAAATTTCTACCTTCCCCTATTTATTTTCTTTTGATGAACCTTGGTCAACTTCGGACCTTGGCCTAAAATCGCGGTTCGCATACGAGATGTATACGGGGGAATAATGGGATTATTGCCTATAAGAATATGATTAATAATTGGCAACATGAAATTGGATGTTATCATTTTATTTGCAAATTTGGGGTAGATCTGTAAATTTTGGTATAATCATGTAATGATAAAATTTGCATAAATATTATATACATGGAATTCGACACCAATTGGATCTATATAATGTAACATGAAATTTGGTATATATAACATGTATGTAATTTGGCATGTAAAATAAAATTATGAGTTTTGGAGCCTATGTAAATTAAATCAAAAGATTGGGCTTATGTTAATTAGGCATGTGTAGACTTGGAAATTTGAGCATGAAAGCGATTGTAAACTTTATAATTGGCATAAACATGTATTATGAACTTGGGCAACTGGCATGTATTGAAATAAAAAGATTATAGTTTGGGATAACTACATCATGAATCATCGGATTTGAGTTTATTGGGTATAAAACTTGATACATGTAATTTTGGCTAGATCTTGACATATGTAAAAAGGCATGAAACTTGGTATATTTGTAAACTGACTAGAATTGGGTACATATATTAGTTGGCATGTAATAGCCTTAAAAGAGGGATAAATATAAATTGAGATAAGTTGCCTTTAATAGCCTAAGATAAATTATGGTAAAATTGGTATGATTTTGCATACCATTAATTGATGGATATAATTGAGTCAATTATGGACATCATTAAATTAGGAATTAATTGACAATTTGAATTGGGGAAATAAATTCAAATTGAGGTAAAAGATTATAATTAATAATCAATGCTTAGGACACGAGGTTGGACTCATTTGTGACGTAAACCTGCCCGGAACCGCCCGGCGAATCCAGTAGTCACAAATGTCAGCCCAATGTGAGAGGACCTGGGCCCAAACTAAAAGCGTAACAGTTGTACACGAGGTTAGACTCTTTTATGGTGTAAGACTGCCCGGACCCGCCCCGCAAATCCAGCTGCCATAAATGTCAGTCTAATGTGAGAGATCTTTATAAGGTTACGACCTTAATGAATTAAGAAATACTTAACCAGATAAACATGTGGTGGGACCAGCACAGGTATCTACAAGTAGGGGGCCGCGTGACACAAACGAGAACTAGGTCAAGTAGGGAGCCGATCGATAAGGTTGTAAGGGTGCATCGAATATATACATGGCCATTGGGGTGATCGAGGTGGAATCCTCAAAATCGATGTACACCTGAAGGCTACCATAATTGCGGGGATTGGGATCACGTTGTAATTATTATATAACACGGGCTACTAGTTGGGACACTAGTAGGGGGTACGGATCCTTGTTACTTAGGGCACTAGTTGGGACACTAGTAGGAATATGGATCATTCAATGTAAGACACTTATGAGGATGCTAGTTAGGTGGTGCAGAGCAAATAGATATCGTTTTAATGGTAAAGCTTAGAAACCTTGCGATGTTATTCTTGATAGAAACCATGTGGTGGGACACTTGATAGGAATTATAGGACGTTATACTTGTTTCATCGTGCCCGAAGTTTATCTTGTTATCTTAGTTTATCTTGCCTACCTTGTCATCATGCTTATGTTTACTTTCAGTTTATTCATGCCATGTTATCTTTATCTATTTTTATGCTGAAAGTCACTAGGACTTACTCAGTCTTTATGACTGACACGTTTTGTTTCGCCTCTTTTTCTTCCGTTCCCCACCCCCCAGGTTCACAGGGTGGGAATACAGCTTAGTTCGGATCTTACCAAGCTCCAAGGCTCTTTCATGTATGGCTTGTATTTCTCTTGGCTATGGCTTGCTTTGCTTTATTGGGGAATACTACAGTTTGTTTTTATGCTTCTTTGTTTTTGAGCAAGACAGATATTTTAACTATGAAATTGGGTATTGGAAGTTGATGGGCTTTTCTTGTAAACATTTATATTTAATAAATGATTTGAAGTACTACCACTTTATTTTCCGCTGTTTTATATATGTCTGTCTTGTAATATTTCTGTTCCAGTACCCATAATACTCCATTGAATTTAAGGCATTCCCTTTGTGAGTGACCTTAACAGATGTGGGGTGTTACAATTACCAAATCGAATTCCATTCCATTCCAATTTATTTTATTTAAATTGGAAAACTTTACTTTGGAAAATCTCCTTTAAATCTTAACAAAAGATTTATAGATTCCAAATTACATTTTACTGTGAATCGGGTTAAAGAACGAATGTCGTTAAAACATAGTTCACAACAAACCCAATTCACATTCCATAAATTATCGGGTTAAAGAACAAGTGTTATTTAAAACACCAGTCACGATAAACCCAAAAATCAATTCCAATTCAATTCCAATTAAATATCATTGAATTGGTACATTTCATGAAATCTAAATAAAAAGATTTAATCCTTTTTCTCAACTGGGTTTAAGAACAGTATTAACGAAGACACCATTCACGACAAACCCAAATCCCATTTGATATTAAATACAAGGCTCTGAATAGAAAATATATCGGCTTATATTCAATATCAAATATTATAACCAACAAATATGGTATTGGAAATAACGTTATAAATATATCTTTCAAATTTCCATAACAACATCAGTATAATCACAAAATCCAACATCAAAATATTCCAAAGACAATTTTGATGCAAATCCATTCCAATTTATATATTTGCAATTTTGGTTATTTTTAAAGCCATTTAAAATCCAGTTTATTTATTTTAAAAATAAATGGATTATAATTCTAGTTCTAAACTAGTTCATTTCGATAAAAATCTATTTTTATCTTTTCAAATATGGAATTTTTCATCCCAATTCTTTTCAAATCATTTCTTATGATTTTACACTAATTATTGATATTTTTAATAATTTTATCAAGGCCCGTACAGTCGATTTCCATCAACCGCCATCGAACTGCACTTACATCGACCTTTTCTAAATTTGATTTGGACATAGTTCCAAATCCAACTATTAGATTTCTAATTTTTGACATTCGTTAGAAAGCTCTTTTCGATACAAACCCAACGGTTCCGGTTTTAGGAGAATCCGGCGGTCGGATCTCTCGTAATGTCCATTCGAAGTCAATGGTCGAAATTCGCGAACTGCCGCAGTGCGGCGCGTTCTATTCAGGCCATTATATATATATAATATATATCATATATATTTCGTCGATTTCCTTTTAAAATGTATTTTAAAAATCATTTTAAATTCGTTTTCAAAACAATTTCAACTTCCTATTCAATTTCTAATCAAAATTGAATATTCCACATCATTGATATATAAATGATAATATTTTCAAAACATTAGATTTTGAAATCAATTTTTTTTATATTCATTATAAAAATGAATAAAATAGATATAAATATCGCTCACGTCAAAATGGCGTTAATCTAATTAGCACGGCTATATATATTTAAATATATTCGTGCCCATCCCAAATCGGACATCAAAATAAGATTTTGATTCTTTTCTGAATATTGTTTGAAAATATTCATTATTTTAAATTAATCGTTATTTTAAAATATTCTTTCTTTCTGAACTGGAATCAGACACTGTCAATTACCATATAATTTGATTATATGGATTTCACGCAACAAATGTGTATAACAACAAGGAAAACAACATTCCTTCATCCAGAGTGCATTCTACACTACATAAGCATCAAATATAAATATTTAACGCTTACAACAGCCTGTCAATCCATCGATCGACATACAACTAACTATTGGGACTAATGTATACCCAATATCATCCCAATACCCGTGTGGGGTTTTCAAAAAACAAACACAGATTTATTTGTGCAATTGGGCGATGTGTAAAATTTATCGTCCCAACCAATATCAGTCAAATCAGTGTACATAAACAAATCGTCTGATTTGTAAATGAATATTTATTTCATTCATATACATGTTAAAAATTATATTTTTAACTATAAAATATTTTTAACTATAAAATATTTTATTCGATTCCACATCACACAATCAATTTTTCACAACACATCAATCAAACAAACAAGTCATCCATGGTCTGTGGACGACGGGTGTCGGGTGCTACTAAGCACCGTCTGCATCCTAGTATATATTTCAACTAGTTTCTAAAACAAAAGTGAGAAGTTCTCACCTTTGGGATCCACTCCTCCATTCTATATTTCTGAACGGTTCGGATTTGATTCTCGTCGATACTATCGCTATCTTTTCCCACTGTTCATAGCAAAAATCGCTTTTTATTTATTTCAATGCTAGATATATAAATAAAAATTAGATTTTTATTTCGCTACATATATAAAAATCATATTTTTATTCTCCCTTCGTGATAATAAAATTCTCATTTTTATAAACTAAAAATCATTCTTTTACATCGCTAAAAATTGTATCTTTGTTCAAATAAAAATCCTATCCTTGTTCAATTAAAAATCAAATCTTTGTTACATTAAAAATCTTAACTTTCTATTAGACAAAATCTAAACTCTCTAACATTAAAAATCTCATCTTTCGTATGTTAAAAATCTCGTCTTTCATGTTATAAAAATAAATTCCTTTCTTTTTATAAAAATATAAACTCTTCTCTATAAAAAAACATATTTTTATTAACATAAAAATCTTAACCTTGTTATCATTAAAATCATATTTTTCCTTTGTCATATGAATTAAAAATCAAAATTTTAACATCCGAACTGAAGGGTAAAAAAGAAGAAATGCTTACAAGGGTGTCGAGGTGGAGAATGGCATCTCCGGCATGGTGGTGGCGGTTTCTTTTCTTCGTTTGAGCGATTGCGGGCTTTTAAAGAGGGAGAGAGAAACCCATGGTGGCTGTTGGCGTCGGAGGAGGGCGGTCTGAGGTCGAGGAGGCGCGGCGTGGGTTGCTGGTGGTGGTAGGGGGTGCGGCGGTCAGAGTGTGGGCTGTGGTGGCTGGATTTGGATAGTGGCGGGTTTAAATAAAAATGGGGAAGAGAGAAAGGGAGGAGGTGTGGTGGAGGAGGAGGTGACGTGGGGGTTGCGACGGCTTGTTGGGAGGAGGCGTGGTGGAGGAGGAGGTGACGGGGGGGGGGGGGGTCGCGACGGCTTGCTGGGCGGAGGCGTAGGGAGGTTGGCCGGAAGGGCGGTGATCGGTGAGGGTCGCGGCAGGTGAAGGGGGATTGACATCTTCCTTTTTTTATTTTGATTTTAGAAATGAACGTCGACTTCAAGGAGAGAAGGAAGGGTAGGTATAATTATATATTTATATTATTTTCCCAAAAATCAACTTTTTAATTCGAACTCCAAACGAGACCCAACGACTATCACCACTAGCTAATTACCCCCATTCCGAACACAATGGGATATGTATCGTAAGTTGATTCGATTGTTTCGATCAGTTTTACTTTAAATTAAAATATAAATCTATATATTGAATTTGAACACGCATTTCAATTTACCGGGGCCACATACGGACTCTAAAAATTCCTGAAAGATATTTTCTAGCTTCGTATTGACGATACAGTTCTAACAAAACTAATTTCGTCAAATTTGAAGACCGTTTGAAAAATGGCCATTTTCTGGTCGATCGAAATAGACTGAAACTGTTTAAACACGTTTTCTTTTGCCACGCTCACATATTGATTCAAAAAATTATGAATTCTGGAATCTAGCAATAATTTGACATACTAGATCCAACAAAGGTGGTTTCGTCGAAATCAGAGGTCGTTTGCAAAATTTCCATTTTTAAGGGCCAAAATTCCATAGGGACTATTCTGAATTTTCAATGGGCATTACTTTTTATCCCCGCTATGAAATATCAATTTTTCGGATTCGTTGGAAAGATATTCTCAAATAGATTCTAATATTTTTGGTTTCGCTAAAATCCGGTTTATTGTGAATCCCGTACATCCAATTGAAATTTGAAATCGAATTTTCGAACTACCGCGCCATTTTCAATTCCTTTTATAATTAAAAATAAATATTTATATTTTAACGTCGATCTATATAAATAAATACGTTTTATTCCTATTCAAAATAAATTTCTCGTCGTTATTATTTAAAATAATTTATTTTAAATATTCAATATTCATCAAAATTGCCAAAATAAAAATTTTAAATTGGTTCGGATTTTCCGGGTTGTTACACCCGCACCCAATAAAACCATTATAGAAATGAAAATCTAATCTCCACTAATTCAAAGATAATACCTTTTTGATTTTAACATTTTTATTTTTCTTTTGAATTTTATAATTGGCGATTTGTTTGAAGAAGAGAAAGAGATGGTGACTTCTGCTTTTGACCAGCGAATGGGAAAATGTAGGGTTAAGAAGAATTGTAGTATATAATACGTTACCTTGTGCAAGAAGCTTCATAAGATTTTTATATTAATTTATAGTCCATCGTTATTTGTTTTTCATCAATTAATTTTTTTTTCTGATCACATACAATATCCAATTCCGACGAAAATGGACATGCAGCTACGGTTCGACATTACGGACCCAACGAAAGTTGTTTCATCAAATTTCGAGTCCGTTTGCTCACAAAACTTATTTTTAAAGTAAAATTATTAACTGTTTTTCATATAAAAATCTCGTACGACCACATACTGATTCCAAAAATCACGAAAATTGTAATTTAATAATAATTTAATATTCTGAATCCAACAAAATTAGTTTCATCGAAAACGGAGGTCGTTTGCAAAACTTGCTATTTTTAATGCTCTAAATAAACCCATTTAAATATTAATATATTTAAAAATAATTAAATTAAATATTTATAAATAAATATTATCATATATATATATATATATATATATTCACACAGAATATAATACAGCTCCAAAATATTCTTATCTGAATTTATAACTCGGCAATCAAATCTCGGTTGAATCGATATTCAATTTGTATTGAAAAATCCATTTATAATATATATAAATCGTTATAAATTATAAAGGAATTCCGTAGCGACTTTCCAAAAATTTGATTTGATCATAAATCAAAATCAACACGATGAAATCCTGATTTTTCTCTTCCATTAGAAAAATATAGTTTACCAGCTCCGAACGTTTCTTGTTTCACAGAAATCAAGCTAAAAACGGATTCTGTATATTTGTTTAAAGTTCGAATCGCCAAATTACGAACTGCCACGCCATTACGGGCTCGATTATAATTATAATATAAATTATACGTTCTAACGTCGTTTAAATAATATATTCATTATTCAAATTAAATTCTAAACTGTATTCTACCTTATATATGATCCAATTCACATTGTATTGTGAATTCCACTATTTCCAACTATTTCGAAAATTAAATATATTATTCTATTATTTACATTAATTAAATATTCAATATTATTTAATTAAACAACGATTTGAATCTCTAAATCACTATTTAAATAATTAAATTAATTAATTATAATACCGTAAAAAATACGGGATGTTACACTTGCGCACACATATGCGTCTTCACATTCCTCTCCAGTTTTGTGAGCAGAATATATTTAAATATGAAACATTGGGGCCTGACCCAAGCGTTCCATGCAAAAACACAAAACACCCGTCAGGATTAAACTTATTTCAAGTAAGTTACTTCGAATAAACACATGAATATAATTCTTAATAATAACTCAAGCATAGTAACCATGGACTGCCAAAATATGGAGTAACAAGGTCGAAATATTTTGCTGCAGCAATAATAGGATGGGACAGTTAGAGTAACTTATGCCATGGTCCATAAGTGACCAATTACAAGTGCAGCAATATATATATATATATATATATATATATAAGACTAGAGGCAAGGCGGCAAACACGGAGATTTGACCATAAGCAAATAGCATATTATACTACTTTGTAGGATATGAACTTGAAAGTCCACAAGATAAGGCAGCCAATTTCTAGAAACAATAGAGTATTGGCATACAAATTTACCCATATGTTTCATTCATGCATGTGCAACTCTAAGGTCGAGGCATGCTTAATATACGGTGTAAACATACATAAAAAATTTAAGTATGGAAATGTTAACCTATAAAAACACTGTTATGGCCAAAATGTAGATCCAAAGTTCTAATATGTATACACATTTACGTAATTAACTGTCCCAAACTGAGTGATGGGGTGAAATAAATGCACTTCTAATATACCACAAAGCTTTATATTACATTACGTACTTGGATGATGATATTCGCTTGTTAATTACCAGCAAAAGGAACTGATTAGCATAGGATTGTATTATTTAAAACCATGTATTAAAACTAATATGGAAGCTACATTGCTAAGTAACAATGTTATCATAAACAGGGAAGTCCAAACTTAAGTCATACAATTAATGAAAAGTTCCTACCTATGAAGCAAAACATAAGTCAGGAAAATTAACCGAGCCTATCAGACAAAGTACCACCTGAAGTCCGCAAGTAATGGCCACAGACAAACATTTACCTTTTGTAAAAAAAAAGTACAGTACAAATGCACAGATATGAATATAATCATATATGCACATAGTATTTAACATAGAAACTCAACAATCAATGACTGAAATAACCAAGACAACCAACAAGATGATAACAACCAACAAGACTCAACAAATTATACTCAGTGAAACCGAAGTAGCGAACTTGTAAAAGGGTTTAATCGTAAGAAAACTTACAATTAATCACGGTAGCGGGCGAATCAAAAGAGGAACCAACACGCAGAGGAAGAAGCAGGAGCTCGAGGTCAAGTTGTTCCGGCCAGTGCGCAGACAGAGGTGGCGAGACCGATTGGGTGGCAGGAGACGCATGCTTTCGATGGTTGCCGTCGGCACATGGAGGTGTTGGCAAAAAGGCAGTGGTGATTGCTTGGATGGTGCGTGAGTTTTTTTCCAAAGAAGTATTAGATCTAAATTTAGAAGAAGAAAAGGAGGTAGCTTCAAATCTAAATGTAGAAGAAGAAAGAGGAGGCATTTCTTTTATATATACGGTTGTGTGTGTCTATATATATACACCAAGTCTGCTACTCAGGATAAGAAACCAGTTACAAAATACGAATTGGTATGAATGTATTAGCAAAATGTGGGTGACGTAATCCCTGACCCTTAAATATATAAAATAAGACGTTACCATTTTATGTTTGTTTTACCATTCAACACTAACACATGGTTTTTAATGCTTTAATTTTTTTTCTCTCTTTTCCATATGTGAACGTTTCAGGTAGTAATGAAAGCATGGACGCATGACGGTCAAGAATTCCTATTTTTTCATATTCTTGAATGCACACAAGCATGCATGCCTTTTCTATTATATGCTCTTATTTTCTTTCCATTTCATTTTTTTAAACAAGCGTTTTTATCTCCCTCTCCCTGTTTTGTTTAATAGAAACGTGGCTTTTGGAAGAATAGAAAGAATTTATTTATATATGCAGTCATTAAAACGTTTTATATTTTGAGTAGACATTTCACAGAAAGGAGGGAGGAGGGTAAAAGGGGTAGCTAACTAAGCATTTATGTTATACTATATGTATTTATGTAATATAAAACGTTAAAACTTGATATAAATGAAAGAAATGGAAGGGTGTCATAATGCATGGCTTGGAAATGAATTAACAAACGTTTTGTTTTGCATTCAAGCGAAAACTGATGAATAAACATTAAAATTTACCTTTTTAGAACTATGTTTTGTTTTGTTTTAAATGTAACGTATTAATTATTCCATTTTATTACATGAATAGTTTGACGTACGTTCCATTTTAAAGAAGGAATGTGACTGATTTGGATGAATTGATATCTCACATTTTGTATTTCCACTGTTTCATTAATTGCTTTGGTTTAAAAAGGAAATTTAATGAGTAGGGCTAAATTTTTAATGTACAAAAATAAAGAGGTTGAAAATCCATGAACATCAAAATAAAAAGGGAAATATATTTGCACTATTAGCAGAACTAATTCCTCATATTATAATGGAAATTTTCCATCACTATATTTAGTTAGATGCATTCCAAATATAATTAAATTTAATTGCAAATTTTTGACTTAATTCCCATTAACTATGCTATTTAAGCTATGCATTAATAAAATCATGGAAGGTTTTCGTTGTTATCAACGGTCAATTTAATTTGCTTAAATTAAAGTAAATACAAGCATACCAAATTCAAATCAAAATTAAAATTTTAAGGGTTGAAAGCCTATAAATGATATAAGATGCATGAAAAATAGAAAAACGGGAAAGAAATTAATATAATGAAGGGTATATATATAATAGAATTAAGGAAATAAATGAATGCTGCATTAAGGAAACAATGAAGAGGGAAAGGCATTGAAAACGAATGAAACTATTTGCATTTCAAAATTTTATTAATTAATGAATGTTACACTTTGAATTGATAGGTGGAAAGTATTAAAGGGGATGGCTAAAGACATATACAAGTATGTTGTTAAAAAAAATCATCTAGAATATACACATTATTTTCAAGCAATCTTTCAGCAGAAATTAATAAATTTCATTAATAACATCATAATTTTTTTTAAAATACCATTTTAAATTCAACAATTTAATTTAATTCAACAACTTAAAATGTCAAATTTTACGGGATGTTACATTCTCCCTGTAAAGGCCCGCAAATCCATACTATCTGAGTTGACTAATAACACCACACGTCCAACCCAAATTGCACAGAAATACGAATCATTCTTAGAAAGAAGTTAGAGGATGAGAAATAGAAAGAAAGAAAGGTTAGAATAGAAGAAAACAAAGAAGACACATCTCACAACGGAACGAATAAAATATATTAAATAACATAACTTTTGAAATACAAATCAGTAACTTTATATACATACCATCATCAGAGCACAACAGTTATTCCTGGAACAGTTATAAACACCTGTTTCCAGATACAAACATTGTTCACAACGGAATATATGATAGTCTATAGCTAATTGGTGAAGCCTCCTGCTTCCAGCTCTTCCAAGTGAATCTGAAAAATCCCGACAACTTGACTGCCCGTACAAATTTGGGCACCCAAGAGTTTAGGGGAAACAAAACAAAATAAACTCTGGGTCAGTCATGGGGCTGGTGTGAGTAAACTCCAACCAATTGTTTAACTTAAAAATCCTTTCAAAAGAAAAGATAATAGTAAGACCAGCCCACACATAAACATGGACGGTTTTTACCTTACTATAACCCAAGACACTTTGATATGAAAATCCTGTGATATTATAATAGTGTCTAAATCAAATAAATAGAATCTAACGGAACGCTTGCATCTCACGCTCCACAAACATAGTATAAAATCAAAAACCGCAAGGCGCTTATTGGAGATTTGATTCTGACTATGACAAAGTATGGAACCACCTTCCGATTAGTGTACTCTAGAGGCGATACACTGGGGTTCAACAAGAACATCTTGCAACCCGGCCCACATATGACCGAACACTCATTTCGCTTGAGTGTATCGAATGTATATCACCAATGGTTGGGATCGGCAACCGTTTCCCGAATGGGACAGCATCGAATAGAACAAGGAATTAAATGAACCTCTAGATAGGTGATAATACATCCTAATGGGAGCGACCCGCATAACCATGCTGCCTGCCCGATTTTTGTCATTTCCCGGGTTGTTGAGGCCTGAGGCTACGATTACTTTCTATTCATTGATAGCAAAATCACTTTGAATGCCACATTGTCAGATCCGTTAATCACTAATTGATTTGCACAAATATTCTGGATATTATGCTAAGGGAATAAATCCGTTGCCACCATATATATTTATACATACCAATATATTCGATCATTGGAAATACTCTGTCAGACATCCATGCATATATGTTCGTTCTAGGACTGAACGAAACCGAAGGCACAATTTCTATTAATAGAAAAAGCCCTTGCACTTTACACCGTCTTCGATTATCTTCATATAATCTGATTCGCAACACTACTGCCAATACAGAGTGCTTCACGGATAATAATCCAACCGGTCTCTCCATATTGACAACGATATTGGCAAATACTTCGATAGTCGGTTATTTAACTATCGAAGAAAAACAAACATCCATTCAAAACAATCAAAAAATCACTGGGCCCCTTGATTACCATTCACTAATTAAATCACCCTTTCCATTTCCTTATCAATATTTGTTAAACAAATAATTTCAATTATCATCTCGGTCTCTTACATTCTTTGGAAAGCATTTCTATATCTCGCCTTCTTTTATTTGCTACACTTAAAAAATATATTCTATTTGAAATTGAAACAATTTCAATCACTTATCTCTTTCCCGTCTACTTTAATTATACTCAGGAAATATTTACTTTTATATTTCCAAAATTCCATCACTTGGGTTAAAACGAATGCTGTGTAAAACATCGTTACAACAACCCAAAATATTTTATTCAACTAACTCTTTTCCAACACTTCTCTTCGAGATTGGATCTTGCTATTTATCAATTAAAAATGAAGTCAATCAAGTTGGGCTATTATTACCTCTCAGACCGTGACTGAAAACACCATTAACTTCAAAACAGACAAAACCACTTACCTCGAATAATCAACATTTTAAAAAACCAATTATTCATTTTAAACGTATATATGTTTCTCTTTTTATTACTAGCTTATCTATTTCCCTTTTTGTTTATAATATTCTATTTTTAAATCCGTTTCCTTATCGAATTCTATATATATCCATACATTTATTTCTAACTATCAAATTTTTTTAAAAAATATTCTAACTCCTTAATTTCCCGAAAAAATTCGCCATAACCTCCCTTGTACCGGGGGCATTGGGATATTTCAAATAGCCTCCCATGGCCCTCACCAATCCAAAAGAAAAAGAAAAAACCAAGCGGCTTACCGATACGGCGCATAAAATCTCATATATGAATTTAAACATGTACCTTTTTGTCGGGCACATAAATTAAAATCTTCATATACTTCATCCCATACCTGTCTAACACATGCTCACCTGTTTCCAATTCAATTCAACACTATCCAATCGTTTGAATTAGGTTTCGCTCATTTATTCTTTAAATTAGCTATTTTGCCTATTTCACTTCTTTGTTTGAACATAACATGTTCAAAAAAATATTTAACTTGCTCATAACCAAATTGATATTCAATTTCAGTTCTAGTTCCCCTTTCGATTTCGAATATAAATTTTCAAATCGAATTCACTTATTCAAAGCCCGACATTAATTCAAAATCTCATTAACTAATTAAAATTCAAATTAGTTAATACTATTCAATAATCAAAAATTTGATTTCTGTTTCAAAAAAATCAATTCATTACTCCACTTGAGTTCATATATAATTTACAACTCAAATCTGAAATTTTCTAAATAGAAATTTGGATTTTATTCGCTTAAAATCCTTTTATAAAATTAAATAAACCGTTATGATTTTTAAATGGTTATGGTGTTGTTTTTCTAAAAATTTGATTTTGATATAAATCAAAATCTATTCGACGAAATCCAGATTTTTCTCTTTCATTAGAAAACTGTAATAACCCGGAAATCTGGGCCAGTTTAAAATTTTTATTTTGGCAATTTTAGCGAATTTTGATTATTTAAAATGAATTATTTTAAATAATATCGACGAGAAATTTATTTTGATTATAATTCGAATGTATATATTTGTTTGAATCGACGATAGAATATAAATATTTATTTATATTTATAAAAGGAATTGAAAATGGCGCGGTAGTTCGATAATTCGATTTCAAACTTCAAATGGATGTACAGGATTCAAAATAAACCGGATTTTAGTGAAACCAAAAATATTTGAATCTAATTGATAATATCTTTCCAATGATTCCGAAAAATCTAAATTTCACAGCGGGAATCAAAAGATAGGTCCAGTTGAAAATTCTGAATAGTCGCTATGGAATTCAGACCCTTAAAAATAGCCATTTTGCAAACGACCTCGGATTTCGATGAAACCACTTTTGTTGGATCCGCGATGTCTAGTTATTGCTAAATTCCAAATTTCATAATTTTTCGAATCAAGATGCGAGCGTGGCAAAGGAAAACGCATTTGACCAGTTTCAGTTGATTTTAATCGACTGGAAAATGGCCATTTTTCAAAAGGTCTCAGAATTTGACGAAACTAGTTTTGTTAGGACCGTATCGTCAATAAGAAGCTAGAAAATATTTTTCTGGAATTTTTAGAGTCCATATGTGACCCCGGTAAATTGAAATGCGCATTCAAATTCAATATATAGAGTTATATGTTGATTTTGACGAAAACTGATCGAAACGATCGAATTAGCCTACGATACATATCCCATTGTGTTCGGAATGGGGGTAATTAGCTATGGACGACAGTCGGTGGGCTTGATTTCGAGTTCAAATGGAAAGTCAACTTTAAGGTGAATAAAATTAAATGGAAAATAATAAATTATAAATTAATTTTCGTTTAAGCCCTTACCCCCTCTTACCTTCCCCGTCACAAATCAAATTTAGAAAAAGAAGAAAAAAGAGAGAATGGAGGACGGGGAGGAGCCGCGCTCCCCCCAGGTGGCGGCGCCGACCACCGAGGTCACCCCCTCCCTCTATCGCTCGACCTCCCCTTCTCCCTCCTCTCGCAGCGATCCTTCTCCTCTCCCTTCTAAGAACCCTCCGCCCTAAATTAGCACCACGCAACCCACTTCCGCCCCTCCCTACGAACGCCGCAAGCCCCTCCGACCACGACCCCCTCAGCTCCGGCCTCCATCCACCGCAAACCCCAAATCCGCCAGGCCTTGGCTGGAAATCGTCGCTCCAGATCCAATGGCCCACCGTCACCCACCTGCACAACCTCCTACCACCGCACAGCAAGCTCCGCCGCTCCCTTTGACTATCCTCCGGCCCCAGTGAGTATTTATAATTTTTATTCATTTTAAAATCTGATTTTGATTCATTTTAAAGTTAGGATTTTTTTTATTTATTTATAAGGTTAGGATTTTTAAATTAGTAAAGATGATATTTTTAAATTAGTAAAGACGGTATATTTTTAAATTAGTAAAGACAATATTTTTAAATTAGTAAAGACGATATTTTTAAATTAGTTTAGACGATATTTTTAAATTAGTAAAGACGATATTTTTAAATTAGTAAAGACGATATATTTTTAAATTAGTAAAGACGATATATTTTTAAATTAGTAAAGATGATATTTTTAAATTAGTAAAGACGATATTTTGAAATTAGTAAAGATGATATTTTTAAATTAGTAAAGACGATATTTTTTTAAATTAGTAAAGACGATATTTTTTTAAATTAGTAAAGACGATATTTTTAAATTAGTAAAGACGATATTTTTAAATTAGTAAAGACGATATTTTTAAATTAGTAAAGAAGATATTTTTAAATTAGTAAAGACGATATTTTTAAGTTAGAAAAGGCGAGATTTTTATATATTGAATAGCAAAGTAAAAATTCGATTTTTATATATTGAATAGCAAAGTAAAAATGTGATTTTTATATAGTAGAAATATTAAAAATACGATTTTTATATTATATAGATGATAAAAATTCGATCTTTATATATGTAGTAGAAATATAAAAATATAATTTTTACGTGGAAAGAAGCGTTGTAAAAATATATGAAGTAGAAATAGAAATATGATTTTTATTTTTTAGAATGAAGTAATAAAAATTTGATTTTTATCATGAACAGCGTGAAAAGAATTGCATTGGAATTTCAAATAGATTAAGGCGATTCAGCAGTTCGACAGCAAAGCACGGCGGAGTGGAACCCTCTGTGAGAACTTCTCACCTTTTAATTTTGTTTTCTAGTTAATAATATATACTAGGATGCAGACGGTGTTTCGTAACACCCGACACCCGTCGTCCACGGACCATGGACAGCTTGTATGCTTGTTTGTTTGATTTTGTTGTGTCGTTGATTGTGTGATGTGATGTGAAATGAAATTAAATATTATGTAGTGGAAAATATTCTATAGTTAAAAATAGAATTTTTAACATGTATATAAAATAAATATTTATAAACAAATCGGAGATTTGTTTATATACACTGATTTGATTGATATTAATTGGGACGATAAATTTTACACATCGCCCAACTGCACAAATAAAATCTGTGTTTGATTGTTTGAAACCCCACACGGGTATTGGGATGATATATGACATACACTAATCCCAATAATTAGTTGTGTGTCGATCGATTGATTGACAGGCTGTTATAAGCGTTAAATATTTATATTTGATGCTTATACAGTGTAAAACGCACTCTGGATGATGGTTGATTATTTATCGTTGTTATTTTGTACATGTGTTGTAGAAAATCCGTATAATTAACAATTATATGGTAATTGATTGGGCCTCATTCCAGTTTTGAAATAGAAATATTTGAAATAGAAATATTTGAAATAGAAATATTTGAAATAGAAATATTTGAAAATAGAAATATATAAAGCCGTGTTGATTAGATTGGCGCCATTTTGACGTGAACGATATTTATATCGATTTTATTCAATTTTCAATGTATATTGAAAGTGATTTCGAAATTTGAATTATATTGAAAATAATCGAAATTCGAATTGAAATTGAATAGAATTGAATTCAAATTGAAATTGAATAGAAAATGAATTCGAATTAAATTGAATAGAAAATGAATTCGAATTAAATTGAATAGATTTGAAATTCGAATTAAATTCAAATGAATTGAAATTCGTATTAAATTGAAATTGAATTGAAATCGATTTGAAATGAAATTAAAACGAATTTATATTGAAAATTTCAATTTTGATTTGAATTTGAATGTGATGTTGAAATCGTTTCGAAAACGAATTTAAAACGGTTTTTAAAACACGTGTTGAATTGAAATCGATGAAGTATATATTATATATATATATATTATATATATAATATAATGGCCTGAATAGAACGCGCCGCGCCGCAGTAGTTCATGAATTTCGACCATTGACATCGAATGGATATTGTGGGAGATCCGACCGTCGGATTCTCCTAAAACCGGAACCGTTGGGTTCGTATCGAAAAGAGCTTTCTAATGAATATTAGAAATTTGAAATCTAACGGTTGGACTTGGAATTATGTCCCAATCAAGTTTGAAAAAGGTCGTTGTAAGCGCAGTTCAATGGCCATTGATGGAATTCGACTGTACGGGCCTTGATAAAATTATTCAAAATAGTAATAATTTGTGTAAAATCATAAGAAATGATTTGTAAAGAATTGGGATGAAAAACTCCATATTTGAAAAGATAAAAATAGTTTTTTATCGAAATGAACTAGTTTTGAACTAGAATAGTAATTTATTTATTTTTAAAATAAATAAATTGGATTTGAAATGGTTTTGAAAATAACAAGAATTTCCAATGATTGCATTGGAATGGATTTGAATCGAAATTGTCTTCGCAATATTTCGATGTTGGATTTCGTGATTATACAAATGTTGTTATGGAAATTTGAAAGATATATATATATATATATCGTTATTTCCAATACGATATTTGTTGGTCGTAGAATTTGATATTGAATATAAGCCGATATATTTTCTATTCATAGCCTTGTATTTAATATCAAATGTGATTTGGATTTTTCGTGAATGGTGTCTTCATTAACACTGTTCTTAAGCCCAGCTGAGGAAAAGATTAAATCTTTTTATTTGGATTTAATGAAATGTACCAATTAAATAATATTTAATTGGAATTGAACTGGTATTGATTTTTGGGTTTATCGTGAACAGTGTTTTAAATAACACTTGTTCTTTAACCCAATAATTAGTGGAATGTGATTTTGGGTTGTCGTGAACGGCATCTTCAATAATACTGTTCTTAGACCCAAAGGAGTTAAGAAAATCAGAAACTAACTGGAGATTAGTTAAGTTGAATGGTTTCTGGGGTATTGATCTGATGTTGGTTTCGGCCTTCGGGGTTAATACTTAGGGAATTACTCACTTGCTAATTTACGGTTAGGGGCTGATTGAAATGTGGTGTGATTTTGGGTTTATCGTGAACCGTGTTTTAAATGACACTGATCCTTTAACCCAGTTAAAGATTAAAACTAAGTGGAGTTTTAATGATTCTTTAATTAGATTGAAAAGATGGAGAATGGAGTAGCACCAGTTTTACTCCAGGCGATAGTTAAATCTTTAATTAGATTTGAACGTGAAATGATAATTGAATTTATCGATAACACCGTGGTGTTAGATATGAAGTATTACCAGTTTTACTTCATGGGATGAATAGGTTGGGATTGGGAAATTAAAATAAGTGATTACTTCGGTGTGGTTCGCTAATCCCGACTAGTTTGAATTGATATTCAAAGGAGATTAAAGAATAAGTTTAAAGAATTTATCTTTGATAAAATTAATGGGAACCTTTCCCAAATTATAAGAATATTTGAACAAAAGAATATTCTGAATTGGAATGAGGCGTATGTTGTGTTTGTGTAACACTTGTTTATTATATACGCGAGTTATTCAGAAAGACCGGGTTTATCCCGTTCTGAATAACTGATTCGACGCGGTGTCGAAGATGAAGACGGTGGTCGAAGACCGGAAATCTTCACATCGTTTGGGTGATTGCTGATGTTCTCGATTGGGCTGTACACCAAAGAAGAGAGAAATAGTTGGTGATCGTCCAGACGTACTTGGAGATCGATGGATATGCGAGGTACTAGGTGCCTCCGGTTTCGTTCAGACCCAGAACGGACTTGTAAATGGACTGTGTGTCTGACATCGGATTTCATTCTGTGTGACTGTTATCGATTGCATAGAGTGGTTTGCCTGTGTGGCATGCTAAGATGCAAATGATCAAGGCTTCTGTTGGAAAGCAGAGTCTTGTGGTTGATGATCAAAGCACGGCCTTTGTGGCGTAGCTTTGTGTAACGTTGATTCGCGAGCCTCACACCCCGGCGGTGGACCAAAAACGGGAGAGGACCTCAGGGAGGACATGCGTTTCTTTCTAGTTAGAAGTGGTGTCAGTGCTTTTACACGCCCTGACGAGTTTGACTTATGCGGTTGTTGCTGTTGCGAGGCGCCTCGGTTAGATCGGACGATCCGGGCCCGGTGGAGCCATTCGTTGGCTCATTTACGCCCAAAAGGGCGGGGAAACGCAGTGTTCAGGCATTTTAATCCACATCGGTGGACCGGCCCTGACGATCCAAGGGTCGATGCGCTCTGACCCTGAGGCTCAGGATAGAGAGTCTCGAAGTCGGTGAGGACTATCTTTTGCCTCGGTTCACAGATGGAAATCCAATTTCCAAATACGTGACATTTGCGGTTTTATTTGTAGAGCCTAGTACGGCGACATAGTGGGATGGGGCGCTTATGCCGTCTATGATTGATACTTATGATGTGAAGTTGTTTTATACACTATGCACTTATAATAGTATCAAATGATTTGTTTTAAACGTATCAAGCATTCTTGGCTATTATAAGGTAAAAACCCTATCCTCCGGCTTGCGTTGCATTGTGTGATGGGAACTGGGTCTTATAATAGCTTCATTTTTCTTTATTTAGCATTGCGTTGTTTGTTTATGCACTGGTATTCTTGGGAGGAAACCCGTTCCGTGTTATACGGCGTGGTCCCTTGATTTGCCTAACTTTAAAAATAAAGATTAATAATTGTTTTAGTTCTCACACCAGTCACATGACTGACCTGGAGTTTATTGTTTTAACCTAAACTCTGGTTGCCTTTATTTTCGACACGGGCAGCTTGTAGTTTTGGTTTTGCAGATTTTTGATTCACAGGATCCTGGTTTACAGCTGGAATGATATCCGGAAAGCTTTGTATCAGTATATCTCCTTCAGTTGTGTATTGTATTATTTTCCGCTGCTATGTAATGTATTGTAATCTCTGATATTTTATAAAGTGTAATATTGATTCATACTCTGTATATTCTTGTATTCTGATGGAATTGTTGTAATATACAATGAAATGTTCTTTCGTTTGCGTTCTATTTTGTGTTGTTCTCAAAACAATCAGGCGTTTCGAACGGTCTAGATCGGTTTAGCGACTGATTCGGATCGAGCGAAATTCCTTGTTGTCACGGTTGGTATCAGAGCTTTGGTTTACAAAGCTCAGAGAACAAGACACGTTAGAACCATACGGAAGAATTCATCAGATATTGGATTAGTAATATCCAATGGGAATGACTCGTTAGAGATGGGATCAGTAGTATCCTAGAACGAGTGTGAAGAGTATATTTTCGAAATGAAAACAAGTTTTGTTTTGAAAATTCAAATCAATCATTCGTATTTGATTATTTATATTGATGTGGACAATCCAGTATATATAGATTTTGCATATACGTCTGATTCACGTGTATTCGAAATTTTAATATACTGGATAGATATAGATTCGCACTCTAGTCGCTTGGGGATAATTCTGGTGATGTCCGGACATCATCAGTATTTATATTCGTGTTTCGAAAGTGTGATATCTATATATTTCCATTGGACTGGTGTGAGAACCAAAGCTATATAGGATTTATTGTTGTGATTTGGCATCAAAAATGTGATTTTTGACTATATATCAAAGTTATGAATTTGAAATGATAACCAACTAATTGATTGATGGTTGTGTTGCTTGATTATTGTTGGATTGATTAAATTTGAACCATATAGCCAATTTGAACCAAATAGTGAATTGTATTGAAAATTTGTCGCATTTGTAGGCATATGCATGTACTTACATTGAATAGGCCATGGCAAGGAGGCTAGAGCAGAAGAATAAAATTGTTTGCCCGACAAATAGGTACATGTTTACCATAATTTACTGTTTTGTTTGGGTGATGATGATTTTATGAGCCGCTTGGCTTTTTCTTTTTCTTTTTGAGATCAGAGGGCCTGTATGGCAATTTCCGGATTTTCCCGTGCTCCCGGTGCAGAGGAGGTTATGGGGAAATTTTTCGAAAATTTAGGGTGTTAGCCAAATTTTTGAAATTTTTGAAAAGTTCTTAGAAGCTGAAAAGTTGAAGAACTTAAGCCATAATAAAAATAATGAAAGTTGAGTTGATTTTTGAAACAACTTTTGGCTTCGTTCCTTTTCGGGGACAAAAAGTTTTAAGTGGGGGAGATTGTAATAACCTGGAAATCTGGGTCAGTTTAAAATTTTTATTTTGGCAATTTTAGCGAATTTTGATTATTTAAAATGGATTATTTTAAATAATATCGACGAGAAATTTATTTTGAATATAATTCGAACGTATATATTCGTTCGAATCGACGATAGAATATAAATATTTATTTATATTTATAAAAGGAATTGAAAATGGCGCGGTAGTTCGATAATTCGATTTCAAACTTCAAATGGATGTACAGGATTCAAAATAAACCGAATTTTAGTGAAACCAAAAATATTTGAATCTAATTGATAATATCTTTCCAACAAATCCGAAAAATCGAAATTTCATAGCGGGAATCAAAAGATAGGTCCAGTTGAAAATTCTGAATAGTCGCTATGGAATTCAGGCCCTTAAAAATAGCCATTTTGCAAACGACCTCGGATTTCGACGAAACCACTTTTGTTGGATCCGCGATGTCTAGTTATTGCTAAATTCCAAATTTCATAATTTTTCGAATCAATATGTGAGCGTGGCAAAGGAAAACGCGTTTGACCAGTTTTAGTTGATTTTAATCGACTGGAAAATGGCCATTTTTCAAAAGGTCTCAGAATTTGACGAAACTAGTTTTGTTAGGACCGTATCGTCAATACGAAGCTAGAAAATATTTTTCTGGAATTTTAAGAGTCCATATGTGACCTCGGTAAATTGAAATGCGCATTCAAATTCAATATATAGAGTTATATGTTGATTTTGACGAAAACTGATCGAAACAATCGAATCAGCCTACGATACATATCCCACTGTGTTCAGAATGGGGGTAATTAGCTATGGACGACAGTTGGTGGGCTTGATTTCGAGTTCAAATGGAAAGTCAACTTTAAGGTGAATAAAATTAAATGGAAAATAATAAATTATAAATTAATTTTCATTTAAGCCCTTACCCCCTCTTACCTTCCCCGTCACAAATCAAATTCAGAAATTAAAAAAAAGAGAATGGAGGACGGGGAGGAGCCGCGCTCCCCTCCAGGTGGCGGCGCCGACCACCGAGGTCACCCCCTCCCTCTATCGTTCCACCTCCCCTTCTCCCTCCTCTCGCAGCGATCCTCCTCCTCTCCCTTCTAAGAACCCTCCGCCCTAAATTAGCACCACGCAACCCACTTCCGCCCCTCCCTACGAACGCCGCAAGCCCCTCCGACCACGACCCCCTCAGCTCCGGCCTCCATCCACCGCAAACCCCAAATCCGCCAGGCCCTGGCCGGAAATCGTCGCTCCAGCTCCAATGGCCCACCGTCACCCACCTGCGCAACCTCCTACCACCGCACAGCAAGCTCCGCCGCTCCCTTTGACTATCCTCCGGCCCCAGTGAGTATTTATAATTTTTATTCATTTTAAAATCTGATTTTGATTCATTTTAAAGTTAGGATTTTTATTTATTTATTTATAAGGATAGGATTTTTAAATTAGTAAAGACGATATTTTTAAATTAGTAAAGACGATATATTTTTAAATTAGTAAAGACGATATTTTTAAATTAGTAAAGACGATATTTTTAAATTAGTAAAGGCAATATTTTTAAATTAGTAAAGACGATATATTTTTAAATTAGTAAAGACGATATTTTTAAATTAGTAAAGACGATATTTTTAAATTAGTAAAGACGATATTTTTAAATTAGTAAAGACGATATTTTTAAATTAGTAAAGACGATATTTTTTTAAATTAGTAAAGACGATATTTTTTTTAAATTAGTAAAGACGATATTTTTAAATTAGTGAAGACGATATTTTTGAATTAGTAAAGACGATATTTTTAAGATAGAAAAGTCGAGATTTTTATATATTGAATAGCAAAGTAAAAATTCGATTTTTATATATTGAATAGCAAAGTAAAAATGTGATTTTTGTATAGTAGAAATATTAAAAATATGATTTTTTATATTATATAGATGATAAAAATTCGATCTTTATATATATAGTAGAAATATAAAAATATAATTTTTACGTGGAAAGAAGCGTTGTAAAAATATATGAAGTAGAAATAAAAATATGATTTTTATTTTTTAGAATGAAGTAATAAAAATTTGATTTTTATCATGAACAGCGTGAAAAGAATTGCATTGAAATTTCAAATAGATTCAGGCAATTTAGCAATTCGATAGGAAAGCACGGCGGAGTGGAACCCTCTGTGAGAACTTATCACCTTTTAATTTTGTTTTCTAGTTAATAATATATACTAGGATGCAGACGGTGTTTAGTAGCACCCGACACCCGTCGTCCACAGACCATGGACGGCTTGTATGCTTGTTTGTTTGATTTTGTTGTGTAGTTGATTGTGTGATGCGATGTGAAATGAAATAAAATATTTTATAGTGGAAAATATTCTATAGTTAAAAATAGAATTTTTAACATGTATATAAAATAAATATTTATAAACAAATCGGAGATTTGTTTATATACACTGATTTGATTGATATTGATTGGGACGATAAATTTTACACATCGCCCAACTGCACAAATAAAATCTGTGTTTGATTGTTTGAAACACCACACGGGTATTGGGATGGTATATGACATACACTAATCCCAATAATTAGTTGTGTGTCGATCGATTGATTGACAGGCTGTTATAAGCGTTAAATATTTATATTTGATGCTTATACAGTGTAAAATGCACTCTCGATGATGGTTGATTATTTATCGTTGTTATTTTGTACATGTGTTGTAGAAAATCCATATAATTAACAATTATATGGTAATTGATTGGGCCTCATTCCAGTTTTGAAATAGAAATATTTGAAATAGAAATATTTGAAATAGAAATATTTGAAATAGAAATATTTGAAATAGAAATATTTGAAAATAGAAATATATAAAGCCGTGTTGATTAGATTGGCGCCATTTTGACGTGAACGATATTTATATCGATTTTATTCAATTTTCAATGTATATTGAAAGTGATTTCGAAATTTGAATTATATTGAAAATAATCGAAATTCGAATTGAAATTGAATAAAATTGAATTCAAATTGAAATTGAATAGAAAATGAATTCAAATTAAATTGAATCGAAAATGAATTCGAATTAAATTGAATAGATTTGAAATTCAAATTAAATTCAAATGAATTGAAATTCGTATTAAATTGAAATTGAATTGAAATGAAATTAAAACGAATTTATATTGAAAATTTCAATTTTGATTTGATTTTGAATGTGATGTTGAAATCGTTTCGAAAACGAATTTAAAACGGTTTTTAAAACATGTGTTGAATTGAAATCGACGAAGTATATATTATATATATTATATATAGAATATAATGGCCTGAATAGAAAGCGCCATGCCGCGGTAGTTCGTGAATTTCGACCATTGACTTCGAATGGATATTGCGGGAGATCCGACCGTCGGATTCTCCTAAAACCGGAACCGTTGGGTTCGTATCGAAAAGAGCTTTCTAATGAATATTAGAAATTTGAAATCTAACGGCTGGACTTGGAATTATGTCCAAATCAAATTTGAAAAAGGTCGTTGTAAGCGCAGTTCAATGGCCGTTGATGGAAATCGACTGTACGGGCCTTGATAAAATTATTAAAAATAGTAATAATTTGTGTAAAATCATAAGAAATGATTTGTAAAGATTTGGGATGAAAAACTCCATATTTGAAAAGATAAAAATAGATTTTTATCGAAATGAACTAGTTTTGAACTAGAATAGTAATTTATTTATTTTTAAAATAAATAAATTGGATTTGAAATGGTTTTGAAAATAACCAGAATTTCCAATGATTGCATTGGAATGGATTTGAATCGAAATTGTCTTCGGAATATTTCGATGTTGGATTTCGTGATTATACAGATGTTGTTATGGAAATTTGAAAGATATATATATATATCGTTATTTCCAATACGATATTTGTTGGTCGTAGAATTTGATATTGAATATAAGCCGATATATTTTCTATTCATAGCCTTGTATTTAATATCAAATGTGATTTGGGTTTGTCGTGAATGGTGTCTTCATTAACACTGTTCTTAAGCCCAGTTGAGGAAAAGATTAAATCTTTTTATTTGGATTTAATGAAATGTACCAATTAAATAATATTTAATTGGAATTGAATTGGTATTGATTTTTGGGTTTATCGTGAACAGTGTTTTAAATAACACTTGTTCTTTAACCCGATAATTAGTGGAATGTGATTTTGGGTTGTCGTGAACGGCATCTTCAATAATACTGTTCTTAGACCCAAAGGAGTTAAGAAAATCAGAAACTAACTGGAGATTAGTAAAGTTGAATGGTTTCTGGGGTATTGATCTGATGTTGGTTTCGGCCTTCGGGGTTAATACTTAGGGAATTGCTCACTTGCTAATTTACGGTTAGGGGCTGATTGAAATGTGGTGTGATTTTGGGTTTATCGTGAACCGTGTTTTAACTGACACTGATTCTTTAACCCAGTTAAAGATTAAAACTAAGTGGAGTTTTAATGATTCTTTAATTAGATTGAAAAGATGGAGAATGGAGTAGCACCAGTTTTACTCCAGGCGATAGTTAAATCTTTAATTAGATTTGAACGTGAAATGATAATTGAATTTATCGATAACACCTTGGTGTTAGATATGAAGTATTACCAGTTTTACTTCATGGGATGAATAGGTTGGGATTGGGAAATTAAAATAAGTGATTACTTCGGTGTGGTTCGCTAATCCCGACTAGTTTGAATTGATATTCAAAGGAGATTAAAGAATAAATTTAAAGAATTTATCTTTGATAAAATTAATGGGAACCTTTCCCAAATTATAAGAATATTTGAACAAAAGAATATTCTGAATTGGAATGAGGTGTATGTTGTGTTTGTGTAACACTTGTTTATTATATACGCGAGTTATTCAGAAAGACCGGGTTTATCCCATTCTGAATAACTGATTCGACGCGGTGTCGAAGATGAAGACGGTGGTCGAAGACCGGAAATCTTCACATCGTTTGGGTGATTGCTGATGATCTCGATTGGGCTGTACACCCAAGAGGAGAGAAATAGTTGGTGATCGTCCAGACGTACTTGGAGATCGATGGATATGCGGGGTACTAGGTGCCTCCGGTTTCGTTTAGACCCAGAACGGACTTGTAAATGGGTTATGTGCTTGATATCGGATTTCATTCTGTGTGACTGATATCGGTTGCATAGAGTGGTTTGCCTGTGTGGCATGCTAAGATGCAAATGATCAAGGCTTCTGTTGAAAAGCAGAGTCTTGTGGTTGATGATCAAAGCACGGCCTTTGTGGCGTAGCTTTGTGTAATGTTGATTCGCGAGCCTCACACCCCGGTGGTGGACCAAAAACGGGAGAGGACCTCAGGGAGGACATGCGTTTCTTTCTAGTTAGAAGTGGCGTTAGTGGTTTTATACGCCCTGACGAGTTTGACTTATGTGGTTGTTGCTGTTGCGAGGCGCCTCGGTTAGATCAGACGATCAGGGTCCGGTGGAGCCATTCGTTGGCTCATTTACGCCCCAAAGGGCGGGGAAACGCAGTGTTAAGGCATTTTAATCCACATCGGTGGACCGGCCCTGACGATCCAAGGGTCGATGCGCGCTGACCCTAAGGCTCGGGCTAGAGAGTCTCGAAGTCGGTGAGGACTATCTTTTGCCTCGGTTCACAAATGGAAATCCAATTTCCAAATACGTGACATTTGCAGTTTTATTTGTAGAGCCTAGTATGTCGACATAGTGGGATGGGGCGCTTATGCCGTCTATGATTGATACTTATGATGTGAAGTTGTTTTATACACTATGCACTTATAATAGTATCAAATGATTTGTTTTAAACGTATCAAGCATTCTTGGCTATTATAAGGTAAAAACCCTATCCTTCGGCTTGCGTTGCATTGTGTGATGGAAACTGGGTCTTATAATAGCTTCATATTTCTTTATTTAGCATTGCGCTGTTTGTTTATGCACTGGTATTCTTGGGAGAAAACCCATTCCGTGTTATACGGCGTGGTCCCTTGATTTGCCTAAATTTAAAAATAAAGATTAATAACTTTTTTAGTTCTCACACCAGTCACATGACTGACTTGGATTTTTTGTTTTAACCTAAACTCTGGGTCCCCTTATTTTCGACACGGGCAGCTAGTAGTTTTGGTTTTGCAGATTTTTGATTCACAGGATCCTGGTTTACAGCTGGAATGATATCCGGAAAGCTTTGTATCCGTATATCTCCTTCAATTGTGTATTGTATTATTTTCCGCTGCTATGTAATGTATTGTAATCTTTGATATTTTATAAAGTGTAATATTGATTCATACTCTGTATATTCTTGTATTCTGATGGAATTGTTATAATATACAATGAAATGTTCTTCCATTTGCGTTCTATTTTGTGTTGTTCTCAAAAAAATCAGGCGTTTCGAACGGTCTAGATCGGTTTAGCGACTGATTCGGATCGAGCGAAATTCCTTGTTGTCACAAAAACTATTATCAATTCGGTCCTAACGTTTCTTGTTTCAAAGAATTTCGACTTAATTTGACTTCTATATACTAAATTGAAGTTCGAATCGCCAATTTACGAACTGCAGCGTTGCGGCGAGTTCGTTTTAATTATATATAATATATAAACGTTTTAATATCGTTTATAATAAATTCAACTCCATTCTGATATATTTTTAATATATATATCAAATCCATTTTTTCCAATTCAACATACTATTTCCAATTTTCTAAAATTGTCGATTTTTCCTTATTCAATAATAAATTCATTTATACTTCGATCTTCTATATTTAATTTCAATTCCCTTTTATAAATTTTAAATCCTTTGGATTTATTTCTATTCTATTTAAAATCCACATTTCGAAATATATTTCGTCGTTCCCATTTCGAAATGATTTCCAAATTCCTATTTCAAATTCTCTTTCAATTCTCTTTGAAATTTCTATATTCAAATTTTATTTGGATTCTCTATATTCAAATTCTATTTTTCTATTCTATTTGAATTTACTATTTTTCGATTCTATTCAAATTCTATATATTCAAATTCCCCTTTCAACTCTATTTCAAATTCGTATTTGAAATCTTATTTCAATTCTATTTCGAATTCTCTATATTCAAACCCCATTTGAATTTCCATATTCCAATTCCCATTTCAACTCTATTTGAGTTCTATATTCAAATTCCCATTTCAAATTCTATTTTGAAATTCTATTTTCAAATTCCATTTCAAACTATTTGAATTCTATATTCCGATTTCATTTCAAACTATTTGAATTCTATATTCAAATTTCATTTCAAACTATTTGAATTCTATATTTATATTTCATTTCAAACTATTTGAATTCTATGTTCAGATTTCATTTCAAACTATTTGAATTCTATATTCAGATTTCGTATTTAAATTTCTTTATTTAAATTCCATTTTACTTTCGATATTCAAATTTATATTTGAATCCTTTTATATTTTCTATATTCAAATTCTATATTTGAATTCCATTTGAATTTCTATATTCAAACTCCATTTCCATTTAAATTGAATTTCATATATTCAAATTCTATTTCAAACTTTCTTTATTCATTCTTTAAACAAGTCTCGATTTCAATTCCTTTTGAAATCGATATTTCTACTTTTGGAAAATAGATTTCCCTTATCAATTTCACACTTGTATTTTTATTTCTGAATTATCCAATGATAATTCTTTTCACTACATTTATAAACTTCGTTTATAAAAGAATTATTTATAAACTTCATTTATAAAGGAACAACTTGTTTTATTTCTTTTAAAACAAATTAATATTTCAATTCTATTTAAAAATTCAAATTCTATTTTAGAAAAATAGAATTTCCCCTTTTAAATCTCAAATACCCCTTTCAGGGTATTTTTATAAATTAACACTTAGGCCTAGTGATATTTAAACACCAAACAATCGATTATTTATTTTAGGGTTTCTAACACATCATATATGACAATATATATGCAAACAAATAAATAAACAGATAATATATTTTTGTGGAATCCAGTTGGATTTCTCCAACCTGTTTTTCCTGCATCCACAGACGTTAGTCAACAAAAATAATACCCATCCTACTTCGAGGCAGGATATCGCGGTATAAAAGGGGATCCACTTACATACGTGGGTGTAGGGTCATCCGCTAATGATACTGCGGGCATCCGCTAATAGTATTACGGGAAATATCCAATAACCACAAAAATTTCAACAATTCATTCATGCACCCAAGCAACCAACAAATTTATTTTTTTGCGAAAATAAATTTAAATATAAAACTGTGAGTGAGATTTACTCATTGGAATTGCAGTTGTCGAATATCCTGTTTATTTCCATATTTTACGGCTACGCATCTATTCGAACTGTCTCAACTGAATTCATCTCACCTTAACCCTGTTTATCGCTGTCGCACACAGATGACCTTCATTGCCGAACCCTCAGTCCATGTAAGGGCCCACAAATCCGTACTATCTGAGTTGACTAATAACACCACACGTCCAACCCAAATTGCACAGAAATACGAATCATTATTAGAAAGAGGTTAGAGGATGAGAAATAGAAAGAAAGAAATATTAGAATAGAAGAAAACGAAGATCACAAACTCACAGCGGAAGGAATAAAATATATTAAATAACATATCTTTATGAAATACAAATCAATAACTTTATATGCATACCATCATCAGAGCACAACAGTTATTCCTGGAACAGTTATAAACACCTGTTTCCAGATACAACACAATACACAACGGAGATATGATAGACTATAGCTAACTGGTGAAGCCTCCTACTTCCAGCTCTTCCAAGTGAATCTGTAAAATCCCGACTACTCGACTGCCCGTACAAATTTGGGCACCCAAGAGTTTAGGGAAAACAAACAAAATAAACTCTAGGTCAGTCATGGGACTGGTGTGAGTAAACTCCAACCATTTGATTAACTTTCAAAATCCTTTCGAAAGAAAAGATAATAGTAAGACCAGCCCACACATAAACACGGACGGTTTTTACCTTATTATGACCCAAAACCTTTTGATACGAAATCCAGTGATATTATAATAATGTCTAATCAAAATAAATGACCAAATAGTAGAACGCTTGCATCTCACACTCTACATATATAGTATAAAAACAAAAAAACCGTAGGGCGCTTATTGGAGATTGGATTCCAACTATGGCAAGGTATGGGACCACCTTCCGATGATGTATCTCTAGAGGCTAATACACCTGGGTTCAACAAGAACGTCTTGCAACCCGGCCCACACATGACCGACCACTCATTTCGCTTGAGTGTATTGAATGTATATCACAAACGGTTGGGATCAGCAACCGCTTCCCGGCTGGGACAACATCGAATAGAATAAGGAATTAAATGAATCTCTAGATAGGTGATTATACATCCTAATGGGAGCGACCCACATAGCCATGTTGCCTGCCCGGTTTTTGCCATTTACCAGTTGTTGAGGCATGAGGCTACGATTACTTCCCATTCATTGATAGCACAATTACTTTGAATGCCACATTGTCAGATCCGTTAATCACTAATTGATTTTCACAGATATTCTAGATGTTATACTAAGGGAATAAATCCGTTGCAACCACATATATTTGTACAGACCAACCCATTAGATCATTGGAAATACTTTGTCAGACATTCGTCCATTTACGTTCGTTCTGGGATTGAACGAAACCGAAGGCACAATTTCTATTAATAGAAAAATCCCTTGTACTTCACTCCGTCTTCGATTATCTTCATATAATCTGATTTGCAACGCTACTGCCAATACAGAGTGGTTCACGGATAATAATCCAACCGGTCTCTCCATATTGACAACGATGGTCAAAAACTTCGATAGTCTATGATTTAACTATCGGAGAAAAACAAGTGTTCATCCAACATATCAAACAAATCACTGGCCTCTTTAATTAATATTTCATTAATTAAATCTCTTCTCCATTTCCCTATCAATATTTGTTAAACAAATATTTTCAATTATCATCATGGTCTCTTACATTCTCTGGAAAACATTTCTATATCTCGCCTTCTATTATTTTCTACACTTAGAAAATATATTCTATTTGAAATTGAAAAAATTTCAATCACTTATCTCTTTCCCGACTATCTTAATTATAATCAGGAAATATTTACCTTTATATTTCCAAAATTCCATCACTTGGTTTAAAGCAAATGTTGTATAAAACATCGTTACAACAATCCAAGATATTTTATTCAACCAACCCTTTTTCAAACACTCCTCTTCGAGACTGGATCCTGCTATTTATCAATTAAAAATGAAATCAATCAAGTTGGGGTAAAATTACCTCTCAGACCTTGACTAAAACCATCATTAACTTCAAAATGGCAAAACCACTAACTTCAAATATACACACTATAAAACCCCAATTATTCATTTTAACGTATATATGTTTCTCTTTCTATCTCCAACTTATCGATTTCCTTTATGGTTATAATATTCTATTTTAAATTCGTTTCCTTATCGAATTCAATATATATTGATATATTGATTATCAAAATTTCTTAAAAATATTCTAACTCCTTAAATTCCCGGAAAAATTCGCCATAACCTTCCTTGTACCGGGAGCTTCCGGATATTTCAAATAGCCTCCCATGGCCCTCATCAATCCAAAAGAAAAAGAAAAAGCCAAGCGGCTAGCCGATACGGTGCATAAAACCTCATATATGAATTTAAACATGTACCTTTTTGTCGGGCACAAACTAAAATCTTCATATACTTCATCCCATACCTGTCTAACATGCGTTCACCTGTTTTCAATTCAATTCAACTCAATCCAATCGTTTGAATTCAGTTTCGCTCATTTATTCTTTAATTAGCTACTTTGCCTATTTCACTTCTTTGTTTGACCATAACATGTTCAAATAAAATATTTAACTTGCTCATAACCAAATTGAATTTCAATTTCAATTCTAGTTTCCTTTTCGATTTCGAATATAAATTTTCAAATCGAATTTACTTATTCAAAGCCCAATATCCATTCGAAATCTCATTAACTAATTTCTATTCAATTTAGTTAATTCTATTCAGAAATCAAAAATCTGATTTCTGTTTCAAAAATCAATTCATTTCTTCACTAGAGTTCTGTAACAACCCGTAAAATGCGAGCCAGTTTGAAAATTTTATTTTGGCAATTTTAGCGAATTTTGATTATTTAAAATGAATTATTTTAAATAATATCGACGAGAAATTTATTTTGAATATAATTCGAACGTATATATTTATACGCGACGTCGTTAGAATATAAATATTTATATATAATTATAAAAGGAATTGAAAATGGCGCGGTAGTTCGATAATTCGATTTCAAACTTCAATTGAATGTACCGGGTGCAAAACAATCCGGATTTTAATGAAACCAAAAATAATAGAATCTAATAGTGAATATCTTTCCAACGAATCCGGGAAATCAAGGTTTCATTGCGGGAGTCAAAAGATATGTCCAGTTGAAAATTCTGAATAGTCGCTATGGAATTCAGGCCCTTAAAAATGGACATTTTGCAAACGACCTCGGATTTCGACGAAACCAGTTTTGTTGGGTCCGGGATGTGAAGTTATTGCTAGGTTTCAAATTTCATAATTTTTCGAATCAATATGTGAGCGTGGCGAAGGAAAATGCGTTTGACCATTTTCAGTGGATTTTAATCGACTAGAAATTGGCCATTTTTCAAACGGTCTCAGAATTCGACGAAACTAGTTTTGTTAGGACCGTATCGTCAATACGAAGCTAGAAAATATTTTTCGGGAATTTTTAGAGTTAGTATGTGGCCCCGGTAATTTGAAATGTACGTTTAAAATTCAATATAGTGATTTAAATGTAAATTCAAAGGAAACTGATTGTAACGATCGAATCAGCTGGAGATACATATCCCATTGTGTTCAGAATGGGGGGTAAACGCTATGGACGACAGGCGGAGGGTTCGATTTCGAGTTCGTATGTAAAAGTCAACATAAATTGAAAATAAAAAAAAAAAAAAAATATATATCTTCTCCCTCCTTAAAACACTCTGGGTGCCCTTATTTTGACACGGGCAGCTAGTAGTTTTGGTTTTGCAGATTTATATTCACAGGATCCTGGTTTACAGCTGGAATGATATCCGGAAAGCTTTGTATCCGTATATCCCTTCTAGTTGTGTATTGTATTATTTTCCGCTGCGATGTATTTAAATGTAATTTAAATCTCTGATATTTCTGTGTAATATTCTTTTATACTCTGTATATTCTTGTAATCTGATGCGTTGTTGTAATATACAATGAAATGTTCTTCTGTTTGCGTTCTGTTGTGGTTTGTTCTCGAACTATCCGACGCTTTCCTTTACGGGGAGGTTGCGGGTCTTCACAGTTGGTATCAGAGCTTTGGTTTACAAAGCTCAGAGAACAAGGCACATTAGAACCATACGAAAGAATTCATCAGATATTGGGTTAGTAAAATCCAATGGGAATGACTCGTTAGAGATGGGATCAGTAGTATCCTAGAACGAGTGTGAAGAGTATATTTTTGAAAATGAAAACAAATTTTTGTTTTGAAAATTTAAATCACTTATTCGTATTTGATTATTTGATTATATTGGTTTGGACAATGCAGTATATAAAAATTTTGGGTATACGTCTGATCCACGTGTATTCGAAGTTTTAATATATTGGATAGATATAGCATCACACTCTAGTCGCCCGGAGATGATTCTACTGATGACTATATAGCATCAGTAGTGTGTGTTCGAGTTTCGAAGGTGTGATTTTCTATATATTTCCATTAGGCTGGTGTGAGAACCAAAACTTATATATATAGTTAGAACACCTTGTTGTGATTTGGCATCAAAAACATGATTTTCTTTATATATATCAAAATTATGAATTTGAAACTCTAATGCACTAATTGATTGATGTTTGTGTTGTTTGTTTATTTGTTTGCTAATTTTTAGCCATTTAGCCTAACAGAACCAAATATTGGATTATATTGAAAATTGGTTGCGTTTGCTTGCATATACATATTTATCATTGAACAGGTCATAGCAAGGAGGCTAGAGCAGAGAATAAAATTTGTTTGCCCGACAAATAGGTACATGTTTACTACATAATTTCCTGTTTTGTTTGGGTGATGATGATTTTGTGAGCCTATTGGCTAGCCGCTTGGCTTTTTCTTTTTCTTTTTGAGATCTGAAGGACCGGGGAAGCTATTTGAAATTCCCCGATGCTCCCATTGCAGGGGAGGTTATGGCGAAATTTTTCAAAAATTTAGGGTGTTAGCCAAATTTTTGAAATTTTGGAAATTCTCAGAAACTGAAAAGTTGGAGAAGGGAAGCCAAATCGAGCGTAGAGCTGAATAATCAAACCAC
This sequence comes from Allium sativum, assembly GCA_030737875.1. NCBI lineage: Eukaryota > Viridiplantae > Streptophyta > Magnoliopsida > Asparagales > Amaryllidaceae > Allium > Allium sativum. The sequence goes on along the minus strand of CM060915.1, from coordinate 307,887,995 downwards.
TTTCGACCTTGTTCCTTTTCGGGGACGAAAAGTTTTAAGTGGGGGAGATTGTAACAACCCGTAAAATGCGAGCCAGTTTGAAAATTTTATTTTGGCAATTTTAGCGAATTTTGATTATTTAAAATGAATTATTTTAAATAATATCGACGAGAAATTTATTTTGAATATAATTCGAACGTATATATTTATACGCGACGTCGTTAGAATATAAATATTTATATATAATTATAAAAGGAATTGAAAATGGCGCGGTAGTTCGATAATTCGATTTCAAACTTCAATTGAATGTACCGGGTGCAAAACAATCCGGATTTTAATGAAACCAAAAATAATAGAATCTAATAGTGAATATCTTTCCAACGAATCCGGGAAATCAAGGTTTCATTGCGGGAGTCAAAAGATATGTCCAGTTGAAAATTCTGAATAGTCGCTATGGAATTCAGGCCCTTAAAAATGGACATTTTGCAAACGACCTCGGATTTCGACGAAACCAGTTTTGTTGGGTCCGGGATGTGAAGTTATTGCTAGGTTTCAAATTTCATAATTTTTCGAATCAATATGTGAGCGTGGCGAAGGAAAATGCGTTTGACCATTTTCAGTGGATTTTAATCGACTAGAAATTGGCCATTTTTCAAACGGTCTCAGAATTCGACGAAACTAGTTTTGTTAGGACCGTATCGTCAATACGAAGCTAGAAAATATTTTTCGGGAATTTTTAGAGTTAGTATGTGGCCCCGGTAATTTGAAATGTACGTTTAAAATTCAATATAGTGATTTAAATGTAAATTCAAAGGAAACTGATTGTAACGATCGAATCAGCTGGAGATACATATCCCATTGTGTTCAGAATGGGGGGTAAACGCTATGGACGACAGGCGGAGGGTTCGATTTCGAGTTCGTATGTAAAAGTCAACATAAATTGAAAATAAAATAATAAAATAATAATAATAAAAAAAATATATATCTTCTCCCTCCTTAAAACACTCTGGGTGCCCTTATTTTGACACGGGCAGCTAGTAGTTTTGGTTTTGCAGATTTATATTCACAGGATCCTGGTTTACAGCTGGAATGATATCCGGAAAGCTTTGTATCCGTATATCCCTTCTAGTTGTGTATTGTATTATTTTCCGCTGCGATGTATTTAAATGTAATTTAAATCTCTGATATTTCTGTGTAATATTCTTTTATACTCTGTATATTCTTGTAATCTGATGCGTTGTTGTAATATACAATGAAATGTTCTTCTGTTTGCGTTCTGTTGTGGTTTGTTCTCGAACTATCCGACGCTTTCCTTTACGGGGAGGTTGCGGGTCTTCACAAGTTCCGATATATTTTATACTCAAATCTGGATTTTTCTAAATAGAAATTCGGATTTTATTTGCTTAAAATCCTTTTATAAAATTAAATAAACCGTTATGGTTTTAAATGGTAATGGCGCTGCTTTTCTAAAAATTTGATTTTGATATAACTCAAAATCTGTTCGACGAAATCTAGATTTTTCTCCTCTATTAGAAAACTATTATCAAATCGGTCCTGACGCTTCTTGTTTCAAAGAATTCCGACTTCAATTGCATTCTATATACTCAATTGAAGTTCGAAATGCCAATTTACGAACTGCAGCGCTGCGGCGAGTTCATTTTAATTATATTTATAAATATAAACGTTTTAACTTTGTTTATAATAACTTCAACTCCATTCTGATATATTTTTAATATATATCGAATCCATTTCAACATAACATTTCTGATCTATTTCACTTCCATTTGAAATTCTACATTCAAATTTTAATTCACTTTTATTTTTCCAATTCTATTTGAATTCCATATTCAAATTTCCTTTATTCAAATCCCATTTGAATTTCTACGTTCAAATTCTATATTTGAATTTCCTTTGAATTTCATATATTCAAACTCCATTTGAATTTCTACATTCAAATTCCCTTTGAATTTTCTATTTGAATTCTATATTCAAATTCCATATTTTAAATTCCATATTTTAAATTCCATTCGAATTCTCTATTCAAATTCCATATTCAAATCCCATTTGAATTGCTATATTCAAATCTATTTCAAACTTCATTTGAATTCAAATTTGAATTTCCTATATTCAAATCTATATTCAAAGTCTATTTCAAATTCTATATTCAATTTCTATTTGAATTTCCTTTATTCAAATTCTACATGAATCTCTATATTCAAATTCCATTTGAATTACTATATTCAATTCTATATTTGAATTTTCTATATCCAAACTCCATTCAATTTCTATAAACAAATTCCATTTAAATTTCTACATTCAAATTCAAAATTTGAATTTCCTTTGTTTAAATTCCATTTGAATTCTATTTGAAATCTATATTCGAATTACATTTGAATTTCCATATTTAACTCCATTTCACTTCTATTTTCAAATTCTATATTTAAATTTCATTTGGACTTTCTTTATTGAAAATCCATTTGAATTCCTTTGAATTCAAATTCTATTTGAATTCCTTTAAATTCAATTTCTATTTCAAATCTCCATTTGAATTTCTATATTCGAATCTATTTTCAAAACTTCATTTGAATTTCTATATTCAAATCTATTTTCAAACTTCATTGAATTACCTACATTCAAATTTCATTTTTTTAAATTTCTTTATTCAAATTCCAATTTACTTTAGATATTCAAATTATATAATGAATTCCTTTATATTTTCTATATTCATTCTTTAAACAAGTCTTGATTTCAATTCCTTTTGAAATCGATATTTCTACTTTTGGAAATTAGATTTCCCTTTTCAATTTCACACTCGTATTTTCATTTCTGAACTATCCAATGATAATTCTTTTTACTTCATTTATAAACTGCGTTTATAAAAGAGCTATTTATAAACTTCTTTTATAAAAGAACTATTTGTTTTAATTTTCAAAACAAGTTTAGTTTTCAAATATATTTAAAAATTCAAATTCTATTTTTCAAAAATAGAATTTCCCCTTTAAATCTCAAATAACCCATTCAGGGTATTTTTTTTAGATTAACACTTAGGCCCAGTGATATTTAAATACCAACCAGCCAATTATTTATTCCAGGGTTTCTAACACATCATATATGACAGTATATATGCAAACAAATAAACAAAATAGATAATATATTTTTGAGGAATCCAGTTGGATTCCTCCAACCTGTTTTCCTGCATCCACAGACGTTAGTCAACAGAAATAATACCCATCCTGCTTCGAGGCAGGATATCGTGGTATAAAAGGGGAACCACTTATATACGTGGGCGTAGGGTCATCCGCTAATGATATTGTGGGCATCCGCTAATGATATTGCGAGAACAATCCAATCACCAAACCAATATATACAATAGTCAACCCTAAATAACTAATATTTTTAAATCAACCAGAAAGCATTCAAACAAGCATCAAACAATTATTTTTAACCGATAAAAATAATTATAAATAAAAGGTGAGTGAGATTTACTCACCGTAATTTTTTATTTAGCATTCCATTCGGTTCCAGTTTTAATTCCAGCTTATGTATTCCGAAGCTAGAAATTTCTCGACCGATTCCATTCGATGAAATCTTGTATAAATATAACAATTTATATATATCATTTAAGCCATTAACCTATTTGTATATAAATAAAAATCTTATTACTAAAACAAAAATTTACCTTAATCCCGTATCAATGTTTCTTTTCCAAACTGATTAACAATGACCTGTTATTAGCAAAACTCCACCACCAAGAAATTTCATGTTTTCAGGAGATACCATCATCCACAGACTCCCTCTAACTCGAGCTAATGCTCTTCACAAAACGAACTCCCCCTTCATCGCGAAATACCCACTACCACTGCTCCTATCACGAGCGTTTACTGACCATCGCGAGGAGCTCCACCTAGTCGCTGCTCCAATGTCGAACCTTATCTATACGTGAATACCCATTTCAACCTAAATCCAACGCTGCCTTAACTGAAATCGCAATCGACTCCAATGCCACTTCTACTTCGTCAAGACCCAACCCTAAGCACTCGAGAATGACTATCGAGCTGCTCGATTATCGAGCGCACCCCCTCAGGTTCCAGGGTATCTCAAGTTTCCAAATCGTGAGCTCTCCAATGCCGACACTCATCAGACAACGCACTCCAAATTTCATCGCAAGCTTCAGATGGCATCACGCCTTCATGAGTTCCAATTCGAACCCAATCTTGCGTTGCTGATTGAATCGAGATTTCGATCTCGATCTTGATTTGGAATTCTATTTTTTTTCTTTCGGTGGATTCGATTTCTGGGAGATAGAACGAAAGAGGGAAAAAGGATTGAACGGGTATATTGAGAAGAATACGAAGTCGATAGGCTAATATATAGAAACGAAAACAGACAGAATGTCTGCGGCACTTAATTTGGCCATTAATTTGCTGTTTTGTTGATATTGAAGATTGGAGGCAAAAGATTGAGCTAGAGGAAAACATGTCTGTATGATGTCTTCACTAGGTCTGCGTATCACATAAAGAGGTCGGCGAATGGCTGTTAATTAAATTTGATTTGATTTTTTTAGTTATATATAATATTTTCAAATATCTCGTGTCCTTAACTCGAAAACCCCAAACCGCAATTTAACCGTAATGACTGACGATTCCAACCTTATACGATATTATGGACCTAATGGTACAAATTCTGATATTTAAATTTGACTATATAGAAGAAATAACAGTTTACATTAATAATATAAATTAAATTTGATTTAAAATGTGAATCAATTTCAAACAATTAATTTATCGATAACAAATTATTAATATCGCTCTAATTCAAAATAGTATTTATACTGATCGATTGTATTGTTTTGATTCAGTTTCAACTCTGAATTCAATTGTTACTGTTTCATATTATGATAATTAAATATATTCGATATTAAAACATAATCAATTTTTAAATCGGTAACTAAATATAAAAATTCATTTATATTATCAATCCAATATTTAAAACGATATAAAATATTTAAAATTAATCGACCAAAAATACGGGTTGTTACATTCTTCCCCCCTTAAAAGAATTTCATCCCTGAAATTGCTAAAGTAAGAAAAATGGTACAAACTCATTACTTTTCAACAATTCACTTATGTTGAAACTCAACTACTCATATTTCAACAATTTTAGTCCCAACCAACTTTTGGTCTTCCTTCATTTAATTCAAATGATCTACGATCAATCCATTTATATCCAACCTATATTCCATTAAACCGATTTAAATTGATTCTGGTTGATTGATTCACTTCAATCCATCTAACTAGCTTAGGTTAAATTCCACTTCCAGAATCCAAATCCCAGGGTTTTCATTTCAAATCCTTTCGAAATCACATAAATATATATATATATATCCATCTCAAATTCAAAACATTTGAATTTTCAAACCAATTTGTTATCCTTCAAACAAATTTTCGTCAAAACTTTTCTACGGTAGCAATTCATCACTTAGAACTCGAAAATGAACACTGATAATGCTGCAGTCATTATCAGAATTATTTTCCAGCCACTGAAGTGAGTTCAGTGCTTTATCACTTTCAAAATCCATTTAAAATGATTTCTATTCAAAAATCTTTTCAAAATAAAAATATTTTATTTCAACGTACTTCAGAAAATATTTTCCAACTATCCCAGGCTTTAAAATCTTAATTCTAATTCAAATTCTGAATCCAATTTTAATTCATCTCATTTGTATATTTTATTCATATACAGATTCTATTTGGTTCTATATAACCATTTCATTTCTTATAATCTCATCTAATTATAATAACAACCAACAAATCCATGTATTATAATAATTTCAGAAAATTATTCTTTATACATCAAAAATAGAATTTTTGAGTAAAATTATATCATTCACCCACTTTAAAACAATATCGTGTTCAATCTTCTGTTCAAGTGTTTAGAAATTCCTATCGACTTTGTGGCATCCCACTATTTGACCAGAATTCATAAACCACCCAACAGACTAGCCAACACAATATAAAATAGTTTTTATATCAATTTACAAATACGCGCTCTCGTATATATACTCAACTCATTCTAAGGTACTACTGACCCTACCTCTAATGAGCACATGCCTCGCAAGCTTAGGTATTCGCTCAACCTAAGCTCTGATACCAACTGTAAAGGCCAGGGGCAGTGGGCTAACCTCCCACCGTGGCTTACAGAGATACCTCAGAACTGCTTTTACGGCCAGCCTCTCGACTCGACCAACCCACATTGTCTGGGGATGTAGGGGAAAGAGTCTCCCATTCGCCACCAAACGCGAAGCGAGAACCCCCTATTATCCGTACCAATTAAGCAACCAGCTCTTATACCAACTATAAAGGCCTGCAAATCCGTACTATCTGAGTTGAATAATAACACCACACGTCCAACCCAAATTGCACAGAAATACGAATCATTATTAGAAAGAGGTTAGAGGATGAGAAATAGAAAGAAAGAAATATTAGAATAGAAGAAAACGAAGATCACAAACTCACAGCAGAAGGAATAAAATATGTTAAATAACATATCTTTATGAAATACAAATCAATAACTTTATATGCATACCATCATCAGAGCACAACAGTTATTCCTGGAATAGTTATAAACACCTGTTTCCAGATACAACACAATACACAACGGAGTTATGATAGTCTATAGCTAACTGGTGAAGCCTCCTGCTTCCAGCTCTTCCAAGTGAATCTGTAAAATCCCGACTACTCGACTTCCCGTACAAATTTGGGCACCCAAGAGTTTAGGGAAAACAAACAAAGTAAACTCTGGGTCAGTCATGGGACTAGTGTGAGTAAACTCCAACCATTTGATTAACTTCCAAAATCCTTTCGAAAGAAAAGATAATAGTAAGACCAGCCCACACATAAACACGGACGGTTTTTTACCTTACTATGACCCAAAACCTTTTGATATGAAATCCAGTGATATTATAATAATGTCTAATTAAAAAAAATAACCAAATAGTAGAATGCTTGCATCTCACACTCTACATATATAGTATAAAATCAAAAAAACTGCAGGGCACTTATTGGAGATTGGATTCCAACTATGACAAGGTATGGGACCACCTTCCGATGATGTATCTCTAGAGGCGAATGCACCTAGATTCAACAAGAATGTCTTGCAACCCGGCCCATACATGACCGACCACTCATTTCGCTTGAGTGTATCGAATGTATATCACCAACGGTTGGGATCAGCAACTGTTTCCCGACTGGAACAACATCGAATAGAATAAGGAATTAAATGAATCTCTAGATACGTGATTATACATCCTAATGGGAGCGACCCACATAGCCATGCTGCCTGCCCGATTTTTGTCATTTACCGGTTGTTGAGGCCTGAGGCTACGATTACTTCCCATTTATTGATATCACAATTACTTTGAATGCCACATTGTCAGATCCGTTAATCACTAATTGATTTGCACAAATATTCTGGATGTTATGCTAAGGGAATAAATTCGTTGCAACTATAATAACCCGGAAATCTGAGCCAATTTAAAAATTTTATTTTGGCAATTTTAGTGAATTTTGAACATTTAAAATAGATTAATTTAAATAATAACGACGAAAAAATTTACTTTGAATGGAATTCAAACGCATATATTATATAGATCGTCGTTAGAATATAAATAATTATTTATAATTATAAAAGGAATTGAAAATGGCGCGGTAGTTCAATAATTCGATTTCAAAATTCAAATGAATGTACAGGATTCAAAATAAACCGGATTTTAGTGAAACCAAAAATATTAGAATCTATTTGAGAATATCTTTCCAACGAATCCGAAAAATCAAAATTTCATAGCGGGGATCAAAAGTTATGTCCAGTTGAAAATTCAGAATAGTCGCTATGGAATTCTGGCCCTTAAAAATGGCCATTTTGCAAATGACCTCGAATTTCGATGAAACCACTTTTGTTGGATCCACGATGTCAAATTATTGCTAGGTTTTAAATTTCATAATTTTTCGAATCAATATGTGAGCGAGGCAAAGGAAAATGCGTTTGACCAGTTTCAGTTGATTTTAATCGACTGGAAAATGGCCATTTTTCAAACGGTCTCGGAATTTGACGAAATTGGTTTTGTTCGGACCGTATCGCCAATACGAAGCTAGAAAATATTTTTATGGAATTTTTCGAGTTAGTATGTAGTCCCGGTAGATTGAAATGTGCGTTCGAATTCAATATATAGAGTTATATTTTGATTTGACGAAAACAGACCGAAACGGTCGAATTGGCTTTCGATATATATCCCATTGTGTTCGGAATAGGGGTAATTAGCTATGGACGACAGGCGGTGGGTTTCGAGGTCGAAATTAAAAGTTGCTTTTTGAAAAAATAATAATAATAAGAAAAATAATATAATTACCCCCTTCCTCTCTCCTATACCGTTGACCCCCCTTTCTCTTTCTGTTAACAAATTGAAAAAAAGAAAGAAAAAAAGGGCTTCGTGCCCTAATAACGCGCCGCCTGGACCCCAGACCCCCCCCCCTCCGGCGCGCCACCGGCGCTGGCCCCCCTCCCCCCTCTTTTTCTTCTCCCTCCCCTCGCCATTCGAACCCCAATTCCCTGGAAGAGGACGCAGCCCACAAACCTGCCTGAATCCGCCTACCTGTGGCCTGCCACCTCCACTCGAACGGCCTAACGCCACCCCCTCGACTCCAGCGCCCCTTCCCTCCACCTCATCAGCCCCCTTAACCCCTTTTTCTAGCGATTCGAGGTGAGTTTTTTATTTATATTTATTTATGTAATTAAAAATAGGATGTTTTTAAATAAACAACATCGTTTTAAAATTAGTTTGTTATGAATATATTTTAAAATCAGTTTTCTATGGATAAAGTATAGGAAAAGAATTGATCTTTAATTTAAAACAAATCGGAAATTATACACATTAGAATATATTAATAATCTGAAGTTTTATATGGTTAAAAACTGAATTTTTATAGTGTTAAAAACTGATTTTTATGATATAGAAAGTATAAAGATACGATTTTTATATATTGAATAGCAAAGCAAAAATTCGATTTTTATATATTGAATAGCAAAGTAAAAATTCGATTTTTTTATATTGAACAACAAAGTAAAAATTCGATTTTTATATAATGTAAAGAACAAAAATATGATTTTTATATTATAGAAAGAATAAAAATTCGATTTTTAATTTATAGAAGAGATAAAGATATGATTTTTATAAGGTAGAAGTATTGGAAATATGATTTTTATATAATAGAGAATATAAAAAATTGATCTTTATATATGTAGCGAAATAAAAATCTGATTTTTATTATATATATAGTGAAGTAAAAATGTGATTTTCATAGCGAAGCTATCAAAATTCGATCTTTATATATAAAGTAGAAGTATAAAAATATATGAAGTAGGAATACAAATATGATTTTTATTCATTGAATGAAGCAATAAAAATATAATTTTTATATTTGAACATCGTGAAAAGAACTGCAAACAGATCCAGACAGTTCAGCAGTTCAGAAGAAAAGCACGGCGAAGTGGATCCCTCTGTGAGAACTTCTCACCTTTTAATTTTGTTTTCTACTTAATAATATATAATAGGATGCAAACAGTGTTTAGTAGCACCCGACACCCGTCGTCCACAGACCATGGACGGCTTGTATGCTTGGTTGTTTGATTTTGATGTGTAGTTGATTGTGTGATGTGATGTGAAATGAAATAAAATATTTATATAGTTAAAAATATTTTATAGTTAAAAATAGAATTTTTAACGTGTATATGAAATGAAATAAATTAATATAAACAAATCGAACGATTTGTATATATACACACATTTGACTGATATTGATTGGGACGATAAATTTTACACATCGCCCAACTTCACAAATAAAATCTGTGTTTGATTGTTTGAAACCCCACACGGGTATTGGGATGATATTTGACGTACACTAATCCCAATTATTTCGCTGTATGTCGATCGATTGGTCGACAGACTGTGTAAGCGTTAATTATTTATATTTAATGCTTATGCAGTTGTGTGGTACACTCTGGATGATGGTTGATTATTTATCGTTGTTATTTTATACATGTGTTGTAGAAAATCCATATAATTAACATTATATGGTAATTGATTGGGCCTAATTCCAGTTTTGAAATAGAATATCTGAATAGAAATATTTGAAAAGAGATATTTGAAATAGAATATTTGAAAATAGAAATATATGAAGCCGTGTTGATTAGATTGACGCCATTTTGACGTGAACGATATTTATATCGATTTTATTCATTTTTTTAATGAATATTGAAAAGTGATTTCAATAATCGAATATTTTAGAAAATGAATTCGAATGGAATATTTTAGAAAATAAAATCGAATTGAAATTGAATTGAATAGAATTCAATCGAATTGAAATTGAATTGAATAGAATTCAGTCGAATTGAAATTGAATTGAATAGAATTCAAATCGAATTGAATAGAAAATTAATTCGAATTAAATTGAATAGATTAGAAATTCGAAATAAATTGAAATGATTTGAAATTCGAATTAAATTGAAATGAATTGAAATTCGAAATAAATTGAATATGAAGTTGAAATCGTTTCGAAAACGAATTTTAAACGATTTATAAAATTCGTTTCGAAAGGAAATCGATGAAGTATATATTATATATATTATATATATAGTATAATGGCCTGAATAGAACGGGCCGCGCCGTGGTAGTTCGTGAATTTTGACCATTGACTTCGAATGGATATTGCGGGAGATCCGACCGTCGGATTCTCCTAAAACCGGAACCGTTGGGTTCGCATTGAAAAGAGCTTTCTGACAAATGTGAGAAATTTGAAATCTAACGGTTGGATTTGGAATTATGTCCAAATCAAATTTGGAAAAGGTCGCTGTAAGTGCAGTTCGATGGCTATTGATGGAAATCGACTGTACGGGCCTTGATAAAATTATTAAAAATAGTAATAATTTGTGTAAAATCATAAGAAATGATTTGTGAAGAATTGGGATGAAAACACTATATTTGAAAAGATAAAAATATATTTTTATCGAAATGAACTAGTTTTGAACTAGAACTATAATTCTATTTATTTTTAAATAAATAAACTGAATTTGTAAAGGGTTTTGAAAGTAACCAGAATTTCCAATAATTGATTGGGAATGGATTTGAATCGAAATTTCTTCGGAATATTTCGATGTTGGATTTCGTGATGATACAGGTATTGTTATGGGAATTTGGAAGATATATTTATATCGTTATTTTCAATACAATATTTGTTGGTCGTAGAATTTGATATTGAATATAAGACGATATATTTTCTATTCAGAGCCTTGTATTTAATATCAAATGTGATTTGGGTTTGTCGTGAATGGTGTCTTCATTAACACTGTCTTAAGCCCAGTTGAGAAAAAGATTAAATCTTTTTATTTAGATTTAATGAAGTGTACCAATTAAATAATATTTAATTGGAATTGAATTGGTATTGATTTTTGGGTTTAACGTGAATAGTGTTTTAAATAACACTTGTTCTTTAACCCGATAATTAATGGAATGTGATTTTGGGTTTATCGTGAACCGTGTTTTAAATGACACTGATTCTTTAACCCAGTTAAAGATGAAAACTAAGTGGAGTTTTAATGAATCTTTAATTAGATTGAAAAGATCGAGGATGGAGTATCACAAGTTTTACTCCAGGCGATAGTTAAATCTTTAATTAGATTTGAACGTGAAATGGTAATTAAATTTGCCGATAACACCATGGTGTTAGATATGAAGTATTACCAGTTTTACTTCATGGGATGGATAAGTTGGGATTGGGAAATTAAAATAAATGATTACTGCGGTGTGGTTCGCTAATCCCGACTAGTTTGAATTGATATTCAAAGGAGATTAAAGCATAAATTTAAAGAATTTATCTTTGATAAAATTAATGGGAACTTTTCCCAAAGCATAAGAATATTTGAACAAAAGAATATTCTGAATTGGAATGAGGCGTATGTTGTGTTTGTGTAACACTTGTTTATTATATACGCGAGTTAATCAGAAAGACCGGGTTTATCCCATTCTGAATAACTGATTCGACGTGGTGTCGAAGATGAAGACGGTGGTCGAAGACCGGAGGTCTTCATGTCGTTTGGGTGATTACTAATGATCTTGATTGGGCTGTACACCCAAGAGGAGGGAATCAGTTAGTGGTCGTCCATACGTACTTGGAGATCGATGGATATGCAGGGTACTAGGTGCCTCCGGTTTCGTTCAGACCCAGAACGGACTTGTAAATGGACTGTGTGTCTGACATTGGAGATCATTCTGTGTGATTGATGGATATCGGTTGCATGGAGTGGTTTGCCTGTGTGGCATGCTAAGATGCAAATGATCAAGGCTTTTGTTGAAAAACAAAGTCTTGTGGTTGATGATCAAAGCACGGCCTTTGTGGCGTAGCTCTGTGTAGCGTAGATTCGCGAGCCTCACACCCCGTTGTGAACCAAAAACGGGAGACGGACCTCAGGGAGGACATGCGTTTTCTTCTAGCTAGGAGTGGCGTCAGTGCTTGAACTGGCTGACGAGTTTGACTCATGTGGTTGTTGGAATTGGAGGCGCCTCGGATATATCAGTCGATCCGGGACCGATGGAGTAGTCATTCGTTGGCTTACTCACGCCCCAAAGGGCGGGGAAACGCAGTGTCCAGGAATTTTAATCCACATCGGTGGACCGGCCCTGACGATCTAAAGGCTTGACTGAGTACTTGCCTGAGGGGCGGCCTAGAGCGTCTCGAATTCGGTGAGGAGTATCTTTTGCCTCAGTTCACAGATGGAAATCCATCTTCCAATACGTGATTTTGTGGTTTTATTTGTAGAGCCTAGTATGGCGACATAGTGGGATGGGGTACTCATGCCGTCTATGATTGATACTTATGATTTGAAATTGTTTTGACACTATGCACTTATAGTAATAATAAAACATGAAATTTTGACGTACCAAGCATTCTTGGCTATTATAAGGTAAAAACCCTATCCACCGGCTTGCGTTGCATTGTGTGATGGGACCTGGGTCTTATAATAGCTTCATTTTTCTTTATTTAGCATGGCATTGTTGTTTTATGCACTAGTGTTCTTGGGAGGAAACCCGTTCCGTGTTATACGGCGTGGTCCCTTGATTTAACGAACTTTAAAATAAAGATTAATAACTGTTTTAGTTCTCACACCAGTCACATGACTGACCTGGAGTTTATTGTTTTAACCTAAACTCTGGGTGCCCTTATTTTGACATGGGCAGCTAGTAGTTTTGGTTTTGCAAATTTATATTCACAGGATCCTGGTTTGCAGCTGGAATGATATCCGGAAAGCTTTGTATCCGTGTATCTTCTTCAGTTGTATTTTGTATTATTTTCTGCTGCTATGTAATGTATTGTAATCTCTGATATTTTTCTGTTGTGTAATATTTATTCATACTCTGTATATTCTTGTATTCTGATGGAATTGTTGTAATATACAATGAAATGTTCTTCCGTCTGCGTTCTGTTGTGGCTTGTCCTCGACTCAATCCAGCCTTTCCTCACCGAGGAAGTTTCGGGTCGTTTCATTTTGGTATCAGAGCTTTGGTTTACAAAGCTTAGAGAACAAGACACATTAGAACCAAACGAAAGAATTCATCAGAGATTGGATTAGTAATATCCAATAAGAATGACCCGTTAGAGATAGGATCAGTAGTATCCTAGAACGAGTGTGAAGAGTATATTTTTAAAATGAAAACGATTTTTGTTTTGAAAATTTAAATCAATTATTCGTATTTGATTATTTATTTATATTGATTTGGACTATCCAGTATATACAGATTTTGGATATACGTCTGATACACGGATATTCGTAATTTTAATATATTGGGTAGATATAGAATTACACTCTAGTCGCCAGGGAGTGATGATGATTGATATATCATCATCATAATTTATATTCAAGTGACGAAGGTGTGATATCTATATACTTCCATTAGGCTGGTGTGAGAACCAAAATTAGATAGGGCTATTGTTGTGATTTGGCATCAAAAATTGGATTTATTTTGACTATATATCAAAATTATGAATTTGAAAAGCTAATCAACTAATTGATTGCTGGTTGTGTTGTTTGATTATAGTTTAATTAGTTAAAATTTGGGCCATTTAGCCAAATTGAACCAAATAGTGAATTGTATTGAAAATTAGTTGCATTTTCTTGCATATACATGTACTTAGATTGAACAGGTCATAGCAAGGAGGCTAGAGCAGAAGAATAAAATTGTTTGCCCGACAAATAGGTACCTATTTACCATAATTTACTGTTTTGTTTGGGTGATGATGATTTTGTGAGCCGATTGGCTAGCCGCTTGGCTTTTTATTTTTCTTTTGGATTGAAGAAGGCCATGGGAGGCTATATGAAATACCCCGAAGTCCCCGGTGCAGGGGAGGTTATGGCGAAAATTTTCGAAAATTTAGGGTGTTAGCCAAATTTTTGAAAAATTTGAAAAGTTCTTAGAAACTGAAAAGTTGAAGAACTTAAACCGTAGTGAAAATAATGGAAGTTGAGTTGGTTTGTAAAACAACTTTCGTCTTCGTTCCTTTTCGGGGACGAAAAGTTTTTAAGTGGGGGAGATTGTAATAACTTGGAAATCTGAGCCAATTTAAAAATTTTATTTTGGCAATTTTAGCGAATTTTGAATATTTATAATAGATTATTTTAAATAATAACGACGAAAAAATTTACTTTGAATGGAATTCGAACGTATATATTATATAGATCGTCGTTAGAATATAAATAATTATTTATAATTATAAAAGGAGTTGAAAATGGCGCGGTAGTTTGATAATTCGATTTCAAAATTCAAATGAATGTACAGGATTCAAAATAAACTGGATTTTAGTGAAACCAAAAATATTAGAATCTATTTGAGAATATCTTTCCAACGAATCCGAAAAATCAAAATTTCATAGCGGGGATCAAAAGTTATGTCCAGTTGAAAATTCAGAATAGTCGGTATGGAATTCTGGCCCTTAAAAATAGCCATTTTGCAAACGACCTTGGATTTTGATGAAACCACTTTTGTTGGATCCGCGATGTCAAATTATTGCTAGGTTTTAAATTTCATAATTTTTCGAATCAATATGTGAGCGTGGCAAAGGAAAACGCGTTTGACCAGTTTTAGTTGATTTTAATCGACTGGAAAATAGCCATTTTTCAAACTGCCTCGGAATTTGACGAAATTAGTTTTGTTAGGACCGTATCTCCAATACGAAGCTAGAAAATATTTTTCTGGAATTTTTCGAGTTAGTATGTGGCCCCGGTAGATTGAAATGCGCGTTCGAATTCAATATATAGAGTTATATTTTGATTTGACGAAAACAGACCGAAACAGTCGATTTGGCTTTCGATATATATCCCATTGTGTTCGGAATAGGGGTAATTAGCTATGGATGACAGGGGGTGGGTTCGATTTCGAGGTCGAAATTAAAAGTTGCTTTTTGAAAAAATAAAAAATAAAAAAAATATAATTACCCCTTCCTCTCTCCTATACTGTTGACCCCCCCCTTTCTCTTTCAGTTAACAAATTGAAAAGAAAAAGAAAAAAAGGGCTTCGTGCCCTAATAACGCGTCGCGCCGCCTAGACCCCAGACCCCCCCTCCGGCGCGCCACCAGCACCGGCGCTGGCCCCCCTGCTCTCGCCCTCCCCCCTTTTTCCTTCTTCCTCCCCTCGCCATTCGAACCCCAATTCCCTGGAGGAGGACGTAGCCCACAAATCCGCCCGCCTGTGGCCTGCCACCTCCACCCGAATGGCCTGCCGCCATTCCCTCGACTCCAGCGCCCCTTCCCTCCACCTCGTCAGCCCCTTTAACCTCTTTTTCTAGCGATTCGAGGTGATTTTTTATTTATATTTATTTATGTAATTAAAAATAGGATTTTTTTAAATAAACAACATCGTTTTAAAATTAGTTTGTTATGAATATATTTTAAAATCAGTTTTCTATGGATAAAGTATAGGAAAAGAATTGATTTTTAATTTAAAACAAATCGGAAATTATACACATTAGAATATATTAATAATCTGAAGTTTTATATGGTTAAAAACTGAATTTTTAAAGTGTTAAAAACTGATTTTTATGATATAGAAAGTATAAAGATACGATTTTTATATATTGAATAGCAAAGTAAAAATTCGATTTTTATATATTGAATAGCAAAGTAAAAATTCAATTTTTATATATTGAATAGCAAAGTAAAAATATGATTTTTATATAATGTAAAGAATAAAAATATGATTTTTATATTATAAAAAGAATAAAAATTCGATTTTTAATTTATAGAAGAGATAAAGATATGATTTTTATAAGGTAGAAGTTTTGGAAATATGATTTTTATATAATAGAGAATATAAAATTTTGATCTTTATATATGTAGTGAAATAAAAATCTGATTTTTATTATATATATAGTGAAGTAAAAATGTGATTTTTATAGCGGAGCTATAAAAATTCGATCTTTATATATAAAGTAAAAGTATAAAAATATATGAAGTAGGAATAAAAATATGATTTTTATTTATTTAATGAAGCAATAAAAATATAATTTTTATATTTGAACAGCGTGAGAAGAACTGCAAACAGATCCAGACGGTTCAGCAGTTCAGAAGCAAAGCACGGCGGAGTGGATCCCTCTGTGAGAACTTCTCACCTTTTAATTTTATTTTCTATTTAATAATATATACTAGGATGTAGACAGTGTTTAGTAGCACCCGACACCCGTCGTCCACAGACCATGGACGGCTTGTATGCTTGGTTGTTTGACTTTGATGTGTAGTTGATTGTGTGATGTGATGTGAAATGAAATAAAATATTTATATAGTTAAAAATATTTTATAGTTAAAAATATTTTATAGTTAAAAATAGAATTTTTAACGTGTATATGAAATGAAATAAATTAATATAAACAAATCGAACGATTTGTATATATACACATTTGACTCATATTGATTGAGACGATAAATTTTACACATCGCCCAACTGCACAAATAAAATCTGCGTTTGATTGTTTGAAACCCCACACGGGTATTGGGATGATATTTGACGTACACTAATCCCAATTATTTAGCTGTATGTCGATCGATTGGTCGACAGACTGTGTAAGCGTTAATTATTTATATTTAATGCTTATGCAGTTGTGTGGTGCACTCTGGATGATGGTTGATTATTTATCGTTGTTATTTTATACATGTGTTGTAGAAAATCCATATAATTAACATTATATGGTAATTGATTGGGCCTCATTCCAGTTTTGAAATAGAATATCTGAATAGAAATATTTGAAAAGATATATTTGAAATAGAATATTTGAAAATAGAAATATATGAAGCCGTGTTGATTAGATTGACGCCATTTTGACGTGAACGATATTTATATCGATTTTACTCATTTTTTTAATGAATATTGAAAAGTGATTTCAATAATCGAATATTTTAGAAAATGAATTCGAATGGAATATTTTAGAAAATAAAATCGAATTGAAATTGAATTGAATAGAAATCAATCGAATTGAAATTGAATTGAATAGAATTCAATCGAATTGAAATTGAATTGAATAGAATTCAAATCGAATTGAAATTGAATTGAATAGAAAATGAATTCGAATTAAATTGAATAGATTAGAAATTCGAAATAAATTGAAATGATTTGAAATTCGAATTAAATTGAAATGAATTGAAATTCGAAATAAATTGAATATGAAGTTGAAATCGTTTCGAAAACGAATTTAAAACGATTTATAAAATTCGTTTCGAAAGGAAATCGATGAAGTATATATTATATATATAATATAATGGCCTGAATAGAACGCGCCTCGCTGCGGCAGTTCGTGAATTTCGACCATTGACTTCGAATGGATATTGCGGGAGATCCGACCGTCGGATTCTCCTAAAACTGGAACCATTGGGTTCGTATCGAAAAGAGATTTCTAATGAATGTGAGAAATTTGAAATCTAACGGTTGGATTTGGAATTATGTCCAAATCAAATTTGGAAAAGGTCGTTGTAAGTGCAGTTCGATGACCATTGATGGAAATCGACTGTATGGGCCTTGATAAAATTATTAAAAATAGTAATAATTTGTGTAAAATCATAAGAAATGATTTGTGAAGAATTGGGACGAAAAACTCCATATTTGAAAAGATAAAAATAGATTTTTATCGAAATGAACTAGTTTTGAACTAGAACTATAATTTTATTTATTTTTAAATAAATAAATTGAATCTGAAAAGGGTTTTGAAAGTAACCAGAATTTCCAATAATTGAATGGGAATGGATTTGAATCAAATTGTCTTTGGAATATTTCGATGTTGGATTTCGTGATGATACATGTATTGTTATGGGAATTTGAAAGATATATTTATATCTTTATTTTCAATACAATATTTGTTGGTCGTAGAATTTGATATTGAATATAAGCCGATATATTTTCTATTCAGAGCCTTGTATTTAATATCAAATGTGATTTGGGTTTGTTGTGAATGGTGTCTTCATTAACACTATTCTTAAGCCCAGTTGAGAAAAAGATTAAATCTTTTTGTTTAGATTTAATGAAGTGTACCAATTAAATAATATTTAATTGGAATTGAATTGGAATGTGATTTTGGGTTTATCGTGAACAGTGTTTTAAATAACACTTGTTCTTTAACCCGATAATTAATGGAATGTGATTTTGGGTTTATCGTGAACCGTGTTTTAAATGACACTGATTCTTTAACCCAGTTGAAGATTAAAACTAAGTGGAGTTTTAATGAATCTTTAATTAGATTGAAAAGATCGAGCATGGAGTATCACCAGTTTTACTCCAGGCGATACTTAAATCTTTAATCAGATTTGAACGTGAAATGGTAATTGAATTTGCCGATAACACCATAATATGAAGTATTACCAGTTTTACTTCATGGGATGGATAGGTTGGGATTGGGAAATTAAAATAAATGATTACTGCGGTGTGGTTCGCTAATCCCGACTAGTTTGAATTGATGTTCAAAGGAGATTAAAGAATAAATTTAAAGAATTTATCTTTGATAAAATTAATGGAAACTTTTCCCAAAGCATAAGAATATTTGAACAAAATAATATTCTGAATTGGAATGAGGCGTATGTTGTGTTTGTGTAACACTTGTTTATTATATACGCGAGTTATTCAGAAAGACCGGGTTTATCCCATTCTGAATAACTGATTCGACGTGGTGTCGAAGATGAAGACGGTGGTCGAAGACAGGAGGTCTTCACGTCGATTGGGTGATTACTAATGATCTTGATTGGGCCGTACACCCAAGAGTAGGGAATCGGTTAGTGGTCGTCCAGACGTACTTGGAGATCGATGGATATGCGGGGTACTAGGTGCCTCCGGTTTCGTTCAGACCCAGAACGGTTTTGTAAATGGACTGTGTGTCTGACATTGGAGATCATTCTGTGTGATTGATGGATATCGGTTGCATGGAGTGGTTTGCCTGTGTGGCATGCTAAGATGCAAATGATCAAGGCTTTTGTTGAAAAACGAAGTATTGTGTTTGATGATCAAAGCATGGCCTTTGTGGTGTAGCTCTGTGTAGCGTAGATTAGCGAGCCTCACACCCCGGTGTGAACCAAAAACGGGAGACGAACCTCAGGGAGGACATGCGTTTTCTTTTAGCTAGGAGTGGCGTTAGTGCTTGAACTGGCTGACGAGTTTGACTCATGTGGTTGTTGGAATTGGAGGCGCCTCGGATATATCGGTCGATCCGGGACCGATGGAGTAGTCATTCGTTGGCTTACTCACGCCCCAAAGGGCGGGGAAACACAGTGTCCAGGAATTTTAATCCACATCGGTGGACCGGCCCTGACGATCTAAAGGCTTGACTGAGTACTTGCCTGAGGGACAGGCTAGAGCGTCTCGAATTCGGTGAGGACTATCTTTTGCCTCGGTTCACAGATGGAAATCCAGCTTCCAATACGTGATTTTGCGGTTTTATTTGTAGAGCCTAGTATGGAGACAAAGTGGGATGGGGCACTCATGCCGTCTATGATTGATACTTATGATTTGAAATTGTTTTGACACTATACACTTATAGTAATAATAAAACATGAAATTTCACGTACCAAGCATTCTTAGCTATTATAAGGTAAAAACCCTATCCTCCGGCTTGCGTTGCATTGTGTGATGGGACCTGGGTCTTATAATAGCTTCATTTTTCTTTATTTAGCATTGCGCTGTTGTTTTATGCACTGGTGTTCTTGGAAGGAAACCCGTTCCGTGTTATACGGTGTGGTCCCTTGATTTACCGAACTTTAAAATAAAGATTAATAACTTTTTTAGTTCCCACACCAGTCACATGACTGACCTGGAGTTTATTATTTTAACCTAAACTCTGGGTGCCCTTATTTTGACATGGGCAGCTAGTAGTTTTGGTTTTGCAGATTTATATTCACAGGATCCTGGTTTACAGCTGGAACGATATCCGGAAAGCTTTGTATCCGTGTATCTTCTTCAGTTGTATTTTGTATTATTTTCCGCTGCTATGTAATGTATTGTAATCTCTGATATTTTTCTGTTGTGTAATATTTATTCATACTCTGTATATTCTTGTATTCTGATGGAATTGTTGTAATATACAATGAAATGTTCTTTTGTCTGCGTTCTGTTGTGGCTTGTCCTCGACTCAATCCGGCCTTTCCTCATCGGGGAAGTTTCGGGTCGTTTCAGCAACCATATATATTTATACAGACCAACTCATTAGATCATTAGAAATACTTTGTCAGACATTCGTCCATTTACGTTCGTTCTGGGATTGAACGAAACCGAAGGCACAATTTCTATTAATAGAAAAAGCCCTTGTACTTCACTCCGTCTTCGATTATCTTTATAAAATCTGATTCGCAACGCTACTGCCAATACAGAGTGGTTCACGGATAATAATCCAACCGGTCTCTCCATATTCACAACGATGGTCAAAAACTTCGATAGTCTGTGATTTAACTATCGAAGAAAAACAAGTGTTCATCCAACATATCAAACAAATCACTGGCCTCTTTAATTAATATTTCATTAATTAAATCTCTTCTCCATTTCCCTATCAATATTTGTTAAACAAATATTTTCAATTATCATCACGGTCTCTTACATTCTTTGGAAAACATTTCTATATCTCGCCTTCTATTATTTTCTACACTTAGAAAATATATTCTATTTGAAATTGAAACAATTTCAATCACTTATCTCTTTCCGGACTATCTTAATTATACTCAGGAAATATTTACCTTTATATTTCCAAAATACCATCACTTGGGCTAAAGCGAATGCTGTATAAAACACCGTTACAACAATCCAAGATATTTTATTCAACCAACCCTTTTTCAAACCCTCCTCTTCGAGACTGGATCCTGCTATTTATCAATTAAAAATGAAATCAATCAAGTTGGGGTAAAATTAGCTCTCAGACCTTAACTGAAACCATCATTAACTTCAAAACGGCAAAACCACTAATCTCGAATAAAAACACTATAAAACCCCAATTATTCATTTTAACGTATATATGTTTCTCTTTCTATCTCCAACTTATCGATTTCGTTTATGGTTATAATATTCTATTTTAAATTCGTTTCCTTATCGAATTCAATATATATTGATATATTGATTATCAAAATTTCTTAAAAATATTCTAACTCCTTAAATTCCAGGAAAAATTCGCCATAACCTCCCATGTACCAGGAGCTTCGGGATATTTCAAATAGCCTCCCATGGCCCTCATCAATCCAAAAGAAAAGGAAAAAGCCGATACGGTGCATAAAACCTCATATATGAATTTAGACATGTACCTTTTTGTCGGGCACAAACTAAAATCTTCATATACTTCATCCCATACCTGTCTAACACGCGTTCACCTGTTTTCAATTCAATTCAACTCAATCCAATCGTTTGAATTCAGTTTCACTCATTTATTCTTTAATTAGCTACTTTGCCTATTCCACTTCTTTGTTTGACCATAACATGTTCAAATAAAATATCTAACTTGCTCATAACCAAATTGAATTTCAATTTCAATTCTAGTTTCCTTTTCGATTTCGAATATAAATTTTCAAATCGAATTTACTTATTGAAAGCCCAATATCCATTCGAAATCTCATTAACTAATTTCTATTCAATTTAGTTAATTCTATTCAGAAATCAAAAATCTGATTTCTGTTTCAAAAATCAATTCATTTCTTCACTTGAGTTCCGATATATTTTATACTCAAATCTGGATTTTTCTAAATAGAAATTTGGATTTTATTTTCTTAAAATCTGTAATGACCCGCATTGGCAGAGGTATTATAATTAATTTATTTAATTATTTAAATAGTGAATTAGAGAATTTAATGGTCGGTTAATTAAATAATGGTGAATATTTAATTAAAATAATAAATTAAATAATATATTTAATTCTGAAATAATCAGAATTGGCTGAAATGACGATATGGGGTGTACTGGATCATCTGTGATATTTAATTCAACTTGGAATTGAATTTGAATAACGAATATATTTATATAAATGACAGTTTGAACGTAGAATTTTAATATAATTATAATCGAGCTTGAAATGGCGCTGCAGTTCGTGAATTGGCGATTCAGACTTCAATTGAATGTACAGGATTCGTTTTAAGCCGGATTTCTGTGAAACAAGAAACGTATGGAGCTGGTGGAATATATCTTTCTAGTGGAAAAGAAAAATCGAGTTTCGTCGTGTAGATTTTGATTTATGTCCAAATCAAATTTTAGAAAAGTCGCTGTGGAATTCCTTTATAATTTATAAAGGAATTATTTATATTTTAAAAAGGAATTTCAATATAAATCGAATATCGGGTTGACCCAGAAGTGTAATATCGAGTTGTAAATCCATATAGATTTTTATGAAGCTGTATGGTATTCCAATGTGAATATATAAGATAATATAAATTTATTTATATTTAATTTAATTTTATTTAAATATATTTATATATTTAAATGGGTCATCCAGAGCTTTAAAAATAGCCAGTTTTGCAAACGGAGTCGGAATTCGACGAAACTAATTTTGTTGGATCTGCAATGTCAAATAGTTGTTAGATTTCCAGTTTCGTGAGTTTTAGAGTCACTGTGTGATCGTACGGATTTTTAGAGTGAAAAACAGTTGATATTTTAACGGTTAAAAATACGCTGTGTGAGCAAACGGAGTCGGAATTCGACGAAACCAGTTTCGTTGGGTCCGTAATGTCAAACTGTTGCTGCATGTCCAGTTTCGTGATTTCTGGATAATATATGTGATGATAGGAATTTTTAATGATAAAAAATGAAATAAATTGGATATAAAAATACAAATATCTCACCTATATAACAACCTCACACCTCCCTCTAACCTAATTCTCTTCTGCTCAATAAAGGCCGCCGCCACAAATACTTCACAGCAAAAAAAACACCAAACAATGAGTTTCGAAAATGGAGATAAAATCAAATAAAATCCATCAAATCCTAAAACAAATATATTGGCAATCCTTTAATCATCCTCTTCATTCCTATATATGTTTTACTGGATTCGAACTCTCCTCCGTCGCTTCGAATAAGCGCAGTGCGGTCTAGGGCTGACGTTCAACATCGTTTTAAGGAGAGTAGGGGGGTCGTGAAGTAGAAAGGTGGAGGACAGGGTGCTTGACCCACCGACGGAAGTTGGTGACTTCCGATCACCGGAGTAGGTCAGAAGGACGTTTGAACGTGAGTTGTTTCTATTCAGTTTGGGGAAAATCCGAATGTGGCCAAAATGATTTAGCGGGTTCCTGGAGTTATTAATTCGGGGAAGAAGGGTGTGATTTGGCGGGTCTGGGCTTTACACGTGAATAATTTGGTGAAACAAGATCCGTCGGGATCGTATGGACGGTGGCTACCCAATGGAACTGACTGGGAGCAAATCTGAGCTCGCTACAATTTATTGTAAAATAAACTGTCCCTCTGAATCAAGCGATGGTTATCGTTTTTAACGATGGTCGTCCAATGTGAGTAAATCTCACTAACTCTGAACAGTTTATAATTTCATGTTGTATTTTTAGAACTATTAGATTTGTCTGATTGATTGTGTGTTGACTGTTTGATTGAACTGCTAGTCAGTTAGTTGAATTTCTATATTGACTCTGGTTAACAGAATATATCATATGGAACTGAAAGTGATGTTATCTATATTGTTTAACATCTGTGTTGCAGGGAAACAGGTTGGAGGAATCCAACTGGATTCCTCAACATTTATTTTACTGTGATTCATATATTGGGATATATGATCTGTTGTTGATTATGTGTGTTTGGACGATATTTATCGTTGTTATATGGCCTGTTAAATACCATAAGAAATACTGGGTGTGGGAAAGAGGATTTTCAAAGTGTATTTTGAAAATGAATTATTTATATAAAATCGATGGATTTTATATAGAAAAGGAAAAGGATTTTTATAAAAGAAATTATTTATAAAATCGAAGGATTGTATAAAAAGAGATATTTATTTAGAAATAAATAAATAGGAAATATATTTGAAAATAGAAAGGTTAAAGGAAATATATTTGTAAACTAAATGTTAAAGGAAATATATTTGAAAATAGAAAGGTTAAAGGAAATATATTTGTAAACCAAATGTTAAAGGAAATATATTTGAAAATAGAAAGGTTAAAGGAAATATATTTGTAAACCAAATGTTAAAGGAAATATATTTGTAAACCAAATGTTAAGGGAAATATATTTGTAAACCAAATGTTAATGGAAATATATTTGTCAAACAAATAGAAAGAGGAAATATTTGTGAAACATTTACAAATAGGATTTAAAGGAGATATTTGTAAAACAGTTACAAATAGATTAAATGGGATTATTTAGTTATTTAGGAAAACAAATAGAAAGAAAAGGAATATTTATTTGTTAAGTAAATAGAATAGAGAAGGGGATATATTTGTAAACCATTTACAAATAGAAAAGATAAGAGGAATATTTATTTGTTAAATAAGTAGAATTGAAAAGGGAATAGTATTTTTTAAGTAAACAAATAGATAAGGAATAAACGTTGTAGAAGGTAATCATTATAAATGAATAAACGCTGTAGAAGCTAATCATTATAAATGAATAAATGCTGTAGAAGGTAATCATTATAAATGAATAAACGCTGTAGAAGTAATCATTATAAGTGAATAAATACTGTAGAAGGAAGTTTTTATAAAGCATATAAAGTTAGTGAATAAGGGTAAATCGACAAGTAGAGTTAATTGAATATCAGCTATAGAATTAAAGGAGTTATCGAATTTAGTTAATCGAAAGGAGTTAAATCGAATATGGTTTATTCAAATAGAATTAAAGGAGTTAATCAAATATAGTTTATTCGAATAGACTTAAAGGAGTTAATCGAATATAGTTTATTCGAAAGGAGGAGTTATCGAATAGAGATTATTCGAAAGAGAATTTCGTAAGGAAGTGTTAAAGAGTTAAAAGATGAACTTACCCTATTTCGAGATTTGAAATGTTGTTCAGTTAAGGTCTGAGAGGTAATTATACCCCAACTTGATTGACTTCGTTTTTAATTTAGAAATGGGTAAGGTTTGAGAGTGAAAGTGGTTAAGTGAATTTAGTAAATAAGAAAAGTGGTTTGAGTTGTCGTCGCGATGTTGATTTAAACATCTGTTTTAAATCCAAGTATAGAAGATTTGGAAATGTTTTCCAAATAGAATCAGAAACGTAATCAAATATTGAAACAAGGGAAATATGAATATATATATATATATATATATGATTGATGATTGATTGATAGAATTTCCATTTGGAAATAATATCTTTGTTTACACACGTGTTTTTCTTTGATAGTTAACTCACAGACTATCGAAGTTTTGACCATTTTAACGTTGTTAATATGGAGAGACCGGTTGGATCATTATCCAAAGAACCACTCTGTATTGGCATAAGCGTTGCGAATTATATATACCAAAGATAATTGAATACGGAGTAAAGTGCAAGGGCTATTGTATAAGTCTTAGATAACACTACCTAAGATGGATGTACTGAATAGTGCCTTCGGTTCATCCTGTTCCTGGATGACTTGTATGGACGGATGTCTGACAGAGTATTTCCAGACGATCACGTATATTGATTTCTCCAACCGTACCAAGAGTGGAAGCGGAGAAGGAAACTTCTTTTAGCTAACACATAATGTATTGTTGAGGACGTCAATCGGTGATTGGATGGATTTGATGATGTGGCATTCAAAGTGAATCTGGTGTTATGATAAAGCGTAGCTTCTAGCCTCACATTCGGTAAATGACAGAAATCGGGCAGGCAGCATGGCTATGTAGGTCGCACCTATTAGGGTGTATAATCACCTTGTCTAGAGTTTCATTTATTTCTAAAAATCTATTGTCGATACTGTCCCATTCGGGAAACGGTTGCTGATCCCAACCGTTGGTGATATACATTCGATACACTCAAGCAAAATGAGTGGTCGGGTTGCAAGATGTTCTTGTTAAACCCAGTGTATTCCTCTCTAGAGGTACACTAGCAAACGGTGGTTCCATACCTTGTCATAGTTGGAAATCCATTACCCAATACGTGCTTGCGGTTTTGATTGTACTATATATGTAGAACGTGAGATGAAAGCGTTTCTGCTAGATGATTATTATATTGTGGTTGATAGACATTATTATAATATTAAAAGGTTTTTGATATAAAGATAATTTGGATTCTCATAAGGGAAAAACCCGTTCCGTTATGCAGCGTGGTCCTATGAGATATCGGTTACTTATTTAACCTGTTTTAAAACTGTTTTACTCATACCAGTCCCATGACTGACCCGGAGTTTACTTGTTTGTTTCCCTAAACTCTTGGGTGCCTAATTTGTACAGGCAGTCAAGTAGTCGGGATTTACAGATACACTTGAAGAGCTGGAGCAGGAGGCTTCAGGATCATATAGCTAAAGTTATTTCCGCTGTGTTGTAAGTGCTGTACTTTGATAATGATGTATATTCAAGTACAGATGTATATTTCAAGTTATGTTATATATTATATGTTATTCATTCCGCTGTGAGGTTCGTGTTACTCTGATGTTGTGTTCTTCTTCTTCTTCTATTCTAAGTTTCTATCTTATCTTTCCTCACCCTCTATTTTCTTTCTATTAATTTCCTGATTTTCAGTTTAATTTGGGGTTGGACTTGTGTTTTTGGTCAGCTCAAATTGGACCGGATTTTCGGGTCATTACAAAATCCTTTTATAAAATTAAATAAACTGTTATGGTTTTAAATGGTTATGGCGCTGCTATTCTGAAAATTTGATTTTGATATAACTCAAAATCTATTCGATGAAATCTAGATTTTTCTCCTCCATTAGAAAACTATTATCAAATCGGTCCTGACGTTTCTTGTTTCAAAGAATTCCGACTTCAATTGCGTTCTATATACTCAATTGAAGTTCGAAACGCCAATTTACGAACTACAGCACTGCGGCGAGTTCGTTTTAATTATATTTATAAATATAAATGTTTTAACTTTGTTTATAATAACTTCAACTCCATTTTGATATATTTTTAATATATATCGAATCCATTTCAACATAACATTTCTGATCTATTTCACTTCCATTTGAAATTCTACATTCAAATTTCAATTCACTTTTATTTTCCAATTCTATTTGAATTTCTATATTCGAATTTCCTTTATTCAAATCCCATTTGAAATTCTACGTTTAAATTCTATATTTGAATTTCCTTTGAATTTCATATATTCAAACTCCATTTGAATTTCTACATTCAAATTCCCTTTGAATTTTCTATTTGAATTCTATATTCAAATTCCATATTTTAAATTCCATTTGAATTCTCTATTCAAATTCCGTATTCAAATCCCATTTGAATTGCTATATTCAAATCTATTTCAAACTTCATTTGAATTCAAATTTGAATTTCCTATATTCAAATCTATATTCAAAGTTTATTTCAAATTCTATATTCAATTTCTATTTGAATTTCCTTTATTCAAATTCTACTTAAATCTCTATATTCAAATTCCATTTGAATTACTATATTCAATTCTGTATTTGAATTCATATTTGAATTTTCTATATCCAAACTCCATTCAATTTCTGTAAACAAATTCCATTTAAATTTCTGCATTCAAATTCAAAATTTGAATTTCCTTTGTTTAAATTCCATTTGAATTCTATTTGAATTCTATATTCAAATTACATTTGAATTTCCATATTTAACTCCATTTCACTTCTATTTTCAAATTCTATATTTAAATTTCATTTGGACTTTCTTTATTCAAATCCATTTGAATTCAAATTCTATTTGAATTCCTTTAAATTCAATTTCTATTTCAAATCTCCATTTGAATTTCTATATTCGAACCTATTTTCAAAACTTCATTTGAATTTCTATATTCAAATCTATTTTCAAACTTCATTGAATTACCTACATTCAAATTTCATTTTTTTAAATTTCTTTATTCAAATTCCAATTTACTTTAGATATTCAAATTCTATATTGAATTCCTTTATATTTTCTATATTCATTCTTTAAACAAGTCTTGATTTCAATTCCTTTTGAAATCGATATTTCTACTTTTGGAAATTAGATTTCCCTTTTCAATTTCACACTCGTATTTTCATTTCTGAACTATCCAATGATAATTCTTTTTACTTCATTTATAAACTGCGTTTATAAAAGAGCTATTTATAAACTTCTTTTATAAAAGAACTATTTGTTTAAATTTCAAAACAAGTTTAGTTTTCAATTCTATTTAAAAATTCAAATTCTATTTTTCAAAAATAGAATTTCTCCTTTAAATCTCAAATAACCCTTTCAGGGTATTTTATTAGATTAACACTTAGGCCCAGTGATATTTAAACACCAACCAGCCAATTATTTATTTTAGGGTTTCTAACACATCATATATGACAATATATATGCAAACAAATAAACAAAACAGATAATATATTTTTGAGGAATCCAGTTGGATTCCTCCAACCTGTTTTCTTGCATCCACAGACGTTAGTCAACAGAAATAATACCCGTCATGCTTCGAGGCAGGATATCGCGTTATAAAAGGGGAACCACTTATATACGTGGGCGTAGGGTCATCTACTAATGATACTGCGGGCATCCGCTAATGATATTGCGGGAACAATCCAATCACCAAACCAATATATATAATAGTCAACCCTAAATAACTAATATTTTTGAATCAACCAGAAAGCATTCAAACAAGCATCAAACAATTATTTTTAATGGATAAAAATAATTATAAATAAAAGGTGAGTGAGATTTACTCACCGTGTTTTTTTATTTAGCATTCCATTCGATTCTAGTTTTAATTCCAGCTTATGTATTCCGAAGCTTGGAATTTCTCGACCGATTCCATTCGATGAAATCTTTTATAAATATAACAATTTTTATTTATTATTTAAGCCATTAACCTATTTGTATATAAATAAAAATCTTATTACTAAAACAAAAATTTACCTTAATCCCGTATCAATGTTTCTTTTCCAAACTGATTAACAGTGACCTGTTATTAGCAAAACTCCACCACCACGAAATTTCATGTTTTCAGGAGATACCATCATCTACAGACTCCCTCGAACTCGAGCTAATGCTCTTCACAAAACGAACTCCCCCTTCATCGCGAAATACCCATTACCACTGCTCCTATCACGAGCGTTTACTGACCATCGCGAGGAGCTCCACCTAGTCGCTGCTCAACTGTCAAACCTTATCTATACGTAAATACCCATTTCAACCTAAATCCAACGCTGCCTTAACTGAAATCGCAATCGACTCCAATGCTACTTCTACTTCGTCAAGACCCAACCCTAAGCACTCGAGAATGACTATCGAGCTGCTCGATTGTCGAGCGCACCCCCTCAGGTTCCAGGGTATCTCGAGTTTCCAAATCGCGAGCTCTCCAATGCCGACACTCACCAGACAACGCACTCCAAATTTCATCGCAAGCTTCAGATGGCATCACGCCTTCATGAGTTCCAATTCGAACCCAATCTTGCTTTGCTGATTGAATCAAGATTTCGATCTCGATCTTGATTTGGAATTCTATTTTTTTTCTTTCGGTGGATTCGATTTCTGGGAGATAGAACGAAAGAGGGAAAAAGGATTGAACGTGTATATTGAGAAGAATACGAAGTCGATAGGCTAATATATAGAAGCGAAAACAGACAGAATGTCTGCGGCATTTAATTTGGCCATTAATTTGCTGTTTTGTTGATATTGAAGATTGGAGGCAAAAGATTGAGCTCGAGGAAAACATGTTTGTACGATTGTCTTCACTAGGTCTGCGTATCACATAAAGAGGTCGGCTAATGGCTATTAATTAAATTTTATTTGGATTTTTTTAGTTATATATAATATTTTCAAATATCTCGTGTCCTTAACTCGAAAACCCCAAACCGCAATTTAACCGTAATGACTGACGATTCCAACCTTATACGATATTATGGACCCAATGGTACAAATTCTGATATTTAAATTTGACTATACAGAAGAAATAACACTTTACATTAATAATATAAATTAAATTCGATTTAAAATATGAATCAATTTTAAACAATTAATTTATCGATAACAAATTATTAATATCGCTCTAATTCAAAATAGTATTTATACTGATCGATTGTATTGTTTTGATTCAGTTTCAACTCTGAATTCAATTGTTACTGTTTCATATTATGATAATTAAATTTATTCGATATTAAAACATAATCGATTTTTAAATAGGTAACTAAATATAAAAATTCATTTATATTATCAATCCAATATTTAAAACGATATAAAATATTTAAAGTTAATCGACCAAAAATACGGCTCGTTACAGTCCACCCATCGAACAGTCGAACCCCAAATCTCGAGCGCAGTGACCCTTTACCCTAATCAACGCTGCTCGACTCAATTTTCAACATCGCTCCCTCCTCTGAATCGCGAGCAAATGCAAGCCCCAAGTCTTTGCCCAAAATCTAGCTTCAGGTTCGAGACCGAGCCCGTCCAGAACACTATCGCGCGCTCCATTGCTTCACCCGAAATCCGGAGTCGCACCACTTATCTCATCGCTTTCACCATATGAACCCCGCGCCAGTGATGTTTTTGCCCATAGAGGACCATCAATCTCAGAATCTTCGAACCCTAGGCCTCGCTTGAACTGTCGAGCTTCCAAAAACCCACGCACCTACTGATTTGAATGAAGAAATCGAAGGATCTGACTTGAATAAATCGAAGGATTTGATTTCGAGTTAATTTGGGAAAAGAGATTGGAGAGAAAAGGGACGGCTTCACTCTTTGTTTTTCCAGGTTGGAGGATTGGATTTCGAATTTATAAAGAGGACTGGTGTGGTTTTAAAGAGGAACAACGAGGCCATTTTCAGCAGGAAGAATTTGAAGAGAGTATTGCGGTTTTATAGAAGGAAAAGGGGACATAACGTACATGAGTATTAACTAGTGTATGGCCAAAGTACATACATGATTTGATTTAAATTAATTTGATTAGATTTAAAGAGATTTTATTTCTTTTTAAATAGATACCGATTTGATTTTGATCCTATCCACAATCAAATATCTCGGGGTTCATTAATTTAAACCACGAACCGCTATTTTAACGTAACCATTGTTATTTCAACAGTGTAACACTATCCTGAACTAACTGAATATATTTTGAAATTTAATTTGAACGTAAATATAAATAACCAAAATAAATTAATATAATATAATTTAAATTCAAAAACAAATAAATTCCTTGATAATAAATTATTATTATCGTTTAAATTCAAATAAAAATTCATATAAACCGTTTTGACTCGATTTCAAATTAAATTACTTAAGATCCTTGTATTACGATAATTATATCGATAATTCAATATAAAAATCGATTTATATTATTAGCTCAATATTTAAAATAATATTAAATATTCAAAATAAATCGACCAGAAAATCAGGGTCGTTACATTCTTCCCCCCTTAAAATAGGTTCATCCTTGAAATTACTAAGGTAGGAAAAATAGTACGAACTCATTACTTTTCAACAATTCACTTATGTTGAAACTCAACTCCTCATATTTCTATGACTTTAATTTCAACCAAAACTTTTGGTTTCCATTCATATGCATTCTAATTCATATTCATTTCAATTTATTCACTTTGATTCATTTAAATTTCCACATTCACATTCCTGTGATTTCATTTTAAATCCTTTCGAAATCACATAAATATATACATATATTTATTTCCATCTCAAATTCAAAACATTTGAATTTTCAAACCAATTTGTTTTCCTTCAAACAAATTTCCATCGAAAATTTTCTAAGGGAGCAATGCATCACTTAGAAACTCGAAAATGAACACTGATGATGTCGCGACCATCATCAGTATTATTTCCCAGCCACCGAAGTGAGTTCAGTGCTCTACCACTTTTAAAAAAAATCCATCTAAATTGATTTTTAATCAAAATCCTTCCAAAACAAAGCTATATCATTTTAATATATTTCAAATGTATTCTTTTAAATCTCCCAGGATTTTAAATTCTTAATTCAAATTTTGAATCCAATTCCAGTTCATCTTATTTGTATATTTCATTCGTATACAAATTCTATTTGGTTCTATATAACCATTTCATTTCTTATAATCTCATTTGATTATAATAACAACCAATACATCAATATATTATAGTAATTTCAAAAATTATTCTTTCTATATCAAAATGGAATTTTTGGGTAAAATAATTTCACCACTTTAAAACAATATCGTGTTCAATCTTCTGTTCAAGTGTTTAGAAATTCCTATCGACTTCGTGGCGTCCCACTATTCGATCAGAATTCATAATCCACTCAACAAACTAGCCAACACAATATAAAACAATTTTTATATCAATTTACAAATACGCGCTCTCGTATATATATACACTCAACTCATTCTAGGGTACTACTGACCCTATCTCTAATGAGCACATGCCACACAAGCCTAGGTATTCGCTCAACCTAAGCTCTGATACCAACTGTAACGACCCGAGGTTGTGGGCTAACCTCCCACCGTGGCTTACAGAGTTACCTCAGAACTGCTTTTACGGCCAGCCTCTCGACTCGACCAACCCACATTGTCTGGAGATGTAGGGGTAAGAGTCTCCCGTTCGCCACCAAACGCGAAGCGAGAACCCTCTATCATCCGTACCAATTAAGCAACCAGCTCTGATACCAACTGTAAAGGCCCGCAAATCCGTACTATCTGAGTTGACTAATAACACCACACGTCCAACCCAAATTGCATAGAAATACGAATCATTCTTAGAAAGAAGTTAGAGGGTGAGAGATAGAAAGAAAGTAAGGTTAGAATAGAAGAAAATAAAGAAGACACATCTCACAGCGGAACGAATAAAATATATTAAATAACATAACTTTTGAAATACAAATCAGTAACTTTATATACATACCATCATCAGAGCACAACAGTTATTCCTGGAACAGTTATAAACACCTATTTCCAGATACAAACATGGTTCACAGCGGAATATATGATAGTCTATAGCTAACTGGTGAAGCCTCCTGCTTCCAGCTCTTCCAAGTGAATCTGAAAAATCCCGACTACTTGATTGCCCGTACAAATTTGGTAACCCAAGAGTTTAGGGGAAACAAACAAAATAAACTCTGGGTCAGTCATGGGACTGGTGTGAGTAAACTCCAACCAATTGTTTAACTTAAAAATCCTTTCAAAAAAAAAAAAAATAGGACCAGCCCACACATAAACATGGACGGTTTTTACCTTACTATAACCCAAGACACTTTGATATGAAAATCCAGTGATATTATAATAGTGTCTAAATCAAATAAATAGAATCTAGCGGAACGCTTGCATCTCACGCTCCACATACATAGTATAAAATCAAAAACCGCAGGGCGCTTATTGGAGATTGGATTCTGACTATGACAAGGTATGGAACCACCTTCTGATCAGTATACTCTAGAGGCGATACACTAGGGTTCAACAAGAACATCTTGCAACCCGGCCCACACATGACCGACCACTCATTTCACTTGAGTGTATCGAATGTATATCACCAACGGTTGGGATCAGCAACCGTTTCCCGAATGGGACAACATCAAATAGAATAAGGAATTAAACGAATCTCTAGATAGGTATAATACACCCTAATGGGAGCGACCCACATAGCCATGTTGCCTGCCCGATTTTTGTCATTTCCTGGTTGTTGGGGCCTGAGGCTACGATTACTTTCTATTCATTGATAGCAAAATCACTTTGAATTTCACATTGTCAGATCCATTAATCACTAATTGATTTTCACAAATATTCTGGATATTATGCTAAGGGAATAAATCCGTTGCCACCATATATATTTATACATACCAATATATTCGATCATTGGAAATACTCTGTCAGACATCCGTCCATATATGTTCGTTCTTGGACTGAAAGAAACCGAAGGCACAATTTCTATTAATAAAAAAAGCCCTTGCATTTACACCGTCTTCGATTATCTTCATATAATCTGATTCGCAACGCTACTGCCAATACATAGTGGTTCACGGATAATAATCCAACCGGTCTCTCCATATTGACAATGATATTGGCAAATACTTCGATAGTCGGTTATTTAACCATCGAAGAAAAACAAACATCCATTCAAAACAATCAAACAATCACTGGGCCCCTTGATTACCATTCACTAATTAAATCACCCTTTCCATTTCCTTATCAATATTTGTTAAACAAATAATTTCAATTATCATCTCGGTCTCTTACATTCTTTGGAAAGAATTTCTATATCTCGCCTTCTTTTATTTTCTACACTTAGAAAATATATTCTATTTGAAATTGAAACAATTTCAATCACTTATCTCTTTCCCGTCTACTTTAATTATACTCAGGAAATATTTACTTTTATATTTCCAAAATTCCATCACTTGGGTTAAAACGAATGCTGTGTAAAACATCGTTACAACAACCCAAAATATTTTATTCAACTAACTCTTTTCCAACACTTCTCTTCGAGATTAGATCTTGCTATTTATCAATTAAAAATGAAATCAATCATGTTGGGGTATTATTACCTCTCAGACCTTGACTGAAAACACCATTAACTTCAAAACAGGCAAAACCACTTTCGAATAATCAACTTTTTAAAAACCAATTATTCATTTTAAACGTATATATGTTTCTCTTTCTATTACCAGCTTATTTATTTCCCTTTTTATTTATAATATTCTATTTTTAAATCCGTTTCCTTATTGAATTCTATATATATCGATACATTTATTTCTAACTATCAAATTTTTCTTAAAAATATTCTAACTCCTTAATTTCCCGGAAAAATTCGCCATAACCTCCCTTGTACCAGAAGCATCAGGATATTTCAAATAGCCTCCCATGGCCCTCACCAATCCAAAAGAAAAAGAAAAAAACCAAGCGGCTTGCCGATACGGCGCATAAAATCTCATATATGAATTTAAAACATGTACCTTTTTGTCGGGCACATAAATTAAAATCTTTATATACTTCATCCCATACCTATCTAACACATGCTCACCTGTTTTCAATTCAATTCAACACTATCCAATCGATTGAATTCAGTTTCGCTCATTTATTATTTAAATTAGCTATTTTGCCTATTTCACTTCTTTGTTTGAACATAACATGTTCAAACAAAATATTTAACTTGCTCATAACCAAATTGATTTTTAATTTCAATTTTAGTTCCCCTTTCGATTTCGAATATAAATTTTCAAATTGAATTCACTTATTCAAAGCCCAACATTAATTCAAAATCTCATTAACTAATTACAATTCAAATTAGTTAATTCTATTCAATAATCAAAAATCTGATTTCTGTTTCAAAAAAATAATTCATTACTCCACTTGAGTTCATATATAATTTACAACTCAAATCTGAAATTTTCTAAATAGAAATTCAGATTTTATTCGCTTAAAATCCTTTTATAAAATTAAATAAACCGTTATGGTTTTTAAATGGTTATGGCGCTGTTTTTCTAAAAATTTGATTTTGGTATAACTCAAAATCTATTTGACGAAATCCAGATTTTTCTCTTTCATTAGAAAACTATTATCAATTCGGTCCTGACGTTTCTTGTTTCAAAGAATTTCGACTCAATTTGACTTCTATATACTCAATTGAAGTTCGAATCGCCAATTTACGAACTGCAGCGCTGCGGCGAGTTCATTTTAATTATATATAATATATAAACGTTTTAACTTCGTTTATAATAAATTCAACTCCATTCTGATATATTTTTTATACATATATCAAATCCATTTTTTCCAATTCAACATACTATTTCCAATTTTCTAAAAATTGTCGAATTTTCCTTATTCAGTAATAAATTCATTTATACTTCGATCTTCTATATTTAATTTCAATTCCTTTTTATAAATTTTAAATCCTTCGGATTTATTTCTATTCTATTTAAAAATCCACATTTCGCAATATATTTCGTCGTTTCTATTTCGAAATGATTTCCAATTTCCTATTTCAAATTCTCTTTCAATTCTCTTTGAAATTTCTATATTCAAATTTTATTTGGATTCTCTATATTCAAATTCTATTTTTCTATTCTATTTGAATTTTCTGTTTTTCGATTCTATTCAAATTCCCCTTTCAACTCTATTTGAATTTCGTATTTGAAATTCTATTTCAATTCTATTTCGAATTCTCTATATTCAAACCCCATTTGAATTTCCATATTCCAATTCCCATTTCAACTCTATTTGAGTTCTATATTCAAATTCCCATTTAAAATTCTATTTTGAAATTTTATTTTCAAATTCCATTTCAAACTATTTGAATTCTATATTCAGATTTCATTTCAAACTATTTGAATTCCATATTCAGATTTCATTTCAAACTATTTGAATTCTATATTCAGATTTCATTTCAAACTATTTGAATTCTATATTCAGATTTCATTTCAAACTATTTGAATTCTATATTCAGATTTCATATTTAAATTTCTTTATTTAAATTCCATTTCACTTTCTATATTCAAATTCTATATTTGAATCCTTTTATATTTTCTATATTCAAATTCTATATTTGAATTCCATTTGAATTTTATATTCAAACTCCATTTCCATTCAAATTGAATTTCCTATATTCAAATTCTATTTCAAACTATCTTTATTCATTCTTTAAACAAGTCTCGATTTCAATTCCTTTTGAAATCGATATTTCTACTTTTGGAAAATACATTTCCCTTATCAATTTCACACTTGTATTTTTATTTCTGAATTATCCAATGATAATTCTTTTCACTACATTTATAAACTTCGTTTATAAAAGAATTATTTATAAACTTCGTTTATAAAGGAACTACATGTTTTATTTCTTTTAAAACAAGATAATATTTCAAATTTATTTAAAAATTCAAATTCTATTTTAGAAAAATAGAATTTCCCCTTTTAAATCTCAAATACCCCTTTCAGGGTATTTTTATAAATTAACACTTAGGTCCAGTGATATTTAAACACCAAACAACTGATTATTTATTTCTGGGTTTCTAACACATCATATATGACAGTATATATGCAAACAAATAAATAAACAGATAATATATTTTTGAGGAATCTAGTTGGATCCCTCCAACCTGTTTTTCCTGCATCCACAGACGTTAGTCAACAAAAATAATACCCATCCTGCTTCGAGGCAGGATATCGCGGTATAAAAGGGGATCCACTTATATACGTGGGTGTAGGGTCATCCGCTAATGATACTGCGGGCATCCGCTAATAGTATTGCGGGAAATATCCAATAACCACAAAAATTTCAACAATTCATTCATGCACCCAAGCAACCAACAAATTTATTTTTTTGCGAAAATAAATTTAAATATAAAACTGTGGGTGAGATTTACTCACCAGAATTACAGTTGTCGAATATCCTGTTTATTTCCATATTTCACGGCTATGCATCTATTCGAACTGTCTCAACTGAATTCATCTCACCATAACCCTGTTTCTCGCTGTCGCACACAAATCACCTTCAATACCGAACTCTCAGTCCACCCATCGAACAGTCGAACCCCAAATCTCGAGCGCAGTGAACCTTTACCCTAACCAACGCTGCTTGACTCAATTTTCTACATTGCTCCCTCCTCTAAATCGCGAGCAAATGCAAGCCCCAAGTCTTTGCCTAAAATCGAGCTTCAGGTTTGAGACCGAGCCCGTCCAGAACACTGTCGCGCGCTCCATTGCTTCACCAGAAATCCGGAGTCGCACCACTTATCTCGTCACTTTCACCATATGAACCCCACGCCAGTGATGTTTTTGCCCATCGAGGACCATCGATCTCATAATCTTCGAACCCTAGGCCTTGCTCGAACTGTCGAGCTTCCAAAAACCCACGTACCTACTGATTTGAATAAAGAAATCGAAGGATCTGACTTGAATAAATCGAAGGATTTGATTTCGAGTTAATTTGTGAAAAGAGATTGGAGAGAAAAGGGACGGCTTCACTCTTTGTTTTTCCTGGTTGGAGGATTGGATTTCGATTTTATAAAGAGGACTGGTGTGGTTTTAAAGAGGAACAGCGAGGCCATTTTCAGCAGGAATAATTTGAAGAGAGTATTGCGGTTTTATAGAAGGAAAAGGGGACATAACGTACATGAGTATTAACTAGTGTATGGCCAAAGTACATACATGATTTGATTTAAATTAATTTTATTAGATTTAAAGAGATTTTTATTTCTTTTTAAATAGATACCGATTTGATTTTGATCCTATCCATAATCAAATATCTCGAGATTCATTAATTTAAACCACGAACAGCTATTTTAACGTAACCACTGTTATTTCAACAGTGTAACACTATCCTGAACTAACTGAATATATTTTGAAATTTAATTTGAAATAAATATAAATAACCAAAATAAATTAATATAATATAATTTAAATTCAAAAACAAATAAATTCCTTGATAATAAATTATTATTATCGTTTAAATTCAAATAAAAATTCATATAAACCATTTTGACTCCATTTCAAATTAAATTACTTGAGATCCTTGTATTACGATAATTATATCAATAATTCAATATAAAAATCGATTTATATTATCAGCTCAACATTTAAAATAATATTAAATATTCAAAATAAATCGACCAGAAAACCTGGGTCGTTAACTCCCCTACTTAAAACTTTTCTTCCTCGAAAAGGAGAAGTTGTAAAAAAAATGCTTATGTATATATCAAAAATATTCTTACTTATACAAATTTTACAGAGTTTGGAACAAAATAAATCATAGGATTTTAAATTCGAAGGTTCGTCCTTATTTTAAATTAAATTCCTTTGTTTTAAATCTATTTATTAAATTCAAAATCTTTATTTCAAACACGTTTATTAAGGTTCAAGTTTTCTTATAATCACAACTTAAATTACTTATAACAAAACTTAAATTTTGAAAATATGATTCTCTTGTTCTAAAATAACTTTTGAAATCAGAAATAAGTATATTATTAAAATTTCAAAGCTTTTGTATTTTTTAAGACATTTAAATCTTTTCTTTATTAGTCTATTATGTTGAAGTTATATAAATTTAATTGTAGGTTATTGATTTGTTATTTAACGTTTGAAAATACTTAATAACTCGAAGTTTAGCTAGTTTATTGTCGTTCTTACAAACGTTAGGCATACGCTGGCCAAGCGCCTGACTAAAATCTCTAAGTAATAAATATACTTGCTTCAGGTCCTAGTGAAAATACTTTTAAAAAAATTAAATAGATATGGAAAGTACGTTCCCCCATGGATCCCGGTTACTCAGCGGTTACACTACTATCCCAGTAGAACCGCTTGTAACCGTAGGTATCACACCACTCAAATTTCTCCATGGTTGTTGCCATAGATCGCGGTTACACAGTGGTTACGACCACTAACTCAGTGGAACAGCTTGTATTGCAGGCATCGCGCCCCTCGAATTTCGCTATGGCATCTAGATCGCAGTTACACGATGGTTACGACCACTATCTCAGTGGAACCGCTTGTAGCTATAGGCTTCACACCCCTCGAATTACGTTAAAATAGATAAGTAATAATAATCAATTTGATCCCACCGAGTGGGATTCCGATATCGATGGATACTCCAAACAATGGAGCACCAACATAGCTACAAATTTTCAATTTCAATTTTCAGTGGAAGGCACTTCCCATATCTTCATTTGGAAAACATACATACTAAATATATAGTAGTTCATTTCACGTTTCACATATATCGCACTTGCATAAGTATCAATTTACATAAGATTTTCTTGTCAAATCATTTTTTCCCATATCATTCTCATATAAATTTTATTATTTAAGACTATTATTTCAATCAATTATCTTCCAAATCAATGGTTTTCGAATTAATCTCACCCTTATATAAGTCATATAAGTTTCAAACATTTCAAATCATAATATTCATAAGTCGATAAATCTTCAAAATTTTCATTTCACTATCAATTAAGTTTTGATTTCACAATTGATTTGAATATTCAGTATCATTTCAAATCTAGTTCATATTAACAATCAATTCATTTTTAAAAACTTTCGATTTAGGTCACATATCACAAATATCATTTTTCAATTGAATATTTACATTCAATCATTTCTTACCAAGATATCTTTTTAAGATGTGCAATTACACTATCCTAATACATAGGATTCCATTAGACTAAACTCAAGAATCAATTCCACATTTTCTTTCAATGATTCAAAATATACATATATATTTGCATATAAATCATGCTTCACAAATCAAGCTTTGTTTGACTAAGAAAAACAAGTAGCAAAGCTACCAAAGTGGTCTCCCGCACTTTGAGACTCGAGAATAAACTCCAATGAAGTAAAATTATCATTGAAATTATTTTCTAGCGACAAAAGTGGGTTCTCCATTCACATATTTTCCTTTTTGAAAAAATTCAGAAAAATACTTCAAACAATTTTATTTGAACATACTTGTATATACTACTAGTATTTTTCTTCAAAACATTAGAAATCAATTTCACAAATTTCAGGAATCAAATTACCAAATTTTAGTCAAACGATCTTCTTAGTTTTAACTAAATCAATATGTGATTTTTTTTCACGATGTACATTTCATATTTCATCAATGGTTTAACATTTGTGATTTATTAATCCGAATATCAATTATCAATCATTAGTATATCTTAAATATACTACAATAATGACAAGCTTCGATTTACCGCTATGACTATATTCTTCAAAAATTCATAACTTTCATCATATTTCAAATCTATATTTTCTATACGCAATTTATATAATAAAGATCATTTGTTGGAGTTCAAAAACAATTATTTTTCTAAACCATTAAGAGATTTCAAAATACTTAATTCAATATCAACTTTGTTAATCATACTCATACTATATTACAAACAATTTACAAAACATAACTTGATTCAATCAAGTTTGTTAATACACTATACTTACATTTTCAAATAATTTACAAAACATAACCATACTTATGAAGGATTATTTAGATTCCCATTCAATTCAAATGATATTTTATTCGATATACAAATTCATTTTGGTCACATTAACATCCAAAAATTTATTTGGATTCAATTTTTTTATGCTCCAATTTATTTCAAATTATTTATCATCATAAGATATTAAAATTTCAAAATACTTCGTACTTCAAGTTAACTTATATTCAAAAATGTTTTATGTTTCATGTCAATTTATACTTCTGAACGAACTTTATTTCCAAATCAATTTATACATCTAAAGACATTATATTTTCAAATTAATATACACTTCAAAAGTACTTTATAATTTCAATTCCAAAATACTTTTCAAATTAATTTTTACTAAAAAAATACATTAGTTTTCAAAATACATTGTCCCTCGAGATTCAGGTGATAATTCTTGTTAAACCCCATAATTTAGGCTTTGTATAAACCAAAGCTTTGATACCACATGTAACAACCCGCCTTTTCGACCGCTTCAAGTCGATAATTAAACCAACTTAAATTGCTCGAAATGACAAATTGTTATTGCTTATAAGGTTTAGCAGAACGAATATATAGAAAACCAGAGAACAGAAATGTTTGCAGTGGAATAATTTTTATACAAACACCAAAGTTTTACAAAACATTCTTCACAGCAGAATAATAAAATACATTCATAAGTTTTAAAATCAAATTTACACTTCAGTCGAGCCTTGCGCACGCATATGCGTCTTCACGTTCCTCTCCAATTTTGCGAGCTGAATATATTTAAATATGAAACATTGGAGCATGACTCGAGCGTTCCATGCAAAAACACAAAAAACCCGAGTCAGGATTAAACTTATTTCAAGTAAGTTACTTCGAATAAACACATGAATATAATTCTTAATCAAAAAAAAAAATCTAATAACTCAAGCATAGTAACCATGGACTGACGAAATACGGACTAACAAGGTCGAAATATTTTGCTACAGCAATAATAGGATAGGACAGTAAGAGTAACTTATGCCATGGTCCATAAGTGACCAATTCCAAGTGCAGCGATATATATGTATGTATATATATATATAAGACTAGAGGCAAGACGACAAACATGCAGATTTGACCATAAGCAAACAGCATATTATACTACTTTGTAGGATATGAAATAGAAAGTCCACAAGATAAGGCAACCAAGTTCTAGACACAATAGAGTATTGGTGTACAAATTTACCCATACGTTTCATTCATGCATGTGCAACTCTAAGGTCGACGCATGCTTAATATACAGCGTATACATACATAAAAAAATCAAGTATGGAAATCTTAACCAACAAAAAAACTGTTATGGCCAAAATGTGGATCCAAAGTTCTAATATGTACACACATGCTGATCGGAATTTTTATTTACAAAATTAACTGTCCCAAACTGAGTGATGGGGTGAAACAAATGCACTTCTAATATGCCACAAAGCTTTATATTACATTACGTACTTGGATGATGATATTCTCTTGTTAATTACCAGCAAAAGGAAATGATTAGCATAGGATTCTATTATTTAGAACCATGCATTAAAACTAATATGAAAGCTACATTGCTATGTAACAATGTTATCATAAACAGGGATGAGACGACCCTGAACTTCCCCGTAAAGGAAAGCCTGGATCGCTTTGAGAACAACACACATCAGAACCCAAACTGAAGAACATTTTATTGCTGATTACAACAATTACATCAGAGTACAAGAATATAACAGAATATGAAAACTCATTACACAATAGAAATACAATAATATCAGAGACGTAAATTACATTTAAATAGCAGCAGAAAAATAATACCAATATACAACTGAAAGGAATACACGGATACAGAGCTTTCCGAATACCGCTTCAGCTGTAAACCAGGATCCTGTAAATATATCTGCAAAAACCTACTCGACTGCCTGTGTGGAAAATATGGGCACCCGAGTTTGCCAGTGAAACAAACTACAGGTCAGTCATGTGACTGGTATGAGAAATCTTAACTTAACTTATCTAATAATAAGGCTAATCACAGGACCACGCCACTAACGCGGAACGGGTTTACTCCATTGGATTGCCAG
Organism: Allium sativum; assembly: GCA_030737875.1. NCBI lineage: Eukaryota > Viridiplantae > Streptophyta > Magnoliopsida > Asparagales > Amaryllidaceae > Allium > Allium sativum. The sequence continues at coordinate 307,844,415 of CM060915.1, read as the reverse complement.
TGCATAAAATAAAGTAAATCGTTAGACAACGCAATGCTTTTTAGAAAAAATGAAACCATTATAAGACTCAAGTCCCATCACACAATGCAACGCAAACCGAAAGATAGAGTTTTACCTTATAATGGTCAAAAGATGCTAGATACGATAAAATGGATTTAATATTAGTGTGAGTATGTTTTAAATAAAAACATTTCAATCATAATGTATCAATCATAGACAGCATAGTACCCCAACCTACTATGTCGCCACACTGGTTCTACATTCAAAACCGCAAGGTCGTATTGGAAAATTGGATTTCCATCACGAGTCGAGGCTAGGGATCGTCCTCTCCGATTCGAGACACTCTAGCAAATGCCTCAGGATCCCCCGCAGTGAACCCTTAGATCTTCAGGGCCGGTCCCCACCTAACGGTAGTGGATTGGCAATTCCTGAACACACGTTTCCCGGTTCCTTTGAACCTATAGTATGACCACTAACGGCCTATAAATCTGAGGCGCCTCAAACCATCATCCACATACGTAAAATGTCAGCCAGTTTAAGCACTGACACTACTCCTAGCTAGAAAGAAACGTGTGCACTCCCTGCAGTCCTATTCCCGTTTTTGACTCATACCGGGGTGTGAGGCTCGCGGAGTCACACTACACACAAAGCTATGCCGTAATAGGCTATACTTTGATCATCCCACAAGGCCCTGCTTTTCAACAAAAGCCTTGATCATTTGCATCTTGGCGTGCCACATTGACAATTCACACCATGCGATCAATCACTATTAATATATACCAGGGCGTTAAGCAGAGAATAAATTCTCCACCACCAATCAGATTTACATTAATAAAAATCAATTTAATTCACATGGAACGAAATCCAATGTCAGACACGCATCCATCTACAAGTCTGTTCTGGGTCAGAACGAAACCGGAGACACCTGGGAGGTCCTTGCTTATCCGAAACAATCAACAATAGTCCGGACGGCTACCACTGAAGCCCCTTCAAGGTAGCTACTCCCATCATGGGTCTCAGTAGCAACACATCCATTCGATGTGAAGATCGTCGGTCTTCAATCACCGTCTTCAACTTTTACTCTTCACCGTCGTAGTGATTATTCGGAATAGGTTAAACCCGATCTTTCCGAATAACTCGCGTATTTTTATAATTAAAAATCAAGCGCTATAAAAACACATCCAACGCCTCATTCCAATTCAGGATATTCTTTTAAATAAAATATTCACATTATCTTATCAAAGATAAATTCTTCAAATTTATTCTTAAATCTTTCTTTTAAAGATTTATTAAAACCCCAATTTGGATTAAAATATCAAAAATTATTATTCAATGATTATTTAAATTTAAGAAATTAATCTTATTTTTAACTGGGTTAAAGAACTAATGTCATTTAAAACATAGTTCACGGTAAACCCATAATCATCTTCCATAAAATATGGAATCTTCACAGAAATCAAATCAATATATAATCGTTATAAATTTCTGTATCCGACCAATAATATAAATGGAATAACGGCAAAGCCTCTTAAATTCCATATGTAGTATCGGTCTTCTTTTACAGAAGCTTATCTCGGTTATTATTCATTCGAATTCTATTCAATTCCAATTTAATATATTAAATTGGAAAACTTGGCTTTTGGAAAATTCCCCTTTAAATATTAATAAAAGATTTATAAATTCCAAATCATATATTTACTGTCAGTCGGGTTAAAGAACACATGTCACTAAAAAAACACGGTTCACAATAAACCCAACTCACATTTCATCTTATTTCTTGTAACAACCCGAAAATCTAGGCCAGTTTAAAATTTTTACTTTGGCAATTTTAGCGAATTTTGAATATTTAAAATAGATTATTTTAAATAATATCGACGAGAAATTTATTTTGAATATAATTCGAATGTATATATTATACGCGTCGTCGTTAGAATATAAATATTTATATATAATTATAAATAGAATTGAAAATGGCGCGGTAGTTCGATAATTCGATTTCAAACTTCAATTGAATGTACCGGGTGCAAAACAATCCGGATTTTAGTGAAACCAAAAATGATAGGATCTAATTGATAGCATCTTTCCAACGAATCCGAATAATCGAAATTTCATAGCGGGAATCAAAAGATATGTCCAGTTGAAAATTCTGAATAGTCGCTATGGAATTCAGGCCCTTAAAAATGGACATTTTGCAAACGACCTCGGATTTCGACGAAACCAGTTTTGTTGGGTCCGGGATGTCAAGTTATTGCTAGATTCCAAATTTCATAATTTTTCGAATCAATATGTGAGCGTGGCAAAGGAAAACGCGTTTGACCAGTTTCAGTTGATTTTAATCGACTGGAAAATGGCCATTTTTCCAACAGTCTCAGAATTCGGCGAAACTAGTTTTGTTAGGACCGTATCGTTAATACGAAGCTAGAAAATATTTTTATTGAATTTTTAGAGTTAGTATGTGGCCCCGGTAATTTGAAATGTACGTTTATAATTCGATATAATGATTTAAATGTAAATTTAACGAAAACTGATCAAAACGTTCGAATCAACTTGCGATACATATCCCATTATGTTCGGAATGGGGGTAATTAGCTAGGGGCGACAGTCGTTAGTTCTCGTTTGGAGGTCGGATTCAAAGTTTACCTTTTTGGGAGAGAAAAAAAAATTAATCAAATAATTATATATATATATATATTATCATCTCTCCCCCCTTTATATAATTCAGTCAACGCCCTAAATAAACCCGATTCCCCCCAAATCGACGTCTGCTCCACCTCCGTTCAGCACCGTCGCACCCTCGCGCCGGACCCCACTTCCTCCTACGCCTGTCTCGGCCTCCTCCCCCTTCTCCAATCGAAGATCCGACGCCCTGGCCCCTCGAACCCATACAGCCGTCGTTCCCACCCATTGATCCCCGTCGCCAGTAGCCCCACCGACCAGCCGCGCCGCTCCCTGCCGACGCCAGAGGCCGAGCCCCCCCCTGCGAGCTTCCCCGACCCCCGAGTGCGCCCCGTTGCCTCCTTCTCCAGTGATGGCCATTTCAGCCTCTGACGTGACGCCTGAGTGGCTAGGAAAAGGATTCAAACACCCCGGTTCAGAAAAAAGGGAGTAATCCCTCTTAACGCAGCAATTAAGGGTAATTCCCTTTTATTTTTACCATATGCATTGTTTAAAATATATTCGGCATTGTGAAAAATCTGGTCTTTATATGATTTTGAGTTAAAAATATGATTTTTATATATTGAACTTCGAAATAAAAATATGATTTTTATATATTGAACTTCGAAATAAAAATATGATTTTTATATATTGAACTTCGAAATAAAAATATGATTTTTATATATTGAACATCGAAATAAAAATATGATTTTTATATATTGAACTTCGAAATAAAAATATGATTTTTATATATTGAACTTCGAAATAAAAATGTGATTTTTATATATTGAACATCGAAATAAAAATCTGATTTTTATATATTGAACTTCGAAATAAAAATGTGATTTTTATATATTGAACATCGAAATAAAAATATGATTTTTATATATTGAACTTCGAAATAAAAATATGATTTTTATATATTGAACTTCGAAATAAAAATATGATTTTTATATATTGAACTTCGAAATAAAAATATGATTTTTATATATTGAACTTCGAAATAAAAATATGATTTTTATATGTAGTGACTACGGGCGACGAAGCTGACGAAGATGCGAAAACGATGAAGATTTCTATCAAAGAAGAGTCATGATGTTTGGATAGCTAAATGTGAGAATTTCTCACCTTTCAATTCATTTTTCTAGTTATATATATATACTAGGATGCAGACGGTGCTTAGTAGCACCCGACACAATCGTCCACAGACCATGGACTTGTTTGTTTGGTTGCATAAATTAATTTGATGATTTGATTTGAATTTGGTTGTTTGGTGAATTTGATTGATGTGTGAATGGCGTGGGCCTTCACTAGACCGGGGATAAGGCTATGCCTTGTCCCGTTTCTAGTATCGTGCCGTTATGCCGCCGAAATTTTCTAAAATATGTTAGAAAATAAAAATATCATTTTATTGTGTAAATGAATAATAGAAATTCATATGTTGGAATAAAATGTTTTATCGTTAAAAATATAATTTTTAACGTGAATATGAATATAGTGAATGTGAATAAATAAAATATTCATTTACAAACCGGACGGTTTGTTTATGTACACCTATTTGAATGACGTTGATTGGGTCGATAAATTTTACACATCGCCCAACTGCACAAATAAAGTATGTGTTTGATTGTTTGAAACCCCACACGGGTGTTGGGATGAAATTTGAAGTTCACTCATCCTGATTGATTGAATATGTCAATCGATTGATTGACAGGCTGTTATAAGCGTTAGATATCTATATTTGATGCTTATACATTGTAGTGCACTTTGGTTGATGGTTGATTATTTTTCAATGCTATTATATACATGTGTTGTATGAAAATCCATATAATTAACTTTATATGGTAATTGATTGGGCCTCATTCCAATCGTGAAAATAAAGAATATTTTGATAATAACAAATATTTTGATAATAGGAAATATTTGAAATAGAATATTTGAAAATAGAAATATGTGAAGCCGTGATGATTAGATTGACGCCATTTTGACGTGAACGATATTTATATTGATTTTAAACGATTTCGAAATGAATTGAATTGAAAACAGTTTCGAAATGAATTGAATTGAAAACGATTTCGAAATGAATTGAATTGAAAACGATTTCGAAATGAATTGAATTGAAAACGATTTCGAAATGAATTGAATTGAAAACAGTTTCGAAATGAATTGAATTGAAAACGATTTCGAAATGAATTGAATTGAAAACGATTTCGAAATGAATTGAATTGAAAACGATTTCGAAATGAATTGAATTGAAAACGATTTCGAAATGAATTGAATTGAAAACGATTTCGAAATGAATTGAATTGAAAACGATTTCGAAATGAATTGAATTGAAAACGATTTCGAAATGAATTGAATTGAAAACGATTTCGAATTGAATTGAAAGTGAATTGAAATGAATTCAAATTGAATTGAAATTTGAATTGAATAGAAATGAATTTTAAAACGAATTTATAAAGAAGAATTCAATTTTGATTTGAATTGAAAAGGAAGTTGAAATTGCTTTTGAAACGAATTTAAAACTATTTATATAGTTCGTTTTAAATAGAAATCGACGATATATATATTATATATATTATATATATAATATAATGGCCTGAATAGAACGCGCCGCGCCGCGGCAGTTCGTGAATTTCGACCATTTATTTCAAATGGATATTGCGGGAGATCCGACCGTCGGATTCTCCTAAAACCGGAACCGTTGGGTTCGTATCGAAAAGAGCTTTCTAACGAATATTAGAAATTTGAAATCTAACGGTTGGATTTGGAGTTACGTCCAAATCAAATTTGAAAAAGGTCGCTGTAAGTGCAGTTCGATGGCCGTTGATGGAAATCGACTGTACGGGCCTTGATAAAATTATTAAAAATAGTAATAATTTGTGTAAAATCATAAGAAATGATTTGTGAAGATTTGGGATGAAAAACTCCATATTTGAAAAGATAAAAATAGATTTTTATCGAAATGAACTAGTTTTGAACTAGAATAGTAATTTATTTATTTTTAAATAAATAAATTGAATTCGAAAGGGTTTTAAAAATAACCAGAATTTCCAATGATTGCATTGGAGTGGATTTGAATCGAAATTGTCTTCGGAATATTTCAATGTTGGAATTCGTGATTATACAGATGTTGTTATGGAAATTTGAAAGATGTATATTTATATCGTTATTTCCAATACGACATTTGTTAGCCGTAGAATTGGATATTGAATATAAGCCGATATATTTTCTATTCAGAGCCTTGTATTGAATATCAAATGTAATTTGGGTTTGTCGTGAATGGTGTCTTCACTAACACTGTTCTTGAAACCAGTTGAGAAAAGATTAAATCTTTTTATTTAGATTCAATGAAGTGTACCAATTAAATGATATTTAATTGGAATTGAATTGGTATTGATTTTTGGGTTTATCGTGAACAGTGTTTTAAATAACACTTGTTCTTTAACCCGATAATTAATGGAATGTGATTTTGGGTTTATCGTGGATCGTGTTTTAAATGACACTGATTCTTTAACCCAGATAACGATTAAAACTAAGTGGAGTTTTAATGAATCTTTAATTAGATTGAAAAGATCGAGAATGGAGTATCACCAGTTTTACTCCAGGCAATAGTTAAATCTTTAATTAGATTTGAACGTGAAATGGTAATTGAATTACCGATAACACTGTGGTGTTAGATATGAAGTACTACCAGTTTTACTTCATGGGATGAATAGGTTGGGATTGGGAAAATAAAATAAATGATTACTTCGGTGTGGTTCGCTAATCCCGACTAGTTTGAATTGATATTCAAAGGAGATTAAAGAATAAATTTAAAGAATTTATCTTGGATAAAATTAATGGAAACTTTTCCCAAAGTATAGGAATATTTGAATAAAAGAATATTCTGGATTGGAATGAGGCGTATGTTGTGTTTGTGTAACACTTTTATAATATATACGCGAGTTATTCAGAAAGACCGGGTTTATCCCATTCTGAATAACTGATTCGACGTGGTGTCGAAGATGAAGACGGTGGTCGAAGACCGGAAGTCTTCACGTCGTTTGGGTGATAACTGATGATCTTGATTGGGCTGTACACCCAAGAAGATGGAAACAGTTGGTGATCGTCCAGACGTGCTTGGAGATCGATGGATATGCGGGGTACTAGGTGCCTCCGGTTTCGTTCAGACCCAGAACGGACTTGTAAATGGACTGTGTGTCTGACATTGGATTTTAGTCTGTGTGATTGATTTCTATTAAATATATATCTGTTTGGCGGCAGCGAATTTATTCTCTTGCTTAACGCCCTTCTCTGAGACGTACGAGCTCAGGGGTTATATATTGATGGACATCAAACGCATGGAGTGAATTGCCTGTGTGGCATGCCTAAGTGGCAATTGATCGAGGCTTCTGTTGAAAAGCAAAGTCTTGTGGTGATGATCAAAGCACAGCCTGTGTGGCACAGCTTTGTGTAACGTGAATTCGCGAGTTTCGCACCCCGGTTGTGAACCAAAAACGGGAGAGGACCTCAGGGAGGGCATGCGTTTCTTTCTAGCTAGAAGTGGCGTCAGGGGTTTTACACGCCCTGACGAGTTTGACTTATGTGGTTGTTGCTGTTGCGAGGCGCCTCGGTTATATCGGTTTCGGCCGATGCATTCTGGTCGGCAGACGGACCAGACTTACACCCCATAGGGTGGGGAAACGTAGTGTTCAGGCATAATAATCCACATCGGTGGACCGGCCCTGACGATCTAAAGGCTTGCCTGCGCGCTTGCCTGTGGCTCGGGCTAGAGAGTCACGAATCGGTTGAGGACTATCTTTTGCCTCGGTTCATAGACGGAAATCCAATTTCCAAATACGTGACATTTGCGGTTTTATTTGTAAACCTATATATGGCGACATAGTGGCATGGGACGTTCATGTCGCCTATGATTGATACTTATGATTTGAAGTTGTTTTATACACTATGCACTTATAGTAGTATCAAATGATTTGTTTTAAACGTATCAAGCATTCTTTGGCTGTTATAAGGGAAAACCCTATCCCCCGGCTTGCGTTGCATTGTGTGATAGGACCTGGGTCTTATAACAGCTTCATTTTTCTTTATTTAGCATTGCGCTGTTTGTTTTATGCACTGGTATTCTTGGGAGGAAACCCGTTCCGTGTTATACGGCGTGGTCCCTTGATTTACCTAACTTTAAAAATAAAGATTAACTGTTTTAGTTCTCACACCAGTCACATGACTGACCTGGGGTTTATTGTTTTAACCTAAACTCTGGGTGCCCTTATTTTGACACGGGCAGCTAGTAGTTTTGGTTTTGCAGATTTATATTCACAGGATCCTGGTTTACAGCTGGAACGATATCCGGAAAGCTTTGTATCCGTATATCTCTTCTAGTTGTGTATTGTATTATTTTCCGCTGCGATGTATTTAAATGTAATTTAAATCTCTGATATTTCTGTGTAATATTCATTCATACTCTGTATATTCTTGTAATCTGATGCGTTGTTGTAATATACATTGAAATGTTCTTCTGTATGCGTTCTATTTTGTCCTGTTCTCAAACGATAGGGCGTTTCGAACGGTCTGGGTCGGTTTAGCGACTGATTCGAACCGAGCGAAATTCCTGTTCGTCACATTTGGTATCAGAGCTTCGGTTTACAAAGCTAGAGAACAAGACACATTAGAAACGTACGAAAGAATTCATCAGATATTGGATTAGTAATATCCAAGGGAATGACTCGTTAGAGATAGGATCAGTAGTATCCTAGAACGAGTGTGAAGAGTATATTTTTCAAATGAAAACATTTTTGTTTTGAAAATTTAAATCAAATATTCGTATTTGATTATTTATTTGTATTGATTTGGACAGTCCAGTATATAAAGAATTTGCATATACGCCTTGCAAACGTATATTCGAAGTTTTAATATACTGGATAGATATAGAGTCACATTCTAGATACCCGGGGATAATTCTGATGATGTGGCCACATCATCAGTATTTATATTCGTGTTTCGAAGGTATGATATCTATATATTTCCATTAGACTGGTGTGAGAACCAAAACTAATATAGCTAGAATACATTGTTGTGATTTGGCATCAAGACATGATTTTCTTTATATATATCAAAATTACCAATTTGAAACGTTAAATTCACTAATTGATTGATGTTTGTGTTGTTTGTTTATTTGTTTGATAATTTTTGAACCATTATGCCTAATTGTACCAAATATTGGATTATATTGAAAGTTGGTCGCATTTGCTTGCATATACATATACTTACATTGAACAGGTCATAGCAAGGAGGCTAGAGCAGAGAATAAAATTTGTTTGCCCGACAAATAGGTACATGTTTACTACATAATTTACTGTTTGTTTGGGTGATGATGATTTTATGAGCCTATTGGCTAGCCGCTTGGCTTTTTCTTTTTCTTTTTGAGATCTGAAGGACCGGGGAAGCTATTTGAAATTCCCCGATGCTCCCGGTGCAGCGGAGGTTATGGCGAAATTTTTCGAAAATTTAGGGTGTTAGCCAAATTTTTGAAATTTTTGAAAATTCTCAGAAACTGAAAAGTTGGAGAATGGAAGCCAGATCGAGCATAGAGTTGAATGGTCAAACCACTTTCGACTTTGTTCCTTTTCGGGGACGGAAAGTTTGAAGTGGGGGAGATTGTAACAACCCGAAAATCTGGGCCAGTTTAAAATTTTTACTTTGGCAATTTTAGCGAATTTTGAATATTTAAAATAGATTATTTTAAATAATATCGACGAGAAATTTATTTTGAATATAATTCGAACGTATATATTATACGCGTCGTCGTTAGAATATAAATATTTATATATAATTATAAATAGAATTGAAAATGGCGCGGTAGTTCGATAATTCGATTTCAAACTTCAATTGAATGTACCGGGTGCAAAACAATCCGGATTTTAGTGAAACCAAAAATGATAGGATCTAATTGATAGCATCTTTCCAACGAATCCGAATAATCAAAATTTCATAGCGGGAATCAAAAGATATGTCCAGTTGAAAATTCTGAATAGTCGCTATGGAATTCAGGCCCTTAAAAATGGACATTTTGCAAACGACCTCGGATTTCGACGAAACCAGTTTTGTTGGGTCCGGGATGTCAAGTTATTGCTAGATTCCAAATTTCATAATTTTTCGAATCAATATGTGAGTGTGGCAAAGGAAAACGCGTTTGACCAGTTTCAGTTGATTTTAATCGACTGGAAAATGGCCATTTTTCCAACAGTCTCAGAATTCGGCAAAACTAGTTTTGTTAGGACCGTATCGTTAATACGAAGCTAGAAAATATTTTTATTGAATTTTTAGAGTTAGTATGTGGCCCCGGTAATTTGAAATGTACGTTTATAATTCGATATAATGATTTAAATGTAAATTTAACGAAAACTGATCAAAACGTTCGAATCAACTTGCGATACATATCCCATTATGTTCGGAATGGGGGTAATTAGCTAGGGGCGACAGTCGTTAGTTCTCGTTTGGAGGTCGGATTCAAAGTTTACCTTTTTGGGAGAGAAAAAAAAATTAATCAAATAATTATATATATATATTATCATCTCTCCCCCCTTTATATAATTCAGTCAACGCCCTAAATAAACCCGATTCCCCCCAAATCGACGTCTGCTCCACCTCCGTTCAGCACCGTCGCACCCTCGCGCCGGACCCCACTTCCTCCTACGCCTGTCTCGGCCTCCTCCCCCTTCTCCAATCGAAGATCCGACGCCCTGGCCCCTCGAACCCATACAGCCGTCGTTCCCACCCATTGATCCCCGTCGCCAGTAGCCCCACCGACCAGCCGCGCCGCTCCCTGCCGACGCCAGAGGCCGAGCCCCCCCCTGCGAGCTTCCCCGACCCCCGAGTGCGCCCCGTTGCCTCCTTCTCCAGTGATGGCCATTTCAGCCTCTGACGTGACGCCTGAGTGGCTAGGAAAAGGATTCAAACACCACGGTTCAGACAAAAGGGAGTAATCCCTCTTAACGCAGCAATTAAGGGTAATTCCCTTTTATTTTTACCATATGCATTGTTTAAAATATATTCGGCATTGTGAAAAATCTGGTCTTTATACGATTTTGAGTTAAAAATATGATTTTTATATATTGAACTTCGAAATAAAAATATGATTTTTATATATTGAACTTCGAAATAAAAATATGATTTTTATATATTGAACTTCGAAATAAAAATATGATTTTTATATATTGAACATCGAAATAAAAATATGATTTTTATATATTGAACTTCGAAATAAAAATATGATTTTTATATATTGAACTTCGAAATAAAAATGTGATTTTTATATATTGAACATCGAAATAAAAATATGATTTTTATATATTGAACTTCGAAATAAAAATGTGATTTTTATATATTGAACATCGAAATAAAAATATGATTTTTATATATTGAATTTCGAAATAAAAATATGATTTTTATATATTGAACTTCGAAATAAAAATATGATTTTTATATATTGAACTTCGAAATAAAAATATGATTTTTATATATTGAACTTCGAAATAAAAATATGATTTTTATATGTAGTGACTACGGGCGACGAAGCTGACGAAGATGCGAAAACGATGAAGATTTCTATCAAAGAAGAGTCATGATGTTTGGATAGCTAAATGTGAGAATTTCTCACCTTTCAATTCATTTTTCTAGTTATATATATATACTAGGATGCAGACGGTGCTTAGTAGCACCCGACACAATCGTCCACAGACCATGGACTTGTTTGTTTGGTTGCATAAATTAATTTGATGATTTGATTTGAATTTGGTTGTTTGGTGAATTTGATTGATGTGTGAATGGCGTGGGCCTTCACTAGACCGGGGATAAGGCTATGCCTTGTCCCGTTTCTAGTATCGTGCCGTTATGCCGCCGAAATTTTCTAAAATATGTTAGAAAATAAAATTATCATTTTATTGTGTAAATGAATAATAGAAATTCATATGTTGGAATAAAATGTTTTATCGTTAAAAATATAATTTTTAACGTGAATATGAATATAGTGAATGTGAATAAATAAAATATTCATTTACAAACCGGACGGTTTGTTTATGTACACCTATTTGAATGACGTTGATTGGGTCGATAAATTTTACACATCGCCCAACTGCACAAATAAAGTATGTGTTTGATTGTTTGAAACCCCACACGGGTGTTGGGATGAAATTTGAAGTTCACTCATCCTGATTGATTGAATATGTCGATCGATTGATTGACAGGCTGTTATAAGCGTTAGATATCTATATTTGATGCTTATACAGTGTAGTGCACTTTGGTTGATGGTTGATTATTTTTCAATGCTATTATATACATGTGTTGTATGAAAATCCATATAATTAACTTTATATGGTAATTGATTGGGCCTCATTCCAATCGTGAAAATAAAGAATATTTTGATAATAACAAATATTTTGATAATAGGAAATATTTGAAATAGAATATTTGAAAATAGAAATATGTGAAGCCGTGATGATTAGATTGACGCCATTTTGACGTGAACGATATTTATATCGATTTTAAACGATTTCGAAATGAATTGAATTGAATTGAAAACAGTTTCGAAATGAATTGAATTGAAAACGATTTCGAAATGAATTGAATTGAAAACGATTTCGAAATGAATTGAATTGAAAACGATTTCGAAATGAATTGAATTGAAAACAGTTTCGAAATGAATTGAATTGAAAACGATTTCGAAATGAATTGAATTGAAAACGATTTCGAAATGAATTGAATTGAAAACGATTTCGAAATGAATTGAATTGAAAACGATTTCGAAATGAATTGAATTGAAAACGATTTCGAAATGAATTGAATTGAAAACGATTTCGAAATGAATTGAATTGAAAACGATTTCGAAAAGAATTGAATTGAAAACGATTTCGAATTGAATTGAAAGTGAATTGAATTCAAATTGAATTGAAATTTGAATTGAATAGAAATGAATTTTAAAACGAATTTATAAAGAAGAATTCAATTTTGATTTGAATTGAAAAGGAAGTTGAAATTGCTTTTGAAACGAATTTAAAACTATTTATATAGTTCGTTTTAAATAGAAATCGACGATATATATATTATATATATTATATATATAATATAATGGCCTGAATAGAACGCGCCGCGCCGCGGCAGTTCGTGAATTTCGACCATTTATTTCAAATGGATATTGCGGGAGATCCGACCGTCGGATTCTCCTAAAACCGGAACCGTTGGGTTCGTATCGAAAAGAGCTTTCTAACGAATATTAGAAATTTGAAATCTAACGGTTGGATTTGGAGTTACGTCCAAATCAAATTTGAAAAAGGTCGCTGTAAGTGCAGTTCGATGGCCGTTGATGGAAATCGACTGTACGGGCCTTGATAAAATTATTAAAAATAGTAATAATTTGTGTAAAATCATAAGAAATGATTTGTGAAGATTTGGGATGAAAAACTCCATATTTGAAAAGATAAAAATAGATTTTTATCGAAATGAACTAGTTTTGAACTAGAATAGTAATTTATTTATTTTTAAATAAATAAATTGAATTCGAAAGGGTTTTAAAAATAACCAGAATTTCCAATGATTGCATTGGAGTGGATTTGAATCGAAATTGTCTTCGGAATATTTCAATGTTGGAATTCGTGATTATACAGATGTTGTTATGGAAATTTGAAAGATGTATATTTATATCGTTATTTCCAATACGACATTTGTTAGCCGTAGAATTGGATATTGAATATAAGCCGATATATTTTCTATTCAGAGCCTTGTATTGAATATCAAATGTAATTTGGGTTTGTCGTGAATGGTGTCTTCACTAACACTGTTCTTGAAACCAGTTGAGAAAAGATTAAATCTTTTTATTTAGATTCAATGAAGTGTACCAATTAAATGATATTTAATTGGAATTGAATTGGTATTGATTTTTGGGTTTATCGTGAACAGTGTTTTAAATAACACTTGTTCTTTAACCCGATAATTAATGGAATGTGATTTTGGGTTTATCGTGGATCGTGTTTTAAATGACACTGATTCTTTAACCCAGATAACGATTAAAACTAAGTGGAGTTTTAATGAATCTTTAATTAGATTGAAAAGATCGAGAATGGAGTATCACCAGTTTTACTCCAGGCGATAGTTAAATCTTTAATTAGATTTGAACGTGAAATGGTAATTGAATTACCGATAACACTGTGGTGTTAGATATGAAGTACTACCAGTTTTACTTCATGGGATGAATAGGTTGGGATTGGGAAAATAAAATAAATGATTACTTCGGTGTGGTTCGCTAATCCCGACTAGTTTGAATTGATATTCAAAGGAGATTAAAGAATAAATTTAAAGAATTTATCTTGGATAAAATTAATGGGAACTTTTCCCAAAGTATAGGAATATTTGAATAAAAGAATATTCTGGATTGGAATGAGGCGTATGTTGTGTTTGTGTAACACTTTTATAATATATACGCGAGTTATTCAGAAAGACCGGGTTTATCCCATTCTGAATAACTGATTCGACGTGGTGTCGAAGATGAAGACGGTGGTCGAAGACCGGAAGTCTTCACGTCGTTTGGGTGATAACTGATGATCTTGATTGGGCTGTACACCCAAGAAGATGGAAACAGTTGGTGATCGTCCAGACGTGCTTGGAGATCGATGGATATGCGGGGTACTAGGTGCCTCCGGTTTCGTTCAGACCCAGAACGGACTTGTAAATGGACTGTGTGTCTGACATTGGATTTTAGTCTGTGTGATTGATTTCTATTAAATATATATCTGTTTGGCGGCGGAGAATTTATTCTCTTGCTTAACGCCCTTCTCTGAGACGTACGAGCTCAGGGGTTATATATTGATGGACATCAATCGCATGGAGTGAATTGCCTGTGTGGCATGCCTAAGTGGCAATTGATCGAGGCTTCTGTTGAAAAGCAAAGTCTTGTGGTGATGATCAAAGCACAGCCTGTGTGGCAAGCTTTGTGTAACGTGAATTCGCGAGTTTCGCACCCCGGTTGTGAACCAAAAACGGGAGAGGACCTCAGGGAGGGCATGCGTTTCTTTCTAGCTAGAAGTGGCGTCAGTGGTTTTACACGCCCTGACGAGTTTGACTTATGTGGTTGTTGCTGTTGCGAGGCGCCTCGGTTATATCGGTTTCGGCCGATGCATTCTGGTCGGCAGACGGACCAGACTTACACCCCATAGGGTGGGGAAACGTAGTGTTCAGGCATAATAATCCACATCGGTGGACCGGCCCTGACGATCTAAAGGCTTGCCTGCGCGCTTGCCTGTGGCTCGGGCTAGAGAGTCACGAATCGGTTGAGGACTATCTTTTGCCTCGGTTCATAGACGGAAATCCAATTTCCAAATACGTGACATTTGCGGTTTTATTTGTAAACCTATATATGGCGACATAGTGGCATGGGACGTTCATGTCGCCTATGATTGATACTTATGATTTGAAGTTGTTTTATACACTATACACTTATAGTAGTATCAAATGATTTGTTTTAAACGTATCAAGCATTCTTTGGCTGTTATAAGGGAAAACCCTATCCCCCGGCTTGCGTTGCATTGTGTGATAGGACCTGGGTCTTATAACAGCTTCATTTTTCTTTATTTAGCATTGCGCTGTTTGTTTTATGCACTGGTATTCTTGGGAGGAAACCCGTTCCGTGTTATACGGCGTGGTCCCTTGATTTACCTAACTTTAAAAATAAAGATTAACTGTTTTAGTTCTCACACCAGTCACATGACTGACCTGGAGTTTATTGTTTTAACCTAAACTCTGGGTGCCCTTATTTTGACACGGGCAGCTAGTAGTTTTGGTTTTGCAGATTTATATTCACAGGATCCTGGTTTACAGCTGGAACGATATCCGGAAAGCTTTGTATCCGTATATCTCTTCTAGTTGTGTATTGTATTATTTTCCGCTGCGATGTATTTAAATGTAATTTAAATCTCTGATATTTCTGTGTAATATTCATTCATACTCTGTATATTCTTGTAATCTGATGCGTTGTTGTAATATACATTGAAATGTTCTTCTGTATGCGTTCTATTTTGTCCTGTTCTCAAACGATAGGGCGTTTCGAACGGTCTGGGTCGGTTTAGCGACTGATTCGAACCGAGCGAAATTCCTGTTCGTCACATTTCAATTACTAAATATAATTGAAAACTTTAATAATCTAAATTAAAAGATTATTCTTTACATACGGGGTTTAAGAACATTGTTATTGAAGACACCGTTCACGACAAACCCAAAATCCAATTTATTTAATTTAAATTCAATTAAATATTAACAAATTGGAAACTTCATTAAATCTAAATTTAATGATTTATTCTAGTTAATAACTAGTTCATTTCAATAAAAATATATTTTTCTAAAATAAATTCTTTTTCTAAGATATTTTCTGAAAATATTCTTTTTCTAGAATATTCTTTGTTGGAATGTGACCCAATCAACAACCATATATTGCATGAAAGCAATAATCATGATAAATAATTATCAAGCATCCAAATAACAACCAAAGTGGATTCTATACTAAATATTGGGATTCGTGTAGATCAAATATCATCCCAGCACCTATGTGGGGTTTCATCCAACAAACAAATAATAAATTATTTGTGCACTTGGGCGATGTGTAAAAATTATCGATCCAATCACATAAACAAGTCGGATGACTTATAAATGGAAGTGTAATATTCAATTTGGATATCATTAATATGTTTAATACATCAAACTTTTCAACATTACATGCATACATTACAAAGTATCACTAATATCATATTTTAAACATATGATCTTTTAATTGTAACTAATCGACAATAAAATATTAACTTTCATATCTTTTGTGTAACCCCTTCCAATGACCAAAACGTATATTTTAGTGAAATCTTTTTAAGTGACCAAAATGTCTCTTTTTATTCTAATTCTTTTAAAGTGACAAAAAACGTAATTTTGTCTAATTCCTTTTAATGTACAAAATATGATACTTTCGTCTAATCTTTTCAATGTAACAAAATATGATTATTTTGTCTAATCTTTTCAATGTAACAAAATATGATAATTTTGTTTAACTCTTCTTTAATGTACAAAATATGATAATTTTGTCAAATCTCTTTCAATGGACAAAATATGCATTTCTAGTTCATACTCCTTTTTAATGTACATAAATGTTCATCTTTATGGAATCCTTTTTTAACTAATCAAGCTTTGACAAAAATGTTATTCTTTTTCACAAATCAAGTTTTGACAAAAATTGTGTCCTTTATTTCTATAAACATATTTGGACAAAAACGTGTCTTTTATTTTAATATTCATTTTCTAGCAAAAATGTACTTTTTATTCTAATACTTTTTAATGTATAAAATATACAATTTCAATTCATACTTCTTAAGTGTGACAAAAACTTCCATTTTATACGCATAATATATTCTACAATAAAAACATTTTTTTTCATAACATGTTTCTGATCAGAAATTTTATTTTATTTCACTAACCAAGTTTTGACCAAAAATTGTTATTCTAATCGCTAATCAAGTTTTGACCAAAAAAAATGTTATTTTAATCACTAATCGAGTTTTGACCAAAAATGTTATTTTAATCACCTTAACATTTTATAACTGAAATGTTGTTTTCCTTTACTTTAACATTTTATAATTAAAATGTTATTATTATCTAATGCCACATTTTAAAATAGAAATGTCATTTCTATTGCTAATGTCACATTTTACAAATAAGTGTAATTTCTTTTTCTAATGTCACATTTCATTCAACAAAGGTTGATACTCTTGTTACAACAATTATATTTAACAAAAATTGATATTTTTATTTCAACAATTATATTCAACAAAAATGATTCTTTGGTTTTGTTACAAATCTAGTTCAACAAAATGTTAGTTTTTTTTGATACAAATATAATTCAACAAAATGATAGTTTTGCTATAACACGGTATGATTCAACCAAAAGGACATTTTGTGTTGACTCAAATATGATTCAACAAAAAGGAAATTTTGTTTTTAACAATATTCAATTTAACACATGTGAAAAATTTGTTTACGCATGACATTTTTCTGTTTAACAACAATGAATACTTTTAGTCTAAGATAACATTGGCTAATAAAATGATATTCTCACTCTACATGAATATAATTCACCAAATCATCACAAACACAATCCATCAGTTAATCTAGATTTTATACACAACATATATGTTTCATATGACGTGTATATATATTTTACATCACAAGCAAGATCTATTTTAAATAAATAAATAAATTTATTTATTTTAAAATTTTAAAACTGAGAAATCTCACGAAACAAATGAGATCTGAAATTTCCAACGTTCTCAGTTTCAATCCCGGTCAGTTTCATCGCGTAGTTCTTGCTTCCCCGATTCAAACACTTCTGAAATTTCTGCATTTCGTTTCCATTTGCACGAGTTATAGAGATTTAAACTTTTGATTAAATAACGATTAATTAAAAATAATTAAACTATAATTAAGACTTAACTTAATCCTCCTTCTTCCCGATTATTACTGGAACATCACGAAGCTGCTGAACCCATTCGTTCGTGCAAAAGCTCCACCACGCACCAGAATTCGCGCCACCATCCATCGATCCGACAACACCACGGCCACTGCCTTGCCGACGCCTCCCCACGCTCCAAGAATGGTTCAACTCGCACCTCCCCAGGCCGAGGAATCCCGCTGCCTACCTCGCCACTTCCCATGTCGATTTTGGCCACCACGGTTCACGTTTTTCGATCATCTCCTTATGGAATGAACGCCCTTGAAAGTCTCCTCGATATTGGCTTTGGATCATACCTTAGTTTGGTTTAATTTAGGAGAGATTAGCGATTCTGTTTCGGTGTTCGTAGGCCATTGAAACAGTTGAACGGCGGCTGTAGTATGTGGTATTAGGGTTTCGTATTCTGGACCGTATTTATAAGCGTATTTTCCTATTTAATCAATCCAAAAATTCATGTTTATCAATACGAACACCGAATCGAACCCCACGAGTGTCACCCCTAGCTAATAACCCCTGTCCCGGACACAATGAAATATGTTTCGTAACCCAGTTCGGCTGTTACGATATGTTTTTCATTAAATTAACTTATAAATCATTTAATTATTAAATTCAAGCGTACATTTTAAATTACCGAAGCTACATATGGACTCTAAAAATTACTGAAAAATTATTTCTATTTATGTTTTGACGATACGGTTCTAACATGACAAATTTCGTTGAATTCTGAGACAGTTTGAAAAATGGCTGTTTTCAAGCCGATTAAATTTGACTGAAACTGACAAAACACGTTTTCCTTTGCCACGCTCACATATTAATTTGGAAAATTATGAAAATTGAAACCTAGTAATGATTTGACATTCTGGTTCTAACAATAGTGGTTTCGTTGAAAACCGAGGTCGTTTGAAAAATGGCTATTTTTAAGGCCAATATATTATATTAAAATATATATAAATTCTACAGCGACTTTTCTAAAATTTAAACTGGACACAACTTTCAAATTATAAAGTGAAATTTCAATTTTTCATATTCGTTAGAAAGATATGATTAAACAGATTTAAATATTTCTTGTTTCGCTCAATTATGATTTAAAATGAATCATGTACATTCAGTTAAAGTTTGAAATCAAAATTTCAAACTACAGCGCTGTTTCTAACTCCTTTTATAATTAAATTAAATTTATTCGTTTTAAAATAAATTTTTAGTCGTTATTATTTTAAAAAAATTATTTTAAATATTAAAAATCCATTAAAATTTTAAATTGGCCCCAAAATTTCGGGTTGTTACAATCGCCCCCACATAAAATCTTTTCGTCCTCGAAAAGGAACGTGGCTAAAAGTTGTTTAATTTACTAACTTAATTAAATTTTTATTTATTGGTTTCAATAATCTTATTAGTTAAAGTATTTATCATTCCAATAATTTTGTTAGTTAAACCAATAATCAAACATCACAACCAGCAATCCATTAGGTAATTAACTTTTCAAATATATAACTTTTATATACAGTCAAAAATCATTTTTTTAGTGCAAATCAGAGAAATGTGTACTAACTAAGTTTTGGTTCTCATACCAGTCAATGGAAATATATAGACATACCACTTTCGAGACTCGAACATAAATACTGATGATGCGGCCGCATCACCAGAATTACCCCCGGGAGACTAGAGTGTGATTCCATATCTATCCAGTATATTAAAACTTCAAATATCCGTTAATTACTCGTACATTCGAAATCTTTATATACTCGATTGTCCACATTAAAATATAATATACTCAAATACGTATATTAAGATAAAATTTTCAAAACTAAATTTGTTTCCATTTTTAGAGAAAATAATACTTTTCACACTCGTTCGAGGATACTACTGATCCCATCTCTGATGAGTTATTCTCATTGGATATTACTAATCCAATCTCTGATGAATTCCTTCGTTCGGTTCTAATGTGCCTTGTTCTCTAGCTTTGTAAACCAAAGCTCTGATACCAAATGAGACGACCCTGAACTTCCCCGTAAAGGAAAGCCTGGATCGCTTTGAGAACAACACACATCAGAACCCAAACTGAAGAACATTTTATTGCTGATTACAATAATTACATCAAAGTACAAGAATATAACAGAATATGAAAACTCATTACACAATAGAAATACAATAATATCAGAGACTTAAATTACATTTAAATAGCAACGGAAAAATAATACAAATATACAACTGAAAGGAATACACGGATATAGAGCTTTCCAAATACCGCTTCAGCTGTAAACCAGGATCCTGTAAATATATCTGCAAAAAGCTACTCGACTGCCCGTGTGGAAAATATGGGCACCCGAGTTTGCCAGTGGAACAAACTACAGGTCAGTCATGGGACCGGTATGAGAAATCTTAACTTAACTTATCTAATAATAAGGCTAATCACAGGACCACGCCGCTAATGCGGAACGAGTTTACTCCATTGGATTGCCAGTGCATAAGATAAAGTAAATCGTTAGACAACGCAATTCTTTTTAGAAAAAATGAAACCATTATAAGACTCAAGTCCCATCACACAATGCAACGCAAATCGGAGGATAGAGTTTTACTTATAATGGTCAAAAGATGCTTGATACGATAAAACGGATTTAATATTAGTGTGAGTATGTTTTAAATAAAAACATTTCAATCATAATGTATCAATCATAGACGACATATGTAAGGACCCGTAACTTCCCCGTGAAGGAAAGCACGAATACTTTGAGAACAACACACAACAGAACGCAGACGGAAGAACATTTCATTGTTATTACAACAATTCCATCAGGTACAAGAATATACAGAGTATAAATGAATAAATTACATTCAACAAATATCAGAGATTTAAATTACATTTAAATACATCGCAGCGGAAAATAATACAAAAGCACAACTAGAAGTGATACACGGATACAGAGCTTTCCGAGCATCGTTCCAGCTGTATATCAGGAACCTGTGAATATAAATCTGCAAAACCAAAACTACTAGCTGCCCGTGCGGAAAATAGGGGCACCCAGAGTTTAGGTTAAAACAATAAACTCCAGGTCAGTCATGTGACTGGTGTGAGAACTAAAACAGTTATTTAAAACTTTACTTTAAAAGAGAGTAATTCAAGGGACCACGCCGTATAACACGGAACGGGTTTCCTCCCGAGAATACTAGTGCATATAACAAAACAGCGCAATGCTCTTTGGAAAAATGAAGCTATTATAAGACCCAGGTCCCATCACACAATGCAACGCAAGCCGGAGGATAGGGTTTTCCCTTATAATAGCCAAACATGCTTGGTACGTTTAAAACAAATCACTCGATACTATAATAAGTGTATAGTGTCAAAACAATTCAATCATAAATATCAATCATAGACGGCATGGGTACCATATATCATGTCGCCATACTAGTTCTACAATTAAAACCGCAATATCACGTATTGGAAATTGGATTTCCGTCATGAGTCGAGGCAAGGGGCAAGCTCCTCTCCGCGTTCGAGACACTCTAGCAAATGTCTCAGGACCCCACTATGATCCTTGGATCTTCAGGGCCGGTCCTCTCTTACTTTTGAGGATTGGCAATTCCTGAACACACGTTTCCCGGTCCTTACAGACCTATATCCGAGGCGCCTCGTATCCAACAACCACACAGGTGAAAAGTATATAAATGTCAGGGCTGGTAGGTCACTGACACCACCTTAGCTAGAAAGAAACGTCGTGCTCTCCCTGCAGTCACTATCCCGTTTTTGACTCATACCGAGGTGTGAGGCTCGCGAATTCACGTTATACACAAAGCTATGCCACACAGGTCGTGCTTTGATCATCAACCACAAGACTTTGCTTTTCAACAGAAGCCTTGATCAATTGCCACTTACGCGTGCCACATTGGCAATTCACTCTATGCGACTGATGTCCATCGATATACAACCTCTGAGCTCGTACGTCTCAGAGAAGGGCGTTAAGCAAGAGAATAAATTCTCCGCCGCCAAACAGATGTATATTTAAAAGAGATCAATCAACACAGAATAAAACCCAATGTCAGACACACAATCCATTTACAAGTTCGTTCTGGGTCTCAACGAAACCGGAGGCACTTTCCTCGCATATCCATCCATCTCCAAGTACGTCTGGACGATCACCAACTGTTTCCCTCATCTTGGGTGTACAGCCCAATCAAGATCATCAGTAATCACCCAAATGATGTGAAGACTTCCGGTCTTCAACCACCGTCTTCATCTTCGACATCTCGTCGAATCGGTTATTCAGAATGGGTATAAACCCGGCCTTCCTGAATAACCCACGTATATGATAAACAAATGTTACACAAACACAACGAACGCCTCATTCCAATTCAGAATATTCTTTTATTCACAAAATCACATTCCTAGGGAAATGTTCCCATTAATTTTATCCAAGATAAATTCTTCTAAATTTATCCTATAATTTTCCTTTGGATATCATTTCAAACTAGTCGGGATTAGCGAACCACACCGAAGTAATTATTTGTTTTATTTCCCAATCCCAACCTATATATCCCATGGAGCAAAACTGGTGATACTCCATATCTAACACCACGGTGTTATCGGTAAAATTAATTACCATTTCACGTTCAAATCTAATTAAAGATTTAACTATCGCTTTGGAGAAAAACTGGTGATACTCCACTCTCGATCACTTTTCAGATTTGATAATTTAAACTATCAATTCACATTTTAATCTAATTAAAGATTCATTAAAACTTCACTTAGTTTTAATCTTCTCAAAAATCAATATCTTGCCTTTAACTGGGTTAAAGCACCAATGTCATCTAAAACACGATCCACGATAAACCCAAATCACATTTGATATTAAATACAAGGCTTTGAATAGAAAATATATCGGCTTATATTCAATATCAAATTCTGAAACCAACATATATCGTATTGGAAATAACGATATAAAATATATCTTTCAATTCCCATAACAATATCTCTATAGTCACGAAATCCAACATCGAAATATCCCGAAGATAATTTCGATTCAACTCCAGTCCAATCCACGTATTGGGAATATTGATTATTTTTAAAATCACTTTCAAATTCAATTTATTTACTTCACAAATAAATTGATTTTAATTCTAGTTCAAAACTAGTTCATTTCGATAAAAAATCTATTTTTATCTTTTCAAATGTGGAGTTTTTCACCCCAGTTCTTTCCAATTCACCTATTATGATTTTACACAAATTATTATTATTTTTAATAATTTTATCAAGGCCCGTACAGTCGATTTCCAACAACGGCCATCGAACTGCACTTACAGCGACCTTTTTCGAATTTGATTTGGACATAATTCCAAATCCAACCGTTAGATTTCAAATTTCTAATATTCATTGGAAAGCTCTTTTCGATACGAACCCAATGGTTCCGGTTTTAGGAGAATCCGACGGTCGGATCTCCCGCAATGCCCGTTTGAAATAAATGGTCGAAATTCACGAACTGCCGCGGCGCGGCGCGTTCTATTCAGGCCATTATATATAATATATATATATATATATATATTTCGTCGATTTCTATTTAAAACGAATTTTATAAATCGTTTTAAATTCGTTTTCAAAACCATTTCAACGTTACATTCAATTTCAAATCAAAATTGAATATTTCATATCATTACTATATAAATGATAATATTTTCAAAACGTTATATTTTGAAATCACTTCTTTTCTATATTCATTATAAAAACGAATATAATCGATATAAATATCGTTCACGTCAGAATATCGCAACTCTAATCAACACGGCTTTATATATTTCACAACTTCTTTATTCTATTCAACAAATGAATATTTATCCCATTCAACACATGAATCTATATTTCTTTCAACACACGACTAATCTCAACACATGAGTACTGTCAACCCATCACTATTTTTGTTATGTAAAATATTTTATAAAACTATGGTATCTATCGTTTGATTTTAATTAGACTCCACCGTAAAGTAGATTCTAATCTTAAATATGATAAAGATGTAATTTTTATTGTTTAAAATATTTTACTCAACACACGAATATTTTCAACACATGAACATCGTCAACACATGACTATTTTTATATTCAACACATGAATTTTCTTTTATAACATTCATTATTTTCTCGATTGGAATGAGGCCCAATCAATCACCATATAATGTTAATTATATGGATTTTCATACATCACACGTATATAATAGCATTGAAAAATAATCAACCATCAACCAAAGTGCACTACACTGTATAAGCATCAAATATAGATATCTGACGCTTATAACAGCCTATCAATCAATCGATCGACATATTTAATCAATCAGGATGAGTGAACTTCAAATTTCATCCCAACACCCGTGTGGGGTTTCAAACAATCAAACACAGATTTTATTTGTGCAGTTGGGCGACGTGTAAAATTTATCGTCCCAATCAATGTCCTTCAAATAGGTGTACATAAACAAACCATCCGGTTTGTAAATGAATATTTTATTTTATTCACTTCCACGTTAAAATTATATTTTTAACGATAAAATATTCTATTTCAACACATGAATTTCTATTCATTTCATTTGCACAATAAAAATGATATTTTTATTTTTCTAACATATTTTAGAAAATTTCGGCGGCATAACGGCACGATACTAGAAACGGGACAAGGCCTAGCCTTATCCCCGGTCTAGTGAAGGCCCACGCCATTCACACATCAATCAAATCAATTTCAATTCACCAAACAATTCAATTCAGCCCAAATCATCTAACTAATTCATGCAACCAAACAAACAAGTCCATGGTTTGTGGACGATTGTGTCGGGTGCTACTAAGCACCGTCTGCATCCTAGTATATATATATATAACTAGAAAAAGAAATTTAGAGTGAGAAGTTCTCACCGACTAGCTATCCCAATACCACTACTCTTCTATTGTAGAGATCTTCGTCGTTCTCGCCTTTTCATCTCCTTTGTTGCCCGTAGCCACTACATATATAAAAATCACACATTTTTATATTTTGATGTCTTTAAAATAAAAATCACATTTTTATTTATTCACTTTCAATTTAAAAGTCATATTTTTATAATCACTTCATATATATAAAAATCGAATTTTTACTATGCTATTCAATATATAAAAATCCCATTTCTAAAATATAGATTTCGCCTTTATAAAAATATAGTTTTCGCCTTTATATAAATAAAGTTTTCGCCTTTATATAAATAAAGTTTTCGCCTTTACTATTTTTAAAATATCGTCTTTTCATTTTTAAAGATTTTACCTTTTCAATATCATCCCTATAGAAATCACATTTTATTTTGCTACCTATAAAAAGATGATATTTTTAATATTCCTAACATGTAAAAATTATATTTTTACCACTTCT
Source organism: Allium sativum (assembly GCA_030737875.1). Taxonomy (NCBI): domain Eukaryota; kingdom Viridiplantae; phylum Streptophyta; class Magnoliopsida; order Asparagales; family Amaryllidaceae; genus Allium; species Allium sativum. The sequence continues at coordinate 307,818,853 of CM060915.1, read as the reverse complement.
ATATAGTAACGATTATATTTTTAATACTTTAAAAATATAAAAATCATATTTTGATTATCTTCCTTATATAAAAATTATATTTTTACTTTGCTAATAATATATTTTTACCTTACCATTTCAACGATAGAAAGATTCAAACTTTTCTAATATAAAAATTCGAACTTTTCTAAAATAAAGATTCAAATCTTTTTCTTGTTTAAAATCACACTTTTCTAACTAAAAATCAAGTCTTTTTAATTTATAAAAATCATTTCTTTAACTCAATAAAAATCTTATTTCTATAAACACCAAAACCATATTTTCCTTAAACCTAAATTTCTATTTTCATTAACAAAATAAAATATAATTTAAAAGCTCACCATATAAGAAATCGAATTTTTTCCCACCGGAGAAGGCCTATGGCGGCGCTGGCGAGGTCAGAGGGCGGCTGCGGGAAGTGCGGACGGTGGCACAGGGGTGCGGTGGTCGAGGGGTGGCTGAGGTGGTCGATTGGGGTTAGGGCTTGAGGGGGTATCGGGTTCGATTAGAAGGGGAGAGGAAGGAGATGGGGCGCGGCAGGAGGGAGAAGCAGAAGGGAGGAGGCGGGGCTTGGTCGGGGCTCCGGCGACTGGCGCGAGGTGGCGGCGGACAAGCGGAGGGGGGCGACGCGATTTAGAGGTAGGTTTTTTTCTTTTTTTTTATTTAAACTGAATCGGGAAAGAAGAAGTAAGAAGGGGGGGGCTTTTATAAAATTTATATTATTTAATTTATTAATTTTTAATTTTTAAATCCATGAAGGTTGACTTTTACATACGACCTCTAAACGAGGCCCACCGCCAGTCGTCCATAGCGTTTTACCCCCATTCTGAACACAATGGGATATTTATCGCAAGCTGATTTGATCATTACAATCAGTTTTCGTTGAATTTACATTTAAATCACTATATTGAATTTTAAACGTACATTTCAAATTACCGGGGTCACATACTAACTAGAAAAATTCCTGAAAAATATTTTCTAGCTTCGTATTGACGATACGGTCCTAACAAAACTAGTTTCGTCGAATTCTGAGACCATTTGAAAAATGGCCAATTTCCAGTCGATTAAAATCAACTAAAACCGGTCAAACGCGTTTTCCTTGGCCACGCTCACATATTGATTTGAAAAATTATGAAATTTGAAACCTAGCAATAATTTGACATCACGGATCCAACAAAACTGGTTTCGTCGAAATCCGAGGTCGTTTGCACAATATCCATTTTTAAGGGCCTGAATTCCATAGCGACTATTCAGAATTTTCAACTGGACATATCTTTTGATTCCCGCTATGAAATTTTGATTTGTCGGATTCGTTGGAAAGATATTCACAATTAGATCCTATTATTTTTGGTTTCACTAAAATCCGGATTGTTTTGCACCCGGTACATTCAATTGAAGTTTGAAATCGAATTATCGAACTACCGCGCCGTTTTCAATTCTATTTATAATTATATATAAATATTTATATTCTAACGACGACGTATATATTATATACGTCGAATTATATTCAAAATAAATTTCACGTCGATATTATTTAAAATAATCTATTTTAAATATTCAAAATTCGCTGAAATTGCCAAAATAAAATTTTTAAACTGGCCCAGATTTTCCGGGTTATTACAATCTCCCCCACTTAAAACTTTTCGTCCCCGAAAAGGAACAAAGTCGAAAGTGGTTTGATTATTCAACTCTACGTTCGGTCTGACTTCCATTCTCCAACTTTTCAGTTTCTGAGAATTTTCAAATTTTCAAAAATTTGGCTAACACCTTAAATTTTCGAAAAATTTCGCCATAACCTCCCCTGCACCGGGAGCATCGGGGAATTTCAAATAGCTTCCCCGGTCCTTCAGATCTCAAAAAGAAAAAGAAAAAAGCCAAGCGGCTAGCCAATAGGCTCATAAAATCATCATCACCCAAACAAAACAGTAAATTATGTAGTAAACATGTACCTATTTGTCGGGCAAACAAATTTTATTCTTCGGCTCTAGCCTCCTTGCTATGACCTGTTCAAAAGATATACATGTATGCAAGAAAATGCGACCAAATTTCAATACAATTCAATATTTGATTCAATTAGGCATAGTGGTTAAAAATTAGCAAACAAATAAACAAACAACACCAACATCAATCAATTAGTGGATTAGAGTTTCAAATTCATAATTTTGATATATACACAAAAATCATGTTTTGATGCCAATTCACAACAATGTGTTCTAACTATATTAGTTTTGGTTCTCACACCAGCCTAATGGAAATATATAGATATCACACCTTCGAAACACGAATATAAATACTGATGATGTGGCCACATCACCAGAATTATCCCCGGGCGTCTAGAATGTGACTCTATATCTATCCAGTATATTAAAACTTCGACTATACGTTCATGACGCGTATATGCGAAATCTATATATACTCGATTGTCCATATTCAAAATAAATATATATTCAAATACGTATAAAACGATTTAAATTCTCAAAACAAAATTGTTTTCATTTGAAAAATATACTCTTCGCACTCGTTCTAGGATACTACTGATCCTATCTCTAACGAGTCATTCTAATTGGATTTTACTAATCCAATATCTGATGAATTCTTTCGTATGGTTCTAATGTGTCTTGTTCTCAAGCTCTGTAAACCAAAGCTCCGATACCACTGTAAGGACCCGTAACTTCCCCGTGAAGGAAAGCACGAATACTTTGAGAACAACACACAACAGAACGCAGACGGAAGAACATTTCATTGTTATTACAACAATTCCATCAGGTACAAGAATATACAGAGTATAAATGAATAAATTACATTCAACAAATATCAGAGATTTAAATTACATTTAAATACATCGCAGCGGAAAATAATACAAAAGCACAACTAGAAGTGATACACGGATACAGAGCTTTCCGAGCATCGTTCCAGCTGTATATCAGGAACCTGTGAATATAAATCTGCAAAACCAAAACTACTAGCTGCCCGTGCGGAAAATAGGGGCACCCAGAGTTTAGGTTAAAACAATAAACTCCAGGTCAGTCATGTGACTGGTGTGAGAACTAAAACAGTTATTTAAAACTTTACTTTAAAAGAGAGTAATTCAAGGGACCACGCCGTATAACACGGAACGGGTTTCCTCCCGAGAATACTAGTGCATATAACAAAACAGCGCAATGCTCTTTGGAAAAATGAAGCTATTATAAGACCCAGGTCCCATCACACAATGCAACGCAAGCCGGAGGATAGGGTTTTCCCTTATAATAGCCAAACATGCTTGGTACGTTTAAAACAAATCACTCGATACTATAATAAGTGTATAGTGTCAAAACAATTCAATCATAAATATCAATCATAGACGGCATGGGTACCATATATCATGTCGCCATACTAGTTCTACAATTAAAACCGCAATATCACGTATTGGAAATTGGATTTCCGTCATGAGTCGAGGCAAGGGGCAAGCTCCTCTCCGCGTTCGAGACACTCTAGCAAATGTCTCAGGACCCCACTATGATCCTTGGATCTTCAGGGCCGGTCCTCTCTTACTTTTGAGGATTGGCAATTCCTGAACACACGTTTCCCGGTCCTTACAGACCTATATCCGAGGCGCCTCGTATCCAACAACCACATAGGTGAAAAGTATATAAATGTCAGGGCTGGTAGGTCACTGACACCACCTTAGCTAGAAAGAAACGTCGTGCTCTCCCTGCAGTCACTATCCCGTTTTTGACTCATACCGAGGTGTGAGGCTCGCGAATTTACGTTATACACAAAGCTATGCCACACAGGCCGTGCTTTGATCATCAACCACAAGACTTTGCTTTTCAACAGAAGCCTTGATCAATTGCCACTTACGCGTGCCACATTGGCAATTCACTCTATGCGACTGATGTCCATCGATATACAACCTCTGAGCTCGTACGTCTCAGAGAAGGGCGTTAAGCAAGAGAATAAATTCTCCGCCGCCAAACAGATGTATATTTAATAGAGATCAATCAACACAGAATAAAACCCAATGTCAGACACACAATCCATTTACAAGTTCGTTCTGGGTCTGAACGAAACCGGAGGCACTTTCGTCGCATATCCATCCATCTCCAAGTACGTCTGGACGATCACCAACTGTTTCCCTCATCTTGGGTGTACAGCCCAATCAAGATCATCAGTAATCACCCAAACGATGTGAAGACTTCCGGTCTTCAATCACCGTCTTCATCTTCGACATCTCGTCGAATCGGTTATTCAGAATGGGTATAAACCCGGCCTTCCTGAATAACCCACGTATATGATAAACAAATGTTACACAAACACAACGAACGCCTCATTCCAATTCAGAATATTCTTTTATTCACAAAATCACATTCTTAGGGAAATGTTCCCATTAATTTTATCCAAGATAAATTCTTCTAAATTTATCCTATAATTTTCCTTTGGATATCATTTCAAACTAGTCGGGATTAGCGAACCACACCGAAGTAATTATTTGTTTTATTTTCCAATCCCAACCTATATATCCCATGGGGCAAAACTGGTGATACTCCATATCTAACACCACGGTGTTATCGGTAAAATTAATTACCATTTCACGTTCAAATCTAATTAAAGATTTAACTATCGCTTTGGAGAAAAACTGGTGATACTCCACTCTCGATCACTTTTCAGATTTGATAATTTAAACTATCAATTCACATTTTAATCTAATTAAAGATTCATTAAAACTTCACTTAGTTTTAATCTTCTCAAAAATCAATATCTTGCCTTTAACTGGGTTAAAGCACCAATGTCATCTAAAACACGATCCACGATAAACCCAAATCACATTTGATATTAAATACAAGGCTTTGAATAGAAAATATATCGGCTTATATTCAATATCAAATTCTGAAACCAACATATATCGTATTGGAAATAACGATATAAAATATATCTTTCAAATTCCCATAACAATATCTGTATAGTCACGAAATCCAACATCGAAATATCCTGAAGATAATTTCGATTCAACTCCAGTCCAATCCACGTATTGGGAATATTGATTATTTTTAAAATCACTTTCAAATTCAATTTATTTACTTCACAAATAAATTGATTTTAATTCTAGTTCAAAACTAGTTCATTTCGATAAAAAATCTATTTTTATCTTTTCAAATGTGGAGTTTTTCACCCCAGTTCTTTCCAATTCACCTATTATGATTTTACACAAATTATTAATATTTTTAATAATTTTATCAAGGCCCGTACAGTCGATTTCCAACAACGGCCATCGAACTGCACTTACACCGACCTTTTTCGAATTTGATTTGGACATAATTCCAAATCCAACCGTTAGATTTCAAATTTCTAATATTCATTGGAAAGCTCTTTTCGATACGAACCCAACGGTTCCGGTTTTAGGAGAATCCGACGGTCGGATCTCCCGCAATGCCCGTTTGAAATAAATGGTCGAAATTCACGAACTGCCGCGGCGCGGCGCGTTCTATTCAGGCCATTATATATATAATATATATATATATATTATATATATTTCATCGATTTCTATTTAAAACGAATTTTATAAATCGTTTTAAATTCGTTTTCAAAACCATTTCAACGTTACATTCAATTTCAAATCAAAATTGAATATTTCATATCATTACTATATAAATGATAATATTTTCAAAACGTTATATTTTGAAATCACTTCTTTTCTATATTCATTATAAAAACGAATATAATCGATATAAATATCGTTCACGTCAGAATATCGCAACTCTAATCAACACGGCTTTATATATTTCACAACTTCTTTATTCTATTCAACAAATGAATATTTATCCCATTCAACACATGAATCTATATTTCTTTCAACACACGACTAATCTCAACACTTGAGTACTGTCAACCCATCACTATTTTTGTTATGTAAAATATTTTATAAAACTATGGTATCTATTGTTTGATTTTAATTAGACTCCACCGTAAAGTAGATTCTAATCTTAAATATGATAAAGATGTAATTTTTATTGTTTAAAATATTTTACTCAACACACGAATATTTTCAACACATGAACATCGTCAACACATGACTATTTTTATATTCAACACATGAATTTTCTTTTATAACATTCATTATTTTCTCGATTGGAATGAGGCCCAATCAATCACCATATAATGTTAATTATATGGATTTTCATACATCACACGTATATAATAGCATTGAAAAATAATCAACCATCAACCAAAGTGCACTACACTGTATAAGCATCAAATATAGATATCTGACGCTTATAACAGCCTGTCAATCAATCGATCGACATATTTAATCAATCAGGATGAGTGAACTTCAAATTTCGTCCCAACACCCGTGTGGGGTTTCAAACAATCAAACACAGATTTTATTTGTGCAGTTGGGCGACGTGTAAAATTTATCGTCCCAATCAATGTCCTTCAAATAGGTGTACATAAACAAACCATCCGGTTTGTAAATGAATATTTTATTTTATTCACTTCCACGTTAAAATTATATTTTTAACGATAAAATATTCTATTTCAACACATGAATTTCTATTCATTTCATTTGCACAATAAAAATGATATTTTTATTTTTCTAACATATTTTAGAAAATTTCGGCGGCATAACGGCACGATACTAGAAACGGGACAAGGCCTAGCCTTATCCCCGGTCTAGTGAAGGCCCACGCCATTCACACATCAATCAAATCAATTTCAATTCACCAAACAATTCAATTCAGCCCAAATCATCTAACTAATTCATGCAACCAAACAAACAAGTCCATGGTTTGTGGACGATTGTGTCGGGTGCTACTAAGCACCGTCTGCATCCTAGTATATATATATAACTAGAAAAAGAAATTTAGAGTGAGAAGTTCTCACCGACTAGCTATCCCAATACCACTACTCTTCTATTGTAGAGATCTTCGTCGTTCTCGCCTTTTCATCTCCTTTGTTGCCCGTAGCCACTACATATATAAAAATCACACATTTTTATATTTTGATGTCTTTAAAATAAAAATCACATTTTTATTTATTCACTTTCAATTTAAAAGTCATATTTTTATAATCACTTCATATATATAAAAATCGAATTTTTACTATGCTATTCAATATATAAAAATCCCATTTCAAAAATATAGATTTCGCCTTTATAAAAATATAGTTTTCGCCTTTATATAAATAAAGTTTTCGCCTTTATATAAATAAAGTTTTCGCCTTTATATAAATAAAGTTTTCGCCTTTACTATTTTTAAAATATCGTCTTTTCATTTTTAAAGATTTTACCTTTTCAATATCATCCCTATAGAAATCACATTTTATTTTGCTACCTATAAAAAGATGATATTTTTAATATTCCTAACATGTAAAAATTATATTTTTACCACTTCTATATAGTAACGATTATATTTTTAATACTTTAAAAATATAAAAATAATATTTTGATTATCTTCCTTATATAAAAATTATATTTTTACTTTGCTAATAATATATTTTTACCTTACCATTTCAACGATAGAAAGATTCAAACTTTTCTAATATAAAAATTCGAACTTTTCTAAAATAAAGATTCAAATCTTTTTCTTGTTTAAAATCACACTTTTCTAACTAAAAATCAAGTCTTTTTAATTTATAAAAATCATTTCTTTAACTCAATAAAAATCTTATTTCTATAAACACCAAAACCATATTTTCCTTAAACCTAAATTTCTATTTTCATTAACAAAATAAAATATAATTTAAAAGCTCACCATATAAGAAATCGAATTTTTTCCCACCGGAGAAGGCCTATGGCGGCGCTGGCGAGGTCAGAGGGCGGCTGCGGGAAGTGCGGACGGTGGCACAGGGGTGCGGTGGTCGAGGGGTGGCTGAGGTGGTCGATTGGGGTTAGGGCTTGAGGGGGTATCGGGTTCGATTAGAAGGGGAGAGGAAGGAGATGGGGCGCGGCAGGAGGGAGAAGCAGAAGGGAGGAGGCGGGGCTTGGTCGGGGCTCCGGCGACTGGCGCGAGGTGGCGGCGGACAAGCGGAGGGGGGCGACGCGATTTAGAGGTAGGTTTTTTTCTTTTTTTCTTTTATTTAAACTGAATCGGGAAAGAAGAAGTAAGAAGGGGGGGCTTTTATAAAATTTATATTATTTAATTTATTAATTTTTAATTTTTAAATCCATGAAGGTTGACTTTTACATACGACCTCTAAACGAGGCCCACCGCCAGTCGTCCATAGCGTTTTACCCCCATTCTGAACACAATGGGATATTTATCGCAAGCTGATTTGATCATTACAATCAGTTTTCGTTGAATTTACATTTAAATCACTATATTGAATTTTAAACGTACATTTCAAATTACCGGGGTCACATACTAACTAGAAAAATTCCTGAAAAATATTTTCTAGCTTCGTATTGACGATACGGTCCTAACAAAACTAGTTTCGTCGAATTCTGAGACCATTTGAAAAATGGCCAATTTCCAGTCGATTAAAATCAACTGAAACCGGTCAAACGCGTTTTCCTTGGCCACGCTCACATATTGATTCGAAAAATTATGAAATTTGAAACCTAGAAATAATTTGACATCCCGGATCCAATAAAACTGGTTTCGTCGAAATCCGAGGTCGTTTGCACAATATCCATTTTTAAGGGCCTGAATTCCATAGCGACTATTCAGAATTTTCAACTGGACATATCTTTTGATTCCCGCTATGAAATTTTGATTTGTCGGATTCGTTGGAAAGATATTCACAATTAGATCCTATTATTTTTGGTTTCACTAAAATCCGAATTGTTTTGCACCAGGTACATTCAATTGAAGTTTGAAATCGAATTATCGAACTACCGCGCCATTTTCAATTCTATTTATAATTATATATAAATATTTATATTCTAACGACGACGTATATATTATATACGTCGAATTATATTCAAAATAAATTTCACGTCGATATTATTTAAAATAATCTATTTTAAATATTCAAAATTCGCTGAAATTGCCAAAATAAAATTTTTAAACTGGCCCAGATTTTCCGGGTTATTACAGCATAGTACCCCATCCTACTTTGTCGCCATACTAGTTCTACATTCAAAACCGCAAGGTCGTACTGGAAAATTGGATTTCCATCATGAGTCAAGGCTAGGGATCGTCCTCTCCGATTCGAGATACTCTAGCAAATGCCTCAGGATCCCCCGTAGTGAACCCTTGGATCTTCAGGGCCGGTCCCCACCTAACGGTAGTGGATTGGCAATTCCTGAACACACGTTTCCCGGTTCCTTTGAACCTATAGTATGACCACTAACGGCCTTTAAATCCGAGGCACCTCAAACCATCATCCACATACGTAAAATGTCAGCCAGTTTAAGCACTGACACTACTCCTAGCTAGAAATAAACGTGTGCACTCCCTGCAGTCCTAATCCCGTTTTTGATTCATACCAGGGTGTGAGGCTCGCGAAGTCACGCTACACACAAAGCTATGCCATAATAGGCTATACTTTGATCATCCCACAAGGCCCTGCTTTTCAACAAAAGCCTTGATCATTTGCATCTTGGCGTGCCACATTGACAATTCACGCCATGCGATCAATCACTATTAATATATACCAGGGTGTTAAGTAGAGAATAAATTCTCCACCACCAATCAGATACACATTAATAAAAATCAATTTAATTCACATGGAACGAAATCCAATGTCAGACACGCATCCATCTACAAGTCCGTTCTGGGTCTGAATGAAACCAGATACACCTGAGAGGTCCTCGCATATCCAAAACAATCAACAATAGTCCGGACGGCTACCACTGAAGCCCCTTCAAGGTAGCTACTCCCATCATGGGTCTCAGTAATAACACATCCATTCGATGTGAAGATCGTCGGTCTTCAATCACCGTCTTCAACTTCGACTCTTCATCGTCGCAGTGATTATTCGGAATGGGTTAAACCCGGTCTTTCCGAATAACTCGCGTATTTTTATAATTAAAAATCAAGCACTATAAAAACACATCCAACGCCTCATTCCAATTCAGGATATTCTTTTAAATAAAATATTCACATTATCTTATTGAAGATAAATTCTTCAAATTTATTCTTAAATCTTTCTTTTAAAGATTTATTAAAACCCCTATTTGGATTTAGATATCAAAAATCATTATTCAATGATTATTTAAATTTAAGAATTTAATCTTATTTTTAAATGGGTTAAAGAACTAATGTCTTTTAAAACATAGTTCAAGGTAAACCCATAATCATCTTCCATAAAATATGGAATCTTCACAGAAATCAAATCAATATATAATCGTTATAAATTTCTGTATCCGACCAATAATATAAATGGAATAACGGCAAAGCCTCTTAAATTCCATATGTAGTATCAGTCTTCTTTTACAGAAGCTTATCTCGGTTATTATTCATTCGAATTCTATTCAATTCCAATTTAATATATTAAATTGGAAAACTTGGCTTTTGGAAAATTCCCCTTTAAAACTTAATAAAAGATTTATAAATTTCAAATCATATTTTTACTGTCAGTTGAGTAAAAGAACACATGTCACTAAAAAAACACGGTTCACAATAATCCCAACTCACATTTCATCTTATTTCAATTACTAAATATAATTGAAAACTTTAACAATCTAAATTAAAAGATTATTCTTTTCATATCGGGTTTAAGAACAGTGTTATTGAAGACAACGTTCACGACAAACCCAAAATCCAATTTATTTAATTTAAATTCAGTTAAATATTAACAAATTGGAAACTTCATTAAATCTAAATTTAATGATTTATTCTAGTTAATAACTAGTTCATTTCAATAAAAATATATTTTTCTAAAATATATTTTTCTAAAATATTTTTTTTCTAAGATATTTTCTGAAAATATTCCTTTTCTGGAATATTCTTTGTTGGAATGTGACCCAATCAACAACCATATATTGCATGAAAGCAATAATCATGATAAATAATTATCAAGCATCCAAATAACAACCAAAGTGGATTCTGTACTAAATATTGGGATTAGTGTAGATGTAACAACCCGTAAAATGCGGGCCAGTTTGAAATTTTTATTTTGGCAATTTTAGCTGAATTTGAATATTTAAATTGAATTATTTTAAATAATATCGACGAGAAATTTATTTCGAATATAATTCGAACGTATATATTATACGCGTCGTCGTTAGAATATAAATATTTATATATAATTATAAATAGAATTGAAAATGGCGCGGTAGTTCGATAATTCGATTTCAAACTTCAATTGAATGTACCGGGTGCAAAACAATCCGGATTTTAATGAAACCAAAAACATTGGGATCTAATTGTGAATATCTTTCCAACGAATCCGAAAAATCAAGATTTCATATCGGGAATCAAAAGATATGTCCAGTTGAAAATTCTGAATAGTCGCTATGGAATTCAGGCCCTTAAAAATGGACATTTTGCAAACGACCTCGGATTTCGATGAAACCAGTTTTGTTGGGTCCGTGATGTCAAGTTGTTGCTAGGTTTCAAATTTCATAATTTTTCGAATCAATATGTGAGCGTGGTAAAGGAAAACGCGTTTGACCAGTTTCAGTTGTTTTTAATCGACTGGAAATTGGCCATTTTTCTAACGGTCTCAGAATTCGACGAAACTAGTTTTGTTAGGACCGTATCGTCAATACGAAGTTAGAAAATATTTTTCGAGAATTTTTAGAGTTAGTATGTGACCCCGGTAATTTGAAATGTACGGTTAAAAATTCAATATAGCGATTTAAATGTAAATTCAACGGAAACTTATCGAGACGATAGAATCAGCTTGCGATACATATCCCATTGGGTTCGGAATGGGGGTAAAACGCTATGGACGACAGGCGGTGGGCCTCGTTTTGGGGTCGAAAATAAAAGTCAACCTTTTTAGAAATTAAAATAAATAAATAATAAAATTAAAATTCTTTCCTCCTTTATAACCCCCCCGATTCATTGCAGAAGCAAAAATAAAAAAAATAAAAAAAAAATGGAAAGAAGAGGGCGACGGCAGGGAGAGCCGCCGCCACCGCATCGCCCCCTCCCCGATGATCCGTCGCCGCCGCGATGAAGCCACCCACCTCCAGCCCCCCCTCCAATCCTCCGCCTTCTTCTTCCCTCCTCTACCACGAAACCCGTTCCCCCAAAATCCCTCATCGCGATTCATTCGCCACCGCCATCGCAGGTCTGGCCCCCTCCTCCTCGAGCTGCACCTCCCATCCGACGCTACCCCGCCTCGTTCCTCCTCCCTCCGTCCAAGTCACGAACCCAGGATCCGTTTTTAAACCGCCGCGACAGCAAACCCCCCCCCCCCCCCCCCCCCCGGTCCACCGTTGACAGTAAGTTTTATTTATTTTTATTATTATAATTTTTCTTTATATAAATTCTGATTTATTTTGTTTGTAAATAATCAAGTTTAGATTTTTTAAGGGTATAAAAATAATATTTTTAAAGAATTAAAAATATGATTTTTTAGATTTTTAAAGTATTAAAAATACAATCTTTTATATTGTAGAAAGATAAAAATATGATCTTTATATTTTAAAAGTAATAAAAATATGATTTTTATATTTTTAAAAATATTAAAAATACGATCTTTACCATGTAGAAGAAATGAAAATATAATTTTTACATGATAGGAAGATTTAAAAATATCATCTTTATATAGGAAGCAAAATAAAGACGATATTTTTAAAAGTGAAAAGGCGATATTTTGATATGAGTAGTGAAGTAAAAATATGATTTTTACTTTGAGAAATATAATTTTTATATTATAGAAAAGGCAAAATCTTTATATGGAAAATAGCGTGATAAAAATATAATTTTTATCTATATAACATAGTAGTAAAAATTCGATTTTTAAATATATGAAGTGATTATAAAAATATGACTTTTAAATTGAAAGTGAATAAATAAAAATGTGATTTTTATTTTAAAGACATCAGTATATAAAAATGTGATTTTTACATATGTAGTGAAAGCGGACAACGAAAGCGATAAGAGACGAGAACAGTGAAGATTTCCTGCATTAGAGCTGCCGTGAAGTTGGATAGCTATCGGTGAGAACTTCTCACTCAAAATTTCTTTCTCTAGTCATATATATATACTAGGATGCAGACGGTGCTTAGTAGCACCCGACACAATCGTCCACAGACCATGGACTTGTTTGTTTGGTTGCATAGCTTAGTTATATGATTTGATTGAATTGAACTGTTTGGTGAAATTGAATTGGATTGATTGATGTGTGAATGGCGTGGGCCTTCACTAGACCGGGGATAAGGCTAGGCCTTGTCCCGTTTCTAGTATCGTGCCGTTATGCCGCCGAAATTTTCTAAAATATGTTAGAAAAATAGAAAATATCATTTTATTTAAAGAATGAACTGAATAGATATTCATATGTTAAAATAAAATGTTTTATCGTTAAAATATAATTTTTGACGTGAATGTGAATAAATAAATATTCATTTACAAACCGGACGGTTTGTTTATGTACACCTATTTGAAGGACATTGATTGGGTCGATAAATTTTACACATCGCCCAGTTGCACAAATAAAATCTGTGTTTGATTGTTTGAAACCCCACACGGGTGTTGGGATGAAATTTGAAGTTCACTCATCCTGATTGATTAAATATGTCGATCGATTGATTGACAGGCTGTTATAAGCGTTGAATATCTATATTTGATGCTTATACAGTGTAGTGCACTTTGGTTGATGGTTGATTATTTTCAATGCTATTATATACATGTGTTGTATGAAAATCCATATAATTAATTTTATATGGTAATTGATTGGGCCTCATTCCAGTTTTGGAAAGGAAATATTTGAAAAAGAAATATTTGAAATAGAAATATTTGAAATAGAATATTTGAAAATAAAGGAATATATGAAGCCGTGTTGATTAGATTGACGCCATTTTGACGTGAACGATATTTATATCGATTTTGAAAACGATTTCGAAATGAATTGAATTGAAAACGAATTCAAATTGAATTGAAAGTTGATTGAAATGAATTCAAATTGAATTGAAATTTGAATTGAATAGAAATGAACTTTGAAACGAATTTATAAAGAAGAATTCAATTTTGATTTGAATTGAAAAGGAAGTTGAAATTGCTTTTGAAACGAATTTAAAACTATTTATATAATTCGTTTTAAATAGAAATCGACGAAGTGTATATTATATATATTATATATATAATATAATGGCCTGAATAGAACGTGCCGCGCCGCGGCAGTTCGTGAATTTCGACCATTTATTTCAAACGGACATTACGGGAGATCCGACCGTCGGATTCTCCTAAAACCGGAACCGTTGGGTTCGTATCGAAAAGAGCTTTCTAACGAATATTAGAAATTTGAAATCTAACGGTTGGATTTGGAATTATGTCCAAATCAAATTTGAAAAAGGTCGCTGTAAGTGCAGTTCGATGGCCGTTGATGGAAATCGACTGTACGGGCCTTGATAAAATTATTAAAAATAGTAATAATTTGTGTAAAATCATAAGAAATGATTTGTGAAGATTTGGGATGAAAAACTTCATGTTTGACAAGATAAAAATAGATTTTTATCGAAATGAACTAGTTTTGAACTAGAAATATAATTCTATCTATTTTTAAATAAATAAATTGAATTTGAAAAGGGTTTTAAAAATAACCAGAATTTCCAATGATTGCATTGGAGTGGATTTGAATCGAAATTGTCTTCGGAATATTTCGATGTTGGAATTCGTGATTATACAGATGTGTTATGGAAATTTGAAAGATACATATTTATATCGTTATTTCCAATATGACATTTGTTAATCGTAGAATTTGATATTGAATATAAGCCGATATATTTTCTATTCAGAGCCTTGTATTGAATATCAAATGTGATTTGGGTTTGTCGTGAATGGTGTCTTCATTAACACTGTTCTTGAACCCAGTTGGGAAAAGATTAAATCTTTTTATTTGGATTTAATGAAGTGTACCAATTAAATGAGATTTAATTGGAATTGAATTGATATTGATTTTTGGGTTTATCGTGAACAGTGTTTTAAATAGCACTTGTTCTTTAACCCGATAATTAATGGAATGTGGTCTTGGGTTTATCGTGAATCGTGTTTTAAATGACACTGATTCTTTAACCCAGATAACGATTAAAACTAAGTGGATTTTTAATGAATCTTTAATTAGATTGAAAAGATCGAGAATGGAGTATCACCAGTTTTGCTCCAGGCGATAGTTAAATCTTTAATTAGATTTGAACGTGAAATGGTAATTGAATTTACCGATAACACCGTGGTGTTAGATATGAAGTATAACCAGTTTTACTTCATGGGATGAATAGGTTGGGATTGGGAAATAAAATAAATGATTACTTTGGTGTGGTTCGCTAATCCCGACTAGTTTGAATTGATATTCAAAGGAGATTAAAGAATAAATTTAAAGAATTTATCTTGGATAAAATTAATGGGAACTTTTCCCAAAGTATAGGAATATTTGAATAAAAGAATATTCTGAATTGGAATGAGGCGTATGTTGTGTTTGTGTAACACTTTTATAATATATACGCGAGTTATTCAGAAAGACCGGGTTTATCTCATTCTGGATAACTGATTCGACGTGGTGTCGAAGATGAAGACGGTGGTCGAAGACCAGAAGTCTTCACGTCGTTTGGGTGATTACTGATGATCTTGATTGGGCTGTACACCCAAGAAGATGGAAACAGTTGGTGATCGTCCAGACGTACTTGGAGATCGATGGATATGCGGGGTACTAGGTGCCTCCGGTTTCGTTCAGACCCAGAACGAACTTGTAAATGGACTGTGTGTCTAACATTGGATTTTAGTCCGTGTGATTGATCTCTATTAAATATATATCTGTTTGGCGGCGGAGAATTTATTCTCTTGCTTAACGCCCTTCTCTGAGACATACGAGCTCAGGGGTTATATATTGATGGATATAAATCACATGGAGTGAATTGCCTGTGTGGCATGCCTAAGTGGCAATTGATCAAGGCTTCTGTTGAAAAGCAAAGTCTTGTGGTGATGATCAAAGCACAGCCTGTGTGGCACAGCTTTGTGTAACGTGAATTCGCGAGCCTCGCACCCCGGTTGTGAACCAAAAACGGGAGAGGACCTCAGGGAGGGCATGCGTTTCTTTCTAGCTAGGGTGGTGTCAGTGACCTACCAGCCCTGACATTTATATACTTTTCACCTGTGTGGTTGTTGCTGTTGCGAGGCGCCTCGGTTTGATCGGACGATCCGGGTCCGATGGAGTCATTCGTTGGCTCATTTACGCCCCAAAGGGCGGGGAAACGTAGTGTTCAGGCATAATAATCCACATCGGTGGACCGGCCCTGTCGCTCCATGGGGCAGTTGCGGCTGTTCCTGAGGCTCGGGCTAGACAGTCTCGAATCGGTAGAGGACGATCCCTGGCCTCGGTTCACAGACGGAAATCCAATTTCCAAATACGTGACATTTGCGGTTTTATTTGTAGAGCCTAGTATGGCGACATGATATATGGTACCCATGCCACCTATGATTGATACTTATGATTTGAAGTTGTTTTATACACTATGCACTTATTATAGTATCAAATGATTTGTTTTAAACGTACTAAGCATCATTTGGCTGTTATAAGGGAAAACCCTATCCTCGGCTGCGTTGCATTGTGTGATGGGACCTGGGTCTTATAACTGCTTCATTTTTCTTTATTTAGCATTGCGCTGTTTGTTTTATGCACTGGTATTCTTGGGAGGAAACCTGTTCCGTGTTATACGGCGTGGTCCCTTGATTTACCTAACTTTAAAATAAAGATTAATAACTGTTTTAGTTCTCACACCAGTCACATGACTGACCTGGAGTTTATTGTTTTAACCTAAACTCTGGGTGCCCCTATTTTGACACGGGCAGCTAGTAGTTTTGGTTTTGCAGATTTATATTCACAGGATCCTGGATTACAGCTGGAACGATATCCGGAAAGCTTTGTATCCGTATATCTACTTCTATTTGTGTATTGCATTATTTTCCGCTGCTATGTATTTAAATGTAATTTAAATCTCTGATATTTCTGTGTAATATTCATTTTTTACTCTGTATATTCTTGTAATCTGATGCATTGTTGTAATATACAATGGAATGTTCTTCTGTATGCGTTCTGTTGTAGCTTGTTCTCGAACTATCCGACGCTTTCCTTTACGGGGAAGTTGCGGGTCGTTACAGTAGATCAAATATCATCCCAGCACCCGTGTGGGGTTTCATCCAACAAACAAATAATAAATTATTTGTGCACTTGGGCGATGTGTAAAAATTATCGACCCAATCACATAAACAAGTCGGATGACTTATAAATGGAAGTGTAATATTCAATTTGGATATCATTAATATGTTTAATACATCAAACTTTTCAACATTAGATGCATACATTACAAGGTATCACTAATATCATATTTTAAACATATGATCTTTTTATTGTAACTAATCGACAATAAAATATTAACTTTCATATCTTTTGTGTAATCCCTTCCAATGACCAAAATGTATAATGAAATCTTATTAAGTGACCAAAATGTCTCTTTTTATTCTAATTCTTTTAAAGTGATTAAAATCGTAATTTTGTCTAATTCCTTTTAATGTACAAAATATGATACTTTCGTCTAATCTTTTCAATGTAACAAAATATGATTATTTTGTCTAATCTTTTCAATGTAACAAAATATGATAATTTTGTTTAACTCTTCTTTAATGTACAAAATATGATAATTTTGTCAAATCCCTTTCAATGGACAAAATATGCATTTCTAGTTCATACTCCTTTTTAATGTACATAAATGTTCATCTTTATGTAATCCTATTTTAACTAATCAAGCTTTGACAAAAATGTTATTCTTTTTCACAAATCAAGTTTTAACAAAAATTATGTCCTTTATTTCTATAAACATATTTGGACAAAAACGTGTCTTTTATTTTAATATTCATTTTGTAGCAAAAATGTACTTTTTATTCTAATACTTTTTAATGTATAAAAATATACAATTTCAATTCATTCTTCTTAAGTGTGACAAAAATGTCCATTTTATATGCATAATATATTCCCTAATAAAATTTTTTTTTTTCATAACATGTTTCTAATCAGAAATGTTATTTTATTTCACTAACCAAGTTTTGACCAAAAATTATTGTTCTAATCGCTAATCAAGTTTTGACCAAAAAAAATGTTATTTTAATCACTAATCGAGTTTTGACCAAAAATGTTATTCTAATCACCTTAACATTTTATAACTGAAATGTTGTTTTCCTTGACTTTAACATTTTATAATTAAAATGTTATTTTTATCTAATGCCACATTTTAAAATAGAAATGTCATTTCTATTGCTAATGTCCCATTTTACAAATAAGTGTAATTTCTTTTTCTAATGTCACATTTCATTCAACAAAGCTTGATACTCTTGTTACAACAATTATATTTAACAAAAATTGATATTTTTATTTCAACAATTATATTCAACAAAAATGATTCTTTGGTTTTGTTACAAATCTAGTTCAACAAAATGTTAGTTTTGTTTTTGATGCAAATATAATTCAACAAAATGATAGTTCTGCTATAACACAATATGATTCAACCAAAAGGAAATTTTGTGTTGACTCAAATATGATTCAACAAAAAGGATGATTCAACTAAAAGGATATTTTGTTTTTACCAATATTCTATTTAACAAATGTGAAAAATTTGTTTACACATGACATTTTTCTGTTTAACAACAATGAATACTTTTAGTCTAAGATAACATTAGCTAACAAAATGATATTCTCACTCTACATGAATATAATTCACCAAATCATCACAAACACAATTCATCAGTTAATCTTGATTTTATACACAACATATATGTTTCATATGACGTATATATATATTTTACATCACTAGCAAGATCTATTTTAAATAAATAAATAAATAATAAATTTATTTTAAAATTTTAAAACTGAGAAATCTCACCAAACAATTTAGATCTGAAATTTCCAACGTTCTCTGTTTCAATGCCGGTCAGTTTCATCGCGTAGATCTTGCTTCCCCGATTCAAACGCTTCTGAAATTTCTGCATTTCGTTTCCATTTGCACGAGTTATAGAGATTTAAACTTTTGATTAACTAATGATTAATTAAAAATAATTAAACTATAATTAAGCCTTAACTTAATCCTCCTTCTTCCCAATTATTACTGGAACATCACGAAGCTGCTGAACCCATTCGTTCGTGCAAAAGCTCCACCATGCACCGGAATTCGCGCTACCATCCATCGATCCGACAACACCACGGCCACCGCTTGCCGACGCCTCCCCACGCTCCAAGCACGGTGCAACTCGCACCTCCCCAGGCCGAGGAATCCCGCTGCCAACCTCGCCACTTCCCATGTCGATTTTGGCCACCACGGTTCACGGTTTCCGATCATCTCCTTATGGAACGAACGCCCTTGAAAGTCTCCTCGATATTGGCTTTGGATCATACCTTAGTTTGGTTTAATTTAGGAGAGATTAGCGATTCTGTTTCGGTGTTCGTAGGCCATTGAAACCGTTGAACGGCTGCTGTAGTATGTGGTGGGTTTCGTATTCTGGACCGTATTTATAAGCGTATTTTCCTATTTAAATAATCCAAAAATTCATGTTTATCAATACGAACACCGAATCGAACCCCACAAGTGTCGCCCCAAGCTAATAACCCCCGTCCCGGACACAATGAAATATGTTTCGTAACCCAGTTCGGATGTTACGATATGTTTTTCCATTAAATTAACTTATAAATCATTTAATTATTAAATTCAAACGTACATTTTAAATTACCGGGGCTACATACGGACTCTAAAAATTACTGAAAATTTATTTCTAGTTATGTTTTGACGATACGGTTCTAACAAGATAAATTTCATCGAATTTTGAGACAGATTGAAAAATGGCTGTTTTCAAGCCAATTAAATTTGACTGAAACTGACAAAACACGTTTTCCATTACCACGCTCACATATTAATTCAAAAAATTATGAAAATTGAAACCTAGCAATAATTTGACATTCTGGTTCCAACAAAAGTGGTTTCGTTGAAAACCGAGATTGTTTGAAAAATGGCTATTTTTAAGGCCAATATATTATATTAAAATATATATAAATTCTACAGCGACTTTTCTAAAATTTAAACTGGACATAACTTTCAAATTATAAAGTGAAATTTAAAATTTTCAAATTCGTTAGAAAGATATGATTAAATAGATTTAAATATTTATTGTTTCGCTCAATTCTGATTTAAAATGAATCCTGTACATTCAGTTAATGTTTGAAATCAAATTTTCAAACTACAGCACTGTTTCTAACTCCTTTTATAATTAAATTATATTTATTCCTTTTAAAATAAATTTGTAGTCGTTATTATTTAAAAAAATATTTTAAATATTAAAAATCCATTAAAATTTCTAAAATAAAAATTTATATTGGCCCCAAAATTCCGGGTTGTTACAAGGAAAGTCCAAACTTAAGTCATACAATTAATGAAAAGTTCCTACCTATGAAGCAAAACGTAAGTCAGGAAAATTAATCGAGCCTATCAGACAATGTATCACCTGAAGTCCGCAAGTAATGGCCACAGACAAACATTTACCTTTTGTAAAAAAAGGTACAATACAAATGCACATATATGAACATAATCATATATGCATGTAGCATTTAACATAGAAACTCAAAAATCAATGACTGAAATAACCAAGGCAACCAACAAGATGATAACAACCAACAAGACTCAACAAATTATACTTGGTGAAACCGAAGTAGCGAACTTGTAAAAGGGTTTAATCATAATAAAACTAACAATTAATCATGGTAGTGGTCGAATCAAAAGAAGAACCAGCACACGGAGGAAGAAGCAGGAGCTCGAGGTCAAGTTGTTCCGGCCGGTGTGCAGACAAAGGTGGCAAGACCGATTGGGTGGAAGGGGACGCACGCTTTCGATGGTTGCCATCGGCACAATGAGGTGATGGAAAAAGGCAGTGGTGATTGCTTCGATGGTGCATGAGTTTTTTTTCCAAAGAAGCTTCAGATCTAAATTTAGAATAAGAAAAAGGAGGCATGTAGAAGAAGAAAGAGGAGGCAGTTCTTTTATGTGTACGGTTATGTGTGTATATATATACACCAAGTCTGCTACTTGGATAAGAAACCGGTTACAAAATACGAATTGGTATGAATGTATTAGCAAAATGTGGGTGACGTAATCCTTGACCCTTAAATATAGAAAATAAGACGTTATCATTTTTTGTTTTGTTTTACCGTTCAACACTAACACATGGTTTTTAATGCTTAAATTTTTTTTCCTCTCTTTACCATATATATGTGAACGTTTCAGGTAGTAATAAAAGCATGGACGCATGATGGTCAAGAATTCCTATTTTTGCATATTCTTGAATGCACGCACACATGCATGCCTTTTCTATTATATGCTCTTATTTTCTTTCCATTTTCATTTTTTTTAAACAAGCGTTTCTCTCTCTCTCTGTTTTATTTTATAGAAACGTGGCTTTTGGAAGAATAGAAAACATTTATTTATATATGCAGTCATTAAACGTTTTATATTTTGAGTAGACATTTCACAAAAAGGAGGGAGGAAGGTAAAATGGGCAGCTAACTAAGCATTTATGTTATACTATATGTATTTATATAATATAAAACGTTACAACTTGATATAAATGAAAGAAATGGAAGGGTGTCATAATGCATGGCTTGGAAATGAATTAACAAACGTTTTGTTTTGCATTCAAGCAAAAACTGATGACTAAGCATTAAAATTTACCTTTTCAAAATTATGTTTTGTTTTGTTTTAAATGTAACGTATTATTTCATATTATTACATGAATAGTTTGACGTACGTTCCTTTTTAATGAAGGAATGTGACTGATTTGGATGAATGGATTTCTCACATTTTGTATTTCCACTGTTTCATTAATTGCTTTGGTTTTAAAAGGAAACTTAATGAGTGGGGCTAAATTTTGAATAGACAAAAATAAAGAGGCTGAAAATACATAGACATTGGAATAGAAAGGGAAATATGTGTGCGCTATTGGCAGAACTGATTCCTAATATTACTATGGAAATTTTCCATCGCTATGTTTAGTTAGATGCATTCCAAATATAATTAAATTTGATTGCAAATTTTTGATGTTACCGTTAACTATGCTATTTAAGCTATGCATTAATAAAATCGTGGAAGCTTTTCGTTGTTATCAACAGTCAATTTAATTTGCTGAAATTAAAGTAAATAAAAGCATACCAAATTCAACTCAAAATTAAAATTTAAGGGTTGAAAGTATATAAATGATATAAGATGCATGAAAAATAGAAAAACGGGGAAGAAATTAATATAATGAAGGGTATAAATATAATAGAATTAAGGAAATAAATGAATGCGACATTAAGGAATATTATGCAACTATATGCATTTCAAAAATTTATTAATTAATGAATATTACACTTTGATTTGATAGGTGGAAAGTATTAAAGGGGATGGCCACAGATATATGCAAGTATGTTGTTAAAAAAACCATCAATAATATACACACTATTTTCGATCAATCTTTCAGAAGAAATTAATAAATTTCATTAATAACATCATAAATTTTATTTAAATACCATTTTAAATTCAATAATTTAATTTAATTCAATAACTTAAACGGTCAAAATTTATAGGATGTTATATCTACATAGTCTCATTTGCTCGTATGAATTCATTTATTTATTTTTGGGACAATTTAAAGCAATATTTTTTCGGCATTGGGACTTTCTGCAAATTTTTTTAAGTGTATTTATTTCAAAAGTAAAGATGGACGTATTCCATATGTGGTAGGTTTATCAACCATAGAAGTAACACGTACAAATTGATTTTAGATGTAATTGGTTTCATTATTGATATTTGCAGCTACATAATCTCATTTGCTCGTATGAATTTATTTATTTTTGGGACGATTTGAAGCATTTTTTTTTGGCATTGGGACTTTCTGCAATTTTTTTTAAGTGTGTATTTATTTCAAAAGTAAAGATGGACATACTTCTGATGTGGTAGGTTTATTAACTATAGAAGTAACATGTACAAATTGATTTTAGATGTAATTGGTTTCATTATTGATATTTGCAGCAACCTTACAAGCAAATAAATTCGATATTTTATAGAGTGGGTAATAAGAGTTACATAGAGAGATAAATGTCAGAAGTGAGGTTAGAACCCATGCCCTCTTTCGAAGACCAAAACTTGGGTAATAAGAGTTACATAGAGAGAAAAATGTCAGAAGTGGGATTTGAGCCCACGCCCTCTTTCGAAGATCAGAACTTGAGTCTGGCGCCTTGGACCACTCGACCATCCTGACTGTTTGTTGATAAATAGATATGTGAATTTATTTTCTGAAAGAATAAAGATATTTAACAAATACTCCCCAGTGCAGCATTTAATTTTTTGTAACAAAAGGAACTAGAATAAGTAGTGTTATTTTGCAAATAGCTAAAAATAATTTAATATATACGTATAATTAGATAAAACAAGCTTGTTTTGCAAGGAGGTACAATATGAATGGTTATAAATATACAGGACAAGCATGTTTTCAAATATTTTCAAAATGAAAGGTTAAAATATCATTTTCTAAAAAAATACATACTTTTATAATATATTTTATATTCTTTAATTATATGCATAATATTGTGTTTGTGTGGTGCATATAGTATGCATTTTTTCCTTGTACAAAGAGAATTATATTTATGCAAATATTTAATGAACATTTACATACCCTACGAAAATAAAAATGTTTTGGAAATATGTGCAAGATGAACGTACAATTACATGAACATTTGTAACATAAATGCATACTTTATAGACATTTTCAAAATGAATGCAGATGGAATAGAGTTGAAAATAGGGTACGCGAACATAAAACAGTGACACAATTGATGATACAATAGATTTGAATCGTTAAATTCACCCATGATGTTGTCCTCATGTATGAGCATAATGAGATTCAATAGTAAAGATTTGTTGTGTCATTTCTTTTATGTTTCAACGATTGCTTCTAAACATGCAAGTATTTTACTAGAAAAGTAAAACTTCACTGTATTAAAACTATTTTTAGAGAAAAAGTTGATACTGTTTAAAAATACTTGCAAAAAGAAGGAATTGTCAGGAGAACAAAAAAAAATTAAGATCAAAATAACTTGAATGAAATCCATAGATTTGCTAATAGAATCAAATTAGAGTCACTTGGAAAGAAGCGCGTAGTAAGGTTCTGTATGAGAAAAATGAAAAATTTGGGAAGTAAATCGAAACTAAGTGGTTTTATAAAGCTTGATTATGTAATAACCCAGAAATCTGAGCCAATTTAAAATTTTTATTTAGGCAAATTTAGCGAATTTTGAATATTTAAAATGAATTATTTTAAATAATATCGATGAGAAATTTATTTTGAATATAATTCGAACGTATATATTTATATACGACGTCGTTAGAATATAAATATTTATTTATATATATAAAAGGAATTTAAAATGGCGCGGTAGTTCGATAATTCGATTTCGAAATTCAAATGAATGTACAGGATTCAAAATAAACCAGATTTTAGTGAAACCAAAAATATTTGAATCTAATTGAGAATATCTTTCCAAGAATCCGAGAAATCAAAATTTCATAGCGGGAATCAAAAGATATGCCCAGTTGAAAATCCAGAATAGTCGCTATGGAATTCTGGCCCTTAAAAATAGCCATTTTGCAAACGACCTCGGATTTTGACGAAACCACTTTTGTTGGATCCGTGATGTCTATTTATTGCTAGGTTTCAAATTTCATAATTTTTCGAATCAATATGTGAGCGCGACAAAGGAAAACGCGTTTGACCAGTTTTAGTTGATTTTAATCGACTGGAAAATGGCTATTTTTCAAACGGTCTCAGAATTCGATGAAACTAGTTTTGTTAGGACCGTATCGTCAATACGAAGCCAGAAAATACTTTTCGGGAATTTTTCGAGTTAGTATGTGACCCCGGTAAATTGAAATGCGCGTTCAAATTCAATATATAGAGTTATATGTTTATTTTGACGAAAACTGATCGAAACGATCAAATCAGCCTACGATACCTATCCCATTGTGTTCGGGATGGGGGTAATTAGCTAGGGGCGACAGTCGTTGGGTGTTGTTTGGAGATCGTATGAAAAGTCAACTTGAATTGAAATTAATAATAATATATTAATATTTTATATATATAAAACACCTCATCCTCCCTCCTCTCTTATCATAAGAAAAAGAAAATAAAATAAAAAAAGGCATCCCCTCCGTCGCACCACCTCTAGGCGGACCCACCACCGCCAGGCTCCGCTCCAACGCCGGAGCGCACCGCCAAATCGAACCCCTCCACACGAAAAACCCCCAAACCCGCCAACAAACCGCCATCGGTCACTTCTAGCCCACGCCACCGCCTCGGGTTAGCCACCACCGACCTCAGGTCGCCCTCTCTAACTCCGGCGCCATAACCAACATCCCTTCGGCTTGAAGAAACCGCTCCACCTCCGACGCAGCGAAGGAAACCCCCTTTTTCAGTCCTCCGACCACCTCTGACGTCAGCCCCTTCAGCCCCGATGCCTCCTCCCTCTCCGTTGAACAAAAGTAAGGTTTTTTCTCATTTATTTATTTAATTTTATTTCGGTTTTTCTTTGTAATATTCGTTGAAAAATGTATTCGAACTATATGTATATAGAGGTGAATTTATTCTCAGTTTTAGAGGTGTAAAAATTAGATTTTTATCATATAAGAAGAATTATAAAAATATAAATTTTTAAAGAAGTAAAGATTTGATTTTTAAAATAGAAAAGAAGATATTTTTAAAATAGAAAAGATGATATTTTTAAAATAGAAAAGACGATATTTTTATATATTGAGTAGCGGTAAAATTCGATTTTTACAAATATGAAGTAGCGATAAAAAAAATTCATTTTTACATATAACGAAGCAGCGAATTAAAAATATGATTTTTATCTGCTAGAGAATATAAAAATGTGATCTTTATATATGTAGTGAATCAAAAAATATGATTTTTACTTGTGTAGAGTATTAAAAATATGACCTTTATATAATAGAAGATATAAAAATACTATTTTTATATAAGTAGTGTATTGAAAATAAAATTTCTATATAATAGAGAATATAAAAATATTATCTTTATATATGTAGCGAAATAAAAATCCGATTTTTATTATACATATGTTGAAATAAAAATGTGATTTTTATAGTGATGAGCGAAATCTTTATATATGAAAAAGGTGAAATCTTTATATATGAAAAGGCGAAATCTTTATATATGAAAAGGCGAAATCTTTATGTAGAGAATAGCGTGATAAAAATATAATCTTTATTATATGAACACCGTTGTAAAAATAGAACTTTTGTCCATATAGCGTGATTATAAAAATATGATTTTTATATACATAGCAACAATATAAAAATGTGATTTTTATATTGTAGTGGCTACGGGCAACGAAAGTGACAAAAGGCGAGCACGACGAAGATTTCCTACATAAGAAGAGTCGAGGCGTTTGGATTAGCTAGTCAGTGAGAACTTCTAACTTTAAATTTCATTTTCTAGTTAAAATTATATACTAGGATGCAGACGGTCACCCGACACCCGTCGTCCACAGACCATGGACGGCTTGTATGCTTGTTTGTTTGATTTTGATGTGTAGTTGATTGTGTGATGTGAAAAGAATTAAAATATTTATATAGTTAAAAATATTTTATAGTTGAAAATATAATTTTTAACGTAAATGTGAATAAATAAATATAAATAAACAAATCGGATGATTTGTTTATATACACACATTTGACTGATATTGATTGGGATGATAAATTTTACACATCGCCCAACTGCACTGTGTTTGATTGTTTGAAACCCCACACGGGTATTGGGATGATATATGACATACACTAATCCCAATAATTAGTTGTATGTCGATCGATTGATTGATAAACTGTTATAAGCATTAAATATTTATATTTGATGCTTATACAGTGTAGAATGCACTTTGGATGATGGTTGATTATTTGTCATTGTTGATATCTACATGTGTTGTAGAAAACCCATATAATCAACATTATATGGTAATTAATTGGGCCTCATTCCAGTTTTGAAATAGAAATATTTGAAAAGAAATATTTGAAAAGAAATATTTGAAATAAAAATATTTGAAAAAGAAATATTTGAAATAAAATATTTGAAAATAGAAATATATGAAGCCGTGTTGATTAGATTGACGCCATTTTGATGCGAACGCTATTTATATCGATTTTATTCAATTTTCAATGAATATCGAAAGTGATTTCAAAATCTGATAAATTGAATAGAATTGAATTCGAATTGAAATTGAATAGAATTGAATTCGAATCGAAATTTAATAGAAATGAATTCGAATTGAAATTGAATAGAATTGAATTCGAATTGAAATTGAATAGAATTGAATAGAATTGAATTCGAATTGAAATTGAATAGAATTGAATTCGAATTGGAATTGAATTAATTTGAAATTCAAATTGAATTGAAAACGAACTGAAATTGAATTAAAAATCGATTTGAATTGAAATCAATTTGAAAGGAATTTAAAACGAATTTATAAGGAAAAATTCAACTTTGATTTGAATTAGAAATGAAGTTGAAATCATTTCGAAAACGAATTTAAAACAATTTATAAAATGAGTTTTAAAAGGAAATCGACGAAGTATATATTATATATATATATAATATAATGGTCTGAATAGAACGCGCCGCGCTGCGGCAGTTCGCGAATTTCGACCATTGACTTCGAATGGATATTGCGGGAGATCCGACCGTCGGATTCTCCTAAAACCGGAACCGTTGGGTTCGTATCGAAAAGAGCTTTCTAACGAATATTAGAAATTAGAAATCTAACAGTTGGATTTGGAATTATGTCCAAATCAAATTTGGAAAAGGTCGTTGTAAGTGTAGTTCGATGGCCGTTGATGGAAATCGACTGTACGTGCCTTGATAAAATTATTAAAAATATCAATAATTTGTGTAAAATCATAAGGAATGATTTGGGAAAAATTGGGATGAAGAACTCCATATTTGAAAAGATAAAAATAGATTTTTATCAAAATGAACTAGTTTTGAACTAGAATTATAATTCTATTTTTTTTAAAATAAATAGATTGAATTTGAAATGGTTTTAAAAGTAACCAGAAGTTCCAATAATTGAATTGGAATGGATTTGAATCGAAATTGTCTTCGGAATATTTCGATGTTGGATTTCGTGATGATACAGATGTTGTTATGGGAATTTGAAAGATATATTAATATCGTTATTTCCAATACGATATTTGTTGGTCGTAGAATTTGATATTGAATATAAGACGGTGTATATTCTATTCAGAGCCTTTTATTTAATATCAAATGTGATTTGGGTTTGTCGTGAATGGTGCCTTCATTAACACTATTCTTAAACCCAGTTGAGAAAAAAATTAAATCTTTTTATTTAGATTTAATGAAGTGTACCAATTAAATAATATTTAATTGGAATTGAATTGGTATTGATTTTTGGGTTTATCGTGAACAGTGTTTTAAATAACACTTGTTCTTTAACCCGATAATTAATGGAATGTGATTTTGGATTTATCGTGAACCGTGTTTTAAATGACACTGATTCTTTAACACAGTTAAAGATTAAAACTAAGTGGAGTTTTAATGAATCTTTAATTAGATTGAAAAGATCGAGAATGGAGTATCACCAGTTTTACTCCAGGCGATAGTTAAATCTTTAATTAGATTTGAACGTGAAATGGTAATTGAATTTACCAATAACACCGTGGTGTTAGATATGAAGTATTACCAGTTTTACTTCATGGGATGAATAAGTTGGGATTGGGAAATTAAAATAAATGATTACTTCGGTGTGGTTTGCTAATCCCGACTAGTTTGAATTGATATCCAAAGGAGATTAAAGAATAAATTTAAAGAATTTATCCTTGATAAAATTAATTGGAACCTTTCCCAAAGTATAAGAATATTTGAACAAAAGAATATTCTGAATTGGAATGAGGCGTATGTTGTGTTTGTGTAACACTTGTTTATTATATACGTGAGTTATTCAGAAAGACCGGGTCTATCCCATTCTGAATAACTGATTCGACGTGGTGTCGAAGATGAAGACGGTGGTCGAAGACCGGGGGTCTTCACGTCGTTTGGATAATTACTGATGATCTTGATTGGGCCGTACACCCAAGAGAAGGGAATCAGTTGGTGATCGTCCAGAGGTACTTGGAGATCAATGGATATGCGGGGTACTAGGTGCCTCCGGTTTTGTTCAGACCCAGAACGAACTTGTAAATGGACTGTGTGTCTGACATTGGATTTCATTTTGTGTGACTGATATCGGTTGCATAGAGTGGTCTGCTTATGTGGCATGCTAAGATGCAAATGATCAAGGCTTCTGTTGAAAAGCAAAGTCTTGTGGTTGATGATCAAAGCACGGCCTTTGTGGCGTAGCTTTGTGTAGCGTAGATTCGCGAGCCTCACACCCTGGTTGTGAACCAGAAACGGGAGAGGACCTCAGGGAGGACATGCGTTTCCTTCTCGGTAGAAGTGGCTTCAGTGGTTTTACACGCCCTGACAAGTTTGACTTATGTGGTTGTTGCTGTTACGAGGTGCCTCGGTTTGATCGGACGATCCGGGTCCGATGGAGTCATTCGTTGGCTCATTTACGCCCCAAAGGGCGGGGAAACGTAGTGTTCAGGCATAATAATCCACGTCGGTGGACCGGCCTTGATGATCCAAGGCTTGCATGCACGCTTGCCTGAGACTCGGGCTAGACAGTCTCGAATTCGGTAGAGGACTATCCTTTGCCTCGGTTCACAGATGGAAATCCTACTTCCAAATACGTGACATTTGCGGTTTTGATTGTAGAGCCTAGTATGGCGACATGATATATGGTACCCATGCCGTCTATGATTGATATTTATGATTGAAATGGTTTTAACACTATACACTTATAGTAATAATAAAACATGAAATTTAGCGTATCAAGCATTCTTTGGCTATTATAAGGTAAAACCCTATCCTCCGGCTTGCGTTGCATTGTGTGATGGGACCTGGGTCTTATAATAGCTTCATTTTTCTTTATAAAGCATTGCGTTGTTTTGTTATATGCACTGGTATTCTTGGGAGGAAACCCGTTCCGCGTTAGCGGCGTGGTCCCTTGATTTACCTAGCTTTAAAATAAAAATTATTAACTGTTTTAGTTCTCACACCAGTCACATGACTGACCTGGAGTTTACTGTTTTAACCTAAACTCCGGGTGCCCTTATTTTGACACGGGCAGCTAGTAGTTTTGGTTTTGCAGATTTATATTCACAGGATCCTGATGTACAGCTGGAACGATATCCGGAAAGCTTTGTATCCGTATATCTCCTTCTAGTTGTATTTTGTATTATTTTCCACTACTATGTAATGCATTGGAATCTCTGATATTTTTCTGCTGTATATTATTTGTTTATACTCTGTATATTCTTGTATTCTGATGAATTGTTGAAATTAACAATGAAATGTTCTTCTGTCTGCGTTCTGATTTTGTCGTGTTCTCAACTCAATCCGCGCTTTCCTTACCGGGGAAGTTCGGGTCGTTTCAGCTGGTATCAGAGCTTTGGTTTACAAAGCTCAGAGAACAAGACACGTTAGAACCATACGAAAGAATTCATCAGAGATTGGATTAGTAATATCCAATGAGAATGACTCGTTAGAGATGGGATCAGTAGTATCCTAGAACGGTTGTGAAGAGTATATTTTTAAATTGAAAACAAGTTTTGTTTTGAAAATTTAAATCAATTATTCGTATCTGATTATTTATTTATATTGAATTTGGACAGTCCAGTATATAAAGATTTTGCATATACGTCTGATCCACGTGTATTTGAAGTTTTAATATACTAGATAGATATAGAGTCACACTCTTGTCGCCCGGACATGGTCCTGATGATGAAGTATACCATCACCAGTATTTATTTTCGAGTGACGAAAGTGAGATGTCTATATATTTCCATTAGACTGGTGTGAGAACCAAAACTAGATAGGGCTAATTGTTGTGATTTGGCACCAAATATGTGATTTTTGACTATATATCAAAATTATGGATTTGAAACGTTAATCAACTAATTGATTGCTGGATGTGTTGTTTGATTATTGTTTTGATTAATTAGAATTTTGAACCATTATGTCAATTTGAACCAAATAATGAGTTGTACTGAAAATTAGTCGCAATTGCATGCATGTACATGTACTTACAATGAACAGGTCATAGCAAGGAGGCTAGAGCAGAAGAATAAAATTGTTCGCCCGACAAATAGGTACATATTTACCATAATTTACTGTTTTGTTTGGGTGATGATGATTTTGTGAGCCGATTGGCTAGCCGCTTGGCTTTTTCCTTTTCTTTTGGATTGAAGAAGGCCATGGGAGGCTATATGAAATATCCCGAAGTCCCCGGTGCAGGGGAGGTTATGGCGAAATTTTTCGAAAATTTAAGGTGTTAGCCAAATTTTTGAAAAATTTGAAAAGTT
The DNA here is from genome assembly GCA_030737875.1 of Allium sativum. Taxonomy (NCBI): domain Eukaryota; kingdom Viridiplantae; phylum Streptophyta; class Magnoliopsida; order Asparagales; family Amaryllidaceae; genus Allium; species Allium sativum. Next base: position 307,787,253 of record CM060915.1, on the reverse strand, counting down.
CTTAGAAACTGAAAAGTTGAAGAACTTAAGCCGTAATGAAAACAATGAAAGTTGAGTTGATTAGTTAAACAACTTTCGGCTTCGTTCCTTTTCGGGGATGAAAAGTTTTAAGTGGGGGGAGATTGTAATAACCCAGAAATCTTAGCCAATTTAAAATTTTTATTTTGGCAATTTTAGCGAATTTTGAATATTTAAAATGAATTATTTTAAATAATATCGACGAGAAATTTATTTTGAATATAATTCGAATGTATATATTTATATACGTCGTCGTTAGAATACAAATATTTATTTATATACATAAAAGGAATTGAAAATGGCGCGGTAGTTCGATAATTCGAAATTCAAATGAATGTATAGGATTCAAAATAAACCGGATTTTAGTGAAACCAAAAATATTTGAATCTAATTGAGAATATATTTCCAACGAATCCGATAAATCAAAATTTCATAGCGGGAATCAAAAGATATGCCCAGTTGAAATTCAGAATAGTCGCTATGGAATTTTGGCCCTTAAAAATAGCCATTTTGCAAACGACATCGGATTTCGACGAAACCACTTTTGTTGGATCCGTGATGTCTAGTTATTGCTAGGTTTCAAATTTCATAATTTTTCGAATCAATATGTGAGCGTGGCAAAGGAAAACGCGTTTGACTAGTTTCAGTTGATTTTAATCGACTGGAAAACGACCATTTTTCAAACGGTCTCAGAATTCGATGAAACTAGTTTTATTAGGACCGTATCGTCAATATGAAGCCAGAAAATATTTTACGGGAATTTTTCGAGTTAGTATGTGACCCCGGTAAATTGAAATGCACGTTCAAATTCAATATATTGAGTTATATGTTGATTTTGATGAAAACTGGTTGAAACGATCAAATCAGCCTACGATACATATCCCATTGTGTTCGGGATGGGGGTAATTAGCTAAGGGCGACAGTCGTTGGGTGTTGTTTGGAGATCGTATGAAAAGTCAACTTGAATTGAAAATAATAATAATATATTAATATTTTATATATATAAAACACCTCATCCTCCCTCCTCTCTTATCAGACGAAAAAGAAAATAATAATAAAAAAGGCACGAAGCCCTAGCTGCCACGATCGATCGCCGTCGCCCAGGGGAGAGGGCCCCTCCGCCGCGCCACCTCCAGGCGGACCCACCACCGCCAGGCTCCGCTCCAACACCGGAGCGCACCGCCAAATCGAACCCCTCCCCACGAAAAACCCCCAAACCTGCCAACAAACCGCTGTCGGTCACTTCTGGCCCACACCACCGCCTCTGGCGAGCCACCACCGACCTCAGGCCACCCTCTCTAACTCCGGTGTAACACCCCGTGTATTCTATAACAGTGAAATTCACAAATTAAAGTATAACTAATTTTAAAATATGAATCAAGGGAAACGGGCTGTGCCATTGCGTTCGTCTCGGAAAAATACGCGAAATAGAGTCCGAGTTTTCGAAAAACGGAGCCCGTATGACCAAATTATGGCCCGATGAAGTTTCAGAAAATTCAAATTTCGAAAAGAGATTTGAATTTCAGCCCAATCAGAGTAGGCGGGAAAAGTTCCCGTCCAACCCACCAGGTCGACCTGGGGGTCGACCCTAGGGTCGACCTGCCAGGCCAGGTCGACCTGGGGGTCGACCCTAGGGTCGACCTGCCAGGCCAGGTCGAGCTAGGAGTCGACCTAGGGGTCGACCTGCCCCAGGCCAGGTCGACTCTAGAGTCGACCTGGGGGTCGACCTCCCCGGTCGGGCCATTTTGGCCTGGTGCACCTGCTTGTGTTTTCTGTCCTAGTCTGTGCTTAGCCGAATTCCTGAGCCTTGCCTTGTCACTAGGGCTAGGTGTCAGCTCCTGATTGGTCTCTCCTTCAAATGAATGGCTAATATTAATCCAAGCTCCATCGACGGTCCTAATCAATTCACAAACTCTATAAAAAGGACCTAAGACTCCACCTAATTCATACAAACAAAAATAAGAACGAGACCGTCATGCTGCTGAGGAAGGACTAGAAATAGCCGTCAAAATAGAGAGACGATTAGGAGACAATTCAAAAGCTTAAAGCAAAGACAACTAAATCAAAACAACGCCCACAACAAAGGATAGCATCTCCAAATTCATAATTCAGATTCCTGAATTGAAGATTCGTCTTACGTTGTAAGTAGAGTGCTATTCCGATGTGAATAAATAATTGTGTTTTGATTTGTGTAAAATGAGAAATAGAATTGTATTTGATTTGGGGTGATAATAGTTCATATTTGTATGTTGCTTTGATTCTAAACGATTTGGGATGTTGTGGTATAACGATTGGATATTTGCAAGTATGTGATTCATGTTGAAAGTTAACAACTACATGTTTGTGGTAGTTTATTTGAGATTCATGCAAGTATATGATTCACTATTATGCCAACATAATATATATTATAACCACTTTTAGTGTAGTTGGATCCATTTGGGTATTATGACTTATGTGAATTTATGTTGGAATTGGCATCATGATTCAAGTGTAAAACCATACTTTTGTATTAGAGGCAAAAGTAAGCATCTTTGTGAACTTGTGTTGGCTCCATGAACATGACTAGACTATGTTTGGTGTTATGCCTAATTGAAAAACATGTTTTAGGCCTATATTGTTATCAAAATCATATGATAATATATGTGACACATAGCTAGGTTAGATTTACATTCCAATTGCAAGTTTGCATGAATAGATTAAAAACCATGATTTCATGTTTAGGTATATTTATGCCATGATTATATGAATAGATTAAAAACCATGATTTCATGTTTAGGTATATTTATGCCATGATTATATGAATAGATAAAAAACAATGATTTCATGTTTAGGTATGTTTATGCCATGATTATATGCTATTACAATGCAAGTTCACAAGTGCCAAATTTATGTTAATTAGTTCGCTATGTTGCAAGTTCATGCGTTCACACTCCCCTTTTTATGTTACTTAGAATATATAAACACCATGTTCTAAGCCTCCCCTTTTTCATGTGGCTAAGTTGGGTTTAAATGTTAAACCCAACATATGTTATATTGTAGCGAACGTATAAAACGGGGGTAATGACGTTTGGGTTAAAATATAGAACATATGTGTTGGCATGTTTGACGCATGCCAACGACCTTGAAAAACAATTAAGTGGTGTAAATTAATTTTACCCAATAAAGATGAATTTGTATAATGGGCCGCAAATATTTACATATAAAAAGAAAAGAGACAAAATATGTAAATTTAGAAAATACGATGTGTTTAACCCGAGGTTGGATTGAGTTGTGATGTAAACCTGCCCGGAACCGCCCGGCTGTCCAGTTGTCACAACAATACCTATCCAATGTGGGTGGTTAAACACGGAGCCCAATAAAGACCCGAGGTTAGACTGAGTTATGGCGTAAGACTGCCCGGACCCAACCGGCAATAGGCAGCCACAACAATATCTGTGTAATGTGAGAGGTCGAGGCTTTAATAAGACAATTAAGGCTGAGTCAGGATTGATAGGATTAAGTAAATTGAATTAATACCTAATCAAAATGGAACATGCTAAACTATACAGACTGATTGGGGGTTAGGTTTACAAAACACTTAACCAACTTAGCATGTTGGCTAGAAATAAAAAACCTAGTAGCGGGGGGACCCTTTTCAGCAGTAACCCTACAAGGTGTATCAGGATACCCTGAACTAGGCAGGGTGGGGTACGATTTCTGGGCTGGCTGTAAGAGGTCAAATCGACGGCGGTGGTGCAGCAGTGTAGGTTCTAACGGGGTGCGGGCGTGCACACACTCCGGCGCAGAAAAATAAGGCACTGGGCACCAGTAGTATACCTGTGCATTCTAGAATTGTGTCGGGCCGCCACCATGGGACTTGATACACCCCATGGTGGGACCAGCATAGGTAACTACAACATCGGGGGCCGTAAGACACATGTAACTATGCGAGTAGGAGACGATCATTAGAAACGGATCACTTCATCCTGATTATGGGGTGCCTGTTGGGAACTAGTTTATATGGATGCAGAGATTAATATGGGGTACGATAAGTATATTCGACTCTAGACAACTTAACTTAGTTTATGGTGCTTTCCCATTTCCAGTTTATACTTATCATGCCCAGTTCTTTACTCAGGCTTTATGTCTGACTCTACTTTTCTTTCGTCTTCTTTTCTTTCGTCTTCTTTTCTTTCGTTTCCCACCTATCCCCTAGGTCCACAGGGAGGGAATACCGCAGCTTGACCAATTTTCACATCCAGCTTGAAGAGAAAGAATGTATTGCTTGGATCTTTTTCGTTTTGGACTATGGCTTTGGACAGCAATTATGGGACTTATGCAGTTTACTTATGTTTTTATGCTTCTTTAAATAATGTAATCAAGACAGTTATGAAGATGTTATGTTTTTGGAAGTATTGTAAGACAAATTATGGCATGGTTTGTGTAACACGTATTTTAATGAAATAAAAGTTGCTGTTGTTTTCCGCTGTTCAAAAATATGTGTTTTTATATCTGTCTTGTGTATCTGTGACTTATACTTATAAACCTCCACCAAAATTAGGGCATTCCCTTTGAGAGTGACCCTAACGGAGGTGGGGTGTTTCACTTGGTATCAGAGCGAGGTTTACCAGATAAGATAAAAAGTTTTGAAAATTTATTTTCAAAAGAAAATTTAAAGAAGCATTTTTAAAGATAAAATGTTATTTTATTTTAAAAAAGTCATAGTCCCCCAAAGCCATAGGTACTATCTTTTATCCTTCGTTTTGAATCTATCCTTTTTGTTTCAGCATGTCCAAAGAACTTAACTTGCCAGAGGGTGTACCAATACCTGGTTGGTTTAGACGATTCTTAGAGGCAAGGGCCACTCAGCCAGGTCCTACCGTTCCTCCTCCCCCAGCTGCAAGAAATCATCCAGCTGCAGCAGCACCTCTCCATCCACCTCCTCCGCGGGGTAATACTTTTGCTAAGATATGTAAAGATTTTAAAGCTATGGGAGGAAAGGACTTTCATGGAACCGAGTCCTTCTTGGCAGCCAGGAATTGGCTGAAGGAAACCAAGGACTTATTCATCATCTTTGAGGTAGAAGATAGGCAGAAGGTACAACTAGCAGTATGGCTACTTAAAGGCGAGGCTTCCTACTGGTGGGAAGTCACCAATGCAGAAAGGCCAGTGGAAACATGGGAGGACTTTAGGGCAAGGTTTGAAGCTAAATTTCTCTCAGAAGATGAAAGGAGCCTTCAATTGGAAAAATTCTTATTTCTTAAGCAAAGGAATATGACAGTCAAAGAGTATGTTAATCAGTTCGATCAGCTGGCTAGGTTCGGACTGGACCTAGTCAACACTCCGCACAAGAAGGCTCTCCGCTTTGTCAAAGGATTGAATGAGCCATTACACAGTTTGGCCATGACCCATATACCCATGGGGGCTACGTATGAAAGGTTGGTGCAGATGGCATTGCTGAAAGAAGAGGATAAGGGCAAGAAGGAGAAAAAGGCAGAAAGCTCTCAAGGGAAGAAAGAGGGTTTATAGCCTAAGAAGACAGACTTTAAGAAGGGCGGGAAAGACAACAAAGAGAAGAGGAAGTGTAATTTCTGTGGCAAAGTGGGGCACTTGGTGAAAGATTGCCGGAAAAAGAAGGCCAAGATGAATGGTGGGTGCTTTTCTTGTGGTGAAACAGGCCATATGGCTAAGGATTGCCCAAAGAAACGAGGGCAGGGGCAGAGGGCTGGATCCACCTCAGGGGCACAGGTTCATGTGCTAGAAGCGCCACCTCTGCAACAACGAGGTATAAATACTTCTGTAGAAACTGTAGTTTATCTTTATGATCACCCAGTTCGCACTTTATTTGATTCTGGCGCATCACACTCCTTTATCTCGTCTGCTTTAGTAGAATCTCTGCACCTAGAAACTAGTATGGTAGAGGACCCCTTAATTGTTTCAAACCCAGTTGGGGGCCCAGCTCATTTGTCTATGATCTGTGTGGGATTGAAAATTTCTATTCTAAGCGTAGAATTTAGATGTAGTGCCTTTGTTTTGGGCTTCTCGGGATATGGTTTGATTTTGGGCATGGATTGGCTATCCAGTAATGGTGCCATCCTGGATTGTGAGAAAAGGGTGGTTAGGCTTCTGACCCAACTCGGTAACACTCTGGAAATTACTTGTAATCCCTCGTATGCGGTTATGCTTAGTTATCTTGAATCGCTAGATGCCTCTGTTGAAAGTTTGCAATCGGTTAGAGTGGTCCAGGAATATCCGGATGTCTTCGAAGAGGTGAAGGGCTTACCTCCGAAGCGGGAGATAGACTTCCGCATATATCTTGTAGATAATGCAAAGCCCGTTGTGTTGCCCGTTAGACACATGGCTCCACGGGAAAGGAAGGAGCTCAATAAACATATTAAAGAGCTTCTAGAGAAGGGGTTCATTAGGAGGAGTATTTCAGAATGGGGCGCTCCAGTGGTGTTCGCTACAAAGGCGGATGGTTCATGTAACAACCCGGAAAATCTGGGCCAGTTTAAAATTTTTATTTTGGCAATTTTAGTGAATTTTGATTATTTAAAATGAATTATTTTAAATAATATCGACGAGAAATTTATTTAGAATATAAATCGAACGTATATATTATACGCGTCGTCGTTAGAATATAAATATTTATATATAATTATAAATAGAATTGAAAATGGCGCGGTAGTTCGATAATTCGATTTCAAACTTCAATTGAATGTACCGGGTGCAAAACAATCCGGATTTTAGTGAAACCAAAAATAATAGAATCTAATAGTGAATATCTTTCCAACGAATCCGAAAAATCAAAAGTTCGTAGCGGGAATCAAAAGATATGTCCAGTTGAAAATTCTGAATAGTCGCTATGGAATTCAGGCCCTTAAAAATGGACATTTTGCAAATGACCTCGGATTTCGACGAAACCAGTTTTGTTGGATCCGCAGTGTCAAGTTATTGCTAGGTTTCAAATTTCATAATTTTTCGAATCAATATGTGAGCGTGGCAAAAGAAAACGCGTTTGACCAGTTTCTGTTGATTTTAATCGACTGGAAATTGGCCATTGTTCAAACGGTCTCAGAATTCGACGAAACTAGTTTTGTTAGGACCGTATCGTCGATACGAAGCTAGAAAATATTTTTCTGGAATTTTTCTAGTTAGTATGTGACCCCGGTAATTTGAAATGTGCGTTTAAAATTCAATATAGTGATTTAAATGAAAATTCAAAAGGAAACTGATTGTAACGATCAAATCAGCTAGCGATACATATCCCATTGTGTTCGGAATGGGGGTAAAACGCTATGGACGACAGGCGGTGGGCCTCGTTTCGAGGTCATATGTAAAAGTCAACTTTTAATGAATAAAATAATAAAATAAATAAAAAAAAATATAATTAAATTCTCTCCCTCTTCCCCTTAATTACGTTCTGGCCCCCCCCCTTTCTTTCAAAACCGAATCGAACTTTCAGGGAAAAAAAAAAAAAAAAAAGAAGAGAGAAGCGGAAGGGGGCATCGCGCCCCCACCAGATTTCGCCGCCGCACCTAGGCGGCGCAGCCCCCACAGCCGCCCCACCTCCCCGAGCTCCGCCTCTCTCTCCCCTTCCTCTCCCATCGAAACCGCCCGACGCGAGCTCCTCCGACCAGGCGAGCTCCTCCGACCGCAGCAGACCACCGCGAGGCCCTCTTACCTGAAGACCGCCGTTCTGGCGAACCCCCCCCCCCTTCTACAAAATACTGTAAGTATATTGTTTTTATTTTTTTATTTTAATTCGTATAAAGTAATTTCGATTTTAGGCTTATAAGAACTGGAAATTTAATTAGGTTTTAAAAATGATTTGGTTTTTAAAAGAGTAAACTGATTTTATTTATTTTTAAAAACTGTTTTTATTTATTTTTAAAACTGATTTTTATTTTTAGATTTTAAAGTGAAAAGATTTAAACTTCAAAAGCTGAAAAGTTAGGATTTTTAAGTTATAAAAATTTAGATTTTTAATTTATAAAAGTTCAGATTTTTGTATAAGGAAAAACCAGATCTTTATATTTGTAGAAAAATAAAAACTGATTTTACTTTATGGTTTATAAATGAATTTGCTTTGAATAAAAAAACTATGGTTTTTAAAAAATGAATTTGCTTTGAAATTATAATTTTTGTATTGTTTAAATCGAAATAAAAATATGATCTTTATATTGTTTACATAGAAGAAAATTTAGATCTTTATATATGAAAGCGAAGAATAAAAATTAGTTTTTTTTTATTGAATGGCGAAATAAAAAAATTCGATTTTTATATATGGAACTTTGAAATAAAAATATGATTTTTATATATTGAGAAGCAAAATAAAAATATGATTTTTATATATTGAATAACGAAGTAAAATTCGATTTTTACATATGTAGTGAAAGCGGACAACGAAAGCAACAAAAAGCGAGTTGGCGAAGATTTCCTGCATTAGAAGAGCCGTGGAGCTAGGATAGCTAATCTGTGAGAATTTCTCACCTTTCAATTTATTTTTCTAGTTATATATATATATACTAGGATGCAGACGGTGCTTAGTAGCACCCGACACAATCGTCCACAGACCATGGACTTGTTTGTTTGATTGTTTGGTGATTGATTGCGAATTGGTTTGAATGTGGTTTGTGATGTGAAAAATCGAATCGATAAATTGGTTAGGATTAGACGTGCGCCGTTATAAGGCGTAGGAGTAAGGCTAGGTTAGACCCTTACTCCAAATTTTGTGGTTTGCAAAATGAAATTGATTTGATTGATGAGTGAATGGCGTGGGCCTTCACTAGACCGGGGATAAGGCTAGGCCTCGTCCCGTTTCTAGTATCGTGCCGTTATGCCGCCGAAATTTTCTAAAATATGTTAGAAAAATAAAAATATCATTTTATTTAAAGAATGAAATGAATAGAAATTCATATGTTGAAATAAAATGTTTTGTCGTTAAAAATATAATTTTTAACGTGAAGTGAATAAAATAAAATATTCATTTATAAACCGGACGGTTTGTTTATGTACACCTATTTGAATGACATTGATTGGGACGATAAATTTTACACATCGCCCAACTGCACGAATAAAATTCTGTGTTTGGTTGTTTGAAACCCCACACGGGTGTTGGGATGAAATTTGAAGTTCACTCATCCTGATTGATTAAATATGTCGATCGATCGATTGACAGGCTGTTATAAGCGTTGAATATCTATATTTGATGCTTATCCAGTGTAGTGCACTTTGGTTGATGGTTGATTATTTTTCAATGCTATGATATACATGTGTTGTATGAAAATCCATATAATTAACTTTATATGGTAATTGATTGGGCCTCATTCCAGTTTTAAAATAGAAATATTTGAAAAAGAAATATTTGAAATAGAATATTTGAAATAGAATATTTGAAAATAGAACTTTATGAAGCCGTGTTGATTAGATTGACGCCATTTTGACGTGAACGATATTTATATCGATTTTATCGATTTCGAATTGAATTGAAAACGAATTCGAAATGAATTGAATTGAAAACGATTTCGAAATGAATTGAATTGAAAACGATTTCGAAATGAATTGAATTGAAAACGATTTCGAAATGAATTGAATTGAAAACGATTTCGAAATGAATTGAATTGAATATGAATTCAAATTGAATTGAAATTTGAATTGAACAGAAATGAATTTTGAAACGAATTTATAAAGAAGAATTCAATTTTGCTTTGAATTGAAAGGGAAGTTGAAATAGATTTTGAAATGAATTTAAAACTGTTTATATAATTCGTTTTTAAATAGAAATCGACGAAGTATATATTATATATATTATATATATAATATAATGGCCTGAATAGAACGCGCCGCGCCGCGGCAGTTCGCGAATTTCGACCATTTATTTCAAACGGACATTACGGGAGATCCGACCGTCGGATTCTCCTAAAACCGGAACCGTTGGGTTCGTATCGAAAAGAGCTTTCTAATGAATGTTAGAAATTTGAAATCTAACGGTTGGATTTGGAATTATGTCCAAATCAAATTCGAAAAAGGTCGCTATAAGTGCAGTTCGATGGCCATTGTTGGAAATCGACTGTACGGGCCTTGATAAAATTATTAAAAACAGTAATAATTTGTGTAAAATCATAAGAAATGATTTAGAAAGAATTGGGATGAAAAACTCCATATTTGAAAAGATAAAAATAGATTTTTATCGAAATGAACTAGTTTTGAACTAGAATTATAATTCTATTTATTTTTAAATAAATAAATTGAATTTGAAAAAGGGTTTTGAAAATAACCAAAATTTCCAATGATTGCATTGGAGTGGATTTGAATCGAAATTGTCTTCGGAATATTTCGATGTTGGAATTCGTGATTATACAGGTGTTGTTATGGAAATTTGAAAGATATATATTTATATCGTTATTTCCAATATGACATTTGTTAGTCGTAGAATTCGATATTGAATATAAGCCGATATATTTTCTATTCAGAGCCTTGTATTGAATATCGAATGTGATTTGGGTTTGTCGTGAGTGGTGTCTTCACTAACACTGTTCTTGAACCCAGTTGAGAAAAGATTAAATCTTTTGATTTAGATTTAATGAAGTGTACCAATTAAATAATATTTAATTGGAATTGAATGGATATTGATTTTTGGGTTTATCGTGAACAGTGTTTTAAATAACACTTGTTCTTTAACCCGATAATTAATGGGATGTGACTTTGGGTTTATCGTGAACCGTGTTTTTAATGACACTGATTCTTTAACCCAGTCACAGATTAAAACTAAGTGGAGTTTTAATGAATCTTTAATTAGATTGAAAAGATCGAGAATGGAGTATCACCAGTTTTGCTCCAGGCGATAGTTAAATCTTTAATTAGATTTGAATGTGAAATTTAGAAACTAACTGGCGGTTAGCCAAGCAGAATGGTTTTCTGGATATTGATCTGATGTTGGTTTCGGCCTTCGGGGTTAATATTTGGGGAATTATTCTCTTGATTAATTTACGGTTAGTGACTAATGAATTGGAATGAGGCGTATGTTGTGTTTGTGTAACACTTATTTAGAATATACGCGAGTTATTCGGAAAGACCGGGTTTATCCCATTCTGAATAACTGATACGACGATAAGTCGAAGATGAAGACGATGGTCGAAGACCGGAAGTCTTCACGTCGTTTGGGTGATAACTGATGATCTTGATTGGGCTGTACACCCAAGAAGATGGAAACAGTTGGTGATCGTCCAGACGTACTTGGAGATCGATGGATATGCGGGGTACTAGGTGCCTCCGGTTTCGTTCAGACCCAGAACGGACTTGTAAATGGACTGTGTGTCTGACATCGGATTTCATTCTGTGTGACTGATATCGGTTGCATAGGATGGTTTGCCTGTGTGGCATGCTAAGATGCAAATGATCAAGGCTTCTGTTGAAAAGCAAAGTCTTGTGGTGATGATCAAAGCACGGCCTTTGTGGCGTAGCTTTGTGTAACGTTTACCTCGCGTGTTTCGCACCAGGTATGAACCAAAAACGGGAGACGGACCTCAGGGAGGACTTGCGTTTCTTTCTAGTTAGAAGTGGCGTCAGTGGTTTTACACGCCCTGACGAGTTTGACTTATGTGGTTGTTGCTGTTGCGAGGCGCCTCGGTTATATCGGTTTCGGCCGATGCATTCTGGTCGGCTGACGGACCAGACTTACACCCCATAGGGTGGGGAAACGTAGTGTTCAGGCATTTTAATCCACATCGGTGGACCGGCCCTGACGATCCAAGGGCCCACCTGAGTCTGGGTCCTGTGGCTCGGGCTAGAGAGTCACGAATCGGTTGAGGACTATCTTTTGCCTCGGTTCATAGACGGAAATCCAATTTCCAAATACGTGACATTTGCGGTTTTATTTGTAAACCTATATATGGCGACATGATATATGGTACCCATGCCGCCTATGATTGATACTTATGATTTGAAGTGTTTTATACACTATGCACTTATGATAGTATCAAATGATTTGTTTTAAACGTATCAAGCATTCTTTGGCTGTTATAAGGGAAAACCCTATCCTCGACTGCGTTGCATTGTGTGATGGGACCTGGGTCTTATAACAGCTTCATTTTTCTTTATTTAGCATTGCGCTGTTTGTTTTATGCACTGGTATTCTTGGGAGGAAACCCGTTCCGTGTTATACGGCGTGGTCCCTTGATTTACCTAATGATTTAAAATATAAAGATTAACTGTTTTAGTTCTCACACCAGTCACATGACTGACCTAGAGTTTATTGTTTTAACCTAAACTCTGGGTGCCCCTATTTTGACACGGGCAGCTAGTAGTTTTGGTTTTTGCAGATTTATATTCACAGGATCCTGGTTTACAGCTGGAACGATATCCGGAAAGCTTTGTATCCGTATATCTCTTTCTAGTTGTGTATTGTATTATTTTCCGCTGCGATGTATTTAAATGTAATTTAAATCTCTGATATTTCTGTGTTATGTTTATTCATTTATACTCTGTATATTCTTGTAATCTGATGCATTGTTGTAATATACAATGAAACGTTCTTTTATATGCGTTCTGTTTTGTCGTGTTCTCAAACGATAGGGCGTTTCGAACGGTCTGGATCGGTTTAGCGACTGGTTCGGACCGAGCGAAATTCTTTGCCGTCACATTTGGTATCAGAGCTTTGGTTTACAAAGCTCAGAGAACAAGGCACATTAGAACCATACGAAAGAATTCATCAGATATTGGATTAGTAATATCCAACGGGAATGACTCGTTAGAGATGGGATCAGTAGTATCCTAGAATGAGTGTGAAGAGTATATTTTTAAAATGAAAACAAAGTTTAGTTTTGAAAATCTAAATCAATTATTCGTATTTGATTATTTATTTGCATTGATTTGGACAGTCCAGTATATAAAGAATTTGCATATACGCCTTGCAAACGTATATTCAAAGTTTTAATATATTGGATAGATATAGCATCACACTCTAGTCGCCCGAAGATGATATTGATGATGGTGCATCATCATCAGCATTTATATTCGAGTGTCGAAGGTGTGATATCTATATATTTCCTATTGACTGGTGTGAGAACCAAAAACTATATAGGATCTATTGTTGTGATTTGGCACCAAAAATCTGATTTTTGTATAGGTATCAAAATTATGAATTTCAAACTCTAATCAACTAATTGATTGATGTTTGTGTTGTTTGTTTATTTGTTTGCTAATTTTTAGCCATTTAGCCTAATTGAATCACATATTGAATTGTATTGAAAATTGGTCGCATTCGCTTGCATATACTTATATTGAACAGGTCATAGCAAGGAGGCTAGAGCAGAGAATAAAATTTGTTTGCCCGACAAATAGGTACATGTTTACTACATAATTTACTGTTTTGTTTGGGTGATGATGATTTTGTGAGCCTATTGGCTAGCCGCTTGGCTTTTTCTTTTTCTTTTTGAGATCTGAAGGACCGGGGAAGCTATTTGAAATTCCCCGATGCTCCCGGTGCAGGGGAGGTTATGGCGAAATTTTTCAAAAATTTAGGGTGTTAGCCAAATTTTTGAAGTTTTAAAAATTCTCAGAAACTAAAGAGTTGGAGAATGGAAGCCAGATCAAGCGTAGAGCTGAATAATCAAACCACTTTCGACTTTGTTCCTTTTCGGGGACGAAAAGTATTAAGTGGGGGAGATTGTAACAACCCGGAAAATCTGGGCCAGTTTAAAATTTTTATTTTGGCAATTTTAGTGAATTTTGATTATTTAAAATGAATTATTTTAAATAATATCGACGAGAAATTTATTTAGAATATAAATCGAACGTATATATTATACGCGTCGTCGTTAGAATATAAATATTTATATATAATTATAAATAGAATTGAAAATGGCGCGGTAGTTCGATAATTCGATTTCAAACTTCAATTGAATGTACCGGGTGCAAAACAATCCGGATTTTAGTGAAACCAAAAATAATAGAATCTAATAGTGAATATCTTTCCAACGAATCCGAAAAATCAAAAGTTCGTAGCGGGAATCAAAAGATATGTCCAGTTGAAAATTCTGAATAGTCGCTATGGAATTCAGGCCCTTAAAAATGGACATTTTGCAAATGACCTCGGATTTCGACGAAACCAGTTTTGTTGGATCCGCAGTGTCAAGTTATTGCTAGGTTTCAAATTTCATAATTTTTCGAATCAATATGTGAGCGTGGCAAAAGAAAACGCGTTTGACCAGTTTCTGTTGATTTTAATCGACTGGAAATTGGCCATTTTTCAAACGGTCTCAGAATTCGACGAAACTAGTTTTGTTAGGACCGTATCGTCGATACGAAGCTAGAAAATATTTTTCTGGAATTTTTCTAGTTAGTATGTGACCCCGGTAATTTGAAATGTGCGTTTAAAATTCAATATAGTGATTTAAATGAAAATTCAAAAGGAAACTGATTGTAACGATCAAATCAGCTAGCGATACATATCCCATTGTGTTCGGAATGGGGGTAAAACGCTATGGACGACAGGCGGTGGGCCTCGTTTCGAGGTCATATGTAAAAGTCAACTTTTAATGAATAAAAAAAAATAAAATATATATATAATTAAATTCTCTCCCTCTTCCCCTTAATTACGTTCTGGCCCCCCCCTTTCTTTCAAAACCGAATCGAACTTTCAGGGAAAAAAAAAAAAAAAAAAAAAGAAGAGAGAAGCGGAAGGGGGCATCGCGCCCCCACCAGATTTCGCCGCCGCACCTAGGCGGCGCAGCCCCCACAGCCGCCCCACCTCCCCGAGCTCCGCCTCTCTCTCCCCTTCCTCTCCCATCGAAACCGCCCGACGCGAGCTCCTCCGACCAGGCGAGCTCCTCCGACCGCAGCAGACCACCGCGAGGCCCTCTTACCTGAAGACCGCCGTTCTGGCGAACCCCCCCCCTTCTACAAAATACTGTAAGTATATTGTTTTTATTTTTTTATTTTAATTCGTATAAAGTAATTTCGATTTTAGGCTTATAAGAACTGGAAATTTAATTAGGTTTTAAAAATGATTTGGTTTTTAAAAGAGTAAACTGATTTTATTTATTTTTAAAAACTGTTTTTATTTATTTTTAAAACTGATTTTTATTTTTAGATTTTAAAGTGAAAAGATTTAAACTTCAAAAGCTGAAAAGTTAGGATTTTTAAGTTATAAAAATTTAGATTTTTAATTTATAAAAGTTCAGATTTTTGTATAAGGAAAAACCAGATCTTTATATTTGTAGAAAAATAAAAACTGATTTTACTTTATGGTTTATAAATGAATTTGCTTTGAATAAAAAAACTATGGTTTTTAAAAAATGAATTTGCTTTGAAATTATAATTTTTGTATTGTTTAAATCGAAATAAAAATATGATCTTTATATTGTTTACATAGAAGAAAATTTAGATCTTTATATATGAAAGCGAAGAATAAAAATTAGTTTTTTTTTATTGAATGGCGAAATAAAAAAATTCGATTTTTATATATGGAACTTTGAAATAAAAATATGATTTTTATATATTGAGAAGCAAAATAAAAATATGATTTTTATATATTGAATAACGAAGTAAAATTCGATTTTTACATATGTAGTGAAAGCGGACAACGAAAGCAACAAAAAGCGAGTTGGCGAAGATTTCCTGCATTAGAAGAGCCGTGGAGCTAGGATAGCTAATCTGTGAGAATTTCTCACCTTTCAATTTATTTTTCTAGTTATATATATATATACTAGGATGCAGACGGTGCTTAGTAGCACCCGACACAATCGTCCACAGACCATGGACTTGTTTGTTTGATTGTTTGGTGATTGATTGCGAATTGGTTTGAATGTGGTTTGTGATGTGAAAAATCGAATCGATAAATTGGTTAGGATTAGACGTGCGCCGTTATAAGGCGTAGGAGTAAGGCTAGGTTAGACCCTTACTCCAAATTTTGTGGTTTGCAAAATGAAATTGATTTGATTGATGAGTGAATGGCGTGGGCCTTCACTAGACCGGGGATAAGGCTAGGCCTCGTCCCGTTTCTAGTATCGTGCCGTTATGCCGCCGAAATTTTCTAAAATATGTTAGAAAAATAAAAATATCATTTTATTTAAAGAATGAAATGAATAGAAATTCATATGTTGAAATAAAATGTTTTGTCGTTAAAAATATAATTTTTAACGTGAAGTGAATAAAATAAAATATTCATTTATAAACCGGACGGTTTGTTTATGTACACCTATTTGAATGACATTGATTGGGACGATAAATTTTACACATCGCCCAACTGCACGAATAAAATTCTGTGTTTGGTTGTTTGAAACCCCACACGGGTGTTGGGATGAAATTTGAAGTTCACTCATCCTGATTGATTAAATATGTCGATCGATCGATTGACAGGCTGTTATAAGCGTTGAATATCTATATTTGATGCTTATCCAGTGTAGTGCACTTTGGTTGATGGTTGATTATTTTTCAATGCTATGATATACATGTGTTGTATGAAAATCCATATAATTAACTTTATATGGTAATTGATTGGGCCTCATTCCAGTTTTAAAATAGAAATATTTGAAAAAGAAATATTTGAAATAGAATATTTGAAATAGAATATTTGAAAATAGAACTTTATGAAGCCGTGTTGATTAGATTGACGCCATTTTGACGTGAACGATATTTATATCGATTTTATCGATTTCGAATTGAATTGAAAACGAATTCGAAATGAATTGAATTGAAAACGATTTTGAAATGAATTGAATTGAAAACGATTTCGAAATGAATTGAATTGAAAACGATTTCGAAATGAATTGAATTGAAAACGATTTCGAAATGAATTGAATTGAATATGAATTCAAATTGAATTGAAATTTGAATTGAACAGAAATGAATTTTGAAACGAATTTATAAAGAAGAATTCAATTTTGCTTTGAATTGAAAGGGAAGTTGAAATAGATTTTGAAATGAATTTAAAACTGTTTATATAATTCGTTTTTAAATAGAAATCGACGAAGTATATATTATATATATTATATATATAATATAATGGCCTGAATAGAACGCGCCGCGCCGCGGCAGTTCGCGAATTTCGACCATTTATTTCAAACGGACATTACGGGAGATCCGACCGTCGGATTCTCCTAAAACCGGAACCGTTGGGTTCGTATCGAAAAGAGCTTTCTAATGAATGTTAGAAATTTGAAATCTAACGGTTGGATTTGGAATTATGTCCAAATCAAATTCGAAAAAGGTCGCTATAAGTGCAGTTCGATGGCCATTGTTGGAAATCGACTGTACGGGCCTTGATAAAATTATTAAAAACAGTAATAATTTGTGTAAAATCATAAGAAATGATTTAGAAAGAATTGGGATGAAAAACTCCATATTTGAAAAGATAAAAATAGATTTTTATCGAAATGAACTAGTTTTGAACTAGAATTATAATTCTATTTATTTTTAAATAAATAAATTGAATTTGAAAAAGGGTTTTGAAAATAACCAAAATTTCCAATGATTGCATTGGAGTGGATTTGAATCGAAATTGTCTTCGGAATATTTCGATGTTGGAATTCGTGATTATACAGGTGTTGTTATGGAAATTTGAAAGATATATATTTATATCGTTATTTCCAATATGACATTTGTTAGTCGTAGAATTCGATATTGAATATAAGCCGATATATTTTCTATTCAGAGCCTTGTATTGAATATCGAATGTGATTTGGGTTTGTCGTGAGTGGTGTCTTCACTAACACTGTTCTTGAACCCAGTTGAGAAAAGATTAAATCTTTTGATTTAGATTTAATGAAGTGTACCAATTAAATAATATTTAATTGGAATTGAATGGATATTGATTTTTGGGTTTATCGTGAACAGTGTTTTAAATAACACTTGTTCTTTAACCCGATAATTAATGGGATGTGACTTTGGGTTTATCGTGAACCGTGTTTTTAATGACACTGATTCTTTAACCCAGTCACAGATTAAAACTAAGTGGAGTTTTAATGAATCTTTAATTAGATTGAAAAGATCGAGAATGGAGTGTCACCAGTTTTGCTCCAGGCGATAGTTAAATCTTTAATTAGATTTGAATGTGAAATTTAGAAACTAACTGGCGGTTAGCCAAGCAGAATGGTTTTCTGGATATTGATCTGATGTTGGTTTCGGCCTTCGGGGTTAATATTTGGGGAATTATTCTCTTGATTAATTTACGGTTAGTGACTAATGAATTGGAATGAGGCGTATGTTGTGTTTGTGTAACACTTATTTAGAATATACGCGAGTTATTCGGAAAGACCGGGTTTATCCCATTCTGAATAACTGATACGACGATAAGTCGAAGATGAAGACGATGGTCGAAGACCGGAAGTCTTCACGTCGTTTGGGTGATAACTGATGATCTTGATTGGGCTGTACACCCAAGAAGATGGAAACAGTTGGTGATCGTCCAGACGTACTTGGAGATCGATGGATATGCGGGGTACTAGGTGCCTCCGGTTTCGTTCAGACCCAGAACGGACTTGTAAATGGACTGTGTGTCTGACATCGGATTTCATTCTGTGTGACTGATATCGGTTGCATAGGATGGTTTGCCTGTGTGGCATGCTAAGATGCAAATGATCAAGGCTTCTGTTGAAAAGCAAAGTCTTGTGGTGATGATCAAAGCACGGCCTTTGTGGCGTAGCTTTGTGTAACGTTTACCTCGCGTGTTTCGCACCAGGTATGAACCAAAAACGGGAGACGGACCTCAGGGAGGACTTGCGTTTCTTTCTAGTTAGAAGTGGCGTCAGTGGTTTTACACGCCCTGACGAGTTTGACTTATGTGGTTGTTGCTGTTGCGAGGCGCCTCGGTTATATCGGTTTCGGCCGATGCATTCTGGTCGGCTGACGGACCAGACTTACACCCCATAGGGTGGGGAAACGTAGTGTTCAGGCATTTTAATCCACATCGGTGGACCGGCCCTGACGATCCAAGGGCCCACCTGAGTCTGGGTCCTGTGGCTCGGGCTAGAGAGTCACGAATCGGTTGAGGACTATCTTTTGCCTCGGTTCATAGACGGAAATCCAATTTCCAAATACGTGACATTTGCGGTTTTATTTGTAAACCTATATATGGCGACATGATATATGGTACCCATGCCGCCTATGATTGATACTTATGATTTGAAGTGTTTTATACACTATGCACTTATGATAGTATCAAATGATTTGTTTTAAACGTATCAAGCATTCTTTGGCTGTTATAAGGGAAAACCCTATCCTCGACTGCGTTGCATTGTGTGATGGGACCTGGGTCTTATAACAGCTTCATTTTTCTTTATTTAGCATTGCGCTGTTTGTTTTATGCACTGGTATTCTTGGGAGGAAACCCGTTCCGTGTTATACGGCGTGGTCCCTTGATTTACCTAATGATTTAAAATATAAAGATTAACTGTTTTAGTTCTCACACCAGTCACATGACTGACCTGGAGTTTATTGTTTTAACCTAAACTCTGGGTGCCCCTATTTTGACACGGGCAGCTAGTAGTTTTGGTTTTTGCAGATTTATATTCACAGGATCCTGGTTTACAGCTGGAACGATATCCGGAAAGCTTTGTATCCGTATATCTCTTTCTAGTTGTGTATTGTATTATTTTCCGCTGCGATGTATTTAAATGTAATTTAAATCTCTGATATTTCTGTGTTATGTTTATTCATTTATACTCTGTATATTCTTGTAATCTGATGCATTGTTGTAATATACAATGAAACGTTCTTTTATATGCGTTCTGTTTTGTCGTGTTCTCAAACGATAGGGCGTTTCGAACGGTCTGGATCGGTTTAGCGACTGGTTCGGACCGAGCGAAATTCCTTGCCGTCACAGTTCACTCCGTCTATGTGTTGACTATAGGGAGCTCAACAAGCTAACGAAAAAGAATAGGTACCCTCTCCCCAGAATTGATGATCTGTTTGATCAGCTTGTAGGAGCGTCTATTTTCTCCCAACTCGATTTGGCGACCGGTTTTCATCAGCTAAGGGTGGCTGAAGATAGCATCGATAAAATGACATTCAGAACCCCAGACGGCTTCTTTGAATGGCTTGTCATGCCTTTTGGCTTGAAAAACGCACCCGCTTACTTCGTGGACCGGATGAGTAGGGTGTTCAGAGAATTCCTCAACAAGTTCGTGGTGGTCTTCGTAGGCGATATCTTGATCTTCTCAAAGAATGAGGAAGAGCATGCTCAACACCTAAGGGCAATCATGGAAACTCTGCGAGTCCATCACCTAAAAGCCAAATTCTCCAAGTGCCACTTTTGGAGAGAAGAAGTGAAGTTCCTTGGGCACATAGTATCCAAAGAAGGGTTAGCTGTGGACCCTGCTAAGGTAGTAGCGGTATAGGATTGGAAGACACCAAGGAATGCAACTGAGGTCCAAAGTTTTCTAGGACTAGCAGGTTTCTACCGAAAATTCATAAGGGATTTTGCGAAAATCTCAGCTCCGCTCACAAGGCTGACCAAGAAGAATCTAGTGTTCAATTGGGACTTGGATTGCGAGTTTGCTTTCCGACGACTAAAAAGGGCTCTTACAACAGCCCCAGTTTTGACGTTGCCAGATGGAAGCAAGATGTTCACAGTTTATACAGATGCATGTGGGACAGGACTAGGCGCTGTCTTAATGCAAGAAGGAAGGGTAGTAGCTTATGGCGGAAGACAGTTGAAAGTGCACGAAAAGAACTACCCGACCCACGATCTTGAGTTCGCTGCCATCGTCTTTGCACTCAAGTCTTGGCGACATTATCTCCTAGGTGAGAAGTTCGAACTTTACACTGACCATAAATCGTTGAAATATCTTTTCTCGTAGAAGGACCTTAACTTGAGGCAACAGAGATGGATGGAGTTTCTTGCCTCGTACGATTTCGAGATCTCCTACTGATATACACGTAAATGTGTATATTTTATCCACATATTTATCTTATTTTGTCTTTTAAATAATTGATATTGTGTATTTATAGCTGTGTTTTCAGATTGTTGACAAGAATCATGGTTTAGAGCATTTGATGAATAAAGCATGAAGAATTTGCTGAAAAAGAGTGAAGTTAAAATTACTAATGCTTGAAGAGTTTAAAGCTTGAAGAACGGTTGCAATTAGAGTTTAGTTGGGTAGATTTAGCTCACTAAAGACTCATATTGTGTTCACATTGGCTCAATTGCAGACCATTTCACTCATGTAGCGTTCACATTAGCTCCTTTGCAAGGCTTCTCACTCATGCACTGCACGCGTTCACACTGGCTCACTTACAAGGCCTCTTACTCTACAACCCCGTTCACACTAGCTTATGTGTTATTTGGGCTAATTCTTTAGTCCCACATTGTGGAATTTGCCAAGTAGTCTTTGTCATATCAGCTATAAATACCTTGTATCTCATTCATGTAAAGACACTCAGTTTTATTCTGTAATCCTTTTCTTGGAATAAAACTCTTCTTTCTCTCTTCTATTTAGTTTTTATTGCATTTTATTTATGTCGTTTATTTTCTTTTTATTTTCTTTTCTTTTAGCTATGTCTAGCTAATCCTCTTTAATTAGGGGGTGATGACGCTGATAGTTATGATTCAATATGAATCACATAGCCAAAAGATTAGAACTTCATGTATGTAGATCTAGATTTGAACTAAGGGTTAGATCTGAACCTTCATACCCTGTGTCGTTTAAGAGCTGTGCTCCTTCACAGGGTATATTCGAGTTCGATCTAACACTTATCAGATTTAGATCTAATTTTAGGTTTTTAGAAATTAATTTGTGAATCTGTCCTGATAGTCTATGGTTGTTTAAGAGCTCAGCTCCTACATAGGCTATGCTTGTCATTATTTACTTATTTGTTTCTAAGAATCTATTTATCGTTGATTCGTGTTTGTGACAGAAACATGAATTAGATCTATATTTATTTGTTGGCTATTGATGATTATGAATCTGATCTATGTCATTATCCCCTAATTGCTTTCTCTTATTAGATAAATCTCTCTTCTTTATTTAATTGCTGTTATTTTCTGTGTTTTCAATCAATCAAAATCTTGGAATAACTTGATTGGATTTATTAATTAAAATATTTTTGGTCCCAGAGTTCGACACCCTCTACAACAATCCTTGTTGTTTAGGAAAGCCGAACGGATTTTACAGTTGTTTACAATTGTATAATTTGTTCGCAAACAAATTTTATATGGGTTATCTATCTTACGAAACTTTGTTTATCATTCCTTTCAGCTTTTTAAATAACATCAATCCAGACTTGTGTGTTGAATTAGGGTTACAGAAATAGAGTAACTAGGGCACAAAACTTTCCTTTCATGAAGTATTGGTTTAGTAGAGGAGGAATCAAATGAAATAATGTACGTCATCATTCCATCTCCCTTCATCATGCAAAATAAAAAGAAAAAAAAAGAGGAAAAGAAGAAGAAAAAAAAAGAAAAAAAAAAGAATAGAAAAAAAATGAAATAAAGAGAGAGTCTCTCTGAATAAAATAGCCATTCGTCATTCTTGACTATAAAAGCATTCAATTCCATTTCATCCACATCCATTCTACTGTACTTGGAAGTGAGGATTGTAGTAGACGAGATGAAAGGAAATAAAAATGTTCATATGTGCCTTAGTATTACTTTATTTTTTGTAATCTGAAGTTCAACTAATACACTTGCCCTCTTATCTAGAATATTTTTAGAACTTACAAAATTTTCCTTCATCTATGCATAACTCATATCCAATACATTACAGTTACATTGGTGCAAAATTATTCAAAAAAAAAAAAAGAGAACAATGAAATGATTGGGTGCACATTGTCGATGTGTAGAACTTTGGTTGACACCACGCTCTTAACCTTCAAGACAATTACAGTGTTATCAAGGAATTACGATTCAGCTTGAAAATTTTTGTTCATTTTTGCACTAATTATGGGATGGACAATTTAGGGCTAAACCGTTATTATTGAAGTTAGGTGAAATCCTTGGAATATGGAAGACCTTAAATATATTGTTTGACTAATCCGCGTACACAAGACGCTTTGGATTTTGTGGGTAGTATCCGCTGAAAACACTCACGAGACAACACTCGTCCTACTGGGGACACCCAGAGGTTTAACGGCTTGTTGCATACGCTAAATGCAATCGTGTTTCCTATGAAAGTGTGACATATCTTAGTTTAGTTTATTCGAGGACGAATAAAAAGATAAGTGTGGGGGTATTTGATATACACGTAAATGTGTATATTTTATCCGCATATTTATCTTATTTTATCTTTTAAATAATTGATATTGTGTATTTATAGCTGTGTTTTCAGATTGTTGACAAGAATCATGGTTTAGAGCATTTGATGAATAAAGCATGAAGAATTTGCTGAAAAAGAGTGAAGTTAAAATTACTAAAGCTTGAAGAGTTTAAAGCTTGAAGAACGGTTGCAATTAGAGTTTAGTTGGGTAGATTTAGCTCACTAAAGACTCATATTGTGTTCACATTGGCTCAATTGCAGACCATTTCACTCATGTAGCGTTCACATTAGCTCCTTTGCAAGGCTTCTCACTCATGCACTGCACGCGTTCACACTGGCTCACTTACAAGGCCTCTTACTCTACAACCCCGTTCACACTAGCTTATGTGTTATTTGGGCTAATTCTTTAGTCCCACATTGTGGAATTTGCCAAGTAGTCTTTGTCATATCAGCTATAAATACCTTGTATCTCATTCATGTAAAGACACTCAGTTTTATTCTGTAATCCTTTTCTTGGAATAAAACTCTTCTTTCTCTCTTCTATTTAGTTTTTATTGCATTTTATTTATGTCGTTTATTTTCTTTTTATTTTCTTTTAGCTATGTCTAGCTAATCCTCTTTAATTAGGGGGTGATGACGCTGATAGTTATGATTCAATATGAATCACATAGCCAAAAGATTAGAACTTCATGTATGTAGATCTAGATTTGAACTAAGGGTTAGATCTGAACCTTCATACGCTGTGTCGTTTTACAGCTGTGCTCCTTCATAGGGTATATTCGAGTTCGATCTAACACTTATCAGATTTAGATCTAATTTTAGGTTTTTAGAAATTAATTTGTGAATCTGTCCTGATAGTCTATGGTTGTTTAAGAGCTCAGCTCCTGATAGTCTATGGTTGTTTAAGAGCTCAGCTCCTGCATAGGCTATGCTTGTCATTATTTACTTATTTGTTTTTAAGAATCTATTTATCGTTGATTCGTGTTTGTGACAGAAACATGAATTAGATCTATATTTATTTGTTGGCTATTGATGATTATGAATCTGATCTATGTCATTATCCCCTAATTGCTTTCTCTTATTAGATAAATCTCTCTTCTTTATTTAATTGCTGTTATTTTCTGTGTTTTCAATCAATCAAAATCTTGGAATAACTTGATTGGATTTATTAATTAAAATATTTTTGGTCCCAGAGTTCGACACCCTCTACAATAATCCTTGTTGTTTAGGAAAGCCGAACGGATTTTACAGTTGTTTACAATTGTATAATTTGTTCGCAAACACCTACACTCCGGGCAAAGGCAACATAGTGGCAGACGCGTTGAGCCGAAAGAAACTAACCTAAGCCCGCTGTTTGTTGAAAGACAAAGCCTAGAGTTTATAGCCAGCTTTGACTTTAGGCCCTCCTCCGATTTTGTACCGGGCTTGCTAGCATCTCTCGAAGTACGCCCGACTTTAGTGGACTCAATAGGGATAGCACAATGCGAAGACCCTCAGCTTGTGGAGACGATTGATAGGCTAATTAGGGGTGAGACTTCAAGTCACCTCAGCAGATACTCCATCGACGATAGGGTTGGCTAAGGCGAGACAGAAGACTATGCGTCCCACAGACAAGGGACTTGGTAAAGACGGTTCTCGAGGAAGCACATCACTCCAAGATGACGATACACCCAGGCGGAGATAAAATGTACAAGGACATAAAGAGAACTTTCTTTTGGAACGGCATGAAGAAGGACGTGGCAGAGTTCGTTTCTAAGTGTATGGTGTGCCAACAGGTTAAAGCGGAACAGAAAAAGCCTGGCGGTTTGCTCCATCCTCTAGAGGTCCCGCAGTGGAAGTGGGATAGCATCTCAATGGACTTCATTGATGGGCTGCCTAGGTCTAGAAGAGGCAACACTAGCATTTGGGTAATAGTGGATAGGCTTACTAAAAGCGCCCACTTTTTACCTGTCAAGAGTAAAAGAACTGGCTCATCCCTAGCATCTCTTTATCTCAAGGAAATTGTTCGACTCCATGGAATACCATCCAGCATTGTTAGTGACCGAGACCCTATCTTCACAAGTGAGTTTTGGCGGAGTCTGCAAGAAGCGGTAGGCACACAGTTATGCTTGAGCACAGCCTATTATCCCCAAACCGACGGCCAGACAGAAAGAGTGAACAGAGT
Source organism: Allium sativum (assembly GCA_030737875.1). Classification (NCBI taxonomy): domain Eukaryota; kingdom Viridiplantae; phylum Streptophyta; class Magnoliopsida; order Asparagales; family Amaryllidaceae; genus Allium; species Allium sativum. The sequence continues at coordinate 307,761,897 of CM060915.1, read as the reverse complement.
TTTGGAGGACCTTTTAAGACTGTGCGTCCTTGACTTTGGAGGAACATGGGAAGACCATCTTCCTTTGGTGGAATTTGCCTACAACAACAGCTACCAAGCCACCATCGGAATGGCGCCCTTCGAAGCTTTATATGGAAGACCGTGCCGATCGCCCACTTGTTGGTGGGAGTCTACTGATAAACTCATACTTGGGCCAGATATGATCCGGGAGACTTCAGAGAAAGTAGACTTGATACAAAGAAGGATGAAGACAGCCCAAGACAGACAGAAATCCTACGCCGACAGGAGGAGGACCGACCTTGAATTTGAGGTCGGGGACAGAGTTTTTCTTAAGGTATCTCCGCTAAGGAACGTTGTTCGTTTTGGAACCACAGGAAAGCTAGCACCTAGGTTCGTAGGGCCATTTCCTATCATCGAGAAAGTTGGGAAAATGGCCTATAGATTAGAGCTACCCGAAAAGCTGGTCGGAGTTCACAACGTTTTCCATGTTTCGCACCTCCGAAAATGTCTTCATGAATCTGCTGAAGTGGTAGAGCCAAATATCCTAGAAGAAGCTGAAGTGGAACGCGAAGCAACCATGAGGAAAGTTCCAACCCGCATATTAGGAACGGAAGTGAAGAAGCTACGTAACCGCGAAGTCAAGCTCGTCAAAGTTCAGTGGAGCGACGCCGAGGAGGACGCAACTTGGGAAACTGAAGCTAGAATACGCGCAGCCTACCCTTTTCTTTTCGAGGGTGCATCTTTGATCTTTTTTCTTAAGTTGCGCTTTTATCTATCTTTTTAGGTATATCTCCTCGACCTTATCTTTTAGGAAGAAACCCTTTGGATGAAAACATGTAATTGAAACATGTTATGGATGATGGTTGCAAGTGGTTGTAAGTGATTGCTAGTGGTTGCTCGTGGTTGCATATACACACACAATTTAGGTTTTAGATCGGCTCAGTCACTTCATACTGCATATGCATATATGTATTTATATTCGTATATGGTTAAAGTTTAATGCGTTGTCATATGGATGTTGCATTTATATATGAATGATTGTGCACTCATGTAGAATCATGAATAGAACATTTGCATACATAATGGATTCATGACACTTACATAATTTGCATTAAGGAGGTCAACTGAATCAGTAGACCGACTGATTTTGCATTAGATAAGTACATGTACACAAACTTCGCATATGATCATGAAGCATTAGAAGTCTTTTAAGGACAATGGATGCTCGTGTTTGATGGATGAGTAGATGGATGTTTGGATGTTAGGATGTACATTCTTCCTGAACTTGAAGATTTCGGGGACGAAATCCTTTTAAGTGGGGGAAAATGTAACACCCCGTGTATTCTATAACAGTGAAATTCACAAATTAAAGTATAACTAATTTTAAAATATGAATCAAGGGAAACGGGCTAGGCCATTGCGTTCGTCTCGGAAAAATACGCGAAATAGAGTCCGAGTTTTCGAAAAACGGAGCCCGTATGACCAAATTATGGCCCGATGAAGTTTCAGAAAATTCAAATTTCGAAAACAGATTTGAATTTCAGCCCAATCAGAGTAGGCGGGAAAAGTTCCCGCCCAACCCACCAGGTCGACCTGGGGTTCGACCCTAGGGTCGACCTGCCCCAGGCCAAGTCGACCTGGGAGTCGACCTGGGGGTCGACCTGCCCCAGGCCAGGTCGACTCTAGAGTCGACCTGGGGGTCGACCTCCCCGGTCGGGCCATTTTGGCCTGGTGCACCTGCTTGTGTTTTCTGGCCTAGTCTGTGCTTAGCTGAATTCCTGAGCCTAACCTTGTCACTAGGGATAGGTGTCAGCTCCTGATTGGTCTCTCCTTCAAATGAATGGCTAATATTAAACCAAGCTCCATCGACGGTCCTAATCAATTCACAAACTCTATAAAAAGGACCTAAGACTCCACCTAATTCATACAAACAAAAATAAGAACGAGACCGTCATGCTACTGAGGAAGGACTAGAAATAGCCGTTAAAATAGAGAGACGATTAGGAGACAATTCAAAAGCTTAAAGCAACAACAACTAAATCAAAACAACGCCTACAACAAAGGATAGCATCTCCAAATTCAGAATTCAGATTCCTGAATTGAAGATTCGTCATACGTTGTAAGTAGAGTGCTATTCCGATGTGAATAAATAATTGTGTTTTGATTTGTGTAAAATGAGAAATAGAATTGTATTTGATTTGTGGTGATAATAATTCATATTTGTATGTTGCTTTGATTCTAAACGATTTGGGATGTTGTGGTATAACGATTGGATATTTGCAAGTATGTGATTCATGTTGAAAGTTAACAACTACATGTTTGTGGTAGTTTATTTGAGTTTCATACAAGTATATGATTCACTATTATGCCAACATAATATATATTATAACCACTTTTAGTGTAGTTGGATCCATTTGGGTATTATGACTTATGTGAATTTATGTTGGAATTGGCAACATGATTCAAGTGTAAAACCATACTTTTGTATTAGAGACAAAAGTAAGCATCTTTGTGAACTTGTGTTGGCTCCATGAACATGACTAGACTATGTTTGGTGTTATACCTAATTGAAAAACATGTTTTAGGCCTATATTGTTATCAAAATCATATGATAATATTTGTGACACATAGCTAGGTTAGATTTACATTCTAATTGCAAGTTTGCATGAATAGATTAAAAACCATGATTTCATGTTTAGGTATATTTATGCCATGATTATATGAATAGATTAAAAACCATGATTTCATGTTTAGGTATATTAATGCAATGATTATATGAATAGATCAAAAACCATGATTTCATGTTTAGGTATGTTTATGCCATGATTATATGCTATTACAATGCAAGTTCACAAGTGCCAAATTTATGTTAATTAGTTCGCTATGTTGCAAGTTCATGCGTTCACACTCCCCTTTTTATGTTACTTAGAATATATAAACACCATGTTCTAAGCCTCCCCTTTTTCATGTGGCTAAGTTGGGTTTAAATGTTAAACCCAACATATGTTATATTGTAGCGAACGTATAAAACGGGGGTAATGACGTTTGGGTTAAAATATAGAACATATGTGTTGGCATGTTCGACGCATGCCAACGATCTTGAAAAACAATTAAGTGGTGTAAATTAATTTTACCCAATAAAGATGAATTTGAATAATGGGCCGCAAATATTTACATATAAAAAGAAAAGAGACAAAATATGTAAATTTAGAAAATACGATGTGTTTGACCCGAGGTTGGATTGAGTTGTGATGTAAACCTGCCCGGAACCGCCCGGCTGTCCAGTTGTCACAACAATACCTATCCAATGTGGGTGGTTAAACACGGAGCCCAATAAAGACCCGAGGTTAGACTGAGTTGTGGCGTAAGACTGCCCGGACCCAACCGGCAACATGCAGCCATAACAATATCTGTGTAATGTGAGAGGTCGAGGCTTTAATAAGACAATTAAGGCTGAGTCAGGACTGATAGGATTAAGTAAATTGAATCAATACTTAATCAAAATGGAACATGCTAAACTATACAGACTGATTGGGGGTTAGGTTTACAAAACACTTAACCAACTTAGCATGTTGGCTAGAAATAGAAAACCTAGTAGCGGGGGGGACCCTTTTCAGCAGTAACCCTACAAGGTGTATCAGGATACCCTGAACTAGGCAGGGTGGGGCACGATTACAGGGATGACTGTAAGAGGTCAAATCGACGGCGGTGGTGCAGCAGTGTAGGTTCTAACGGGGTGCGGGCGTGCACACACTCCGGCGCAGAAAAATAAGGCACTGGGCACCAGTAGTATACCTGTGCATTCTAGAATTGTGTCGGGCCGCCACCATGGGACTTGATACACCCCATGGTGGGACCAACATAGGTAACTACAACATCGGGGGCCGTAAGACACATGTAACTATGCAAGTAGGAGCCGATCATTAGAAACGGATCACTTCACCCTGATTTTGGGGTGCCTGTTGGGAACTAGTTTATATGGATGCAGAGATTAATATGGGGTACGATAAGTATATTCGACTCTAGACACTTAACTTAGTTTATGGTGCTTTCCCATTTCCAGTTTATACTTATCATGCCCAGTTCTTTATTCATAGACTGAATAGTCCTAGACTTACTCAGGCTTTATGTCTGACTCTACTTTTCTTTCGTTTCCCCCCACCCCCCAGGTCCACAGGGAGGGAATACCGCAGCTTGACCAATTTTCACATCCAACTTGAAGAGAAAGAATGTATTGCTTGGATCTTTTTCGTTTTGGACTATGGCTTTGGACAACAATTATGGGACTTATGCAGTTTACTTATGTTTTTATGCTTCTTTAAATAATGTAATCAAGACAGTTATGAAGATGTTATGTTTTTGGAAGTATTGTAAGACAAATTATGGCATGGTTTGTGTAACACGTATTTTAATGAAATAAAAGTTGTTGTTGTTTTCCGCTGTTCAAAAATATGTGTTTTTATATCTGTCTTGTGTATCTGTGACTTATACTTATAAACCTCCACCAAAATTAGGGCATTCCCTTTGAGAGTGACCCTAACGGAGGTGGGGTGTTTCATCCGGCGCCATCACCAACAGCCCTCCGGCTTGAAGAAACCGCTCCACCTCCGACGCAGCGAAGGAAACCCCCTTTTTCAGTCCTCCGACCACCTCTGACGTCAGCCCCTTCAGCCCCGATGCCTCCTCCCTCTCCGTTGAACAAAAGTAAGGTTTTTTCTCATTTATTTATTTAATTTTATTTCGGTTTTTCTTTGTAATATTCGTTGAAAAATGTATTCGAACTATGTGTATAAAGAGGTGAATTTATTCTCAGTTTTAGAGGTGTAAAAATTAGATTTTTATCATATAAGAAGAATTATAAAAATATAAATTTTTAAAGAAGTAAAAATTTGATTTTTAAAATAGAAAAGACGATATTTTTAAAATAGAAAAGATGATATTTTTAAAATAGAAAAGACGATATTTTTATATATTGAGTAGCGGTAAAAATTCGAATTTTACAAATATGAAGTAGCGATAAAAAAATTCGATTTTTACATATAACGAAGTAGCGAATTAAAAATATGATTTTTTTTATGCTAGAGAATATAAAAATGTGATCTTTATATATGTAGTGAATCAAAAATATGATTTTTCTTGTGTAGAGTATAAAAAATATGACCTTTATATATTAGAAGATATAAAAATACTATTTTTATATAAGTAGTGTATTGAAAATAAAATTTCTATATAATAGAGAATATAAAAATATTATCTTTATATATGTAGCGAAATAAAAATCTGATTTTTATTATATATATGTTGAAATAAAAATGTGATTTTTATAGTGATGAAATAAAAAGGCGAAATCTTTATATATGAAAAAGGCGAAATCTTTATATATGAAAAGGCGAAATCTTTATATATGAAAAGTCGAAATCTTTATGTAGAGAATAGCGTGATAAAAATATAATCTTTATTATATGAACACCGTTGTAAAAATAGAACTTTTATCCACATAGCGTGATTATAAAAATATGATTTTTATATACATAGCAACAATATAAAAATGTGATTTTTTATATATGTAGTGGCTACGGGCAACGAAAGTGACAAAAGGCGAGCACGGCGAAGATTTCCTACATAAGAAGAGTCGAGGCGTTTGAATTAGCTAGTCGGTGAGAACTTCCCACTTTAAATTTCCTTTTCTAGTTAAAATTATATACTAGGATGCAGACGGTGTTTAGTAGCACCCGACACCCGTCGTCCACAGACCATGGACGGCTTGTATGCTTGTTTGTTTGATTTTGATGTGTAGTTGATTGTGCGATGTGATGTGAAAAGAATTAAAATATTTATATAGTTAAAAATATTTTATAGTTGAAAATATAATTTTTAACATAAATGTGAATAAATAAACAAATCGGATGATTTGTTTATATACACACATTTGACTGATATTGATTGGGACGATAAATTTTACACATCGCCCAACTGCACAAATAAAATCTGTGTTTGATCGTTTGAAACCCCACACGGGTATTGGGATGATATATGACATACACTAATCCCAATAATTACTTGTATGTCGATCGATTGATTGACAAACTGTTATAAGCGTTAAATATTTATATTTGATGCTTATACAGTGTAGAATGCACTTTGGATGATGGTTGATTATTTGTCATTGTTGATATATACATGTGTTGTAGAAAACCCATATAATCAACATTATATGGTAATTGATTGGGCCTCATTCCAGTTTTGAAATAGAAATATTTGAAAAGAAATATTTGAAAAGAAATATTTGAAATAGAAATATTTGAAAAAGAAATATTTGAAATAGAATATTTGAAAATAGAAATATATGAAGCCGTGTTGATTATATTGACGCCATTTTGACGCGAACGATATTTATATCAATTTTATTCATTTTTCAATGAATATCGAAAGTGATTTCAAAATATGATAAATTGAATAGAATTGAATTCGAATTGAAATTGAGTAAAATTGAATTCGAATTGAAATTTAATAGAAATGAATTCGAATTGAAATTGAATAGAATTGAATTCAAATTGAAACTGAATAGAATTGAATTCGAATTGAAAATGAATAGAATTGAATTCGAATTGGAATTGAATTAATTTGAAATTCAAATTGAAATGAAAACGAACTGAAATTGAATTAAAAATCGATTTGAATTGAAATCAATTTGAAAGGAATTTAAAACGAATTTATAAGGAAAAATTCAACTTTGATTTGAATTTGAAATGAAGTTGAAATCATTTCGAAAACGAATTTAAAACGATTTATAAAATGCGTTTTAAAAGGAAATCGACGAAGTATATATTATATATATAATATAATGGCCTGAATAGAACGCGCCGCGCTGCAGCAGTTCGTGAATTTCGACCATTGACTTCGAATGGATATTGAGGGAGATCCGATCGTCGAATTCTCCTAAAACCAAAACCGTTGGGTTCATATCGAAAAGAGCTTTCTAACGAATATTAGAAATTAGAAATCTAACGGTTGGATTTGGTATTATGTCCAAATCAAATTTGGAAAAGGTCGCTGTAAGTGCAGTTCGATGGCCGTTGATGGAAATCGACTATACGGGCCTTGATAAAATTATTAAAAATATCAATAATTTGTGTAAAATCATAAGGAATGATTTGGGAAAAATTGGGATGAAAAACTCCATATTTGAAAAGATAAAAATAGATTTTTATCGAAATGAACTAGTTTTAAACTAGAATTATAATTCTATTTTTTTTTTGAAATAAATAGATTGAATTTGAAATGGTTTTAAAAGTAACCAGAAGTTCCAATAATTGAACTGGAATGGATTTGAATCAAAATTGTCTTCGGAATATTTCGACATTGGATTTCATGATGATACAAATATTCTTATGGGAATTTGAAAGATATATTAATATCGTTATTTCCAATACGATATTTGTTGGTTGTAGAATTTGATATTGAATATAAGCCGGTATATTTTCTATTCAGAGCCTTGTATTTAATATCAAATGTGATTTGGGTTTGTCGTGAATGGTGTCTTCATTAACACTGTTCTTAAACCCAGTTGAGAAAAAAAATCTTTTTATTTAGATTTAATGAAGTGTACCAATTAAATAATATTTAACTGGAATTGAATTGGTATTGATTTTTGGGTTTATCGTGAACAGTGTTTTAAATAACACTTGTTCTTTAACCCGATAATTAATGAAATGTGATTTTGGGTTTATCGTGAACCGTGTTTTAAATGACAATGATTCTTTAACCCAGTTAAAGATTAAAACTAAATGGAGTTTTAATGAATCTTTAATTAGATTGAAAAGATCGAGAATGGAGTATCACCTGTTTTACTCCAGGCGATAGTTAAATCTTTAATTAGATTTGAACGCGAAATGGTAATTGAATTTACCGATAACACCGTGGTGTTAGATATGAAGTATTACCAGTTTTACTTCATGGGATGAATAGGTTGGGATTGGGAAATTAAAATAAATGATTACTTCGGTGTGGTTCGCTAATCTCGACTAGTATGAATTGATATCCAAAGGAGATTAAAGAATAAATTTAAAGAATTTATCCTTGATAAAATTAATGGGAACTTTTCCCAAAGTATAAGAATATTTGAACAAAAGAATATTATGAATTGAAATGAGGCGTATGTTGTGTTTGTGTAACACTTGTTTATTATATATGCGAGTTATTCAGAAAGGCCGGGTCTATCCCATTCTGAATAACTGATTCGACGTGGTGTCGAAGATGAAGACGGTGGTCGAAGATCAGGGGGTCTTCACGTCATTTGGATAATTACTGATGATCTTGATTGGGCCGTACACCCAAGAGGAGGGAATCAGTTGGTGATCATCCAGACGTACTTGGAGATCGATGGATATGCAGGGTACTAGGTGCCTCTGGTTTCGTTCAGACCCAGAACGAATTTGTAAATGGACTGTGTGTCTGACATTGGATTTCATTCTGTGTGACTGATATTGGTTGCATAGAGTGGTCTGCTTGTGTGGCATGCTAAGATGCAAATGATCAAGGCTTCTGTTGAAAAGCAGGGTCTTGTGGTTGATGATCAAAGCACAGCCTTTGTGGCGTAGCTTTGTGTAGCGTAGATTCGCGAGCCTCACACCCCGGTTGTGAACCAGAAACGGGAGAGGACCTCAGGGAGGACATGCGTTTCCTTCTAGCTAGAAGTGGCGTCAGTGGTTTTACACGCCCTGACGAGTTTGACTTATGTGGTTGTTGTTGTTGCGAGGCGTCTCGGTTTGATCGGACGATCCGGGTCCGATGGAGTCATTCGTTGGCTCATTTACGCCCCAAGGGCGGGGAAACGTAGTGTTCAGGCATAATAATCCACATCGGTGGACCGGCCCTGAAGATACAAGGCTTGCCTGCGCGCTTGCCTGAGACTCGGGCTTGACAGTCTCGAATTCAGTAGAGGACTATCCTTTGCCTCGGTTCACAGATGGAAATCCAACTTCCAAATACGTGACATTTGCGGTTTTGATTGTAGAGCCTAGTATGGCGACATGATATATGGTACCCATGCCGTCTATGATTGATATTTATGATTGAAATGGTTTTAACACTATACACTTATAGTAATAATAAAACATGAAATTTAGCATATCAAGGATTCTTTGGCTATTATAAGGTAAAACCCTATCCTCCGGCATGCGTTGCATTGTGTGATGGGACCTGGGTCTTATAATAGCTTCATTTTTCTTTATAAAGCATTGCGCTGTTTTGTTATATGCACTGGTATTCTTGGGAGGAAACCCGTTCCGCGTTAGCGGCGTGGTCCCTTGATTTACCTAGCTTTAAAATAAAAATTATTAACTGTTTTAGTTCTCACACCAGTCGCATGACTGACCTGGAGTTTATTGTTTTAACCTAAACTCTGGGTGCCCTTATTTTGACACGGGCAGCTAGTAGTTTTGGTTTTGCAGATTTATATTCACAGGATCCTGATGTACAGCTGGAACGATATCCGGAAAGCTTTGTATCCGTATATCTCCTTCTAGTTGTGTTTTGTATTATTTTCCACTACTATGTAATGTATTGTAATCTCTGATATTTTTCTGCTGTATATTATTTGTTTATACTCTGTATATTCTTGTATTCTGATGAATTGTTATAATTAACAATGAAATGTTCTTCTGTCTGCGTTCTAATTTTGTCGTGTTCTCAACTCAATCCGCGCTTTCCTTACCGGGGAAGTTCGGGTCGTTTCAGATTAAGTGGTTTTTTTATGTATTATGTTAGATGGTAAGGGTGCCATCCAATATTTTCTCTAAAGTAATTCCCATGACAAAGATAATTCCATATTGACCAAATGACCAATTCCCATGACTAAAATAATTTCCACCAAGCTAATAACAAACGATATCATCAGGAAATTTCAATTGAAGACATGATCGAGTTGTGAAACCTTAGTAGTGATGCATCTATAAGGAAAATTGATGATATTTTTGCGAAAGAAAAAGGCTAAGGAGTCTACATTCACATGGGATGATAGCATTTAATATGGTCTAAAATACGGAACTAAAAGCAAAAAGATATGACCAAGTTGTAATTTTTAAAAAAACTGAAAATTTATATAGTTGATCTAAATTATTTAGAATTTGATCAAGGATTATGATGATAGCACAAAGTATAGCATATATAATAATATTTATTTAGTGAGCATTATTTATTCTTTCTTATATCATTACTAAAAATACCACAAAATATTAGATTATACTCTTCTAAATACCAAACTTTTTAAAGGGCTACAAAATAATAATTTTTTTTCGCATTGCAGACCAACATTATTTTCTACGACGATCAACCACCGGACAATCGGTGTTCGGTGATTGATCACTTTGGAAAGTAGCATCGGTCGGTGACTATTCGCCATGCAAAACGATTTCATATGGTTAACTGTCGTGTACAATGTACTTGGTATCAAGAAGTTTATTAAATTTATTGTGTTTATTACTTTTATTTTTGGTATTAGAAAAAGCAAACGCGGGTGCCTGTAGTAACAGACTTTATTTATGTAAAATTTGAGCGTGTTCATGCATATGTTAATTTTAGTACTTATTTGAGGTATTTAGGAGAATTAAGCACGTTTAGGGCTTATGATGCAAAAAAGAATCCATTGCCGGGATTTTAACTCTGGTCGCCTGGGTGAAAGCCAGGTATCCTAACCCGATTGGACTACAATGGACTTGTTGATTTATTTTTCTTTTTCAAATTCATCTTATGTTATTTTTCGATTTTTCCAAGCCATTTGTTTCATGATTGAGATTTGCAGCTACATTCAAGTAAATATTTAGATAGCATAAAGAACACTGTGTTTGGGTGTGGATCTTACATCTGAAAGCTTAAAACTAATGTAAAAGACCCTAATTTACTTCTTCTTTTTTAATATTTTAATGCTGTTGTTTATATGTCGTTCTTTTCTTTTTGTTGTTTTGGTTTCTTTTTTAAAAAACATTTCTAAAAGATCTTTTTCTTGGGATATTTATCTTTTAAGAAGTTTTAAATCTCAAATTCCAACACTATTTTCCCTTTTTTAAAACCTTATTCGAAAGATCTAATTTTCTAGGATATATATCGTATTTTAGTTTCAAAATTTAGAGTCATTTTTTTACTATATGCTTTCACAAAAGATGCGATGCCAAAGGAGTTAAAACTATATTAAATTTTTTTCTATTTCACATGAAATGTTCGTTATATTAGACTTCAAAATTTGTGTTATAAAAAACTTATCTGAAGCAATATTTTTTGGCATTGCGACTTTCTGCAATTGTTTTTAAGTGTGTGTTTATTTTAAGAGTAAACACAGACAAATTTCTAATGTATTTCGTATTGTGTTGTGTTAGACTTTTAGCATATTTATCATATTTATGTCAGAAAGAATTGTCGATATCTGCTTTATCTTTTTTATGAACATACATGCATTCTATAACATATTGAAGATAAACACGGAAGAAGATTGATTTATTTATTATTTCGTATTTTGTTAGAATTAAGGATTTTTATCAACTTTTCGAAGTCGATATGATTATTCTAGAAGGTTCAATCCCTTAGCATGCGACTTTCGTAAATATCTTTGAATTAATTGTATTTTAATTACTTCACCTTGGGAATGCGTGTAAAGTAGATAAGGTACAACTAAAATTTCAATGTCGGAGTTTAAACCCGTGTAGTCCCAGGTCAAAGCCAAGCATCCTCTACATAATCTCATTTGCTCGTATGAATTCATTTATTTATTTTTAGGATGGTTTGAAGCAAATTTTTTTTGGCATTGGGACTTTTTGCAATTGTTTTTAAGTGTGTATTTATTTCAAAAGTAAAGATGGACATATTTCTGATGTGGTAGGTTAATCAACTATAAAAGTAATAAGTACAAATTGATTTTAGATGTAATTGGTTTCATTAATGATATTTGCATCAACCTTACAAGTAAATAAATGTGATATTTTATAGAGTGGGTAATAAGAGTTACTTAGAGAAAAAACTGTCAGAAGTGGGGTTTGAACCCACACCATCTTTCGAAGACTAGAACTTGGGTAATAAAAGATACATAGAGAGAGGAAAATGTCAGAAGTGGGATTTGAACCCACGCCCTCTTTCGAAGACCAGAACTTGAGTCTGGCGCCTTAGACCACTCGGCCATCCTGACTGTTTATTGATAAATAGAAATGTGAATTTATTTTCTAAATAATAAAGATATTTAACAAATACTCCCAAGTGCCGCCTTTAATTTTTTGTAACAAAAGGAACTTGAATAAGCATTGTTATTTTGCAAATAGCTAGAAATAATTGAATATAAGCGTATAATTAGATAGAACAAGCTTGTTTTGCAAGGAGGTACAATATGAATGAATATAAATGTCTAGAACAAGCATGTTTTCAAATATTTTCAAAATGAATGGTTAAAAATATCATTTTCTAAAAAAATATACATATTTTTATAATATATTTTTTTGGATCAATATTTACAAGATGTATTTTATATTCTTTAATTATATGCATAATATTGTGTTTGTTTGGTGCATATAGTTTGCATTTTTTTTCTTATACAAAGAGAAATATATTTATGCAAATATTTAATGAACAATTACATACCCTATGATAATAAAAATGTTTTGGAAATATGTGCAAGATGAACGTACAATTATGTGAACATTTGAAAAATAAATGCATAGTTTTATAAACATTTTCAAAATGAATGCAGACTGAATAGAGTTGAAAATAGGGTACACGAACATAAAATGGTGACACAATTGATGATACAATAGATTTGAATCGTTAAATTCCCCCATGATGTTTTCCTCATGTATGAGCATAATGAGATTCAATAGTAAAGATTTGTTGTGTCGTTTCTTTTAAGTTTCAATGATTGCTTCCAAACATGCAAGCATTTTGCTAGAAAAGTACAACTTCGCTGTGTTAAAACTATTTTTAGAGAAAAAGTGGATAATGTTTAAAAAGGCTTGCAAAAAGAAGAAATCGTCATGAGAACCAAAAAAATTTAAGATCAAAACAACTTGAATAAAATCCATAGCTTTGCTAATAGACGCAAGTTAGAGTTTGCACATGGGAAGAAGCGCGTGTTAAGGTTCTGTCTGAGAAAAATGAAATTTTTGGAAAGTAAATCGAAACTAAGTTGTTTTATAAAGCTTGATTAAGTGGTTTTTTTTTTATGTATTAAGTTTGATGTTAAGGATGCCATCCAATATTTTCGCTATAGTAATTCCCATGACAAAGATAATTCCATATTGACTAAATGACCAATTCCCATGACTAAAATAATTTCCACCAAAATAATAACAAACGATAGCATTGGGAAATTTCAAGGGTAGACATGATCGAGTTGTAAAACCTTAGTAGTGATGCATCTGTGAGGAAAATGGATGATATTTTTGTGAAAGAAAAAAGATAAGGAGTCTACATTCACATGGGATGATAGCATTTAATATGGTCTAAAATACGGAACTAAAAGCAAAAATATATGACCAAGTTGTAATTTTTAAAAAAACCGAGAATTTATATAGTTAATCTAAATCATTTGGAATCTGATAAAGGATTATGATGATAGCTCAAACTATAACATAAATACTAATTTTTGTTTAGTGACCATTATTTCTTCTTTCTTATATCGTTATTAAAAATACCACAAAATATTAGATTATACTCTTCTAAATACCAAACTTTTTAAAGGGCTACAAAATAATAATTTTTTTTTGCACCGCGGACCAACATTGTTTTCTACGATGTTCAACCACCGGACAACTGGTGTTCGGTGATTGATCACTGTGGAAAGTAGCGTCGATTGGCAACTGTTCGCCTTGCAAAACGACTTTACATGGTTAATTGTCATGTAGAATGTACTTGGTATCAAGAAGTTTATTAAATTTTTTGTGTTTATTACTTTTATTTGTCGTATCACGAAAAGGAAACTCGGGTGCCTTTAGCTACACACTTTATTTTTGTAAAATTTGAGCATGTTCATGCATTTGTTAATTTTACTACTTATGTGAGGTATTTAGGAGAATTAAGCACGTTTAGGGCTTATGATGCAAAAAAGACTCCATTGTCGGGATTTGAACCTAGGTCGCCTGGGTGAAAACCATGTATCATAACCAGACTGTACTACATTGGACTTGTTGATTTATTTTTGTTTTTCAAATTCATGTTATGATTATTTTCCGATTTTTCCAAGCCATTTGTTTCATGATTGAGATTTGTGGCCACATTCAAGTAAATATTTTGCTAGCATAAAGAACACTATGTTTGGGTGTGGATCTTACATCTGAAAGCTTAAAACTAATGTAAAAGACCCTAATTTACTTCTGTTTTTTAAATTACTTTAATGTTGTCGTTTATATGCCCTTTTTCCTTTTTGTTGTTTTGGTTTCTTTTTTTTAAAACATGTCTAAAAGATCCTTTTCTTGGGATATTTATCTAGTAAGAAGTTTTTAATCTCAAATTTCAACAGTATTTTCCCTTTTTTAAAACCTTATTCAAAAGATCTAATTTTCTAGGATATATATCGTATTTTAATTTCAAAATTTAGAGTCATTTTTTGTACTATATGCTTTCACAAAAGATGCGATGCGAAAGGAGTTAAAACTATATTAATTTTTTTCTATTACACATGAAATGTTCGTTATATTAGACTTCAAATTTTGTGTTATAAAAAACTTATCTGAAGCAATATTTTTATGGCATTCCGACATTCTGCAATTGTTTCTAAGTGTGTGTTTGTTTTAAAAGTAAAGACGGACAGATTTTTGATGTATTTCGTATTGTGTTGTGTTAGACTTTTAGCTTTTTTCATATTATTTATGTCAACAAAAGTTGTCGATATCGGCTTTAACCTTTTTATGAACATACATGCATTCTATAACATATTGAAGATAAACACGGAAGAAGATCGGTTTATTTATTATTTCATATTTTGTTAGATTTAAGGATTTTTATCAACTTTTAGAAGTCGATATGATTATTTTAGAAGGTTCAATCCCTTAGTATGTGGCTTTCGTAAATATATTTGAATTAATTGTATTTTTATTACTTCACCTTGGGAATGCGTGTGAAGTAGATAAGGTACAATTAAAATTTTAATGCCGAAGTTTAAGTTTAAACCCGGGTAGTCCTAGGTCAAAGCCAGGCATCCTCTACATGATCTCATTTGCTCGTATGAATTTATTTATTTATTTTTGGGACGATTTGAAACAATATTTTTTTGGCATTCGGAATTTCTGCAACTGTTTTTAAGTGTGTATTTATTTCAAAAGTAAAGATGGACGTATTTCTGATGTGGTAGGTTTATCAACCATAGAAGTAACTTGTACAAATTGATTTTAGATGCAATTGGTTTCATTATTGATATTTTCAGCAACCTTACAAGTAAATAAATGTGATATTTTACAGAGTGGGTAATAAAAGTTACATAGAGAAAAAATGTCATAAGTGGGTAATAATCTCATTTGCGGCTTTCATAAATATCTTTAAATTAATTGTATTTTAATTACTTTACCTTGGGAATGCATGTGAAGTAGATAAGGTATAATTAAAATTTCAATGCCGGAGTTTAAAGTTTAAACCCGGGTAGTCCCAGGTCAAAGCCAGGCATCCTCTACATAATCTTATTTGCTCGTATGAATTCGTTTATTTATTTTAGGGACGATTTGAAGCAATATTTTTTTGGCATTGGGACTTTCTGCAATTGTTTTTAAGTGTGTGCTTATTTAAAAAGTAAAGATGGATGTATTTCTGGTGTGGTAGGTTTATCAACCATAGAAGTAACAAGTACAAATTGATTTTACATGTAATTGGTTTCATTATTGATATTTGCAGCAACCTTACATGTAAATAAATGTGATATTTTATAGAGTGGGTAATAAGAGTTACATAGAGAAAAAAATGTCAGAAGTAGAGTTAGAACCCGCGCCCTCTTTCGAAGACCAGAACTTGGTTAATAAGAGTTACATAGAGAGAGAAAATGTCAGAAGTGGGATATGAACCCACGCCCTCAATCGAAGACCAGAACTTGAGTCTGGCGCCTTAGACCACTCGGCCATCCCGACTATTTGTTGATAAATAGAAATGTGAATTTATTTTCTAAAAGAATATAGATATTTAACAAATACTCCCAAGTGCTGCATTTAATATTTTGTAACAAAAGGAACTCGAATAAGCATTGTTATTTTGCAAATAGCTAGAAATAATTGAATATAAACGTATAATTAGATAGAACAAGCTTGTTTTGCAAGGAGGTACAATATGAATGAATATAAATGTGTAGAACAAGCATGTTTTCAAATATTTTCAAAATGAATGGTTAAAACTATCATTTTCTAGATAAATATGCATATTTTTATAATATATATTTTTTGGATCAATATTTACAAGATGTATTTTATGTTCTTTAATTATAAGCATAATATTATGTTTGTATGGTGCATATATTATGCATTTTTTTCTTATACAAAGAGAAATATATTTATGCAAATATTTAATGAACAATTACATACCCTATGATAATAAAAATATTTTGGAAATATGTGCAAGATGAACGTACAATTACATGAACATTTGTAAAATAAATGCATAATTTTATAACCATTTTCAAAATGAATGCATACGAAATAGAGTTGAAAATAGGGTATGCGAAAATAAAATGGTGACACAATTGATGATACAATAGATTTGAATCGTTAAATTCACCCATGATGTTGTCCTCATGTATGAGCATAATGAGATTCAATAGTAAAGATTTGTTGTGTCGTTTCTTTTAAGTTTCAAATTGATTGCTCCGAAACATGCAAGCATTTTGCTAGAAAAGTACAACTTCGCTGTGTTTAAACTATTTTTAGAGAAAAAGTGGATATTGTTTAAAAAGACTTGGAAAAAGAAGAAATCTTCATGAGAACCAAAAAAAAAATTAAGATAAAAAAAACTTGAATAAAATCCATAGATTTTCTAATAGACTCAAGTTAGAGTTTGCACATGGGAAGAAGCACTTATTAAGGTCCTATCTGAGAAAAATGAATTTTTTTTGGAAAGTAAATCGAAACTAAGTGGTTTTATAAAGCTTGATTAAGTGGGTTTTTTTACGTATTAGGTTTGATGGTAAGGATGCCATCCAATATTTTGGCTAAAGTAATTCCTATGACAAAGATATTCCATATTGACCAAATGACCAATTCCCATGACTAAAATAATTCCCGCCAAACTAATAACAAACGACAGCATCAGGAAATTTCAAGTGTAGACATGATCGAGTTGTGAAATCTTAGTAGTGATGCATCTGTGAGGAAAATGGATGATATTTTTGAGAAAGAAAAAGGATAAGCTGTCTACATTCACATGGGATGATAGCATTTAATATGGTCTAAAATACGGAACTAAAAGCAAAAATATATAACCAAGTTGTAATTTTTAAAAAGAACTGAGAATTTATATAGATGATCTAAATCATTTGGAATCTGATCAAGGATTATGATGATAGCTCAAAGTATAGCATATATAATAATATTTATTTAGTGACCATTACTTCTTCTTTCTTATATCAATACTAAAAATACCAAAAAATATTAGATTATGCTCTTCTAAATACCAAACTTTTTAAAGGGCTACAAAATAATAATTTTTTATTTTTTCGCACTGTCGACCAACATTGTTTTCTACGACGATCAACCACCGGACAACCGGTGTTCGGTGATTGATAACTGTGGAAAGTAGCGTCGATCGGTGACTGTTCGTCATGCAAAACGATTTTATATGGTTAACTGCCATTGTAACGGCCTAGTTTTTGGACTAGTTATATAATCTATAATGTATAGATTATATTGGTAAACAAATTAAATTAATAAGAGTTATACGTTCGGTAAAGTATCAAGGAAATTCCATAAATAATTTTTTTGATAGTTTAAAACTCTTGAATCAACATATATGTTCACATAAACAACAATTAGTGTTTTATCATTTTATTGCCTTTTTGGAATATTTCATAAATGTTGAATTGCTTAAGTAAAATAGTAGATTTCTCACATGAGTAAATTTGGAAGTTGAAATAAGAATTTACTTATGTAAAATATGATTTCTTCGTAACTAAGGAAAATAAAAGAAATCATTCCTTTAAGCAAGATGTTCAATTAAAATTGATAATGTTATGGTATCAAATTTGTGTTGAAGTTAGAATAATTATTTTATAAATCATGTTTGTATGTATTCATTTGTTATATGTAATCAAGTTTACGTTGTTTTGACACTTTTATGAACATATAAATTTGCTTTTAAAGTTACCTAGAGTAACTAATATATGTAAGGTACATGTCATTTTCTACTTTACATCAAAGCTTATAAAAAGGGACACTTCGTTTAGATGACATGGGAAGGGCTGTTTAAGACGACCCCAAATCCCGTACAGACGGAGACAAGGGTAATCTTTGGAATATAACACAGAAACAGATAATAGCAGAACAAAATTTAATAAATACACCAGATAATGCACAATAGAATATACTGGATAAAAGTAATCATCAGAGTTACACAGTATACAGGATCTTACTTAGTACAAGTACAGTTCAGCTATACATAAATGTTTACAGCGGAAAACAAACAAAATATGTACAATAGGAGCTGAACAACATAAAAAGAGATAAATGATAGAATCCATCTTCAGCTCCAGCTATCCAGAAATAACCAGCTAAACCTGAATACAAGGCTGCCCGTGTAGAAAAAGGGCACCCGAGTTTGAAAGTGAAACAAACTACGAGTCAGTCATGGGACTGGTATGAGAAATCTACTCAACACATATATAATATGGATAATCACAGGACCACGCCACTTTCGTGGAACGGGTTTACTCCATTGGATTGCCAGTGCTTTAAAACAAATCATTCTTTTAACCATCGCAATGCTTTTTATAAAAATGAAGCCATTATAAGACTCAGTTCCCATCACACAATGCAACGCAAACCGGAGGATAGAGTTTTTACCTTATAACGGCCAAAATATGCTTGATACGAATAAAACAAAGGCATTTGATATTATTGCTAGTGTTTATATGTTTTGAAAACAATTTCAAATCATAACTATCAATCATAGACGACATTAATGCCCCATACCACTATGTCGCCATATATAGGTATACAATCAAAACCGCACAGTCACGGATTTGGAAATTGGATTTCCGTCATGAACCAAGGCAAAAGATAGTCCTTACCGACTTCGAGACGCTCTAGCCCGCCCCTCAGGACCCAGACGCAGGTGGGCCCTTGGATCGTCAGGGCCGGTCCACCGATGTGGATTAAGATTCCTGAACACTGCGTTTCCCCACCCTTTGGGGTGTAAATGAGCTAACGAATGGCTCCATCGGACCCGGATCGTCCGATCTAACCGAGGCGCCTCGCAACAGCAACAACCACACAGGTGAAAAGTATATAAATGTCAGGGCTGGTAGGTCACTAATACCACCCTAGCTAGAAAGAAACGCAGGTCCTCCCTGATGTCCTCTCCCGTTTCTGGTTCATACCGGGGTGTGAGGCTCGCGATTTCACGTTATACACAAAGCTACGCCACACAGGCGGTGCTTTGATCATCACCACAAGACTTTTCTTTTCAACAAAAGCCCTGATCACTGCATCTTAGCATGCCACACAGGCAATTCATGCCATGCGACTGATGTCCACCGATATACAACCTCTGAGCTCGTGCGTTTCAGAGAAGGGCGTTAAGCAAAAGAATAAATTCTCCGCCGCCAAACAGATGTATATTTAATAGAGATCAATCAACACAGAATAAAATCCCATGTCAAACACACAGTCCATTTACAAGTTCGTTCGGGGTCTGAACGAAACCGGAGGCACTAAATACCTGGCAAACCCATCGATCACCACGTACGTCTGGACGATTACCACTCATTATCCATATTTCAGGATGCCTCCCAATCAGGACCTCGGTTACCATCCAAACGAGGTGAAGATCTCCGGTCTTCGACCATCGTCTTCATCTTCGACTTTCAATCGTCGGTCAATTATTTGAAATGAGAATTAACTCGGCCTTTTCAAATAATTCACGTATTTTTAGAATTTCAAATCAATTTATTTCAATGGTTAAATCAATCGACAACACCAACTTGTTCTTTAATATATTTTTCACACCCAACACATTCAACCATCAAAAGCCACATAAATCGAGCAAATTCAGTTTATTTCCATTCCATATCGTTTATGATATTTTATAACAATTTATCGCTATTTTTATTTATTTTAAAATAGCCAAGTTAGTCAAAACGACGCTTCGGGCCATAACGCGGCCGTGGCGCTGTTTTTCTTCAGATTTGATTTACACATATCCGAAAATCTAACCGTTGGATCTTCACAAAATTTACATCATTAGAAAGGTCTTTTCAAAACGAATCCAACGGTTTCAGTTTCGGGAAAATCCGACGGTCGGATCTCCCGGTTCAATCGTTTGAAGATTCGATTTCAAAATACGAACTGCACGGCCACGTTTCGTTTTAATTTTATTTATATTTATATATTTATATAAATATAGTTCATTCAACAATTTCAATATCGTTTTCACTTCAAATATTTCACTAACGACTTTAAATTTTGGAAAATTTCGCCATAACCTCCTTTGTACGGGAGGGGCTGGGAAAATTCCCAAATAGCCACACGGGCGTCTCATATCAAAAAGAAAAAGAAAAAGCCAAGCGGCTAGCCAACAGGCTCATAAAATCATCACCCAAACAAAACAGTAAATGTGTACCTATTTGTCGGGCACAAAATTTTATTCCTCTTCTCTAGCCCCTTTGCTATAACCTATTCAATAAATATGCATGTACATATATACAGTTCTTATCACTTATCATTTTCCATTCAACTTCATATTTGATTCCATTTGGTTTAAAAACACCATTCATTCTAATGTTGCATGCATAGGCAAAAATCATATCATTATCTAATTAATGAATATTTCAACTCATGCATATTTATTTGAACGAGTGGCTATCTTTAACACTTCACATTTCAACAATTCATGTATATAATAAAAATGTGATTTTTATTGTAAAACAATTCATTTCAAAACACTATTATTTTATATAGTTTATATAGGTGATAAAAAATAGGATTTTTTTATATTTAAAAACACGAATACCATTCAACACATGAATTTCTAATCAACGAATGAATATCGATTCAACACATGAAGGTTTTCTATTCAACGAATAAATATAGTTTCAGCAAATGAAAATAATTCAAACACATGAATATTATTCAAAATTTCGGCAGCATAACGGCAGGGTAGTTAAAACCGGGACCGTCCCTAGTACGGCTCCTCGCTCGACCTTAAAACCTCGCGGTTTTTGACAATGGGGAT
This sequence comes from Allium sativum, assembly GCA_030737875.1. Lineage (NCBI taxonomy): Eukaryota > Viridiplantae > Streptophyta > Magnoliopsida > Asparagales > Amaryllidaceae > Allium > Allium sativum. Next base: position 307,740,504 of record CM060915.1, on the reverse strand, counting down.
CATGCATCTAGTTTGCACGCAGGCGGCATGTTTATTTTTATTTCCACAAATATTTCCAATTCATTTCAATCACCAATGGGTATTTTTCAACCACAACCAAACAATGTCAACCACAAACAATTATTCAACCATTCGTATTTTACATCCAATATTTCACACCAATTCACAACAATAAATATCGTCCATGGTTTGTGGACGAGGGGAGTAGATATATATATATATATATATATATATATATATATATATATATATATATTCAATTGCTATATTTCACTTGCATTTCAACACATATATCAATTATTCTATGTATGTAAAATTCATACTTCGCTCATATAGCTTACACCACGCATGTACGTGAGGTATACAACACGTGTGTAATTTATATTTCGCTAATATAAATTATACACTACATTTTCCATTCAAATTTATTTGATTTAGATTTCTCACATTGGTTTGTTGCTTCGCTAAAAATCGTAGATGGCTCAGAAAAATCCGCGGCTTCTTCTATTGGGTAGAGAGCTTCCTTGCGGTCCCGATGTTTCCTGTTTCATCGAATTTCGTCAACACACTAAAAAGATATGATTTTTCAAAGTGTAAACATCAAAAAAAAACACCTTTCACGAAGGTTCAAAACTAGGTTTACGGTTTTCGCGAGAATCGAGGCACGAGGGGATGATCGGCGGGTTGGACGTGGAAGAGGGAAGAGAGGGCTTCCTATCGGTGGTGGTTTGGCGGTGTTCGGTGGTCGGGATCGTCGGCGGCGGCGCTGGGAAGTTCGGGGCTTTGGAGCCTCGATTCAGGCGGAGGAGGGGTTGGTCGGCGTCGAGCTGGGGTCGGATCTGACGGGGAGGCGAAGGCGGTTCGAGCGGCGGTGGTGGCGGAGGCTGGAAGCGGCGGCAGCGGCGGCGATCGGGCCTGGAAGGGGGGAAGCGGGTTTCGCCGTTGGTTTTGGGGTTTTTTTTTTTAAATAATGAATGGAGAAATATGATTGGTCGATGGTTTTATTAAATTCTTAAATAGTGTTTTCTCAAACGAACTCCTTTTCAAACCCAACGACTGTCGCCCCTAGCTAAATACCCCCATCCCGGACACAATGGGATATGTTTCGTAGGCCAATTCGACTGTTACAGTCAGTTATTTTTCAAATTAAAGTATAAAACATTTAATTTTTAACTTTGAACGTACATTTCAAATTGCCAGGGCCACAAACTGATTCGAAAAATTCCAGAAAAATAAATCTAGCTATGTCTTGACGATACGGTCCCAACAAAACTAGTTTCGTCGAATTATGAGACTGTTTGCAAAAAGGCCCATTTCTGGTCGATCCAATTTAACTGTAATTGACCAAAACACGTTTTCCTTTGCCACGCTCACATATTAGCTTCAAAAATTATGAAATTTGAAACCTAGCAATAACTTCACATCCCGGATCCAACAAAAGTGGTTTCGTCGAATTCCGAGGTCGTATGCAAAATGGCCAATTTCACGGGCTATATAAATTCCATAGCGACCTTTCTGAAAATTCATTTGGCCATAACTTTTGCTTTCCGCTATGAAAATTCGATTTTTCAAATTCGTTAGAAAGTTATTCACTAACAGATTTAAATATTTTTGGTTTCACTAAAATCCGTTTTGTTTTGCACCCGGTACAGTCCGACAAAGTTTGAATTCAATTTTAGAAACTGCAGCGCCTTTTCAAGCCTTGTTTATAATTAGAATTAATTATATTCGTTTTCAACTGTCGATTAAAACTCACTTTTCATTGCCATTATTTAAAATATTTATTTTAAATATTTAAAATCCATTATTTTAGCTAATTTAAAATTTTTAAATTGGTTCAGATTTTCTGGGTCGTTACACTGTTTGTCTATAATGCTATTTAAACCAATGAGCATATTATACAAGCTAGGAACATGGGTATTTAACTAAATGATACTAGCTAGGATACTAGGTTGATAGTTAGAATATAAATACCCATATACTCAGATTGTGGCAGCAAAACACTTGGACTTGACATGTTATTGTTCAATCAACATTTAAGAGCACATGGTTAATAAAAGAAATGCAAGGGTACTTCACATACTCATTCAAATCAGCATATAAGGAACATATGTAAGTTGATTAGAAGCATTGATAGGAAAAGTACATATATCACTTCATAGGAAGCACATGTATAGTAGCCTGCCACCATTTAGCTGCCAGCATAACACTGCTAAACCCTATCCTCTACACAGCCATAGCTTCTAGAGCAATAGGAGTACCTCTAAGCTTGGCAATAACTACTACAAGTAGTAAATGGAGGTGACATGCATAACAGTCAACACATAGGCACATCACAGTTGCTTCACATAGCACATATACCCTTACTGCATACACCTTCCAATCTAACACCTTCCCGATATGAAGCCTACCTTTTGGCACCTATAAATATGCACACTGAGCTACACAAATCAAGATACATACTCATGAACAAAACTAATTAAAACAAAGAGAAGAAACTAGAAATAGAAATGGCCGAAGAAACAGAGAGCAAACCTGAAAATAAATGGCAAGACAGTGAACATCTATTGTGAGTAAACAATCTTATATTGTTCTTTAATAGATCCAGACTTGAAGCATGTTCATACATACATCATATTTAATTCAAAAATGTATGTTGTTAAGGGTAATATTCTGGAAATAGGACAGGGGTTTGAAAACAAAAATAGCATCTGTATATAGTGAGTAAACACCTAAATTATATGTTGTTTATATACATGTGTAGTGGATTCAATTGCATGTATGTGTTGATATATTTCCATCAATTATGATTTTAAATAGTGAAGTTAGTAGATTAGGATTTTAATGTTGAGAAACCCGAAACAAAGAAAAAACAACAACAATATTTGTGAGTGAACTCTAGTATTTTCCCTTAAAAACCTATGTTAGAAATTACATATGAAGCATATTCATCCGCTTGTCAGCATAGAGTTGTTGTTGAATACATAACCTCTTGTATGCATGATTATTTGTGAAAAACAAAATATATATGTACTGAACAAAAACCTGGGTATTCAATAGCAAGCCATAGTGAATAAATTGGTGAGCAAACACCCTTAACCACTTACATGTTTTATGTTTACTACTAGGAGATTCAAAACTAGACGTGTGTTTATTCATCGCCTGTAATCCAAGCCTTATGTATGTTTAAGGGTGAGATTCGGGAAAGAATAGTTTAGGACAGTGGGTTTGAAACAAAAGATAAGCAGCAGTATTATGTATTGTGAGTAAACACTTTAAATTTCTATATTTAAAATCTTGTATATGAATGCTGATATGTCTCCATCATATTGAATGTAATTAGTAAAGTATTTAAGGGAAGTTAGCTTAAGATTAAACTGAGAATCAGAAATTCAAACCAAAATGGAAAATTTTGTGAATAACACCTATATTTTTCCATTTAAAAAATCAAATTCCAAGTTGCATGAACATTTGATTCGTACATATGCAGATGCTATTGATTGTTTAAACCACCAAATTTGCGTGTTACTGCTGCTAATGCAAGTAAATTCTTAACTGTCAATATGTTAACCATGCTCAAGAAAAATCCATACTGCTAATTCAAAATTCAATATCATGAATTACAACTTGTTATAGGAATCGAGTTCAACACGAATGTTTCTCGTTTATGTTGTGTGTACACTTTAGAATTTGCTAAAAATCAAGTAGTAATATATACTACCAGAATCTATTAAATTACAGTAAAAAGGTAAATCAACTCGAATTTTCAAACATCATGATATATGAATTCAGGTGTATAGATGGATGTGTTTTTAAAAACCATGAATTTTGACATAAATATTGGGATTTTTCGTAGCCTAGGGGATGTGAATTTCTAGGTCAATCAAGAATGGGAATTTGGGCAAATTCGGGTGATGGGATCGGTCGTGGGTGATGGCGTGGTGCCAGAGGAGCGTGAGTTGTGAGTAATCACAGGAAAAATACTATTTTAATTTTTAAACAGGTAATTTAAGGGATTAGGATTTAAATAGGAGTGGCTATTATTTTTGGGAAGGCATAGTTGACGGCGAACTGCAACTTGGTCAAAGTAAGGTAGGGTTGCGCATATAGGGGATTTAGTAGGGGTAGGGTCATCTTCGATTGACCGGAGTTTGGTGATGATCAGTGAATCATGGGAGCGACGCTAGGGGTTTTTCCATGGAGGTGTATTATTGCGAAACTTGGTTGAAACTGGAGATTTTGGTACAGGAGTGCGATGAAGTTTATGGTGGTGGCAATGAATTCGGGGCTGACATTAGGAAGTGCAGCGACGATCAGAATATTGGGATGGTGGTGATTTTGGTTGTGCACGTGCACAAGTAACGAGTGTACAGATGGGGTTCTTGGTGAAAAGGAAGAAACATGAAGAATATGGGGAAAGAGGGATGGAGAGGATTGGGGCTTTCTAATCTTCGTTGTGATGCCAAACTTTTATGTTATGGCTTGTTTCATCTCCAGCGTTGCATGGGGATTGGATCACGAAGGAAGAAGAAAATCAGTTTGGGCAGGATAGTGTTTCACTTGCCAGGACCATGGTTTCATTTGAGTTTAGTTGACTGGCACGGATGAAAATCATCAAAAGAGAAAAGGGACGGGGCAAGAAAACAAGGGGAAATAGGTTGTTAAATAGGGCTTTGGGCCAAACTAAAAAGAAAAAAAACAGTATTGTTTGTTAAAATATAAAGTTTGTTTAATCATTATTTACAGAAATAGGAAACGTGGGTATAGAGTAGTGGCATTAGGTATGTTAGGAGAAGGTGGGCTGATTTATGGGCTTTTGGGCTTTGAGCCTAAAATAAATAAATAAAAATAGTTTCAATCAATGTTTGTTATAAAATTTAAAACTACCTTTTTAAATATGAATATTATTTATATACAATTAAAGAAGTAATAGTTGCGGTGAATGGTATAATGGATTAAAAAACAATTGACTGTAAAGGGCCAGGAAATTTGTTTATTTTACTAAATGAATATTGGTAAAAATACATTGTAATGAAAGTAAATAAGAAATAAAACAAGGAGAAGGGATCGGGAAGCCGTCGAATTATCGTAATTATAGAACTAGACGTCATCATCTAAGTTTTAGTTCGAGTCTTCAATCGTTATGTATTTACTTATATTCTATTGATATCGGAATAAAAGCATGATAAACAAGAAATTAACTTGATGATGGGAAGTAAATTGTTACCTGAGATTATATATTTCAAACTGATATTAGGTTTGCAATTAAACAAAAAATCATTTTTTATTGTTATGGTTGTTATACATGATTGCCGTGAATCATCTGTTATGGTATGAAGTGATCAATCTAGATTTGTTGAAATAAAACCTTAACACGTTTTATTATATTTTGATTGTTTGATATAAATTACTGTTCTAAAATTAGAATTTGAAAACTCGAACAAGTTAAAATGAATAAACATGCCAGGACAATCTATAGATTATAAAATAATCTGCATAAACTGTTTGATCATCTACACTATTTAGATTTGATAGTTAAAACACCGACTATCAAATAAATTTCCTTACGCGTTAATTCGAAGAGACCGGGATGGAAAGTGAACCCAAAACCACTTCGAACTAACTTTACGATTCTTAAACTAACTTGCAAGGATGATATTACGATTAAAGAATTCGAAGACCGTAGATTTTCGCGACCGGCGGGATTACTTGTTTAAATTCTCTGGTGGTCGCCAGAGTTATTATACCTTGTGATTTTTCTGTAATTGAGATCTACGGATTTGCAAGGACTATTCGCTACTGATCCATGGGATGATTCCTATATTGGATGCAGTAGGAGTGTACCTTCGGTTCATCCTGTTCCTGGATGACTTGAATGGACGAATGTCTGATAGAGTGTTTTCTAAAAGTCATGTACATTGATATTTACAAATATACCAAGTTGATGGCAAAGAATGGCCCTTCTTTTACATCCAGGGTATATTTGTGGACGTCAATTAGTGATTTGATGGATATGACAATGTGGCATTTAAAGTGAATGTTGACGGGATATTCAAAAGGTAAATTCAAACCTCAAGCCTCACAATTGAGAAATGACAAAAATCAGGCAGGCAGCATGGCTATGTGGGTCGCTCCCATTAGGGTGTATAATCACCTATCTAGAGAAATTCCTTTTTGCTTCTTTAATCTATCGATGCTGTCCCTTTCGGGAAACGGTTGCTGATCCCAACCGTTGGTGATATACATTCGATACACTCAAGCGAAATGAGTGGTCGGTCATGTGTGGGCCGGGTTGCAAGAAGTTCTTGTAGAACCCAGTGTATTCACCTCTAGAGATACACTATCGGCAGGTGGTTCCATACCTTGTCATATTCGGAATCCAATCTCCAATAAGCGCCCACGGTTTTGATTGTATACTATATATGTGGAGCGTGAGATGCAAGCATTCCACTAGATTTGATATTTATTTGTATTTAGACATTATTATAATATCAAATGATATATATATATATATATGATTTCGAAAATGTTTGGGTTATCGTAAGGTAAAAACCACCCGTATTTATGTGTGGATCGGTCTTACGATTATCGTTTATTTCCAAAGGGTTTGTGAACGTTAAATCAATCTGTTTTAAAATCGTTTACTCACACTAGTCCCATGACTGACCCAGAGTTTATTTTTCTATGTTTTCCCTAAACTCTTGGGTGCCCAAATTTGTATGGGCAGTCAAGTGGTTTCTGGATTTTACAGATTCACTTGAAGGAGCTTGGAGCAGGAAGCTTCAACATTACATATATTGAGTTTATTTCCGTTGTGTTATGTATGAGTTGTACTCTGATGATGTATGTTAGTAAATGTAGTTTTGTATTTCAAGATGTTATATAATATATTTTATTCAGTTCTGTTGTGAGATTCGTTATACTCTGATTCTATTATGTTTAGTTCTACTTTTTCTTCTACTCTAACTTTCTTTCTGTCTATTGCTCACCTTCTAACTTCTTTCTAATAACGATCTATTAATTTCTGATAGTTGATTAGTTGATATGTGATACAGAGAACATATTAGTATCGATAATCAGGATCTGAACTTTGCGGGTCGTTACAGTTGGTATCAGAGCTTATGGTTGAGTAGTAACCTTGGCTCTGTGGCATAACTTGTAATGACCCGGATTCTTATGGGTTAATTTTAAATATTTAATACGGTTTTAAATATTAATTTGATAAATTAAATGAATATTTATATTAAGTTATCAGTTTAATAATCAATTTCGATTTAATATCGAATATATTAAATCATCGTAATGCGAAAATATAATTCCGTTCGAGATTTAAAACCTGAATTAAATATGGTTCAAACTTCTGTTTGAATTCGAATAATAATATTAATTTATTATCGCAAAATTTATTGTTTTAAACTTAATTTAAATCAATTTAAAATTAATATCTGTTCCGGATGATCGAACTGGACTTCGATACTTATCCCAGTGGGTTCAGAATAGTGGTTTTACCCTAGGATTGACTGTTGTTGGGTTCAGATAGGAGTTGAAATCAACGTGGTATTTTAATTAAAGGATACCGATTCAAAGTAAATTAAAATAATATAAAATATCATAGTTTGTAGACATGAACAAAGCAGCAAGGTGGAAATAAAATCAAACCGTGCCTTCTTCGTTACCACACACCAAAACGAAACCGAAGCCTTATAAAAAAACAAAACGAAACCAAATTCATTCTTTAGCTCCTCAAATCAAAATGCCCACCGCTAAATCGAAAACCCCCTTTACATCTAGATTTCGAAATCAGGTCAGCTCGAGGCTTTTAAAGATGAATATCGCGAGGATTTAATCGCAATTACGGAACCGCGATAACAACTCGGAGCTCGAAGACATCTTGGGGACAATTGCGATTCGAAAACCCTGAGGAACTCGACATCAGCAAGGCTCGCGCTTGAGTCTGGCGAACTCGAAAGGAGATCCGAGGTTCAATTCGAAGCAACTGTGTGGAAATTGAGGCATTTGGTGTTCGATCTTTGACTGGAGCTGGCGGATGGAACTTGCGATTTAAGGTTGTTGAGGGAGCGAGGTCAGTAATTGGTGGGGGATACGAACAGGTAACTAGGGTTGCGGAGGAAGTCTGATGTGATTGGAGAGGGGTATCGAATGGTAATGGTCAGTGGTTCATGGCCTGGTTTTCAGTTGAGTGGTGGTGGGTGCGGTTATTTTTGGTAGTACCGTAGTTGATGATTTTCTGGGCAAGGAATTGCAGTGATGGGAAATGAAGAGGGAGACGTGATTTTAGTATGATGTTGATGATGGATAAGGTGATATGATGATGCTTATTTAGTAGGAGTTCGAAGATTTTCCTATTCAATAAGAGTTGGGTTAGTGATTGAGGAAGAAATCATGGCTATGTGTTCAATGCTGCAGGATTTTGGGCATGTTTAATTCGCAGAGCAGTAGAAGGAAAAAAAAGAGGGAATTAAGGTAATTATTTTTAGTTAAGTAATCAATTTTTATTTTATTTAAAACTATTCAATAATTTATATAATAAATTCCATGTAAAATATATACAAGATATTTTCGAGTGGAATCAGTCGAGAACGTAGCTCCAAGATACGTAATTCAGCATTTAAGAATTGAATATCGAAGAAGAATCATCGGTGAGTAAATCTCACTCACCTTTTATTCAGAATTATTTCTATCAGTTAAAATAATTGTCTGTTGATTGTTTGGTTGCGTTAAAATATTATTGTGGCATGTTTAAATATATATATATAGTTATATAGGCTCGCTATTATATATATATATATATATTGGTTTGGTGATTGGTTGGATTCCCGCAGTATCATTAGCGGATGACACTGTACGCCCCCACGCTATGATAGTGGATGACCTTTATACCGCGATATTCTGCCACGAAGCAGAATGGGTATTATTTATGTGCTAACGTCTGTGGATGCAGGAAAAACAGGTTAGTGGAATCCAACCGGATTCCTCAAAAATATATTATCTGTTTTGTTTATTTGTTTGCATATATACAGTCATATATGATGTGTTGAAAACCTGAAATAAATAATTGGTTGTTTGGTGTTTAAATATCATTGGGCCTAAATGTAGATATTTAAAAATATTAGGAAAAGGAAATTTTTAGATTTAAAAAGGAAATTCTATTTTTTCTAAAATAGAATTTGGAATTCAAATAGAGTTTAAAAGAAGTTTGAATATTTGAATTTCAAATAGAATTAAAAAGGAGTTTGAATATTTGAAATTCAAATAGAATTGAAAAGAAGTTTGAGAATTTGGAATTCAAATAGAATTTAAAAGAAGTTTGAATATTTGAATTTCAAATAGAATTAAAAAGGAGTTTGAATATTTGAAATTCAAATAGAATTAAAAAGGAGTTTGAATATAGGATTCAAATAAAATCGAATTAGAATTTGAACATAGGATTTCAAATAGAGTTGAATTGGAATTTGAGTATAGGATTCAAATAGGAATTTTAAAAATAGAATTTTTAAATAGAAATTGAATATAGAAATTCAAACGGAATGTGAGTATAGAATTTGAATAAGAGGATTCAAATAGAATTTGAATAAGGGAATTTGAAATAGAATTTAAATAAGAGAATTCAAATAGAATTGAATTGGATTTTGAATATAGAAGTCGATAAGGAAACAAGCTTAAAAATAGAATTAGATTTGGTTTATAAGTAAGTTAAAATATATTTGAACGTGTTATACTCAAATATGAAGGTGAAATAGGCAAACCAGTTAATTTGTTATTCAATTAACGAACTAATTTAAAACGATTGTATTAAGTTAAAATGATTGGATTAAGTTGAAATGAATTAGAAATGTATGGATATACATGAGACAGGTTTGGAATAAAGTATAGAAGTGAAATAGATAGAGTGCTCGACAAAAAGGTATGTATTTAATTCATATATGAGATTTTATGCGCCGTATCGGCAAGCCGCTTGACTTTTTCTTTTTCTTTTGGATTGGTGAGGGCCATGAGAGGCTATTTGAAATATCCCGATGCTCCCGGTACAAAGGAGGTTATGGCGAATTTTTCCGGTAATTTAAGGAGTCAGAATATTTTTAGGATAATTTGATAGTTAGAAATCAATGTATCGATATATATAGAAGTCGATAAGAAAACGAACTCAAAAATAGAATAGTAAAATCAAAAAGGAAGACTAGGAATAAAATCTTGTAAGAATAGAAGAGAAAGCATATACGTGTTTAAAAGTGAATAAGTAGTTGTATGTTATTGATTTTTCGAGTAAGTAGTCATATTTGTTTTGACGTTATAAATGTTATTCAGTCAAGGCCTGAGAGGTAGGTATACCCCAACTTGATTGATTTCATTATTAACAAATAAATAGTAAGATTCGAGGCTCAAAGATCAATTTGGATAAGAGTTAGTTGAATATAGTATTTGGGCTGTCGTAACAATGTTTTACACAACATCCGTTTTAACCCAAATAAGAGTAAACTTGGAAATAGAATAATGAATATTTCCTAAGTATAGAAATAAACGAGATCAGAAAAGAGATAAGTAATTGGGATATTTTCCAATTATAAATAGCATATATTTTCTAAAGTTTAGAAAATAAAGGAATGCGACATTTGGAAATGTTTTCCAAATAACGTAAAAGGCCAATATGGTTATTGAAAATATTTGGTTAACAAATATTGATAAATAAATAGAGAAGTGATTTAATTAATGGAATATTAATTAAGGGCTCAGTGATTGTTTGATAATTGGATGAACACTTGTTTTCTTCGATAGTTAAATCATCAACTATCGAAACACTTGTTTTCATTCGATAATTAAATCACAGACTATCGAAGTTTTTGACTATCATTGTCAATATGGAGAGACCGGTTGGATTATTATCCAAAGAACCACTCTGTATTGGCATAAGAGTTGCGAATCGTATATTCCAAAGAAAATTGAAGATGGAGTGAAGTGCAAGGGCTATTGTATAAGTCTTAGATAACAGTGCCTAAGATGGATGTACTGAATAGTGCCTTCGGTTCATCCTGTTCCTGGATGACTTGTATGGATGAATGTCTGACAGAGTATTCCCAGAAGGTCACGTACATTGATTTCTTCAACCGTACCAAGAGTGGAAGCGGAGAAGGAAACTTCTTTAGCTAACACGTAATGTACTGTTGTAGACGTCAATTAGTGATTTTCGATGGATCCGACAATGTGGCATTCGAACTGAATCTGATGAGAGGATAAAGCATAACCTCAAGCCTCATCAACCGGTAAATGACAGAAATCGGGCAGGCAACATGGCTATGTTGGTCGCACCTATTAGGGTGTATAATTACCTTATCTAGAGTTTCATTTACTTCTAAAAATCTATTGTTGATGCTATCCCATTTGGGAAACGGTTGCTGATCCCAACCGTTGGTGATATACATTCGATACACTCAAGCGAAATGAGTGGTCGGTCATGTGTGGCTGAGTTGCAAGATGTTCTTGTTGAACTCAGTGTATTCTCCTCTAGAGATATACCATTGGAAGGTGGTTCCATACCTTGTCATAGTTGGAAATCCATTACCCAATACGTGCTCGCAGTTTTGATTGTATATTATATATGTGGAACGTGAGATGCAAACGTTCCACTAGATTGTTATTTACTTGATTTAGACATTATTGTAATATCAAAAGAGTTTTGATATAAAGATTATCGTTCCTTTCAAAGGGATTTTGAAAGTTAAATCAAGTGTTTTGGATTCTCATAAGCGAAAAACCCGTTTCGTGTTATACGGCGTGGTCTTATGAGATATCTTTTAGTTTCTGAAACTGTTTTAAACTGTTTACTCATACCAGTCCCATGACTGACCCGGAGTTTATTTTGTTTCAGGATTTTACAGATCCATCTGAAGGAGCTTGGAGCAGGAGGCTTCAACGTTCGTTATTTAGCATTTTGTTCCACTGTGTTGTAAGTGTTGTACTCTGATAAGTGTATGTTATACAGTTGAAATTTTGTATTTCAAAAGATATGATATAATATATTTTGTTCTGCTGCGATGTGAGATTCTGTGTTGTTATTGCTGTTCTTCTTCTACCTTTTTCTTCTAAAAAAATGTTTCGTATTTTCGTGATATTTGGGTTGGACGTATGATGTATATAGTCAACTCTGACATTATGGATTTGCGGGTCATTACAGTTGGTATCAGAGCTTAGGTTGTGCGACTACCTAGGCTCGTTGGAATGTGCTCATTAGAGATAGGGTCATTAGTACCCTAGAATGAGTTGAGTGTATATATATACGTGAGAGCACATTTGTTATTTGATATAAAAACTGTTTTATATTGTGTTGACTAGTCTGTTGAGTGAATTATGAATTCTGATCGAATCGTGGGACACCACGATGTCGATAGGAGTTTATAAACACTTGAACAGAAGATTGGACATGATATTGTTTTCAAATAGTTGAGTTGATTGTTAGGATTATAATCAAATTAGATTATAAAAACTGAAATAGTTATATATAACCAATAGAATTTGTATAAGAATGAAATATACAAATGAGATGAATTAAAATTGAATTCCAACAAGAATTCCGAATTTAAAATCCTGGGAGTTTGGAAAATATTTTTCTAAATGGAGTTTGAAAGAAATATAGCACTGAACTAACTTCAGTGGCTGGAAAATAATTCTGATGATGATCGCAACCTCATCAGTGTTCATTTTCGAGTTTCTAAGTGATAAATTGCTGCCTTAGAAAAGTTTTTGATGGAAAATTTATTTGAAAAGAAAACAAGTTGTTTGAAAATTCAAATGTTTTGAATTTGAGATGGATATAAATATATGTATATATTTATATTACTTCAAAGGAGTTTTGAAATAAAACCCTAGGAATTTGAATGATTGAAATTAAATTTAACTTAAGTAAGTTAAATGGATCAAAATGAATAAATTGAGTAAAATCAATGTAAATGAAATATGAATTGGGTGTGAATAAAGGAAAAACCAAAAGAGTTAAAAAGAAAATATATTTGTCAAACAAATATAAAAGAATTATATTTGTAACACAAATACAAAGGAAGTTATGTGCAAACAAATAGAAGGATAGATATTTGTAAAAACATTTACAAATAGAATTTAAAAGGAAATATTTGTATAACGTTTACAAATAGATTAAATGGAAATATTTATTTATAGAAAATAAATAGAATGCTATAAATGAGATATTTATTTGTTAAATAAATAGAATTTAATCAAAGGAATATTTAGAAGATGAATAGGAAATGGAAATGTAATAACCCGGAAATCCGAGCCAATTTAAAATTTTTATTTTGGCAATTTTAATGAATTTTGAATATTTAAAATGAATTATTTTAAATAATAATGACGAGAAATTTATTTTGAATATAATTAGAACGAATATAGTTATATCGATCGTCGTTAGAATATAATATTTATTTTAAATTATAAAAGGAATTAAAATGGCGCGGTAGTTCGAAAATTCGATTTCAAAATTCAAATGAATGTACAGGATTCAAAATAAACCGGATTTTAGCGAAACCAAAAATAATAGAATCTATTTGATAATATCTTTCCAACGAATCCGAAAAATCAAAATTTCATAGCGGAAATCAAAAGATACGTCAAGTTGAAAATTCAGAATAGTCGCTATGGAATTCTGGCCCTTAAAAATGGGAATTTTTCAAATGACCTCGGATTTCGATGAAACCACTTTTGTTGGATCCGCGATGTCAAGTTATTACTAGATTCAAATTTTCATAATTTTTCGAATCAATATGTGAGCGTGGCAAAGGAAAATACGTTTGACCAGTTTTAGTTGATTTTAATCGACTGGAAAATGCCATTTTTCAAACGATCTCAGAATTGGACGAAACTAGTTTTGTTAGGTCTGTATCGTCAATACGAAGCCAGAAAATATTTTTCTGAAATTTTTCGAGTTAGTATGCGACCCCGGTAAATTGAAATGCGCGTTCAAATTCAATAAATAGAGTTATATGTTGATTTTGACGAAAACTGATCGAAACGATCGAATCAGCTTACGATACATATCCCATTGTGTTCGGAATGGGGGTAATTAGCTATGGACGACAGGCGGTGGGCTTGATTTCGAGGTCGAAATAAAAAGTCAACTTTTTTGAAATAAAATAATATAAAAAAAATATAACTCTCTCTCTCCCCTACCCCTTATCTCCTCTCAGCCCCTCCCCCATTGAAATTCATCTCAGTCAAACGAACCAAAAGAAAAAAAAAGGAGGGAGGAGCTCGTTGCTCCTCCGATCGAGCTGCCACCGCGCCCTAGGGCGGCGCCGCCACCCTCTCTACCTCTGATCCCCTCCCCTTACCTCGCGCCCCCTCTCCAACGCTCGAACGAGACCCAAACACCCGAGCCCCACAACCCAACACCGCCTCCTCCTGTCGCCGCCCACCTCCTCCGCCGCATACGCCTCCCCCACTGACCTCAGCGCGATGGTGAAAGCCCCCCTCCAACGATGCTCCAGTTCGACACTGAAGGTGAGTTTTTACAGTAAAAACTGATTTTTGTTTATGTAATGGCTTTTAAATAAAAATCCGATATTTTTATATGTGCATAAGGATTGAAATAATATAAATTTATAAAAGGTGTGATTTTTAGTTTATAAAAAAAGGAAGTTAGTTTTATTTTTTATATGAAAAGAATGAATTTTTATATAGAGTAAAGAATGAATTTTTATATAGAGTAAAGAATGAATTTTTATATAGAGTAAAGTTTGAATTTTTATATAGACGAAAGCTTGAACTTGTAAAGAGAGTATAGATTTTTATAAATGAAAGTCATGATTTCATTCATAGGAAAAGATTAGATTTTTATATAGATAAAAGTTTTGATTTTATAAATGAAAAGATTAGAGTTTTATAACATGAAAAGGTATAATTTTCATGACATGAAAAGGTTTGATTTTGCGAAGTAGAAAGGTTTGATTTTGCAAAGTAGAAAGGTTTGATTTTGCGAAGTAAAAGGTTTGATTTTTCAAAGATTAAAAATATGATTTTTACAAGAAAGAAAATAGAAAATATAAGAAACTTCACCTGTAAATAAAATAAAGATATGATCTTTATATAGTAGCGAGAATAAAAGGATGATTTTTATAAAGTAGAGAATATAAAAAATGAGGTTTTTATATACGTAGCGAATTAAAAATATAATTTTTATATTATAGAAATATTAAAAATACGATTTTTATATTATATAGATAATAAAAATTCGATCTTTATATATGTAGTAGAAATATAAAAATATAATTTTTATATAGAAAGAAGCATTGTAAATATACAAAAAAAGTAGAAATAAAAATATGATTTTTATTTATTGAAATGAAGTAATAAAAATATAATTTTTATTTGAACAGCGTGAAAAGAACTGCATTGGAATTTCAAGCAGATCGAAAAAGTTCAACAGTTCAAAAGCAAAGCACGGCGGAGTGGAACCCTCTGTGAGAACTTCTCACTTTTAATTTAATTTTCTAGTTAAAATATATACTAGGATGCAGACGGTGTTTAGTAGCACCCGACACCCGTCGTCCACAGACCATGGACGGCTTGTATGCTTGTTTGTTTGATTTTGATGTGTTGTTGATTGTGTAATGTGATGTGAAATAAAATATTTATATAGTTAAAAATATTTTATAGTTAAAAATAGAATTTTTAACGTGTATATGAAATGAAATAAATTAATATAAACAAATCGAACGATTTGTTTATATACACACATTTGACTGATATTGATTGGGACGATAAATTTTACACATCGCCTAACTGCACAAATAAAATCTGTGTTTGATTGTTTGAAACCCCACACGGGTATTGGGATGATATATGACATACACTAATCCCAATAATTAGTTGTATGTCGATCGATTGATTAACAGACTGTTATAACGTTAAATATTTATATTTGATGCTTATACAGTGTAGAATGCACTTTGGATGATGGTTGATTATTTGTCATTGTTGATATATACATGCGTTGTATGGAAATCCATAGAAATAAAATCTATGGTAATTGATTTGGCCTCATTCCAGTTTTGGAAAAGAAATATTTGAATAGAAATATTTGAAAAAGAAATATTTGAAATAGAATATTTGAAAATAGAATATATGAAGCCGTGTTGATTAGATTGACGCCATTTTGACGTGAACGATATTTATATCGATTTTATTTGTTTTTAATGAATATTGAAAAGTGATTTCAATAATCGAATATTTTAGAAAATGAATTCGAATTAAATTGAATAGAAATGAATTAGAATTCGAATTAAGTTGAATAGAAATGAATTAGAATTCGAATTGAATTGAAAATAAAAAGAATTCGAATTGAGTTGGAAATAAAATGAATTCGAATCGAATTGAAATTGAATGTAAATCAATTTGAAATCAATTCGAATTGAGAATGAATTCGAATTGAAATTGAATTGAATTGAAAACGAACTGAAATTGAATTAAAAATCGATTTGAATTGAAATCAATTTGAAATGAATTTAAAACGAATTTATAAGGAAAAATTCAATTTTGATTTGAATTTGAAATGAAGCTGAAATCGTTTCGAAAACGAATTTAAAACGATTTATAAAATACGTTTTGAAAGGAAATCAATGAAATATATATAATATATATTTATATATTATATATAATGGCCTGAATAGAACGCGTCGCGCCGCGCCGCGGCAGTTCGCGAATTTCGACCATTGACTTCGAATGGATATTGCGGGAGATCCGACCGTTGGATTCTCTTAAAACCCGGACCGTTGGGTTCGTATCGAAAAGAGCTTTCTAACGAATATTAGAGATTTGAAATCTAACGGTTGGATTTGGAATTATGTCCAAATCAAATCTGGAAAAGGTCGCTGTAAGTGCAGTTCGATGGCCGTTGATGGAAATCGACTGTACGGGCCTTGATAAAATTATTAAAAATAGTAATAATTTGTGTAAAATCATAAGAAATGATTTGTGAAGAATTGGGATGAAAAACTCCAAATTTGAAAAGATAAAAATAGATTTTTATCGAAATGAACTAGTTTTTAACTAGAATAATAATTTATTTATTTTTAAAAAATAAATAAACTGGATTTGAAATGGTTTTGAAAATAACCAGAATTTCCAATAATTGCATTGGAATGGATTTGAATCGAAATTGTCTTCGGAATATTTCGATGTTGGATTTCGTGATTATACAGATATTGTTATGGAAATTTGAAAGATATATACATATCGTTATTTCTAATATGAAATTTGTTGGTCGTGGAATTTGATATTGAATATAAGCCGATATATTTTCTATTCAGAGCCTTGTATTTAATATCAAATGTGATTTGGGTTTGTCGTGAATGGTGTCTTCATTAACACTGTTCTTAAGCCCAGTTGAGAAAAATATTAAATCTTTTTATTTCGATTTAATGAAGTGTAACAATTAAATAATATTTAATTGGAATTGAATTAGTATTGATTTTTGGGTTTATCGTGAACAGTGTTTTAAATAACACTTGTTCTTTAACTTGATAGCTAATGGAATGTGATTTTGGATTTATCGTGAACCGTGTTTTAAATGACACTGATTCTTTAACCCAGTTAAAGATTAAACCTAAGTGGAGTTTTAATGAATCTTTAATTAGATTGAAAAGATCGAGAATGGAGTATCACCAGTTTTACTCCAGGCGTAGTTAAATATTTAATTAGATTTGAACGTGAAATGGTAATTGAATTTACCGATAACACCGTGGTGTTAGATATGAAGTATTACCAGTTTTAATTTATGGGATGAATAGGTGGGGATTGGTAAATAAAATAAATGATTACTCCGGTGTGGTTCGCTAATCCCGACTAGTTTGAATTGATATTCAAAGAAGATTAAAGAATATATTTAAAGAATTTATCTTTGATAAAATTAATGGGAACCTTTCCCAAAGTGTAAGAATATTTGAATAAGAGAATATTCTGAATTGGAATGGGGCGTATGTTGTGTTTGTGTAACACTTGTTTATTATATACCCGAGTTATTCGGAAAGACTGGGTTTATCCCATTCTGAATAACTGATTCGACGTGGTGTCGAAGATGAAAACGGTGGTTGAAGACCGGAGGTCTTCACGTCGTTTGGATAATTACTGATGATCTTGATTGGCCCGTACACCCAAGAGGAGGGAATTAGTTGTTGGTCGTCCAGACGTACTTGGAGATCGATGGATATGCGGGGTACTAGGTGCCTCCGGTTTCGTTCAGACCCTGAATGAACGTGAAAATGGACGGTGTGTCTGACATTAGATTTTAGTCTGTGTGATTGATTTCTATTAAATATATATCTGTTTGGTGGTGGAGAATTTATTCTCTTGCTTAACGCTCTTCTCTGAGACGTACGAGCTCAGGGGTTATATATTAATGGATATCAAACGCATGGAGTGAATTGCCTGTGTGGCATGCCTAAGTGGCAATTGATCAAGGCTTCTGTTGAAAAGCAAAGTCTTGTGGTGATGATCAAAGCACCGCCTATGTGGCATAGCTTTGTGTAACGTTGATTCGCGAGCCTCACACCCCGGTTGTGAACCAGAAACGGAAGAGGACATCAGGGAGGGCATGCGTTTCCTTCTAGTTAGAAGTGGCGTCAGTGGTTTTACACGCCCTGAAGAGTTTGACTTATGTGGTTGTTGCTGTTGCGAGGCGCCTCAGATATATCGACCGATTCGGGACCGATGGAGTAGTCATTCGTTGGCTTACTCACGCCCCAAAGGGTGGGGAAACGCAGTATTCAGGCATTTTAATCCACATCGATGGACCGACCCTGATGATCCAAAGGCTTGACTGAGTACTTGCCTGAGAGGCGGACTAGAGCGTCTCGAATTCGGTTGAGGACTATCTTTTTCCTCAGTTCATAGATGGAAACCCAATTTCCAAATACGTGACTTTGCGGTTTTGAATGTAGAGCTTAGTATGGCGACATGATATATGGTACCCATGCCGTCTATGATTGATACTTTAGATTTGAAATTGTTTTGACACTATACATTTATAATTGTATCAAATGATTTGCTTTAAAACGTACCAAGCATGTTTGGCTATTATAAGGGAAAACCCTATCCCCCGGCTTGTGTTGCATTGTGTGATTGGACCTGGGTCTTATAATAGCTTCATTTTTCCGAAAAAGCATTGCGCTATTTTGTTGTATGCACTGGTATTGTAACACCCCGTAATTCTGTAACGCTAAGATTCACAAATCAAGGCAGAATTAAAAGTTAAAATCAAAATCAAGGGAAACGGGCTGCGCCATTGCGTTCGTCTCGGAATTCTGCTTGAAAACGAGTCCGAGTTTGCGTAAATCGGAGTCCGTATGAGGGAGATATGGCCTCCGGAAGATTCAGCGAAGTTCAAAATTCAAAACAGGTCAAGTTCAAAATTCAAATCGGACCTAGATTGGGCAGGGCGGGAATTTTCCCGCCCAAGGCACCCATGTCGACTGGGTAGTCGACCTGGGTCACCCAGGTCGACTGGGTAGTCGACCTGGGGGTCGACCCCCCCTGCTTTTACCTATTTTCTGCACCTGGTTCGTTCTTCTGTATCTGGACGCCATTCTGACCAGATTCGTCCGCCTAACACTATATAAACAGCCCTAGTCTTCTTCTCTATTCACAATTCTCCTCTACCCTTATGCTGCAAAGATTCTTAGTGAACATGGCTTCTTCTCCTCCTCTTAAAAGAATAATAAATAGAATAATATATATATATATATATAATAAATCAAGACGAGGAGATGCTGCTCAAAGACTTTCAAGAAGAGGTTCAAGTCAGGCTAGGATTTCAAGTGAAGAATCAAAGGCTAACGGTTTCGAGCAACGTCGCACAAATCATAGCAATGCCATCTTTCTTTTCTAATCTAAATCTCTGCAAGTCGGTTACTTTTTAGATTTGAACGTTTCTCTCTGTTCGTGACATGAATTAAAGGAATAAAAGAATATGCCAAATCTTTCTATTTGAATCTGTGCCTACATCTTTGGACCTAATTAAGAACTGTTATGATTTGATGACTAATTAGGCCTTGCCTATGACTGTGAACAGTGTCTATGACTATAAACATTGCCTATGACTATAAAAATTTCCTATGACTATGGACAATGCCTATGACTATGAACATTGCCTATGAACATTGCTTATGACTATGAACATTGCCCATGAACATTGCCTATGACTGTGACTGTGACTATGAGGATTGTTCCCTTGACCATGAACACAAGCCTATGCCTTTGATTAGGAAAAATAAACTATTGCCTATGACATAACAAGAACAACTGTGATTCATGACTAGGAAAGTGTTGCTTAAGTTTTGTGACTGTGAAATTGGGTCTAAACCCGATTATCTATTCTGTCTATTCTTGGTTTTCTCTGGTTTTAGACCTTGGGAATTTACCTATTAAGTTAGGTCTACCCATGTTCTTGAACCTACTCTGTCTATTCTTGGTTTTAGACCTTGGGAATTTACCTATTAAGTTAGGTCTACCCATGTTCTTGAACTTACGTCACCTTTTTATGCCAGCTATTATGTCCATCCTTTTTCATAGCATCTTTGGTTCATTCCCTATTTTCTACGAATCTAGATTTATCTATAATCTAGATTGAATCACGATTATAGGAATGGTGGGAATACAATTTGGGAAAAATATGAAATTTACTAGAACGTTGTTTAAACTTGGAAATTGGCATAAATTGGAAACATGTATTATGGCATGTTCATAGAAATGCAAATTGGATAAATTTGACATGAATTATAGGATGTGTAATTTGAATCTAGTATTGACTTGTAAATCTAGCATTTACAAGAATTGTGAACTAGAATAATAAGTCTAGTTTGACACGAACTGTAATTAGAATGTTAACTAAGAATTGGATTAGCTAATTTGGCATAATAGGTGTATTGGCATAAACTTGAAATTGGCCGTAATAGGGAGTAATTGTCATGTTTAGCAAAACCATGGTTAGTGACACTTAATTTGGTATAGTTTACATACCAAAAGGGCATAAATACGATTTAGAGGGGGAAATGGGCCATAAGAATGAATGTTGACAATTTACATTGAAAGAGTAATTAGGAGATAAGTAAATTAGGAATAATTTACTTATAGAATTTGTCCTAAACAAGGAAAATGTGAATTTAGACAAATTAAAGGTTTCTTAACAACATCTCTTTTAATAATACACCAGAAAGTTCTAGGGTGACAGAGAGGATAGTGTCTAGGCTTGGGTTTGGAAAATACAAGTTTCCTGCTATCCCTGGCTATCCCTAACTGATCCGACGGACGGGATGGTTACTTTCAAAACCTGATTTGAAAATTAGTCAAAACGCTTTGAACTAGGAAACACAAATAGGCCTAACCCGAGGTTAGACTGAGTTGCGATGTAAATCTGCCCGGAACCAACCGGCACATCCAGTAATCGCAACAATATCTGTCTAATGTGAGTGGTCGTGGCTTTAATCTATTTAATTAAAGTTAGAACAAGAATGGTAGGGTTAAGTCCACTAAGACACTTAACCAATTCAACATGATAACCAGACTGGTGGGTGGGTTTAGGGCCGTACAGTTAAGCTAGAATGGGAGGGTTAAGTCCATAGGAACACTTAACCAATTTAACACAGTTAAGCTAGGATGGGAGGGCTAAGTCCATAGGGACACTTAACCAACTTCACATGGTAACAAGACAAGATTTGTAGGGGTTAAGTAACTAAGGAAGCACTTAGCCAAATTAACATGTTAACTAGACTAGAAGGTGGGGTTAAGTAAAGTTAATACACTTAGCCAAATTAACATGTTAACTAGACTAGAGGTTGGGGTTAAGTAAATACACTCAGCCAATTTGATATGCTAGCTAGGCTAGACCATAGGGTTAAGTAAGCTTGAACACTTAACCATCGGATTGTGATAAAGGAATAGGGTTAAGTCTAAAACATAAAGGGATAATACTTAACCATTAATAACATGTTAGTTAAAACAGACGGGCAAGGTTAAGTTAAAAAGGAACACTTAACCAATACAGGGTGAATGGGTAGGGTTAAGTAATAAATACTTAACCAATATAACTTGGTTTGTGGTAGGGTTAAGTAATAAATACTTAACCAATATAATTTGGTTTGTGGTAGGGTTAAGTCATCATGAATTAATGATAATACTTAACCAGTTTAACAGGATGAATGAAGAGGGTTAAGTTGGCTCGAATTGACTATTGACACTTAACCAATCCAAATTGACGGGAAAGGGAACTAAGTAGTAAACCTTAGAAAACAACGATTCTGGAAACTAAGTGGTAAATCTTAGTTAATAAAACTAAGTAGTAATTCTTAGTATAACACGGGAAGGAGCGAATGTCCGTCTGAGTAGAAAGAAGGCTCCAACGAATTGGGTTACGAAGCCCGAGGCTT
Organism: Allium sativum; assembly: GCA_030737875.1. NCBI lineage: Eukaryota > Viridiplantae > Streptophyta > Magnoliopsida > Asparagales > Amaryllidaceae > Allium > Allium sativum. The sequence continues at coordinate 307,718,062 of CM060915.1, read as the reverse complement.
TGAGGGGACGTGAGGGTACTCTTGGTATCCCTCTGTGAGGCTACAGATGATCCTCCTGGGCTCACAGAGGTTAAGGTCTGCGTAGAAGAACCAGGGGTATGCCTTGGTTGCAATACATGGCAACCTAAAGACTAGGATGGACCGACGTGATTCGACGAGCAAATGGTAGCCCTGTGATAGCGACTCGTCGTCTACCCTCCATCTTCAGTCAATCGAGATACGTGAAGTGGAAAGGCGGAGAACTTCAAAAGACCATATACTTGCTATCTAGTTATGGGTGAGGATGGCCATAGGATAGTGGGGCACCAGGGGCCGGCGTACAGTTCTCATTTTTCAAGGTGTGCCTTTCATTAGTTGAGGGAGGGGTCAAGTGGGACCATAGCCACTGGAATAAAAACAGACCTTAGCATCTGCATTGGTAGATTTCTGAAAGCTCCCGACCGAGTTCTGTATTCCTTGATTTTCCCTGTCGTAGGACTTGGACCGCACATTACAGGACATGTGCATCTAGACAAGCGATAACGATTCGCGATACATGCGTGGGGAAGTATAGGAACATATACCACTCTAGGTAGTGTGTCCTAGACTTGGGGGCATCGTTCGATAGGTAGCATAATTCCTAGTTGAACTAGGTGGCATAAATCCTAAATCCGAGAAGCGTTCAGCAGACATCGTAAACTCTAGTTGAATCTAAAAGGCACTTGGTAGAAAACCCTAGATTAAATCTAGGTAGCAAATAACTAAATGGATGCCTGAAGGCGATGGAAAATACAGGGATTGGGATCACGTAAGCGTTACTAGTTGGGACATTAGTTAGCCGGTGCAGAGATAATTGAAATCTGTATAACAAGGAAATAGCGAAGCGGCGAATGTATTGGAGCATATCCAGTTTATCTTATCTTAGCATATCTTGTGATTATCTTGTCTAATCTTGCTGACCCTATGGTCATGGTGTAATCTTGGATTCAGTTAATTCATGTCGTTTGTTTTTCCATGTTCACATGCTAGAAGTTACTGAACTTACTCAGGCTTTATGTCTGACTCTGTTTTTCTTTCGTCTTCTTTTCTTCCGTTCCTCTCCAGGTAGTAGAGGAGGGAGTAGTATAGCTCAGGTTAAGTTGGACTGTCACTCTTTCCCGGCTTGAAGATTTGTCGAAGTTTTGCTTGGATTCTCTTTTCAGATGCTATGGCTGGCTCTTACTTAAATCGGGGAATATAAATGTATTTTTATGCTTCTTTATTTTGTAAGACAGATGACACTCTGATATTGTAAAGAAATCTTTGTACAAACTATTTTATCAATAAAGCAAAGTTTTATTTTCCGCTGTTTAATTTTTGTCTGTCTTGTAATTTATCTGCATCTTTTACCCTAAATGCTCCACAGAACTTAGTGCATTCCCTTTGTGAGCGACACTAACGGACGTGGGGTGTTACACGTGGTATCAGAGCTGAAGGTTACCGGATCAGATAAAAGATTTGAAAAATCATTTTCAAACCGGTTTTAAAAGAAGCATTTTCAAAAGAAAAGATTTGTTTTAAAGGCATATTCCCCAAATCCATACGCACTATCTTCTCTTCCTCTATTTGAATTCTTATCTTCTTCTTTCTTGAGTCTCTGGGGGCTCCTGGCTTTCTGGGAGGTAACCTCATCGATGGGCGAAGTCGTGCCTGGCTTCCATCCATAGCCATAGTCGTTTCACCTACGGCCAGTTTTCCTTCAAGCTTATAGGGTTTTCTGTACGATGGAAGCAGCTTTCGAGAGATTTGTAAACATGGTTACACATGGAAGGGGAGGAGGTGTTTGGCTAAGGAGCATAACCCTAGGATGAGGAATTCATGGATGTAGATTTAGCTCACAAAGAGGGAAGGAATTATAAAATTTAAAACAAGAGGAAGTATCTTTACTAGGGTATGATAGGGCATATAATTAAGGACAAGGGCAAGAACGAGGAACAAGATTTTCAGAAGGGCAAGTACCTACTTTCGCCACCAAGCGTACCTAGGAGAAAGGTAGTAAAGTTCTGTTGGAAGAATCTAGTTTTGTTGTTCGTACACTTTCCTTTGGTTTTAGCGCTTCGCATTTGTTCATATCCACTTCCATAGTTGAGTCTCTGCACCATGGTACTTGTATAGTAGAAAGATCCCACTAGAGTCTCAAATCCAATTGGTGGTCCGACCAGTTTATTTTTGGTAAAGTAGGGATTTGAGAATAGCTATCGAGTTTGCTTATATCATCTCACGTAGATCGTCTAAATTCGGAGGAGATATTCCTTGGGTGCTTGCCTGATATTGGTTTAGGCCTTTGGGGCTTGTACTTGAGGAATGTCAAGTTCGACTAGGATGGTTTGCGTGAGAGAGGAATAGTTGTGGTAGGCACTCCAAAAAGCACGTAGTGACCTTTCGACCCTTATAGTTATGGTATGATGGATAAGCTAAGAGGAGAGACCCCTGATCATTCTAGTATATACACTCAGTATCATGGTTGACATCTGTTTATTTTGGAAATGGAGGCCAGAAACTTCACAATCGTGAAGTTAAAATAGTTAATATACAGTGGAGAAAAGCTCAAGAAGGCTAGATACTAGCATCATACCCTTTTTCCTTAAGGGCGCATCCTTGATTTCTTTGTTTAGGAGCTTTACGTATAATTGTTTCTTTTTTTCCAAAGTATATCCTCTAGGTCGTATCTTCGATCCTTAGGTAGAAGCCAATGGATGTAAACATGTGTTTGATACATGTTATGGTTAGTGGTTGCAAGTGGTTGCTAATGGTTGCTCGTGAATGCATATGCATACGTATTAGACACTAGATCAGTTCGGATGCTTTCATATTGCATTTACAGGAATGTATTTGTTTGTAAGTTGAGCCTGATATGTTATCATATGGATGTTGCATATGGATGAATGGCTATGCACACATGTAGTATTTACATAACTAGGGATGCTTGCATACATGATTGGACGCATGGCACTTACATGATTTGCATTAAGGAGGTCAACTGAATCAGTAGACCGCCTGATTTTGCATTAGATAAAGACATATACACACACTATGCATATGAACATGAAAGCATTAGAAATCTTTTAAGGACAATGAATGCCTGTGATTGAATGGTTGAGTAGATGGGTGATTGGATGGTAGGACACATTCTTCCTAACTTGAAGATTTCGGGGACGAAATCCTTTTAAGTGGGGGAGAATGTAACACCCCGTAATTCTGTAACGCTAAGATTCACAAATCAAGGCAGAATTAAAAGTTAAAATCAAAATCAAGGGAAAGGGCTACGCCATTGCGTTCGTCTCGGAATTCTGCATGAAAACGAGTCCGAGTTTGCGTAAATCGGAGTTCGTATGAGGGAGATATGGCCTCCGGAAGATTCAGCGGAGTTCAAAATTCAAAACAGGTCAAGTTCAAAATTCAAATCGGACCCAGATTGGGCTGGGCGGGAATTTTCCCGCCCAAGGCACCCAGGTTGACTGGGCAGTCGACCTGGGTCACCCAGGTCGACTGGGTAGTCGACCTGGGGGTCGACCCCCCTGCTTTTTCCTGTTTTCTGCACCTGGTTCGTTCTTCTGTATCTGGACGCCATTCTGACCAGATTCTTCCGCCTAACACTATATAAACAGCCCTAGTCTTCTTCTCTATTCACAATTCTCCTCTACCCTTATGCTGCAAAGATTCTTAGTGAACATGGCTTCTTCTCCTCCTCTTAAAAGAATAATAAATAGAATAATATATATAAAATAAATCAAGACGAGGAGATGCTGCTCAAAGACTTTCAAGAAGAGGTTCAAGTCAGGCTAGGATTTCAAGTGAAGAATCAAAGGCTAACGGTTTCGAGCAACGTCGCACGAATCATAGCAATGCCATCTTTCTTTTCTAATCTAAATCTCTGTAAGTCGGTTACTTTTTAGATTTGAACGTTTCTCTCTGTTCGTGACATGAATTAAAGGAATAAAAGAATATGCCAAATCTTTCTATTCGAATCTGTGCCTACATCTTTGGACCTAATTAAGAACTGTTATGATTTGATGACTAATTAGGCCTTGCCTATGACTGTGAACAGTGCCTATGACTATAAACATTGCCTATGACTATAAACATTTCCTATGACTATGGACAGTGCCTATGACTATGAACATTGCCTATGAACATTGCCTATGACTATGAATATTGCCCATGAACATTGCCTATGACTGTGACTGTGACTATGAGGATTGTTCCCTTGACCATGAACACAAGCCTATGCCTTTGATTAGGAAAAATAAACTATTGCCTATGACATAACAAGAACAACTGTGATTCATGACTAGGAAAGTGTTGCTTAAGTTTTGTGACTGTGAAATTGGGTCTAAACCCGATTATCTATTCTGTCTGTTCTTGGTTTTCTCTAGTTTTAGACCTTGGGAATTTACCTATTTAGTTAGGTCTACCTATGTTCTTGAACCTACTCTGTCTATTCTTGGTTTTAGACCTTGGGAATTTACCTATTAAGTTAGGTCTACCCATGTTCTTGAACTTACGTCACCTTTTTATGCCAGCTATTATGTCCATCCTTTTTCATAGCATCTTTGGTTCATTCCCTATTTTCTACGAATCTAGATTTATCTATAATCTAGATTGAATCACGATTATAGGAACGGTGGGAATACGATTTGGGCAAAATATGAAATTTACTAGAACGTTGTTTAAACTTGGAAATTGGCATAAATTGGAAACATGTATTATGGCATGTTCATAGAAATGCAAATTGGATAAATTTGATATGAATTATAGGATGTGTAATTTGAATCTAGTATTGACTTGTAAATCTAGCATTTACAAGAATTGTGAACTAGAATAATAAGTCTAGTTTGACACGAACTGTAATTAGAATGTTAACTCAGAATTGGATTAGCTAATTTGGCATAATAGGTGTATTGGCATAAACTTGAAATTGGCCGTAATAGGGAGTAATTGTCATGTTTAGCAAAAACATGGTTAGTGACACTTAATTTGGTATAGTTTACATACCAAAAGGGCATAAATATGATTTAGAGGGGGAATGGGCCATAAGAATGAATGTTGACAATTTACATTGAAAGAGTAATTAGGAGATAAGTAAATTAGGAATAATTTACTTATAGAATTTGTCCTAAACAAGGAAAATGTGAATTTAGACAAATTAAAGGTTTCTTAACAACATCTCTTTTAATAATACACCAGAAAGTTCTAGGGTGACAGAGAGGATAGTGTCTAGGCTTGGGTTTGGAAAATACAAGTTTCCTGCTCTCCCTGGCTATCCCTAACTGATCCGACGGACGGGATGGTTACTTTCAAAACCTGATTTGAAAATTAGTCAAAACCCTTTGAACTAGGAAACACAAATAGGCCTAACCCAAGGTTAGACTGAGTTGCGATGTAAATCTGCCCGGAACCAACCGGCACATCCAGTAATCGCAACAATATCTGTCTAATGTGAGTGGTCGTGGCTTTAATCTATTTAATTAAAGCTAGAACAATAATGGTAGGGTTAAGTCCACTAAGACACTTAACCAATTCAACATGATAACCAGACTGGTGGGTGGGGTTAGGGCCATACAGTTAAGCTAGAATGGGAGGGCTAAATCCATAGGAACACTTAACCAATTTAACACAGTTAAGTTAGGATGGGAGGGCTAAGTCCATAGGGACACTTAACCAACTTCACATGGTAACAAGACAAGATTTGTAGGGGTTAAGTAACTAAGGAAACACTTAGCCAAATTAACATGTTAACTAGACTAGAAGGTGGGGTTAAGTAAAGTTAATACACTTAGCCAAATTAACATGTTAACTAGACTAGAGGTTGGGGTTAAGTAAATACACTCAGCCAATTTGATATGTTAGCTGGGCTAGACCGTAGGGTTAAGTAAGCTTGAACACTTAACCATCGGATTGTGATAAAGGAATAGGGTTAAGTCTAAAACATGAAGGGATAATACTTAACCATTAATAACATGTTAGTTAAAACAGACGGGCAAGGTTAAGTTAAAAAGGAACACTTAACCAATACAGGGTGAATGGGTAGGGTTAAGTAATAAATACTTAACCAATATAACTTAGTTTGTGGTAGGGTTAAGTAATAAATACTTAACCAATATAATTTGGTTTGTGGTAGGGTTAAGTCATCATGAATTACTGATAATACTTAACCAGTTTAACAGGATGAATGAAGAGGGTTAAGTTGGCTTGAATTGACTAATGACACTTAACCAATCCAAATTGACGGGAAAGGGAACTAAGTAGTAAACCTTATAAAACAACGATTCTGGAAACTAAGTGGTAAATCTAAGTTAATAAAACTAAGTAGTAATTCTTAGTATAACACGGGAAGGAGCAAATGTCCGTCTGAGTAGAAAGAAGGCTCCAACGAATTGGGTTACGAAGCCCGAGGCTTCGAGGGGACGTGAGGGTACTCTTGGTATCCCTCTGTGAGGCTGCAGATGATCCTCCTGGGCTCACAGAGGTTAAGGTCTGCGTAGAAGAACCAGGGGTATGCCTTGGTTGCAATACATGGCAACCTAAAGACAAGGATGGACCGACGTGATTCAGCGAGCAAACTGTAGCCCTGTGATAGCGACTCGTCGTCTACCCTCTATCTTCAGTCAATCGAGAAACGTGAAGCGGAAGGGCGGAGAACTCCAAAAGACCATATACTTGCTATCTAGTTATGGGTGAGGATGGCCATAGGATAGTGGGGCACCAGGGGCCGGCGTATAGTTCTCATTTTTCAAGGTGTGCCTTTCATTAGTTGAGGGAGGGGTCAAGTGGGACCATAGCCACTGGAATAAAAACAGACCTTAGCATCTGCATCGGTAGATATCTGAAAGCTCCCGACCGAGTTCTGTATTCCTTGATTTGCCCTGTCGCAGGACTCGGACCGCACATTATAGGACATGTGCATCTAGACAAGCGATAACGATTCGCGATACATGCGTGGGGAAGTATAGGAACATATACCACTCTAGGTAGTGTGTCCTAGACTTGGGGGCATCGTTCGACAGGTAGCATAATTCCTAGTTGAACTAGGTGGCATAAATCCTGAATCCGAGAAGCGTTCAGCAGACAGCGTAAACTCTAGTTGAATTTAAAAGGCACTTGGTAGAAAATCCTAGATTAAATCTAGGTAGAAAATAACTAAATGGATGCCTGAAGGCGATGGAAAATACAGGGATTGGGATCACGTAAGCGTTACTAGTTGGGACATTAGTTAGCCGGTGCAGAGATAATTGAAATCTGTATAACAAGGAAATAGCGAAGCGACGAATGTATTGGAGCATATCCAGTTTATCTTATCTTAACATATCTTGTGATTATCTTGTCTAATCTTGCTGACCCTATGGTCATGGTGTAATCTTGGATTCAGTTAATTCATGTCGTTTGTTTTTCCATGTCACATGCTAGAAGTTACTGAACTTACTCAGGCTTTATGTCTGACTCTGTTTTTCTTTCGTCTTCTTTTCTTTCGTCCCCCCCCCCCCCCCCAGGTAGTAGAGGAGGGAGTAGTATAGCTCAGGTTAAGTTGGACTGTCACTCTTTCCCAGCTTGAAGATTTGTCGAAGTTTTGCTTGGATTCTCTTTTCAGATGCTATGGCTGGCTCTTGCTTAAATTGGGGAATATAAATGTATTTTTATGCTTCTTTATTTTGTAAGACAGATGACACTCTGATATTGTAAAGAAATCTTTGTACAAACTATTTTATCAATAAAGCAAAGTTTTATTTTCCGCTGTTTAATTTCTGTCTGTCTTGTAATTTATCTGCATCTTTTACCCTAAATGCTCCACAGAACTTAGTGCATTCCCTTTGTGAGCGACACTAACGGACGTGGGGTGTTACACGTATTCTTGGGAGGAAACCCGTTCCGTGTTTTACGGCGTGGTCCCTTGATATATCTGATTTAAAGTAAAGTTTTAAATAACTGTTTTAGTTCTCACACCAGTCGAATGACTGACCTGGAGTTTATTGTTTTCACCTAAACTCCGGGTGCCCTGATTTTGACTCGGGCAGCTAGTAGTTTTGGTTTTGCAGATTTATATTCGCAGGATCCTGGTTTATAGCTGGAATGATACACAGAAAGCTTTGTATCTGTATATCTCTTCTAGTTGTGCATTGTATTATTTTCCACTGCTATGTAATGTATTGTAATCTCTGATATTTATCGAATGTATTTTATTTGTTTCTACTCTGTATATTCTTGTATTCTGATGAATTGTTGTAATAAGCAATGAAATGTTCTTCCATCTTCATTCTAATTTGTCGTGTTCTCGAAATAATCTGGCATTTCGAACAGTCTTGATCGGTTTAGCGACTGATTCGGATCGAGCGAAATTCCCGGTCGTCACATTTGGTATCAGAGCTTTGGTTTACAAAGCTCAGAGAACAAGGCACATTAGAACCATACGAAAGAATTCATCAGAGATTGGATTAGTAATATCCAATGGGAATGACTCGTTAGAGTTGGGATCAGTAGTTTCCTAGAACGAGTGTGAAGAGTATATTTTTAAAATGAAAACAATTTTTGTTTTGAAAATTTAAATCAATTATTCGTATTTTATTATTTATTTATATTGATTTGGACTATCCAATATATGCAGATTTTGCGTATACGTCTGATCCGCGTGTATTCGAAATTTTAATATATTGGGTAGATATAGGATCGCACTGTAGTCTCCCGGAGATGATTCTGATGATTGATCGATCATCATCAGAATTTATGTTCGAGTGACGAAAGGGAGATTTCTATATATTTCCTATTGACTGGTGTGAGAACCAAAATTATATATGGCTTATTATTGTGATTTGGCATCAAAAATGTGATTTTTGACTATATATCAAAGTATGAATTTGAAACGTTTACCAACTAATTGATTGATGGTTTTGTTATTGATTATTGTCTGATTAATTAAATGTTGAATCATATAACCAAATTGAATCAAATAGTGAATTGTATTGAAAATTAGTCGCATTTGCATGCATATACATGTACTTACATTGAACAGGTCATAGCAAGGAGGCTAGGGCAGAGGAATAAAATTGTTTGCCCGACAAATAGGTACATGTTTATTGTATTTCTTGAGTTTTAGGTGATTTTGTGAGCCGATTGGCTAGCTGCTTAGCTTTTTCGTTTTCTTTTGTATTGAAGAAGGCCATGGGAGGCTATATGAAATATCCCGAAGTCCCCGGTGCATGGGAGGTTATGGCGAAATTTTTCAAAAATTTAGGGTGTTAGCCAAATTTTTGAAAAATTTGAAAAGTTCTTAGAAACTGAAAAGTTGAACAACTTAAGGCGTAGTCAAAATAATGAAAGTTGAGTTGGGTTTTAAAACAACTTTCGGCTTCGTTCCTTTTCGGGGACGAAAAGTTTTAAGTGGGGGAGATTGTAATAACCCGGAAATCCGAGCCAATTTAAAATTTTTATTTTGGCAATTTTAATGAATTTTGAATATTTAAAATGAATTATTTTAAATAATAATGACGAGAAATTTATTTTGAATATAATTAGAACGAATATAGTTATATCGATCATCGTTATAATATAATATTTATTTTAAATTATAAAAGGAATTAAAATGGCGCGGTAGTTCGAAAATTCGATTTCAAAATTCAAATGAATGTACAGGATTCAAAATAAACCAGATTTTAGCGAAACCAAAAATAATAGAATCTATTTGAGAATATCTTTCCAACGAATCTGAAAAATAAAAATTTCATAGCGGGAATCAAAAGATACGTCCAGTTGAAAATTCAGAATAGTCGTTATGGAATTCTGGCCCTTAAAAATGGGAATTTTTCAAACGACCTCGGATTTCGACGAAACCACGGATTTCGATGAAACCACTTTTGTTGGATCCGTGATGTCAAGTTATTGCTAGATTCCAATTTTCATAATTTTTCGAATCAATATGTGAGCATGGCAAAGGAAAACACGTTTGACCAGTTTCAATTGATTTTAATCGACTGGAAAATGGCCATTTTTCAAACTATCTCAAAATTCGACGAAACTAGTTTTGTTAGGTCCGTATCGTCAATACGAAGCCAGAAAATATTTTTTTGAAATTTTTCGAGTTAGTATGCGACCTCGGTAAATTGAAATGCGCGTTCGAATTCAATAAATAGAGTTACATGTTGATTTTGACGAAAACTGATCGAAACGATCGAACCAGCTTACGATACATATCCCATTGTGTTTGGAATGGGGGTAATTAGCTATGGACGACAGGCGGTGGGCTTGATTTCGAGTTAGTCAACTTTTTTAAAATAAAATAATATAAAAAAATATAAAACTCTCTCTCTCTCCCCTACCCCTTATCTCCTCTCAGGCCCCCCCTCCCCGTTGAAATTCATCTCAGTCAAACGAACCAAAAGAAAAAAAAGAGGAGGGAGGAGCTCGTCGCTCCTCCGATCGAGCTGCCACCGCGCCCTAGGGCGGCGCCGCCACCCTCTCTACCTCCGATCCCCTCCCCTTACCACGCGCACCCCCCTCCAACGCTCGAACGAGACCCAAACCCCCGAGCCCCACAACCCAACGCCACCTCCTCCTGTCGCCGCCCACCTCCTCCGCCGCATGCGCCTCCCCCACTGATCTCAGCGCGATGGTGAAAACCCCCCCTCCAATGATGCTCCAGTTCGACAGTGAAGGTGAGTTTTTACAGTAAAAACCTGATTTTTTTTATGTAATGGCTTTTAAATAAAAATCCGATATTTTTATATGTGCATAAGGATTGAAATAATATAAATTTATAAAAGTTGTGATTTTTAGTTTAGAAAAAAAAGGAAATTAGTTTTATTTTTTATATGAAAAGAATGAATTTTTATATAGAGTAAAGAATGAATTTTTATATAGAGTAAAGTTTGAATTTTTATATAGAGTAATGTTTGAATTTTTATATAGACGAAAGCTTGAATTTTTATAGAGAGTATAGATTTTTATAAATGAAAGTCATGATTTCATTCATAGGAAAAGATTAGATTTTTATATAGATAAAAGTTTTGATTTTATAAATGAAAAGATTAGAGTTTTATAACATGAAAAGGTATAATTTTCATGACATGAAAAGGTTTGATTTTGCGAAGTAGAAAGGTTTGATTTTGCGAAGTAGAAAGGTTTGATTTTGCGAAGTAGAAAGATTTGATTTTTCAAAGATTAAAAATATGATTTTTACAAGAAAGAAAATATAAAAACCTCGCCTTTGAAAATATAAGAAACTTCACCTGTAAATAAAATAAAGATATGATCTTTATATAGTAGCGAGAATAAAAGGATGATTTTTATAAAGTAGAGAATATAAAAATGAGGTTTTTATATATGTAGCGAATTAAAAATATAATTTTTATATTATAGAAATATTAAAAATACGATTTTTATATTATATAGATAATAAAAATTCGATCTTCATATATGTAGTAGAAATATAAAAATATAATTTTTATATAGAAAGAAGCATTGTAAATATATATAAAAAGTAGAAATAAAAATATGATTTTTATTTATTGAAATGAAGTAATAAAAATATAATTTTTATTTGAACAGCGTGAAAAGAACTGCATTGGAATTTCAAGCAGATCGAAAAAGTTCAACAGTTCAAAAGCAAAGCACGACAGAGTGGAACACTCTGTGAGGACTTCTCACTTTTAATTTAATTTTCTAGTTAAAATATATACTTGGATGCAAACGGTGTTTAGTAGCACCCGACACCCGTCGTCCACAGACCATGGATGGCTTGTATGCTTGTTTGTTTGATTTTGATGTGTTATTAATTGTGTAATGTGATGTGAAATAAAATATTTATATAGTTAAAAATATTTTATAGTTAAAAATAGAATTTTTAACGTGTATATGAAATGAAATAAATTAATATAAACAAATCGAATGATTTGTTTATATACACACATTTGACTGATATTGATTGGGACGATAAATTTTACACATCGCCCAACTGCACAAATAAAATCTGTGTTTGATTGTTTGAAACCCACACGGGTATTGGGATGATATATGACATACACTAATCCCAATAATTAGTTGTATGTCGATCGATTGATTGACAGACTGTTATAAGCGTTAAATATTTATATTTGATGCTTATACAGTGTAGAATGCACTTTGGATGATGGTTGATTATTTGTCATTGTTGATATATACATGCGTTGTATGGAAATCCATAGAAATAAAAAATATGGTAATTGATTAGGCCTCATTCCAGTTTTGAAAAAGAAATATTTGAATAGAAATATTTGAAAAAGAATATTTGAAAATAGAATATATGAAGCCGTGTTGATTAGATTGACGCCATTTTGACGTGAACGATATTTATATCGATTTTATTTGTTTTTAATGAATATTGAAAAGTGATTTCAATAATAGAATATTTTAGAAAATGAATTCGAATTAAATTGAACATAAATGAATTAGAATTCGAATTAAATTGAATAGAAATGAATGAGAATTCGAATTGAATTGAAAATAAAAAGAATTCGAATTGAATTGAAAATAAAATGAATTCGAATCGAATTGAAATTGAATGTAAATCAATTTGAAATGAATTCGAATTGAGAATGAATTCGAATTGAAATTGAATTGAATTGAAAATGAACTGAAATTGAATTAAAAATCGATTTGAATTGAAATCAATTTAAATGAATTTAAAACGAATTTATAAGGAAAAATTCAATTTTGATTTGAATTTGAAATGAAGTTGAAATCGTTTCGAAAATGAATTTAAAACGATTTATAAAATACGTTTTGAAAGGAAATCGGTGAAATATATATAATATATATATTATATTTATAATGGCCTGAATAGAACGCGCCGCGCCGCAGTAGTTCGCGAATTTCGACCATTGACTTCGAATGGATATTGCGGGAGATCCGACCATCGGATTCTCCTAAAACCGGGACCATTGGGTTCGTATCGAAAAGAGCTTTCGAACGAATATTAGAGATTTGAAATCTAACGGTTGGATTTTGGAATTATGTCCAAATCAAATCTGGAAAAGGTCGATGTAAGTGTAGTTCGATGGCCGTTGATGGAAATCGACTGTACGGGCCTTGATAAAATTATTAAAAATAGTAATAATTGTGTAAAATCATAAGAAATGAATTGTGAAGAATTGGGATGAAAAACTCCATATTTGAAAAGATAAAAATAGTTTTTTATCGAAATGAACTAGTTTTGAACTAGAATAATAATTTATTTATTTTTTAAAAATAAATAAATTGGATTTGAAATGGTTTTGAAAATAACCAGAATTTCCAATAATTGCATTAAAATGGATTTGAATCGAAATTGTCTTCGGAATATTCCGATGTTGGATTTCGTGATTATACAGATATTGTTATGGAAATTTGAAAGATATATACATATTGTTATTTCCTATACGATATTTGTTGGTCGTGGAATTTGATATTGAATATAAGCCAATATATTTTCTATTCAGAGCCTTGTATTTAATATCAAATGTGATTTGGGTTTGTCGTGAATGGTGTGTTCATTAACACTGTTCTTAAGCCCAGTTGAGAAAAAGATTAAATCTTTTTATTCAGATTTAATGAAGCGTTACAATTAAATAATATTTAATCGGAATTGAATTGGTATTGATTTTTGGGTTTATCGCGAACAATGTTTTAAATAACACTTGTTCTTTAACCCGATAACTAATGGAATGTGATTTTGGATTTATCGTGAATCGTGTTTTAAATGACACTGATTCTTTAACCCAGTTAAAGATTAAAACTAAGTGGAGTTTTAATGAATCTTCAATTAGATTGAAAAGATCGAGAATGGAGTATCACCAGTTTTACTCCAGGCGATAGTTAAATCTTTAATTAGATTTGAACGTGAAATGGTAATTGAATTTACCGATAACACTGTGGTGTTAGATATGAAGTATTACCAGTTTTACTTCATGGGATGAATAGGTGGGGATTGGGAAATAAAATAAATGATTACTCCGGTGTGGTTCGCTAATCCCGACTAGTTTGAATTGATATTCAAAGAAGATTAAAGAATAAATTTAAAGAATTTATCATTGATAAAATTAATGGGAACCTTTCCCAAAGTGTAAGAATATTTGAATAAGAGAATATTCTGAATTGGAATGAGGCGTATGTTGTGTTTGTGTAACACTTGTTTATTATATATGCGAGTTATTCGGAAAGACCGGGTTTATCCCATTCTGAATAACTGATTCGACGTGGTGTCGAAGATGAAAACGGTGGTTGAAAAACTCCAAATTTGAAAAGATAAAAATAGATTTTTATCGAACTGAACTAGATTTTAACTAGAATAATAATTTATTTATTTTTTAAAAATAAATAAACTGGATTTGAAATGGTTTTGAAAATAACCAGAATTTCCAATAATTGCATTGGAATGGATTTGAATCGAAATTGTCTTCGGAATATTTCGATGTTGGATTTCGTGATTATACAGATATTGTTATGGAAATTTGAAAGATATATACATATCGTTATTTCTAATATGAAATTTGTTGGTCGTGGAATTTGATATTGAATATAAGCCGATATATTTTCTATTCAGAGGCTTGTATTTAATATCAAATGTGATTTGGGTTTGTCGTGAATGGTGTCTTCATTAACACTGTTCTTAAGCCCAGTTGAGAAAAATATTAAATCTTTTTATTTCGATTTAATGAAGTGTAACAATTAAATAATATTTAATTGGAATTGAATTAGTATTGATTTTTGGGTTTATCGTGAACAGTGTTTTAAATAACACTTGTTCTTTAACTTGATAGCTAATGGAATGTGATTTTGGATTTATCGTGAACCGTGTTTTAAATGACACTGATTCTTTAACCCAGTTAAAGATTAAACCTAAGTGGAGTTTTAATGAATCTTTAATTAGATTGAAAAGATCGAGAATGGAGCATCACCAGTTTTACTCCAGGCGTAGTTAAATATTTAATTAGATTTGAACGTGAAATGGTAATTGAATTTACCGATAACACCGTGGTGTTAGATATGAAGTATTACCAGTTTTAATTTATGGGATGAATAGGTGGGGATTGGTAAATAAAATAAATGATTACTCCGGTGTGGTTCGCTAATCCCGACTAGTTTGAATTGATATTCAAAGAAGATTAAAGAATAAATTTAAAGAATTTATCTTTGATAAAATTAATGGGAACCTTTCCCAAAGTGTAAGAATATTTGAATAAGAGAATATTCTGAATTGGAATGGGGCGTATGTTGTGTTTGTGTAACACTTGTTTATTATATACCCGAGTTATTCGGAAAGACTGGGTTTATCCCATTCTGAATAACTGATTCGACGTGGTGTCGAAGATGAAAACGGTGGTTGAAGACCGGAGGTCTTCACGTCGTTTGGATAATTACTGATGATCTTGATTGGGCCGTACACCCAAGAGGAGGGTATCAGTTGGTGGTCGTCCAGACGTACTTGGAGATCAATGGATATGCGGGGTACTAGGTGCCTCCGGTTTCGTTCAAACCCAGAACGAACGTGAAAATGGACGGTGTGTCTGACATTGGATTTTAGTCTGTGTGATTGATTTCTATTAAATATATATCTGTTTGGCGGCGGAGAATTTATTCTCTTGCTTAACGCTCTTCTCTGAGACGTAGGAGCTCAGGGGTTATATATTGATGGATATCAAACGCATGGAGTGAATTGCCTGTGTGGCATGCCTAAGTGGCAATTGATCAAGGCTTTTGTTGAAAAGCAAAGTCTTGTGGTGATGATCAAAGCACCGCCTGTGTGGCATAGCTTTGTGTAATGTTGATTCGCGAGCCTCACACCTCGGTTGTGAACCAGAAACGGGAGAGG
Organism: Allium sativum; assembly: GCA_030737875.1. Lineage (NCBI taxonomy): Eukaryota > Viridiplantae > Streptophyta > Magnoliopsida > Asparagales > Amaryllidaceae > Allium > Allium sativum. The sequence goes on along the minus strand of CM060915.1, from coordinate 307,702,230 downwards.
ACATTAAGGAGGGCATGCGTTTCCTTCTAGTTAGAAGTGGCGTCAGTGGTTTTACATGCCCTGATGAGTTTGATTTATGTGGTCGTTGCTGTTGCGAGGCGCCTCGGATATATCGGTCGATCCAAGACCGATGTAGTAGTCATTCATTGGCTTACTCACGCCCCAAATGGTGGGGAAACGCAGTGTTCAGGCATTTTAATCCATATCGGTGGACCGGCCCTGACGATCCAAAGGCTTGACTGAGTACTTGCCTGAGGGGTGGACTAGAGCGTCTCGAATTCGGTTGAGGACTATCTTTTGCCTCGGTTCACAGATGGAAATCCAATTTCCAAATACGTGACTTTGCGGTTTTGATTGTAGAGCCTAGTATGACGACATGATATATGGTACCCATGCCGTCTATGATTGATACTTATGATTTGAAATTTTTTTGACACTATACACTTATAATAGTATCAAATGATTTGTTTTAAAACGTACCAAGCATGTTTGGCTATTATAAGGGAAAACCCTATCCCCCGGCTTGCGTTGCATTGTGTGATAGGACCTGGGTCTTATAATAGCTTCATTTTTCCGAAAAAGCATTGCGCTGTTTTGTTGTATGCACTGGTATTCTTGGGAGGAAACCCGTTCCATGTTTTACGGCGTGGTCCCTTGATATATCTGATTTAAAGTAAAGTTTTAAATAACTGTTTTAGTTCTCACACCAGTCACATGACTGACCTGGAGTTTATTGTTTTAACCTAAACTCTAGGTGCCCTTATTTTGACATGGGCAGCTAGTAGTTTTGATTTTGCAGATTTATATTCGCAGGATGTTGGTTTACAGCTGGAATGATATCCGAAAATCTTTGTATCCGTATATCTCTTCTAGTTGTGCATTGTATTATTTTCCGCTGCTATGTAATGTATTGTAATCTCTGATATTTATCGAATGTATTTTATTTGTCTATACTCTGTATATTCTTGTATTATGATGAATTGTAGTAATAAGCAATGAAATGTTCTTTCGTCTGCGTTCTAATTTGTCATGTTCTCGAAACAATCAGGCGTTTCGAACAGTCTTGATCGGTTTAGCGACTGATTCAGATCGAGCGAAATTCCCGGTCGTCATAGGAAATCTGTATTTAACAGATAAATAGAAAAGATTAATTTATAAATAATAGTTTATAAATTAAATTAAATATTTATCATTCGATAAATGGAATATATAAGTCTGAACTTATATAGAGAAGAGATATTGGTTTTTAACACCGATAGTTTTAAATAGAAGGGGTACACAACACTTGTATAAGTGAAGTAACGTTATTAAAGAGAACATTTATAAAGTGAAGACTCGTTACTAAAAGTAAATCTTTATAAGTGAATAAACATTATCCAATAGGAGTTATTCGAATAGGAGAAGTCGATTAGAGTTAGAAATAATCGATTAGAGTTAGAATAAATCGATTAGAGTAAGAATTAACTAGTTAGAGTTAATCAGTTAGGGTTAATCTGTAGAGTTAATTGAATATTAGTTATTCAATTAGAATTTATTGAATACTTGTTATTCAAATTAAGAGTTAACCAGATAGAGTTAATCGAACATAGTTAATCGAATTAGGATTTAATTGAATGTTAGTTATTCAATTAAAGTTGATCAAATATAGTTATTGAGATAGAGTTAGTCAAACATAGTTACTCAGGATAAGTTTCCATTTCGTACGACTGCTAGCGTAATTCGCAGGGTTGCAGATAGCCTAGGGCGGTCGGATGTTTCCTGAGGGAATCAGGCGTAACCATTGTGATCGCTGCGATCTAGAGTCAAGCGAATGGAGTTAAATCAAATATAGTTTATTCGAATAAAGTTAATATTCGAATAGAATAAAAGGAGTTATCGAATATTAGCTATTCGAATAGAATTAAAGGAGTTAATCGAATATAGCTTATTCGAATAGAGTTAAAAGAGTTATCGAATATAGCTTATTCAGAAGGAGTTAAGTGAAAAGAGCTAATCAAATAGAGTTAATTGATAAGAGTAAATTGAATAGAGTAAATCGAATATAGTTTATTTGAAGAAAGGTTTTCGAATCTAGTTATTCGATAAAGAGATTATCGAAGGGAGGAGTTGTCAAATAGGGATTTATTCGAAAGAGAGTTACGTAAGGAAGTTTGAAATGTTGAGTATCAACATAAATAAGTTTTGAAAAGATAAATGGGTTTGTAGCACTTTTTCTACCTTAGCAATTTCGAGGATGAAATTATTTTAAGTTGGGAAGATTGTAATGACCCGGATACTTATGGGTTAATTTTAAATATTTAATACGGTTTTAAATATTAATTTGATAAATTAAATGAATATTTATATTAAGTTATCAGTTTAATAATCAATTTCGATTTAATATCGAATATATTAAATCATCGTAATGCGAAAATATAATTCAGTTCGAGATTTAAAAACTGAATTAAATACAGTTCAGACTTCTGTTTGAATTCGAATAATAATATTAATTTATTATCGCAAAATATATTATTTTAAATTTAATTTATATCAATTTAAAATTAATATCTGTTCCGGATGATCGAACTGGACTTCGATACATATCCCAGTGGGTTCAGAATAGTGGTTTTACCCTAGGATTGACAGTTGTTGGGTTCAAATAGGAGTTGAAATCAACGTGGTATTTTAATTAAAGGATACTGATTCAAAGTAAATTAAAATAATATAAAATATCATAGTTTGTGGACATGAACAAAGCAGCAAGGTAGAAATAAAATCAAACCGTGCCTTCTTCAATACCACACACCAAAACGAAACCAAAGCCTTATAAAAAAACAAAACGAAACCAAATTCATTATTCGGCTCCTCAAATCAAAATGCCCACCGCTAAATCGAAAACCCCCTTTCCATCTAGATTTTGAAATCAGGCCAGTTCGAGGCTTTTAAAGATGAATATCGCGAGGATTTAATCGCAATTACGAAACCGCGATAACAACTCGGAGCTCGAAGACATCTTGGGGACAATTGCGATTCGAAAACCCTGAGGAACTCGACATCAGCAAGGCTCGCGCTTGAGTCTGGCGAACTCGGAAGGAGATCCGAGGTTCAATTCGAAGCAACTATGTGGAAATTGAGGCATTTGGTGTTCGATCTTTGACTGGAGCTGGCGGATGGAACTAGCGATTTAAGGTTGTTGAGGGAGCGAGGTCAGTAATTGGTGGGGGATACGAACAGGTAACTAGGGTTGCGGAGGAAGTCTGATGTGATTGGAGAGGAGTATCGAATGGTAATGGTCAGTGGTGCATGGCCTGGTTTTCAGTTGAGTGGTGGTGGGTGCGGTTATTTTTGGTTGTACCGTAGTTGATGATTTTCTGGGCAAGGAATTGCAGTGATGGGAAATGAAGAGGGAGACGTGATTTTAGTATGATGTTGATGATGGATAAGGTGATATGATGATGCTTATTTAGTAGGAGTTCGAAGATTTTCCTGTTCAATTAGAATTGGGTTAGTGAGTGAGGAAGAAATCATGGCCATGTGTTCAATGCTGCAGGATTTTGGGCATGTTTAATTCGCAGAGTAGTAGAAGGAAAAAAAGAGGGAATTAATGTAATTATTTTTGGTTAAGTAATCAATTTTTATTCTATTTAATACTATTCAATAATTTATATAATAAATGCCATGTTAAATATATATGATATATTTTCGAGTGGAATCAGTCGAGAACGTAGCTCCGGGATATGTAATTCAGCATTTAAGAATTGAATATCGAAGAAGAATCATCGGTGAGTAAATCTCACTCACCTTTTATTCAGAATTATTTTTATCAGTTAAAATAATTATCTGTTGATTGTTTGGTTGTGTTAAAATATTACTGTGGCATGTTTAAATATATATATCGTTATATAGGCTTGCTATTATATATATATATTGGTTTGGTGATTGGTTGGATTCCCACAGTATCATTAGCGGATGCCCGCAGTATCATTAGCGGATGACCCTGTACGCCCCATGCTATGATAGTGGATGACCTTTATACCGCGATATTCTGCGACGAAGCAGAATGGGTATTATTTATGTGCTAACGTCTGTGGATGCAGGAAAAACAGGTTGGAGGAATCCAACTGGATTCCTCAAAAATATATTATCTGTTTTGTTTATTTGTTTGCATATATACTGTCATATATGATGTGTAGACAACCTGAGATAAATAATTGGTTGTTTGGTGTTTAAATATCATTGGGCCTAAATGTAGATATTTAAAAATATTAGGAAAAGGAATTTCTCAGATTTAAAAAGGGAATTCTATTTTTTCTAAAATAGAATTTGGAATTCAAATAGAATTTAAAAGAAGTTTGAATATTTGAATTTCAAATAGAATTAAAAAGGAGTATGAATATTTGAAATTCAAATAGAATTAAAAAGATGTTTGAGAATTTGGAATTCAAATAGAATTTAAAAGAAGTTTGAATATTTGAATTTCAAATAGAATTAAAAAGGAGTTTGAATATTTGAAATTCAAATAGAATTAAAAAGGAGTTTGAATATAGGATTCAAATAAAGTCGAATTGGAATTTGAACATAGGATTTCAAATAGAGTTGAATTTGGAATTTGAGTTTAGGATTCAAATAGGAATTTTAAAAATAGAATTTTTAAATAGAAATTGAATATAGAAATTCAAACGGAATGCGAGTGTAGAATTTGAATAAGAGGATTCAAATTGAATTTGAATAAGGGAATTTGAAATAGAATTTAAATGAGAGAATTCAAATAGAATTGAATTGGAATTTGAATATAGAAGTCGATAAGCAAACGAGCTTAAAAATAGAATTAGATTTGGTTTATAAGTAAGTTAAAATATATTTGAACGTGTTATACTCAAATATGAAGGTGAAATGGGCAAACCAGTTAATTTGTAAATCAATTAACGAACTAAGTTAAAACGATTGTATTAAGTTAAAACGAATTTATTAAGTTAAAACGATTGGATGAAGTTGAAATGAATTAGAAATGTATGGATATACATGAGACAGGTTTGGAATAATGTATAGAAGTGAAATAGATAGACTGCTCGACAAAAAGGTATGTATTTAATTCATATATGAGATTTTATGCGCCGTATCGGCAAGCCGCTTGGCTTTTTCCTTTTCTTTTGGATTGGTGAGGGCCATGGGAGGCTATTTGAAATATCCCGATGCTCCCGGTACAAAGGAGGTTATGGCGAATTTTTCCGGGAATTTAAGGAGTTAGAATATTTTTAGGATAATTTGATAGTTAGAAATCAACGTATCAATATATATATATATATATATATAGAAGTCGATAAGAAAACAAACTTAAAAATAGAATAGTAAAATCAAAAAGGAAGACTAGGAATAAAATCTCGTAAGAATAGAAGAGAAAGCGTATACGTGTTTAAAAGTGAATAAGTAGTTGTATGGTATTGATTTTTCGAGTAAGTAGTCATATCTGTTTTGACGTTATAAATGTTATTCAGTCAAGGTCTGAGAGGTAGTTATACCCCAACTTGATTGATTTCATTATTAACAAATAAATAGTAAGATTCCAGGCTCGAAGATCAATGTTGGATAAGAGTTAGTTGAATATAGTATTTGGGTCGTCGTAACAATGTTTTACACAACATCCGTTTTAACCTAAATAAGAGTAAACTTGGAAATAGAATAATGAATATTTCCTAAGTATAAAAATAAACGAGATCGGAAAAGAGATAAGTAATTGGGATATTTTCCAATTATAAATAGCATATATTTTCTATAGTTTATAAAATAAAGGAAGGCGACATTCGGAAATGTTTCCCAAATAACGTAAAAGGCCAATATGGTTATTGAAAATATTTGGTTAACAAATATTGATAAAGAAATAGAGAAGTGATTTAATTAATGGACTATTAATTAAGGGCTCAGTGATTGTTTGATAATTGGATGAACACTTGTTTTCTTCAATAGTTAAAGCATCAACTATCGAAACACTTGTTTTTATTCGATAGTTAAATCACAGACTATCGAAGTTTTTGACCATCGTTGTCAATATGGAGAGACCGGTTGGATTATTATCCAAAGAACCACTCTGTATTGGTATAAGCGTTGCGAATCATGTATGCCAAAGAAAATTGAAGACGGAGTAAAGTGCAATGGCTATTGTATAAGTCTTAGATAACAGTGCCTAAGATGGATGTACTGAATAGTGCCTTCGGTTCATCCTGTTCCTGGATGACTTGAATGGATGAATGTCTGACGGAGTATTTCCAGAAAGGTCACGTACATTGATTTCTTCAACCGTACCAAGAGTAGAAGCGGAGAAGGAAACTTCTTTAGCTAACACGTAATGGACTGTTGTAGACGTCAATTAGTGATTTTCGATGGATCTGACAATGTGGCATTCGAAGTGAATCTGATGAGAGGATAAAGCGTAACCTCAAGCCTCATCAACCGGTAAATGACAGAAATCAGGCAGACAGCATGGCTATGTAGGTCACACCTATTAGGGTGTATAATCACCTGATCTAGAGTTTCATTTACTTCTAAAAATCTATTGTTGATGCTGTCCCATTCGGGAAACGGTTGCTGATCCCAACCGTTGGTGATATACATTTGATACACTCAAGCGAAATGAGTGGTCGGTCATGTGTGGCTGAGTTGCAAGATGTTCTTGTTGAACTCAGTGTATTCTTCTCTGGAGATATACCAGCGGAAGGTGGTTCCATACCTTGTCATAGTTGGAAATCCATTACCCAATACGTGCTTGCGGTTTTGATTGTATATTATATATGTGGAACGTGTGATGCAAACGTTCCACTAGATTGTTATTTACTTGATTTAGATATTATTATAATATTATAAGAGTTTTGATATAAAGATTATCGTTCCTTTCAAAGGGATTTTGAAATTTAAATCAAGTGTTTTGGATTCTCATAAGGGAAAAACCCGTTCCGTGTTATACGGCGTGGTCTTATGAGATATCTTTTAGTTTCTAAAACTGTTTTAAACTGTTTACTCATACCAGTCCCATGACTGACCCGGAGTTTATTTTGTTTTGTTCTACCTAAACTCTTGGGTGCCTAAATTTGTACGGGCAGTCAAGTAGTTCAGGATATTACAGATCTATCTAAAGGAACTTGGAGCAGGAGGCTTCAATGTTAGTTATTTAGAATTTTGTTCCACTGTGTTGTATGTGTTGTACTCTGATAAGTGTATGTTATACAGTTGAAATTTTGAATTTCAAAAGATATGATATATTATATTTTGTTCCGCTACGATGTGGGATTCTGTGTTGTTCTTCTTCTACCTTTTTCTTCTAAAAAAAATGTTTGGTATTTTCGTGATATTTGGGTTGGATGTATGATGTATATAGTCAACTCTGACATTATGGATTTGCGGGTCATTACATAACTCGATAGAGATGGGATTAGTAATATACTAGATTGAGTTTGAGTGTATATATATGAGCGCGTATTTGTTAATTAATATAAAAATTTTGTTTTTTTAATTGTGTTGATTGGTTTGTCGAGTGGCTTAAAAATTCTGGTCGATACAGTCGTCGAACACTGGATCGGAAAGTTTTTCTAAACTCTTGAACAGAGTAATTCGACATAGTACTGTCTTACAAGCTGGGATAATGAAATAATTTTTCCCAAAACTATATTTTTATATAAAGGTATAATTTCTAAAATTATTATATATAAATGTGTAAATTATTGTATTATAATCAAATTAGATTATAATGGTTATATATGAACCAAACTAAATTGGTATAAGAAAACGATATACAAATAAGGAAAACTACAAATTTTATCGAGTAAAACAAAAATGGTTTGGGAAAAATCCAAAGTTTTAAATTTAAATGAAATCAAGTTAAATGATTTCAGATTGGTTTGGAATTAAAAATCGGGAATCTAGATTCCGGTATTTGAAAATTTAACTGGAGTTAAGATATTGGAACATAACTAGAGATCGGTTGAGTTAAATGATTTTCTGAGTATTGATCTTATTTCGATCTTCGGGGTTGATGCTTAGAAGATTATTTTCCTGCCAATTTACAGTCAGGAACTAATGAAAGTTGAAAAATAATAGTAAATGAAAATGTTCTCAACTGAATAGCAGATATTTCTAGTTATAAAAATAACTGTGACAGATAACTAATCAATGTTGTATTAAATGGTTGATTTCTATGAAATATTGATAGATAAGCTGTGTGTTCTAGATGCCTGATTTGTTGGAATTATTAAAAGATAACCCATTATGTGTTTTATTTTAAGACTACGACTTTGAATATAACTGTAACCTCCTCGTTACACCTTAATTTCGGGGATGAAATTCTTTTAAGGGGGTAGATTGTAACGACCCAGTTTTTGGACTAATTATATAATCTATAATGTATAGATTATATTGGTAATCAAATTAAATTAATAAGATTTATACATTTGGTAAAATATCAAGGAAATTCCATAAATAATTTTTTTTGATAGTTTAAAACTCTTGAACCAACATATATGTTCACATAAACAACAATTAGTGTTTTATCATTTTATTGCCTTTTTGGAATATTTCATAAATGTTGAATTGCTTAAGTAAAATAGTAGATTTCTCACATGAGTAAATTTGGAAGTTGAAATAAGAATTTACTTATGTAAAATATGATTTCTTTATAAGTAAGGAAAATAAAAGAAATCATTCCTTTAAGCAAGATGTTCAATTAAAATTGATAATGTTATGGTATAAATTCGTGTTGAAGTTAGAATAATTATTTTATAAATCATGTTTGAAAGTATTCATTTGTTATATGTAATCAAGTTTATGTTGTTTTGACACTTTTATGAACATATAAATTTGCTTTTAAAGTTACCTAGAGTAACTAATATATGTAAGGTACATGTCATTTTCTACTTTACATCAAAGCTTATAAAAAGGGACACTTCGTTTAGATGATATGAGAAGGGTTGTTTGTCTATAATGCTATTTAAACCAATGAGCATATTGTACAAGCTAGGAACATGGGTATTTAAGTAAATGATACTAGCTAGGATACTAGGTTGATAGTTAGAATATAAATACCCATATACTCAGATTGTGGCAGCAAAACACATGGACTTGACATGTTATTGTTCAATCAACATTTAAGAGCACGCGGTTAATAAAAGAAATGCAAGGGTACTTCACATACTCATTCAAATCAGCATATAAGGAACATACGTAAGCTGATTAGAAGCATTGATAGGAAATGTACATATATCACTTCATAGGAAGCACATGTATAGTTACCTGCCACCATTGAGCTACCAGCATAACACTGCTAAAACCTATCCTCTACACAGCCATAGCTTCTAGAGCAATAGGAGTACCTCTAAGCTTGGCAATAGCTACTGCAAGTAGTAAATGGAGGTGACATGCACAACAGTCAACACATAGGCACATCACAGTTGCTTCATACAACACATATACCCTTACTACATACACCTTCATGTCTAACAAACCTTCCCGATATGAAGCCTACCTTTAGGCACCTATAAATATGCACACTCAGCTACACAAATCAAGATACAAACTCATGAACAAAACTAATGAAAACAAAGAGAAGAAACTAGAAATAGAAATGGCCGAAGAAACAGAGAGCAAACCTGAAAATAAATGACAAGACAGTGAACATCTATTGTGAGTAAACAATCTTATATTGTTCTTTAATAGATCCAGACTAGAAGTGTGTTCATACATACATCATATTTAATTCAAAAATGTATGTTGTTAAGGGTAAGATTCTGGAAATAGGACAGGGGTTTGAAAACAAAAATAACATCTGTATATAGTGAGTAAACACCTAAATTATATGTTGTTTATATACATGTGTAGTGGATTCAATTGCATGTATGTGTTGATATATTTCCATCAATTATGATTTTAAATAGTGAAGTTAGTAGATTAGGATTTTAATGTTGAGAAACACGAAACAAAGAAAAAACCACAGCAGTATTTGTGAATGAACTCTAGTATTTTCCCATAAAAACCTATGTTAGAAATTACATATGAAGCATATTCATCCGCTTGTCAGCATAGAGTTGTTGTTGAATACATAACCTCTTGTATGCATGATTATTTGTGAAAAACAAAATATATATGTACAGAAAAAAAACCTGGGTATTCAGTAGAAAGCCACAGTAAATAAATTGGTGAGCAAACACCCTTAACCACTTACATGTTTTATGTTTACGACTAGGAGATTCAAAACTAGACGTGTGTTTATTCATCGCCTGTAATCCAAGCCTTATGTTTGTTTAAGGGCGAGATTCGGGAAAGAATAGTTTAGGACAGTGGGTTTGAAACAAAAGGTAAGCAGCAGTATTATGTATTGTGAGTAAACACTTTGGATTTCTATATTTAAAATCTTGTATATGAATGCTGATATGTCTCCATCATATGGAATGTAATTAGTAAAGTATTTAAGGGAAGTTAGCTTAAGATTAAACTGAGAATCAGTAATTCAAACCAAATGGAAAATATTGTGAATAACACCTATATTTTTCCATTTAAAAATCAAATTCCAAGTTGCATGAACTTTTGATTCATACATATGCAGATGCTATTGGTTGTTTAAACCACCATATTTGCGTGTTACTGCTGCTAATGCAAGTAAATTCTCAACTGTCAATATGTTAACCATGCTCAAGAAAAATCCATACTGCTAATTCAAAATTCAATATCATGAATTAAAACTTGTTATAGGAATCGAGTTCAACACGAATGTTGCTCGTTTATGTTATGTGTACATTTTAGAATTTGCTGAAAATCAAGTAGCAACATATATTACTAGAATATATTAAATTATAGTAAAAAGGTAAATCAACTCGAATTTTCAAACATCATGATATATGAATTCAGGTGTATAGATGGATGTGTTTTAAAAACCATGAATTTTGATATAAATATTGGGATTTTTCGTAGCCTAGGGGATGTGATTTTCTAGGTCAATCAAGAATGGGAATTTGGGCAAATTCGGGTGATGGGATCGGTCATGGGTGATGGCGGTGGAGCCAGAGAAGCGTGAGTTGTGAGTAATCACAGGAAAAATACTATTTTAATTTTTAAATAGGTAATTTAAGGGATTAGGATTTAAATAGGAGTTGCTGTTATTTTCGGGAAGGCATAGTTGACGGCGAACTGCAACTTGGTCAAAGTAAGGTAGGTTTGCGCATATAGGGGATTTAGTAGGAGGTAGGGTCATCTTCGATTGATCGGAGTTTGGTGATAATCGGTGAATCATGGGAGCGACGCTAGGGTTTTTTCCATGGAGGTGTATTATTGCGAAACTTGGTTGAAACTGGAGATTTTGGTACAGGAGTGCGATAAAGTTTATGGTGGTGGCAATGAATTCGGGGCTGACATTGGGAAGTGCAGCGATGATCAGAATATTGGGATGGTGGTGATTTTGGTTGTGCACGTGCACATGTAACAAGTGTACAGATGGGGTTCTTGGTGAAATGGAAGAAACATGATGAATATGTGGAAAGAGGGAAGGAGAGGATTGGGGCGTTCTGATCTTCGTTGTGATGCCAAACCTGTATGTTATGGCTTGTATCATCTCCAGCGTAGCATGGTGTTTGGACCACGAAGGAAGAAGAAAATCACTTTGGGCAGGACAATGTTTCACTTGCCAGGACCATGGTTTCATTTGAGTTTAGTTGACTGGCACGGTTGAAAATCATCAAAAGAGAAAAGGGGCGGGGCAAGAAAACAAGGGGAAATAGGTTGTTCAACCGGGCTTTGGGCCAAACTAAAAAAAACAGTATTGTTTGTTAAAATATAAAGTGTGTTTAATCATTATTTAGAGAAATAGGAAACGTGGGTATAGAGTAGTGGCATTAGGTATGTTAGGAGAAGGTGGGTTGATTTATGGACTTTTGGGCTTTGAGCCTAAAATAAATAAATAAAAATAGTTTCAATCAATGTTTGTTATAAAATTTAAAACTCCCTTTTTAAATATGAATATTATTTATATACAATTAAAGAAGTAATAGTTACGGTGAATGGCAAAATGGATTTAAAAACAATTGACTGTAAGGGGCCAGGAAATTTGTTTATTTAACTAAATGAATATTGGTAAAAATACATTGTAATGAAAGTAAATAAGAAATAAAACAAGGAGAAGGGATCGGGAAGCCGTCGAATTATCGTAATTATAGAACTAGACGTCATCATCTAAGTTTTAGTTCGAGTCTTCTATGGTTATGTATTTACTTATATTCTATTAAGATCGGAATAAAAGCATGATAAACAAGAAATTAACTTGATGATGGGAAGTAAATTGTTACACGAGATTGTATATTTCAAACTGATATTAGGTTTGCAATTAAACAAAAAATCCTTTTTTATTGTTATGGTTGTGATACATGATTGCTGTGAATCATCTGTTATGGTATGAAGTGATCAATCTAGATTTGTTGAAATAAAACCTTAACACGTTTTATTATATTTTGATTGTTTGATATAAATTACTGTTCTAAAATTAGAATTTGAAAACTAGAACAAGTTAATATGAATAAACATGCTAGGACAATCATATAGATTATAAAATAATCCGTATAAACTGTTTACTCATCTACACTGTTTAGATTTGATAGTTAAAACACTGACTATCAAATAAATTTCCTTAGGCGTTAATTCGAAGAGACCGGGATGGGAACTGAACCCAAAACCACTTCGAACTAACTTTACGATTCTTAAACTAACTTGCAAGGACGATATTACGATTAAAGAATTCGAAGACCATAGATTTTCACGACCGGCGGAATTACTTGTTTAAATTCTCTGGCGGCCGCCAGAGTTATTATACCTTGTGATTTTTCCGTAATTGAGATCTACGGATTTGCAAGGACTATTCGCTACTGATCCATGTGGTGATTCCTATATTGGATGCAGTAGGAGTGTACCTTCGGTTTTTCCTGTTCCTGGATGACTTGTATGGACGAATGTCTGACAGAGTATTTTCTAAAAGTCATGTACATTGATATTTACAAATATACCAAGTTAATGGCAAAGAATGGCGCTTCTTTTACATCCAGAGTATATTTGTGGACGTCAATTAGTGATTTGATGGATCTGACAATGTGGCATTCAAAGTGAATGATGACCAGATATTCTAAAGGTAAATTCAAACCTCAAGCCTCACAATTGGGAAATGACAAAAATCAGGCAGGCAGCATGGCTATGTGGGTCGCTCCCATTAGGGTGTATAATCACATATCTAGAGAAATTCCTTTTTGCTTCTTTAATCTATCGATGTTGTCCCTTTCGGGAAACGGTTCCTGATCCCAACTGTTGGTGATATACATTCGATACACTCAAGCGAAATGAGTGGTCGGTCATGTGTGGGTCAGGTTGCAAGACGTTCTTGTTGAACCCAGTGTAGTCGCCTCTTGAGATACACTATCGGCAGGTGGTTCCATACCTTGTCATAATCGAAATCCAATCTCCAATAAGCGCCCACGGTTTTGATTGTATACTATATATGTGGAGCGTGAGATGCAAGCGTTCCGCTAGATTTGATATTTATTTGTATTTAGACATTATTATAATATCAGACGATATATATATGATTTTGAAAATGTTTGGGTTATCGTAATGTAAAAACCATCTGTATTTATGTGTGGATCGGTCTTACGATTATCGTTTATTTCCAAAGGGTTTGTGAACGTTAAATCAATCTGTTTTAAAATCGTTTACTCACACCAGTCCCATGACTGACCCAGAGTTTATTTTTCTATGTTTTCCCTAAACTCTTGGGTGCCCAAATTTGTATGGGCAGTCAAGTGGTTTCTGGATTTTACAGATTCACTTGAAGGAGCTTGGAGCAGGAAGCTTCAACATTAAATATATTGAGTTTATTTCCGCTGTGTTATGTATGAGTTGTACTCTGATGATGTATGTTAGTAAATGTAGTTTTGTATTTCAAGATGTTATATAATATATTTTATTCAGTTCCGCTGTGAGATTTGTTATACTCTGATTCTATTGTGTTTAGTTCTACTTTTTCTTCTACTCTAACTTTCTTTCTGTCTATTTCTCAGCCTCTAACTTCTTTCTAATAACGATCTATTAATTTCTGATAGTTGATTAGTCAATATGTGATACAAAGAACATATTAGTATTGATAATCAGGATCTGAACTTTGCGGGTCGTTACATTTGGTATCAGAGCTTATGGTTGAGTAGTAACCTTGGCTCTGTGGCATAACTCGATAGAGATGAGATTAGTAATATCCTAGATTGAGTTTGAGTGTATATATATGAGCGCGTATTTGTTAATTAATATAAAAAATTTGTTTTTTTTAATTGTGTTGATTGGTTTGTCGAGTGGCTTAAAAATTCTGGTCAATACAGTCGTCAAACACTATATCGAAAAGTTTTACTAAACTCTTGAACAGAGTAATTCGACATAGTACTGTAACGACCCGGAAAATCTGGACCAATTTAAATTTTTTAAATTGGCTAAAATAATGGATTTTCAATATTTAAAATAAATATTTAAAATAATTGCAATGAAAAGTGAGTTTGAATTGACGTTTGAAAACGGATATAATTAATCCTAATTATAAACAAGGCCTGAAATGGCGCGGTAGTTTCAAAATTTGAATTCAAACTTTGCCTGACTGTACCGGGTGCAAAACAAAATGGATTTGAGCGAAACCAAAAATATTTAAATCTGTTAGTGAATACCTTTCTAACAAATCTGAAAAATCGAAGTTTCATAGCGGGAAGCAAAAGTTATGGCCAAATGAATTTTCAGAAAGGTCGCTATGGAATTTATATAGCCCGTGAAATTGGCCATTTTGCAAACGACCTCGGAATTCGACGAAACCACTTTTGTTGGATCCGGGATGTGAAGTTATTGCTAGGTTTCAAATTTCATAATTTTTGAAGCTAGTATGTGAGCGTGGCAAAGGAAAACGTGTTTTGGTCAATTACAGTTAAATTAGATCGACTAGAAATGGACCTTTTTGCAAACGATCTCAGAATTCGAAGAAACTAGTTTTGTTGGGACCGTATCGTCAAAACATAGCTAGATTTATTTCTCTGGAATTTTTAAAATCAGTTTGTGGCCCCGACAAATTGAAATGTACGTTCAAATCGAATATTGAATGTTTTATGTTTTAATTTGAAGGAAAACTGACTGAAACAGTCGAATGGGCCTACGAAACATATCCCATTGTGTTCGAAATGGGGGTAAAACGCTAGGGACGACAGTCGTTGGGTTTGATTTCGAGTTCATGGGAGAAAACCCTAATTTTCGAATAAATATAAATATCGGCCAATCATTAAATTCCATTCATTATTTAATTTCTAATTAAAAATAAAAAAAACCCTCGTTCCTTTTCTCGACTGACGGCGCCGCTTGCTCCAAACTTCCTGACCAAAATCCCACCGCCTCAGCCACCTTCCACCGCCGCCACCACCTCGAATCGAGAGCCCTTCCTCCCCTCTTCCAATCCGACCAGCCTCGACCCTCCTCGTCGCCGCATCGACGAGAACCCCCTCTCCAAAGTTCGCCACTTCCCATCGCCGCCACGACTCAGATCCGCCACCGAACTGCACGAGACCCCCATCGCCAAGAAGCCCTCTCGTAGCTCTAGGCCGTGGTACCCTCCAATCGTCTCCACGCTGCTCGGTTCTCGCGAAAAACTAAAACCTAGTTTTGAACAGGTTTGAAATCATACGGCTTTGTTTATTTTCTGCTGTTTTAACACCTTTAAACCGTTGCAAACTTGTAAAAATCATATCTTTTTCGTGTGTTGACGAAATTCAGTGAAACAAGAGACAGTGGACTCGTGCGGACGTCTTCTACCTTCTAGAAGAGACCACATATTTTTCTGAGCCTTCTGCTATTTTTGGTGGAGTGGAACCCAATGTGAGATTTCTAATTTATAAACGATATGGAAAACGATGATGTATAAATTATATAGTCGATGTATGGGTTATATAAGTGTTGTACACCTCATGTATAAGCGTTGTATAAGTTGTACGTTCGATGTATAAGTTATATATGCATTGTAAAAATTATATATGTGTTGAAATAGAAGTGAAATGCTATATATATATACGCCCCTCGTCCACAAACCATGGACGATATTTATTGGTTGTGATTGGTGTGAAAATTAATTGATAGCGAATGGTTGATTGAATTTGTGGTTAGAATTGATTGATTGTGGTTGAAAAATACCTGTTTGTGGTTGAGAAATATTTGGTTGAAACCACATAGGATTAGTTTGTGGAAATGGAAAAAAAATATACATTTCGCCTACGTGCGAACTAGATGCATGATTCCCCATTGTCAAAAGCTGCGAGGCTTTAAGGTAGAGCGAGGAGCCGTACTAGGGACGGTCCCAGTTTTAACTACCCTGCCGTTATGCTGCCGAAATTTTTAATAATATTCATGTGTTAGAATTATTTTCATTTGTTGAAACTATATTTATTCGTTGAATAGAAAACCTTCATGTGTTGAATTGAAATTCATTCGTTGAATAGAATTCATGTGTTGAATGGTATTCGTGTTTTTAAATATAAAAATCACCTTTTTATCTGTATATACAAACTATAGAAAACCTTCATGTGTTGAATCGAAATTCATTCGTTGAATTGAAATTCATGTGTTGAATGGTATTCGTGTTTTAAATATAAAAATCACCTTTTTATCGATATATACGAACTATAGAAAACCTTCATGTGTTGAATAGAAATTCATTCGTTGAATAGAAATTCATGTGTTGAATGGTATTCGTGTTTTAAATATAAAAATCACCCTTTTATCGATATATACAAACTATAGAAAACCTTCATGTGTTGAATCGAAATTCATTCGTTGAATTGAAATTCATGTGTTGAGTGGTATTCATATTTTGAAAGAAATTGTTTTATAATAAAAATCCTATTTTTATTATCGATATGAACTATATAAAATAATCTTGTTTTGAAATAAATTGTTTTATAATAAAAATCCTATTTTTATTACCTATATGAACTATATAAAATAATCGTGTTTTGAAATGAATTGTTTTACAATAAAAATCACATTTTTATTATATACATGAATTGTAAAAAATAGCGAAGTGTTGAAATTGAAGACAGTTGGATAAAAATGTAATTTTTATCAAATGTATGAAAACCATATAGTTTTGAAATCGAAGAATCGATATATATATATATATATAAATAGAATTGAAATATATCGAATAACGAAGCTGCAGTTCGTATTTTGAAACCGTGATTTCAAACGATTAGTGCGGGAGATCCGACCATCGGATTTTCCCAAAACCGCAACCGTTGGGTTCCCTTTGGAAATATCTTTCCAACGGCACCAACTTTGTAAAAATCCAACGGTTGGATTGTCTGGAATGTTTAATTCAAATCTGAAGAAAAACAGCACCAGAATCGAATATATATATATATATATATATATATATATTAAATCGAATAACGACGCTGCAATTCGTATTTTGAAATCGAAACTTCAAACGATTATACCGGGAGATCCGACCGTCGGATTTTCCCGAAACTGGAACTGTTGGATTCGTTTTGAAAAGATCTTTCTAATGATATAAATTTTGTGAAGATCCAACGATTAGATTTTCATATATGTGTAAATCAAATCTGAAGAAAAACAGCACCACGGCCGCGTTATGGCCCGAAGCGTCGTTTTGAATAAATTGGCTATTTTAAAATAAATAAAAATAGCGATAAATCGTTATAAAATATTATAAACGATATGGATGTGAAATTTAGAAGCTAACTGAAGGTTGGCTAAGTCGAATGGTTTCTTGGGTATTGATCTGATGTTGGTTTCGACCTTCGGGGTTAATATTTGGGAAATCGTGCTCTTACTGATTGACGGTTAGTGACTAATGAATTGAAATAATGCGTAGTAGTGTTTGTGTAGCACTTGTTTATTTTGTACGCGAGTTGCTCAGAAAGACCGGGTTTATCCTATTCTGAATAACTGAATCGACGATAAGAAATCGAAGATGAAGACGGTGGTCGAAGACCGGAGATCTTCACCTCGTTTGGATGGTAACCGAGGTCCTGATTGGGAGGCATCCCGAAATATGGATAATGATAGTGATCGTCCAGACGTACGTGTTGATCGATGGGTTTGCGAGGTATATAGTGCCTCCGGTTTCGTTCAGACCTGGAACGGACTTGCAAATGGAATGTGTGTCTGACATTGGAATTCATTCTGTGTGATTGATAGCCATCAGTTGCACGGTGTGAATTGCCTGTGTGGCATGCTAAGATGCAAAGATCAGGACTTTTGTTGAAAAGCAAAGTCTTGTGGTGATGGTCAAAGCACCGCCTGTGTGGCGTAGCTTTGTGTATAACGTGAATTCGCGAGCCTCACACCCCGGTATGAACCAGAAACGGGAGACGGACCTCAGGGAGGGCATGCGTTTCTTCCTAGCTAGAAGTGGCGTCAGTGGTTTTACACGCCCTGACGAGTTTGACTTATGTGGTTGTTACTGTTGCGAGGCGCCTCAGATATATCGGGCGATCCGGGACCGATGGAGTCATTCGTTAGCTCACTTACGCCCCAAAGGGCGGGGAAGCGTAGTGTTCAGGCATTTTAATCCACTCCGTGTGGACCGGCCCTGTCGCTCCAAGGGTCGATGCGTTCTGATCCTAAGGCTCGTGCTAGGTAGCCTCGAATTCGGTAAGTACTATCTTTTGCCTTGGTTCATGACGGAAATCCAATTTCCAAATACATGACTGTGCGGTTTTGATTGTATACCTATATATGGCGACATAGTGGTATGAGGCAGTAATGCCGTCTATGATTGATACTTATGATTTGAAATTGTTTTTGAAACATATAAACACTAGCAATAATATCAAATGCTTTTATTTTATTCGTATCAAGCATATCTTGGCCATTATAAGGTAAAAACTCTATCCTCCGGTTTGCGTTGCATTGTGTGATGGGAACTGAGTCTTATAATTGCTTCATTTTTATAAAAAGCATTGCGATGTTTAAAAGAATGATTTGTTTTAAAGCACTGGCAATCCGATGGAGTAAACCCGTTCCACGAAAGTGGCGTGGTCCTATGATTTGCCATATTTTAAACATGTTGGGTAAATTTCTCATACCAGTCCCATGACTGACTCGTAGTTTGTTTCACTTTCAAACTCGGGTGCCCCTTTTTCTACACGGGCAGCCTTGTATTCAGGTTTAGCAGGCTTTATTCGGATAGCTGGAGCTGAAGATTTATTCTATTATTTATCTCTTTTTATGCTGTTCAGCTCCTATTGTACATTATGTTTGTTTTCCGCTGTAGACATTTATGTATAGCTGAACTGTATTTGTACTAAGTATGATCCTGTATACTGTGTAACTCTGATGATTACGTTTATCCAGTATATTCTATTGTTCATTATTTGGTGTATTTATTTAATTCTGTTCTGCTATTATTTGTTTCTGTGTTATATTCCAAGGATTACCCTTGCCACCGTCAGTACGGGGTTTGGGGTCGTCTCATTTGGTATCAGAGCTTTGGTTAAGCTTAGTTCTGGAATATAACATATGAACGAACTCGTCAGAAATAGAACTAGTAGTGTTCTAGGACGGGTTAATCAATACAGATAGGATCAGCAATATCCTAGTATGGGTATAGCAGAATCAGAACAACTCGTTAGAGATGGGGTTAGAAGTGCCCCAGGACGAGTCGAGAGTTATATGTTTTTTAAATGATGTATTTGTGATTATATATATAGTCTGGTTTTAGAAATATAATTTTTGAATATATAAAAGATATATTTTTGAAAAGTTAAAAACAAATTGCTTGTTGTTTGTGTTGTGTGATTGAAAATTTGATTGATTGAATTATTAAAACGATAGTTAATTTAATCAATAAGAGAATAATGGTAGAATTTATTCATTTAAATCACACATTGAACTGATTAGAAAATAGATAGAAATATATACATGTGCATTATATATGTTTGAACATGTAAATGGATAGCTATTGAGTAAAGATTTTATTTGCGTGCCCGACAAATAGGTAAACCTTAATGAGTTGGATGCAAAATATTATTATATCAACTCCTGTGAATGCCATTGGATGCGGAGTGCTGGTTGTTCTGTGTGTAATCATAAACATTGCCATAGGATAGTGACAATTAATTTTGAACTACATTACATGGCATACTTCTGGAAGATAGGCATACTTCATCATATACCACATAAGCATTTTGAGCTTGTGTGACGAGGTGGAAGATTTACCATACGAGCGAGAGGCTTGTATGGCGATGACTATATTTTACAGGTTGAACTGATGACTGATATGGACTATTTAAATTGTAACGATAAAATTGCCAGATTAATGAAAACCCCACATGGGTCTGGAGTTGACAATAATCACGTCTCTCTAGTTATTAGATACATCACATGGACTATTTATTTCCCACACGGGACGAGGTGACGAGGATTTATCCTCTGGAGCAATTAAAAATACACACTCCCTCAGGCTTTAACAGGGTGATGAGAATTTATTCTGTGGAGTTATTATCTATACACGCTCCCTTGTAAACACTAGAATATATCACTATAAATATGTGTATGCTTATTAGGATTTATTGGGTACCTAATACGGCCCAATAAATTTCCAAACCTCTCCCCGTACAAAGGAGGTTATGGTGAAATTTTTCGAAAATTCCGGGTGTTAGCCAAATTTTTGAAGAACTTGAAAATTCTCAGAAACTAAAAAGTTGGAGAATGGAAGCCAGATTGAATGTAGAGTTGATTAATCAAACCACTTTCGACTTTGTTCCTTTTCGGGGACGAAAAGTTTTAAGTGGGGGAGATTGTAACGACCCGGAAAATCTTAACCAATTTAAAATTTTTAAATTGGCTAAAATAATGGATTTTAAATATTTAAAATAAATATTTTAAATAATAGCAATGAAAAGTGTGTTTGAATCGATGTTTGAAAACGAATATAATTAATTCTAATTATAAACAAGGCCTGAAATGGCGCGGTAGTTTCAAAATTTGAATTCAAACTTTGACTGATTGTACCGGGTGCAAAACAAAACGGATTTGAGCGAAACCAAAAATATTTAAATCTGTTAGTGAATACCTTTCTAACGAATCTGAAAAATCGAAGTTTCATAGCGGGAAGCAAAAGTTATGGCCAAATAAATTTTCAGGAAGGTCGCTATGGAATTTATATAGCCCGTGAAATTGGCCATTTTGCAAGCGACCTCGGAATTCGACAAAACCACTTTTGTTGGATCCGGGATGTGAAGTTATTGCTATATTTCAAATTTCATAATTTTTGAAGCTAGTATGTGAGCATGGCAAAGGAAAACGTGTTTTGGTCAATTACAGTTAAATTGGATCGACCAGAAATGGGCCTTTTTGCAAACGGTCTCAGAATTCGACGAAACTAGTTTTGTTGGGACCGTATCGTCAAAACATAGCTAGATTTATTATTCTGGAATTTTTAGAATCAGTTTGTGGCCCCGGCAAATTGAAATGTACGTTCAAATCGAATATTGAATGTTTTATGTTTTAATTTGAAGGAAAACTGACTGAAATAGTCGAATGGGCCTACGAAACATATCCCATTATGTTCGTAATGGGGGTAAAACGCTATGAACGACAGTCGTTGGGTTTGATTTTGAGTTCGTGGGAGAAAACCCTAATTTTCGAATAAATATAAATATCGGCCAATCATTAAATTCCATTCATTATTTAATTTCTAATTAAAAAAAAACCCTCGTTCCTTTTCTCGACTGACGGCGCCGCTTGCTCCAAACTTCCCGACCAAAATCCCGCCGCCTCAGCCACCTTCCACCGCCGCCACCACCTCAAATCGAGAGCCCTTCCTCCCCTCTTCTAATCCGACCAGCCTCGACCCTTCTTGTCGCCGCATCGACGAGAACCCCCTCTCCAAAGTTCGCCACTTCCCATCGCCGCCACGACTCAGATCCGCCACCGAACTGCACGAGACCCCCATCGCCAGGAAGCCCTCTCGTAGCTCTAGGCCATGGTACCCTCCGATCGTCTGCACGCTGCTCGGTTCTCGCGAAAAACTAAAACCTATTTTTGAACAGGTTTGAAATCATACGGCTTTGTTTATTTTCCACTGTTTTAACACCTTTAAACCGTTGCAAACTTGTAAAAATCATATCTTTTTCGTGTTAT
Source organism: Allium sativum (assembly GCA_030737875.1). NCBI lineage: Eukaryota > Viridiplantae > Streptophyta > Magnoliopsida > Asparagales > Amaryllidaceae > Allium > Allium sativum. The sequence goes on along the minus strand of CM060915.1, from coordinate 307,680,057 downwards.
GACGAAATTCAGTGAAACAGGAGACAGTGGACTCGTGCGGATGTCTTCTACCTTCTAGAAGAGACCACATATTTTTCTGAGCCTTCTGCTATTTTTGGTGGAGTGGAACCCAATGTGAGATTTCTAATTTATAAACGATATGGAAAACGACGATGTATAAATTATATAGTCGATGTATGGGTTATATAAGCGTTGTACACCTCATGTATAAGCGTTGTATAAGTTGTACGTTCGATGTATAAGTTATATATGCGTTGTAAAAATTATGTATGTGTTGAAATAGAAGTGAAATGCTATATATAAATATAAATATAAATATATATATATACACACGCCCCTCGTCCACAAACCATGGACGATATTTATTGGTTGTGATTGGTGTGAAAATTGATTGATAGCGAATGGTTGATTGAAATTGTTTGTGGTTGGAATTGATTGATTGTGGTTGAAAAATACCCGTTTGTGGTTGAGAAATATTTGGTTGAAACCACATAGGATTAGTTTGTGGAAATGAAAAAAAAATATACATGCCGCCTGCGTGCGAACTAGATGCATGATTCCCCATTGTCAAAAGCTGCGAGGCTTTAAGGTAGAGCGAGGAGCCGTACTAGGGACGGTCCCGGTTTTAACTACCCTGCCGTTGTGCTGCCGAAATTTTGAATAATATTCATGTGTTAGAATTATTTTCATTTGTTGAAACTATATTTATTCGTTGAATAGAAAACCTTCATGTGTTGAATTGAAATTCATTCGTTGAATAGAATTCATGTGTTGAATGGTATTCGTGTTTTTAAATATAAAAATCACCTTTTTATCTATATATACAAACTATAGAAAACCTTCATGTGTTGAATCGAAATTCATTCGTTGAATTGAAATTCATGTGTTGAATGGTATTCGTGTTTTAAATATAAAAATCACCTTTTTATCGATATATACAAACTATAGAAAACCTTCATGTGTTGAATAGAAATTCATTCGTTGAATAGAAATTCATGTGTTGAATGGTATTCGTGTTTTAAATATAAAAATCGCCCTTTTATCGATATATACAAACTATAGAAAACCTTCATGTGTTGAATCATAATTCATTCGTTGAATTTAAATTCATGTGTTGAATGGTATTCATATTTTGAAAGAAATTGTTTTATAATAAAAATCCTATTTTTATTATCGATATGAACTATATAAAATAATCTTATTTTGAAATAAATTGTTTTATAATAAAAATCCTATTTTTATTACCTATATGAACTATATAAAATAATCGTGTTTTGAAATGAATTGTTTTACAATAAAAATCACATTTTTATTATATGCATGAATTGTTAAAAATAGCGAAGTGTTGAAATAGAAGACAGTTGGATAAAAATGTAATTTTTATCAAATGTATGAAAACCATATAGTTTTGAAATCGAAGAATCGGTATATATATAAATAGAACTGAAATATATCGAATAACGAAGTTGCAGTTCGTATTTTGAAACCGTGATTTCAAACGATTAGTGCGGGAGATCCGGCCATCGGATTTTCCCGAAACCGCAACCGTTGGGTTCGCTTTGGAAATATCTTTCCAACGGCACCAACTTTGTAAAAATCCAACGGTTGGATTGTCTGGAATGTTTAATTCAAATCTGAAGAAAAACAGCGCCAGAATCGATTATATTTATATATATATATATATATAATTATATTAAATCGAATAACGACGCTGCAGTTCGTATTTTGAAATCGAAACTTCAAACGATTATACCGGGAGATCCGACCGTCGGATTTTCCCAAAACTGGAACCGTTGGATTCGTTTTGAAAAGATCTTTCTAATGATTTAAATTTTGTGAAGATCCAACGGTTAGATTTTCAGATATGTGTAAATCAAATCTGAAGAAAAACAGCGCCACGGCCGCGTTATGGCCCGAAGCGTCGTTTTGAATAAATTGGCTATTTTAAAATAAATAAAAATAGCAATAAATCGTTATAAAATATTATAAACGATATGGATGTGAAATTTAGAAACTAACTTAAGGTTGGCTAAGTCGAATGGTTTCTTGGGTTTTGATCTGATGTTGGTTTCGGCCTTCGGGGTTAATATTTGGGAAATCGTTCTCTTACTGATTGACGGTTAGTGACTAATTAATTGAAATAATTAGTAGTAGTGTTTGTGTAGCACTTGTTTATTTTGTCCGCGAGTTGCTCAGAAAGACCGGGTTTATCCCATTCTGAATAACTGAATCGACGATAAGAAATCGAAGATGAAGACGGTGGTCGAAGACCGGAGATCTTCACCTCGTTTGGATGGTAACCGAGGTCCTGATTAGGAGGCATCCCGAAATATGGATAATGAGTGGTGATCATCCAGACTTACGTGGTGATCGATGGGTTTGCGAGGTATATAGTGCCTCCGGTTTCGTTCAAACCCAAAACGGACTTGCAAATGGAATGTGTGTCTAACATTGGAATTTATTCTGTGTGATTGATAGCCGTCAGTTGCATGGTGTGAATTGCATGTGTGGCATGCTAAGATGCAAAGATCAGGACTTTTGGTGAAAAGCAAAGTCTTGTGGTGATGGTCAAAGCACCGCCTGTGTGGCGTAGCTTTGTGTATAATGTGAATTCGCGAGCCTCACACCCCGGTATGAACCAGAAACGGGAGACGGACCTCAGGGAGGGCATGCGTTTCTTCCTAGCTAGAAGTGGCGTCAGTGGTTTTACACGCCCTGACGAGTTTGACTTATGTGGTTGTTACTGTTGCGAGTCGCCTCAGATATATCGGTCGATCCGGGACCGATGGAGTCATTCGTTGGCTCACTTACGCCCCAAAGGGCGGGGAAACATGGTGTTCAGGCATTTTAATCCACTCCGTGTGGACTGACCCTGTCGCTCCAAGGGTCGATGCGTTCTGATCCTGAGGCTCGGGCTAGACAGCCTCGAATTCGGTAAGGACTATCTTTTGCCTTGGTTCATGACGGAAATCCAATTTCCAAATACATGACTGTGCAGTTTTGATTGTATACCTATATATGGCGACATAGTGGTATGGGGCATTAATGTCGTCTATGATTGATACTTATGATTTGAAATTGTTTTTGAAACATATAAACACTAGCAATAATATCAAATGCTTTTGTTTTATTCGTATCAAGCATATCTTGGCCATTATAAAGTAAAAACTCTATCCTCCGGTTTGCGTTGCATTGTGTGATGGGAACTGAGTCTTATAATGGCTTCATTTTTATAAAAAGCATTGCGATGTTTAAAAGAATGATTTGTTTTAAAACACTAGCAATCCGATGGAGTAAACCCGTTCCACGAAAGTGGCATGGTCCTGTGATTTTCCATATTTTAAATATGTTGGGTAGATTTCTCGTACCAGTCCCATGACTGACTCGTAGTTTGTTTCACTTTCAAACTCGAGTGCCCCTTTTTCTACACGGGCAGCCTTGTATTCAGGTTTAGCAGGCTTTATCCGAATAGCTGGAGCTGAAGATGGATTCTATTATTTATCTCTTTTTATGCTGTTCAGCTCCTATTATACATTATGTTTGTTTTCCGCTGTAGACATTTATGTATAGCTGAACTGTATTTGTACTAAGTATGATCCTGTATACTGTGTAACTCTGATGATTACGTTTATCCAGTATATTCTATTGTTCATTATCTGGTGTATTTATTTAATTCTGTTCTGCTATTATATGTTTCTGTGTTATATTCCAAGGATTACCCTTGCCACCGTCAGTACGGGGTTTGGGGTCGTCTCAAGTACTATCTTAAAAGCTGGGTAAATGAAATAATTTTGCCCAAAACTATATTTTTATATAAAGGTATAATTTTTGAAATTATTATATATAAATGTGTAAATTATTATATTATAATCAAATTAAATTATAATGGTTATATATGAACCAAACTAAATTGGTATAAGAAAAAGATATACAAATAAGGCAAACTAGAAATTTTATCGAGTAAAACAAAAATTGTTTGGGAAAATTCCAGAGTTTTAAATTTAAATGAAATCAAGTTATATGATTTCAGATTGGTTTGGAATTTAAAATCGGGAATCTAGATTCCGGTATTTGAAAATTTAACTGGAGTTAAGATATTGGAACATAACTAGAGATCGGTAGAGTTAAATGATTTTCTGAGTATTGATCTTCTTTCGATCTTCGGGGTTGATGCTTAGAAGATTATTTTCCTGCCAATTTACAGTCAGGAACTAATGAATGTTGAAAAATAACAGTAAATGAAAATGTTCCCAGCTGAATAGTAGATATTTCTAGTTATAGAAATAACTGTGACAGATAACTAATCAATGTTGTATTGAATGGTTGATTTCTATGAAATATTGATAGATAAGCTGTGTGTTCTGGATGCCTGATTTGTTGGGATTGTTAAAAGATAACCTATTATGTGTTTTATTTTAAGACTTCGCCTTTGAATATAACTGTAACCTCCTCCTTACACCTTAATTTTGGGGACGAAATTCTTTTAAGGGGGGTAGATTGTAACGGCCCAGTTTTTGGACTAATTATATAATCCATATTGTATAGATTATATTGGCAATCAAATTAAATTAATAAGATTTATACGTTTGGTAAAATATCAAGGAAATTCCATAAATAATTTTTTTTGATAGTTTAAAACTCTTGAACCAACATATATGTTCACATAAACAACAATTAGTGTTTTATCATTTTATTGCCTTTTTGGAATATTTCATAAATGTTGAATTGCTTAAGTAAAATAGTAGATTTCTCACATGAGTAAATTTGGAAGTTGAAATAAGAATTTACTTATGTAAAATATGATTTCTTTATAAGTAAGGAAAATAAAAGAAATCATTCCTTTAAGCAAGATGTTCAATTAAAATTGATAATGTTATGGTATCAAATTCGTGTTGAAGTTAGAATAATTATTTTATAAATCATGTTTGTATGTATTCATTTGTTATATGTAATCAATTTTATTTTGTTTTGACACTTTTATGAACATATAAATTTGCTTTTAAAGTTACCTAGAGTAACTAATATATGTAAGGTACATGTCATTTTCTACTTTACATCAAAGCTTATAAAAAGGGACACTTTGTTTAGATGATATGAGAAGGGTTGTTTGTCTATAATGCTATTTAAACCAATGATCATATTGTACAAGCTAGGAACATGGGTATTTAACTAAATGATACTAGATAGGATACTAGGTTGATAGTTAGAATATAAATACCCTATATACTCAGATTGTGGCAGCAAAACACATGGACTTGACATGTTATTGTTTAATCAACATTTAAGAGCACGTGGTTAATAAAAGAAATGCAAGGGTACTTCACATACTCATTCAAATCAGCATATAAGGAACATACGTAAGCTGATTAGAAGCATTGATAGGAAATGTACGTATATCACTTCATAGGAAGCACATGTATAGTAGCCTGCCACCATTTAGCTGCCAGCATAACACTGCTAAAACCTATCCTCTACATAGCCATAGCTTCTAGAGCAATAGGAGTACATCTAAGCTTGGCAATAGCTACTGCAAGTAGTAAATGGAGGTGACATGCACAACAGTCAACACATAGGCACATCACAGTTGCTTCATACAGCACATATACCCTTACTACATACACCTTCCTGTCTAACACCTTCCCGATATGAAGCCTACCTTTTGGCACCTATAAATATGCACACTGAGCTACACAAATCAAGATACAAACTCATGAACAAAACTTATGAAAACAAATAAAAGAAACTAGAAATAGAAATGGCCGAAGAAACAGAGAGCAAACCTGAAAATAAATGGCAAGACAGTGAACATCTATTGTGAGTAAACAATCTTATATTGTTCTTTAATAGATCCAGACTAGAAGTGTGTTCATACGTACACCATATTTAATTCAATAATGTACGTTGTTAAGGGTAAGATTTTAGAAATAGGACAAGGGTTTGAAAACAAAAATAACATCTGTATATAGTGAGTAAACACCTAAATTATATGTTGTTTATATACATGTGTAGTGGATTCAATTGCATGTATGTGTTGATATATTTCCATCAATTATGATTTTAAATAGTGAAGTTAGCAGATTAGGATTTTAATGTTGAGAAACCCGAAACAAAGAAAAAACAACAACAGTATTTGTGAGTGAACTCTAGTATTTTCCCTTAAAAACCTATGTTAGAAATTACATATGAAGCATATTCATCCGCTTATCAGCATAGAGTTGTTGTTGAATACATAACCTCTTATATGCATGATTATTTGTGAAAAACAAAATATATATGTACCGAACAAAAACCTGGGTATTCAATAGCAAGCCACAGGTAATAAATTGGTGAGCAAACACCCTTAACCACTTACATGTTGTAACAACCCGGAAAATGCCAGCCAATTTAAAATTTTTATTTTGGCAATTTTAGTTAATTTTGAATATTTAAAATGAATTATTTTAAATAATATCGACGAGAAATTTAATTTGAATAGAATTAGAACGTAAATATTTATATACATCGCCGTTAGAATATAATATTTATTTTATATATATAAAAGGAATTGGAAATGGCACGGCAGTTCGATAATTCGATTTCAAATTTCAAATGAATGTACCGGGTGCAAAATAAACCGGATTTTAGCAAAACCAAAAATATAGAATCTAATTGAGAATATCTTTCTAACGAATCCGAAAAATCAAAATTTTATAGCGGGGATAAAAAGTTATGTCCAGCTGAAATTTCAGAATAGTCGCTATGGAATTCTGGCCCTTGGAAATATCAATTTTGCAAACGACCTCAGTTTTCGACGAAACCACTTTTGTTGGATCCGTGATGTTAAGTTATTGCTAGGTTTCAATTTTCGTAATTTTTCGAATCAATATGTGAGCGTGGCGAAGTAAAACGCGTTTGACCAGTTTTAGTTGATTTTAATCGACTGGAAAATGGCCATTTTTCAAAAGGTCTCAGAATTTGACAAAACTGGTTTTGTTAGGACCGTATCGTCAATACGAAGCTAGAAAATATTTTTTAGGAATTTTTCTAGTTAGTATGTGGCCTCGGTAAATTGAAATATGCGTTCAAATTCAGTATATAGAGTTATATTTTGATTTTGATGAAAACTGATCGAAACGGCCAAACCGGCTTACGACACATATACCATTGTGTTCGGAATGGGGGTAATTAGCTATGGACGACAGGCGGTGGACTCGATTTTGAGGTCGAAAATAAAAATGCTTTTTGAAATTGATTAAATAAAATAATATATTATTATAAAAACTTTCTCTCTCCCCTTACCCTCCCCATTCCCGTCGTTCGTTCCAAATAGAATAAAAGAAGAAAAAAACTTTGATCTCGTCCGCCGTTGACCCGCTGCTGTGGCCACCCCGCCTCCGCCGTGACTCCGTCTTCTTCCCCTTCGCCTATCCTTCCCCTCCTCCAATTCGAGCTCCATAGCCTCGAATCCGCCACCCCCAAAGCCCGATGCCACCACCTCCACCGGTCAGCGTGACACCCCATCACCACCGCGCGCCAGACTCTGCCCCCTTCTTCTGTCCAGTCGGCCTGTGGACCCCCTTCTCGCCAAGGACCATAGGAAATAGTGAGTTTTCTCTTTTTCATTATTTTTATTTATTTCTTTGATTTCTTTGATTGATAATTTTAATTACATAAAGTAATGATTCCTTAGTTTATAAAAGAAATATGATTTTTCCTAGTTTCTAATAATGTAAATATACGATTTTTCTACATATAAAGATTAGATTTTTGTTAGTGAAAAAGGGTTAGGATTTTTAAAAGAAGAAAGGTCGGATTTTTACTTAGAACAAAGGTCGGATTTTTTATTTAGTAAAAAGACGATATTTTTAAAAGTGAGAAAGGCGATATTTATTTTTTTAGAAAAGAGATATGTTTATAAATAGTAAAAATGAAATCTTTATATAGTTGTTAGAGAAATAGGAAGAATAGATTTTTATTTAAATCAAAGAATAGATTTTTATATAATCAAAGTCAGAGTTTTATATAAAGAAAGGCGTGATTTTTAATGTATAGAAAGGTATGATTTTCTTTATAAAAAGATATGATTTTTGAAAAGAGAAAGGTTGAATTTTTAATTATTGAAAGGTTGAAGTTTTAATTATCGAAAGGTTTAATTTTTATAAGGTAAAAGGTTGAATTTCTATAGGTTGAAAGTGTATATTTTTGTAATGGAAAGTTAACATTTTAAAAATAGAAACGTAAGATTTTTATAAATAGAAAGACGATATTTTTCTTGGTAGAAAGGCGAAATTTTTATATGATGTAGATATTAAAAATACGATTTTTATATTATATAGATAATAAAAATATTATCTTTATATATGTAGCGAAATAAAAATCTGATTTTTATTATATATATATTGAAATAAAAATGTGGTTTTTACAGCGATGAGATAAAAATCCGATCTTTATATATAAAGTAGAAATATAAAAATATAATTTTTATATAGAATAAAGCGTCGAAAAAAAAATATATGAAGAAGAAGGAAATATATGATCTTATATACAAAATGTGATTTTTATTTAGACAGTAATGAGATAAATATTCGATTTTTATATGAATGAATGCGAAATAAAAATAGAATTTTTATAATGAAAGTGAATTGGTAAAGACAAGATTTTTATCGTATATTTAAAATATGATTTTATTTATTGAAATGAGGTGATAAAAATATAATTTTTATCATGAACAGCGGGGCATGGACTGCATTGGAATTTCAAACCGATCTAGACGGTTCAGTAGTTCAACAGCAAAGCACGGCGGAGTGGAACCCTCGGTGAGAACTTCTCGCCTTTAATTTAATTTTCTAGTTAAAATATATACTAGGATGCAGACGGTGTTTAGTAGCACCCGATACCCGTCGTCCACAGACCATGGACGGCTTGTTTATTTAGTTGGTTGTTTGGTGATTGATTTATTTGCTTGGTTGATTAATTTGATTGAATTTGTTTGGGATGTGAAATGGGATTGATTAGATTGGTATGTGTATGGCGTGGGCCATTATTAGACCGGGGATAAGGCTAGGCCTTGTCCCGTTTCTAGTATTGTGTCGTTATGCCGCCGAAATTTTCTAAAATAAGTTAGAAAAATAAAAATATCATTTTTTTTGAATAAATGAACTGAGTAGAAATTCATGTGTTGAAATAAAATAATTTATCATTAAAAATATAATTTTTAACGTGAATGTGGATAAATAAATATTCATTTACAAACTGAACGGTTTGTTTATGTACACTTATTTGAAGGATATTGATTGGGACGATAAATTTTACACGTCGCCCAACTGCACAAATAATATTCAGTGTTTGTGGATTGAAACCCCACAAGGGTGTTAGGATGATATTTGGCGTACACTAATCACAATTATTTAGTTGTATGTCGATTGATGGGTCGACAGACTGTGTGAGCGTTAATTATTTATATTTGATGCTTATGTAGTTGTGTGGTGCACTTTGGATGATGATTGATTATTTATCGTTGCTATTATGTACATGTGTTGTATGGAATCCATATAATTAACATTATATGGTAATTAATTGGGCCTCATTCCAATTGGGAAAATAAAGAATATTATAAAATATAGATTCATGTGTTGACAGTACTCATTCTTTGAGATTTGTCATGTGTCGAACGAAATATTTTAACAATAAAATTTACATCTTTATCATATATAAAATTAGAAACTAATTGGAAAATAGATAAGATGAGTGGTCTCCTGGGTATTGGTCTGATGTTGGTTTCGGCCTTCGGGGGGAATCGTTCTCTTATTAATTTACGGTTGGAGTCTAATTAGAAATTTAACGATAGAAATTATAATTTTATAAAATATATTAAATAACAAAAATAGTCACGTGTTGACAATACTCACTTGTTGAGATTAGTCATGTGTTGAAAGAAATATAGATTCATGTGTTGAATAGAATAAATATTCAATTGTTGAATAGAATAACGAAGTTATTGAAAAATATAAAGCCGTGTTGATTAGAGATGCGCTATTTTGATGCGAACGATGTTTATATCGATTATATTCGTTTTTATAATGAATATTGAAAAGAGATTTAAAAATTGAATTGAATATAAAATGAATTCGAATTGAATTGAATATAAAATGAATTCGAATTGAAATGAATTCAAATCGAATTGTAATCGAATTGAAATTGAATTAAATAGAAATGCAATTGGAAATTGAATTGAAATCGATTTGAATTGAAATCAAATAGAAATGAATGTAAAAAGAATTTATAATGGAAAATTCAATTTTGATTTGAATTTGAAAAGAAAGTTGAAATTGTTTTTGAAACAAATTTGAAACGATTTATAAAATTCGTTTCAAAAGGAAATCGATGAAATATATATAATATATATATATATATATTATATATACAATGGCCTGAATAGAACGCACCGCATTGTGGCAGTTCGCGAATTTCGACCATTGACTTCGAATGGATATTGCGGGAGATCCGACCGTCGGATTCTCCTAAAACCGAAACCGTTGGGTTCGTATCAAAAAGAGCTTTCGAATGAATAATAGAAATTTGAAGTCTAATGGTTGGATTTGGAGATACGTCCAAATCAATTTCAGAAAGGGTCGCTGTAAGTGCAGTTCGGTGGCAGTTATTGAAAACCGACTGTACGGGCCTTGATAAAATTATTAAAAATTTCAATAATTATTGTAAAATCATAAGAAACGATTTGGGGAAAATTGGGATGAAAATCTCCATATTTGAAAAGATAAAAATAGATTTTTATCGAAATGAACTAGTTATTAACTAGAGTAATAATTTATTTATTTTTAAATAAATAAATTGGATTTGAAATGGGTTTTAAATAACCAGAATTTCCAATATATGAATTGGAATGGATTCGAATCGAAACTATCTTCGGGATATTTCGATGTTGGATTTCGTGATTATACAGATATGGTTCTGGAAATTTGAAAAATATATTTATCTCGTTATTTCAAATACGATATTTGTTGGTCGTAGAATTTGATATTGAATATAACCCGATATATTTTCTATTTAGAGCCTTGTATTTAATATCAAATGAGATTTGGGTTTTTCGTGAACGGTGTTTTAAATAACACTTGTTCTTTAACTCGACCATAAATAGAATGTGATTTGGGTTTATCGTGGACTGTGTTTTAAATGACATTAGTTCTTTAACCCAGTAAAAGGAGTTTTAATGAATCTGTAATTAGATTGAAATGTGAATTGATAATTTAAATTATCAAATTTGGAAAATGATCGACAATGGAGTATCACCAGTTTTGCTCCAAAGCAATAGTTAAATCTTTAATTAGATTTGAACGTGAAATGGTAATTAATTTTACCGATAACACGGTGGTGTTAGATATGGAGTATTACTAGTTTTGCTCCATGGGATAAATAGGTTGGGATTGGGAAATAAAATAAATAATTACTTCGGTGTGGTTCGCTAATCCCGACTAGTTTGGAAAACCATGATATGGTTTGAAATGATATCCAAAGGAAGATTAAAAAATAAATTTTAAAGAATTTATCTTTGATAAAATTAATGGGATCCTTTCCCTAAGAACGTGAAATTTAGGAACTAACTGGGGATCAGTTAAGTTGAATGGTTTCCTGGGTATTGATCTGATTTCGGTTTCGGCCTTCGGGGTTAATATTTGGGGAATTGTTCTCTTGCTAATTTACGGTTAGTGACTGATGAATTGGAATGAGGCATATGTTGTGTTTGTATAACATTTGTTTATTATTTACGCGGGTTATTCAGAAAGGCCGGGCTTATGCCTACTCTGAATAACCGATTCGACGATATGTCGAAGAGGAAGACGGTGGTTGAAGACCATAAGTCTTCACATCGTTTGTGTGATTACTGATGATCTTGATTGGGCTGTACACCCAAGATGAGGGAATCGGTTGGTGGTCATCCAGACGTACTTGGAGATCGATGGATATGCGAGGAAAGTGCCTCCAGTTTCGTTCAGACCCAGAACGAACTTGTAAATGGACTGTGTGTCTGACATTGGATTTTATTCTGTGTTGATTGATCTCTATTAAATATACATTTGTTTGGAGGCGGAGAATTTATTCTCTTGCTTAATGCCCTTCTCTGAGACGTACGAGCTCAGAGGTTGTATATCGATGGACATCAGTCGCATGGCATGAATTGCCCGTGTGGCACGCCTAAGTGGCAATTGATCAAGGCTTCTGTTGAAAAGCAAAGTCTTGTGGTTGATGATCAAAGCACGACCTACGTGGCATAGCTTGCTGTATAGCGTGAATTCGCGAGCCTCACACCTTGGTATGAGTCAAAAACAGGATAGTGACTGCAGGGAGAGCACGACTTTCTTTCTAGCTAGTGGTGGTGTCAGTTCTTAAACTGGCTGACATTTATATAATTTTCACCTATGTGGTTGTTGGATGCGAGGCGCCTCGATTTTAGGTCTGTTAGGACCGGGAAACGTGTGTTCAGGAATAATTAATCCTCAAACGTAAGGGAGGACCCGCCCTGAAGATCCAGGGGTTACCCAGAGTGTGTAGTCCCGAGGCATTTGCTAGAGTGTCTCGAAGCGGAGAGGAGCTTGCCCCTTGCCTCTACTCATGACGGAAATCCAATTTCCAATACGAGATATTTCGGTTTTATTTGTAGAGCCTAGTATGGCGACATGATAGATGGTACCCATGCCGCCTATGATTGATATTTATGATTTGAAATGTTTTGACACTATACATTTATAATAGTATCAAGTGATTTGTTTTAAACGTACCAAGCATGTTTGGCTATTATAAGGGAAATCTCTATCCTCCGGCTTGCGTTGCATTGTGTGATGGGACCTGGGTCTTATAATAGCTTCATTTTTCAAAAAAGCATTGCGTTGTTTACTCTATGCACTGGTATTCTTGGGAGGAAACCCGTTCCGTGTTATACGGCGTGGTCACTTGAATTACTCTCTTTTAAAGTAAAGTTTTAAATAACTGTTTTATTTCTCACACCAGTCACATGACTGACTTGGAGTTTATTGTTTTAACCTAAATTCTGGGTGCCCTTATTTTCGACACGGGCAGCTAGTAGTTTTGGTTTTGCAGATTTATATTCACGGGATCCAGATTTACAGCTGGAACGATGCTCGGAAAACTCTGTATCCGTGTATTACTTTCAGTTGTGTTTTGTAATATTTTTCCGCTGCTATGTAATTTATTGTAATCTCTGATATTTGTCGAATGTATATTTATTCATACTCTGTATATTCTTGTATTCTGGTGAATTGTTGTAATAAATAATGAAATGGTCTTCTGTTTGGGTTCTATTTTGTCGTGTTCTCAAGGTAATCCGGGCTTTCCTTACCGGGGAAGTTACGGGCTATCACACATGTTTTATGTTTACTACTAGGAGATTCAAAACTAGACGTGTGTTTATTCATCGCATGTAATCCAAGCCTTATGTTTGTTTAAGGGTGAGATTTGGGAAAGAATAGTTTACGACAGTGGGTTTGAAACAAAAGATAAGCAGCAGTATTATGTATTGTGAGTAAACACTTTAGATTTCTATATTTAAAATCTTGTATATGAATGCTAATATGTCTCCATCATATTGAATGTAATTAGTAAAGTATCTAAGGGAAGTTAGCTTAAGATTAAACTGAGAATCAGAAATTCAAACCAAAATGGAAAATATTGTGAATAACACCTATATTTTTCCATATAAAAATCAAATTCCAAGTTGCATGAACATTTGATTCGTACATATGCAGATGTTATTGATTGTTTAAACCACCATATTTGCGTGTTATTGCTGATAATGCAAGTAAATTCTCAACTGTCAACATGTTAACCATGCTCAAGAAAAATCCATACTGCTAATTCAAAATTCAATATCATGAATTAAAACTTGTTATAGGAATCGAGTTCAACACGAATGTTTCTCGTTTATGTTGTGTGTACACTTTAGAATTTGCTGAAAGTCAAGTAGCAACATATATTACCAGAATCTATTAAATTACAGTAAAAAGGTAAATCAACTCGAATTTTCAAACATCATGATATATGAATTCAGGTGTATAGATGGATGAGTTTTTAAAAACCATGAATTTTGATATAAATATTGGGATTTTTCGAGCCTAGGGGATGTGAATTTCTGGGTCAATCAAGAATGGGAATTTGGGCAAATTAGGGTGATGGGAACGGTCATGGGTGATGGCGGTGGAGCCAGAGGAGCGTGAGTTGTGAGTAATCACAGGAAAAATATTATTTTAATTTTTAAACAGGTAATTTAAGGGATTAGGATTTAAATAGGAGTGGCTGTTATTTTTGGGAAGTCATAGTTGACGGCGAACTGCAACTTGGTCAAAGTAAGGTAGGGTTGCGCATATAGGGGATTTAGTAGGGGGTAGGGTCATCTTCGATTGATCGGAGTTTGGTCATGATCGGTGAATCATGGGAGCGACGCTAGGGGTTTTTCCGTGGAGGTGTATTATTGCGAAACTTGGTTGAAACTGGAGATTTTGGTACAGGAGTGCGATGAAGTTTATGGTGGTGGCAATGAATTCGGGGCTGACGTTGGGAAGTGCAGCGTCAATCAGAATATTGGGATGGTGGTGATTTTGGTTGTGCACATGCACAAGTAACGAGTGTACAGATGGGGTTCTTGGTGAAAAGGAAGAAACATGAAGAATATGGGGAATGAGGGAAGGAGAGGATTGGGGCGTTCTGATCTTCGTTGTGATGCCAAACCTGTATGTTATGGCTTGTTTCATCTCAAGTGTAGCATGGGGATTGGATCACGAAGGAAGAAGAAAATCAGTTTGGGCAGGACAATGTTTCACTTGCCAGGACCATGGTTTCATTTGAGTTTAGTTGACTGGCACGGATGAAACTCATCAAAAGAGAAAAGGGACGGGGCAAGAAAACAAGGGGAAATAGGTTGTTCAACCGAGCTTTAGGCCAAACTAAAAAGAAAAGAAAAACAGTATTGTTTGTTAAAATGTAAAGTTTGTTTAATCATTATTTAGAGAAATAGGAAACGTGGGTATAGAGTAGTGGCATTAGGTATGTTAGGAGAAGGTGGGCTGATTTATGGGCTTTTGGGCTTTGAGCCTAAAATAAATAAATAAAAATGGTTTCATTCAGTGTTTGTTATAAAATTTAAAACTCCCTTTTTAAATATGAATAATATTCATATACAATTAAAGAAGTAATAGTTACGGTGAATGGCATAATGGATTTAAAAACAATTGACTGTAAAGGGCCAGGAAATTTGTTTATTTAACTAAATGAATATTGGTAAAAATACGTTGTAATGAAAGTAAATAAGAAATAAAACAAGGAGAAGGGATTGGGAAGCCGTCGAATTATCATAATTATAGAACTAGACGTCATCATCTAAGTTTTAGTTCGAGTCTTCTATGGTTATGTATTTACTTATATTCTATTGAGATCGGAATAAAAGCATGATAAACAAGAAATTAACTTGATGATGGGAAGTAAATTATTACCCGAGATTGTATATTTCAAACCGATATTAGGTTTGCAATTAAACGAAAAATCATTTTTTTATTGTCATGGTTGTGATACATGATTGCTGTGAATCATCTGTTATGGTATGAAGTGATCAATCTAGATTTGTTGAAATAAAACCTTAACACGTTTTATTATATTTTGATTGTTTGATATAAATTACTGTTCTAAAATAAGAATTTGAAAACTTGAACAAGTTAATATGAATAAACATGCCAGCACAATCATATAGATTATAAAATAATCCGTATAAACTGTTTACTCATCTACACTGTTTAGATTTGATAGTTAAAACACCGATTATCAAATAAATTTCCTTACGCGTTAATTCGAAGAGACCGGGATGGGAACTGAACCCAAAACCACTTCGAACTAACTTTACAATTCTTAAACTAACTTGCAAGGACGATATTACGATTAAAGAATTCGAAGACCGTAGATTTTCACGACCGGCGGGATTACTTGTTTAAATTCTCTGGTGGCCGCCAGAGTTATTAAACCTTGTGATTTTTCCTTAATTGAGATCTACGGATTTGCAAGGACTATTCGCTACTGATCCATGGGGTGATTCCTATATTGGATGCAGTAGGAGTGTACCTTCGGTTCATCCTATTCCTGGATGACTTGTATGGACGAATGTCTGACAGAGTATTTTATAAAAGTCATGTACATTGATATTTACAAATATACCAAGTTGATGGCAAAGAATGGCCCTTCTTTTACATCCAGAGTATATTTGTGGACGTCAATTAGTGATTTGATGGATCTGACAATGTGGCATTCAAAGTGAACGATGACCGGATATTCTAAAGGTAAATTCAAACCTCAAGCCTCACAATTGGGAAATGACATAAATCAGGCAGGCAGCATGGCCATGTGGGTCGCTCCCATTAGGATGTATAATCACCTATCTAGAGAAATTCCTTTTTTCTTCTTTAATCTATCGATGCTGTTCCTTTCGGGAAACAGTTGTTGATCCCAACCGTTGGTGATATACATTTGATAGACTCAAGCGAAATGAGTGGTCGGTCATGTGTGGGTCGGGTTGCAAGACGTTCTGGTTGAACCCAATGTATTCGCCTCTAGAGATACACTGTCGGCAGGTAGTCTCATAGCTTGTCATAATCTGAATCCAATCTCCATTAAGCGCCCACGGTTTTGATTGTATACTATGTATGTGGAGCGTGAGATGCAAGCGTTCTGCTAGATTTGATATTTATTTGTATTTAGACATTATTATAATATCAGATGATATATATATGATTTCGAAAATGTTTGGGTTATCGTAAGGTAAAAACCATCCGTATTTATGTGTGGATCGGTCTTACTATTATCATTTATTTCCAAAGGGTTTATGAACGTTAAATCACTCTGTTTTAAAATCGTTTACTCACACCAGTCCCATGAATGACCCAGAGTTTATTTTTCTATATTTTCCCTAAACTCTTGGGTGCCCAAATTTGAATGGGCAGTCAAGTGGTTTCTGGATTTTACAGATTCACTTGAAGGAGCTTGGAGCTAGGAGCAGGAAGCTTCAACACTAGATATATTGAGTTTATTTCCATTGTGTTATGTATGAGCTGTACTCTGATGTTGTATGTTAGTAAATGTAGTTTTGTATTTCAAGATGTTATATAATATATTTTATTCAGTTCCGCTGTGAGATTCGTTATACTCAGATTCTATTGTGTTTAATTCTACTTTTTCTTCTACTCTAACTTTCATTCTGTCTATTTCTCACCCTCTAACTTCTTTCTAATAACGATCTGTTAATTTCTGATAGTTAATTAGTCGATATGTGATACAGAGAACGTATTAGTATCGATAATCAGGATCTTAACTTTGCAGGTCGTTACAGCCGTGTAGAATGTACTTGGTATCAAGAAGTTTATTAAATTTATTGTGTTTAGTACTTTTATTTGTCGTATTACGAAAATAAAACCCGGGTGCCTTTAGCTACACACTTTATTTATGTAAAATTTGAGCGTGTTCATGCATATGTTAATTTTACTACTTATTTGAGGCATTTAGGAGAATTAAGCACGTTTAGGGCTTATGATGCAAAAAAAAAATCAATTGCTGGGATTTTAACCCGGGTCGCCTGGGTGAAAGCCAGGTATCCTAACCCGACTGGACTACAATGGACTTGTTGATCTATTTTTGTTTTTCAAATTCATCTTATGATTATTTTTAGATTTTTCCAAGCCATTTGTTTCATGATTGAGATTTGCTGCTACATTCAAGTACATATTTAGCTAGCATAAAGAACACTGTGTTCGGGTGTGGATCTTACATCTGAAAGCTTAAAACTAATGTAAAATACCCTAGTATACTTCTGTTTTTTTTTAATTATTTTAATGTTTTTGTTTATATGCCCTTCTTTTCTTTTTGTTGTTTTGGTTTCTTTTTTTAAAAACATGTCTAGAAGATCTTTTTCTTGGGATATTTATCATTTAAGAAGTTTTAAATCTCAAATTCCAACAATATTTTCCCTTTTTTAAAACCTTATTCAAAAGATCTAATTTTCTAGGATATATATCGTATTTTAATTTCAAAATTTAGAGTCATTTTTTGTGCTATATGCTTTCACAAAAGATGCGATGCCAAAGCAGTTAAAACTATATTAATTTTTTTCTATTAAACATGAAATGTTCGTTATATTAGACTTCAAATTTTGTGTTATAAAAAACTTATCTGAAGCAATATTTTTTTGGCATTCCAACTTTCTGAAAAAAAAATTAAGTGTGTGTTTGTTTTAAAAGTAAAGACGGATAGATTTCTGATGTATTTCGTATTGTGTTGTGTTAGACTTTTAGCATTTTTTATATTATTTATGTCAACAAAAGTTGTCGATATCTGCTTTAACCTTTTTATGGACATACATGCATTCTATAACATATTGAAGATAAACACGGAAAAAGATTGGTTTATTTATTATTTCGTATTTTGTTAGACTTAAGGATTTTTATCAACTTTTAGGAGTCGATATGATTATTCTAGAAGGTTCAATCCCTTAGCATGTGGCATTCGTAAATATCTTTGAATTAATTGTATTTTTATTACTTCACCTTAGGAATGCGTGTGAAGTAGATAAGGTACAATTAAAATTTCAATGCTAGAGTTTAAAGTTTAAACCCGGGTAGTCCTAGGTCAAAGCCAGGCATCCTCTACATAATCTCATTTTCTCGTATGAATTCATTTATTTATTTTTGGGATTATTTGATGCAATTTTTTTTGGCATTGGGACTTTCTGCAACTACTTTTAAGTGTGTATTTATTTCAAAAGTAAAGATGGATGTATTTCTGATGTGGTAGGTTTATCAACCATAGAAGTAACCTGTACAAATTGATTTTAGATGTAATTCGTTTCATTATTGATATTTGCAGCAACCTTACAAGTAAATAAATGTGATATTTTACAGAGTGGGTAATAAGAGTTACGTAGAGAAAAAAATGTCAGAAGTGGGTAATAATCTCATTTGCGGCTTTCATAAATATCTTTAAATTAATTGTATTTTTTACTACTTTACCTTGGGAATATGTGTGAAGTAGATAAGGTACAACTAAAATTTCAATGCCGGAGTTTAAAGTTTAAACCCGGGTAGTCCTAGGTCAAAGCCAGGCATCCTCTACATAATCTCATTTGCTCGTATGAATTCATTTATTTATTTTTGGGACGATTTGAAGCAATATTTTTTTGACATTAGGACTTTCTGCAATTGTTTTTAAGTGTGTTTTTATTTCAAAAGTGAAGATGGACGTGTTTCTGATGTGGTAGGTTTATCAACCATAGAAGTAACATGTACAAATTGATTTTAGATGTAATTGGTTTCATTATTGATATTTGCAGCAACCTTACAAGTAAATAAATGTGATATTTTATAGAGTGGGTAATAAGAGTTACATAGAGAAAAAAATGTCAGAAGTGGGGTTTGAACCCACGCCCTCTTTCGAAGACCAGAACTTGGGTAATAAGAGTTACTTAGAGAGAAAAAAATGTCAGAAGTGGGATTTGAACCCACACCCTCTTTCGAAGACCAGAACTTGAGTCTGCCGCCTTAGACCACTCGGCCATCCTGATTATTTTTTGATAAATAGAAATGTGAATTTATTTTCTGAAAGAATAAAGGTATTTAACAAATACTCCCAGGTGCAGCATTTAATTTTTCATAACAAAAGGAACTATAATAAGCAGTGTTATTTTCCAAATAGCTAAAAATATTTGAATATAAACGTATAATTAGACAGAACAAGCTTGTTTTGCAAGGAGGTACAATATGAATGAATATAAATGTCTAGAACAAGCATGTTTTCAAATATTTTCGAAATGAATGGTTAAAAATATCATTTTCTAGAAAAATATACAAATTTTTATAATATTTTTTTTTGTATCAATATTTGCAAGATTATTTTATATTCTTTAATTATATGCATAGTATTGTGTTTGTGTGCTGCATATAGCACACATTTTTTTCTTGTACAAAGAGAAATATATTTATGCAAATATTTAATGAACAATTACATACCCTATGATAATAAAAATGTTTTGGAAATATGTACAAGATAAACGTACAATTACATGAACTTGTAAAATAAATGCGTAGTTTTATAAACATTTTCAAAATGAATGCAGACGGAATAGAGTTGAAAATAGGCGAACATAAAATGGTGACAAAATTGATGATACAAAAGATTTGAATCGTTAAATTCACCCATGATGTTGTCCTCATGTATGAGAATAATGAGATTGAATTGTAAAGATTTGTTGTGTCATTTCTTTTAAGTTTCAACGATTGCTTCCAAACATGCAAGTAATTTGCTAGAAAAGTACAACTTCGCTATGTTAAAACTATTTTTTTTAGAGAAAAAGTGGATATTGTTTAAAAAGACTTACAAAAAGAAGAAATCATCATGAGAACCAGAAAAAATTAAGATCAAAACAACTTGAATAAAATCCATAGATTTGCTAATAGACTCAAGTTAGAGTTTGCACATGGGAAGAAGCGCGTATTAAGGTTTTGTACGAGAAAAATGAAAATTTTGGAAAGTAAATCGAAACTAAGTGGTTTTATAAAGCTTGATTAAGTGGTTTTTTTATGTATTAAGTTTGATGTTAAAGATGCCATCTTATATTTTCGCTAAAGTAATTCCCATGACAAAGATAATTCCATATTGACAAAATGACCAATTCCCATGACTAAAATAATTTCCACCAAACTAATAACAAACGATAACATCGGGAAATTTCAATTATAAACATGATTGAGTTGTGAAGCCTTGGTGTGATGCATCTATGAGGAAAATGGATGATATTTTTGTGAAAGAAAAAGGATAAGGAGTCTACATTCACATGGGATGATAGCATTTAATATGGTCTAAAATACGGAACTAAAAGCAAAAAGATATGACCAAGTTGTAATTTAAAAAAAAAAACTGAGAATTTATATAGTTGATCTAAATCATTTGGAATCTAACCAAGGATTATGATCATAGCTCAAAGTATAGCATAAATAATAATATTTATTTAGTGACCATTATTTCTTATTTCTTATATCATTACTAAAAATACCACAAAATATTAGATTATACTCTTCTAAATACCAAACTTTTTAAAGGGCTACAAAATAGAATTTTTTTATTTTTTATCGCACTGCCTACCAACATTGTTTTCTACGACGATCAACCACCGGAAAACCAGTGTTCGGTGATTGATCAATGTGGAAAGTATCATCGATCGGCGACTGTTCTCCATGCAAAACGATTTTATATGGTTAACTGCCGTGTAGAATGTACTTGGTATGAAGAAGTTTATTAAATTTATTGTGTTTATTACCTTTATTTGTCGTATTATGAAAAGGAAAACCGAGTGCTTTTAGCAACACACTTTATTTATGTAAAATTTGAGCGTGTTCATGCATATGTTAATTTTACTACTTATCTGAGGCATTTAGGAAAATTAAGCACTTTTAAGGCATATGATGCAAAAAAGATTCCATTGTCGGGATTTGAACCCGGGTCGCCTGGGTGAAAGCCACATATCCTTACCGGGCTGGACTACAATGGACTTGTTGACTTATTTTTGTTCTTCAAATTCATCTTATGATTATTTTCCAATTTTTCGAAGCCAATTGTTTCATGATTGAGATTTGTGGCTACATTCAAGTAATTATTTTTCTAGCATAAAGAACACTGTGTTTGGGTGTGGATCTTACATCTGAAAGCTTAAAACTAAAAGCCCCTAATTTACTTCTGTTTTTTTTAATTATTTTAATGTTGTTGTTTATATGCCCTTCTTTTCTTTTGTTGTTTTGGTTTCTTTTTTTAAAAACATGTCTAAAAGATCTTTTTCTTGGGATATTTATCTTTTAAGAAGTTTTAAATCTCAAATTCCAACAGTATTTTCCCTTTTTTAAAACCTTATTCAAAAGATCGAATTTTCTAGGATATATATTTCGTATTTTAATTTCAAAATTTAGAGTCATTTTTTGTACTATATGCTTTCACAAAAGATGTGATACCAAAGGAGTTAAAACTATATTAATATTTTTCTATTACACATGAAATGTTCATTACATTAGACTTCAAAATTTATGTTATAAAAAACTTATCTGAAGCAATATTTTTTTGGTATTGCGACTTTCTGCAATTGTTTTTAAGTGTGTATTTATTTTAAAAGTAAAGGCGGACAGATTTCTGATGTAACGACCCATATTTTCTGACCAATTATTTAAATTATTTTATTTATTTAAAATGTCAGTTTGAATTTAAATAATTGAATTTAATTGTTTTGAATATTTAATTAATGATATAAAAAATAGAAAATAATATTTTAATTCCAAAAAAATTGGAATTTATTGAATTTGTTGTATAAGGTGAATTGGAAAAATATAAAGGGGTTATATTGTCTATTTTGAAAATATATTGACGATATCGTTTATTTAACGACAGTTGAACGTAAAATTTATAATTTAATTATATAACGAGCTGCAGCAGCGCGGTAGTTCGTAAAATAGAGTTTTGAACTTCAAATGGTCGTACAGGGTTCAAAATAAGTCGGATTTTCTCGCAATAAGAAACGTCAGGACTGAATAGCCAATATCTTTCTAATGGAAGAGAAAAATCGAGTTTTCATAGCGTAGATTTTATTTTATGTCCAAATCAAATTTTGAAATAGTTGCTATGGAATTGCTTTATAATTTATATCGATTTATTTTATAAATAAAGGGGTTTTTAAATATTTTGAATATCGACTTGGATTGGAATTCAACCCGAGATATTTTATTTTGAAAATATATGCAATTCTAGTCGTGTTTGGCCAATTACAATATTTTATTATTTTTATATTGAAGTATTTTTATATTGAAGTATTTTAAAATTGGTTTATTTTAATTCAAATTGGACCATTTAAAAGGGATTTTATTCAAACGACCTTCGTTTTCGACGAAACAAATTTTATTTGGACCGTAACAGTAAATTATTGCTAGATTTCAGACTGTGCGTCTAACGAAGTTATTTTGTGAGCGTGGCAAAATAAAATGCAAATAAAACGACCATTTGGACGTGAACGAGCGCCATTTGAGAAAACGGACTCGGATTTCGACGAAACAAGATTCGTTAGGACCGTATCATCAAATTATACTATGATGTCCATTTCCATCACGAACGGAGCTTGTATGTAACCACAGTGACCAAAAAACAACGTTCAAAATTGCGATAGACACAAAATAAAAATTGTTAGTCAACATAGCTTGTCACGTCAAGTTAAAATAATAATTTTCCCACTTATATAAACCCCCAAAAATCAGAATTCTCCAGCCACCTTTCATTTCCATCCATGAATTTTGCAGAAAACCCCCTCTTTACAAAACAATTTATATCTTTGAATCCATGATGAATTTGCTATGGGGTCCTAAAGCAAAAATGTAGATCGGGTCGAGGGCTAGCTATGATAAAAAGTTGGGGAAGTTTCGTCAAGTGTGGTGGCCGGAAATCACAAGGAACAGCAAGAAATCCATTTCATTTTTATGGGATTTGAAGGAGTTTGGTTTGACGATTGATGAAGGGCCTGAAGCGATGTTGTAGAGGAGAGAGAGGGCTTCGTTTTTGCTTCTGGTCGGAGGGTCAGATACTGACTGAGGTGATCGGAAATTGGGGATGATCGGAGTTGATCCTTTTTGGGTGTTTTATGGAGTCACGGTTGGATTTGGGTTGATTCCGGCATCGTCGAGGGTTTATGGCCAGGGGCTCTGAACGATAACGGTGTGCAGGCGGGTTCCGAAGCCAATGGTGGTGGTCCGGCGATCTGAAATGGTCCATGGCGTCGGTTATCTAGTCATGAACGGAAAAGGGGGCGAATGTTTTTCTGGGCGGTCAGAGGGTCAGCGTGGTCAAGGGTTGTGGGCGGCGGCGTGTCTCGGAGTCGGGAAGATCCTGGTAGGGTTAGTGTGGGCCCAGGTATGCTGGAGGCGGCGCGAGGGAGCCTTGATGAAGGCGATCTGAAGCTTGAAGAGGGTGAAGAAGGTGGACATGGAGCTCTTGATCGTGAAGACAAAGAAAGCGCGTGAAGGGTGATTAAGGAATTGATGCTGACGTGGAATGGTTTGGTTTATAGTAATTAAGGTATTTATAATTTAGTTAACCAATTAATTTTCATTAAAGCGGTAACTTACTCATATATTAACGAAAATCGATGAAACTGATCCGTTGGGATCGTGGCGACCGGAGCTGCGCATACGCGCTGGTCCGATCAGAAACGGAAGCAGTTTGAATTCTATGTAATTTTAAACGCAGTTTAATGTTATACAAAAATTGATGGTGAAATCATCAACTGAAATTAGCTGGTGAGTTAATTCTCACACTTCTCTGGACTGCTATGATGTGACAAATCCATATACTTTAAAATATCATCTATATTGGTTGATTGGTTGCATTGGTTGCTATTTGTCTGCTATTGTTTGACGTTAAATATATTCACATCATCTGAAGTGTATTGGCTGAAATTTCCATATTATCATCAAATATTATAATGAACTGTGTTGCAGGGAAGAACAGGTTGGGGGAATCAAACCGGATTCCTCAAATTAATTGTATGCTATTTAAAATTCATGTTATTCATACATCTGAATTGTTTACCCCAAAATGATAAGAAAACCTATTCAGAATGGATGGATGTCAATTATTGTTCTGATATTAATCAATCGATAATATTGATTTAGTGATTGGCAGTGATGGTCTAAAATCTGCTATTTGTGGCATCGTTCTGCCGCTAGGCAAACTGATGAAGATTTCAGTTATAAATTATTTATTTTAACAGAAATGAAAATTTGAAGTTGTTTATACAAATTAATTAAATAGAATTTATAAATATATTTATGTTTATAATTATGTTTTATCAAAGAATTTATTTAAAAGTTTTATATAATGAATTATGATGTCATTAATGATCAGAAAAGTGAAACTAGTATATTGATTAGTAAATTTGAATAAGTGTTTTACAAAACGATGAAATGATATTTTTAAATTAATTAAGTTATTAATTAATTTAGAAAGGGGAAACAGTGAATGAATATCAGTTAAGAATTAACAGATGTTGACGGTCGACAAAGGAGACTGTTTTAGTTGAAGTTGACAATTTAGTTGATTTGATTTTGATAAATCAAATCGATAATTTTCAAATATTCGTTAAGCTTAACAAAGGTTGTTAACAATTAGTTAATTTTTGATTAACTATATTGTAAAAATGATTAACAAGTTAATTAACGTTAATGAAGTAATGATTCAATGATCTTTTAAAATGATTAATTATTTTATTTCTAGTTAATAATGGAATCAGTTATTTTAACATAGTCAATGTTGTAATTAATTATCACTTTAATTAATTATAGTGATTACTTTTTGATTAGAATTCAAATAAGAAGTAATCTAGTAGTGATAAGATGGAGTAGGGTTGAATAAGAATTTTATAAGGAATGAATTGAAAACAATTAACCATTTAACTGATTTGTTTTAAATTAATCTAATGGATAGTTCCCAAAAATATGAATATTGTTAGAAGTTAGTTAACCTTTGATTAAATTTACTTTAAAGGGAATTATCAAATTTGAATTTGTGTTAATAAAATTAATTATTATTTAAAAATCCTTTAATTGGTTAATCACTCTATTTTAATAGAATTAACTACGATTAAAGTAGTTAATGCTAAAGTAAATTATCATTTTAAATAATGATAATCGAAGTGATTATTTTTAATGATGAATTAAATTAGAAAGTGATCAAAAGGGATATAAGGTTGACTAAGACTTGGTTAGAGTTTTATAAGAGGATTTTAATCCGATTTTACAAACAGAGTTTGTAAAAACGACTCGTAAGCCAATTCGAGAGTTCAAATAAGAATTTACTTAATTAACTAAGGTGGGTTTGGTTAATGTAACACCCCACCTCCGCCAATACCACTCTTGCAAGGGCACTGACTTTGGAGGGGCGTTTGAATCAGGTAAACATGCAAAATGATACATCAAGGCAGAACAAGAACATATGCATATATGTAAACAGAGTAAATAACATAGATAAAACAGCGGAAGATTTAAACCATTTCAAAACAAGTCTGGTACAACATAATATCAATTTCCCAAATAAACAAGTCTAGATAAAACAACATCATTCTGAAAACAGAAATACATAAGTGCTATCCCCAAAATACGTGAGAACCATAGCTAGCTTCATGTAGAAAGCGTACATGTACCGAAATCCCACAAGCAAGTAATCCAAAACCCAAGCTAGGCTCCTGTATTCCCTCCCTGAGAACCTGGGGGGGGGGGAAACGGAAGAAAAGAGGCGAAAGAAAACAGGTCAGTCAAAAAGACTGAGTAAGCCCTACTACAATCAATGTAAACTGATAAAGTTAACTGGTATGGGCAGCAAGGGATGAACATAAGGATAACAACATACTAGGATGATGATTAACTATCAAGGTAGATAAAGGTGTCATCGCATAATCAGGATTAAGGTTTTGCACCACAGGTGTACTAGTAAACTAACATGACTTGAATAAACAAGTATTGATCTCTTGGCCCAAGCTTTGGCCCAATAACATGAAGTGACCCCAATACGAGGTCCAAAGTGTAAACAAGAAGTGATCCCCAGGCCTAAGTTTGGCCCAACATCATGAATGACCCAAACCAAGGTCCAACTAGCACGGTCTAGTCGATCGGCTCCCTATAAGCCTATCTCGTCAAGTGTCTGTGTCATACGGCCCAACTACGAAGTGTAGCTAAACTGTGCTAGGTCCACCCTAGGGTATATCAAGTCCTAGGGTGTCAACCACCGACACAAACCAAGCACGCACAGTTTAAACCTACTGGTGCCCGTGCCTGCTTTTTCAACTCCGGACCATGTGCACGATCATGGCCCGCCTGAACCCACACCGGCGCACCTACTCAGCCGTCGTTTGGTCGCTTACATGGCATCCCAGTAATCGTGCCCCTCCCTAGCCTAGTCCCTAGGGTGTCATGATACAACTAAGAGGGTTACTGGTGCAAAGGACCATGCAACTAGGGTTTCCTTAATGGGTTAACGTGGTTAACCCAACTCATTCAAGTACCAAGTTGGTTAAGTGTACCCAAGGTTCATGACTTAACCCTACCAACCCATCCAATTTCATTGGTTAAGTATTCAAGCAGTCCATGACTTAACCCTACCAACCCATCCAATTTCATTGGTTAAGTATTCAAGCAGTCCATGACTTAACCCTAATCACGAGGCATTAATTAATTAATGCGCCTTAACCTCTCATATTAGACTTTGTTGTGGTTACTAGTTAAGCCGGGCGGGTCCGGGTAGCTTTACACCACAACTTGGTCTAACCTCGGGTTCAAGGTACAACATGACCAACTTCTCACATTGGGTCCTATTGTTTGTAGCAACTAGTTTAGCCGGTCGGTTCCGGGTAGGTTTACGCTACAAACTCAACCCAACCTCGCGTTGGTCACACTTATCTTTTCTAAGTGTCATGTCCACCATGTTTCCAAAACACATTACAAGTTTTTCAAGCAATTGGGTAGACCTAACTTAATAGGTAAATTCCCAATGGGTAGACCTAACTTAATAGGTAAATTCCCAAGCTTATGTTTTTATGTCTTTTAAGTTTACCCAACCCCAAACGCAATCCCATCGCTTACATATCGCAATAGCGCATAAAGGATAGAAAGAGGGAACTTGACATAATCATGACATAAAAGTGTTGAAGCCACAAGTTCAACATGGTGGCATATGAAATGTACATATGTTCATATACTTGCATTAGGCCTCAAAAGCATGCTTAACATGATAGCATGAACAAAATGTTCAACCCAAACTTGCATAACATACTTGTATACCATAACATGACATACTTGCCTATAAACTTGCATATTACAACACGATAAACTTGCATATCAACTTGCATATTACAACATGATAAACTTGCATATCAACTTGCATACAAAACTTGATAAACTTGCATATCAACTTGCATACAAAACTTGCATATTACAACATGATAAACTTGCATATCAACTTGCATAACATATGACAACTTGCATATCATACTTGCATACAAAACTTGCATAACATATGACAACTTGCATATCAAACTTGCATACAAAACTTACATATTACAACATGATAAACTTGCATATCAACTTGCATAACATATGACAACTTGCATATCATACTTGCATACAAAACTTGATAAACTTGCATACCAACTTGCATAACATATGACAACTTGCATATCGTACTTGCATACAAAACTTGCATAACATATGATAGAAAACTTGCATATCATACATTTAACTTTAAAGTTCAAGTATGAAAGGAATAGGGCTTACAATGCTTATGCGGACTCAAATGAGTATAGCAAATGTAAGAAACCCCTTATGCAACTAATTAAAAACCCAAAATGCAAGCAAACTTGATCAAGACTCCTCCTTTATGATGCCAATAGAGAAACAAGACTTTAATGCAAGCTAAAGAGGATCATACAAGCCTAAATACACTTGTATGCATGGAAATCTCTTAGAAATTGATTTAGGAATTATATGAAGAGAGTGGAGGCCATGAGAGGTTTGATTTTGCCATAGTTTAGTTGCTAGAATGAATAATGAATGATTTAGGGTAGGTTAGGGTCTTATTTATAGATTAGGCTAGTGATTTAGACCATAGGATTAAACCCTAGTTCCAATCTCAGCCCTCTAAACCGAATCTGGCCCCCAAGCTCAACACATTCTCAAACTGGTGCATCAGGCAAGACTTGCCGTCTGAGCCAAGTCGACAGCCAAGTCGACAGGGCTGTCGACCTGGTCAGACCAAGTCGACTCCCAAGTCGACAGGGCTGTCGACTTGGGTACTGTGGCGGGAATTTTCCCGCCTGGCCCAACTGGCCCAATTTTTCCAATTTCAAGTTTGAATTTGAAATCTGTTTTTACCTTGGAATTTTCTGAAAACTTCGTTGGGCCTTAATCGGGTCATACGAACTCCGATTTTCGAAAACTCGGACTCTATTTCGCGTATTTTTCCGAGATGAACGCAATGGCATAGCCCGTTTCCCTTGATTCAGATTTTAAAATTAAATCCTGCCTCGATTTACGTTATAACAGGTTATTGAAAATACGGGTTGTTACAGTTAAAATAAGGCTTAAAAGGGAGTTTGGTATATTTACTTAACAAATTAAGTAAAGAAGTTACGAGGGAATCACCAATGGAAGAAATAGGTTATAAAACCCTATTTGAATCCAATGGAAAATAAGATTTGTTGAGGAAGTTACCTAATTAAGGAGTAAGAATAAATGTGTAAAGTGGGTTTTCAAATAAAAGGAAATGGTTTATCAAACCAAGATAAGTGGAAATGGAAATGGAATATCAGTTTGGATTGTAAACTTTTATTGTCCGGAGATAAGAACGTTGTCGATCAAGGTTTGAGAGGTAATTAAAATACCCTAACTTGGGAGACCTCACTATTGTCAAAGGGTGATACTAGTTTGCAAGGGTAAAGGATGTTTGGAATAATTTATGGAGAAAATATTGCAAAAAGTAATTTGAAGGATTTAGAAATACAGTAAAACCATTGAGTTTAAAATAATCAGTGTATTATCTGGGTCATACATGAAATATGATGTTTCTTATGACACTATTTTCGAAATAATGAAGTAATAGGTTTTGGGTAAGCACGTTTATTCAAAGAAATAAGTCGATAATATCATTTCCTTGAAATATGAGAATAAAGCGTGATACTGGTTGAAATGGAATCATATATTGGAAATGAAGCTATAATTACTAAAAGAGCTATTGGTTTAAAGTTAATAAAAAAAACCATTTTAGATTTTATAAGAAGTACGTTACTTAGTGTTATTTTAATAATGTAAAATTGTTAATGGAACTTATATAGATTTGTTTAGTGTATATATATAATGATATTTCCAAATAGTAAAAGGAAATGGGAGGCGAGTTTATGAAACTATATTGATATTTTCAAAGGTAAGGAAATGTGAAAAGGTTTGAAATACAAACGAGGTTTCCAAGTTATAAGGAAAAAAAAGTTAGTTTATAAAATATAGTGATTTTTCCAAACAAAGG
The DNA here is from genome assembly GCA_030737875.1 of Allium sativum. Classification (NCBI taxonomy): domain Eukaryota; kingdom Viridiplantae; phylum Streptophyta; class Magnoliopsida; order Asparagales; family Amaryllidaceae; genus Allium; species Allium sativum. The sequence continues at coordinate 307,649,928 of CM060915.1, read as the reverse complement.
AAATGGAAGTGAAGTTTGGTAAATCTGTTATTCTAAAGAGGGGATTCGATTTACGTTTTCAAAGTAAAGATAAGAGTTTAGTGAGATATTTTTTTTGTAAAATCGATTATAAGAATCGATAGAATGATTTAATGCAGTATTTTAATATAAACAAACCTGAGCTGCCAATGGACTTAACATCACTGTTAAGTTTTGACAGTTAAACAACCGATTATCAAATGGAATATTACATTTACCTTTTGACGAGTTATTTCGAAGAGACCGTGATGGGAACTAGACCCAAAACACTTTCGAATCAACTGTGCGATCGCGACTAACGTGCAAGTGATAAAGACGGAGCATTGAAGACCATAGATCTTCATAAATGGAAGAACCACTTACAATCTCTGAGTCGACGCAAAGATATACTGGGGTTTTGTCATGGTTGAAACCTACGGATTGCAAGGACTTCTCGCTACTGATCCTTGGGGTGATTCCTATATAGGATGCGGTAGGAGAGTACCATCGGTTCATCCTATTCCTGGATGACTTGAATGGACGAGTGTCTGACAGAGTATTTCCAAACAGTCACGTACATTGACTTCTTCAAAACATGCCCAGTGTATTTTTTAGGACGTCAATCAGTGATTTGACGGATCTGACGATGTGACATTCAAAGTGATGTGCTGATCTAAAAAGGAAGAAAATCCTAGCCTCAAGCCTCATCAACCAGGAAAATAACAAAAATCGGGCAGGTAGCATGGCTATGTGGGTCGCTCCCATTAGGGTGTATAATCACCTATCTAGATAAATTCCTTTTGCTTCTTTAATCTATTTCGATGCTGTCCCTTTTTGGGAAACGGTGGTTTGAGCCCAACCGTTGGTGATATACATTCGATACACTCAAGCGAAATGATTGGTCGGTCATGTGTGGGTCGGCTTGCAAGATGTTCTTGTTGAACCCAGTGTATTCCACTCTAGAGATACACTATCAACAAGTGGTCCCATACCTTATCATAGTCGGAATCCAATTTCCAATAAGCGCTCGCGATTTTGATTGTATACTAAATATATGTAGAGCGTGAGATGCAAGCGTTCTGCTAGATTGTTATTTATTTGTGGTTTGATAGAAACTATGATAATATCAGAAAATATATTGATTTCAAAAATATTTTGGGTTATAGTAAGGTAAAAACCGTCCATGTTTATGTGTGGACTGGTCTTACTATTATCCTGTTATTTCAAAAGGATTTCCAAAGTTAAACAAGTTGTTGTGTTGTGAATTTATCACTGAAATTATTCCAGACCGACCCAGTGAATTTTGCTTTTCTTCAAATGTGCTCGGGTCAGGCCGAGTATATTTCCAGGTTAGGGTTTTCTTGGAGTTTCAGGAGCTGGAAGAAGGAGGCTTCACCATTAGTTATTCAAAGTTATTTCCGTTGTGTTTGATATATGATGTACTCTGATGATTGGTATGTATATATACAGTTTCTTTTATAAAGAGTTTGGATATATTATATTTTATTCGTTCCACTGTGAGATTCTGATGTTTTCTACTTCTTTCTTCTATTCTAACATTTCTTTCTTTCTTTTCTCACCCTCTAACTTCTTTCTATTAACAGTCGGGGTTCGATACTTGGGTCATTGGCAAGTGATACAAGATTATGTATTATTGTCAAAAATTCGAGCGTCGAAAATTTTCCCTGGGCCATTACATCTGATGTATTTCATATTGCGTTGTGTTAGACTTTTAGCATTTTTTATCATATTTATGTCAAAAGTTGTTGATATCTGCTTTAACCTTTTTATGAACATACATGCATTCTATAACATATTGAAGATAAACACGGAAGAAGATTGGTTCATTTATTATTTCGTATTTTCTTAGACTTAAGGATTTTTATCAATTTTTAGAAGTTGATATGATTATTCTAAAAGGTTCAATCCCTTAGCATGCGACTTTCATAAATATCTTTGAATTAATTGTATTTTTATTACTTTACGTTGGGAACGTGTGTGAAGTAGATAAGGTACAATTAACATTTCAATGCCGGAGTTTAAACTTTAAACCCGGGTAGTCCCAGGTCAAAGCCAGGCATCCTCTACTGTAACAACCCTCCTTTTCGACCGCTTCAAGTCGATAATTAAACCAACTTAAACCACTCGAAATGACAAATTGTTATTGCTTATCTAACGACCCAGGGTTTTTTGGTCTCGAAAATTGACATAAATACCCTTACCGTAACTCATGTCGACCTTCCAACACAGAAAACACTGGAACGTCTATAGAAAGAAGTTAGAGGGTGAGAAATAGAAAGAAAGAAATACTAGAATAGAAGAAAGAAGAAGAACAACAAATCAGAATTTCACAGCGGAACAGATAAAATATAATATCAAATCTCTATATACAAAAGAACTTTATATACATACCAATCATCAGAGTACAACATATAACTGCACAGCGGAAATAACTTTATATAACTAGCGGTGAAGCCTCCTGTTTCCAACTCCTGAAAACTCCAAGCGAACCTAACCTGGAAATACACTCGGTCTGACCCGAGCACGTTTGAAGCAAAGCAAAATTCACCGGATCAGTCCGGAATGTTACCAGTGATAAATTCACAGAACAAACAACTGGTTTAACTTTGGAAAATCTTTTTGAAATAAACGGATAATAGTAAGACCAGCCTACACATAAACATGGACGGTTTTTACCTTACTATAACCCAAACCATTTTCGAAATCATACTTTATTCTGATATTAGAATAGTGTCCAAATACAAATAGATAACAAACTAGCGGAACACTTGCATCTCATGCTCCACAAATATAGTATACAATTAAAACCGCAGGCGCTTACTGGAATTTGGAATCCGACCTTGACAAGGTATGGGACCACCTGTCGATAGTGTATCTCTAGAAACGAATACACTGGGTTCAACAAGAACGTCTTGCAACCCGGCCCATACATGACCGACCACTCATTTCGCTTGAGTGTATCGAATGTATATCACCGACGGTTGGGATCAGCAACCATCTCCTGAAAAGGGACAACATCGAAATAGATTAAAGAAGCAAATGGAATTTCTCTAGATAGGTGATTATACACCCTAATGGGAGCAACCCACATAGCCATGTTGCCTGCCCGATTTTTGTCATTTCCCTGTTGATGAGGCTTGAGGCTAGAATTTAACTTTAGAATCTCTGGTCACCATTCACTTTGAATGCCACATCGTCAGATCCGTCAAATCACTAATTGACGTCGACAAATATACTCTGGGTATTAAAGAGGTGCCCCTCTTTGCCACAAACTCGATATATTTGTAAAAATCAACGTACATGGTTCTTAGGATATACTCTGTCAGACATTCGTCCATACAAGTCATCCAGGAACAGGATAACCCGAAGGCACCCTCCTACCACATCCTATATATGAATCACACCATGGATCGGTAGCGAGAATTCCTTGCAAATCCGTAGATTTCAACCACGACAGAATCACAAACCAAATAACCCTGGTTGCAAGCCATAGGAATTCAATAAGTAGTCCTTCCGTTTAGGAAGATCCACGGTCTTCAATTGCTCCATCTTCACGTACCTTTTTGTTCGGAATGGTTTTCAAATATAATTTCGATCCCGGTCTTTCCGTACCAACAATCGTATTGGTCAGGTTTGATAGTAGTGATTTAACTATCAAATAACGAATGTGTGAATAACATGAGTTTGCTGATTCAGTACTTGGCACTACTTGGCCTTTTTACAAATAAATAAATAAATGGTAAATCAACCTTTAATTCTTTCAATATAATTCTCAATTTTAACAAAAACTATTTTAAATACTTTCACTCATCCCAAACTAATACCATTCCTCAATAATAGCGAAGCCGTTCAAGTTAGGGTATTTTATTTACCTCTCAAACCTTGATCGACAACGTTCTTATCTTAGAATAAATACCAGTTTGTAACTTAACCACTGATATTAAAATTCTCATTTACCCCTTTGATTTCATATCTGGTTTTGTAACCCGTTCCTTATATTTGAAATCCTCGTTCAATAAATCTCTTTACTTAATTCCTTTAATTATGTAAATATTCAATAAACACAACTTTTAACTTAAAACATTATTTCTCTTATACATTTTAAGTTCTATTGAAAATCCCTCGTTAAATAATTTGATTTCATCTATCTGGTCCTTTCTATAATAGAGTTTATCTTAGATAAAAATCTGTTTTCCATCTTCTTACAACAAGAACTCTTTTACTTGGATTTTATTTCCAAGTCCCTTTACCCACTTTTAACCAAAATCACTATATGTATTTCCCCCTGCTTTTGAAACCCTTGTTTCAATTATAGTGCTTCATTTAAACAAATTCTTTAACCTTTCAAAGATATCGTTTTGGTTTAAAAACCTTTTCCTAAGCCTCGCTTGGATTTCTCCTTAAATACTTATAATACTCCCCTAAGCCAAATTAAAAAACTTCTTATATTTAATTTTAAAACCATTACCCTTACCAAATTCTAATCTATTAACCATCTTCCCTAATAATTTCATTCGATTGAATTTACTTTACTTAATTTAGAAATAAAGTAAAACCTTATTTAAAACCCTAAATATACTTAACAATTCAATTTACCAATCTCGTTTGAAACTTGAATTATAACTCTTTTTATAATTCTTATCGCCCCTTTGATCAAACCATAACGCCACTTAATCATTTCTTAATTGAATTTCCAATTAAAAGTCAATGCTTTAATTATTATTAAACAAAATAATAATTAACTTATATATTAACCATATTAAAATGGTTAACTTTGATATTAATTAAAAAATAGAATTATTATCATTTTTAAAAGCTTATTAAATAAAAATCAATTCCATTAACACTAAACAATTTGATAATTTCCTTAGTTTAAAGTTAATCGAAGATTAACTAATATTTTAACACTAAACAATCTCGATAACTACTATGGATTCTAGTTAATCGAAGATTAACTACAATTTAACACCTTTCGTTAAACTCAATGAATATTCAAAGAATTTAAATCAAACTAATTCCCTTATCAATTTCAATTAACAACGGTCGATTTTACCAACCGTACATATCAGTTAACTATTAACTGAATATCATTTGTCATTTCCCCCTTCTAAATTAATTAAATAACTTAATTAATTTAAAAACACCATTTAATTGTTTAAAAACACTTATTTCATTTTACCAGCCCGTAGGTAAAATTTGTGGTTTTCCCTGCTTTCAAAACTGGTATAAACCATTTAAATAATCCCTTTATAAACTCGATTAAAATATATTCTTATAAACTTCTAATTTAATTTCTTATATAAAATAATTAAAACTTTAATCCAGTTATAAAATAATTTATAACTTTAAAACTGCGTCGATTGATTCCAATTGCAACAACGATGAATATATATTCAATCGTCAACATTCAAATGGGTTTTTGTGTCAGTCGGTGTGAACAATTCATATATACACCACAAATAAAATACAGTTTATTTGAGGAATCCGGTTGGATCCCTCCAACATGTCCTTCTCTGCATTACAGATAACGGTTGATAAAAATATTTGAATTAAATATATTGTATTTAAAACAATGAAATAAGGCAACCAAACAAATAGTAAACAACCAATTTGCATCCATCGCATCCAATCAACCAATTTATATTGTTAACTGTAAATTATATTTTTCTATGAATGTATCACATCACAGGATTCCAGAACGTGTGAGAATTAACTCACCGGTGTTTATTCCAGTTGATGGTTGACGCGTTTGTTGCTTTTAATTTGAGACGAACGTTCAAAATTTGCTGAAATTTCAACTGCGTCCAATCGACTCCTAGTCAGTGCCATTGCCTAGGTCTCGTCCCTGCGATCCCAACGGATCCAGTTTCACTGAATTTCGTTAATGTATGACCAAGATATGCTAGTTTAAAGTTTTAATATATATACGAGATTATAAATTAACTAATTAATAATTAAATTAAATTAACTACCTTAATTTACGCTAACCACTTATCCACGTCAGCAGGGGTCACGCATCTTGCCCTTTCCTCTTTGAAAAACCCGAACCCCCATTTTTACCATTTCATCGAACTTCAGCCTCCACTTCAAACCGATGCCGTGCCACCACCAGAGCACCAGACTCCGACCACCCATCACCGGCAGGGCCGCCATCGACCTGCCTTTCATCGCTGACCGGCCACGTCCCCAACAACCCCCTGTAGGTCCCACAACAATCAAAAACACGGAAGATCCCATTTTCCGTTCATCTAGGAATTTCCGCCACCATCATACACAATAGGTCACCGGACCACCGCCCTACTGGCCGCCTCCTTCACCTTTTCCATCGACCTTCAGCCATCATCAGCCTCGATAAGCCACGACACCGGAAATTAGCCAAATCCGTCCGCCACTTTGAAAATCCAACCCAAAACAGTCCCCTCCGTTCATCTCCTGATTTCTCTAACCACGGACTATCATAAGACCCGAGACCACAGCCAAATCGAAGCTCTACTCCTCCTCTACACTCCCCTTTAACAGCTCTGTCAATCGTCGACCCAATCTCCTCAAAAACCATGAAAAACTAAAATCATTTTCCACCTTCCTTCGCGATTTTCGGCCACCACACTCGACGATACCTCCCCAACTTTTTACTGGAGCTTCCCCTCCTCCCGATCTACATGTTTGCTTCAGGTCCCCCTAACAAATTCTTCACGGATTGGAAGATATAATTTGTTTTGTAAAGAAGGGCTTATTTGCAAAATTACTGAATGGAAAATGAATCGGGCTGGAAATTCTGATTTAGTGGTTTATATAATATGGAAATAATATATTTTATGTTGATTTGACGAACAATTTTGACTAACGATTTTTATTTCGTACCTATCGCTATTTTTAACGTTGTTTATTGGCTTCTGCGCTCACGTACAAACCCCGTTCAAGATGCGAATGGACGTCATGGTATAATTTGACGATACGGTCCTAACGAATCTTGTTACATCGAATTCCATGTCCGTTTGCTCAAATAGCGTTCGTACACATCCAATTAATCGATTTATTTTGCATTTTATTTTGCCACGCTCACAGAATAACTCCATTTTGTGTGCAACTTGAAAATCTAGAAATAATTTACTGTTGTGGTCCCAACAAAATTTATTTCGGCGAAAACGGAGGTTGTTTGAAGAAAGTCCCTTTTAAACTGCCCAATTTGAATTAAAATAAATTAATTTTAAAATACTTCAATGTAATATATATATATATATATAAAATATAGTAATTGGCCATATACGACCAGAATTCGGTATACCACCAAAGAAAAATACCCTAGGTTGAATTCCAAGCGAAATCGATATTTAAAATATTTAAAATCCCTTTATTTTATATAAATAAATCGATATAATATATATAGGAATTCCATAGCGACCTTTTCAAAATTTGAATTGGACATAAATAAAAATCTACGCGATGAATACTGGATTTTTCTCTTCCATAAGAAAGATATCGTCAAACAGATTCTAGCATTTCTTGTTTCGAGAAAATCCGACTTATTTTGGGTCCTGTACAGCCGTTTAAAGTTCAAAACGCCAAATTACAAACTGCCGCGCCGCTGTAGCTCGTTATATATTTAAATTATAAACTATATATATTTCCTCGTCGTTTTAGAATTGAAACCGCAATATAATTTCACTATAAACAATTTAAACCACTTTAATCTGCCCGATCCCATTATACTGCAAATTCAACATTTTCCACATATTTTGGAATTAAAATATTATTTTATTATTTATTTAAATAACATATTCAAAAGAAAATAACTAAATCCAATTATTTTAATTTAAACCAATATTTCAAATAAATAAAATTATTCAAATAAATAGGCAAGAAAATACGGGTCGTTACAACTTATGAGGTTTAGCAGAACCAATACATAGAAAATCACAGAACATAAATGTTTGCAGTGGAATATTTTTTTTACAAATATCAGAGTTTTAAAAAACATTCTGCACAGCGAAATAATAAAACACATTCATAAGTTTTAAAACAAAATTTACACTTCAGTCGAGCCTTGCGCATGCATATGCGTCTTCACGTTCCTCTCCAGTTTTGCGTGCTGAATATATTTAAATATGAAACATTGCGGCCTGACCCGAGCGTTCGATGCAAAAACACAAAACACCCGACTCAGGATTAAACTTATTTCAAGTAAGTTACTTCGAATAAACACATGAATATAATTCTTAATAATAACTCAAGCATAGTAACCATGGACTGCCGAAATATGGACTAACAAGGTCGAAATATTTTGCTGCAGCAATAATAGGATGGGACTGTAAGAGCAACTTATGCCATGGTCCATAAGTGACCAATTCCAAGTGCAGCGATATATATATATATATATATATATATATGTATATGTATGTATGTAAGACTAGAAGCAAGGAGGCAAACACGGAGATTTGACCATAAGCAAATAGCATATTATACTACTTTGTAGGATATGAAATCGAAAGGCCGCAAGATAAGGTAGCCAAGTTCTAGAAACAATAGAGTATTGGTGTACAAATTTACCCATACATTTCATTCATGCATGTGCAACTCTAAGGTCGAGGCATGCTTAATATACGGTGTAAACATACATAAAAATTCAAGTATGGAAAATCTTAACATACAAAAAAACCGTTATGGCCAAAATGTGGATCCAAAGTTCTAATATGTATACACATGCTGATCGGAATTTTTATTTACAAAATTAACTATCCCAAACTGAGTGATGCGGTGAAATAAATGCACTACTAATATACCACAAAGCTTTATATTACATTACGTACTTGGATGATGATATTTGCTTGTTAATTACCAGCAAAAGGAACTGATTAGCATAGGATTCTATTATTTAAAATCACGTATTAAAACTAATATGAAAGCTACATTGCTAAGTAACAATGTTATCATAAAAGGGAATTCCAAACTTAAGTCATACAATTAATGAAAAGTTCCTACCTATGAAGTAGAACGTAAGTCAGGAAAATTAACCGAGCCTATCAGAAAAAGTACCACCTGAAATCCGCAAGTAATGGCCACAGACAAACATTTACCTTTTGTAAAAAAAAAGTACAATACAAATTCACAGATATGAATATAATCATATATGCATGTAGCATTTAACATAGAAACTCAACAATCAATGACTGAAATAACCAAGACAACCAACAAGATGATAACAACCAACAAGACTCAACGAATTATACTCGGTGAAATCGAAGTAGCAAACTTGTAAAAGGGTTTAATCGTAAGAAAACTTACAATTAATCGCGATAGCGGGCGAATCAAAAGAGGAACCAACACGCGGAGGAAGAAGCAGGAGCTCGAGGTCAAGTTATTCCGACTGGTGCGCAGACAGAGGTGGGGAGATCGATTGGGTGGCAGGGGACTCATGCTTTCGATGGTTGCCGTCGACACGTGGAGGTGATGGCAAAAAGGCAATAGTGATTGCTTGGATGGTGCGTGAGTTTTTTCCAAAGAAGTATCAGATCTAAATTTAGAAGAAGAAAAAAGGAGGCAACTTTAAATCTAAATGTAGAACAAGAAAGAGGAGGCAGTTCTTTTTGTGTACGGTTGTGTGTATATATATATACACCAAGTCTGCTACTCAGGATAAGAAACCGGTTACAAAATACGAATTGTATGAATGTATTAGCAAAATGTGGGTGACGTAATCCCTGACCCTTAAATATAGAAAATAAGACGTTACCATTTTATGTTTTGTTTTATCATTCAACATTAACACATGGTTTTTAATGCTTTGATTTTTTTCTCTCTCTTTTCCATATATATGCGAACGTTTCAAGTAGTAATAAAAGCATGGACGCATGACGGTCAAGAATTCCTATTTTTGCATATTCTTGAATGCGCGCAAGCATGCATGCCTTTTCTATTATACGCTCTTATTTTCTTCCCATTTCATTTTTTTAAACAAGCATTTCTCTCCCCCCCCCCCCGTTTTATTTTATAGAAACGTGGCTTTTGGAAGAATAGAAAGCATTTATTTATATATACAGTTATTAAAACGTTTTATATTTTCAGCAGACATTTCACAGAAAGGACGGAGGAAGGTAAAAGGGGCATCTAACTAAGCATTTATGTTATACTATATGTATTTATGTAATATAAAACGTTACAACTTGATATAAATGAAAGAAATGGAAGGGTGTCATAACGCATGGCTTGGAAATGAATTAACAAATGTTTTGTTTTGCATTCAAGCGAAAAGTGATGACTAAACATTAAAATTTACCTTTTCAAAATTAAGTTTTGTTTTGTTTTAAATGTAACGTATTATTTAATATTATTACATGAATAGTTTGACGTACGTTCCTTTTAATGAAGGAATGTGACTAATTTGGATGAATAGATATCTCACATTTTGTATTTCCACTGTTTCATTAATTGCTTTGGTTTTAAAAGGAAAATTAATGAGTGGGGCTAAATTTTGAATTGACAAAAACAAAGAGGCTGAAAATACATAAACATTAGAATAGAAAGGGAAATATATTTGCACTATTGGCAGAACTAATTCCTCATATTACTGTGGAAATTTACCGTCGCTATATTTAGCTAGATGCATTCCAAATATAATTTAATTGCAAATTTTTGACGTTAATTCCCGTTAACTGTGCTATTTAAGCTATGCATTAACAAAATCGCGGAAGCTTTTCGTTGTTATCAACGGTCAATTTAATTTGCTTAAATTAAAGTGAATACAAGCATACCAAATTCGACTCAAAATTAAAATTTTAAGGGTAGAAAGTATACAAATGATATAAGATGCATGAAAAATAGAAAAAGGGGAAAGAAATTAATATAATTAAGGGTATAAATATAATAGAATTAAGGAAAGAAATGAATGCGGCATTAAGGAAACAATGAAGAGGGAAAGGCATTGAAAACGAATGCAACTATTTGCATTTCAAAAATTTATTAATTAATGAACGTTACACTTTGATTTGATAGGTGGGAAGTATTAGAGGGGATGGCCAAAGATATATACTAGTATGTTGTTATAAAAACCATCTTTAATATACACATTATTTTCAATCTTTCAGAAGAAATTAATAAATTTCATTAATAAAATCATAAATTTTATTTAAATACCATTTTAAATTCAATAATTTAATTTAATTCAACAACTTAAACGATCAAATTTTACGGGATATTACATCTACATAATCTCATTTGCTCTTATGAATTCATTTATTTATTTTTGGGATGATTTGAAGCAATATTTTTTTGGCATTGGGACTTTCTACAATTTTTTTTAAGTGTGTATTTATTTCAAAAGTAAAGATGGACGTATTTCTGATGTGGTAGGTTTATCAACCATAGAAGTAACATGTACAAATTGATTTTAGATGTAATTAGTTTCATTATTGATATTTGCAACAACATAATCTCATTTGCTCGTATGAATTCATTTATTTATTTTTGGGATGATTTGAAGCAATATTTTTTTGGCGTTGGGACTTTCTACAATTTTTTTTAAGTGTGTGTTTATTTTAAAAGTAAAGATGGACGTATTTATGATGTGGTAGGTTTATCAACCATAGAAGTAACATGTACAAATTGATTTTAGATGTAATTGGTTTCATTATTGATATTTGTAGTAACCTTACAAGTAAATAAATGTGATATTTCATAGAGTGGGTAATAAGAGTTACCTAGAGAGACAAATGTCAGAAGTGGGGTTTGAACCCATGCCCTCTTTCGAAGACCAGAACTTGGGTAATAAGAGTTACATAGAGAGAGAAAATGTCAGAGGTGGGATTTGAGCCCACACCCTCTTTCGAAGATCAGAACTTGAGTCTGGCGCCTTGGACCACTCGGCCATCCTGACTGTTTGATGATATATTGAAATGTGAATTTATTTTCTGAAAGAATAAAGATATTTAACAGATACTCCCAAGTGCAACATTAAATTTTTTGTAACAAAAGGAACCAGAATAAGTAGTGTTATTTTGCAAATAGCTAAAAATAATTGAATATAAACGGATAATTAGATAGAACAAGATTATTTTGCAAAGATGTACAATATGAATGGTTATAAATGTACAGAACAAGCATGTTTTCAAATATTTTCAAAATGAATGGTTAAAAATATCATTTTCTAAAAAAATATACATATTTTTATAATTTATTTTTTTTGGATCAATATTTGCAAGATGTATTTTATATTCATTAATTATATGCATAATATTGCGTTTGTGTGGTGCATATAGTATGCATTTTTTTCTTGTACAAAGAGAAATAAGGTTATGCAAATATTTAATGAACATTTGCATACCCTATGAAAATAAAAATGTTTTGGAAATATGTGCAAGATGACCATATATGTTACGAAAAGGAATTACGCTCGATCCGAATCGATCGCTAAACCGACCAAGACCGTTCGAAACCCCTGATTGTTTTGAGAACACGACAAATTGGAACGCAAACAGAAGAACGTTTCATTGCTTGTTACAACAATTCATCAGAATACAAGAATATACAGAGTATTAACAAATAATATACATTTTAAAATATTAGAGATTACAATACATTACATAGCACCGGAAAATAATACAATACACAACGAGAAGTAATACACGGATACAGAGCTTTCCGAGTATCGTTCCCGCTGTAAATCAGGATCCTGTGAATATAGATTTGCAAAACCAAAACTACTAGCCGCCCGTGCGGAAAATAGGGGCACCCAGAGTTTAGGTTAAAACAATAAACTCCAGGTCAGTCACGTGACTGGTGTGAGAACTAAAACAGTTATTAATTGTAATAACCCAAAAATGCGAGCCAATTTAAAATTTTTATTTTGGCAATTTTAACGAATTTTGATTATTTAAAATGAATTATTTTAAATAATAACGACAAGAAATTTAGTTTGAATAGAATAAGAACGTATATATTTATTCGAATCGTCGTTAGAATATAAATATTTATTTATATATAAAAAAAGTAATTGAAAATGGCGCGGTAGTTCGATAATTCGATTTCAAACTTCAAATGAACATATCGGGTGCAAAATAAACCGGATTTTGGCAAAACCAAAAATAATTGTATCTAATTGAGAATATCTTTCCAACAAATCCGAAAAATTGAAATTTCATAACGGGAATCAAAAGTTACGTCCTGTTGAAAATTTCAGAATAGTCGCTATGGAATTCTGGCCCTTGAAAATAGCAATTTTGCAAACGACCTCGGTTTTTTGACGAAACCACTTTTGTTGGATCCGTGATGTCAAGTTATTGCTAGATTCCAAAATTCGTAATTTTTTGAATCAATATGTGAGCGTGGCGAAGGAAAACGCGTTTGACCAGTTTTAGTTGATTTTAATCGACTGGAAAATGGCCATTTTTCAAACGGTCTCAGAATTTGACGAAACTAGTTTTGTTAGGACCATATCGTCAATACAAAGCTAGAAAATATTCTTCTGGAATTTTTCGAGTTAGTACGTGACCCCGGTAAATTGAAATGTGCGTTCAAATTCAATATATAGAGTTATATTTTGATTTTGATGAAAACTGATCGAAACGATCGAATCAGCCTATGATATATTTCCCATTGTGTTCGGAATAGGGGTAATTAGCTATGGACGACAAGCAGTGGGCCTCGTTTAGAGGTCGAATAAAAAAGTCAACTTTTTGAAATTAAAATAATAAAATATATTATATATCCCCCCTTCTTTATTCTCTTCTTCCCCCTTTTCGTTCAGAACGAGAAAAAAAAAGAAAATAGAAAAGAAAAAGGGCGACCGGGGGGGGGGGGGGGGGGGACCGCCGCCGCCACTTCATCGCGCCCGCCCAGGTGGCACCCCCCCTTGCTGCGCCCTCCTCCTCCTCCTCTACAGCCTCCGCCCTCCTTCCCCGACGCACCCGAGTCGCCTAGAAACCCTAGTACGCCCCTTTAATCGACCGTCCCCCCTTTTCTATCCACCGGCCGCCTTCGCCCCCTTCGCCTGCCCCTCGTCGACTCCTCCCCCCGCCCCCCACTCGCGTCTCCTCCTCCCCATCTCCTCCTGCTTCAATCAAAACCCCCTTCCGTTCCCTACCTCGCCCAGAACGCCACTAATGGCCCACGAACACCCACCGTCGGCCACTGGAGCCTCCCCCGACCTCCCAAACCCCGGCGCCCACGTCGAGCACCTCTCCCCCCTCTGAAATTACAAAAGTAAGTTTTTATTTATTTACTAAATCTTATTTTCAGTTTTAGATTAGATTTTTTACTGTAAAAAGGATTAGATTTATGTTTATATAAAATGGAGATTTTTATTAACATGAAAGCGAGTTGAATATATGATTTTGTTAATATAGAAAGATTTGATTCTTCTTAATAAAAAGATGTGATTTTTCTTTATAAAAAGATTGGATTTTTAAATATACAAAGAAATGATTTTTCATAGTTTGAAAATATGAAAACACTTTGGTTTGAAAAAATAAAATGGCGAGGATAAAGATATGATCTTTAATATAAATAAAGCGTAATAAAAATATAATCTTTATTATATGAACACCATTATAAAAATAAAAAAAAAATCTATATAGTAGCGGTGTAAAAATAGATTTTTTTTTTATCCATATAGAGCGATTATAAAAACGTGATTTTTATATGCATAGCAATAATATAAAAATGTGATTTTTATATATGTAGTGGCTACAGGCAACAAAAGTGACAAAAGGCGAGAACGGCGAAGATTTCTATATATCAAGAGTCGTGGCATTTGGTTTAGCTAGTCGGTGAGAACTTCTCCTTTAAATCTTCATTTCTAGTTAAAAATATACAATAGGAGGCAGACGGTGTTTAGTAGCACCTGACACCCATCGTCCACAGACCATGGACGGCTTGTATGCTTGTTTGTTTGATTTTGATGTGTAGTTGATTGTGTGATGTGGAATGAAATAAAATATTTTATAGTTAAAAATAAAAAATTTAACGTGTATATAAAGTAAATATTTATAAACAAATCAGATGATTTGTTTATATACACTGATTTGACTGATATTGATTGGGACGATAAATTTTACACATCGCCCAACTGCACAAATAAAATCTGTGTTTGATTGGTTGAATCCCCACATGGGTATTGGGATGATATTTGGCACACACTAATCCCAATTATTTAATTGTATGTCGATCGATTGGTCGATAGATTGTGTGAGCGTTAATTATTTATATTTGATGCTTATGTAGTTGTGTGGTGCACTTTGGATGATGGTTGATTATTTATCGTTGCTATTATATACATGTGTTGTATGGAAACCATATAATTAACATTATATGGTAATTGATTGGGCGTCATTCCAATTGGGGAAATAAAGAATATTATAAAATATAAATAACCATGTGTTGAAAATAATCATGTGCTGAAAGAAATATTTTAACAATAAAATTTACATTTTTATCATATTTAAAGTTAGAAATTAACTGGAAAATAGATAAGATGAGTGGTTTCATGGGTATTGATCTGATATTGGTTTCGGCCTTCGGGGTTAATACTTAGGGAATCATTCTCTTACTACATTATGGTTGGAGTCTAATTTAAAAATCAAACGATAGATACCATAATTTTATAAAATATATTAAATAACAAAAATAGTCATGTGTTGACAGTGCTCATGTGTTGAGAATATTCATGTGTTGAAAGAAATATATATTCATGTGTTGAATAGAATAAATATTCATTTGTTGAATAGAATAACGAATTTATTGAAATATATAAAGCCGTGTTGATTAGAGATGCGCCATTTTGACGAGAGCGATATTTATATCGATTATATTCGTTTTTAAAATATTTATAGAAAAAGAAGTGATTTCAAAATATAACGTTTTGGAAATATTATCATTTGTATATCGATGATGTGGAATATTCAATTTCGATTCGAAATTGAATATGAAGTTGAAATCGTTTCGAAAACGAACTTAAAACGATTTATAAAATACATTTTAAAAGGAAATCGATGAAATATATATAATATATGTATTATATATATAAGGGCCTGAACAGAACGCGCCGCGTTGCGGCAGTTCGCGAATTTCGACCAATGACTTCGAATTGACGTTGCGGGAGATCCGACCGTCGGATTCTCCTGAAACCAGAACCGTTGGGTTCGTATTGAAAAGAGCATTCCAATGAATATTATAAATTTGAAATCTAACAGTTGGATATGGAATTATGTCCAAATCAAATTTGGAAAAGGTCGTTGTAGGTGCAGTTCGATGGCCATTAGAGGAAATCGACTGTACGAGCCTTGATAAAATTATTAAAAATAATAATAATTTGTGTAAAATCATAAGAAATGATTTATGAAGAACTGGGATGAAAAATTCCACATTTGAAAGGATAAAAATAATTTTTTTTCGAAATGAACTAGTTTTGAACTAGAAATAAAATCAATTTATTTTTTAAATAAATAAATTGAATTTGAAGTGGTTTTAAAAATAATCGGAATTTCCAATACGTGAATTGGGATGGATTTGAATCGAAATTATCTTCGGAATATTTCGATGTTGGATCTCGTGATTATACAGATATTGTTATGGGAATTTGAAAGAGATATTTTTATCGTTATTTCCAATACGATATTTGTTGGTTGTAGAATTTGATATTGAATATAATCCGATATATTTTCTATTCAGAGCCTTGTATTTAATATCAAATGTGATTTGGGTTTGTCGTGAATGGTGTCTTCATTAACACTGTTCTTAAGCCCAGTTGAGAAAAAGATTAAATCTTTCTATTTAGATTTAATGAAGTGTACCAATTAAATGATATTTAATTGGAATTGAATTTAAATTTGTTTTTGGGTTTATCGTGAGCGGTGTTTTGAATAACACCTGTTCTTTAACCCGATTAACAATGGAAAGTGATTTTGGGTTTATCGTGAACCGTGTTTTAGATGACATTGGTTCTTTAACCCAGTTAAAGACAGGTTATTGATTTTTGAGAAGATTAAAACTAAGTGGGGTTTTAATGAATCTTTAATTAGATTGAAATGATCGAGCATCGAGTATCACCAGTTTTGCTCCAGAGCGATAGTTAAATCTTTAATTAGATTTGAACGTGAAATGGTAATTAATTTTACCAATAACACCGTGGTGTTAGAAATGGAGTTTTACCAGTTTTGCTCCATGGGAAGAATAGGTTGGGATTAGGAAATAAAATAAATAATTACTTCGGTGTGGTTCGCTAATCCCGACTAGTTTGGAAAACCATAATATGGTTTGAAATGATACCCAAAGGAAGATTAAAGAATAAATTTAGAAGAATTTATCTTTGATAAAATTAATGGGAACCTTTCCCTAAGAGTGTGAAAATTTGAATAAAAGAATATTCTGAATTGGAATGAGGCGTATGTTGTGTTTGTCTAACACGTGTTTATTATATACGCGGGTTATTCAGAAAGGCCAGGTTTATACCCATTCCGAATAACCGATTCGACGATATGTCGAAGATGAAGACGGTGGTGGAAGGCCGAAAGTCTTCACATCGTTTGGGTAATTACAGATGATCTTGATTGGGCTGTACACCCAAGATGAGGGAATCATTTGGTGATCATCCAGACGTACTTGGAGATCGATGGATATGCGAGGAAAGTGCCTCCGGTTTCGTTCAGACCCAAAATGAACTTGTAAATGGACTGTGTGTCTGACATTGGATTTTATTCTGTGTTGATTGACCTCTATTAAATATACATTTGTTTGGCGGCGGAGAATTTATTCTCTTGCTTAACGCCCTTCTCTAAGACGTACGAGCTCAGAGGTTGTATTTCGATGGACATCAGTCGCATGGAGTGAATTGCCTGTGTGGCACGCCTAAGTGGCAGATGATCAAGGCTTCTGTTGAAAAGCAAAGCATTGTGGTTGATGATCAAAGCACGGCCTGTGTGGCGCAGCTTTGTGTATAACGTGAATTCGCGAGCCTCATACCTCGATATGAGTCAAAAACGGGATATGGACCGTTGGTCGAATACGACGTTTCTTTCTAGCTTTGGGTGATATCAGTGACCTACCAGCCCTGACATTTATATACTTTTTACCTGTGTGGATGTTGGAATGCGAGGCGCCTCGGATATAGGTCTGTTAGGATCGGGAAACGTGTGTTTAGGAATTGCCAATCCTCAAAAGTAAGAGAGGACCGGCCCAACCGATTCCAAGGATCGCTGTGTGTGGTCCTGAGACATATGCTAGAGTGTCTCGAACGGAGAGGAGCTTGCCCCTTGCCTCGACTCGTGATGGAATCCAATTTCCAATACGTGAAATTGCGGTTTTATTTGTAGAGCCTAGTATGGCGACATGATATATGGTACCCATGTCGTCTATGATTGATATTTATGATTGAAATTGTTTTGAAACTATACACTTATAATAGTATCAAATGATCTGTTTTAAACGTACCAAGCATGTTTGGATATTATAAGGGAAAGCCCTATCCTCCGGCTTGCGTTGCATTGTGTGATGGGACCTCGGTCTTATAATAGCTTCATTTTTTCAAAAAGCATTGTGTTGTTTTGTTATATGCACTAGTGTTCTTGGGAGGAAACCCGTTCCGTGTTATATGGCGTGGTCCCTTGAATTACTATCTTTTAAAGCAAAGTTTTAAATAACTGTTTTAGTTCTCACACCAATCACATGACTGACGTGGGGTTTATTGTTTTAACCTAAACTCTGGGTGCCCTTATTTTCCGCACAGGCAGCTAGTAGTTTTGTTTTTGCAAATTTATATTCACAGGAACCTGGTTTGCAACTGAAACGATGCTCGGAAAGCTCTGTATCCGTGTATTACTTTCAATTATGTTTTGTATTATTTTTCCGCTGCTGTACAAACCTCTGATATTTGTGATATGTGTAATATTTATTAATACTCTGTATATTCTTTTATTCTGATGGAATTGTTGTAATAAACAATGAAATGTTCTTCTGTTTGCGTTCTGATTGGTCTTGTCCTCAACGCAATCTGTGCTTTCCTTCACGGGGAAGTTCGGGTCGTATCACTTTGGTATCAGAGCTTTGGTTTACAGAGCTCGAGAACAAGACACATTAGAACCGAACGAAAGAATTCATCAGATATTGGATTAGTAATATACAATTAGAATGACTCGTTAGAGATGGGAATAGTAGTATCCTAGAACAAGTGTGAAGAGTGTGTTTTTAAAATGAAAACGATATTGTTTTGAAAATTTAAACCATTTTATTCGTATTTGAATATTTTATTTCTATTAATTTGGACAATCGAGTATATAAAGATTTCGCGTATACGCATCATGAACGTATATTCGAAGTTTTAATATACTGGATAGATATAGAATCACATTCTAGACACCGGGGATGATTCTGATGATGGTGCATCATCATCGGTATTTATGTTCGTGTTTCGAAAGTGTGATATCTATATATTTCCATTAGACTGGTGTGAGAACCAAAACTAGATAGGTTCTATTGTTGTGATTTGGCATCAAAAACATGATTTTCTGTATATATATCAAAGTTATGAATTTGAAACGTTAATCAACTAATTGATTGTTGGTTGTGTTGTTTGTTTATTTGTTTGATATTTCGAACCATTTAGCCTAATTGAACCGAATATTGAACTATATTGAAAATTGTTTGGAATTGCATGCATATACATGTACTTACATTGAACAGGTCATAGCAAGGAGGCTAGAGCAGAAGAATAAAATTGTTTGCCCGACAAATAGGTACAAGTTTATTGTATTTCTTGAGTTTTGGGTGATTTTATGAGTCGATTGGCTAGCCTCTTGGCTTTTTCTTTTTTCTTTTGGATTGAAGAAGGCCATGGGAGGCTATATGAAATATCCCGAAGTCCCCGGTGCAGGGGAGCTTATAGCGAAATTTTTCGAAAATTTAGGGTGTTAGCCAAATTTTTGAAAAATCTGAAAAGTTCTTAGAAACTGAAAAGTTGAAGAACTTAAGCCGTAATGAAAATAACGAAAGTTGAGTTGATTTGTTAAACAACTTTCGGCTTCGTTCCTTTTCGGGGATGAAAAGTTTTAAGTGGAGGAGATTGTAATAACCCGAAAATACGAGCCAGTTTAAATATTTTTATTTTGGCAATTTTAACGAATTTTGATTATGTAAAATGAATTATTTTAAATAATAATGACGAGTAATTTAGTTTGAATAGAATTAGAATGTATATATTTATTCGAATCATCATTAGAATATAAATATTTATTTATATATAAAAAAAGGAATTGAAAATGGCGCGGTAGTTCGATAATTCGATTTCAAACTTCAAATGAACATACCGGGTGCAAAATAAACCGGATATTGGAGAAACCAAAAATGATTGTATCTAATTGAGAATATCTTTCGAACGAATCCGAAAAATTGAAATTTAATAGCGGGAATCAAAAGTTACGTCCAGTTGAAAATTTCAGAATAGTCGCTATGGAATTCTGGCCCTTGAAAATAGCAATTTTGCAAACGACCTCGGTTTTCGACGAAACCACTTTTGTTGGATCCGGGATGTCAACTTATTGCTAGATTCCAAAATTCGTAATTTTTCGAATCAATATGTGAGCGTGGCAAAGGAAAACGCGTTTGACCTGTTTCAGTTGATTTTAATCGACTGGAAAATGGCCATTTTTCAAACGGTCTCAGAATTTGACGAAACTAGTTTTGTTAGGACCATATCGTCAATATGAAGCTAGAAAATATTCTTCTGGAATTTTTCGAGTTAGTACGTGACCCCGGTAAATTGAAATGTGCGTTCAAATTCAATATATAGAGTTATATTTTGATTTTGACGAAAACTGATCGAAACGATCGAATCAGCCTACGATACATATCCTATTGTGTTCGGAATCGGGGTAATTAGCTATGGACGATAGGCGGTGGGCCTCGTTTAGAGGTCGAATAAAAAAGTCAATTTTTTGATATTAAAATAATAAAATATATTATATAGCCCCCCTTCTTTATTTTCTCCATCCCCCTTTTCGTTCAGAACGAGAAAAAAAAAGAAAATAGAAAAAAAAAGTGGCGACGGGGGGGAACCGCCGCCGCCACTTCATCGCCCCCCCCCCCCAGGTGGCGCGCCACCCCTCCTTGCTGCGCCCTCCTCCTCCTCCTCTACAGCCTCCGCCCTGCTTCCCCGACGCACCCGAGCCGCCTAGAAACCCTAGCGCGCCCCTTTAATCGACCATCCCCCCTTTTCTGTCCACCGCACCACCTCCTCCCCCTTCGCCTGCCCCTCATCGACTCCCCCCCCCACACGCGTCTCCTCCTCACCATCTCCTCCTGCTTCAATCGAAAACCCCTGTCGCGCCCTACCTCGCCCAGACTGCCGCTAATGGGCCACCAACACCCACCGTCGGCTGCTGGAGCCTCCCCCGACCTCCCAAACCCCAGCGTCCACGTCGAGCACCTCTCCCCCTTCTGAAATTACAAAAGTAAGTTTTTATTTATTTATCTTATTTTCAGTTTTAGATTAGATTTTTTACTGTAAAAAGGATTAGATTTATGCTTATATAAAATGGAGATTTTTATTAACATGAAAGCGAGTTGAAAATATGATTTTATTTATATAGAAAGATTTGATTTTTCTTAATAAAAAGATGTGACTTTTCTTTATAAAAAGATTGGATTTTTAAATATACAAAGAAACGATTTTTCGTAGTTTGAAAATATGAAAACACTTTGGTTTGAAAAGATAAAATGGCGAGGATAAAGATATGATCTTTAATATAAATAAAGCATAATAAAAATATAATCTTTATTATATGAACACCGTTATAAAAATAATTTTTTTTATCTATATAGTAGCTGTGTAAAAATAGAATTATTTTATCCATATAGAGCAATTATAAAAATGTGATTTTTATATGCATAGCAACAATATAAAAATGTGATTTTTATAAATGTAGTGGCTACGGGCAACGAAAGTGACAAAAGGCGAGAACGGCGAAGATTTCTACATATGAAGAGTCATAGCGTTTGGTTTAGCTAGTCGGTGAGAACTTCTCACTTTAAATCATCATTTCTAGTTAAAAATATATACTAGGATGCAGACGGTGTTTAGTAGAACCCGACACCCGTCGTCCACAGACCATGGACGGCTTGTATGCTTGTTTGTTTGATTTTGATGTGTAGTTGATTGTGTGATGTGGAATGAAATAAAATATTTTATAGTTAAAAATATAATTTTTAACGTGTATATAAAGTAAATATTTATAAAAAAATCGGACGATTTGTTTATATACACTAATTTGACTTATATTGATTGGGACGATATATTTTACACATCGCCCAACTACACAAATAAAATCTGTGTTTGATTGGTTGAAACCCCACATGGGTATTGGAATGATATTTGGCATACACTAATCCCAATTATTTAATTGTATGTCGATCGATTGGTCGATAGATTGTGTGAGCGTTAATTATTTATATTTGATGCTTATGCAGTTGTGTGGTGCACTTTGGATGATGGTTGATTATTTATCGTTGCTATTATATACATGTGTTGTATGGAAAACATATAATTAACATTATATGGTAATTGATTGGGCCGCATTCCAATTGGGGAAATAAAGAATATTATAAAATATAAATAACCATGTGTTGAAAATAATCATGTGTTGAAAGAAATATTTTAACAATAAAATTTACATTTTTATCATATTTTAAGTTAGAAACTAACTGGAAAATAGATAAAATGAGTGGTTTCCTGGGTATTGATCTGATATTGGTTTCGTCCTTCGGGGTTAATACTTAGGGAATCATTCTCTTACTACTTTACGGTTGGAGTCTAATTTAAAAATCAAACGATAGATACCATAATTTTATAAAATATATTAAATAACAAAAATAGTCATGTGTTGACAGTGCTCATGTGTTGAGAATATTCATGTGTTGAAAGAAATATATATTCATGTGTTGAATAGAATAAATGTTCATTTGTTGAATAGAATAACGAATTTATTGAATATATAAGGCCGTGTTGATTAGAGATGCGCCATTTTGACGAGAGCGATATTTATATCGATTATATTGGTTTTTAAAATAATTATAGAATAAGAAGTGATTTCAAAATATAACGTTTTGAAAATATTATCATTTGTATATCGATGATGTGGAATATTCAATTTCAATTCGAAATTGAATATGAAGTTGAAATCGTTTCGAAAACGAATTTAAAATGATTTATAAAATACGTTTTAAAAGGAAATTGACGAAATATATATATAATATATATATTATATATATATACTGGCCTGAATAGAACGCGCCACGCCGCGGCAGTTCGCGAATTTCAACCATTGACTTCGAATTGACGTTGCGGGAGATCCGACCGTCGGATTCTCCTGAAACCGAAACTTTTGGGTTCGTATCGAAAAGAGCTTTCCAATGAATATTAGAAATTTGAAATCTAATGGTTGGATTTGGAATTATGTTCAAATCAAATTTGGAAAAGGTCGTTGTAGGTGCAGTTCGATGGCCATTGGTTGAAATCGATTGTACGGGCCTTGATAAAATTAATAATAATAATAATAATAATAATAATAATAATAATAATTTGTGTAAAATCATAAGAAATGATTTATGAAGAACTGGGATGAAAAATTCCACATTTGAAAGGATAAAAATATTTTTTTTTTCGAAATGAACTCGTTATGAACTAGAAATAAAATTAATTAATTTTTGAAATAAATAAATTGAATTAGAAGTAGTTTTAAAAATAATCAGAATTTCCAATACATGAATTGGGATGGATTTGAATCGAAATTATCTTCGGAATATTTCGATGTTGGATTTCGTGATTATACAGATATTGTTATGGGAATTTGAAAGATATATTTATATCGTTATTTCCAATACGATATTTGTTGGTCATAGAATTTGATACTGAATATAAGCCGATATATTTTCTATTCAGAGCCTTGTATTTAATATCAAATGTGATTTGGGTTTGTCGTGAATGGTGTCTTCATTAACACTGTTCTTAAGCCCAATTAAGAAAAAGATTAAATCTTTCTATTTAGATTTAATGAAGTGTACCAATTAAATGATATTTAATTGGAATTGAATTTAAATTTGTTTTTGGGTTTATCGTGAGCGGTGGTTTGAATAACACCTGTTCTTTAACCCGATTAACAATGGAAAGTGATTTTGGTTTTATCGTGAACCGTGTTTTAGATGACATTGGTTCTTTAACCCAGTTAAAGACAGGTTATTGATTTTTGAGAAGATTAAAACTAAGTGGGGTTTTAATGAATCTTTAATTAGACTGAAATGATCGAGCAAGGAGTATCACCAGTTTTGCTCCAAAGCGATAGTTAAATCTTTAATTAGATTTGAACGTGAAATGGTAATTAATTTTACCGATAACACCGTGGTGTTAGATATGGAGTATTACCAGTTTTGCTCCATGGGAAGAATAGGTTGGGATTGGGAAATAAAATAAATAATTACTTCGGTGTGGTTCGCTAATCCCGACTAGTTTGGAAAACCATAATATGGTTTGAAATGATACCCAAAGGAAGATTAAAGAATAAATTTAGAAGAATTTATCTTTATAAAATTAATGGGAACCTTTCCATAAGACTGTGAAAATTTGAATAAAAGAATATTCTGAATTGGAATGAGGCATATGTTGTGTTTGTGTAACACTTGTTTATTATATACGCGGGTTATTCAGAAAGACCGGGTTTATACCCATTCTGAATAACCGATTCGATGATATGTCGAAGATGAAGACAGTGGTGGAAGACCGGAAGTCTTCACATCATTTGGGTGATTACTGATGATCTTGATTGGGCTGTACACCCAAGATGAGGGAATCAGTTGGTGATCATCCAGACGTACTTGGAGATCGATGGATATGCGAGGAAGGTGCCTCCGGTTTCGTTCAGACCCAAAACGAACTTGTAAATGGACTGTGTGTCTGACATTGGATTTTATTCTGTGTTGATTGATCTCTATTAAATATACATCTGTTTGGCGGCGGAGAATTTATTCTCTTACTTAACGCCCTTCTCTGAGACGTATGAGCTCAGAGGTTGTATATCGATGGACATCAGTCGCATGGAGTGAATTGCCTGTGTTGCACGCCTAAGTGGCAGATGATCAAGGCTTCTGTTGAAAAGCAAAGCATTGTGGTTGATGATCAAAGCACGGCCTGTGTGGCGCAGCTTTGTGTATAACGTGAATTCGCGAGCCTCACACCTCGGTATGAGCCAAAAACGGGATATGGACCGTTGGTCGAATACGACGTTTCTTTCTAGCTATGGATGATATCAGTGACCTACCAGCCCTGAGATTTATATACTTTTTACCTGTGTGGATGTTGGAATGCGAGGCGCCTCGAATATAGGTCTGTTAGGACCGGGAAACATGTGTTCAGGAATTGCCAATCCTCAAAAGTAAGAGAGGACCGGCCCAACCGATTCCAAGGGTCACTGTGTGTGGTCCTGAGACATTTGCTAGAGTGTCTCGAACGGAGAGGAGCTTGCCCCTTGCCTCGACTGATGATGGAATCCAATTTCCAATACATGACATTGCGGTTTTATTTGTAGAGCCTAGTATGGCGACATGATATATGGTACCCATGCCGTCTATGATTGATATTTATGATTGAAATTGTTTTGAAACTATACACTTATAATAGAATCAAATGATTTGCTTTAAACGTAACAAGCATGTTTGGCTATTATAAGGGAAAACCCTATCCTCCGGCTTGCGTCGCATTGTGTGATGGGACCTGGGTCTTATAATAGCTTCATTTTTCCAAAAAGCATTGCGCTGTTTTGTTATATGCACTAGTGTTCTTGGGAGGAAACCCATTCCGAGTTATATGGCGTGTTCCCTTGAATTACTCTCTTTTAAAGTAAAGTTTTAAATAACTGTTTTAGTTCTCACACCAGTCACATAACTGACGTGGAGTTTATTGTTTTAACCTAAACTCTGGGTGCACTTATTTTCCGCACGGGCAGCTAGTAGTTTTGGTTTTGCAGGTTTATATTCACAGGAACCTGGTTTGCAATTGGAACGATGCTCGGAAAGCTCTGTATCCGTGTATTACTTTCAATTATGTTTTGTATTATTTTTCCACTGCAGTAATGTATTTAAATCTCTGATATTTGTGAAATGTGTAATATTTATTCATACTCTGTATATTCTTGTATTCTGATGGAATTGTTGTAATAAACAATGAAATGTTCTTCTATTTGCGTTCTGATTGGTCTTGTCCTCAACGCAATCCGTGCTTTCATTCACGGGGAAGTTCGAGCAGTATCACTTTGGTATCAGAGATTTGATTTACAGAGCTCGAGAACAAGACACATTAGAACCGAACGAAAGAATTCATCAGATTTTGGATTAGTAATATCCAATCAGAATGACTCGTTAGAGATGGGATCAGTAGTATCCTAGAACGAGTGTGAAGAGTGTGTTTTTAAAATGAAAACGATATTGTTTTGAAAATTTAAACCATTTTATTCGTATTTGAATATTTTATTTCTTTTGATTTGGACAATCGAGTATATAAAGATTTCGCGTATACGCGTCATGAACGTATATTCGAAGTTTTAATATACTGGATAGATATAGAATCACATTCTAGACACCTGGGGATGATTCTGATGATGGTGCATCATCGTCAGTATTTATGTTCGTGTTTCGAAAGTGTGATATCTATATATTTCCATTAGACTGGTGTGAGAATCAAAACTAGATAGGTTCTATTGTTGTGATTTGGCATCAAAAACATGATTTTCTGTATATATATCAAAGTTATGAATTTGAAACGTTAATCAACTAATTGATTGCTGGTTGTGTTGTTTGTTTATTTATTTGATATTTCGAACCATTTAGCCTAATTGAACCGAATATTGAACTGTATTGAAAATTGTTTGGAATTGCATGCATATACATGTACTTACATTGAACAGGTCATAGCAAGGAGGCTAGAGCAGAAGAATAAAATTGTTTGCCTGACAAATAGGTACATGTTTATTGTATTTCTTGAGTTTTGTGTGATTTTATGAGCCGATTGGCTAGCCGCTTGGCTTTTTCCTTTTTCTTTTGGATTGAAGAAGGCCATGGGAGGGTATATGAAATATCCCGAAGTCCCCGGTGCAGGGGAGGTTATGGCGAATTTTTTCGAAAATTTAGGGTGTTAGCCAAATTTTTGAAAAATTTGAAAAGTTCTTTGAAATTGAAAAGTTGAAGAACTTAAGCCGTAATGAAAATAACGAAAGTTGAGTTGATTAGTTAAACAACTTTCGGCTTCGTTCCTTTTCGGGAGCGAAAAGTTTTAAGTGGGGGAGATTGTAATAACCCGAAAATGCGAGCCAATTTAAAATTTTAATTTTGGCAATTTTAACGAATTTTGATTATTTAAAATGAATTATTTTAAATAATAACGACGAGAAATCTAGTTTGAATAGAATTTGAACGTATATATTTGTAACAACCCGGAAATGTGTGCCAGTTTAAAATTTTTATTTTGGCAATTTTAGTGAATTTTGAACATTTAAAATAGATTATTTTGAAAAATATCGACGAGAAATTTATTTTGAATAGAATTCGAACGTATATATTTATATATATCGTCGTTAGAATATAAATATTTTATTTTAATTATAAAAGGAATTAAAAATGACGAGGTAGTTCGATAATTCGATTTCAAACTTCAATTGAACATACCGGGTGCAAAACAATCCAGATTTTAGTGAAACCAAAAGTATTTGAATCTAATTGAGAATATCTTTCCAACGAATCCGAAAAATTGAGATTTCATAGCGGGGTTCAAAAGATATGTCCAGTTGAAATTTCAGAATAGTCGTTATGGAATTCAAGCCCTTAAAAATGGCCATTTTGCAAATGACCTCGGATTTCGACGAAACCACTTTTGTTGGATCCGTGATGTCAGATTATTGCTAGGTTTCAAATTTCATAATATTTCGAATCAATATGTGAGTGTGGCAAAGGAAAACGCGTTTGACCAGTTTCAGTTGATTTTAATCGACTGGAAATTGGCCATTTTTCAAACGGTCTCAGAATTCGGCGAAACTAGTTTTGTTAGGACCGTATCGTCAATACGAAGTTAGAAAATATTTTTCGGGAATTTTTAGAGCTCGTATGTGGCCCCAGTAAATTGAAATGTGCGTTCAAATTCAATATATAGAGTTATATGTTGATTTTGACGAAAATTGATCGAAACGATCGAATCAGCCTATGATACATATCCCATTGTGTTCGGAATGGGGGTAATTAGCTATAGACGACAGGCGATGGGTCTCGTTTCGAGGTCGAAATAAAAAGTACCTTTTTGAAAATAAATAATTAAAATAAAAATTCCCTCTCTCCCCTATTACCTCTCAGCCCCCCGACCCCCCCCCCCCCCGTTGAAAATCATTTGTAAAAAAAAAGAGATGAGCGATGGGGGGGAACCGCCGCCGCCACCTCATCGCGGCCCACCCAGGCGGCACCGCCCGCCGCCGTAGCCCCCTCTACCTCGCCGCACCCCCTCCCTCCACCTCGAGACCTCCTCCCCTCGTTCTCCTCTCCTTCCTCTTTAGAAACCCGTGCCTACCACCGCCGCCTGAAGCCCAAGACCACCCCGACCTGCTGCGACGCCTCCGCCCCCACCAGACTCCGACCGTGACTCCTTCGGCCTCCCTCCTTCAAAGACAGTAAGATTTTTTCTTTTTATTTAAATTAAAAACTGATTTTTGTTTATAATTGAAAAGTGATTTTTGTTTATATTTAAAACAGATTTTTCTTGTTTGGTTTAAAACTGAAATTGATTGATTTTAAAACTGAAATTATATGATTTTTATTTGTTTAAAGTTTTGATTTTTATTAGGAAATATTATATTTTTAGATTAGAAAAGCATAGAGAATAAAAAGATGATTTTGTTCGTAGAAAAATGAAATCTTTATATATTGGTTAGCGATAGAAAAATATAGTCTTTTACATTATAGAAGTGTTAAAATTTTGATCTATATATATGTAGTGAATCAAAAATATGATTTTTACTTGTGTAGAGTATTAAACATATGACCTTTATATAGTAGAAGATATAAAAATACTATTTTTATATAAGTAGTGTATTGAAAATAAAATTTCTATATAATGGAGAACATAAAAATATAATCTTTATATTTGATAGGGCGAAATCTTTATATAGAGAGCAGCCATGTAAAAATAGAATTTTTATCTATATAGTAGCAATGTAAAAATAGAATTTTTATCTATATAGTAGCAATGTAAAAGTAGAATTTTTATCTATATAGTATCAATGTAAAAATAGAATTTTTATCCATATGGAGTGATTATAAAAATATGATTTTTATATACATAGCAACAATATAAAAACGTGATTTTTATTTATGTAGTGGCTACGGGCGACGAAATAGACAAAAGGCGAGCACGATGGAGATTTCCTACATATGAAGAGTTGTGGCGTTTGGTTTAGCTTGGGTGAGAACTTCTCACATTAAATTTCTTTTTCTAGTTATATATATATACTAGGATGCAGACAGTGCTTAGCAGCACCTAACACCCGTCGTCCACAGACCATGGACGGCTTGTATGCTTGTTTGATGTGTTGTGAAATTTGTTTGTGTAGTTGATGTGAAATCGATAATAAAATGTAGATGGTTGAAATAAATTAATTATCGTTAAAAATATAATTTTTAACGTGAAAGTGAATAAATAAATATTTATAAACAAATCGGCCGATTTGTTTATATACACTGATTTGACTGATATTGATTGGGTCGATAAATTTTACATATCGCCCAACTGCACAAATAAAAATCTGTGTTTGTTGATTTGAAACCCCACACCGGTGTTGGGATGATATTTGGGTACACTAATCCCAATTATTTAATTGTATGTCGATCGATTGGTCGACAGACTGTGTAAGCGTTGATTATTTATATTTGATGCTTATGCAGTTGTGTGGTGCACTTTGGATGATGATTGATTGTTTATCGTTGCTATTATATACATGTGTTGTATGGAACCCATATAATTAACGTTATATGGTAATTGATTGGGCCTCATTCCAATCGGAAAATAATGAATATTATAAAAGAAAATTCATGTGTTGAATATAAAAATAGTCATGTGTTGTCGATGTTCATGTGCTGAAACTATTTATGTGTTGAGTAAAATATTTTAATAATAAAATTTACATCTTCATCATATTTAAAATTAGAACTACTTCACGGTGGAGTCTGATTAAAAATAAAACGATAGATACCATAATTTTATAAAATATATTACATAACAAAAATAGTCGTGTGTTGACAGTACTCATGTGTTGAGATTAGTCGTGTGTTGAAAGAAATATAGATTCATGTGTTGAATAGAATAAATATTCATTTGTTGAATAGAATAACGAATTTATTGAAATATATAAAGCCGTGTTGATTAAAGTTGCGCCATTTTGACGTGAACGATATTTATATCGATTATATTCGTTTTTATAATGAATATAAAAAAGGTAGTGATTTCAAAATATAACGTTTTGAAAATATTATCATTTATATAGTAATGATATGAAATATCCAATTTTGATTTGAAATTGAATATAGAGTTGGAATGGGTTTGAAAACGAATTTAAACGATTTATAAAATAAGTTTTAAAAGGAAATCGACGAAATATATATATAATATATATATATATATATATATTATATATAATGGCCTGAATAGAACGCGCCGTGCAGCGGCAGTTCGTGAATTTTGACCATTGACTTCGAATTGACATTGCGGGAGATCCGACCGTCGGATTCTCCTAAAACCGGAACCGTTGGGTTCGTATCGAAAGGAGCTTTCCAATGAATATTAGAAATTTGAAATCTAACGGTTGGGTTTGGAATTATGTCCAAATCAAATTTGGAAAAGGTCGCTGTAAGTGCAGTTCGATAGCCGTTGATGGAAATCGACTGTATGGGCCTTGATAAAATTATTAAAAATATTAATAATTTGTGTAAAATCGTAAGAAATGATTTGGTAAAAATTGGGATGAAAAACTCCACATTTGAAAAGATAAAAATATATTTTTGTCGAAATGAACTAGTTTTGAACTAGAATTAAAATCAATTTATTTTTGAAATAAATAAATTGAATTTGAAAGGGATTTTAAAAATAATCAGCATTCCCAATAAGTGAATTGGACTGGAGTTGAATTGAAATTATCTTCGGAATATTTCGATGTTAGATTTCATGACTATACAGATATTGTTATGGGAATTTGAAAGATATATTTTATATCGTTATTTCCAATACGATATTAGTTGGTTTCAGGATTTGATATTGAATATAAGCCAGTATATTTTCTATTCAGAGCCCTGTATTTAATATCAAATGTGATTTGGGTTTGTCGTGAATGGTGTCTTCATTAACACTGTTCTTAAGCCCAATAGAGAAAAAGATTAAATCTTTCTATTTAGATTTAATGAAGTGTATCAATGAAATAATATTTGATTGGAATTGAATTTGAATTGGTTTTTGGGTTTATTGTGAGCGGTGTTTTGAATAACACCAGTTCTTTAACCCGATTAACAATAGAAAGTGATTTTGGGTTTATCGTGAACCATGTTTTAGATGACATTGGTTCTTTAACCCAGTTAAAGACAGGATATTGATTTTTGAAAGGATTAAAACTAAGTGGAGTTTTAATGAATCTTTAATTAGATTGAAATGGGAATTGATAATTTAAATTATCAAATCTGAAAGGTGATCGAGAATGGAGTACCACCAGTTTTGCTCCAAAGCGATAGTTAAATCTTTAATTAGATTTAAACGTGAAACCGTAATTAATTTTACCGATAACACCATGGTGTTAGATATGGAGTATTACCAGTTTTTCCCCATGGGATTAATAGGTTGGGATTGGGAAATAGAATAAATAATTACTTCGGTGTGGTTCGCTAATCCCGACTAGTTTGAAATGATATCCAAAGGAAGATTAAAGAATAAATTTAGAAGAATTTATCTTTGATAAAATTAATGGGAACCTTTCCCTAAGAATGTGATTTCGTGAATAAAAGAATATTCTGAATTGGAATGAGGCGTTTGTTGTGTTTGTGTAACATTTGTTTATCATATACGTGGGTTATTCAGAAAGGCCGGGTTTATACCCATTCTGAATAACCGATTCGACGAGATGTCGAAGATGAAGACGGTGGTTGAAGATCGGAAATCTTCACATCGTTTGGGTGATTACTGATGATCTCGATTGGGCTGTACACCCAAGATGAGGGAAACGGTTGGTGATCGTCTAGACATACTTGGAGATGGATGGATATGCGAGGAAAGTGCCTCCGGTTTCGTTCAGACCCAGGACGAACTTGTAAATGGATTGTGTGTCTGACATTGTATTTTATTCTGTGTTGATTGATCTCTATTAAATATACATCTGTTTGGCGGCAAAGAATTTATTCTCTTACTTAACGCCCTTCTCTGAGACGTACGAGCTCAAAGGTTGTATATCGATGGACATCAGTCGCATGGAGTGAATTGCCAGTGTGGCACGCGTAAGTGGCAATTGATCAAGGCTTCTGTAGAAAAGCAAAGTCTTGTGGTTGATGATCAAAGCACGGCCTGTGTGGCGTAGCTTTGTGTATAACGTGAATTCGCGAGCCTCACACCTCGGTATGAGTCAAAAACGGGATAAGGACCCAAGGAGTGCAAGACGTTTCTTTCTAGCTATGGTGGTGTCAGTGACCTACCAGCCATGACATTTATATATACTTTTCACCTATGTGGTTGTTGGATACGAGGCGCCTCGATTATAGGTCCGTAAGGACCGAGAAACGTGTGTTCAGGAATAACTAATCCTCAAAAGTAAGAGAGGACCGGTCTTGGAGGATCCAGGGATTGCTGTGTGCGGTCCCAAGGCATTTGCTAGAGTGTCTCGAACGGAGAGGAGCTTGCCCCTTGCCTCGGCTCATGATGGAATCCAATTTCCAATATGTGATATTGCGGTTTTAATTGTAGAACTAGTAAGGCGACATGATAGATGGTACCCATGCCGCCTATGATTGATATTTATGATTGAATTGTTTTGACACTATACACTTATAATTGTATCAAGTGATTTGTTTTGAACGTACCAAGCATGTTTGGCTATTATAAGGGAAAACTCTATCCTCCGGCTTGCGTTGCATTGTGTGATGGGACCTGGGTCTTATAATAGTTTCATTTTTCCAAAAAGCATTGCGCTGTTTGTTATATGCACTAGTATTCTTGGGAGGAAACCCGTTCCGCGTTATACGGCGTAGTCCCTTGAATTACTATCTTTTAAAGTAAAGTTTTAAATAACTGTTTTAGTTCTCACACCAGTCACATGACTAACCTGGAGTTTATTGTTTTAACCTAAACTCTGGGTGCCCCTATTTTCTACACGGGCAGCTAGTAGTTTTGGTTTTGCTGATGTATATTCACAGGATCCTGATTTACAGCTGGAACGGTACTCGGAAAGCTCTGTATCCGTGTATTACTTCTAGTTGTGTTTGTTTTATTTTTCCACTGCTATGTAATTTATTGTAATCTCTGATAATTATCGAATGTAATTTAGTCATTTAAACTCTGTATATTCTTGTATCTGATGGGATTGTTGTAATATACAATGAAATGTTCTTCTGTCTGCGTTCTATTGTGTGTTGTTCTCAAAGTATCTGTGCTTTCCTTCATGGGGAAGTTACGGGTCTCTACAGTTGGTATCAGAGCTTTAGTTTACAGAGCTCGAGAACAAGACACATTAGAACCAAACAAAAGGATTCATCAGATATTGGATTAGTAATATCCAATTAGAATTACTCGTTAGAGATAGGATCAGTAGTATCCTAGAACAAGTGAAGGGTATATTTTTCAAATGAAAACAATTTTGTTTTGAAATTTAAATCGCTTTATATGTATTTGAATATTTATTTATTTTGAATTTGGACAACCGAGTATATAAAGATTTCGCGTATACGCGTCATGAACGTATAGTCAAAGTTTTAATATACTGGATAAATATGGAGTCACATTCTAGACACCCGGGGGTAATTTTGATGATGTGGCCACATCATCAATATTTATGTTCGTATTTCGAAGGTGTGATATCTATATATTTCCATTAGACTGGTGTGAGAACCAAAACTAGATAGATTTATTGTTGTGAATTGGCATCAAAAACATGATTTTCTGTGTATATGTATCAAAATTATGAATTTGGAACTCTAATTCACTAATTGATTGATGTTTGTGTTGTTTGTTTATTTGTTTGATAATTTTGAACCATTTAGCCTAATAGAATCAAATATTGAATTGTATTGAAATTGGTCGCATTTGCTTGCATATACATGTACTTACATTGATGAGGTCATAGTAAGGAGGCTAGAGCAGAAGAATAAAATTGTTTGCCCGACAAATAGGTACATGTTTACCGTAATTTACTGTTTTGTTTGGGTGATGATGATTTTATGAGCCGATTGGCTAGCCGCTTGGCTTTTTCTTTTTCTTTTTGAGATCAGAGGGCCTCTATGGCAATTTCGGGATTTTCCCGGTGCTCCCGGTGCAGGGGAGGTTATGGCGAAATTTTTCGAAAATTTAGGGTGTTAGACAAATTTTTGAAAATTTTGAAAAGTTCTTAGAAACTGAAAAGTTGAAGAACTTAAGCTGTAATCAACATAATGGAAGTTGAGTTGATTAGTTAAATAACTTTCGGCTTTGTTCCTTTTCGGGGACGAAAAGTTTTAAGTGGGGGAGAATGTAACAACCCGGAAATGTGAGCCAGTTTAAAATTTTTATTTTGGCAATTTTAGTGAATTTTGAACATTTAAAATAGATTATTTTGAAAAATATCGACGAGAAATTTATTTTGAATAGAATTCGAACGTATATATTTATATAGATCGTCGTTAGAATATAAATATTTTATTTTAATTATAAAAGGAACTGAAAATGGCGCGGTAGTTCGATAATTCAATTTCAAACATCAATTGAACATACCGGGTGCAAAACAATCCGAATTTTAGTGTAACAAAAAATATTTGAATCTAATTGAGAATATCTTTCCAATGAATCCAAAAAATTGAGATTTCATAGCGGGGTTCAAAAGATATGTCCAGTTGAAATTTCAGAATAGTCGCTATGGAATTCAGGCCCTTAAAAATAGCCATTTTGCAAACAATCTCGGATTTCGACGAAACCACTTTTGTTGGATCCGTGATGTCAAATTATTGTTAGGTTTCAAATTTCATAATTTTTCGAATCAATATGTGAGCGTGGCAAAGGAAAACGCGTTTGACCAGTTTCAGTTGACTTTAATCGACTGGAAATTGGCCATTTTTCAAACGGTCTCAGAATTCGATGAAACTAGATTTGTTAGGACCGTATCGTCAATACGAAGTAAGAAAATATTTTTTGGGAATTTTTAGAGCTCGTATGTGGCCCCGGTAAATTGAAATGCGCGTTCAAATTCAATATATAGAGTTATATGTTGATTTTGACGAAAACTGATCGAAACTATCGAATCAGCCTATCATACATATCCCATTGTGTTCGGAATGAGGGTAATTACCTATGGACGACAGGCGGTGGGTCCCGTTTCGAGGTCGAAATAAAAAGTACCTTTTTGAAAATAAATAATTAAAATAACATAAAAATAAAAATTCCCTCTCTCCCCTATTACCTCTCAGCCCCCCCCCCCCCCGGTTGAAAATCATTTGTAAAAAAAGAAGAGGAGCGACGGGGGGGGACCGCCGCCGCCACCTCATCGCGGCCCCCCCAGGCGGCACCGCCCGCCGCCGTGGCCCCCTCTACCTCGGCGCACCCCCTCCCTCCACCTCGAGACCTCCTCCCCTCGTTCTCCTCTTCAGAAACCTGTGCCTACCACCGCCGCCTGAAGCCCAAGACCACCCCGACCTGCTGTGACGCCTCCGCCCCCACCAGGCTCCGACCGTGAGTCCTCCGGCCTCCCTCCTTCAAAGACAGTAAGATTTTCCTTTTTATTTAAATTAAAAACTGATTTTTGTTTATATTTAAAACTGATTTTTCTTGTTTGGTTTAAAACTGAAATTGATTGATTTTAAAACTGAAATTATATGATTTTTATTTGTTTAAAGTTTTGATTTTTATTAGGAAAGATTATATTTTTAGATTAGAAAAGCATAGAGAATAAAAAGATGATTTTGTTTATAGAAAAATGAAATCTTTATATATTGGTTAGCGATAGAAAAATATAATCTTTTACATTATAGAAGTGTTAAAAATTTAATCTTTATATATGTAGTGAATCAAAAATAAGATTTTTACTTGTGTAGAGTATTAAAAATATGACCTTTATATAGTAGAAGATATAAAAATACTATTTTTATATAAATAGTGTACTGAAAATAAAATTTCTATATAATGGAGAATATAAAAATATAATCTTTATATTTGAAAGGGCGAAATCTTTATATAGAGAGTAGCGATGTAAAAATAGAATTTTTATCTATATAGTAGCAATGTAAAAATAGAATTTTTATCTATATAGTAGCAATGTAAAAGCAGAATTTTTATCTATATAGTAGCAATGTAAAAATAGAATTTTTATCCATATGGAGTGATTATAAAAATATGATTTTTATATACATAGCAACAATATAAAAACATGATTTTTATATATGTAGTGGCTATGGGCAACGAAATAGACAAAAGGCGAGCACGATGGAGATTTCCTACATATGAAGATTTGTGGCGTTTGGTTTAGCTTGGGTGAGAACTTCTCACTTTAAATTTCTTTTTCTAGTTATATATATATACTAGGATGCAAACGGTGCTTAGCAGCACCCGACACCCGTCGTCCACAGACCATGGACGGCTTGTATGCTTGTTTGATGTGTTGTGAAATTTGTTTGTGTTGTTGTTGTGAAATCGATAATAAAATGTAGATGGTTGAAATAAATTAATTATCGTTAAAAATATAATTTTTAACGTGAAAGTGAATGAATAAATATTAATAAACAAATCGGCCGATTTGTTTATATACACTGATTTGACTGATATTGATTGGGTCGATAAATTTTACACATCGCCCAACTGCACAAATAAAAATCTGTGTTTGTTGATTTGAAACCCCACACCGGTGTTGGGATGATATTTGGGTACACTAATCCCAATTATTTAATTGTATGTCGATCGATTGGTCGACAGACTGTGTAAGCGTTGATTATTTATATTTGATGCTTATGCAGTTGTGTGGTGCACTTTGGATGATGATTGATTGTTTATCGTTGCTATTATATACATGTGTTGTATGGAACCCATATAATTAACGTTATATGGTAATTGATTGGGCCTCATTCCAATCGGAAAATAATGAATATTATAAAAGAAAATTCATGTGTTGAATATAAAAATAGTCATGTGTTGTCGATGTTCATGTGCTGAAACTATTTATGTGTTGAGTAAAATATTTTAATAATAAAATTTACATCTTCATCATATTTAAAATTAGAACTACTTCACGGTGGAGTCTGATTAAAAATAAAACGATAGATACCATAATTTTATAAAATATATTACATAACAAAAATAGTCGTGTGTTGACAGTACTCATGTGTTGAGATTAGTCGTGTGTTGAAAGAAATATAGATTCATGTGTTGAATAGAATAAATATTCATTTGTTGAATAGAATAACGAATTTATTGAAATATATAAAGCCGTGTTGATTAAAGTTGCGCCATTTTGACGTGAACGATATTTATATCGATTATATTCGTTTTTATAATGAATATAAAAAAGGTAGTGATTTCAAAATATAACGTTTTGAAAATATTATCATTTATATAGTAATGATATGAAATATCCAATTTTGATTTGAAATTGAATATAGAGTTGGAATGGGTTTGAAAACGAATTTAAACGATTTATAAAATAAGTTTTAAAAGGAAATCGACGAAATATATATAATATATATATATATATATATTATATATAATGGCCTGAATAGAACGCGCCGTGCAGCGGCAGTTCGTGAATTTCGACCATTGACTTCGAATAGACATTGCGGGAGATCCGACCATCGGATTCTCCTAAAACCGGAACCGTTGGGTTCGTATCGAAAAGAGCTTTCCAATGAATATTAGAAATTTGAAATCTAACGGTTAGGTTTGGAATTATGTCTAAATCAAATTTGGAAAAGGTCGTTGTAAGTGCAGTTCGATAGCCGTTGATGGAAATCGACTGTACGGGCCTTGATAAAATTATTAAAAATATTAATAATTTGTGTAAAATCATAAGAAATGATTTGGTAAAAATTGGGATGAAAAACTCCACATTTGAAAAGATAAAAATATATTTTTGTCGAAATGAACTAGTTTTGAACAAGAATTAAAATCAATTTATTTTTGAAATAAATAAATTGAATTTGAAAGTGATTTTAAAAATAATCAATATTCCCAATACGTGAATTGGACTGGAGTTGAATTGAAATTATCTTCGGAATATTTCGATGTTGGATTTCGTGACTATACAGATATTGTTATGGGAATTTGAAAGATATATTTTATATCGTTATTTCCAATACAATATTTGTTGGTTTCAAGATTTGATATTGAATATAAGCCGGTATATTTTCTATTTAGAGCCTTGTATTTAATATCAAATGTGATTTGGGTTTGTCGTGAATGGTGTCTTCATTAACACTGTTCTTAAGCCCAATAGAGAAAAAGATTAAATCTTTCTATTTAGATTTAATGAAGTGTATCAATTAAATAATATTTAATTGGAATTGAATTTGAATTGGTTTTTGGGTTTATCGTGAGCGATGTTTTGAATAACACCTGTTCTTTAACCCGATTAACAATAGAAAGTGATTTTGGGTTTATCGTGAACCGTGTTTTAGATGACATTGGTTCTTTAACCCAGTTAAAGACAGGATATTGTTTTTTGAAAAGATTAAAACTAAGTGGAGTTTTAATGAATCTTAAATTAGACTGAAATGGGAATTGATACT
The DNA here is from genome assembly GCA_030737875.1 of Allium sativum. Lineage (NCBI taxonomy): Eukaryota > Viridiplantae > Streptophyta > Magnoliopsida > Asparagales > Amaryllidaceae > Allium > Allium sativum. Next base: position 307,610,922 of record CM060915.1, on the reverse strand, counting down.
TTAAATTATCAAATCTGAAAGGTGATCGAGAATGGAGTACCACCAGTTTTGCTCCAAAGCGATAGTTAAATCTTTAATTAGATTTAAACGTGAAATGGTAATTAATTTTACCGATAACACCGTGGTGTTAGATATGGAGTATTACCAGTTTTGCCCCATGGGATTAATAGGTTGGGATTGGGAAATAGAATAAATAATTACTTCGGTGTGGTTCGCTAATCCCGACTAGTTTGAAATGATATCCAAAGGAAGATTAAAGAATAAATTTAGAAGAATTTATCTTTGATAAAATTAATGGGAACCTTTCCCTAAGAATGTGATTTCGTGAATAAAAGAATATTCTGAATTGGAATGAGGCGTTTGTTGTGTTTGTGTAACATTTGTTTATCATATACGTGGGTAATTCAGAAAGGCCGGGTTTATACCCATTCTGAATAACCGATTCGACGAGTTGTCGAAGATGAAGACGGTGGTTGAAGACCGGAAATCTTCACATCGTTTGGGTGATTACTGATGATCTCGATTGGGCTGTACACCCAAGATGAGGGAAACGGTTGGTGATCGTCTAGACGTACTTGGAGATGAATGGATATGCGAGGAAAGTGCCTCCGGTTTCGTTCAGACCCAGGACGAACTTGTAAATGGATTGTGTGTCTGACATTGGATTTTATTCTGTGTTGATTGATCTCTATTAAATATACATCTGTTTGGCGGCGGAGAATTTATTCTCTTGCTTAACGCCCTTCTCGGAGACGTACGAGCTCAGAGGTTGTATATCGATGGACATCAGTCGCATGGAGTGAATTACCAGTGTGGCACGCGTAAGTGGAAATTGATCAAGGCTTCTGTTGAAAAGATAAGTCTTGTGGTTGATGATCAAAGCACGGCCTGTGTGGCGTAGCTTTGTGTGTAACGTGAATTCGTGAGCCTCACACCTCGGTATGAGTCAAAAACGGGATAAGGACCCAAGGAGTGCACGACGTTTCTTTCTAGCTATGGTGGTGTCAGTGGCCTACCAGCCCTGACATTTATATATAATAATCACCTGTGTGGTTGTTGGATACGAGGCACATCGATTATAGGTCCGTAAGGACCGGGAAACATGTGTTCAGGAATAACTAATCCTCAAAAGTAAGAGAGGACCGGCCTTGGAGGATCCAGGGATTGCTGTGTGCGGTCCCGAGGCATTTGCTAGAGTGTCTCGAACGGAGAGGAGCTTGCCCCTTGCCTCGGCTCATGATGGAATCCAATTTCCAATACATGATATTGCGGTTTTAATTGTAGAACTAGTAAGGCGACATGATAGATGGTACCCATGCCGCCTATGATTGATATTTATGATTGAATTGTTTTGACACTATACACTTATAATAGTATCAAGTGATTTGTTTTAAACTTACCAAGTTTGGCTATTATAAGGGAAAACTCTATCCTCCGTCTTGCGTTGCATTGTGTGATGGGACCTGGGTCTTATAATAGTTTCATTTTTCCAAAAAGCATTGCGCTGTTTGTTATATGCACTAGTATTCTTGGGAGGAAACCCGTTCCGTGTTATACGGCGTGGTCCCTTGAATTACTATCTTTTAAAGTAAAGTTTTAAATAACTGTTTTAGTTCTCACACCAGTCCCATGACTGACCTAGAGTTTATTGTTTTAATTTAAACTCTGGGTGCCCCTATTTTCTACACGGGTAGCTAGTAGTTTTGGTTTTGTAGATGTATATTCACAGGATCCTGATTTACAGCTGGAACAATACTCGGAAAGCTCTGTATCCGTGTATTACTTCTAGTTGTGTTTGTATTATTTTTCCGCTGCTATGTAATTTATTGTAATCTCTGATAATTATCGAATGTAATTTATTCATTTATACTCTGTATATTCTTGTATCTGATGGGATTGTTGTAATATACAATGAAATGTTCTTCCGTTTGCGTTCTATTTTGTCTTGTCCTCAATTCAATCCGTGCTTTCCTCCACGGGGAAGTTCGGGTCGTCTCAATATTTATTCGAATCGTCGTTAGAATATAAATATTTATTTATATATAAAAAAAGGAATTGAAAATGGCGCGGTAGTTCGATAATTCGATTTCAAACTTCAAATGAACATACCGAGTGCAAAATAAACCGGATTTTGGCGAAACCAAAAATAATTGAATCTAATTGAGAATATCTTTCCAACAAATCCGAAAAATTGAAATTTCATAGCGGGAATCAAAAGTTACGTCCAGTTGAAAATTTTAGAATAATCGCTATGGAATTCTAGCCCTTGAAAATAGCAATTTTGCAAACGACCTCGGTTTTCGACGAAACCACTTTTGTTGGATCAGGGATGTCAACTTATTGCTATATTCCAAAATTCGTAATTTTTCGAATCAATATGTGAGCGTGGCGAAGGAAAATGCGTTTGACCAGTTTCAGTTGATTTTAATCGACTGGAAAATGACCATTTTTCAAACGGTCTCAGAATTTGACGAAACTAGTTTTGTTAGGACCGTATCGTCAATACGAAGCTAGAAAATATTCTTCTGGAATTTTTCGAGTTAGTACGTGACCCCGATAAATTTAAATGTGCATTCAAATTCAATATATAGAGTTATATTTTGATTTTGACGAAAACTGATCGAAATGATCGAATCATCCTACGATACATATCCCATTGTGTTCGGAATGTGGGTAATTAGCTATGAACGATAGGCGATGGGCCTCGTTTAGAGGTCGAATAAAAAAGTCAACTTTTTGAAATTAAAATAATAAAATATATTTTATAGCCCCTTTCTTTATTCTCTCCTTCCCCCTTTTCGTTCAGAACGAGAAAAAAATATAATAGAAAACAAAAGGGGCGACGGGGGGGAACCGCCGCCGCCACTTCATCGCGACCCCCCCAGGTCGTGCTCCGCCCCCCTTGCTGCGCCCTCCTCCTCCTCCTCTACAGCCTCCTCCCTCCTTCCCCGACGCACCCGAGCCGCCTAGAAACCCTAGCGCGCCCCTTTAATCGACCGCCCCCCCTTTTCTGTCCACCGTGCCACCTCCGCCCCCTTCTCCTGCCCCTCATCGACTCACCCCCCACTCGCGTCTCCTCCTCCCCATCTCCTCCTACTTCAATCAAAACCCCTTTCCACTCCCTACCTCGCCCAGACCGCCGCTAATGGCCCACCAACACCCACCGTCAGCCGCTAGAGCCTCCCCCGACCTCCCAAACCCTGACGCCCACGTCGAGCACCTCTCCCCCCTCTGAAATTACAAAAGTAAGTTTTTATTTATTTACTTGATCTTATTTTCAGTTTTAGATTAGATTTTTTACTGTAAAAAGGATTAGATTTATGTTTATATAAAATGGAGATTTTTATTAACAGGAAAGCGAGTTGAAAATATGATTTTGTTTATATAGAAAGATTTGATTTTTCTAAATAAAAAGATATGATTTTTCTTTATAAAAAGATTGGATTTTTAAATATACAAAGAAACGATTTTTCATAGTTTGAAAATATGAAAACACTTTGGTTTGAAAAGATAAAATGGCGAGGATAAAGATATGATCTTTAATATAAATAAAGTGTAATAAAAATATAATCTTTATTATATGAACACCGTTATAAAAATAATTTTTTTTATCTATATAATAGCGGTGTAAAAATAGATTTTTTTTAATATCCATATAGAGCGATTATAAAATTGTGATTTTTATATGCATAGCAACAATATAAAAATGTGATTTTTATTTATGTAGTGGCTACGGGCAACGAAAGTGACAAAAGGCGAGAACGACGAAGACTTCTACATATGAAGAGTCGTGGCATTTGGTTTAGCTAGTCGGTGAGAACTTCTCACTTTAAATCTTCATTTTTAGTTAAAAATATATACTAGGATGCAGACAGTGTTTATTAGCACCCGACACCCGTCGTCCACAGACCATGGACGGCTTGTATGCTTGTTTGTTTCATTTTGATGTGTAGTTGATTGTGTGATGTGGAATGAAATAAATTATTTTATAGTAGAAAATATTTTATAGTTAAAAATATAATTTTTAACGTGTATATAAAGTAAATATTTATAAACAAATCGGACGATTTGTTTATATACACTGATTTGACTGATATTGATTGGGACGATAAATTTTACACATCGGCCAACTACACAAATAAAATCTGTGTTTGATTGGTTGAAACCCCACACGGGTATTGGGATGATATTTGGCATACACTAATCCCAATTATTTAATTGTATGTCGATCGATTTGTCGATAGACTGTGTGAGCATTAATTATTTATATTTGATGCTTACGCAGTTGTGTGGTGCACTTCGGATGATGGTTGATTATTTATCGTTGCTATTATATACATGTGTTGTATGGAAACCATATAATTAACATTATATGGTAATTGATTGGGCCTCATTCCTATTGGGGAAATAAAGAATATTATAAAATATAAATAACCATGTGTTGAAAGAAATATTTTAACAACAAAATTTACATTTTTATCATATTTAAAGTTAGAAACTAACTGGAAAATAGATAAGATGAGTGGTTTCCTGGGTATTGATCTGATATTGGTTTCGGCCTTGGGGTTAATACTTAGGGAATCATTCTCTTACTACTTTACGGTTGGAGTCTAATTTAAAAAAATCAAACGATAGATAACATAATTTTATAAAATATATTAAATAACAAAAATAGTCATGTGTTGACAGTGCTCATGTGTTGAGAATATTCATGTGTTGAAAGAAATATATATTCATGTGTTGAATAGAATAAATATTCATTTGTTGAATAGAATAACGAATTTATTGAAATATATAAAGCCGTGTTGATTAGAGATGCGCCATTTTGACGAGAACGATATTTATATCGATTATATTCGTTTTTAAAATAATTATAGAAAAAGAAGTGATTTCAAAATATAACGTTTTGAAATATTATCATTTATATGTCGATGATGTGGAATATTCAATTTCGATTCGAAATTGAATATGAAGTTGAAATTGTTTCGAAAACGAATTTAAAACGATTTATAAAATACATTTTAAAAGGAAATCGACGATATATATATATATATATATATATATATATATATATATATATATATATATTGTTGGCTAGCTTTTTTGACCAAGCCACCCAGGTTCATTCATAAGAAGAAAGCATGAAACCACATTCTCTAAGTACATGAAGGAACGGATCGCACCATTGACTCGCCCCTCATCGGATCGCCCCCATATCGGATCGCACCTTATCGGATCGCCCCCAATTCATCAGCGAAACGACACCTCTATGCGATTCGATCCATGCATGTGTTATTGCCCAGTATTGACCGATCCAATCCCCTGATGCATGGCGGAGCCTCTGACCCGTTCAAGCACGAGCTAGTCTTCAGCGATCCGAGACGCACGGATCTAGCGACACATGTCCCTAACCGTCATTTTGACCGATTCTCCCCATCTGCACGATCCGATTTTCAAGGGGATCGCGACACCTGTCCACAACAGCTAATTTGACTATTTCTTCAACGGCAGCGATGCGATCCGATGTCCTCGGGTTTCGTGCCACGTGTTACTACGATCCGCCTGACAAAATCAGCTATAAATAGCCCGGAGCTTGGCATTTTTAAGGATCTTTTTTGGCAATATTGAGTACTGAATCCGCCATTATTGTCAAACTACTAGAATATTGAGAGAAATCATTGATTGTATTAGCTTTCAAAGTATAATCAATAATATATAAAGTGGACGTAGGCTCGTTAACGCCGAATCACTATAAATTCTGTGTGTTATTTTCTTTTTCCTCATTCTTCAGTTTAAAACTCTATAAGATTCAGAACAATTTGGGTGTTAGGTCCAAATTTTGATCTAACATTTTGGTGCTTTCACTGAGAAGACAGTCCTAAAGTTTCACTATTCAGTTCTTTGAAGATTCCAGCGATTCGGATATCATGGCTGGAAAGAGATCTAAGGAAGCACGAGCTTCACGAACCAATGAAACAATCGAAGAAAGTGTGCATGAGCTAGGCAATGAGGAAACTCTGGATCGTGGAGCGCAGGGGGCGAACCGATCCGATGAAGACGCCACGCTCCGAGTCGACGAGAACGAGGCGATCCAGACTGCTGAAGGGGCTGTTACTCGATCCCGAGATAACGCCTCGAATCCTCCGCGCATCGTGACCACGAACCGATCCCAGGGGGGCGCTGCGAGCCACCATCCTCGATCCACAGCGATCCGAATTGATGACCAGACTACAACTCGACCTGGAAAGGAGCCTATGGCTCGCTCCTACCGTCCTGGCCCCTCCGCTCGACCTGGCTCAAGCTCTTTGCGCATAAGAGAAAGTGATGATGACCAATATGACCCTGCTGCTCCCGTTACTGAGGGGGATCTCTCTCGCTTTTCCGAAATGTGGGAGAGATTGTTTGATGAATTGGCTGCCCAAAGGCAGGAAAGCTCCGTCCTGCGACAAAATTTGACTGCTATGGATAAAAGGCTTGATGAACTCGCAAGGAAAAGGACGCCACCAGCTCGTCCGCTCACTCCAGGATATTCTTCTTCATCAGAGGAATCGCCGAGACCTCCGCGGCGACCATATGAGAGAGCCGAAAACATAGAGAAACTTCGGTTCGGAACCCTGCCATCACGGGAAGAAGAAGCGCTGGAGGCGGGGCCCTCAAACCGTAATGTGAACGATCACGCCGTGACTCCCAGAGCTCGAGATGTGGACAATCCTGTACAGAACAGACTACCTCAGCCCCGTCGTCGCGCACATGCTCATGGTAGAAGGGGGCAACGAAGCCCTATCCGAGCCCCAGATTTTGTGACTGCTCCCGGAAGAGAGACTAGAGAACCCCGCCGAGCCAGAAGCACTGACCCTGAACCTCCGCTGACCAGTGCAAATGTGGCAGCCATGATCCATCAAATTCTGGCAGATAGCCGTGGGCAACGGAATGAAGATTGGGGGATTGACCGCAGTCACACCCCTTTCACTGATGATATTTTGGATGCGACTTTCCCGAGGTGTTTCAACATGCCACAGATGAACCGATACGCGGGTAGGTCTGATCCTGTCTAGCATCTGATGAGATACTCTTGGTCAATGACCGCTGCCGCAGCTTCTGACGCTGTCAAGTGCAAAACATTTCCCATATTCTTGGAGGATGTAGCATTGTTATGGTTTACTCGCTTGCCAGCAAGATCGATTTCTAGCTTCAGGGAGTTGAGTGAGAATTTCGTAGAACAATTCCGTATCTATGCACAAAAGACAAAGAGTGTGATTGATTTGTTCCTTGTCAAGCAGCGACCAGGCGAGAGTTTGAGGGCGTACCTAGACCGTTTCAACTTGGCCGCTACTGAAGTTAAAGATCCCCATGAACCAACCGTTGTCGCAGCACTGATTGATGGAGTAGATAAAGACACTGAATTCGGGAGATACCTGGCAGGCAAACCACCCCATACTAGAGAGTTATTCTACGAAAAAGCTAACGTACATTTACGCCGGGAAGAAGTATATGCTAACCGAAAGGCAAAAACAGCTGATAAGGAGGAAATCCAGAGCAATGTCGCCATTAAGCAGACAGGAGACAGCTCGGGGAAAGTCGAAGTTAATGTCGGAAATCGGAATCAGGGTGGTTGTCAGTCAGGGAACAACAATAATAATGGTAACGGCAACAACCGGAAGAGGAACCGAGGGAACGACTCCCAGAGAAGGACTCGTCCCGGGGCCTTTGAAAGTTATACACCAATAAATGATACTCTGGAAAATATCTTTATGGATGCGTATGAAGTCCTCCAGAATAAGAGGCTACCTCCAAGAGAGTCGACGGAGAAAGAACGTGAAACGGGGAAGTTTGTCTCTTTCATCAGATTCACGGCCATTCGACAAATGAATGCCGTCACCTAAGAGATGTAGTCGAAAGACTGCTTCGAGAAGGAAAATTAGATGAATACAGAGTAACGCCCAGAGACAGGGGGCAAGCAGTACAGGCCCCAAATCAGAACCAGAATCAACTTGCTGCTAGGCCAACTGCCCAGCAAAAGGGAAAGAACATTGTTATCAATACCGTAATCGGAGGACTTTATCTTGCTGGGCATAGTTCCAAGGCATTGGATCAATATGTCAATTCAGCCAAGCAACACCTCGAGGTAGGGGAGTGTAGCAACCCCGAGGCCAATATCCCGGTAAAGCAACAAAAGATGATGACCGACGATGTCGTTTTCCGAGAACGAGAAAGCATTGGAGTCCATGCTCCGACTGAAGATCCATTTGTAATCACAGTACCTATTGGACCAGCCACTGTTCATAAGGTTTTAGTGGACAACGGGAGTTCCGTCAATATTCTTTTCAAAAGGACATTCGACCAGATGAACCTCGAAATAAAGGACTTGAAGCCCTGTCAAGGATGGATCCGTGGATTTAACGGAGCATCCACCGCTCCAATGGGTTATGTAGAGTTACCGGTTACGCTTGGGGAAGGAGAACGCCAGAGAGTGAGAATCCTTCCCTTCGTGGTTTTGGATGTTGAATCACCCTACAATGCCTTCCTGGGCCGACCGGCCCTCGCAAAGTTTAGAGCCTGTATAGCCCCCTGGTGCCTATTATTGAAATTCCCCACAGAAGCTGGTGTTGGTATCGTCAGAGGAGATCAGGTTGCTGCGCGAGCATGTTATGTTGCCGAGCTAAAGTTACTTCGCAATGGAGGGGACATAGAAACCAAAGGCGCTTCTCCCCCTGCAAGGGCGGAGACCTTATAGCAACTAAAGAGGATAACCGTTGGAGAGTCGCCCAGAGAGTTTCCCGAGGATATAGATCCCAGAGAGGATCAAGAACCTGGGGGCAGAATGGCGACCCCCAACGAGACAACTGTGGATGTACCGATCGATGATAGTGACCCAGAGAAGGTCCTTAAGATTGGATCCCAGTTAAATCCGAATCTTGCTAAAGAACTGACGGATTTCTTAAAAAATAACTTGGATGTATTTGCTTGGACTCATGCAGACATGTGCGGGATATCCCCATCAATCATGAGCCATTCATTAAGCATTAACCCTAAACATCCTCCTGTAAAGCAAAAAAGGCGAATGCTGGGCCTAGAGAGGTCCGCTGCCTTGAAAGAAGAGGTTGGAAAGCTAAAGAGTAATGGATTTATCAGAGACTCGATCTATCCAGACTGGATTTCAAATCCAGTCCTGGTAAAGAAGGCCAACGGGAAGTGGCGAACGTGTATCGACTTCTCGGATTTGAACAAAGCCTGCCCAAAAGACAGTTTTCCGTTACCCCGGATCGACCAGTTGGTAGACTCGACGGCGGGTCATGAACTTCTCTCATTTATGGATGCTTACTCAGGATATAACCAGATTCCAATGCATGTTCCAGATCAAGAACACACTAGTTTTATCACGGATCTGGGATTATATTGCTATGTAGTGATGCCCTTTGGCTTGAAGAACGCAGGCGCTACATATCAACGCTTAGTCAACAAAATGTTTTATAACCAGATTGGGAAGACAATGGAAGTATACGTCGACGACATGTTGGTTAAGTCCAAGCAATCCTCCCATCACACTATGGACTTGGCAGAGATGTTCGGCATCCTTCGAAAATACGGAATGAAACTCAACCCAACAAAATGTTCATTCGGTGTCGCTTCCGGAAAATTCTTGGGGTTCATAGTCCGTTCCCGTGGGATTGAGATTAATCCAGACCAGATCGCAACAATCAGAGACATTCAGGAACCTAGGCAAATTAAGGATGTGCAAAGCCTTGCAGGAAAAGTAGCCGCACTAAGCAGATTTATCTCCCGGGCTACGGACAAATGCATCCCATTCTTCGAATTAATAAAGCAGGGAAAACGCCACTTCAAATGGACGCCCGACTGCGTAGAAGCATTTCAGAACTTACTAAGGCACCTGGAGAAACCTCCGATATTATCTAAGCCAATGGATCACGAGGACTTATTCGTGTATCTGGCAGTGTCATCCCACGCGATCAGCTCAGCGTTGGTAAGAGAAGAGGATAAGGTCCAAAGACCTGTGTATTACGTAAGAAAAAAATTAACGGCAGCAGAGCGTAATTATCCAAGGATAGAAAAGTTGGCGTATAGTTTACTGATCGCCTCTAGAAAGCTTCAACATTATTTTCAGGCGCATCCCATTACCGTATACACCGATCACCCACTCAAGCAAGTTTTACAGAGACCAGAGGCGTTTGGAAGATTACTCAAATGGAACATTGAACTAAGTCAATTTGATCTGAACTTTCAGCCCAGACGGTCAATTCGGGGGCAAGTGATAGCCGACTTCATAGCAGAGTTTACCATACCGGAGGAAGATATAGCCAATGAAGAGGTCAATCCTTCAAAATTACTTTTCGATCCCAATGCCTGGAGATTGTATACTGATGGCGCTAGGAATAACGAAAGATCCGGCGCTGGAATAGTGCTTGAAACTCCAGAGAAACGATTGATATCCTATGCTATCCGGATGGAGTTTCACGCCACTAACAACGACTCCGAATATGAAGCCTTGATAGCCGGATTAAGGATCGCAAAGGAATTAGAGGTCACAAAGCTGAACATCTTCTGCGACTCCAAGTTAGTTGTGAACCAAGTTACTGGAAAATTCCAGGATAAAAGTGCAAGATTGATTTTATACTTAAAGAAAGTGAAAGAGTTGCTGAACGATTTTGATCACTACAGCATATCTCATATTCCGCGATCAGAGAATCAGCAGGCGGATAAGTTGGCAAAGATGGCTAGTTCCGATGATCCTGAAGTGACCGGGCTAGCCCCCATTGAAGTGCTTCGGTCCCCTAGCATAGATCAAATGGAAATTGACCTAATACTAGAGACGAAACCAGAAAGGGAGTCCTGGATGACCCCTCTAAAGAATTTCCTGATGAATGGAGCACTTCCGACCAAGAAAAACGATAGGCGTAAAGTAATTCGTAAAGCTGCCCGATACGTTCTGCAAGGCGGAGTTCTTTATAGACAAGGATTTTCAATGCCCTTCCTCCGGTGCATAGCTCACGATGACATCAAGCGTGTGCTGCAGGAGGTACACGAAGGCGAATGCGGCGACCACACTGGAGGGCAAACTTTGGCAAAAAAGGTGTTGCGGCATGGTTATTTCTGGCCTACCATAAACAAGGATGCGGCAAGATACGCACGACGGTGTGATGCGTGCCAGAGATTTTTAAAAATACCTAGAGCACCTCCTAACCAGTTAAAAACAATGATGAGCCCATGGCCTTTCGCTATGTGGGGAATTGATATCATTGGAAGTCTCCCCATAGCAAGGGGCGGAGCAAAGTTCGCTATTGTGGCCGTGGATTATTTCACTAAGTGGGTCGAGGCTGAACCACTAACTACAATCACAACCAAACGAGTGATCAATTTTATCGTTCGAAACATCATTTTCCGATTTGGGATTCCAAAGATTGTGATAACGGATAACGGAACTCAGTTCGATAGCGCTGAATTCAGAAATTTTTTCCAAAAATACCACATTGAGAATCGGCACACCTCTGTGGCGCACCCGCAATCGAACGGACAAGTCGAAGCGGAAAATAAAGTAATCAAGTCCATTCTGAAAAGAAGACTGAAGCGGGCCAGAGCCATGTGGGCTGATGAATTGCCCTTGGCACTATGGGCCTACAGGACAACATATAAATCGGCAACAGGACATACCCCCTTCTCCCTAGCTTTTGGAACGGAAGCGGTCATCCCGGTTGAGATAAAGGTACCTTCTCACCGGGTGACTTATTATGATTCGATGACCAATAATGAATTGCTCCTTGATTCCCTGGATACGATACGAAAGAAGGAAGAAGGAAGAAAGTGAAGAGGAGGGTCGACTTATATAGGCAAAAGGGCGACCGTTTGTCTCCCCTTTTTTTGTTTTATTCGATCCACGAAAATAGGCGGGCCGCGAACCAAAAGCCCACCACGTCTCGGAGAGAAGCCCATTTCGTTCCGTTCCGTAAAGAAGCTCAAGCGCTCACCAAAGAACGAGACGAATGGCTCGAATGGCTTGCTAAAGGACCGCGACTCGAGTATGCGATACGAATCGATAAAATCACCAACAGATCCAGTGATGAAGACTCTGAAAAGTCCTAGAAAAGGAATCGTTCACTGTTTTGCGACTCGATGCGAAAAGACGGTTCTATAGCTTCGAAGCATGTTCCATCATCGATATAACATACTTCGAGGGGGCAAAATGTTGGCTAGCTTTTTTGACCAAGCCACCCAGGTTCATTCATAAGAAGAAAGCATGAAACCACATTCTCTAAGTACATGAAGGAACGGATCACACCATTGACTCTCCCCTCATCGGATCGCCCCCATATCGGATCGCACCTTATCGGATCGCCCCCAATTCATCAGCGAAACGACACCTCTATGCGATTCGATCCATGCATGTGTTATTGCCCAGTATTGATCGATCCGATCCCCTGATGCATGGCGGAGCCTCTGACCCGTTCAAGCACGAGCTAGTCTTCAGCGATCCGAGACGCACGGATCTAGCGACACGTGTCCCTAACCGTCATTTTGACCGATTCTCCCCATCTGCACGATCCGATTTTCAAGGGGATCGCGACAACTGTCCACAACGGCTAATTTGACTATTTCTTCAACGGCAGCGATGCGATCCGATGTCCTCGGGATTCGTGCCACGTGTTACTACGATCTGCCTGACAAAATCAGCTATAAATAGCCCGGAGCTTGGCATTTTTAAGAATCTTTTTTGGCAATATTGAGTACTGAATCCGCCATTATTGTCAAACTACTAGAGTATTGAGAGAAATCATTGATTGTATTAGCTTTCAAAGTATAATCAATAATATATAAAGTGGACGTAGGCTCGTTAACGCCGAACCACTATAAATTCTGTGTGTTATTTTCTTTTTCCTCATTCTTCAGTTGAAAACTCTATAAGATTCAGAACAATTTGGGTGTTAGGTCCAAATTTTGATCTAACATATAATATATATTTATATATATATATATCATATATAATGGCCTGAATAGAACGCGCCGCGCCGCGGCAGTTCGCGAATTTCGACCATTGACTTCGAATTGACGTTACAGGAGATCCGACCGTCGGATTCTCCTAAAACCAGAACCGTTGGGTTCGTATCGAAAAGAGCTTTCCAATGAATATTAGAAATTTGAAATCTAACGGTTGGATTTGGAATTATGTCCAAATCAAATTTGGAAAAGGTCGCTGTAGGTGCAGTTCGATGGCCATTGGTGGAAATCGACTGCACGGGCCTTGATAAAATTATTAAAAATAATAATAATTTGTGTAAAATCATAAGAAATGATTTGTGAAGAACTGGGATGAAAAATTCCACATTTGAAAGGATAAAAATATTTTTTTTTCGAAATGAACTAGTTTTGAACTAGAAATAAAATCAAATTTTTTTTTGAAATAAATAACTTGAATTTGAAGTGGTTTTAAAAATAATCAGAATTTCCAATACGTGAATTGGGATGGATTTGAATCGAAATTATCTTCGGAATATTTCGATGTTGGATTTCGTGATTATACAGATATTGTTATGGGAATTTGAAAGATATATATATATATATCGTTATTTCCAATACGATATTTGTTGGTCGTAGAATTTGATATTGAATATAAGCCGATATATTTTCTATTCAGAGCCTTGTATTTAATATCAAATGTGATTTGGGTTTGTCGTGAACGGTGTCTTCATTAACACTGTTCTTAAGCCCAGTTGAGAAAAAGATTAAATCTTTTTATTTAGATTTAATGAAGTGTACCAATTAAATGATATTTAATTGGAATTGAATTTAAATTTGTTTTTGGGTTTATCGTGAGCGGTGTTTTGAATAACACCTGTTCTTTAACCCGATTAACAATGGAAAGTGATTTTGGGTTTATCGTGAACCGTGTTTTAGATGACATTGGTTCTTTAACCCAGTTAAAGACAGGTTATTGATTTTTGAGAAGATTAAAACTAAGTGGGGTTTTAATGAATCTTTAATTAGATTGAAATGATCGAGCATGAAGTATCACCAGTTTTGCTCCAGAGCGATAGTAAAATCTTTAATTAGATTTGAACGTGAAATGGTAATTAATTTTACCGATAACACCGTGGTGTTAGATATGGAGTATTACTAGTTTTGCTCCATGGGATGAATAGGTTGGGTTGGGAAATAAAATAAATAATTACTTCGGTGTGGTTCGCTAATCCCGACTAGTTTGGAAAACCATAATATGGTTTGAAATGATACCCAAAGGAAGATTAAAGAATAAATTTAGAAGAATTTATCTTTGATAAAATTAATGGGAACCTTTCCCTAAGAGTGTGAAAATTTGAATAAAAGAATATTCTGAATTGGAATGAGGCGTATGTTGTGTTTGTGTAACACGTGTTTATTATATACGCGGGTTATTCAGAAAGGCCGAGTTTATACCCATTTTGTATAACCGATTCGACGATATGTCGAAGATGAAGACGGTGGTGGAAGACCGGAAGTCTTCACATCGTTTGGGTGATTACTGATGATCTTGATTGGGCTGTACACCCAAGATGAGGGAATCAGTTGGTGATCGTCCAGACGTACTTGGAGATCGATGGATATGCGAGGAAAGTGCCTCCGGTTTCGTTCAGACCCCGAACGAACTTGTAAATGGACTGTGTGTCTGACATTGGATTTTATTCTATGTTGATTGATCTCTATTAAATATACATCTGTTTGGCGGCGGAGAATTTATTCTCTTGCTTAATGCCCTTCTCTGAGACGTACGAGCTCAAAGGTTGTATATAGATGGACATCAGTCGCATGGAGTGAATTGCCTATGTGGCACGCCTAAGTGGCAGATGATCAAAGGCTTCTGTTGAAAAGCAAAGTCTTGTGGTTGATGATCAAAGCATGGCCTGTGTGGCGCAGCTTTGTGTATAACGTGAATTCGCGAGCCTCACACCTCGGTATGAGTCAAAAACGGGATACAGACCATTGGGAGAACACGGCATTTCTTTCTAGCTATGGGTGATGTCAGTGACCTACCAGCCCTGACATTTATATACTTTTTACCTGTGTGGATGTTGGAATGCGAGGCGCCTCGGATATAGGTCTGTTAGGACCGGGAAATGTGTGTTCAGGAATTGCCAATCCTCAAAAGTAAGAGAGGACCGACCCAACCGATTCCAAGGGTCGTTGTGTGTGGTCCTGAGACATTTGCTAGAGTGTCTCAAACGGAGAGGAGCTTGTCCCTTGCCTCGACTCATGATGGAATCCAATTTCCAATACGTGACATTGCTGTTTTATTTGTAGAGCCTAGTATGGCGACATGATATATGGTACCCCTGCCGTCTATGATTGATATTTATGATTGAAATTGTTTTGAAACTATACACTTATAATAGTATCAAATGATTTGATTTAAACGTACCAAGCATGTTTGGCTATTATAAGGGAAAACCCTATCCTCTGGCTTGCGTTGCATTGTGTGATGGGACCTGGGTCTTATAATAGCTTCATTTTTCCAAAAAGCATTGCGCTGTTTTGTTATATGCACTAGTGTTCTTGGGAGGAAACCCGTTCCGTGTTATATGGTGTGGACCCTTGAATTACTCTCTTTTAAAGTAAAGTTTTAAATAACTGTTTTAGTTCTCACACCAGTCACATGAATGACGTGGAGTTTATTGTTTTAACCTAAACTCTGGGTGCCCTTATTTTCCGCACAGGCAGCTAGTAGTTTTGGTTTTGCAGATTTATATTCACAGGAACCTGGTTTGCAACTGGAACGATGCTCGGAAAGCTCTGTATCCGTGTATTACTTTCAGTTATGGTTTGTATTATTTTTCCGCTGTAGTAATGTATTTAAATCTCTGATATTTGTGAGATGTGTAATATTTATCATACTCTGTATATTCTTGTATTCTGATGGAATAGTTGTAATAAACAATGAAATGTTCTTCTGTTTGCATTCTGATTGGTCTTGTCCTCAACGCAATCCGTGCTTTCCTTCACGGGGAATTTCAGGTCGTGTCATTAATCTTTATTTTAAAGTTAGGTAAAACAAGGGACCACGCCGTATAACACGGAACGGGTTTCCTCCCAAGAATACCAGTGCATAAAACAATAGCGCAATGCTAAATAAAGAACAATGAAGCTATTATAAGGCCCAGGTCCCATCACACAATGCAACGCAAACCGGAGGATAGGGTTTTTACCTTATAATAGCCAAGAATGCTTGGTACGTGAAATTTCATGTTTTATTATTACTATAAGTGTATAGTGTCAAAACAATTTCAATCATAAGTATCAATCATAGACGGCATAAGTGCCCCATACCACTATGTCGCCATTTATAGGTTTACAATCAAAACTGCAAAGTCACGTATTGGAAATTGGATTTCCATCTGTGAACCAAGGCAAAAGATAGTCCTCTACCGATTTCGAGACGCTCTAGCCCGCCCCTCAGGCAAGTACTCAGTCAAGCCTTTGGATCGTCAGGGTCGGTCCATCGATGTGGATTAAAATGCCTAAACACTGCGTTTCCCCGCCCTTTGGGGCATAAATGAGTCATACGACTCCATCGGCTCCACACAGTCACCGATATATCCGAGGCGCCTCGCAACCCAAAAACCACATAAGTCAAACTCGTCAGGGCGTGTCAAACCACTGACGCCACTTCTAACTAGAAGGAAACGCATGTCCTCCCTGATGTCCTCTCCCGTTTCTAGTTCACAACTGCGGTGTAAGGCTCGCGAATCAACATTACACAAAGCTACGCCATTGTGACGTGAAAGGGGTTTCGCTCGGTCCGAACCAGTCGCTAAACCGGCTAAGACCGTTCGAAACGCCCTATCATTTGAGAACATGACAAAATAGAACGCAGACGGAAGAACATTTCACTGCATATTACAACAATACATCAGATTACAAGAATATACAGAGTATAAACAAATAAATATTACATAGAAATATCAGAGATTTAAATTACATTTTAAATACATAACAGCGGAAAATAATACAATACACAACTAGAATGAGATATACGGATACAAAGCTTTCCGGATATCGTTCCAGCTGTAAACCAGGATCCTGTGAATATAAATCTGCAAAACCAAAACTACTAGCTGCCCGTGTCAAAATAAGGGCACCCAGAGTTTAGGTTAAAACAATAAACTCCAGGTCAGTCATGTGACTGGTGTGAGAACTAAAACAGTTATTAATCTTTATTTTAAAGTTAGGTAAATCACGGGACTACGCCGCTAACGCGGAACGGGTTTCCTCCCAAGAATACCAGTGCATAAAACAAACAGCGCAATGCTAAATAAAGAAAAATGAAGCTGTTATAAGACCCAGGTCCTATCACACAATGCAACGCAAGCCGGGGGATAGGGTTTTCCCTTATAACAGCCAAAGAATGCTTGATACGTTTTAAAACAAATCATTTTATACTATTATAAGTGCATAGTGTATAAAACAACTTCAAATCATAAGTATCAATCATAGATGGCATGGGTACCATATATCATGTCGCCATACTAGGCTCTACAAATAAAACCGCAAATGTCGCGTATTTGGAAGTTGGGTTTCCGTCTGCGAACCGAGGCCAGGGATCGTCCTCTACCAATTCGAGACTGTCTAGCTCGAGCCTCAGGAACAGCCGCAACTGCCCCTTGGATCGTCAGGGCCGGTCCACCGATGTGGATTATTATGCCTGAACACTACGTTTCCCCGCCCTTTGGGGCGTAAATGAGCCAACGAATGACTCCATCGGACCCGGATCGTCCGATCAAACCGAGGCGCCTCGCAACAGCAACAACCACACAGGTGAAAAGTATATAAATGTCAGGGCTGGTAGGTCACTGACACCACCCTAGCTAGAAAGAAACGCATGCCCTCCCTGAGGTCCACTCCCGTTTTTGGTTCATAACCGGGGTGCGAGACTCGCGAAGTAAACGTTACACAAAGCTACGCCACAAAGGCCGTGCTTTGATCATCACCACAAGACTTTGCTTTTCAATAGAAGCCTCGATCAATTGCCACTTAGGCATGCCACACAGGCAATTCACTCCATGCGTTTGATATCCATCAATATATAACCCCTGAGCTCGTACGTCTCAGAGAAGGGCGTTAAGCAAGAGAATAAATTCTCCGCCGCCAAACAGATATATATTTAATAGAGATCAATCGCACGGACTAAAATCCAATGTCAGACACACAGTCCATTTACAAGTCCGTTCTAGGTCTGAACGAAACCGGAGGCACCTAGTACCCCGCATATCCATCGATCTCCAAGCACGTCTGGACGATCACTAACTGTTTCCATCTTCTTGGGTGTACAGCCCAATCAAGATCATCAGTAATCACCCAAACGACGTGAAGACCTACGGTCTTCGACCATCGTCTTCATCTTCGACTTATCGTCGTTTCAGTTATTCAGAATGGGATAAACCCGGTCTTTCCGAATAACTCGCGTATATTTTAAATAAGTGTTACGCAAACACAGCATACGCCTCATTCCAATTCATCAGTCACTAACCGTAAATTAACAAGAGAATAATTCCCCAAATATTAATCCCGAAGGCTGAAACCAACATCAGATCAATATCCAGAAAACCATTCTGCTTAGCTAACCGACAGTTAGTTTCTAAATTTCACATTCATAGGGAAAGGTTCCCATTAATTTTATCAAAGATAAATCCTTTAAATTTATTCTTTAATCTATTTTTGAATATCAATTCAAACTAGTCGGGATTAGCGAACCTTACCGAAGTAATCATTTGTTTTAATTTCCCAATCCCAACCTATTCATCCCATGAAGTAAAACTGGTAATACTTCATATCTAACACCACGGTGTTATCGGTAAATTCAATTACCATTTCACGTTCAAATCTAATTAAAGATTTAACTATCGCCTGGAGCAAAACTGGTGATACTCCATTCTCGATCTTTTCAATCTAATTAAAGATTCATTAAAACTCCACTTAGTTTTAATCTGTGACTGGCTTAAAGAATCAGTGTCATTTAAAACATGGTTCACGATAAACCCAAAATCACGTCACAATTCAATCAGTCCCTAACCGTAAATTAGCAAGTGAACAATTCCCTAAGTATTAACCCCGAAGGCCGAAACCAACATCAGATCAATATCCAGAAAACCATTCTGCTTAACTAATCTCCAGTTAGTTTCTGATTTTCTTAACTCCTTTAGGTCTAAGAACAGTATTATTGAAGATACCGTTCATGACAACCCCAAAATCACATTCTATTAATTATCGGGTTAAAGAACGAGTGTTATTTAAAACACCATTCACGATAAACCCAAGAATCAATTCGAATTCAATTCCAATTAAATATTATCTAATTGGTACACTTCATTAAATCTAAATAAAAAGATTTAATCTTTTCTCAACTGGGCTTAAGAACAGTGTTAATGAAGACACCATTCACGACATACCCAAATCACATTTGATATTAAATACAAGACTCTGAATAGAAAATATATCGGCTTATATTCAATATCAAATTCTACGACCAACAGATATCGTATTGGAAATAACGATATATATATCTATATCTTTCAAATTTCCATAACAACATCTGTATAATCACGAAATCCAACATCGAAATATTCCGAAGACAATTTCGATTCCAATCCATTCCAATGCAATCATTGGAAATTATGGTTATTTTCAAAACCATTTCAAACTCATTTTATTTATATTAAAAATAAATAAATTACTATTCTAGTTCAAAACTAGTTCATTTCGATAAAAATCTATTTTTATCTTTTCAACTATGGAGTTTTTCATCCCAATTCTTCACAAATCATTTCTTTTGATTTTACACAAATTATTACTATTTTTAATAATTTTATCAAGGCCCGTACAGTCGATTTCCATCAACGGTCATCGAACTGCACTTACAACGACCTTTTTCCATTTTTGATTTGGACATAATTCCAAATCCAACCGTTAGATTTCTAATTTCTAATATTCGTTAGAAAGCTCTTTTCGATACGAACCCAACGGTTCCGGTTTTAGGAGAATCTGACGGTCGGATCTCCCGCAATATCCGTTCGAAGTCAATGGTCGAAATTCGCGAACTGCCGCGGCGCGGCGCGTTCTATTCAGGCCATTATATTATATACATATATAATATATAATATATACTTCGTCGATTTCAATTCAAAACGTGCTGTACAAATCGTTTTAAATTCATTTTCAAAACGGTTTCAACTTCATATTCAATTTCAAATCAAAATTGAATATTCCAATTTAAATTCATTTTAAATTCATTTCAAATTGATTTCAATTCAAATTGATTTTTAATTCAATTTCAGTTCGTTTTCAATTCAATTCGAATTCAATTCGAATTCATTTATATTCAATTTCAATTCGAATTCATTTCAAAACGATTTCAATTCAATTTCAATTCTATTTGAATTCATTTCAAAACGATTTCAATTCTATTTCAATTCTATTTGAATTTCAAACCATTTCAGTTTATTTCGAATTTCAAATCAATTCAATTAAATTCGAATTTCAATTCACTTTAATATTCACTTCAATTTGAATAAAATCGATATAAATATCGTTCACGTCAAAATGGCGTCAATCTATCAAAGCGGCTTCATATATTTCGATTTTCAAATATTCTACTTCAAATATTTCTTTTTCAAATATTTCTATTTCAAAACTGGAATGAGGCCCAATCAATTACCATATAATGTTAATTATATGGATTTTCTACAACAAATGTATTCAATAACAACGATGAATAATCAACCATCATCCAAAGTGCATTCTACACTGTATAAGCATCAAATATAAATATTCAACGCTTATAACAGTCTGTCAATCTATCGATCGACATACAACTAAACAATCGGGATTAGTGTACGTCAAATATCATCCCAATACCCGTGTGGGGTTTCAAACAATCAAACACAGATTTTTATTTGTGCAGTTGGGCGATGTGTAAAATTTATCGTCCCAATCTATGTCCTTCAAATAGGTGTACATAAACAAACCGTCCGGTTTGTAAATGAATATTTATTTATTCACATTCACGTTAAAAATTATATTTTTAACGATCAAACTATTTTATTCAACCTATGAATATTCTATTTGGTTCATTTATTAAATAAAATGTTATCTTTATTTTTCTAACTTATTTTTAGAAAATTTCGGCGGCATAACGGCACGATACTAGAAACGGGACAAGGCCTAGCCTTATCCCCGGTCTAGTGAAGGCCCACGCCATTCACACATCAATCAAATCAGTTTCATTTCACCAAACAATTCAATTCAAACCAAATAATCTAACCAACTACACAACCAAACAATTAAACAAACAAGTCATCCATGGTCTGTGGATGACGGGTGTCGGGTGCTGCTAAGCACCGTCTGCATCCTAGTATATATATAACTAGAAAAAGAAATTGAAGAGTGAGAAGTTCTCACTGATAGCTATCCAACTTCACGACTCTTCATTTAGAGAAATCATCGCCATTCTCGCCTTTTTGTCGCTTTCGTTGCCCGTAGTCACTATATATAAAAAATCACATTTTTACTATTCTATTCAATATATAAAAATCGAATTTTTACTTTGCTATTCAATATATAAAAATCGAATTTTTACTTTGCTATTCAATATATAAAAATCGAATTTTTACTTCGATGTCCTATAGATAAAAATTCCATTTCAAAAATATAGATTTCGCCTTTATAAAAATATAGATTTCGCCTTTATAAAAATAAAGATTTCGCCTTTATAAAAATAAAGATTTTGCCTTTATAAAAATATCATTTTAAAAATCACATTTTTAATTCAACGTATATATAATAAAAATCAGATTTTTATTCCTCTACATATACAAAGATGATATTTTTATATTCTCTATCACATAAAGATTATATTTTTAATCCACTACATAAGTAAAAATCAAATTTTTATCGCTACTACTTCATATAGAAAAATTATATTTTTACATTGCTAAAAATCACGTCTTTCTAACATGAAAAATCATATTTTTCCTACATGAAAAATCTCATCTTTTCGTTTAACAAAAAGCTTTACCTTTATTTTAAATCTACCTAACAAAAATAGAACTTTAATCCATGTAAAAACCGAAAGGGAAGTTAAACAAATAAGTAAATAAAATTACCTTTGCATTTTCAGAAAGGGTAGGGGGTTTGGGGAGTTTAGGGTTCGAATTAGAAGAGGGAAAGCGAGGAGGAGGCACGGAGGAGGGGGAGAGAGGGTTCGGCGACCGGAGGTGTCGTCGCTAGTGGGTGCGTCGGGGGGGGGGGGGGTACGGTCATGGAAGGGGGTGCGGTTTTCAAGAGGGGGGAGGAGGAGGAAGAGGAGGGGGTGCGCCAGCCTCCGGCGCGACGGCGTGGGGAGGGCCATTTTTTTTTTTGAAAACTGAATAGAAAATATCGGGGGGGGGGGGGGGCTGAGTGTAAGGAAAAGAGAGAAAAGGGGGATTTTTTTTATTAATTAATTAATTTAATTTCTCTCTCCTAAGTTGACTTTTCATACGACCTCGAAATCGAACCCACCGCCTGTCGTCCATAGCTAATTACCCCCATTCCGAACACAACGGGATATGTATCGTAGGCTGATTCGGTCGTTACAATCAGTTTTCGTTAAATTTATATTTAAAACACTGTATTGAATTTTAAACGTACATTTCAAATTACCGGGGTCACATACTAACTCGAAAAATTCCAAAAAAATATTTTCTAGCTTCGTATTGACGATACGGTCGTAACAAAACTAGTTTCGTCGAATTCCGAGACCGTTGGAAAAATGGCCATTTTCCAGTCGATTAAAATCAACTGAAACTGGTCAAACGCGTTTTCCTTTGCCACACTCACATATTGATTTGAAAAATTATGAAATTTGGAATCTAGCAATAACTTGACATCACGGACCCAACAAAAGTGGTTTCGTCGAAATCCGAGGTTGTTTGCAAAATTCCCATTTTTAAGGGCCTGAATTCCATAGCGACTATTCAGAATTTTCAACTGGACATATCTTTTGATTCCCGCTATGAAATTTTGATTTTTCAGATTCGTTGGAAAGATATCCTCGATTAGATCCTAATGTTTTTGGTTTCACGAAAATCTGGATTGTTTTGCACCCGGTACATTCAATTGAAGTTTGAAATCGAATTATCGAACTACCGCGTCATTTTCAATTCTATTTATAATTATATATAATTATTTATATTTTGACGACGACGTATATATAATATATACGTTCGAATTCCATTCAAAATAAATTTTCTGTCGATATTATTTAAAATAATTCATTTTAAATAATCAAAATTCGCTAAAATTGCCAAAATAAAAATTTTAAACTGGCCCAGATTTTCGGGTTGTTACAATCTCCCCCGCTTAAAACTTTTCATCCCCGAAAAGGAACAAAGTCGAAAGTGGTTTGATTAATCAACTCTACGTTCGATCAGGCTTCCATCCTCCAACTTTTCAGTTTCTGAGAATTTTCAAATTCTTCAAAAATTTGGCTAACACCCTAAATTTTTGAAAAATTTCGCCATAACCTCCCCTGCACCGGGAGCCACGGGAAAATCCCGAAATTGCCATATAGGCCTTCTGATCTCAAAAAGAAAAAGAAAAAGCCAAGCGGCTAGCCAATCGGCTCATAAAATCATCATCACCCAAACAAAACAGTAAATCATGTAGTGAACATGTACCTATTTGTCGGGCAAACAAATTTTATTCTCTGCTCTAGCCTCCTTGCTATGACCTGTTCAATGTAAGTACATATATATGCAAGCAAATGCGACTAATTTTCAATACAATTCAATATTTGATTCAATTAGGCATAATGGTTCAAAATTATCAAACACATAAACAAACAACACAAACATCAATCAATTAGTGGATTAGAGTTTCAAATTCATAAATTTGATACATATACAGAAAATCATGTTTTTGATGCCAATTCACAACAATGTGTTCTAGCTATATATATAAGTTTTGGTTCTCACACCAGTCTAATGGAAATATATAGATATCACACCTTCGTCACACGAATATAAATTTTGACGACGAGTACTCAACCATCAGAATCATCTTCGGGCCACTAGAGTATGATTCTATATCTATCCAGTATATTAAAACTTTAAATACACGTTTGCAAGGCGTATATGCAAAATCTTTATATACTGGACTGTCCAAAGTCAATATAAATAAATAATCAAATACAAATAATTGATTTAAATTTTCAAAACAAAATTGGTTTTATTTAAAAAATATACTCTTCACACTCGTTCTAGGATACTACTGATCCTATCTCTAACGAGTCATTCTAATTGGATATTACTAATCCAATATCTGATGAATTCTTTCGTATGGTTCTAATGTGCCTTGTTCTCTAGCTCTGTAAACCAAAGCTCTGATACCAACTGTGACGTGAAAGGGGTTTCGCTCGGTCCGAACCAGTCGCTAAACCGGCTAAGACCGTTCGAAACGCCCTATCGTTTGAGAACATGACAAAATAGAACGCAGACGGAAGAACATTTCACTGCATATTACAACAATACATCAGATTACAAGAATATACAGAGTATAAACAAATAAATATTACACAGAAATATCAGAGATTTAAATTACATTTTAAATACATAGCAGCGGAAAATAATACAATACACAACTAGAATGAGATATACGGATACAAAGCTTTCCGGATATCGTTCCAGCTGTAAACCAGGATCCTGTGAATATAAATCTGCAAAACCAAAACTACTAGTTGCCCGTGTCAAAATAAGGGCACCCAGAGTTTAGGTTAAAACAATAAACTCCAGGTCAGTCATGTGACTGGTGTGAGAACTAAAACAGTTATTAATCTTTATTTTAAAGTTAGGTAAATCACGGGACCACGCCGCTAACGCGGAACGGGTTTCCTCCCAAGAATACCAGTGCATAAAACAAACAGCGCAATGCTAAATAAAGAAAAATGAAGCTGTTATAAGACCCAGGTCCTATCACACAATGCAACGCAAGCCGGGGGATAGGGTTTTCCCTTATAACAGCCAAAGAATGCTTGATACGTTTTAAAACAAATCATTTTATACTATTATAAGTGCATAGTGTATAAAACAACTTCAAATCATAAGTATCAATCATAGACGGCATGGGTACCATATATCATGTCGCCATACTAGGCTCTACAAATAAAACCGCAAATGTCGCATATTTGGAAGTTGGGTTTCCGTCTGCGAACCGAGGCTAGGGATCGTCCTCTACCGATTCGAGACTGTCTAGCCCGAGCCTCAGGAACAGCCGCAACTGCCCCTTGGATCGTCAGGGCCGGTCCACCGATGTGGATTATTATGCCTGAACACTACGTTTCCCCGCCCTATGGGGCGTAAATGAGCCAACGAATGACTCCATCGGACCCGGATCGTCCGATCAAACCGAGGCGCCTCGCAACAGCAACAACCACACAGGTGAAAAGTATATAAATGTCAGGGCTGGTAGGTCACTGACACCACCCTAGCTAGAAAGAAACGCATGCCCTCCCTGAGGTCCTCTCCCGTTTTTGGTTTCACTAAAATCCGGATTGTTTTGCACCCGGTACATTCAATTGAAGTTTGAAATCGAATTATCGAACTACCGCGTCATTTTCAATTCTATTTATAATTATATATAATTATTTATATTCTAACGACGACGTATATATAATATATACGTTCGAATTCCATTCAAAATAAATTTTCCGTCGATATTATTTAAAATAATTCATTTTAAATAATCAAAATTCGCTAAAATTGCCAAAATAAAAATTTTAAACTGGCCCAGATTTTCGGGATGTTACAAAAATCCGAGGTTGTTTGCAAAATTCCCATTTTTAAGGGCCTGAATTCCATAGCGACTATTCAGAATTTTCAACTGGACATATCTTTTGATTCCCGCTATGAAATTTTGATTTTTCAGATTCGTTGGAAAGATATCCTCGATTAGATCATAATGTTTTTGGTTTCACTAAAATCCGGATTGTTTTGCACCTGGTACATTCAATTGAAGTTTGAAATCGAATTATCGAACTACCGCGTCACTTTCAATTCTATTTATAATTATATATAATTATTTATATTCTAACGACGACGTATATATAATATATTCGTTCGAATTCCATTCAAAATAAATTTTCCGTCGATATTATTTAAAATAATTCATTTTAAATAATCAAAATTCGCTAAAATTGCCAAAATAAAAATTTTAAACTGTCCCAGATTTTCGGGTTGTTACAGCCATACAGGCCGTGCTTTGATCATCAACCAAAAGACTTTGCTTTTCAACAGAAGCCTTGATCATTTTCCACCTAGGCATGCCACACAGGCAATTCACTCCATGCGATTGATATCCATCAATATATAACCCCTGAGCTCGTACGTCTAAGAGAAGGGCGTTAAGCAAGAGAATAAATTCTCCGCTGCCAAACATATATATATTTAATAGAAATCAATCACACAGAATAAAATCCAATGTCAGACACACAGTCCATTTACAAGTTCGTTCTGGGTCTGAACGAAACCGGAGGCACCTTGTACCTTGCATATCCATCGATCTCCATGTACGTCTGGATGATCACCAACTGATTCCCTCCTCTTGGGTGTACAGCCCAATCAAAATCATCAGTAATCACCCAAACGACGTGAAGACCGCCGGTCTTCGGCCACGGTCTTCATCCTCGACACTACGTCGAATCAGTTATTCAGAATGGGTTAAACCTGGTCTTTCTGAATAACTCGCGTATATAATAAACAAGTGTTACACAAACACAACATATGCCTCATTCCAATTCAGAATATTCTTTTATTCAAATATTCTTATTCTTTGGGAAAGGTTCCCATTAATTTTATCAAAGATAAATTCTTTAAATTTATTCTTTAATCTTCCTTTGAATATCAATTCAAATTAGTCGGGATTGGCGAACCACACCGAAGTAATCATATATTTTATTTCCCAATCCCAACCAATTCATCCCATGAAGTAAAACTGGTAATACTTCATATCTAACACCAAGGTGTTATCGGTGAATTCAATTACCATTTCACGTTCAAATCTAATTAAAGATTTAACTATCGCCTGGATTAAAACTGGTGATACTCCATTCTCGATCACTTCAATATAATTAAAGATTCATTAAAACTCCACTTAGTTTTAATCTTCCAAAAATCAATGTTAATGATTGTTTAACTTGGGAAATCATATCTTGTCTTTAACTGGGTTAAAGAACCAACGTCACTTAAAACACGGTTCACTATAAACCCAAAATCACATTCTAATTCACTTCCAATTAAACATCATTTAATTGGTATACTTCATTAAATCTAAATAAAAAGATTTAATCTTGTTCTCAACTGGGTTTAAGAACAGTGTTAATGAAGACACCATTCACGAAAAACCCAAATCCCATTTGATATTAAATACAAGGCTCTGAATAGAAAACATATCGGCTTATATTCAATATCAAATTCTACAACAACAAATATCGTATTGGAAATAACGATATAAACATATCTTTCAAATATCCATAACAATATCTGTATAATCACGAAATCCAACACCGAAATATTCCAAAGAAAATTTCGCTTCAAATCCATTTCCACTTTATATATAGGAAATTATGGTTATTTTCAAATCCACTTTATTTATTTTAAAAATAAATGGGATTATAATTCTAGTTCAAAACTAGTTCATTTCGATAAAAATCTATTTTTATCTTTTCAAATTTGGAATTTTTCATCTCAATTCTTCACAAATCATTTCTTGTGATTTTACACAAATTATTACTATTTTTAATAATTTTATCAAGGCCCGTACAGTCGAATTCCATCAACGGCCATCGAACTACACTTACAGCGACCTTTTCCAAATTTGATTTGGACATAATTCCAAATCCAACCATTAGATTTCAAATCTCTAATATTCGTTAGAAATCTCTTTTCGATACAAACCCAACGGTTCCAGTTTTAGGAGAATCCAACGGTCAGATCTCCCGTAATATCCATTCGAAGTCAATGGTCGAAATTCGCGAACTGCCACGGCGCGTTCTATTCAGGCCATTTTGTATAATATATATATATATATATATATATATATATATATATTTCGTCGATTTCCTTTCAAAACGTATTTTTTAAATCATTTTAAATTCGTTTTCAAAACGATTTCAACTTCATATTCAATTTCTAATCAAAATTGAATATTCCATATCATTAACCTATAAATGATAATATTTTCAAAACGTTATATTTTGAAATCACTTTCTTTTCTATATTCATTATAAAAATGAATAAAATCGATATAAATATCGTTCACGTCAAATGGCGTCAATCTAATCAACACGACTTATATATTTCAATAACGTCGTTATTCTATTCAACGAATGAATATTTTCTTCAACACATGAATATATATTTTTATTTCAACACATGAATATATATTTTTATTTCAACACATGAATATATATTTTTATTCAACACATGAATTTTCTTACTATTCAACACATGAATTTTCTTACTATTCAACACATGAATTTTCTTACTATTCAACACATGAATTTTATTTTATTTTCCAAATTGGAATGAGGCCCAATCAATTACCATATAATGTTAATTATATGGATTCCATACAACACATGTATATAATAGCAACGATAAATAATCAACCATCATCCAGAGTGCACCACACAACTGCATAAGCATTAAATATAAATAATTAACGCTTACACAGTCTGTCAACCCATCGATTGACATACAACTGAACAATCGGGATTAGTGTACGTCAAATATCATCCCAATACCCATGTGCGGTTTAAAATCAACAAACACAGATTTTTATTTGTGCAATTGGGCGATGTTTAAAATTTATCGTCCCAATCAATATCAGTCAAATGGGTGTAAATAAACAAATCGTTCGATTTGTAAATGAATATTTATTTTACTTCAACACATGAATATATATTTTATTTCAACACATGAATTTTATTTTATTCAACATATGAATTTTATTCTATTCAACACATGAATTTTATTCTATTCAACACATGAATTTTATTCTATTCAACACATGAATTTTATTCTATTTCACCTCACAATCAATTTTCACACAAACAAATCAATCCAAACGCAATCAAACAAACAATTCGTCCATGGTTTGTGGACGGCGGGTGTCGGGTGCTGCTATGCACTATCTGCATCCTAGTATATATTTCAACTAGAAAATAAATTAAAAGTGAGGAGTTCTCACCGATTAACTAAACCAACACACCGCGACTCTTTGTATGTCGGAAATCTTCGCCACTAGCAGTTTGTCACTTTCGTCGTCCGTATACGCTACATATATAAAAATCACATTTCTATTATGCTATGGTATAAATAAAAATCATACCTTTACATAACTAAAACTCTAATCCTTTCTCTTTTAAAAATATAGTCTTTCTATTTCAAAAATATGATCTTTTCTATTATAAAAATCTATTCTTTCTCTACTTAAAAATCGTATTTTTAGACAAGGTTATATATATTAAAAATCAAATTTTTAATACTATTTTCTATATATATATATAAACTGATCTAACTATATTATATATATATATATAAAACAAAATCAGTAAAAAGGAAAACTCACTTTGCGTTGTCTGTTGGAAGGAGGGGTTGGGGTATGACATTGGCGTCGGAGCTTGGTAGAAGGTTGGAGGAGGTTTAAACGAAGACTGAAATTTAATAAAAATTGGATTTTTAGGTCGGAGGGGGGGTCCACAGCGGCGGACAGAGGTGGGGGAGGCGCGCCAGGGGTCAGGGAAGGTGGCGGGGTGTGCAGCCGTCGGGGCATAGCCGGAAGCAGGCTCCAGATCGGGTTTGGGGTGTTAGAGGGGACCTGGCTCGATTTTAGGGGGAGAGGGAAGTGGAGGGAGGAGTGGAAGGAGGGCCTCGCGGAGCGACGGTGGTGATGGAGGGGGGGCGCGGTCGCGTCTGGCGGCGGTGGGAGCTGGGGATCGATCGACGAAGTGTATTTTATTTTTATTATTCTGAGTTCTGAATCGTGAATGAGAAGGGGGAGGAAAGGAAAAAGGTTATATAAATTAATTTATATTATATTATATTCCTCCCAAGGTTGACTTTTTCTTCGACCTCGAAATCCAACCCAACGACTGTCACCCCTAGCTAACTACCGGCACTACAAACACAATGGGATATGTATCATAAGCTGATTCGATCATTTCGAACAGTTTATGTTTAAATTAAAATATAAATCTATATATTCAATTTTAACTGTACATTTTAATTTACCAGGGTCACATGCTGACGCTAAAAATTCCCAAAAAATAGTTTCTAGCTTCGTATTGATTATACGGTCCTAACAAAACTAATTTCGTCAAATTCCGAGACCGTTTGAAAATTGGCCATTTTCAGGTCGATCGAAATTGATAAAACACGTTTTACCTCGCCACGCTCACATGTTGATTCAGAAAATTACGAATTTTGGAATCTAGCTATAACTAGACATCTCAGATCCAACAAAAGTGGTTTCATCGAAAACCGAGGTCGTTTGCAAAATTTCCATTTTTAAGGGCCAGAATTCCATAGCGACTATTCTAAATTTTCAACTGGGCATAACTTTTGATTCCCGCTATGAAATTTCAATTTTTCGGATTCGTTGGAAAGATATTCACAAATAGATTCTAAAATTTTTGGTTTCGCTAAAATCCGGTTTATTTTGAATCCTGTACATTAATTTGAACTTTGAAATCGAAATTTCAAACTACCGCGCCATTTTCAGTTCCTTTTATATTTAAAAATAAATATTTATATTCTAACGATGATTCAAATAAATATATTCATTCTAATTCTATTCAAAATAAATTTATCGTTGTTATTATTTAAAATAATTCATTATAAATATTCAAAATTCATCAAAATTGCCAAAATAAAAATTTTAAATTTGCTCGGATTTCCGGGTTATTACAATCTCCCCCACTTAAAAATTTTCATCCTCGAAAAGGAACGAAGTCGAAAGTTGTTTTACAAATCAACTCATCTTCCATTATTTTCTTTACGGCTTAAGCTCTTCAACTTTTTAGTTTCCAAGAACTTTTCAAATTTTTCAAAAATTTGGCTAACACTCTAAATTTTCGAAAAATTCCGCCATAACCTCCCCTGCACCAGGAGCTTCGGGATATTTCAAATAGCCTCCCATGGCCCTCACTAATCCAAAAAGAAAAAGAAATAGCCAGTTGGCTCATAAAATCATCAAAAACCCAAGAAATACAATATACATGTACCTATTTGTCGGGCAAACAATTTTATTCCACTTCTCTAGCCTCCTTGCTATGACCTGTTCAATGTAAGTACATGTATACGTACGCAAATGCGACAAATTTTCAATACAACTCACTATTTGGTACAATTTGGCTAAAGGGTTCAAATTTTAATTAATCAAACAACACAATCAGCAATCAATTTGATGATTAGCTTTTTAAATTCATAATTTTGATACATATACAGAAAATTATGTTTTTGGTGCCAAATCACAACAATAGCCCTATCTAGTTTTGGTTCTCACACCAGTCAATTGGAATCATATAGTTATCCCACTTTCGTCACTCAAATATGAATACTGATGACGACTAGTCAATCATCAGAATCATCTCCGGGCGACTAGAGCGTGATTCTATGTATATCCAGTATATTAAAACTCCAAATACAAGCGGATCAGACGTATACACAAAAACTATATATACTGGATTGTCCAAATTCAATATAAATAAATATTCAAATACGAATAATTGAATTAAATTTTCAAAACAAAACTTATTTTCATTTTAAAAATATACTCTTCACACTCGTTCTAGGATACTACTGATCCCATCTCTAACGAGTCATTCTCATCGGATATTACTAATCCAATCTCTGATGAATTCTTTCGTTTGGTTCTAAGGTGTCTTGTTCTCCGAGCTCTGTAAACCAAAGCTCTGATACCACATGCAATGAAAAGGAATTTCGCTCGATCTGAATCGATCGCTAAACCGACCAAGACCATTCGAAACCCCTGATTGTTTTGAGAACACGACAGATTGGAACACAAACAGAAGAACATTTCATTGCTTATTACAACAATTCATCAGAATATAAGAATATACAGAGTATTAACGAATAATATACATTTTAAAATATTAGAGATTACAATACATTACATAGCAGCGAAAAATAATACAATACACAACTAGAAGTAATACACGGATACAGAGCTTTCCGAGTATCGTTCCAGCTGTAAATCAGGATCCTGTGAATATAAATCTGCAAAACCAAAACTACTAGCTGCCCGTGCGGAAAATAGGGGCACCTAGAGTTTAGATCAAAACAATAAACTCCAGGTCAGTCATGTGACTGGTGTGAGAACTAAAACAGTTATTAATCTTTATTTTAAAATTATGTAAAACAAGGGACCACGCCGTATAACACGGAATGGGTTTCCTCCCAAGAATACCAGTGCATAAAACAATAGCGCAATGCTAAATAAAGGACAATGAAGCTATTATAAGACTCAGGTCCCATCACACAATGCAATGCAAGCTAGAGGATAGGGTTTTTACCTTATAATAGCCAAGAATGCTTGGTATGTGAAATTTCATGTTTTATTATTACTATAAGTGTATAGTGTCAAAACAATTTCAATCATAAGTATCAATCATAGACGGCATAAGTGCTCCATACCACTATATCGCCATATATAGGTTTACAATCAAAACCGTAAAGTCACGTATTGGAAATTGGATTTCCATTTGTGAACCGAGGCAAAAGATAGTCCGCTACCGATTTCGAGACACTCTAGCCCGCCCCTCAGGCAAGTACTCAGTCAAGCCTTTGGATCGTCAGGGTCGGTCCACCGATGTGGATTAAAATGCCTGAACATTGCATTTCCCCGCCCTTTGGGACGTAAATGAGTCCTATGACTCCATCGGCTCCACACGGTCACCGATATATCCGAGGCGCCTTGCAACCCAACAACCACATAAGTCAAACTCGTCAGGGCATGTCAAACCACTGACGCCATTTCTAGCTAGAAGGAAACGCATGCCCTCCCTGATGTTCTCTCCCGTTTCTGGTTCACAACCGGGGTGTGAGGCTCGCGAATCAACATTACACAAACCTATGCCACACAGGCCGTGCTTCGATCATCAACCACAAGACTTTGCTTTTCAACAGAAGCCTTGATCATTTTCCACTTAGGCATGCCACACAGGCAATTCACTCCATGCGATTGGTATCCATCAATATATAACCCCTGAGCTCGTACGTCTAAGAGAAGGGCGTTAAGCAAGAGAATAAATTCTCCGCCGCCAAATAGATATATATTTAATAGAAATCAATCACACAGAATAAAATCCAATGTCAGACACATAGTACATTTACAAGTTCGTTCTGGGTCTGAACGAAACCGGAGGCACCTTGTACCTCGCATATCCATCATCTCCAAGTACGTCTGGACAATCACCAACTGATTCCCTCCTCTTGGGTGTATAGCCCAATCAAGATCATCAGTAATCACCCAAACGACGTGAAGACCTCCGGTCTTCGACCGCCGTCTTCATCCTCGAAACTACGTCGAATCAGTTATTCAGAATGGGTTAAACCCGGTCTTTCTGAATAACTCGCGTATATAATAAACAAGTGTTACACAAACACAACATACGCCTCATTCCAATTCAGAATATTCTTTTATTCTTATTCTTTGGGAAAGGTTCCCATTAATTTTATCAAAGATAAATTCTTTAAATTTATTCTTTAATCTTCCTTTGAATATCAATTCAAATTAGTCGGGATTAGCGAACCACACCGAAGTAATCATATATTTTATTTCCCAATCCCAACCTATTCATCCCATGAAGTAAAACTGGTAATACTTCATATCTAACACCAAGGTGTTATCGGTAAATTCAATTACCATTTCACGTTCAAATCTAATTAAAGATTTAACTATCGCCTGGAGCAAAACTGGTGATACTCCATTCTCGATCACTTCAATCTAATTAAAGATTCATTAAAACTTCACTTAGTTTTAAACTTCCAAAAATAAATGTTAATGATTGTTTAACTTGGGAAATCATATCTTGTCTTTAACTGGGTTAAAAAACCAACGTCACTTAAAACACGGTTCACTATAAACCCAAAATCACATTCTAATTCACTTCCAATTAAACATCATTTAATTGGTATACTTCATTAAATCTAAATAAAAATATTTATTCTTGTTCTCAACTAGGTTTAAGAACAGTGTTAATGAATACACCATTCACGACAAACCCAAATCCCATTCGATATTAAATACAAGGCTCTGAATAGAAAACATATCGGCTTATATTCAATATCAAATTCTACGACCAACAAATATCGTATTGGAAATAACGATATAAACATATCTTTCAAATATCCATAACAATATCTGTATAATCACGAAATCCAACACCGAAATATTCCAAAGAAAATTTCGCTTCAAATCCATTTCCACTTTATATACAGGAAATTCTGGTTATTTTCAAAACTATTTCAAATCCACTTTATTTATTTTAAGAATAAATGGGATTATAATTCTAGTTCAAAACTAGTTCATTTCGATAAAAATCTATTTCTATATTTTCAAATTTGGAATTTTTCATCTCAATTCTTCATAAATCATTTCTTGTGATTTTACACAAATTATTACTACTTTTAATAATTTTATCAAGGCACGTACAGTCGAATTCCATCAACGGCCATCGAACTGCACTTACAGCAACCTTTTCCATATTTGATTTGGACATAATTCCAAATCCAACCATTAGATTTCAAATCTCTAATATTAGTTAGAAAACACTTTTCGATACGAACCCAATGGTCCCGGTTTTAGGAGAATCCAACAGTCGGATCTCTTGTAATATCCATTCTAAGTCAATGGTCGAAATTCGCAAACTGCCGCGGCGTGGTGCGTTCTATTCAGGCCATTTTATATATAATATATATATATATTATATATTTTGTCGATTTCCTTTCAGAACGTATTTTATAAATCGTTTTAAATTCGTTTTCAAAACGATTTCAATTTCATATTCAATTTCTAATCAAAATTGAATATTCCATATCATTAATCTATAAATGATAATATTTTCAAAACGTTATATTTTGAAATCACTTTCTTTTCTATATACATTATAAAAATGAATAAAATCGATATAAATATCGTTCACTTCAAATGGCGTCAATCTAATCAGCACGGCTTTATATATTTCAATAACGTCGTTATTCTATTCAACAAATGAATATTTTCTTCAACACATGAATATATATTTTTATTTCAACACATGAATATATATTTTTATTTCAACACATGAATATATATTTTTATTCAACACATGAATTTTCTCCTTATTCAACACATGAATTTTCTTACTATTCAACACATGAATTTTCTTACTATTCAACACCTGAATTTTCTTTTATTTTCCAAATTGGAATGAGGCCCAATCAATTACCATATAATGTTAATTATATGGATTCCATACTACACATGTATATAATAGCAACGATAAATAATCAACCATCATCCAGAGTGCACCACACAACTGCGTAAGCATTAAATATAAATAATTAACGCTTACATAGTCTGTCAACCCATCGATTGACATACAACTAAACAATCGGGATTAGTGTACGTCAAATATCATTCCAATACCCGTATGGGGTTTCAAATCAACAAACACAGATTTTTATTTGTGCAGTTGGGCGATGTGTAAAATTTATCGTCCCAATCAATATCAGTCAAATGGGTGTACATAAACAAATCGTTCGATTTTTAAATGAATATTTATTTTACTTCAACACATGAATATATATTTTATTTCAACACATGAATTTTATTCTATTCAACACATGAATTTTATTCTATTCAACACATGAATTTTATTCTATTCCACCTCATAATCAATTTTCACACAAACAAATCAATCCAAACGCAATCAAACAAACATGTCGTCCATGGTCTGTGGACGACGGGTGTCTGGTGCTGCTAAGCACCGTCTGCATCCTAGTATATACTTCAACTAGAAAATAAATTAAAAGTGAGGAGTTCTCACCGATTAGTTAAACCAACACACCACGACTCTTCGTATGTAGGAAATCTTCGCCACTAGCCGTTTGTCACTTTCGTCGTCCGTATACGCTACATAAAAAAATTACATTTCTATTATGCTATGGTATAAATAAAAATCATACCTTTACATAACTAAAACTCTAATCTTTTCTCGTTTAAAAATATAATCTTTCTATTTCAAAAATATGATCTTTTCTATTATAAAAAATTATTCTTTCTCTACTTAAAAATCGTATTTTTAGACAAGGTTATGTATATTAAAAATCAAATTTTTAATACTATTTTCTATATATATATATATAAACTGATCTAACAATATTATATATATATAAAAAACAAAATCAGTAAAAAGGAAAACTCACTTTGCATTGTCTGTTGGAAGGAGGGGTTGGGGGACGGCATTGGCACCGGAGCTTGGTAGAAGGTCGGAGGAGGTTTAAACGAAGATTGAAATTTAATAAAAATTGGATTTTTAGGTCGGAGGGGAGGTCCACAGCGGCAGTCAGAGGTGGGGGAGGCGCACCAGTGGTCAGGGAAGGTGGAAGGGGGGTGCGGTCGTCGGGGCATAGCCGGAGGCAGGCTCCGGATCGGGTTTGGGGTGTTAGTGGGGGCCTGGCTCGATTTTAGGGGGAGAGGGAAGTGGAGGGAGGAGTGGAAGGGGGGCC
This sequence comes from Allium sativum, assembly GCA_030737875.1. Lineage (NCBI taxonomy): Eukaryota > Viridiplantae > Streptophyta > Magnoliopsida > Asparagales > Amaryllidaceae > Allium > Allium sativum. Next base: position 307,574,119 of record CM060915.1, on the reverse strand, counting down.
TCGCCGGAGCGACGGTGGCGATGGAGGGGGGCGCGGTAGCATCTAGCGGCGGTGGGAGTTGGGGATTGATCGACGAAGTATATTTTTTTAGTCTGAGTTCTGAATCGTGAATGAGAAGGGGGAGGAAAGGGAAAAGGTTATATAAATTAATTTATATTATATTATATTCCTCCCAAGGTTGACTTTTTCTTCGACCTCGAAATCCAACCCAACGACTGTTGCCCCTAGCTAATTACCCGCATTTCAAACACAATGGGATATGTATCTTAAGCCGATTCGATCATTTCGATCAGTTTCTGTTTAAATTAAAATATAAATCTATATATTCAATTTTAACCATACATTTTAATTTACCGGGGTCACATACTGACTCTAAAAATACCCAAAAATAGTTTCTAGCTTCGTATTGACGATACGGTCCTAACAAAACTAATTTCGTCAAATTCCGAGACCATCTGAAAAATGACCATTTTCAGGTCGATCGAAATTGACAAAACACGTTTTACTTCGCCACGGTCACATATTGATTCAGAAAATTACTAATTTTGGAATTTAGCTATAACTAGACATCCCGGATCCAACAAAAGTGGTTTCGTCGAAAACCGAGGTCATTTGTAAAATTTCCATTTTTAAGGGCCAGAATTCCATAGCGACTATTCTGAATTTTTAACTGGGCATAACTTTTGATTCCCACTATGAAATTTCAATTTTTCGGATTCGTTGGAAAGATATTCTCAAATAGATTCTAATATTTTTGGTTTCGCTAAAATCCGGTTTATTTTGAATCCTGTACATTCATTTGAACTTTGAAATCGAAATTTCAAACTACCGCGCCATTTTCAGTTCCTTTTATATTTAAAAATAAATATTTATATTCTAATGACAATTCAAATAAATATATTCATTCTAATTCTATTCAAAATAAATTTCTCGTTGTTATTATTTAAAATAATTCATTTTAAATATTCAAAATTCATCAAAATAAAAAATTTAAATTGGCTCGGATTTTCGGGTTATTACAGTACAATTACATGAACATTTGTAACATAAACGCATATTTTTATAAACATTTTCAAAATGAATGTAGACGGAATAGAGTTGAAAATAGGGTACGCGAACATAAAATGGTGACACAACTAATGATACAATAGATTTGAATCATTAAATTCACCCATGATGTTGTCCTCCTCATGTATGAGCATATTGAGATTCAATAATAAAGATTTGTTGTGTCGTTTCTTTTAAGTTTCAACGATTGCTTCCAGACATGCAAGTATTTTGCGAGAAAAGTACAACTTCGATGTATTAAAACTATTTTAGAGAAAAAGTGGATATTGTTTAAAAATACTTGCAAAAAGAAGAAATCGTCATGAGAACAAAAAAAATCAAGATAAAAAAAACTAGAATAAAATCCATAGATTTGCTAATAGACTCAAATTAGAGTCACTTGGGAAGAAGCGCGTATTAAGGTTCTGTATGAGAAAAATGAAAAATTTGGGAAGTAAATCAAAACTAATTGGTTTTATAAAACTTGATTAAGTGGTTTTTTTATGCATTAAGTTTGATGGTAAGGATGCCATCCAATATTTTCGCTAAAGTAATTCCCATGACAAAGATAATTCCATATTGACCAAATGACCTATCCCCATGACTAAAATAATTTCAACCAAACTAATAACAAACGATATCATCGGGAAATTTCAAGTGAAGATGTGATCGAGTTGTGAAACCTTAGTAGTGATGCATCTATGAGGAAAATTGATGATATTTTTGCAAAAGAAAAAGTCTAAGGAGTCTACATTCACATTGGATGATAGCATTTAATATGGTCTAAAATACGGAACTAAAAGCAAAAAAATATGACCAAGTTGTAATTTTAAAAAAAACTAAAAATTTATGTAGTTGATCTAAATCATTTAGAATCTGATCAAGGATTATGATCATAGCACAAAGTACAGCATATATAATAAATATTTAGTGACCATTATTTCTTCCTTCTTATATCATTACTAAAAATACCACAAAATATTAGATAATACTCTTCTAAATACCAAACTTTTTAAAGGGATACAAAATAATATTTTTTTATTTTTTTCGCACTGCTGACCAACATTGTTTTCTACGACGATCAACCACCAGACAACAGGTGTTCGGTGACTGATCAATGTGGAAAGTAGCGTCAGTCGGCGACTGTTCGCCATGCAAAATGATTTTATATGGTTACCTGCCATGTAGAATGTACTGGTATCAAGAAGTTTATTAAATTTGTTGTGTTCATTACTTTTATTTTTTGTATTAGGAAAAGAAAACCAGGGCACCTTTATCAACAGACTTTATTTATGTAAAATTTGAGCGTGTTCATGCATATGTTAATTTTACTACTTATTTGAGGCATTTAGGAGAATTAAGCACGTTTGGGGCTTATGATGAAAAAAAGAATCCATTGTCGGGATTTTAACCCGGGTCGCCTAGGTGAAAGCCAGGTATCCTAACTCGACTGGACTACAATGGACTTGTTTATTTATTTTTATTTTTCAAATTCATCTTATGTTATTTTTCGATTTTTCCAAGCCATTTGTTTCATGATTGAGATTTGCGGCTACATTCAAGTAAATATTAGCTAGCATAAAGAACACTGTGTTTGGGTGTGGATCTTACATCTGAAAGCTTAAAAGTAATGTAAAGGACCCTAATTTACTTCTTCTTTTTTAATTATTTTAATGTTGTTGTTTAAATGCCCTTCTTTTCTTTTTGTTGTTTTGGTTTCTTTTTTTAAAAACATGTCTAAAAGATCTTTTTCTTGGGATATTTATCTTTTAAGAAGTTTTAAATCTCAAATTCCAACAGTATTTTCCCTTTTTTAAAACCTTATTCAAAAGATCTAATTTTCTAAGATATATATTGTATTTTGTTTCAAAATTTAGAGTCATTTTTTTGTACTATATGCTTTCACAAAAGATGCGGTGCCAAAGGAGTTAAAATTATATTAATTTTTTTCTATTTCACATGAAATCTTCGTTATATTAGACTTCAAAATTTGTGTTACAAAAAACTTATCTGAAGCAATATTTTTTGGGCATTGCAACTTTCTGCCATTGTTTTTAAGTGTGTGTTTATTTTAAAAGTAAAGACGTATAGATTTCTGATGTATTTCGTATTGTGATGTGTTAGACTTTTAGCATATTTATCATATTTATATCAACAAAAGTTGTCGATATTTGCATTAACCTTTTTATGAACATACATGCATTTTATAACATATTGAAGATAAACACGGAAGAAGATTGATTTATTTATTATTCCGCTTTTTGTTAGACTTAAGGTTTTTTATAAACTTTTAGAAGTTGGTATGATTATTCTAGAAGGTTCAATCCCTTAGCATGCAGCTTTCATAAATATCTTTGAATTAATTGTATTTTTATTACTTCACCTTGGGAATGCATGTGAAGTAGATAAGGTACAATTAAAATTTCAATGCCGGAGTTTAAAGTTTAAACCCGGGTAGTCCCAGGTCAAAGCCAGGCATCCTCTACATAATCTCATTTGCTCGTATGAATTCATTTATTTTTGGGATGATTTGAAGCTATATTTTATTGGCATTGGGACTTTCTGCAATTTTTTTTAAGAGTGTATTTATTTCAAAAGTAAAGATGGACATATTTCTGATGTGGTAGGTTTATAAACCATATAAGTAACATGTACAAATTGATTTTAGGTGTAATTGGTTTAATTATTGATATTTGCAGCAACCTTACAAGTAAATAAATGTGATATTTTATAGAGTGGGTAATAAGAATTACAAAGATAAAAAATGTCAGAAGTGGATAATTTTCTCATTTGCGGCTTTCGTAAATATCTTTGAATTAATTGTATTTTTATTACTTCACCTTGGCAATGCGTGTGAAGTAGATAAGGTACAATTAAAATTTCAATGCCAGAGTTTAAAGTTTAAACGCGGGTAGTCCCAGGTCAAAGCCAGGAATCCTCTACATAATCTCATTTGCTCGTATAAATTCATTTATTTATTTTTGGGACGATTTGAAGCAATATTTTTTTTGGCATTGGGACATTCTATGATTATTTTTAAGAGTGTATTTATTTAAAAATTAAAGATGGACGTATTTCTGATGTGGTAGGTTTATCAACCATAAAAGTAACATGTACAAATTGATTTTAGATGTAATTGGTTTCATTATTGATATTTGCAGCAACCTTACAAGTAAATAAATGTGGTATTTCATAGAGCGGGTAATAAGAGTTACATAGAGAAAAAAAATGTCAGAAGTGGGGTTTGAACCCACACCCTCTTTCGAAGACTAGAACTTGGGTAATAAAAGATACACAGAGAGAGAAAAATGTTAGTTGTGGGACTTGAACCCACGCCCTTTTTCAAATACCAGAACTTGAGTCTAGCGCCTTAGACCGCTCGGCCATCCTGATTGTTTGTTGATAAATAGAAATGTGAATTTATTTTTTGAAAGAATAAAGATATTTAACAAATACTCCTAAGTGCAACATTTAATTTTTTGTAATAAAAGGAACTCGAATAAGCAATGTTATTTTGCAGACAACTAAAAATAATTGAATATAAACATATAATTAGACAGAACAAGCTTGTTTTGCAAGGAGGTACAATATGAATGAATATAAATGTCTTGAACAAGCATGTTTTCAAATATTTTCAAAACAAATGTTTAAAAATATCATTTTCTAGAAAAATATACATATTTTTATAATATATTTTTTTTGGATCAATATTTGCAAGATGTATTTTATATTCTTTAATTATATGCATAATATTGTGTTTGTGTGGTGCATATAGTATGCATTTTTTTCTTATACAAAGAGAAATATATTTATGCAAATATTTAATGAACAATTACATACCCTATGATAATAAAAATGTTTTGGAAATATGTGCAAGATGAACATACAATTACATGAACATTTGTAAAATAAATGCATAGTTTTATAAACATTTTCAAAATGGATGCAGATGGAGTAGAGTTGAAAATAGGGTACGCGAACACAAAATGGTGACACAATTAATGATACAACAGATTTGAATCGTTAAATTCACCCATGATGTTGTCCTCATGTATGAGCATAATAAGATTCAATAGTAAAGATTTGTTGTGTCGTTTCTTTTAGGTTTCAATGATTGCTTCCAGACATGCAAGTATTTTGCTAGAAAAGTACAACTTCGCTGTGTTAAAACTATTTTTAGAGAAAACGTGGATATTGTTTAAAAAAAATTGCAAAAGGAAGAAATCATCATGAGAACAAAGAAAATTAAGATTAAAACAACTTGAATAAAATCCACAAATTTGCTAACAGACTCAAGTTAGAGTTTGCACATAGGAAGAAGCGCGTATTAAGGTTCTATCTGAGAAAAATGAAAAATTTGGAAAGTAAATCGAAACTAAGTGGTTTTATAAAGCTTGATTAAATTGGTTTTTTTATGTATTAAGTTTGATGTTAAGGATGCCATCCAATATTTTCGCTAAAGTGATTCCCATGACAAAGATAATTCCATATTGATCAAATGACCAATTCCCATGACTAAAATAATTTCAACCAAACTAATAATAAACGATAGCATTGAGAAATTTCAAGTGTAGACATGATCGAGTCGTGAAACCTTAGTAGTGATGCATCTGTGAGGAAAGTTGATGATATTTTTGTGAAAGAAAAAGGATAAGGAGTCTACATTCACATAGGATGATAGCATTTAATATGGTCTAAAATACAGAACTAAAAGCAAAAATATATGACCAAGTTGTAATTTAAAAAAAAACTGAGAATTTATATAGTTAATCTAAATCATTTGGAATCTGATCAAGGATTATGATGACAGCTCAAAGTATATCATAAATAATAATATTTATTTAGTGACCATTATTTCTTCTTTCTTATATCATTACTAAAATTACCACAAAATATTAGATTATACTCTTCTAAATACCAAACTTTTCAAAGGGCTACAAAATAATAATTTTTTATTTTTTTTCGCACTACCGACCAACATTGTAACAACACGGAAAATCAAAACCAATTTAAAATTTTTATTTTGGCAATTTTGATGAATTTTGAATATTTAAAACAAATTATTTTAAATACTAACGACTAGAAATTTATTTTGAATAGAATTAGAACTTATATTTTTTTTTTAATCGATGTTAGAATATAAATATTTATTTTTAATTATAAAAGGAATTGAAAATGGCGCGGTAGTTTGAAAATTCGATTTCAAATTTCAAATGAATGTACAGGATTCAAAATAAATCAGATTTTAGCTAAACTAAGAATATTAGAATTTATTTGAATATATCTTTCCAACGAATCCGAAAAATCAAAATTTCACAGCGGGAATAATAAGTTATGCCCAGTTGAAAATTCGGAATAGTCGCTATGGAAAATATAACCCTTAAAAATGGAAATTTTTCAAACGACCTCCGTTTTCGATGAAACCACTTTTGTTGGATCTGGGATGTCAAGTTATTGCTCGATTCCAATTTTCATAATTTTTGGGATCAATATGTTAGTGTGGCGAATTAAAGCGAGTTTTAACAGTTTAAGTCAATTTGGATCGACCAGAAAATGTCCATTTTTCAAACGGTCTCCAAATTTGATGAAATTAGTTTTGTTAGGACCGTATCATCAAAACATAACCAGATTTATTTTTCTGGAATTTTTGGGGTCCGTATGTGGTCCCTATAAATTGAAATATGCGTTCAAATTCTATATATAGATTTATATTTTGATTTTGAAAGAAATTGATTGAAATAATCGAATCAACTTACCGGACATATCCCATTGTGTTTGGAATGGGGGTAATTAGCTATGGACAACAGCCGGTGGGTTCGATTTCGAGTTCAAAATAAAAAGTTTCTTTTTGAATTTTAAATATAATAAAATATATAAAATATTATAGAACTCCTCCCTCTCTCTCCTTACTCCTTCAATCAACACCCCTTTTCAAAATAAAAAAAATAAAAAAATCGCAGCTCTCCCTCGCTCACCCTCCAACGAGCCACCCCGGAGGCGTCGCCGCTCCCCCTACCACCCCCCCCCCCGACCAAGTCGTGCCCCTCCCTCTCTGACGCAACTGATCCCTCCTCCTCCACTCTCTCCGACGCCCCCTAGAAACCCTAGACAAATCGTTGCGAACCCCGACGCCTCCGACCCACCACCTCCTGCCGTAGCCTCCAACCACCCTTCCCAACTTCCAGCACCACAGGTGGCCCCCCTCCGCTATAAAAAAAAGAAAACGAATTAAAGGTGCGGTTTAATTTATTTATCATTATGTAATGAGTTTGTGTAAATTATAAAATGACCAGATCTTTGAAAATGAAAAGAGCGTTGGTTTTATTTTAAGTTTTTAAATCTAAAGATACGATTTTTATATGGATGGAAGTGGAAAAAATATTTGATTTTTATAAGTAGAAAAGATCGGATTTTTTATATAGAAAATTACATAGAAAAGTTGGATTTTTATTTGAAGTTAGTGAAATAAAAATATGATTTTAATATTATAAAGATAATAAAAATATGATTTTTATATCATAAAGATAATAAAAATATGATTTTTATATTATAGAGATAATAAAAATTTGATTTTTATGTTGCAAAGGTACAATTTTTATATATGAAGTGGTGATGTGAAAGTTGGATTTTTATTAATGAAGTTAGTAAAATAAAAAATAAGATTTTTATTGTTTGATTAGAAAAATAAAAATTTGGTTTTTATTATTTGAATAACAATATAGAAATACGATTTTTATATATATAATAGTGATAATAAATATATGATTTTTAAAATAAGAACATCATATTGAAAATATGATTTTTACTATGAACATCGTGAATGGACTGCATTCGAATTTCGGACAAATCCAAATCATTCAGAATTAAAGAATGGAGGAGTGGAACCCACGGTGAGAACTTCTCACTTTAATTTTATTTTTCTAGTTAAAATATATACTAGGATGCAGACGGTGCTTAGCAGCACCCGACACCCGTCGTCCACGGACCATGGACGACTTGTTTGTTTGATTGTGTTTGAAACTTGTTTGTGATGTGGAATGAAATAAATAAATCATTCATGTGTCGAATAAAATATTTTATCATTAAAAATATTTTTTTTAATGTGTATATGAATAAAATAAATATTCATAAACAAATCGGACGATTTGTTTATATACACACATTTAACTGATATTGATTGGGACGATAAATTTTACGCATCGCCCAACTACACAAATAAATTTGTGTTTGTTGTTTGAAACCTCCACCCAGGTATTGGGATGATATTGGACATACACTAATCCAAATATTTAGTTGTATGTCAATCGATTGGTTGACAAGCTATGTAAGCGTTGAATATTTGTATTTAATGCTTATGCAGTGTAAAATGCACTTTGGGTGATGATTGACTGTGTTTGATTGTTGTTGTGTACATGTGTTGTATGAAATCCATATAATCACATTATATGGTAATTGACTGTGTCTGATTCAAGTTCAGAAAGAATGAATATTTTAAAATAATGAATATTTTAAAATAATACTCAGTAATGGATCAAAATCTGATTTTGATATCCGATTTGGGATGGACACAAATATGTTTGAATATATAAAGCCGTGTTGACTTGATTAACGCCATTTTGACGGGAACGATATTTATATTGATTTTATTCATTTTTATAATGAATATCGAAAAGGAATTGATATCAAAATCAAATGTTTTGAAAATATTATCATTTATATATTAATGATATAGAATATTCAATTTTGATTTGAAATTCAATACGAAGTTAAAATCGTTTTGAAAACGAATTTAAAATGATTTATAAAATACGTTTTAAAGGGAAATCGACGAAATATATATTATATATATAATATAATGGCCTGAATAGAAAGCGCTGGGCTGCGGCAGTTCGCGAATTTCGACCATTGAATTCGAATGGACATTACGGGAGATACGACCGCCGGATTCTCCTAAAATAAGAACTGTTGGTTCGTATCGAAAAGAGCTTTCTAACGAATATTAGAGATTTGAAATCTAATGGTTGGATTTGGAATTATGTCCAAATCAAATTTGGAAAAGGTCGCTGTAAGTGCAGTTCGATGGCCGTTTATGGAAATCAACTGTACGGGCCTTGATAAAATTATTAAAAATATCATTAATAAGTGTAAAATCATAAGAAATGATTTGGAAAGAATTGGGATGAAAAATTCCATGTTTGAAATGATAAAAATAGATTTTTATCAAAATGAACTAGTTATGAACTAGAATTATAATCCAATATTTTTAAACAAATAAATTGGATTTGAAATGGTTTTAAAAATAACCTAGATTTCCAATATATAATTCGGAATGGATTTGAATCGAAATTGTTTTTGGAATATTTAGTTGTTGGATTTCGTGATTATACAGATATTGTTAGGGAAAATTGAAAGATATATTTATATCACCATTTCCAATACGATATTTGTTGGTTGTGGTATTTGATATTGAATATAAGCCGATATATTTTCTATTTAGAGCCTTGTATTTAATATCAAATGGGATTTTGGGTTTCTCGTGAATGGTGTCCTCAGTAACACTGTTCTTGAATCCCATGTAAAGAGAATAAATCTTTTAATTAAGATTGTTAGAGTTTCCAATTATATTTAATAATTGGAATAAAATGGAATGTGAATTGGGTTTATCGTGAACAGTGTTTTTAAAGACATTCATTCTTTAACCTGATTTACAGTGAAATGTGATTTGGAATTTATAAATCTTCTGTTAAGATTTAAAGGAAATTTTTTAAAGTGAAGTTTTATAATTTAATAAAATAAATTGTAATGGAATGGAATTCGATTTGGTAATAATCGATGTGGACTTCTGTGGAGGAAGACTATTACAATATATGGAATTTAAGGGGATTTGCCGTTATTCCATTTATAGTATCGGTTGGATATGGAAGTTCATATGGATTATATATTGATCTGTTTTTCGTGAAGATTCCATTGTTAATGGAATGTGATTTTGGGTTTATCGTGAGTTGTGTTTTAAATGACATTAGTTCTTTAACCCAGTTAAAGATAAGATTTATTTCTTAAATTTGAATAGTCATTAAGTAATGATTTTTGGAAATTAAAACTGAATTAGAGTTTTAAATGAATCTGTAAATAGATCGAAGAGTGAATTTGATAACTAAAATTATCAAATTCAAGAAATGATCGAGAATGGAGTACCACCAGTTTTACTCCAGGCAATATTTAAATCTTTAATCAGATTTGAATGTTAAATGGTAATTGAATTTACCAATAACACTGTGGTGTTAGATATGAAATATTACCAGTTTTGCTTCATGGGTTGAATAGGTTGGGATTGGGAAATTAAGTAAATGATTACTTCGGTAAGGTTCGCTAATCCCGACTAGTTTGGATAAACCATAATTTAGTTTGAATTGAAATCCAAAAGAAGATTAAAGAATAAATGTAAAGAAATTATCTTTGATAAAATTAATGGGAACCTTTCCCAAAATATTAGAATATTTGGATAAAGTAATATTTTAGATTGGAATGAGGCGTATGTTGTGTTTTTATAGCACTTGTTTATTATATACGCGAGTTATTCGGAAAGACCGGGTTTATCCCATTCTGAATAACTGATTCGACGAGGTGTCGAGGATGAAGACGGTGATTGAAGACCGAAGGTCTTCACATCGTTTGGATGATTATTGATATCTTGATTGGGCTGTACACCCAAGACAAGGTAATAAGTCATGATCGTCCAGACGTACTTGGAGATCGACCGGATATGCGAGGGCCTCTCTCCTGTATTGGACATATGAGACGAGGAATAAGGTGCCTCCGGTTTCGTTCAGACCCAGAACGAACTTGTAAATGGATGTGTGTCTGACAGTGGATTTCATTCTGTGTGATTGATAGACATCGGTTGCATAGCGTGAATTGCTTGTGTGGCATGCTGAGATGCAAATGATCAAGGATTCTGTTGTAAAGCAGAGTCTTGTGGTTGATGATCAAAGCATGGCTTTGTTATAGCATAGCTTTTTGTAGCGTTGATTCGTGAGCCTCACACCCCAGTGTGAGCCAGAAACATGAGAGGACATCAGGGAGGGCATGTGTTTCCTTCTAGCTAGGAGTGGTGTCAGCGTTTTGCAAGCCCTGATGTTTTACTTGTTTGGATGATGGATAGCGATGCGCCTCGGTTATATCGGCCGTTCCGGGGCCGATAGTTTGGTCGGGATATGACCAGATTACGCCCCATAGGGCGGGGAAACGCATTGTTCAGGCATTTTAATCCACTCCGTGTGGACCGGCCCTGACGATCCAAGGGTCACTCGAGCTTTGATCCTGAGAGGAGGGCTAGAGCGTCTCGAAGCGGTAAGGACAATCCCTTGCTTTGGTTCATAGATGGAAATCCACCTTCCAATACGTGACTTTGCGGTTTTAATTGTAGAGCCTAGTATAGCCACATAGTGATATGGGGCACTCATGCCATCTAGACACTACTACAAAACAGGTCATTTGCGACGGTTATTTAACATGATTTTCGACGGTTTAACAACCGTAGCAAATGCAGACGTCGCAAATAGCAAAAATCTGTTGCGGTGGTTTTAAAACTGTCGCAAAAGGGTGTTTTGTGCGACGACTTTTAATTAAAAACCATGGCAAAAAGGTATTTTTTTTCGATGGTTTTTAATTAAAAGCCGTCGCAAATGAAAATTGTTTTGTTTTGAATTTTCCTAATATGCTACGGATTTTTAAAAATGGTCGCAAAATTTCTTGTTTTGCGACTAGTTTTAATAATAAAACCGTCGCAAATGAATATTATTTTGATTGTGGATTTCCATGGTATGCTACGAATTAATAACAACCGTCGCAAAAATATCATGTTATGTGACTGTTTTTATTAGAAACCGTCGCAAATAATCTGTTTTGGCTTGTTATGCCACGGTTTTTAATATTAACCGTCGCAAATTTACACAACCCTACATCTACCAAAAATTGCTGATATCGTCAGATTTACATCCATATAGATTTAGTATCCCACATAATTCAGCAAAAACTATAAATTAATGGACATCAAACGTACTTCCAACAATGAACATTTAACATAAACCAAAATGATATCAATGGTCACATTTACCACAATTAATACAAATTCACATGTTATATAATTTATAATTAACTCTATAATACTGAGATTGCATTATCTTACAAGTCCACATATTCATTATAATCTCCTTAGCAACCAATGAATAATCAACAACAATCCAAAATTATTATATGTCATATCCAAATCCAAAAATCCTACCGCTTCCAAGAGGTCATAGTTGCTACACGCCCCTTCATCATCATAAAATTGCATAAACAGAATGACTTAAAATGATAAGACTGCAATATGGTGGGACATAAAGGATTCGATAAACAGGAAAACAAAAGGCTTTATTAACTACATTATTAACTAAATTATGTCAGTTAAACTCATGGAACCTGATTTTTTAGGTATATACTGTATTTATTCAGTTTACTGAGCCATAGGCTTAGTTTACCTGAGCCGTAGCGGCTCAGATAAATTGAGGCGAGGGATTATCATAGTAAACCGAGGTATAACTGACACAAAATGTGTCATGTTCATAATTGTCATTGTTCAACTGATTTTGAAATTTATGCAGGAAAAAATAATAGGTATGCACATGTGCTCATTTTAGCTAGTATCGGTTGTATTTTTACCTGACCAAAGTCAAGATTGTTTATTATTTCAAAAAATCGAAATCTGCAAAAAAAAATAGTTCGTTGTGCTTTTGTGAGTTATGCGATCTATTGCAATTCAGCATAATCAGATGATAATCAAAATCATACCTCTTGAAAGGAGCTGTCAGCAACTTTTTTCTTTTCTTTTGTTAATGCATTGGTAGATTTACTACTGCAAGGAGGATGAAGTTTGCCTACTGGCTCGGTTTACCTGAACCCATCGGTTTACTATGATAATCAGTCGAGCATAAGGCTTGATGTAAAACAGCCCTATTTGAGGCCCGCATTGTAACAACCCGTATTTTCAATAACCTGTTATAACATAAATCGAGGCAGAATTTAATTCTAAAATCTGAATCAAGGGAAACGGGCTATGCCATTGCGTTCGTCTCGGAAAAATACGCGAAATAGAGTCCGAGTTTTCGAAAATCGGAGTCCGTATGACCAGATTAAGGCCCAACGAAGTTTTCAGAAAACTTCTAAGTAAAAACAGATTTCAAATTCAAACTTGAATTTGGAAAATTGGGCCAGTTTGGGCCAGGCGGGAAAATTCCCGCCAGAGTACCCAAGTCGACAGCCCTGTCGACTTGGGAGTCGACTTGGTTGGACCCAAGTCGACAGCCCTGTCGACTTGGCTGTCGACTTGGTCCAGCCGGGCTGTTTAGCCTGGTGCACCATTTTGAGATTGTGTTGAGCTTGGGGGCCAGATTCGGTTTTAAGGGCTGAGATTGCAACTAGGGTTTAATCCTATGGCCTAAAACACTTGCCTAATCTATAAATAAGGCCCTAACCTAGCCCTAAATCATCATTAATCTATCCTACAACTAAACTATGGCAAAATCAATCCTCTCATGGCCTCCACTCTCTTCACAAAATTTCTAAAATCATTTCTATGAAAGATTTTCCATGCATACAAGTGTTTTTAAACTTGTATGAGCATCATTAGCTTGCATTCAAGTCAAGTTCTTATATTTGCATCATAAAGAAAGGATTTTTATTGATTGGAAGCTTGCATTTTGGGTCTAATTGGTTGCATAAGGGCTTTGTCATAGTTTTGTGTGTTTTCATAAGCATTGTAAGCCCTATTCTACTTTCATACTTAAACTCTAAAGTTAAATGTATGATATGCAAGTTTACTATGCTATGAAATGCAAGTTTATCATGTTGTGATATGCAAGTTTATATGCAAGTTTATCATGTTGTGATACGCAAGTTTATCATGTTGTGATATGCAAGTTTATATGCAAGTATGCCAAGTTATGTTATGCAAGTTTGGGTTGAACACTTTGTTCATACTATCATGTTATGCAAGCTTGTCTTGGGTTTATGAACATAAAGCTTCAAGCTTTATGCCAAAGGTTGCGTTTTGGCAACATGTAAGTTATCATATCTCTTATGATAACTTGCATGTGAGGCTAAATGCGAACTTATGGCCATGTCTACATGTCATTTAGCACCATGTATCTCCAATATGCCAAGTTTGGTTTTATGCATGCTTTTGGGGCCTAAAAATGTAATATGCAAGTATATGAACATATGTACATTTCATATGCCACCATGTTGAACTTGTGGCTTCAACACCTTTATGTCATGATTATGCCAAGTTCCCTCTTTCTATCCTTTATGCGCTATTGCGATATGTAAGCGATGGGATTGCGTTTGGGGTTGGGTAAACTTAAAAGACATAAAAACATAAGCTTGGGAATTTACCTATTAAGTTAGGTCTACCCAATTGCTTGAAAACTTGTAACATGTTTTGGAAACATGATGGACATGACACTTAGAAAAGATAAGTGTGGCCAACTCGAGGTTGGGTTGAGTTTGTAGCGTAAACCTACCCGGAACCGACCGGCGTAACTAGTTGCTACAAACAATAGGACCCAATGTGAGAAGTTGGTCATGTTGTACCTTGAACCCGAGGTTAGACCAAGTTGTGGTGTAAAGCTACCCGGACCCGCCCGGCTTAACTAGTAACCACAACAAGGTCTAATGTGAGAGGTTAAGGCGCATTAAATTAATTAATGCCTCGTGATTAGGGTTAAGTCATGGTCCACTTAATACTTAACCAACTTGGGCTTGGTTGATTAATCGGGGTTAAGTCGTGAACTCATCGTTACACTTAACCAAGTTAATCCATGATTATCAAGAGGGTTAAACCGTACTTAACCCACTAGAAAATACTAGCAATGGGGGCCCACTCCGCAGTAATCCCAAAATCGTATCATTAAGGCCCTAGGGGCTAGGCTAGGGAGGGGGCACGATTACTGGGCTGGAGGTAAGCGACCAAATAAACGACGGCCGTGTGGTACGCCGATGTAGTTCCGGACGGACTATGGTCGTGCACGTAGTCCGTGTTTGGAGAAGTCACCCATGGGTACCAGTAGATCGAGACTGTGCACTCATGTTTATGGTGTCCAGGGGTTGGCACTCTAGGGCTTGATACACCCGAAGGGTGGACCCGGCACAGTTCGACTACAATTAAGTTTGGGCCGTATTGACACCAACACGTGACGAGTTAGGCTTAGGGAGCCGATCGACTAGACCGTTTGGTTGGACCTTGTATTAGGGTCATTTCATGTTATTGGGCCAAAGCTTGGGCCAAGGGATCAATACTTGTTTATGCAAGTCATGTTAGTTTGCTAGTACACCTGTGGTGCAAAACCTTAATCCTGATTATGCGATGACACCTTTATCTACCTTGTTAGTTAATCATCATGCTGGTATCCTTATGATCATACCTGCTGCTCATGCCAGTTAACTTTATCAGTTTACATTGATTGTAGTAGGGCTTACTCAGTCTTTTTGACTGACCTTTTTTCTTTCGCCTCTTTTCTTCCGTTCCCCCCCCAAGGTTCTCAGGGAGGGAATATTGGAGCTTAGCTTGGATTTTTGACAGCTTGCTTGTGGGATTTAGCTCATGTACGGTTGGACATGAAGCTAGCTATGGCTATCACTTCTTTTGGGGATTAGTACTTATGTATTTCAGTTTTTCAGTTGATGTTGTTTTATCTAGACTTGTTTATTTGGAAAGTTGACATTATGTTGTACCAGACTGGTTTTGAAATGGTTTGAAATCTTCTGCTGTTTTATCTTTGTTATTTACTCTGTTTACATATATACATATGTTCTTGTTCTGCCTTGATATATCATTATGCATGTTTACCTGACTCAAACGCCCCTCCAAAGTCAGAGTGCTTGCAAGAGTCACCCTGGCGGAGGTGGGGTGTTACATTTTGGTATCAGAGCATATGGTTTACGAGAAGGAACAAAAAGGTTTTTAGAAAACTTTTGGAAAACTATTTTCAAAACCAAGTATAAAGTATTTTCCAAAGAAAAGTCTAGTTTATTTTAAAGGCTATTCCCCAAAAAGCCATTAGCAAAAATTCCTTCGTTTTTTTCGCCATTCTGAATCTGTCTTTTTCTTCGTTTTCAGTATGGCCGATAACTTTGCTATTCCGGAGGGAGTGCACGTACCTGTTTGGTATAGGAGACTTTTGGAGGCTAGGGCGACCGAAGCCGGCCCCGCAGATGTTCCTCCTCCTCCTCCTCCAGTAATTAATGTTCCTCCTCCTCCTCCTCCGGTGATTAATGTTCCTCCTCCTCCTGTCGCTGAGGTTCCTCTTCCTCCTCCCCCTCAGCATCCTCAAGCTGACTTCGCAAAGACTTGCAAAGATTTCAAAGCAATGGGTGGCAAGAACTTTCAAGGCACTGAGACTTTTGTAGAGGCCAGAAATTGGTTGAAAGAGACCGAGGATTTATTTGCTATCTTTGGGATAGAAGATCAGAGGAAGGTCTTGTTGGCGGTTTGGCTTATGAAGGATGAAGCCGCTTATTGGTGGGAAGTCACCAATGGTACTAGGCCTGTTGAGACTTGGGCCGATTTCAGGGCAAGGTTCATGCTTAAATTTCTATCTTCTGCTGAGGAGAATCTGCAAATGGAGAGGTTCATAACTTTGAGACAAGGAGATATGTCTGTCAAAGAATATGTGAACAAGTTCAATCAGTTAGCTCGCTTTGGCTTGGATATGGTGAATACTCCTCAGAAGAAGGCTCTTCGTTTTGCTAGAGGATTGAATGAGCCGTTGCAGGGATTGGCTATGTCACATATTCCCCATGGGGCCACATTTGAGAGCTTGGTTGATATGGCGTTACTTCAGGGAGATGTCAAGAAAGAGACCAAGATGAATGATACTCAAGCCAAGAAGACTGATTCCCAGGGAAAAGGAAATCAGGGAAATCCGAGTGGTCAGAGCAGTCAAGGCAATCAGAACAAGAACAAGGGTCAAGGCAACAAGGGGAACAACAACAAGGGCAAGAACAACAAGGAGAAGTGCCATTATTGCGGTTCAGTTGGGCATCTTATTAAGGATTGTAAGAAGAGGAAAAGGAAGAATGGTGAATGCTTTTTCTGCGGTAAGACTGGACATTTCAGTAGGGATTGCCCGAAGAAGCAAGGGCAAGGCCAGGGTCAGACTCAGCGTGCTGGACCTTCAGGAGGGCAAGTTCATGCTCTCAATACCGCTCCAGTTCCCGATCGAGGTAGTATTTCTGTTGAGAGCCTTGTATATATTTCTGATTTTCCAGTTCGTACCTTGTTTGATTCTGGTGCATCGCATAGCTTTATCTCATCTGATCTTGTTGATAGTTTGCACCTTAGTACTAGCTTGGTAGATGATCCCGTCTGTGTCTCAAATCCTATTGGGGGTTCCGCCCATTTGTCTATGATATGTGGGGATTTGAGGATCTCTATACTGAGTGTAGAGTTCTTGTGCAGTGCTTATGTTCTTGGTTTTGGGGATACGGATTGATATTGGGCATGGATTGGCTGTCCAGATATGGAGCCATTCTTGATTGTGAGCATAGGGTTGTGAGGCTCGTGACTCGCCTCGGAAACACCCTAGAGATTTCTTGTAATCCGAGAGGTCCCGTCATGTTGTGCTATCTGGAATCACTCGAATCGTCAATGGAAACTCTTCAGTCTGTGAGAGTGGTTTGAGAGTATCCGGATGTTTTCGATGAAGTTAGGGGTTGCCCCCTAAGCGAGAGATTGATTTCCGCATTTATTTGGTGGATAATGCAAAGCCTGTTTCTTTGCCCGTTCGGCACATGGCTCCGCGTGAAAGGCGAGAGCTAAGTAAGCAAGTGAAGGAGTTGCTTGAGAAGAACTTCATTAGACGAAGTATATCTGAATGGGGAGCGCCTGTGGTATTTGCTACCAAGGCAGATGGTTCTCTCCGACTTTGTGTTGACTATCGAGAGTTGAATAAGCTGACTAAGAAGAACAGACACCCGTTACCGAGGATTGATGATCTCTTTGACCAGCTTGTCGGTGCTTCTGTTTTCTCTCAGCTTGATCTTGCTACGGGATTCCATCAGCTCAGGGTAGCTGAAGATAGTATAGACAAGACTGCGTTCAGGACTCCAGATGGATTCTTCGAATGGCTTGTCATGCCGTTCGGCTTGACTAATGCACCCGCATATTTCGTGGACTTGATGAGTAGGGTGTTCAGGGAGTTCTTGAACAAGTTTGTCATGGTCTTCGTAGATGATATTCTGATCTTCTCTAAGGATGAGGAAGAGCACGCAAGGCATCTCATGGAGGTGATGGATACGCTTAGAGCGCATCAGTTGAAGGCCAAGTTCTCCAAGTGTCACTTTTGGAGAAGGGAAGTGAGATTCCTTGGGCATATAGTGTCTAAGCAAGGCTTAGCGGTGGATCCCGCTAAGGTAGTTGCAGTTCAGGATTGGAAGACTCCAAGGAATGCAACCGAAGTGAGAAGTTTTCTAGGTCTTGCGGGTTTTTACCGGAAGTTCATCAAGGACTTCGCAAAGATATCTGCTCCTCTCACTAAATTGACGAAGAAGAATTTAGTTTTTGCTTGGAGCATAGAATGCGAGCTTGCTTTTCAGAAGCTCAAGAGAGCCCTCACATCAGCACCTGTTCTAGCTTTGCCCGATGGAGGGAAGTTATTTACAGTATACACCGATGCATGTGGCACGGGGTTAGGAGCTGTTCTTATGCAAGAAGGAAGAGTGATATGCTTTGGCGGTAGACAACTCAAAGTGCATGAGAAGAATTATCCCACTCATGACTTAGAGTTGGCAGCAATAGTATATGCACTCAAGGCTTGGCGCCATTATCTTCTGGGAGAAAGATTTGAGCTTTATACCGATCACAAGTCATTGAAGTATCTCTTTTCTCAGAAGGATCTGAATCTGAGACAACAAAGATGGATGGAATTCTTGGCGTCCTATGATTTCGAGATAGCCTATACCCCTGACAAGGGGAATGTGGTGGCTGATGCATTGAGTAGAAGAAGGTTGACCCTAAGTCCTCTATTCGTTGAGATGAAGAATTTAGAGTATGTGGCAACCTTTGATTTCTCCTTGGCGATTGAGTCGATGACCGGTTCTTTAGCATCTCTGGAACTCAGACCTACCCTTCTTGATCAAGTTGGGGCTTCGCAGAGAGAAGACCCTCAGATAGTTGAGATTATGGATAAGCTGATTCGAGGAGAGACGTCTAGTCATCTCGCTCGATATTCTATTGATGACAAGGGTTGGCTGAGGAGAGACGGAAGGTTATGTGTTCCAATGGTAAGAGACCTAGTAAGAAGAGTTCTTGAGGAAGCGCATCGCTCTAAGTTGACTATACATCCGGGCGGAGATAAGATGTATAAAGATAAGAAGCGCATTTTCTTTTGGCCTGGGATGAAGAAGGATGTGGCAGAATTTGTCTCTAGATGTATCATTTGCCAGCAAGTTAAGGCCGAGTCGAAGAAGCCCGGTGGTCTATTGCATCCTCTAGATGTTCCACTTTGGAAGTGGGAGAGTATTTCCATGGATTTTATCAATGGGCTACCAAGGTCAAGGAAAGGGAATACGAGCATTTGGGTTATTGTGGATAGACTCACGAAGAGTGCTCATTTTATTCCGGTGAAGAGCAAGAGGACCGCATCTTGGCTAGCGTCTATATATCTTCGTGAGATTGTGAGACTTCATGGAGTCCCTTCTAGTATAGTCAGTGACCGTGACCCAATCTTTACAAGTCAATTCTGGAATAGCTTGCAAGAAGCTATGGGCACGAGGTTGAATCTAAGTACGGCTTATCACCCACAGACGGACGGTCAAACCGAAAGGGTGAATAGGGTACTCGAGGATCTGTTGAGGCTTTGTATTCTAGATTTTGGTGGTACTTGGGAAGACCATCTTCCTCTTGTTGAGTTTGCATACAATAACAGTTATCAGGCAAGCATAGGGATGGCACCATTCGAAGCTTTATATGGGAGGCCGTGCAAGTCGCCTACATGTTGGTGGGAGACTACAGATAAGCTTATACTTGGGCCTGATCTGATCAGAGATACATCCGAGAAGGTCGAGTTGATTCGGAGACGGATGAAAGCGGCCCAAGACCGACAGAAATCCTATGCTGATAAGCGAAGAACGGATTTGGAGTTTGATGTTGGGGATATGGTTTTTGTGAAGGTTTCTCCTTTGCGGAATGTGGTCCGATTTGGAGCTGTTGGGAAGCTGGCACCGAGGTTTGTTGGACCATTCCCTATTATAGAGAGGATCGGGAAGATGGCTTATAGAGTGAAGTTGCCCGAGAAGCTTGCTGGAGTACACGATGTTTTTCATGTCTCGCATCTCCGGAAGTGTTTACATGAATCAGCAGAGGTTGTTGAGCCAAGTGTTCTAAAAGGTGTGGAAGTGGAGAAAGAGGCTACCTTGAGGAGAGCTCCGATTCGTATCTTGGGGACGGAAACCAAGAAGTTAAGGAATCGAGAGGTCAAATTGGTGAAGGTTCAATGGGGTGAAGCCGAAGATGACGCAACTTGGGAAACCGAGGAGAAGATGCGTGGGCTTTATCCATTCCTTTTTGAGGGTACACTCTCAATCTCTTTTCTTTGTTAGCATATCTTTCTCTTTGCTATCCATGTTTATCTAGTTTATCGTGTTAATCTTGTCATGAGAACCTTAGGTAGAAACCCTTTGGATGAAACATGTGTTTGAAACATGTTATGCTTGATGGTTGCAAGTGGTTGCGAGTGGTTGCAAGTGGTTACTCGTGGATGCATTATACACGTTAGGCACTAGATCGGCTCACACACTCCTCATATTGCATATGCATGAGTGTTTATGCTTATTCATGGATGAAAATTTTTGTGTTATCACATGGATGTTGCATATGGATGTATGTGATGTGCACACATATAGATGTTATACACTATGTTAGGAATTGCATACATATGGATTCATTTCACTAACATAATTTGCATTGATGATATTTGCATTAGATAAGTACATATACACACACCTTTGCATATGTTCATACAACATTTAGAATCTTGTAAGGACAATGATTGCTCGTGGATGATGTTTTGAGTAGATGGATGTGGGATGGTAGGATACGTTCTTTCTAACTTGAAGATTTCGGGGACGAAATCCTTTAAGGAGGGGAGAATGTAACAACCCGTATTTTCAATAACCTGTTATAACATAAATCGAGGCAGAATTTAATTCTAAAATCTGAATCAAGGGAAATGGGCTATGCCATTGCGTTCGTCTCGGAAAAATACGCGAAATAGAGTCCGAGTTTTCGAAAATCGGAGTCCGTATGACCCGATTAAGGCCCAACGAAGTTTTCAGAAAACTTCTAAGTAAAAACAGATTTCAAATTCAAACTTGAATTTGGAAAATTGGGCCAGTTTGGGCCAGGCGGGAAAATTCCCGCCAGAGTACCCAAGTCGACAGCCCTGTCGACTTGGGAGTCGACTTGGTTGGACCCAAGTCGACAGCCCTGTCGACTTGGGAGTCGACTTGGTTGGACCCAAGTCGACAGCCCTGTCGACTTGGCTGTCGACTTGGTCCAGCCGGGCTGTTTAGCCTGGTGCACCATTTTGAGATTGTGTTGAGCTTGGGGGCCAGATTCGGTTTTAAGGGCTGAGATTGCAACTAGGGTTTAATCCTATGGCCTAAAACACTTGCCTAATCTATAAATAAGGCCCTAACCTAGCCCTAAATCATCATTAATCTATCCTACAACTAAACTATGGCAAAATCAATCCTCTCATGGCCTCCACTCTCTTCACAAAATTTCTAAAATCATTTCTATGAAAGATTTTCCATGCATACAAGTGTTTTTAAACTTGTATGAGCATCATTAGCTTGCATTCAAGTCAAGTTCTTATATTTGCATCATAAAGAAAGGATTTTTATTGATTGGAAGCTTGCATTTTGGGTCTAATTGGTTGCATAAGGGCTTTGTCATAGTTTTGTGTGTTTTCATAAGCATTGTAAGCCCTATTCTACTTTCATACTTAAACTCTAAAGTTAAATGTATGATATGCAAGTTTACTATGCTATGAAATGCAAGTTTATCATGTTGTGATATGCAAGTTTATATGCAAGTTTATCATGTTGTGATATGCAAGTTTATATGCAAGTTTATCATGTTGTGATATGCAAGTTTATATGCAAGTATGCCAAGTTATGTTATGCAAGTTTGGGTTGAACACTTTGTTCATACTATCATGTTATGCAAGCTTATCTTGGGTTTATGAACATAAAGCTTCAAGCTTTACGCCAAAGGTTGCATTTTGGCAACATGTAAGTTATCATATCTCTTATGATAACTTGCATGTGAGGCTAAATGCGAACTTATGGCCATGTCTACATGTCATTTAGCACCATGTATCTCCAATATGCCAAGTTTGGTTTTATGCATGCTTTTGGGGCCTAAAAATGTAATATGCAAGTATATGAACATATGTACATTTCATATGCCACCATGTTGAACTTGTGGCTTCAACACCTTTATGTCATGATTATGCCAAGTTCCCTCTTTCTATCCTTTATGCGCTATTGCGATATGTAAGCGATGGGATTGCGTTTGGGGTTGGGTAAACTTAAAAGACATAAAAACATAAGCTTGGGAATTTACCTATTAAGTTAGGTCTACCCATTGGGAATTTACCTATTAAGTTAGGTCTACCCAATTGCTTGAAAACTTGTAACATGTTTTGGAAACATGATGGACATGACACTTAGAAAAGATAAGTGTGGCCAACTCGAGGTTGGGTTGAGTTTGTAGCGTAAACCTACCCGGAACCGACCGGCGTAACTAGTTGCTACAAACAATAGGACCCAATGTGAGAAGTTGGTCATGTTGTACCTTGAACCCGAGGTTAGACCAAGTTGTGGTGTAAAGCTACCCGGACCCGCCCGGCTTAACTAGTAACCACAACAAGGTCTAATGTGAGAGGTTAAGGCGCATTAAATTAATTAATGCCTAGTGATTAGGGTTAAGTCATGGTCCACTTAATACTTAACCAACTTGGGCTTGGTAGATTAATCGGGGTTAAGTCGTGAAGTCATCGTTACACTTAACCAAGTTAATCCATGATTATCAAGAGGGTTAAACCGTACTTAACCCACTAGAAAATACTAGCAATGGGGGCCCACTCCGCAGTAACCCCAAAATCGTATCATTAAGGCCCTAGGGTCTAGGCTAGGGAGGGGGCACGATTACTGGGCTGGAGGTAAGCGACCAAATAAACGACGGCCGTGTGGTACGCCGATGTAGTTCCGGACGGACTATGGTCGTGCACGTAGTCCGTGTTTGGAGAAGTCACCCATGGGTACCAGTAGATCGAGACTGTGCACTCATGTTTATGGTGTCCAGGGGTTGGCACTCTAGGGCTTGAGACACCCGAAGGGTGGACCCGGCACAGTTCGACTACAATTAAGTTTGGGCCGTATTGACACCAACACGTGACGAGTTAGGCTTAGGGAGCCGATCGACTAGACCGTTTGGTTGGACCTTGTATTAGGGCCATTTCATGTTATTGGGCCAAAGCTTGGGCCAAGGGATCAATACTTGTTTATGCAAGTCATGTTAGTTTGCTAGTACACCTGTGGTGCAAAACCTTAATCCTGATTATGCGATGACACCTTTATCTACCTTGTTAGTTAATCATCATGCTGGTATCCTTATGATCATACCTGCTGCTCATGCCAGTTAACTTTATCAGTTTACATTGATTGTAGTAGGGCTTACTCAGTCTTTTTGACTGACCTGTTTTCTTTCGCCTCTTTTCTTCCGTCCCCCCCCCCCCCCCCCCCGGTTCTCAGGGAGGGAATATTGGAGCTTAGCTTGGATTTCTGACAGCTTGCTTGTGGGATTTAGCTCATGTACGGTTGGACATGAAGCTAGCTATGGCTATCACTTCTTTTGGGGATTAGTACTTATGTATTTCAGTTTTTCAGTTGATGTTGTTTTATCTAGACTTGTTTATTTGGAAAGTTGACATTATGTTGTACCAGACTGGTTTTGAAATGGTTTGAAATCTTCCGCTGTTTTATCTATGTTATTTACTCTGTTTACATATATACATATGTTCTTGTTCTGCCTTGATATATCATTATGCATGTTTACCTGACTCAAACGCCCCTCCAAAGTCAGAGTGCTTGCAAGAGTCACCCTGGCGGAGGTGGGGTGTTACACGCATGGAATATGATTTGATGAATACAAGTATAACAAAATCAATAAAGGAAAATAATTATATGATAAATGTAGTAAAATAATCATAATAGGCTCAGTTTACTATGATAATCGAGATACGTAATTATGATATATAAATACATACATGACATGTAGTAGAATATAGAAGACATTTTCAGTTTTCCACTACCTAAAGATAAAATACATACTTATTAACAAATCAGCAGTTTATTTACTTCTTCATATATGCATTATATAGGACACTGGAATTTATTGATGAATGAAATGGGTTTATCATGTTTTAATGATCTGTATGTTTAATCATATAGATAATTGTGTAGCGTGGAGATATTGTGTGAATTTCTAGATGAAAAATGAGATGTTATTTTCAGATAATTTTTTCTTGTTATATTGCTATGTTTCATGCCATACAATTTTCCTACATAGTTGTATAAAGTTTCATATTGTGCACTTCTGCAATTAAATTATAAAAGAGAAGTTAGGCATACAAATCATTATATAGTTAGGTAAGGCCTTGTAACGCCTAGGACATGCCAATGCACTAAATCGAATACTGAGAAAGGATTGGTTAACAACCAAACAACTCAAAAGCTTTAATTACCTGCATACGAAGGAATTCATTTTCTTCATTTGAAGCAGAATCCCAGTTTAAGGTTAGCCTGTCCTGTTTAACAGATTGAAACATCACTCTCCAAGTTGTTACTACTTTCATACATCATTCAAATATGTATTGTGCAATTCGTTCTAAAAATAAAAAAACCTTCATGTGATAAAAATAAATGTTGGTAGTTTAAACTCAGTATAAAGATAATATTCAAACCTGAGCTATTTCTGCATCTTTTTCATGCATAAGCTTCCAATCCAATGCTTCTAGTAACTGTATGATACAAATTAGATATGCTCAAAAATGCTAAACTACTATTGAATCAATGTCAATGAATGCTGCTAGACACCTTATCCTGTAAGACTGTTATCTGTTCATTCAATATGTCTCGTTCACCCTCATTAACAGATGCTTGTAATCTGTTAAATATAAAGATGAGTTATGATTTATTTTTGTGTACATAAATATTTTTGTGAAATGTAATGAAATGAATACACCACCTTCTAAGTTCCTCTTTTAACTGTAAATTTCCAAAGCAAATCTTGTTACTTCTGGGTTGTGATCAACTTGGTTACAAATAACCTCCATCTCCTTTAAGAGTTCTTCTTTTTCTTGCATAAGATGAGCTTCAGCTGATAGCTTTCCAGAATTAACAGCCAGTAATCTTTTTATTCCTTCCTCGCAAAACTTATTCTCATTTTCAAACCTTTAACTTCCTCAGTTCTTTGCATATCCTAATGACAAACAAAGAACTGAAGGATGACAATATAGTTTAAATGGTGTGATTGTGAGTGGAAGACAACAATAATATCATGCCTACTTTGCTAGACAATTATATTTCTCTCATATAAGTGAAAGATATTAAACGAACGTTACTTTACTCACCAGCTACTCTGCAGCTTCCTTGACAGCAGTCAATGATTTTATAGATTCAGATTTATCATGATCTCTTCTAAAAGCTGCAACTAGAGCAGCTTCATATTCTTTCCTCTGATAAAACTTGTGATGGATTGAATAAAGTCAGATTGGTAATGTAATACCATCGTAGTTCAATTATTATTCACTTCGTGATGGACAAAATTTGATGAATGTACTTGTGATAATCTTTTTTCAAATGTTAATGGACTAAATGACCCTTGTGCTCCATACCATTTAAAAGTACAGGGTGAGTCATGTTGAATGTCACTTGAGTTCTCATGTCCTCCACTTAATAATCCTTGCAGTCTACTCACTTTTTTCTGCACGTGTTAGCAGGGAATGTTTTGAGAATATAATTTAGTATAACAAAACGAAAAGTATATTAAATATGGATACATAAATACTCAACTTGACACTTAAGAAAGAAGTAAACTTTAATGGTTCAGTACCTTCAATTCTTGAATCTGCATACGCATGGCAAGAATATCACCAGAAAGAGGAAAGGAAAAAAAAAAGGTACCTTATGTCCAGCATAAAACCAGTCTCCAACTAGAAGAGTAAAATCCCCTGCAGGAGGATCATAAGGAATAGGAATCATCAGCCTCTAACGAACGTTAAGAACGCCATAACCACCCGCTGCTCTATGCATGGCTGTCGATAGGAAGTATAAGACCCTATTTGGTCTTTAGCCTGAAACTGGTAAGTAAAGTTGGAGCTCGGAGGAATAGGGCAGTTTGTTCCTGGAACCCCATCTTGCCATGAATTCTTCCTTCGTAAAATTCCATTCCACGTTATGAGGAAGGGCTCGTCTAGTTGGTTGATTACATTTATTAATCTTACAGCCAAGACTTATTATCATGAACATCAAGACAGAGGAACACAATGAACAAAATAGTAAGTCACTCCACTCCGTTACCTGTAAAGGCACTAGGAACTAAAGGAGCTTATTTCATACAGGTATCTTATTTGGGGACAGTTTCATAATACCACACCCAGTATGACCTGAACTTACATGAGAAATTACAATCCTATCACCTAGTCAAAAAATAATTACCAAATCTATTCAAACATCCCACCTAATTCTTCTCTAAACCATTGTCACCTGCCCAGAAACATGTCACCAATCCATGGATAATTGATGAACACAGTGGACATGAGGTAAATGGCGAAAATCTGACAAAGGGATAAAATTTCTTATGTGATTTTACATTCTCACATCTTCTCACTTTGTCTACCTCCGGCATATTTTAGCTCTAATTGTGTTTTTCATAAAAACAATTAATTATACCATGTTTTTAGGACTTCGACTCATTTATAGCTGGAGACTGGTCCTACAGAACCATAAACCCTGAAACCAGTATTCAAACAAACTACTTCCATGCAGACATAAGCCGTAATTAATATTTCAGTTTGTAAACAGAGTTTAAATTCAGTTTTAAATTTGTGATTAAAGGCAGTTCATTGAATTCTACATTTAAGAGTGCGAGTTTAAAAGCTGGATCAGAACTCACTTTTGAATAAATTTGGTGTGAACTCAGCGTACTATAGAGCAAACTTATTGGTTTGCAATTCCGGAAAATGTTGACTGTACTAATAATGATTGAGTTGGTTCACTTGATGATCGAAAACAAGTTCCAGCTATGTTTACAGTGGAACAAATTAAGAAGACGAAACACTCACGACGACCAAATTCTTTCACCTTTTATACAGCAAGAAGAACTAATCTATGTATTAGTAGAAATCCAAAGTTATTTTCAAGTGCTTTTGATTTTTGATACATAAAGATTCGAATAAGAGCGCTGGTAGTACAAATTTACAGTACAGCAAGAATATTCATGATCATGGAAAACCAAAATTAAACTAACCTCGAAGGATGTTTCTCCATAGAAACTTGAAACAGTGACCATCAAGAATCAAGGAACACAATCTCCTCCGAGAAGGACCGATGAACTTATATTTCAGCGAATAACAAAACATTAAAAAAACACAATGTGTCAAAACAAAGCAGTATTTTTTTGATAATGCATTTACTTAGAAATTAGACAGCATATAGAAATGTTGTAAAAAGGGTGTTTTAAATAACTTTGATTAGAATGAATTATTCTATAGAATATCAAACCAGCTTGTTCTTTCCAAAGCAAACTAATAATTATAAGCAAATATTAAACAGAACATGGGTAAGGAAACATTAAGATCTAAACAATATGGTATTAGTCAAATAAATGATGCATTTATATATTATAATATGTGGTCAACTCAAAACAACCGATGGAGCAAAGAAAGCAAGTAGAACATCAAAATACCAATTTATATTATAATAATAATAATTGGTAATAGGATAATATACCTATGGCATGGTGAAGGACATTTATGATTATTACATCGAAGCTTCCTCCCACATATCTGAGCATTCAGTTATCAACGTTTATGTAAGCATTTAAACAATAAAGATAATACTATACTGTGGGGGCAAACCTCTGGGCATGGTCGGCAATCACCATCACGGCAACGGCGATGACAAGCATTGCGCCCACAATCTCACACTCTTTGGCACTTTCTATCACACGCTAAATCTTGATAGCAAGGAACCTATATTTGACCAAAGAATTTTAACAGATGGCATCAATTTTAGCTCCAAAAAGTTGAAATTGAGAAGGCTCTTTTTACTGGTTGGAACACTTAATATGTACTTGTAATAGTCAATTCTATTTGGAAGTACCTTCCTGTACCTGAACCGTTTGCTTTGCTATGTATAGAAAGCTAGCAAATTGATACGAGTTATACACCGGAAAATATGGATAAGAATGATAATAATGTTAAAACAAGTAAATCAATACTATTATGTAACATAAGTGAATACATTAAAAAAAATGGTTAGAGTGACAGTTAGAGAAATGATGGTTAAGCAAAACTTGGATTTGAATATCAGAGCTTCTATAAAACGAAATACATGCATGAAATCACCTGTATTAATATATTTGTATAAACATAAATGTATAGTTGCTATCAACTAGTTTTTGTAAGTGTGTTTCATATCTATTATACAGTGGAAAAGAAACGTGAATCCAACTATATGCATAATAAATAGAAAGAATTCACCGCATCCCATTGTTTGATGGAATCCACAAAAATGTAAAGCAGCACATATAGAACCAAGGCAAGCAAAGAAATACATACTGTACACATTTAATCCCTCAGGCTTCAGTTTGTCAATGATAGCAACAAAAGCATGGGATGCTCTTTCTCCGGTCTGAACGCTTTTTATGACGCAGTTAATGGCAAAGGGGATGTTAGGATCAACGAAAATAGATTTAAAATCTTAAAACAATTAGGCAAAGGAGGTTCGCATCTATTTATCTTATTAAAGAATCATTTCTGATAGCTCTACTTCTAATGGCGGTTTAGTTGGAAATAAAATCAAGAATCGTTCTCACGTTTAGATGATGGAACATACGCAATGAATAAAGTTATAATTCAAAGTGAGGAACAATTGGCACTTGTAAGAGAAGAGATCCCATGTTTCTTCTCTTTTTAGTCATCCCAATTTGCTTCCACTTTTTGATCATGCGATTATAGCAGTCAAGGGAAGCCAACAAGGATCATGGCAACATGAAGCCTATTTGTTATTTCCTGTTCATTTGGATGGAACCTTGCTGGACAACGCAAAAATAATGCAAGCAAAGAAAGAATTTTACCCCACTCTTACTATTCTTCAAATATTCAGACAGTTATGTGCCGGCCTAAAGCATATGCATTGTTTTGATCCTCCGTACGCTCGTAATGATGTTAAACCTGGCAATGGGTTGCCGAGCATTGCACCGCACCTTTCCGAGCTCCTGAATTGTGGGACTACCCAAGCCAAGTTGACATTGATGCAAGGACAAATATCTGGTCTTTAGGATGCACCTTATATGCAATAACATACAGCGTATCGCCTTTTGAATATGCACTTGGTGAATTAGGAGGTAGTTTGCAGCTTGCAATTATGAATGCACAAATAAAATGGCCCGCAACTCCTGCTCCTCAATACCTAGAACCGCTTCATCAGTTCATTCTCTTGATGCTATAGTCTCAGCCTGCAGTCCGACCTCACATCGATGATATAATCATTCATGTTGATAAACTCAAATCCAATTTTTATCTTAATTTTAAAAGTATTATGGTAATATATCTCAAGCCAAAACTTGTAAGTCAACATTAACATTTCTTTGCTCATTTTTATGGTCTCACAGTAATTTGGCTTAGCTGTAAAAAATGATTAATTGTATATTTCGTCAAAATATCATATTAAATGATGTAGGCTTGACAGGAGGGCATAAATATTATTTCTATAGATTCTTACAAAAAAAAGTACACATTTAATGGACCAACCACATGATAACTAGCATACATGAATCTTATTACTACAGGTGAATTGGTATCTTAGAAAACTTACCACAAATTCTTAAATGAAAGTAGAACTCCCAAACTCGAATCTCATGATCTAGAATGAAGAAATCAATTAGATACTCCTTGGAAATTCAACTAAAACTAAATTCCACAAAGATAACAAATTGATTTTCTAGACTGACCTTCTAAAGCTCAGGTGATTCAAATGAATGCGTGCCCTAGTTGATTTAGCATCGACATTTGCAAATTTTGCCTGTTGAGACGAAAGAACGCGTGCCCTAGTTGCTGGGAAGAAAAGAACGAGTAGCAAACAGAGAATGCACGATAAAAATTCAAATCGAAATATTTGCATCTCGAAATTTCAAATTCAGATCGCTTTCATCATTTAGAACGAATTTTAGGGTTTTGAAGTAGAAAGAGAGTCGAGAGAATATGGGAGTGAAACTAAACAGCAAGTTTAGATGGTGGGGGTAACAAATGTGCGACTGTTAAATGATGACCGTCGCGTCGCAAAACGGAACATTAGCATTTTCAACGACCATATAATTGACTACGGTTGTCAATATAACCGTCGCAATATTAAAATATTTTCTATGGCTTTTATAAAAAACCATCGCAAATTTATGTAATAGTGTTTCTCATATACATCCTGCTACGGTTTTCAAAAAAACCATCGCACAAAATCATATTTGCTACTGATTTTTGCTAAACCGACACAAATAAGGCGACACAAATAAGCAGTTTTGTACTTGTATAGGATTGATACATTTATATTTGAAATTGTTTTGACACTATACACTTATAGTAATAGTAAAAGATGAAATTTCATGTACCAAGCATATTTGGCTATTATAAGGTAAAACTCTATCCTCCCGCTTGTGTTGCATTGTGTGATGGAACCTGGGTCTTATAATAGCTTCATTGTTCTTTATTTAGCATTGCATTGTTGTTTTTATGCGCTGGTATTCTTGGGAGGAAACCCGTTCTGTGTTATACAGCGTGGTCCCTTGATTTACCTAACTTTAAAATCAAGATAGATAACTATTTTAGTTCTCACACCAGTCATATGACTGACCTGGAGTTTATTGTTTTAACTTAAACTCTAGGTGCCCCTATTTTCCACACGGGCAGCTAGTAGTTTTGGTTTTGCAGAATTATATTCATAGGATCCTGGTTTACAGCTGGAATGATATTCAGATAGCTCTGTATTCGTATATTCCTTTCAGTTGTGTTTTTTATTATTTTCCGTTGCATTGTAACTTGTAAATCTCTGATATTTAGTAAATATGTAATATTTATTCATACTCTGTATATTCTTGTATTCTGATGAAATTGTTATAATAAGCAATGAAATGTTCTTTTGTTTGTGTTCTGATTTGTCGAGTTCTCAAAGCAATTCGGGCTTTCCTTCACGGGGAAGTATGGGTCGTTATATGTGGTATCAGAGCTTTGGTTCACAGAGCTCGGAGAACAAGACACGTTAGAACCAAATGAAAGAATTCATCAGAGATTGGATTAGTAAAATCCAATTAGAATGACTCGTTAGAGATGGGATCAGTCGTATCCTAGAATGAGTCGAAAGAGAGTTGTTTTCAAATAAAGATGAAAACAACTTTAGTTTTGAAAATTTAAAATCTATTATACGTATTTGAATATTATATTTATATTGATTTGGACAATCAAGTATATAAAGATTTTGTGTATACATCTGGTCCAGGTGTATTTGAAGTTTTAATATACTGGATATATATAGAATCACACTCAAGTCTCCCGGAGATGATTCTGATGATAGCGATCACATCATCAACATTTGTGTTCGAGTTTCGTAAGTGGGATATCTATATATTTCCAATTGACTGGTGTGAGGACCAAAAATATAGTTAGAATATATTGTTGTGACTTGGTGTAACAACCCCGAATTTTGGGGCCAATTTAAAATTTTTATTTTTAGAAATTTTAATGGATTTCAATATTTAAAATAATTTATTTTAAATAATAACGATGGAAAATTTATTTAAATCGAGGTTAAAATGAATAAATTTGATTTAATTATAAAAGGAGTTAGAAACAGCGCTGTAGTTTGAAAATTTGAATTTGAACTTTGACTGAATGTACAAGATTCATTTTAAATCAGAATTGAGCGAAACAAGAAATATTTAAATCTGTTTAATCATATCTTTCTAACGAATCTGAAAAACTGAAATTTCACTTTAGAAATCAATAGTTATGGCTAGTTCAAAATTTAGAAAAGTCACTGTAGAATTTATATATATTTTAATATAAAATATAGCCCTTAAAAATAGTCATTTTGCGAACGACCTCGGTTTTCGACGAAACCACTTTTGTTGGAACCGGAATGTCAAATTATTGCTAAGTTTCAATTTTCATAATTTTTCGAATTAATATGTGAGCATGGTAAAAGAAAATGTGTTTTGACTGTTTCAGTCAAATTTAATCGACTCGAAAATAGCCATTTTTCAAACAGTCTCAGAATTCGACGAAATTAGTCTTGTTAGAACCATATCGTCAAAACATAACTAAAAATAATTTTTATGGAATTTTTAGAGTTCGTATGTGGCCCTGGTAATTTAAAATGTATGTTTGAATTTAATAATTAAATGATTTATGATGTAAATTAAAGAAAACATATCGTAACAGCCGAACTAGGTTACGAAACATATTCCATTGTGTCCAGAGCAGGGGTATTTAGCTAGGGGCGACACTCGTTGGGTTTGATTTGGAGTTCGGTACGATACAAGAGCTGTATTGGAATTTAAAGAAATTAAATAATTAAATAAATACAAAATACACAGTATAAATACTCTTGGGATACGCTAACCCTAGGACCAAATACCCAGCCGCCATAGCCATGAACGAACGGACGAACTGCCCTGATTGAATCCCTCCATTTTCTTAATCTCTAATGAATAAAATTCACAACTCAAAAGGAAAACATCGAAGAGAAGGTGGAGCTCTTTAATCTGGACGGTGGTGATCGGTGATGGTTGCGTGGATTGCTGGAACGAGGGGCTCAAAGTCGACGGTTTCACAGTCGAACTATGCGCGATGGGGGATGGCGAGCGCGGCGGCGCTCCTGGCATCGAGGGAGGTGGCGAAGGGCTCGAGAAGGGTGATGTCAGATCGATGTCTGCCTTCCTGAATGGCGGTGCGACGTAGGGCTTTGAAAGTTAGACGATGGGTTCCAGAACTGGTCGGTGGTAGGAAGAAAGGATTAAGGTTAAGGGATAATTATATTATAATTAACTATTGAATTATATATATATAAATCGTTTAAAAGTTTAAAACTCTATAACTTTGTCATATAGTATCGAAATCGAACGAAACCAGTTGCGTTGGAATCATGTTGGCGATATCTACACCACAGAACGAACCAGATCTAAAACAGAGGACTTTGAAAATTTCGACAAATAGCAAAGTGAGAATTCTTTTATTTTAAATAATTAAAATTTACTAATTATGATCGTGTTAGAAATTATTACCAATCCTTTGTAAATGTCAATTTGTATTTATATGTGATTTGATTTGGTTTGATTGTTACTGTCATGATGATCTGTTAATTAGATTTATTATTGTGTTGAAGTGAGGACTGACAAAATAAAATTGTCATTTGTTAGACAAAATAGACATTTTAGTTATATTTTGTCATGTTAGACAAAAAATAACATTTTGATTAGAATTGTTATGTTAGACAGAAAACATCATTTTAGTTAGAACATTTTGTGTAAACAAAAATCACACTTTTAATTAGAATTTAGAGATGTTATATAAAATAAAATAAAATAAACATTTATGTTAGCATATGGAAACTATCATTTATATTAGCATATGGAAACTATCATTTATGTTAGCATATAAAAACATCGTTTTTATGTTGAATGTGAATTGTTATATAAAATCATCGTATCGTATTGAAATAAGAATTGGCATATAAAACATCGTTTTATGTTGAAATGAGAATTATTATGTTGAAAATGTCAATACATTAGAAATATGATCACATTAGAAAAGTGTTTACATTAGGAAAATGTTTACATTAGAAACATGATTACATTTCTATGTAATGTTAATCTCATTTTGTTAGAAAATGTTGCATCACATTTTTGTCATGAATATGTACATTAGAATAAAATATAATTTTATTGTAAAATGTCACATTAGAATGAAAATAACATTTTGTTATAAAATGTTTATTGGATTAAAATTGTCACTTTTGTGTTAAATTAGAAAAGGACACTTTTGCCACATTAAAAAGGGTTAAAAGGAAAAGAATAGATTTTTATTAAACATTCTTTTTCAATAACATTCTTTTCAATAAAAAGAAATTATGTTTTTATTATCATATTGATTACAATAAAGAAGTGTAGAATCAGAAATACACATTTTTGTTGAAACTTGATTTGTGAAATAAAAATCACATTTTTGTTAGATTGAAATTATCATTTTTGTTTACATCAATAAAAGAGACATTTTGTCACTTTTAAAAGAATGGAAATAAAAAGACACATTTTAGTTATTAAATAAGGATTTTACAAAAATCACATTTCGGTCATTTAATAAGAATGAATTTTTTTGGTCAAAACATGATTTTAGAAATAAAAATAGTATTTTTGTCAAAACATGATTTAATAGATAAAAATGAACATTTTTATACCTTGAAAAGAATTAGATAAAAAAATTGAACATTTTTATACATTGAAAAAGAATTAGAGAAAAATCAACATTTTGTACATTGAAAAGAATTTGTAATAACCCGGAAATCTGAGCCAATTTAAAAATTTTATTTTGGCAATTTTAGCGAATTTTGATTATTTAAAATGAATTATTTTAAATAATAACGACAAGAAATTTATTTTGAATAGAATTCGAACGTATATATTTATTCGAATCGTCGTTAGAATATAAATATTTATTTATATATATAAAAGGAATTGAAAATGGTGCGGTAGTTCGATAATTCGATTTCAAAATTCAAATGAATGCACCAGGTGCAAAATAAACCGGATTTTAGTGAAACCAAAAATATTTGAATCTAATTGAGAATATCTTTCCAACGAATCAGAAAAATTGAAATTTCATAGTGGGGATCAAAAGTTATGTCCAATTGAAATTTCAGAATAGTCGCTATGGAATTTCGGCCCTTAAAAATGGCCATTTTGCAAACGACCTCGGATTTCGACAAAACCACTTTTGTTGGATCCGCGATGTAAAATAATTGCTAGGTTTAAAATTTCATAATTTTTCGAATCAATATGTGAGCGTGGCGAAGGAAAACGCGTTTCACCAGTTTTAGTTGATTTTAATCGACTGGAAAATGGCCATTTTTCAAACGTTCTCAGAATTTGACGAAATTAGTTTTGTTAGGACCGTATCGTCAATACGAAGCTAGAAAATATTTTTATGGAATTTATAGAGTTAGTATGTGGCTCCGGTAAATTGAAATGTGCGTTCAAATTCAATATATAGAGTTATATTTTGATTTTGACAGAAACTGATCGAAACAGTCGAATCGGCCTACGATACATATCCCATTGTGTTCGTTATGGCGGTAATTAGCTAGAGGCAACAGTCGGTGGGTTCGATTTTGAGTTCGAAATAAAAAGTTGCTTTATGGAATAAATAATATAAAAAATTCAATTAAATCCCCCCTATACCTTTCTCCTTCCCCGATCTATTTCATTTCATTACAGAAAAAAAAGAATTCACCACCGCAACCCCCCCTCTGGCCACCGCGACTCCCCCCTCCCCCCCCCCCCCGCCGCCGCCCCCTCTCTCCCCCTTCCTCCTCCCCCACGTCAAGCTCGAAACCCCCCTTTCTCGATTGAAACCCCCCAAACCACTCTGTGCCACCACGATGCAACCCCCCCCCCCCCCCCCGAGCTTCCGACACACCGAGCCCAAACCCTCAGGCCAACCCCAAACCGCGATTCCAGATCCGCCTCCAACCCATGAAGAACCTAAGTGAGTTTTTTTAATTTAAATTCTTTGTTTTCAATTATATAAAGTTAGGGTTTTAATTATAGAAAAGACGAGATATTTATTTAGTTTAAAAAAATGATTTTTATTTTGATTTTTGTTTATAAAACATGAAGGTAAGGGTTTTATCATAGAAAAGATCCGATTTTTATATTATAAATATAATAAAAAGATGATTTTTATATTATAGAAAGATTAAAAATATGATTTTTATAATATATAGATAATAAAAATTCGATCTTTATATCATAGGAAGAACAAAAATATGATTTTTATTCATGAAGAGTAATAAAAATATAATTTTTATTATATTACTAGCAAGGTAAAGATGGAATTTTTATCTATATAGTACCGGTATAAAAATGTGATTTTTATCCACATAGCGCAGTTATAGAAAATTCGATTTTTATATATTGAATAGCGAAGTAAAAATTCGATTTTTATATATTGAATAGCGAAGTAAAAATTCGATTTTTATATATTGAATAGCGAAGTAAAAATTCAATTTTTATATATTGGATAGCGAAGTAAAAATTCGATTTTTATATATTGGATAGCGAAGTAAAAATTCGATTTTTATATATTGGATAGCGAAGTAAAATTTCGATTTTTATATATTGGATAGCGAAGTAAAAATTTGATTTTTATATATTGGATTGCGAAGTAAAAATTCGATTTTTATATATTGAATAGCGAAGTAAAAATTCGATTTTAACATATTGAATAGAGAAGTAAAAAATTTGATTTTTATATATGTAGTGAATACGGATGACAAAAGTGATGAAAGAAGAAACGACGGGGATTTCCTACATATGAAGGATCGTGGCGTTTGGATTAGCTAGTCGTTGAGAACTTCTCACTTTTAATTTAATTTTCTATTTAAAATATATACTAGGATGCAGACGGTGTTTAGTAGCACCCGACACCCGTCATCCACAGACTATGGACGGCTTGTATGCTTGTTTGTTTGATTTTGATGTGTAGTTGATTGTGTGATGTGATGTGAAATGAAACAAAATATTTATATAGTTAAAAATATTTTATAGTTGAAAATAGAATTTTTAACGTGCATTTAAAATGAAATAAATATAAACAAATCAGACGATTTGTTTATACACACACATTTGACTGATATTGATTGGGACGATAAATTTTACACATCGCCCAACTGTACAAATAAAATCTGTGTTTGATTGATTGAAACCCCACACGGGTATTGGGATGATATATGACATACACTAATCCCAATAATTAGTTGTATGTCGATCGATTGATTGACAGACTGTTATAAGCATTAAATATTTATATTTGATGCTTATATAGTGTAGAATGCACTTTGGATGATGGTTGATGATTTATCGTTGCTGTTATATACGTGTGTTGTAGAAAATACATATAATTAACATTATATGGTAATTGATTGGGCCTCTTCCAGTTTTGAAATAGAAATATTTGAAATAGAATATTTGAAATAGAATATTTGAAAATAGAAATATTTGAAATAGAATATTTGAAAATAGAAATATATGAAGCCGTGTTGATTAGATTGACGCCATTTTGACGCGAACGATATTTATATCGATTTTATTCATTTTTCAATGAATATTGAAAGTGATTTCGAAATTCGAATTATATTGAAAAGAATCGAAATTCGAATTATATTGAAAAGAATTGAAATTCGAATTAAATTGAATTCGAATTGAAATTCGAATTAAACTGAAATTGTATTCGAGTTGAAATTGAATAGAAATGAATTCGAATTGAAATTAAATTGAATTGAAACGAATTAGAATTCGAATTGAAAATAAAATGAATTCGAATCGAATTGAAATTAAATGGAAATCAATTTGAAATGAATTCGAATTGAAAATGAATTTGAATTGAAATTGAATAGAATTGAATTCGAATTTAAATTGAATTTAAATTGAATAGAAATGAATTCGAATTTAAATTGAATAGAAATAAATTCGAATTGAAATTGAATTGAATTGAAAATGAACTGAAATTGAATTAAAAATCGATTTGAATTGAAATCAATTTGAAATGAATTTAAAACGAATTTATATTGGAAAGATTGAATTTTGATTTGAATTTGAGATGGAAGTTGAAATCGTTTTGAAAACGTATTTAAAAAGATTTATAAAATTCGTTTCGAAAGGAATTCGATGAAGTATATATTACATATATTATATATATTATATAATGGCCTGAATAGAACGCGCCACGCCGCGGCATTTCGCGAATTTCGACCATTGACTTCGAATGGATATTGCGGGAGATCCGACCGTCGGATTCTCCTAAAACCGGAACCGTTGGGTTCGTATCGAAAAGAGCTTTCTAACGAATATAAGAAATTAGAAATCTAACGGATGGATTTGGAATTATGTCCAAATCAAAATTGGAAAAGGTCGTTGTAAGTGCAATTCGATGGCCATTGGTGGAAATCGATTGTACGGGCCTTGATAAAATTATTAAAAATATCAATAATTTGTGTAATATCATAAGAAATAATTTGGGAAGAATCAGGATGAAAAAAATCCATATTTGAAAAGATAAAAATAGTTTTTATCGAAATGAACTAGATTTGAACTAGAATTATAATTCTATTTATTTTTAAATAAATAAATTGGATTTGAAAAGGGTTTTAAAAGTAACCAGAATTTCCAATAATTGAATTGGAATGGATTTGAATCGAAATTGTCTTTGGAATACTTCGATGTTGGATTTCGTGATTATGCAGATATTGTTATGGAAATTTGAAAGATATATATATACCGTTATTTCCAATACGATATTTGTTGGTCGTAGAATTTGATATTGAATATAAGCCGGTATATTTTCTATTCAGAGCCTTGTATTTAATATCAAATGTGATTTGGGTTTGTCGTGAATGGTTTCTTCATTAACACTGTTCTTAAACCCAGTTGAGAAAAAAGTTAAATCTTTTTATTTAGATTTGATGAAGTGTACCAATTAAATAGTATTTAATTGGAATTGAATTGGTATTGATTTTTGGGTTTATCGTGAACAGTGTTTTAAATAACACTTGTTCTTTAACCCGATAATTAATGAAATGTGATTTTGGGTTGTCGTGAACGGTATCTTCAATAATACTGTTCTTAGACACAAAGGAGTTAAGAAAATCAGAAACTAACTGGAGATTAGTTAAGTTGAATGGTTTCTGAGGTATTGATCTGATGTTGGTTTCGGCCTTCGGCGTTAATATTTAGGGAATTGCTCACTTGCAATTTTACGGTTTGGGACTGATTGAAATGTGATGTGATTTTGGGGTTTATCGTGAACCGTGTTTGTAACACCCCACCTCCGCCAGGGTGGCTCTTGCAAGCACTCTGACTTTGGAGGGGTGTTTGAATCAGGTAAACATGCATAATGATATATCAAGGCAGAACAAGAACATATGTATATATGTAAACAGAGTAAATAAGATAAGTAAAACAGCGGAAGATTTCAAACTATTTCAAAACAAGTCTGGTACAACGTAATGTCAACTTTCCAAATACAAAAGTCTAGATAAAAACAACATCACTGAAAAACTGAAATACATAAGTACTATCCCCAAAATAAGTGATAACCATAGCTAGCTTCATGTCAAGACCGTACATGAGCTAAAATCCCACAAGCAAGCGATCAGAAATCCAAGCTAAGCTCCAATATTCCCACCCTGAGAACCTGGGGGGGGGAACGGAAGAAAAGAGGCGAAAGAAAAATAGGTCAGTCAAAAAGACTGAGTAAGCCCTACTACAATCAATGTAAACTGATAAAGTTAACTGGCATGATGAAAACTGAGATGAACATAAGGATAACTACATACTGGCATGATAGATAAAAGGTGTCATCGCATAATCAGGTTTTAGGTTTTGCACCACAGGTGTACTAGCAAACTAACATGACTTGAATAAACATGTATTTATCCCTTGGCCCAAGCTTTGGCCCAATAACATGAAGTGACCCTAATACGAGGTCCAATAACATGAAGTGACCCTAATACGAGGTCCAACCAAACGGTCTAGTCGATCGGCTCCCTATAAGCCTAACTCGTCACGTGTTGGTGTCAATACGGCCCAAACTTAATTGTAGTCAGACTGTGCCGGGTCCACCCTTCGGGTGTATCAAGCCCTAGGGTGTAAACCCCTGGACACCATAAACATAAGTGCACAGTCTCGATCTACTGGTACCTGTGCATGTTTTCTCCGGCTACGGACTATGTGCACGACCATAGTCCGTCCGGAACTACACCGGCGTACCACTCTGCCGTTGTTTTTGGTCACTTACCTCAAGTCCAGTAATCGTGCCCCCTCCCTAGCCTAGTCCTTAGGGTCTTAATGATACAAACTTGGGATTACTGCTGGAGTGGACCCCCATTGCTAGGATTTTCTAGTGGGTTAAGTACGGTTTAACCCTCTTGCTAATCATGGATTAACTTGGTTAAGTGTAACGATGAGTTCACGACTTAACCCTGATTAATCTACCAAGCCCGCATTGATTAAGTATTAAGTGGACCATGACTTAAACCCTAATCATGAGGCATTAATTAATTAATATGCCTTAACCTCTCACATTAGACTTCGTTGCGGTTACTAGTTAAGCCGGTCGGTTCCGGGTAGCTTTACACCACAACTTGGTCTAACCTCGGGTTCAAGGTACAACATGACCAACTTCTCACATTGGGTCCTATTGTTTGTAGCAACTAGTTAAGCCGGTCGGTTCCGGGTAGGTTTACGCTACAAACTCAACCCAACCTCGAGTTGGTCACACTTATATTTTCTAAGTGTCATGTCCATCATGTTTCCAAAACATGTTACAAGTTTTCAAGAATTTGGGTAGACCTAACTTAATAGGTAAATTCCCAATGGGTAGACCTAACTTAATAGGTAAATTCCCAATCTTATGTTTTTATGTCTTTTAAGTTTACCCAACCCCAAACGCAATCCCATCGCTTACATATCGCAATAGCGCATAAAGGATAGAAAGAGGGAACTTGGCATAATCATGACATAAAGGTGTTGAAGCCACAAGTTTAACATGGTGGCATATGAAATGTACACATGTTCATATACTTGCATATTACATTTTAGGCCTCAAAAGCATGCATAAAACCTAACTTAGCATATTGGTGATACATGGTGATAAATGACATGTAGAAATGGCCATAAGTTTGCATTTAGCCTCACATGCAAGTTATCATAATAGATATGATAACTTATATGTTGCCAAAATGCAACCTTTAGCATAAAGCTTGAAGCTTTAGGCTCATAAACCCAAGATAAGCTTGCATAACATGATAACATGAGTAAGATGATCAACCCAAACTTGCATACATAACATTGCAACTTGCATATCATAACATAGCAAACTTGCATAACATAACATGGCAACTTGCATATCATAACATAGCAAACTTGCATACATAACTTGATAGACTTGCATAACACATCATAGTAAACTTGCATATCATAATGATCAAACACAACTTGCATCATTCATTAACTTTAGAGTTTAAATATGAAAGTAGAAAAGGGCTTACAATGCTTATGAAGACTCAAATGAGTATAAGCAAATATAAGATTGAGACAAAGCCCTTATGCAATCAAATAAACCCAAATGCAAGCTCCAATAGAAAAACCCTTGAGCAAAAATGATCAAAACCCTTGCTTTATGATGTAAATATGGAAATTAACTTGAATGCAAGCTAATGACACTCATACAAGCTTGAAAACACTTGTATGCATGGAAAATCTCTCATAGAAATTTATTTAGGAATTTTATGAAGAGAGTGGAGGCCATGAGAGGAATGATTTTGCCATAGTTTAGTTGTAGGATTGATTAATGATGATTTAGGGTTAGGTTAGGGGCTTATTTACTAGAGATTAGGATTAGTTTCAACCTTAGGATTAAACCCTAGTTCCAATCTCAGCCCTCAAAACCGAATCTGGCCCCCAAACTCAACACAACTCCAAAATGGTGCACCAGGCAAAACTGCCCGGCTGAACCAAGTCGACAGCCAAGTCGACAGGGCTGTCGACTTGGGTCCAACCAAGTCGACTCCCAAGTCGACAGGGCTGTCGACTTGGGTGCTCTGGCGGGAATTTTCCCGCCTGGCCCAATCTGACCCTAATTTCCAAATTCAAACTTGAATTTGAAATCTGTTTTTACTTTGAAATTTTCTGAAAACTTCGTTGGGCCTTAATCGGGTCATACGGACTCCGATTTTCAAAAACTCTGACTCTATTTCGCGTATTTTTCCGAGACGAACGCAATGGCATAGCCCGTTTCCCTTGATTCAGATTTATAAATTAAATTCTGCCTTGATTTACGTTATAACAGGTTATTGAAAATACGGGTTGTTACAGTGTTTTAAATGACACTGATTCTTTAACCCAGTTAAAGATTAAAACTAAGTCGAGTTTTAATGAATCTTTAATTAGATTGAAAAGATCAAGAATGGAGTATCACCAGTTTTTCTCCAGGCGATAGTTAAATCTTTTATTAGATTTGAACGTGAAATGGTAATTGAATTTACCGATAACACCGTGGTGTTAGATATGAAGTATTACCAGTTTTACTTCATGGGATGAATAGGTTGGGATTGGGAAACAAAATAAATGATCACTTCGGTATGGTTCGTTAATCTCGATTAGTTTGAAGTGATATTCAAAGGAAGATTAAAGAATAAATTTAGAAGAATTTGTCTTTGATAAAATTAATGGGAACCTTTGTAACAACCCGCAAATTCTGAACCAATTTAAAAAAAAAAATTAGAAAAATTTAATGAATTTGGAGAATATAAAATAATTTAATTTAAATATTATGGGCTAAAAATTTATTTTAATTGAAGTTGAAACGAATAAATTAAATTTAATTATAAAACGAGCCTGAAATAGCACGGTAGTTTGAAATTTTAATTTTTAAACTTTGACTGAATGTACAGGATTCAAAATAAATCAGAATTGAGCGAAACAAGAAATATTTAAATCTGTTTAATCATATCTTTCCAACGAATCTGAAAAATTGAAATTTCGTTTTAAAATTCAAGAGTTATGGCCAATTCGATTTTTAGAAAAGTCGCTGTAGAATTTAATATATATGGCCCAAAAGGCTACTTTTCACATACGAAGGAATTTGGACTCGAAACCACTTCCATTGAGTTCGAAATGATGTTTCTGCATTGAGAAACAGTAAACACTTATATATTTTGAGTTTCGGAAATTATATGTTTAACAATGTATTTTTAATATTAAATATATAGCCCTTGAAAATAGGAAATTTTCAAACGACCTCCGTTTTCAACGAAACCACTTTTGTTGGATCCGGAATGTCAAAATATTGTTAAGTTTAATTTTTCATAATTTTTGAAATTAATTTGTGGTCGTGGCAAAAAGATTTCAGTTTTGTCAATTTCAGTAAAAATTAAACGACTTGAAAAAGGCCATTTTTCAAACAGTCTCAGAATTCAACGAAATTAGTCTCGTTAGAACCGTATCGTCATAAGAAAGCTAAAAATATATTTTTTTGGAATTTTCGGAGTACGTATGTGGCCCCGGTATATTTAAATGTACGGTAGAAATTAAAATATTTATTTAATATTGTATTTTTAAATTAAAACCGAAAATAAAACATTACAGGCATCAGAATTGGAGCCCGGGACATAGCCCATTGCGTTCAGAAGGCCTCAAAACCTTAAGAACGACAGTAAGCAGGCCCAAATCGGAGAAAGTCCGAAAATCCACCTTTTTAGCACAAATTTCAAAATTTAATATTAAAATATTATATAAAAATTCGGGCTGAAACCCTAGCCAGCCGCCACCCAGATTTTTCTATGGCTGAAATTGTCCGATTTTCAAATGCTTATAACTTTTGATCCGCTCAACGAAAATCGACGCATAATATATCAAATCGAAGAGAATTCAAAGACCTTTCAATCCATACGGTCAAGATCGGGTTTTGGTGCACGGTGTTCGCGAATTCTGGCCGAGAACAGGCTGCGTTTTTTTGTGTTTTTGGGGGTGAGATTGGAGGCCGAGTTCGACGGGTTTGGGGGTGTTGGTGGCTCTTTGCAAGGCGGTCGTGGTGGTGACATTTGATCGGACGATGGTGGCTTGTATTGGGGTGCGTGTAGAAGGAAGAAGGAGCAGCTACGGGTAGTTCGGCCAAGAAGAAGAACGTCGGGTTGGGAAGAAGGAGAAGGTCCGAATTTTTTTAAATTATTTTATTATTTAATTATTCAATTTATCCGATCTTTAAAAATTCATAACTCTTTTATACGAGGTCCGTTTTACAAACCGTAAATTGCGTTGGAATCACAAAATTAAGATCTACGTGATGGCACCAACCAGAGCTGAAACTGAGACAGTTGGAAAATCGGCCAAATTCAATGTGAGAATTCTAATTAATTATCTTATTAATTATTAATTATTTTTTTGCGTTAAAAATAACTGTATTATCACATAAATTCAGATCTGAAATGTTCTGTGATGTTTGAATGGATGATTGTTCGCTTGTTGTATGTGTTGTGGTTCATGTTATGATAAATCTGCATTGGAATTTTATACATTTTGTTGAATTTATT
Organism: Allium sativum; assembly: GCA_030737875.1. Taxonomy (NCBI): domain Eukaryota; kingdom Viridiplantae; phylum Streptophyta; class Magnoliopsida; order Asparagales; family Amaryllidaceae; genus Allium; species Allium sativum. The sequence goes on along the minus strand of CM060915.1, from coordinate 307,529,332 downwards.
TGCAGTTAGAAAATTGGATCTAAAATTAGATCTAAAACATATTTTATTTAGTTTAAATCATATTTATTCAGATCTAGTGGAAATAATTTAATTTATGATATCAAAATATTATTTTCATTATTCTGAAATGAATGATAGAATTAGATCAACAAATAAAAACCCATTTTTATTTGTTGACATTACAATAGAAATTTGAACGACAAATAAATACTCATTTTTATTTGTTGATTGAACAATAGAAATTGACCGACAAATAAAACTTATTTTCATTGTTAATTCTACAAAAGAAATTGAACGCAAATAAAACTAATTTTTATTTGTTTATTTACAATAGAAATCGAACAACAAATAAAAATCTTATTTTTATTTGTTTATATAATATTAGAATTCGAACGACAAATAAAAATCTTATTTTTATTTGTTTATATAACAACAGAATATGGGTCAACAAAAAAAAAAATCTTAAATGTGAATTTGCTTACATTAAAAAGAATGATAAAAACAACATATATTTTTTATAGGAAATTGTTTCATTAAAAAGATGAAATTAAAAGATTACATTTTTATGTAAAAATAGTGATCTCAATAAAAAGTCATATTTTATTTGTCACTTTGATTTCAATAAAAGTTATAACATTGGAAAATCTCATTTTTAATGTAATATTGGTTTCGATAAAAGAAGTAACATTAAAACTTCATTTTCAATGTAATAGTGATGTCAACAAAAAGAAGCAACGTAAAAGATTCTCTTTTTATGTGTTCATTGTTTTCAATAGAAAGATTTTTCATTAAAAATTACATTTTTAATGTGATTTAGATTTCATCGTAAAGATTAAAATAAAAAGATTATATCTTTATTTTCTTTTTGTTGAAATGAAGAGTTTATAAAATAAGATTGCATTTTTATTGAAATTTTGTTCATTGAAATATAATTTGTTCTTTTTATTTGTATTCACATATACAAACAAAACATTGAACAATAATTTGTTCTTTTTATTTGTATTCACAAATACAAGTAAATATAGAAATAAAGTTTGTTCCTTTTATTTGTACTTACATATACAAATCAAGCATTAAAATGAAATATGTCATTTTATTTGTATCCTCAAATACAAATAAAACATTGAAACAAAAGTTCATTTTTTCTTCATTTGTATTCCCAAATACAAATATGCACTGAAAATAAATTTGCTCTTTTAATTGCACTCACAAATGCAATTATGCATTAAAACAAAATTGTTCTTTATTTTTCATTCACTAATGCAAATCTAACATAGGAAATAAGTTAACTTTTTATTATGTTCTTCAATGCGAATGTAATATGAAATAAATAAAATTGGCCTTTTTGTTTGCATTCACAATGCGAACAAAAACTTAAAAAAAATAAGATTTGTATTTTGTTCGCATTCACAATGCGAACGAAACATTAAAAATAAGATTTACGTTTTTGTTCGCATTCACAATGTGAGCAAACCATTAAAAATACATTTTTGTTTACATTCCACAATGTAAACAATACATGAAAATAAAAATTATATTTTTGTTTGCATTCTACAATGCAAACGAAGCGTAGGAAATAAAAAAAAATACATTTTTGCATCCTTCCATGCAAATAAAAGATGAAAGAAGAAAAAATTTACATTTTTGTTTACAACTTTTGTTGCAAGCAAACAAGAAAATAAAATTTGCATTTTTTGTTTTGCAAATTTAGTTGCAAACTAATTTACATTTTTTTTTATTATTTGCATTCCATCATGCAAATAAAACAAAGAGATAAAATTTCATTTGTTGTTTGCAACCTTAGTTGCAAACAAACAAGAGAATAAAAATTACATTTATATTTTGTTTGCAAATTTAGTTGCAAACAAATTTATTAAAAACAAATGTTTCATTGTTGTTGCATGTTTTTAAATGCGAACAAAACATTAAAATAAAGGTTATAATTTTTATTTATTTACTTCACTTGATGTAAATAAACATAAAATAAGAAGTAGTTCTTTTATTTACATTTCTTGATGTAAATAAAACTAGAAAATAAATATTACATTTTTTTTATTTGCATTACTCAACGCAAATTAAACATGAGGATAAAGGCTACATTTTCATTTGAGATCCTTAATGCAAAAAAATTATGAAATGAAGAGTCACAATTTTTATTTACATTCTTCTATGTAAATAAATATCAAATTAAAAAGTTGAATCTTTATTTACGTTCTCTATTTCAAATGAAGCATGAAATGAAAAGTTATATTTTTGTTATTAATTGAATTCCCTATTACAAATGGAATTAAAGATTACATTTTTCTTTTCATGTATTTACAATGAAAGGAATTGAAATAAATATTATATTTTTATTGTCATTTTAGATGCGATGAAAGAATAGAAATAAAGATTACATTTTTATTGGCATTTTACATGCGATAGAGAATAGAAATAAAAGAGACATTTTTATCGTCATATTATATATTGTGTATTACACTGCCATAGACAAGTTACCTGACTTGTTTATGTGATTGGGTCGATAATTTTCACACATCGCCCGAGTGCACAAATAACTTATTATTTGTTTGTTGGTTGAAACCCCACACGGGTGTTGGGATGAAAATTAGCATACACTAATCCCAATATTTAGTTGTATGTTGATCGTTAGATCGACAGGCTGTGATGAGCGTTATTATTAAATTTTAACGCTTACACGGTGGAAGTTACACTTTGGATGTAAATGGATGACTTGATGATTATATTGTTATTGTTATATATATGATGTGTGAAATCCATATAATCCAAATTATATGGTAAATGGTTGAGTCGCATTTCGATTCAGGTGTTCTTTAAAATAAGAATATTCTTACATTAGAAATTCTTTTATATAAAGGATATATTTTCATAAAAGATATTTTAATTAAGTATATGTTATAATAAAGAATATTTGTAAAAGATAAAAATCTGTTATATAAAGGATATTTTTAATGATTATTTAAAATATGTTTTTCTTATAATAATTAATATTTAAAGAAGAATCCTTTAATTAAGATTATTAGAATTTGCAATCTTATTTTATGATATGAAATAAATTGAGATGTGAAGTGGATTTATCGTGGACGGTGTTTTTAAATGACATTCGTCCTTTAATCCAATTTACATTGAAATTACTATTTGGAATTTATAAATCTATTGTATAGATTTAAAAAGAGTATTTCCTAAAAATCAAGTTTTCCAATTTAATATATTAAATTGGAATTAAGTGGAAATTCGAATGGTAATAATCGAGATGGGCTTCTGTAATAGAATACCGATATTATATATGGAATTTAAGAGGCTCTGCCATTATTCCACGTATACTGTTAGTCCGATACAGAAATTTATATCGATTATGTATTGATTTGATTTCTGTGAAATTCCTTATTTTGGAAATTGATTTGTGGGTTTATCGTGAACTGTGTTTTAAATGACACTAGTACTTTAACCTGCTTAAAACAAGATTTATTCCTTAAAATAAATGACCTTGTAATAATGATTTTTGATATTAAATCAAATTTAGAATTTTTAATAAATCTTTTAAGGAAGATTTATGATTTAATTTATCTTTGATAAAATTAATGAGAATCTTTTAAAATATGAATATCTTATTAAAAGAATATTCTGAGTTGGAATGTGGCGTAATGTGTGATTTTCCAATATTTGATTTTTAATCACCAATTACGCGAGTTATTCAGAAAGACCGGGTTTAACCCATTCTGAATAATCATCACGACGATCAAGAGTCGAAGATGAAGACGACAATTGAAGACCGAAGGTTTTCACATCGTTGGGATGATGATGACTGGTATCTTGAATTGGGACTGGCCTTCCAAGGCAAGGTATTTGGTAATGATCGTCCAAACGCATTTGGAGATCAACGGATACGTTGTTTCGCTCAAACCCAGAGCGGACTTGTAAATGTATTATGTGTCTGACATTGTATTCTTTTCTACTGTATTTGTTGAACGCTACTGATTATATATTTCTGTTTGGTGGTGAAGAATCTATTCTTCACTTAACACCCTTCTCTAAGACGTATGAGCTTGGAGGTTATATATATATATTGATAGATGGTCAATGATATGGTAGAGTCTGACAATGTGGCATGCTAAGATGCAAATGATCTAGGCTTTGTTGAAAAGCAGGCCTTGTGGTTGATGATCAAAGCACATTCTATTTAGGCATAGCTTTGTGTATATCGTGACTTCGCGAGCCTCACAGCCCGGTAGAGTCTAAAACGGGAGAAGGGAACGCAGGGAGTGCACACGTTTCTCTCTAGCTAGAGTGGTGCCAGGGACCTACCAGCGCTGGCATTTATTCATTGTGGTTGTTGGATTTTTCGAGGCCTCGGTTTATGCGGTCGCCACTGGCCGTATTATAGGTCCAAAAGGACCGGGGAACGTGTGTTCAGGCATTTCTAATCCACAAAAGTAAGTGTGGACCGGCCCTACAGGATCCAAGGGTTGGACAGAGTACCAATCCTGGGGCATTTGCTAGAGTGTCTCGAATCGGGAAGGATCTCCTCTCTAGCCTTGACTCAGATGGAAACCCAAATTTCCAATACGACATCACGCGGTTTTGATTGTATACCTATATATGGCGACATAGTGGGATGGGGCACTCATGCCGTCTAGGATTGATACATTTACTTTGATGTATTTCAAATTGGTTGCACACTATTATATAATACCGTGTTTATCGTATCAAGCATCTTTTGATCATTATAAGGTAAAACCCTATCCTCCGGTTTGCGTTGCATTGTGTGATGGGACTTGGGTCTTATAATGGTTTCATTTTTCTAAAAAGCATTGCGTTATTTTGACGATTTACTTTACTTTATGCACTGGCAATCCATTGGAGAAAACCTGTTCCGCGAAAGTGGCGTGGTCCTGTGATTAGCCTTATTATATTATATAGGTTAAGTAGAATTCTCACACCAGTCCCATGACTGACCTGTAGTTTGTCCACTGGCAAACTCGGGTGTCCATATTTTCCACACGGGCAGTCGAGTAGCTATTTTTGCAGATATATTAAACAGGATTCTGGGTTGAAGCTTAAAGCTGTGTCCAGAAATAGAGAGTCTTCCGCTGTGTTCTTCCGTTGCAGTATATTACATTTTTTTGTATTTATCTTCCGCTGTAATTATATTCCAATGTACTCTGATATGTATATTCTGTACTCTGATGTAACATTTATTATAGTGTTATAAAAGTCTTCTGTTATCTGTTGTAATGTGTTGTATTCCCAAAGTTAAAGTATTCGTAGATTTTCACTTTTTGGGTCAGACCTGTGTGGTTTATGGTCGATTCAAAGGGTGGGAATTTGCGGGCCTTTACAACCTTTCCCTAAGAATGTGAAATTTAGAAACTAACTGTAGGTTGGCTAAGATGAATGGTTTCCTGTGTATTGATCTGATGTTGGTTTCGGCCTTCGGGGTTAATATTTGGGGAATTGTTCTCTTACTAATTTACGGTTAGCGATTGATGAATTGGAATGAGGCGTATGTTGTGTTTGTGTAACACTTCTTTATTATATACGTGAGCTATTCAGAAAGACTGGGTTTATCCAATTTTGAATAACTGATTCGACGATGAGTCGAAGATGAAGGCGGTGGTTGAAGACCGGAGGTCTTCACGTCGTTTGGGTTATTACTGATGATCTTGATTGGGATGTACACCCAAGAGGAGGGAATCAGTTAGTGGTCGTCCAGATGTACTTGGAGACCGATGGATATGCGAGGTAAAAGGTGCCTCCGGTTTCGTTCCGACCCAGAACGGACTTGTAAATGGACTGTGTGTCTGACATTGGATTTCATTCTATGTGATTGATATCGGTTGCATGGAGTGGTTTTCCTGTGTGGCATGTTAAAATGCAAATGATCAAGGCTTCTATTGAAAAGCAGAGTCTTGTGGTAGATGATCAAAGCACGGCCTGTGTGGCATAGCTTTGTGTAGCGTTGATTCGCGAGCCTCACACCCCGGTTGTGAACCAGAAACGGGAGAGGACCTCAGGGAGGACATGCGTTTCTTACTGGTTAGAAGTGACGTCAGTGGTTTGACACGCCCTGACGAGTTTGACTTATGTGGTTGTTGCTGTTGCGGGGCGCCTCGGATATATCGGTGACAATGTGAAGCCGATGGAGTCATTCGTTGGCTCATTTACGCCCCAAAGGGTGGGGAAGCGCAGTGTTCAGGAATTTTAATCCACATCGGTGGACCGGCCCTGTCGCTCCAAAGGCTTGACTGAGTACTTGCCTGAGACATGGGCTAGATTGTCTCGAATATGTAGAGGACGATCCCTGGCCTCGGTTCACAGAAAGAAATCCAACTTCCAATACGTGACGTTTCGATTTTAGTTGTAATCCTATATATGGCGACATAATGGGATGGGGCGCTTATGCCGTCTATGATTGATACTTATGATTTGAAGTTGTTTTATACACTATACACTTATTATAGTATCAAAAGATTTGTTTTAAACGTATCAAGCATTCTTGGCTATTATAAGGTTAAAACCCTATCCCCCGGCTTGCGTTGCATTGTGTGATAGGACCTGGGTCTTATAATAGCTTCATTTTTCTTTATTTAGCATTGTGTTGTTTGTTTTATGCACTGGTATTCTTGGGAGGAAACCCGTTCCGTGTTATACGGCGTGGTCCCTTGATTTACCGAACTTTAAAATAAAGAATAATAACTGTTTTAGTTCTCACACCAGTCTCATAACTGACTTGGTGTTTATTGTTTTAACCTAAACTCTGGGTGCCCTTATTTTGACACGGACAACTAGTAGTTTTGGTTTTGCAGATTTATATTCATAGGATCCTGATTTACAACTGGAACGATATCCGGAAAGCTTTGTATCCGTGTATCTTCTTTATTTGTATTTTGTATTATTTTCCGCTGCTATGTAATCGAATGCGTGATATTGATTTATACTCTGTATATTCTTGTAATCTGATGGAATTGTTGTAATATACAATGAAATGTTCTTCTGTCTGCGTTATGATGTGGCTTGTTCTCAATTCTATCCGGGCTTTCCTTACCGGGGAAGTTCGGGTCGTTTCATTTTGGTATCAGAGCTTTGGTTTACAAAGATCGGAGAACAAGACACATTAGAACCATACGAAAGAATTCATCGGAAATTGGATTAGTAATATCTAATAAGAATGACTCGTTAGAGATGGGATCAGTAGTATCCTAGAACGAGTGTGTAGAGTGTGTTTTTAAAATGAAAACAAGTTTTGTTTTGAAATTTTAAAATCAATTATTCGTATTTGATTATTTATTTTATATTGATTTGGACTATCCAGTATATAAAGATTTTGTATATACGTCTGATCCTCGTGCATTCGAAGTTTTAATATACTGGATAGATATAGAATCACACTCTAGTCGCCCGGAGATGATTCTGTTGATGACTACTTAGCATCAGCAGTTTGTGTTCGAGTCTCGAAGGTGTGATATCTATATATTTCCTATTTACTAGTGTGAGAACAAAAATTAGATAGGGCCTATTGTTGTGATTTGGCATCAAAAATCTGATTTTTTGACTATATAGGAAAGTTATGAATTTGAAATAATAATTAACTAACTGATTGCTGACTATGTTGTTTGATTAATATAAATGTTGAACCTTTAGCCAAATTGATCAAATAGTGAGTTGTATTGGAAATTTGTCGCATTTGCATGCATATACATGTACTTACATTGAACAGGTCATAGCAAGGAGGCTATAGAAGAGGAATAAAATTGTTTGCCCGACAAATAGGTACATGTTTATTGTATTTCCTTGGGTTTGGATGATTTTGTGAGCCGATTGGCTTTTTCTTTTTCTTTTGGATTGAAGAAGGCCATGGGAGGCTATATGAAATATCCCGAAGTCCCCGGTGCAGGGGAGGTTATGGCGAATTTTTTTGAAAATTTAGGGTGTTAGCCAATTTTTTTTTTAAAAATTTGAAAAGTTCTTAGAAACTGAAAAGTTGAAGAACTTAAGCCGTAAAGTAAACAATGAAAGTTGAGTTGATTAGTTAACAACTTTTGGCTTCATTCCTTTTCGGGGATGAAAAGTTTTAAGTGGGGGAGATTGTAATAACCCGGAAATCCGAGCCAATTTAAAATTTTTATTTTGGCAATTTTAGCGAATTTTGATTATTTAAAATGAATTATTTTAAATAATAACGACGAGAAATTTATTTTGAATAGAATTCGAACGTATATATTTATTCGAATCGTTGTTAGAATATAAATATTTATTTATATATATAAAAGGAATTGAAAATGGCGCGGTAGTTCGATAATTCGATTTTAAAATTCAAATGAATGTACCAGGTGCAAAATAAACCGGATTTTAGTGAAACCAAAAATATTTGAATCTAATTGAGAATATCTTTCCAACAAATCAGAAAAATTGAAATTTCATAGCGGGGATCAAAAGTTATGTCCAATTGAAATTTCAGAATAGTCGCTATGGAATTTCGGCCCTTAAAATGGCCATTTTGCAAACGACCTGGGATTTCGACGAAACCACTTTTGTTGGATCCGCGATGTCAAATAATTGCTAGATTTCAAATTTCATAATTTTTCAAATCAATATGTGAGCGTGGCGAAGGAAAACGCGTTTGACCAGTTTTAGTTGATTTTAATCGACTGGAAAATGGCCATTTTTCAAACGGTCTCAGAATTTGACGAAATTAGTTTTGTTAGGACTGTATCGTCAATACGAAGCTAGAAAATATTTTTCTAGAATTTATAGAGTTAGTATGTGGCTCCGGTAAATTGAAATGTGCGTTCAAATTCAATATATAGAGTTATATTTTGATTTTGATGGAAACTGATCGAAACAGTCGAATCGGCATATGATACATATCCCATTGTGTTCGGAATGGGGGTAATTAGCTAGGGGCGACAGTCGGTGGGTTCGATTTTGAGTTCGAAATAAAAAGTTGCTTTATGGAATAAATAAAATAAAATAATATAAAAAAAATCAATTAAATCCCCCTATACCTTTCTCCTTCCCCGATCTATTTCATTTCATTACAGAAAAAACAAAAACAAACGAATTCGCCGCCGCAACCCCCCCCCCATCTGGCCACCGCGACTCCCCCCTGCCGCCCCCTCTCTCCCCATTCCTCCTCCCCCACGTCGAGCTTGAAACCCCCTTTCTCGATTGAAACCGCGCCCCCCAAAAAACCATGTGCCACCGCGACACAACCCCCCCTGAGCCTCCAACGCACCGAGCCCAAACCCTCAGGCCAACCCCAAACCGCGATTCCAAAACCGCCTCCAGCCCATGAAGAACCTAAGTGAGTTTTTTTATTTAAATTCTTTGTTTTCAATTATACAAATTTAGGGTTTTAATTATAGAAAAGACGTGATATTTATTTAGTTAAAAAAATGATTTTTATTCTGATTTTTGTTTATAAAACATGAAGGTAAGGGTTTTATCATAGAAAAGACCCGATTTTTATATTATAAATATAATAAAAAGATGATTTTTATATTATAGAAAGATTAAAAATATGATTTTTATATTATATAGATAATAAAAATTCGATCTTTATATCATAGGAAGAACAAAAATATGATTTTTATTCATGAAGAGTAATAAAAATATAATTTTTATTATATTACTAGCAAGGTAAAGATGGAATTTTTATCTATATAGTAGCGGCATAAAAATGTGATTTTTATCCATATAGCGTAGTTATAGAAAATTCGATTTTTATATATTGAATAGCGAAGTAAAAATTCGATTTTTATATATTGAATAGCGAAGTAAAAATTCGATTTTTATATATTGGATAGCGAAGTAAAAATTCGATTTTTATATATTGGATAGCGAAGTAAAAATTCGATTTTTAAATATTGGATAGCGAAGTAAAAAATTCGATTTTTATATATTGAATAGCGAAGTAAAAAATTTGATTTTTATATATGTAGTGAATACGGATGACGAAAGTGATGAAAGAAGAAACGGCGGGGATTTCCTACATATGAAGGATCGTGGCATTTGGATTAGCTTGTCAGTGAGAACTTCTCACTTTTAATTTAATTTTCTAGTTAAAATATATACTAGGATGCAAACGGTGTTTAGTAGCACCCGACACCCGTCGTCCACAGACCATGGACGGCTTGTATGCTTGTTTGTTTGATTTTGATGTGTAGTTGATTGTGTGATGTGATGTGAAATGAAACAAAATATTTATATAGTTAAAAATATTTTATAGTTGAAAATAGAATTTTTAATGTGCATTTAAAATGAAATAAATATAAACAAATCAGACGATTTGTTTATATACACACATTTGACTGATATTGATTGGGACGATAAATTTTACACATCGCCCAACTGCACAAATAAAATCTGTGTTTGATTGATTGAAACCCCACACGGGTATTGGGATGATATATGACATACACTAATCCCAACAATTAGTTGTATGTCGATCGATTGATTGACAGACTGTTATAAGCGTTAAATATTTATATTTGATGCTTATACAGTGTAGAACACACTTTGGATGATGGTTGATGATTTATCGTTACTGTTTTATACGTGTGTTGTAGAAAATCCATATAATTAACATTATATGGTAATTGATTGGGCCTCATTCCAGTTTTGAAACAGAAATATTTGAAATAGAATATTTGGAAATAGAAATATTTGAAATAGAATATTTGAAAATAGAAATATATGAAGCCGTGTTGATTAGATTCACGCCATTTTGACGCGAACGATATTTATATCGATTTTATTCATTTTTCAATGAATATTGAAAGTGATTTCGAAATTCGAATTATATTGAAAAGAATCGAAATTAGAATTATATTGAAAAGAATTGAAATTCGAATTAAATTGAAAAGAATTGAAATTCGAATTAAACTGAAATTGAATTCGAATTGAAATTGAATAGAAATGAATTTGAATTGAAATTAAATTGAATTGAAATGAATTAGAATTCGAATTGAAAATAAAATGAATTCAAATCGAATTGAAATTGAATGGAAATCAATTTGAAATGAATTCGAATTGAAAATGAATTCGAATTGAAATTGAATAGAATTGAATTCGAATTTAAATTGAATAGAAATGAATTCGAATTTAAATTGAATAGAAATGAATTCGAATTGAAATTGAATTGAATTGAAAACTAACTGAAATTGAATTAAAAATTGATTTGAATTGAAACCGATTTGAAATGAATTTAAAACGAATTTTAATTGGAAAGATTCCATTTTGATTTGAATTTGAGATGGAAGTTGAAATCGTTTTGAAAACGAATTTAAAACGATTTATAAAATTTGTTTCGAAAGGAAATCGACGAAGTATATATTATATATATAATATATATAATATAATGGGCTGAATAGAACGTGCCGCGCCGCGGCAGTTCGCGAATTTCGACCATTGACTTCGAATGGATATTGCGGGAGATCCGACCGTCGGATTCTCCTAAAACTGGAAGCGTTGGGTTCGAATCGAAAAGAGCTTTCTAACGAATATAAGAAATTAGAAATCTAACGGTTGGATTTGGAATTATGTCCAAATCAAATTTGGAAAAGGTCGTTGTAAGTGCAGTTCGATGGCCGTTGGTGGTAATCGACTGTACGGGCCTTGATAAAATTATTAAAAATATCAATAATTTGTGTAAAATCATAAGAAATGATTTGGGAAGAATCGAGATGAAAAACTCCATATTTGAAAAGATAAAAATAGATTTTTATCGAAATGAACTAGTTTTGAACTAGAATTATAATTCTATTTATTTTTAAATAAATAAATTGGATTTGAAAAGGGTTTTAAAAGTAACTAGAATTTCCAATAATTGAATTGGAATGGATTTGAACCGAAATTGTCTTTGGAATATTTCGATGTTGGATTTCGTGATTATACAGATGTTGTTATGGAAATTTGAAAGATATATATATATATATATCGTTATTTCCAATACGATATTTGTTGGTCGTAGAATTTGATATTGAATATAAGCCGATATATTTTCTATTCAGAGCCTTGTATTTAATATCAAATGTTAATTGGGTTTGTCGTGAATGGTGTCTTCATTAACACTGTTCTTAAACCCAGTTGAGAAAAAAGTTAAATCTTTATATTTAGATTTGATGAAGTGTACCAATTAAATAGTATTTAATTGGAATTGAATTGGTATTGATTTTTGGGTTTATCGTGAACAGTGTTTTAAATAACACTTGTTCTTTAACCCGATAATTTATGAAATGTGATTTTGGGTTGTCGTGAACGGTATCTTCAATAATACTATTCTTAGACCCAAAGGAGTTAAGAAAATCAGAAACTAACTGGAGATTAGTTAATTTGAATGGTTTCTGAGGTATTGATACGGTTAGGGACTGATTGAAATGTGATGTGATTTTGGGGTTTATCGTGAACCGTGTTTTAAATGACACTGATTCTTTAACCCAGTTAAAGATTAAAACTAAGTGGAGTATTAATGAATCTTTAATTAGATTGAAAAGATCGAGAATGCAGTATCACCAGTTTTGCTCCAGGCGATAGTTAAATCTTTAATTATATTTGAACGTGAAATGGTAATTGAATTTACCGATAACACCGTGGTGTTAGATATGAAGTATTACCAGTTTTACTTTATGGGATGAATAGGTTGGGATTGGGAAATAAAATAAATGATAACTTTGGTGTGCTCCCGATTAGTTTGAAGTGATATTCAAAGGAAGATTAAAGAATAAATTTAAAAGAATTTATCTTTGATAAAATTAATAGGAACCTTTCCCTAAGAATGTGAAATTTAGAAACTAACTGTAGGTTGGCTAAGATGAATGGATTCCTATGTATTGATCTGATGTTGGTTTCGGCCTTCGGGGTTAATATTTGGGGAATTGTTCTCTTACTAATTTACTGTTAGCGACTGATGAATTGGAATGAGGAGTATGTTGTGTTTGTGTAACACTTCTTTATTATATACGTGAGTTATTCAGAAAGACCGGGTTTATCCCATTCTGAATAACTGATTCGACGATGAGTCGAAGATGAAGACGGTGGTTGAAGACCGGAGGTCTTCACGTCGTTTGGGTGATTACTGATGATCTTGATCAGGATGTACACCCAAGAGGAGGGAATCAGTTAGTGGTCGTCCAGACGTACTTGGAGATCGATGGATATGCAAGGTACAAGGTGCCTCCGGTTTCGTTCAGACCCAGAACGAACTTGTAAATGGATTGTGTGTCTGACATTGGATTTCATTTTATGTGATTGATATCGGTTGCAAGGAGTGGTTTGCCTGTGTGGCATGCTAAAATGCAAATGATCAAGGCTTCTGTTGAAAAGCAGAGTCTTGTGGTAGATGATCAAAGCACGGCCTGTGTGGCATAGCTTTGTGTAGCGTTGATTCGCGAGCCTCACACCCCGGTTGTGAACCAGAAACGGGAGAGGACCTCAGGGTGGACATGTGTTTCTTTCTAGTTAGAAGTGGCGTCAGTGGTTTGACACGCCCTGACGAGTTTTACTTATGTGGTTGTTGCTTTTGCGGGGCGCCTCGGATATATGGTGACTATGTGAAGCCGATGGAGTCATTCGTTGGCTCATTTACGCCCCAAAGGGCGGGGAAACCCAGGTTTCAGGGATTTTGATCCACATCGGTGGACCGGCCCTGTCGCTCCAAAGGCTTGACTGAGTACTTGCCTGAGACATGGGCTAGATTGTCTCGAATCGGTAGAGGACGATCCCTGGCCTCGGTTCACAGACGGAAATCCAACTTCCAATACATGACGTTTCGATTTTAGTTGTAATCCTATATATGGCGACATAGTGGGATGGGGCGCTTATGCCGTCTATGATTGATACTTATGATTTGAATTTGTTTTATACACTATACACTTATTATAGTATCAAAAGATTTGTTTTAGACGTATCAAGCATTCTTGGCTATTATAAGGTAAAAACCCCATCCCCCGGCTTGCATTGCATTGTGTGATAGGACCTGGGTCTTATAATAGCTTCATTTTTCTTTATTTAGCATTGCACTGTTTGTTTTATGCAATGGTATTCTTGGGAGGAAACCCATTCCGTGTTATACGGCGTGGTCCCTTGATTTACCGAACTTTAAAATAAAGAATAATAACTGTTTTAGTTCTCACACCAGTCCCATGACCGACCTGGTGTTTATTTTTTTAACCTAAACTCTGGGTGCCCTTATTTTGACACGGACAGCTAGTAGTTTTGGTTTGGCAGATTTATATTCACAGGATCCTGATTTACAGCTGGAACGATATCCGGAAAGCTTTGTATCCGTGTATCTTCTTCAGTTGTATTTTGCATTATTTTCCGCTGCTACGTAATGTATTGTAATCTCTGATATTTATCGAATGCGTGATATTGATTTATACTCTATATATTCTTATAATCTGATGGAATTGTTGTAATATACAATGAAATGTTCTTCTGTCTACGTTATGATGTGGCTTGTTCTCAATTCTATCTGGGCTTTCCTTACCGGGGAAGTTCGGGTCGTTTCAGAATTTGACAAAATTATCATATTTTGTACATTGAAAAGAATTTGACAAAATTATCATATTTTGTACATTGAAAATAATTTGACAAAATTATCATATTTTGTACATTGAAAAGAATTTGACAAAATTATCATATTTTGTTACATTGAAAAGATTAGACCAAATTATCATATTTTTTTACATTGAAAAGGTTAGACCAAATCATCATATTTTTTTATACATTAAAAAGAATGAATTGAAAATGTATATTTGTATACATTAAAAGAATGAACTGGAATGGACATTTTTGTCACATTAAAAGAATGAAGTAGTAATGCACATTTTGACATTTATAAGGAATGAAACAAAACTTAATTAGTGAATAAGATTAGCATTTTTGCCTAAAAGAATGGTTAGTACATAAAATTGAACATTTTCATACATTAGAAAGATTAGACAAAATTCA